>CM077116.1:305731463-307168963 GCA_039619475.1 Icerya purchasi
TGAAATCGGTAAAAAGAGAAAACAAATTTCACCGTTTGTAGCAAGAATTAAAAAGATGTTATCGATATTTTCGCTTGAATCTCCTCTCTGTTATATAAAATTAAAATAAAATGTTTCTTCAAAAAAAGAAAAATACCGAAATTTACTATAAAAATTTAATAAAAATCCACTAAAAAGCAAAAAATAATTACCGTCCGTAAGAAAATCTATTCCAAAATGTGCGATATACTTTAAGCGTTGATATTATCGTAATTCTTGTACAACATTATTCACCTTAATTAGAAGAGTAGGCGCCAAATTCATATTAAAATATCTAAGAACAATTTCGCGAAAACATTTAGTGCAGTTTTTAATTATTATCGTAATATGTAATACCGAATCCCCTACTCGGATTAAGATATTATTTATTTATTTAAATTTACGTGTCATGAACAGCAACTATCGGCTAGAGGCACGGATATTTATATAGATAGTATATGTTAAGTAAACGCGAATTACGGAATTTATATTGCATAGTATATAGCCTTGCATGGTGCCGGAAACTGAGGTTAGGTTCGAAAGGATAGCAGGGAGGATATTATATAAGGAAGAGGAAAGATTATGTGTTAGTTTGAGGGAATTGAACATTTTATGAGGATATGGAGAACAGAAAAAAGTCAGAGTTACATATGCTGCAGATTGGAGCCGGTGTCTTTTGCAGCAGGTAGCCATGTGTGAGTTGCATATGTCCCCAGTCTGGTAACGATTATTACATCATCTCTTCTTCGGCTCAGGTGAGTCTTGCATGGTCGGACATTCTACTTACATAATTGGGCGAAGTTTATTTGAACGCGGAATGGACAGCCATCGTTGGTTTCGTAGTGTGCTCAAAGCCAATTTTTGGTATCGAACAAAGTCCAAAGCTGGTACCGGAGTGTCTGGAAAATCGCCGCGGCTTCTTTGGCTGCTCTGTCGGCCAACTCATTTCCACGATATTAATGTTGTATAAGAATTACGATAATGTTACCGCTTAAGGTATATCACATTCTGGAATATATATGTATCTTATCGGTAGTAAATATTTTTTACTTTTTAGCGCATTTCTATGAAATTTTTATAATAAATGTCGAAGTCGGTGTTTTTTTTCTTTTTTTTTCGACAAAAAGCATTTTATTCTATTATATAATAGAGAGATTCAAGCGAAAATATGGATAAAATTTAAATTCTCGATATAAATAGTGAAATCTGTTTTCTCCTTTTACCCGTTTTCAAAAGAAGGAGGGGTTATATGTATGTTCGTTGCCTGTCACTATTTTTTAGTTTTTTTTGTTTTTTTCTTATGTTTCTTCGCGTATAACTTATAACTTTAATGATTATATTTGTTCACTGAAAAGTGTTCTAGAAGAGAAGTTTCTCGGTTTGCCGCACGGTTAATATTTCGAATTATAAACAAAAATCGGACAAAAATTACCACGATAAATTTCACGAATTCGGCTATTTTTATCGGATAATCGCGAATTGTTCTAATCAGTCGGTGAACGTTCCGTTTTTCGTGGCACGCGATAAATTAACGATCTGGCTGCGGTTTGCTTGGAAAAGAAATGGAAGAGAATGGAAGATATGAAATTAGGATTTTCTGCTTCGCTCGACGATGACAGAGACCGGGGTCGCCATTTAACGCGCCATTCTGTGCGACTTGCATACCAAGCCATTCTTTTAATTTCGTCCTTTTAATCTTCGTATCGCATTTCATCTGCTCAGAGTCATTTCGGATCATTAGAGACCACTCGTGAATGAAAATACTAGCGATCTTGGCGTTTCCAGCGCTTTTCGATAATATTCATCTTCCTTTCTTACAGAATGCCCATTGACCCCTCTCATTCGATTTCGTTCTAATCACTCTTCCGGTTTTCCAGAACCGTTCAGTTCACTTCTCTGCACGAAAATCGTGTATCGCCGACTTCCGTTTAATAATTCTTAATTTTTTCTTCGGTATACATATGTGTTTTTCGTACAGCTTCCCCTTGCTTTTTCTTCACATCCCTCTCCGCTTGACTTCTGAAAATCTTACTCGAAGCTTTATCCGCATTAAATATATATATATATATATATATTCAATTTCTGATTTAGAAACTTTCTATCTAGTTGTCTAAATGTGTTGCTACATTAATTTTACTTATCGACTTTTTAAGTCCTCTTCGGTAATTAGTGGCGTATAAGTAAACCGTCGAATTAAGAGTGTAGTTATATTAAAATAAACGTTAAAAAAGTATAACAAATTGACAACAATTTTCACCGTGAAAATATAAGTTGGACAAAAAATTAAAAAACAACATCAATTTTAACCGCGGATAAATACAGAGTCGAATAAATTTTTGACACAAGCACCTGTTTAATGCTTGGGAAGGTTTCTGGGGAATGAAAGATATGAAGCAAAAAAAAAACAGAAATAATTATAAAAATATTCTAAATAAAAGAGAACTTAACGGTGCAGTGAAATTAGAAAATTTCTAGAAAAATTTGAAAAGAGGTTGTCTATATATGAGAACCTGGAAAGTATATCGTTATTTTCTAGGGAAAAAATGTTAGAATTATTATTAACTCGGAAAAGTTTTCAGATTTATCTTTGATTTATTCATAGATCCGCGAGGGGAATTAAATAAGAAAATTTAAAACAAACTAAAAGAAGGAGGTTAAAAATCACAATGTCAAGAGAAATAGTGGTGAGATCTTTAATTATATTGAAAAAGGGAAAATGAAAAGTAAAAATAAAATTAATAATAAACGGTGTTCATTTTGTGTGTTCATTTTGTGTGTGTATGTGTGTATTACGTCTGGGTTTATTTCCTTTCAAAAATCTTATACAGACTTGACCTAAATAAAACTAAATGATACTTCATTCTACCGCCGCACTTGGATCTGCTATTGATAAAACACGATAATAAAAGCAGGGGTTGAAAAATAACCAGTTTTTACTCAGCTCAAAATGAAATCTGCTCTAGCCTTATAATAAAAGGAATCGAATGAAAAAAAGAAATTATACTATATTCAGTTAACACCGGCTAATCGCTAGATCTCGTAACGTCGATAGGAAACCCGCAATAATAATGCTGTCGGAAAAAATTGTACGGCATTCGTAGCATCTGTATAAAATGTTCAAAGTTCTCGTATATATTAGCGTATTTCTCGACTCCTACCGATTTTATTACATTATATAACACTGAAAAGTTGTACATTTTAATTCTTAATTTAGCATAACCGTTTATGATTGTCATGATTCGCACGAATGAATATTTCACAAAGACCAAATTTTGTTATACTAGCATTCTCAGTAGGCTGGAGAGCCTCTGTACAGCATCACAAGAATAAATTAACATTATTCACGTCTCAAGCCCAAGGAAGCGAGTGGCGGGTGAATAGATAGTTTACGGAATAAACGAATGATATGACAAAAATGGAATGGTCAAGAATGTGAGTAAGCAATAGATGATTGCAGCGATGAAAGTGATTTTGAAAAATTCTAAGATATTTAATTATAAATTTGTTATATCGTTTATGTATCAAAGTGGTCGAAATTTTTGGTAGACCCCACGTCAACATTAACAAAAAAACATTTAACATTTCGAACGCGTTTACACGGTCCAACATGACAAACTTAGTTTGTGACTTTATCGTTCTTGTTCGAAATTTTCTAAAACTTAGGAGGCTTCGTTAAAGAATATCGAATTGTAATTTATTAACCCCCGAATTTAATTACTTTAATAAACCTTATAACGATAGAATATTATACCCGATACTGTAATATGTCGAGTTTGACTTCTTTTAACGGAAAAATTAAAAAAAATATCTATATATATATATATGTACAAATCAGAGGTCACGGGTATGTGTCTCGTTCCAGAACCAAATCACTTCCAAGTTTACCCAGCCTGAAATAATTGGGTACCAGAGAATTATCTGGGGGAAAGTAAAGGCGAATAATCCAAAAGTAGAAAGGAACTGGCCCCAATATTCTCTTTAAATCCATTAGAACCTTAAGTACATTATGAATAACTTCACAATCCGTGAAACCCCTTATCAAGGGTATGGGAATTACTTTACTTTTACTCGTACACAAATATACAAGCAACGAATGCGATCGGTATTTCGAAAAGTACCAGGGCTGAATTCAGTTCATTTATGTTACATCTTAAATGATGGAGATCTATTAGCTTATATCAATTTTTAAGTGTGTCTGAGACTACATATTAAATCAATGTAAAAAAGGGTCATTCGATAAAGAGCTTGACCGATTGTTAGTTTTAATTATCTTCATCCGTTTTTTACTAGCAGAGCTCTTAAATTTATACGTCGTAAAAGTCTGTTTATGTACAACTACCGGAGTCGTGATTTCAAACGAATATCGCGAGCTACGGTGCAGAACGGGGTTTCGTTTTATTTACAATAGTCGCTTATCCTGTTTTTGTTCATTCACGTTTACATTCGCGCTTGTCTCCTAGTGCTTCTGCAGCCGCTTAATTAATATCAGATATATTAAACGTTGAATCATTCTTTTTCTGATTTTTAGGTTTGGGTTTTTTTTTATCCATTTCTGTCGCTATTGTGGACCGATGTTTGCGTTCGGCTGTTTTAGTTCGCTTCTGATGATGGGGGTCAGTATAAGCTGATCGAAACGTTAAGTGTTTTTGGTTTTTTGAAATAAATACATTTCTTTTTCTAATCGCAGTTGTCCGTAAATTATTTTCATCGCAATAACTTCAGTAGTTCCGTTTAAAAAAAGCAAAATCTGCGGAATGCACATGAATGATTTATTTTTATATCTCTAATAATCCTATTTCGAATAACTCTTAAGCTCCAGGCTGCCGTCCTATTTTGAATTCCGCTTTTACAGGAAAAAAGAAAAAAAACAAAAAAAAAACAACCATAATGTGTCAATGTAAAAACACTGTTGAATGGTTAAGACAAAATTTTAAAAAAACAGATTATAGTCCAGTTCCTATTAAACAGCGATATCGTTCCATCGGTATATTACAGGTCCGGAAAAAACCGGAAAAACTCTAAAATTTGCTGCTTTCGATACAGCTAGAGCTTAATTCAAATTTTTTTTTTCAATTTTTTTATTTTTTTAAATTTTTATTGGGCACGTAAACCAGGGAAGTTTGAGAACTGTATATTCCAAACTGAAGGAATATCTAGGAATCCGTCTGTTTTTAATCTTGTTCAAAATTTCTAATTATAATTTTCGCGCCGCAAGGGGGGGGGGATGAGAGAACATAAGAGCCATTATATGAAGTAGAAAGACCAAGATCCAAAAGCTGAGAATAGAAGAGAGAACCGTTCGTCAAGAAAGTATAGGGAACATTCGAAGAATACATGATTGACATCACGCAGAAAGAAGGAATCTTGTTGGTGAAGAGGGCACCTTCCCGGAGAAGAGACGAGGGAAAAACGAAAAAGTGACGAAGGGAGAAAGCTATGACCGAAACGAAGGCGACATATGGCATTGATCAGGGAACGACAAAGAGAAGGAAACTTGTCAAACCAATTGGTGAGATAAGGTAAAAAAGCTGCACGGAATGATAAAAAGAATTCGGAATTTGGAGAAAAGGGAAAAATAAATATCATTACATAATCTAAGGTGAAACTGTCTGGAAATATGATTAATATTGTGAACAGGAAATTTATGAAGAAGATGTCCATTGGAAGCCCCTAAGTGAGCCAAAATAATCAGCCACCTCATTACCCTTAATTCCAGCATGGCTCGGAATCCACGGTAGATCTATAACGGAACAGGAATAATTCGTGAATTAGATTGCGAATAAAATGAACGAAAGGTTCAAAAGAGGGCGACGGTATAGGGGAGAAATAATCGTCTGCGAGACACTAATGAATGAAAAAACAGATAATCAATACACATACACCTTCAAGGGTGTCACATAACTTGGCCTAAGAGTTTCTTATGCCATTCAGGGACCGTTTCTGCCGTCTAAAACAAGTTGGCGTTTTTTTATTGTGAATTTCGCACTGTTTCTGAAAGATTAAAAAAGTTCATCAGCCAAAGAAGTTAATGAGATCATCTCCCTCCTTAGCGGAGGAAAAAATGTACCAAAATTAATTCTGTTTCGTCTCTCGATCTGTTTCGAATTTTAAAAAATTTAATACGCACAGACCGTTTCCTAGTCACACGATCACTCCGACCGTATCTTATACCATCTTCATAGCACTCTCAGACATACTTAACAAGAAAAAACAACGGTGTCAGGAGACAACTTTTGGCATCAGCAAAACCGAATTTGCATTTCTTCTACAAATTCCACTTATGTCCGTGCAGTACAAAGGTGCAATTGGGCAATTCAAATAGACCGAGATGAAAAAATTGAAACATCGCAGTCCAATTTACGATAAAAATCGACCACGCGGTCTTCCATTATATGTGAACTTTTGAAAACGTCACACCGAAATACACTGAACATCATAATGTACCTGCGCGCACATTCTATTAATTGGTTCGGGTAGAATAATGAATAATAACAAAATGGAATATTTAAATAAATATAAGCTAGTAATATTTCTACAGTCTAGAGCTAGAAAAGAGAAAAGAAAAATATTAATTAGTAAAAATGAATAAAGTACTTATTATTGGACTAACCCCGCAGGAAACCCAAAATGACAATTTCTTAATTAGAAAAAAACAAAACAAAACTGTAGGTAAATCCGTAACCTTTTTTTTTTTTTTATACATCTTTTTGTACTCTGTGTATTACTTGCCGACGATGTAGCCCGAAAACGGTGCTTAAATTCATTAAAGTGTAAATTAATACTTATTTCTGTTTATTAATAAGGGGAATTTATTTATTGTATATTTAAAAATAAAAATAATATAAAAATGAGAACATATACATACGTCTGAATCTGAAGGAGATATGAAAATGGAAATACAGTAGTATATTCATCAGCACATGTGTAAATATTACAAGTCTCCCCATCAATAAAATTACTCGGACCGTTACAATCATTGCATACTAATAAACGTGAGCGCTAAAATTAAAATTAAATCGGCATCGTCCCCTCGAAGCTTTCCCGGCTCTACTTTTTCCTTGAAGAAACAGGTTATTCACATACGCAGTCTTGCTTTGTATGAACCTCTGTTTCCATATCACTGAAAGGATAATTCTTTGGTAAACTTCAGTTTGCCAAATTTCATCATTGATCATTTTCTACATCCAGTTGAAACAGTTTGTAATCAACGGTAATACATCATTCCGAAGATATCTTATTCTGTATTGGTTCTTTGACATGTCTCTGACGCATAACGCACTATCCCGGAGATTCATGTTTTTTTTTTTTTGTTGTCTTCAAGTATTCGTTTGAGATTATTAAAGGCATCGCAGCTTTAATTAACAGGACAATGTGCGTCCCGTCTGGCGATTTTGCGGAGAAAGATTAGAGATTAGTACACCCGGAATAGAACCTCTTCCTCGAAACAAAGCCGGCTACTTTTATTTAAATATCATTCCCTAAAGAAGTAATACTTTTACTTCAGATTTTCGATCCTTTTTGCAAAATGATTAATATTACTAGTTTGCGATTTAATCACTTGTCTGATCATCTGTTCAGAGTTACCTTCTCTTCCATATATAATCCAATGTTCCGCAGAATATGCGAATCATATATTTTTTGTCTGATCGAAATAATCGTAAAATCGGAAATTTGATTTCTTTAGGAATATTATCCACCTTTATATGCTTAAGTTCGCCGTCACATTCGTCGAGCTAAGTTTACATATATTCTCAATAGGCGGTATTGACGTATAATTGAATCTTGCATTAATTTTACTTAGTCATAGGTCGATTGGTTTTACTACTCCAAAGTCTAAAAAAAGGTAAAAAATTATGAAATAAAATAAGGTGTATATTTATTAATAATAAAGAAGGAGGAAAACAAAAGAAAAAAAGCAAAAAAGCAAAAATAAACTAATGGAAAAATAAAAAAAATTAATTTTTTTTTTAAAAATGGGCTTTTATTTATGCACTAAAAAGTACAAAATAAGTTTATTAGTGTGCGACTACCACGGATACGTATCTTGAAATTAAAATCTGAAACTACGAAATATTCTGAAAAATAAAAGCGGGAAGGGGCCGCAGTTACAAAAATATTCGGTGTGTGTGGTATTGTGATGCGCAACAATCGAACAACATTAAATAGTGATTTTAGTTTTGGCTTAGGATGTATTATAATATTAATATTTAATTATTAATTTGTGAACCCCCCCTTTATTTTTCAGAATATTTTGTAGTTTCAGATTTTAATGTTAAGATACGTATCTGTGGTAGTCGCACACTAATATACATATTTTGTACTTTTTAGTGCATAAATAAAAGGCTATTTTTAAAATTATTTTATTTTTTAGTCTGGACTTTTTACTATGTATTTCAATAAAAAACAATAAATTTAGAATTGTATTTTATTTTATTCAATATATTGATTATAGGACATTTACAGAAATTTATGTTACATTTTATTATTAAATAATGGATCGCATTCGTTCAATTACATTATCTTTTGTTTTTCATACAATACATACGGAATCCTCAACACACAAAACACAATGTTTGACTAATAGCGCGATCATTCCATTGATATATCACATGACCGAAAAAAAATATATTTTTTTGATACTTTTGAGCTTTTGGCGCCTCAAGGGTCCGATTTTAAAGTTAGAAACCCGAATGTTCCAAAGTAAAGAAATACACAAGGATGCGCGCATTTTTAACCTTGTTCAAAATTTTTAGCTATAAAACTGAGCCACAAGCGGGAGGCTACGCGTCGTTTTTTGTGCTTTTTTAAACTTTTAGTAAACTTCCAATGTTTCGTTAAAAAAATGAAAAAAGTATATCATACGCCCGGAAAAAATGTTTTTTCTTCCAAAAATTCGAGCTTTCAAAGCCCCGAAGGGCTAATTTTAAAGTTGGAAACCCCTAGATGTTCCAAACCAAAGAAATATACGTGGGTGTGCATATTTTCAACCTTGTTCAAAATTTTTAGCTATAATACTCGCGTCGCAAAAAGGGGGCTCTACATATTAGATCTCGCGCTTTTTTGAACTTTTTGTAAACTTCGAAGGTTTCATTAAAGAAATAAATTATCGTTTTGTTCTCGACAAATAGCGATCTTTCCAACGCCCGAAAAAGAAAATTTTTTTTTCCAATATTTCAAGCTTTTGGCGCTCTGAGGGTCTAATTTTAAAGCTGGAAATCCAGATGTTGCATAATATTGTATTTTCATCTATAACAAGCATTTCTGCAAAAGAACACTTTTTTAATTCATCGGGAAGTAGGTGGAAAATCGTTCGCAAGATTCCCCCCAGCCAGACAGAATGATAAACCGAGTTAAATAAAAGCCTATAAAAAATGTTAGAAAGAGAAAAAAATGCGAAAAGAAAAAATGGAAAGATAACTATCTAAAAAGTTTATCAATAATAAAATTTGGGGGAGGGGCGATGATGATGTGAAATAACGAAATGGTAAATGATTAGGCTGGCGACATAATTGTATACAGAAAAAATGTGTTCAATTAATAAATTACGAATAATATTTAAGATAAAGCCGGGGAAGAGAAGTTGATGTTTAGTATTTGATATCGTTTAGGGGTATTCGAACGTTTGTTAGTTATTTATTTTATCGTGAAAGCTTTCGGCTCTCCTATTTATATACAGTTCTATTTATAAGCGTAATATTACGAAACTGCAATCTACGTGTCTGCTAAACTCCGAATATCTCGAATAAGCCAAACGTTATTCAACTCACCGTAGGCACCGCTTGATGTTCTTTACTAGTTTGATTCAGAGTGCCTGATCTGAGAGCGACAAAAGGGTGCAAGTGCCCGCCGGGTAACATGTGTTTTTCGATATAAACACAATTTCACTGACAGGACGGAAAGTTAACAAGCGAAAGTGGCGAATTTACGTATATGAAAAAAACGAGATTTTCTCTAGCTGAAAAAATAACATGATCGGCTGAGGAGGTTCGTAAAGATTACAGTGTTGGCAATAACTGCCGAATCAGTGCCAAAAATTACAGGTACACTATTTACCGCTATATAAAATTTGATAGGTGATAATCTTACTTAATTCGTCCGAATCAGTTACCTGCTCATCGTAAAATGAATGGCCATAGTCGGATGTCTCTTATCTGCTACATTAACAAAATTAACTAGAAAATGTCCATTACTCAGTCTCCTCTTTGCCCGTTTGATCTAGCAGAAGCAAACTTCACTTGTGATGCGAATCACATTTTACTTGAATGTCCCTTCATATTTCTTCGGAACGCGCGATACTATATTCCGGATTTTTGCGTCTTATCCTACGCCTTACAGCGCTCACAGCATCCGTTCTCTCCCTTGGTTATTCCTTTGTTAGCTTCATTCATATGTTCTATTTCTAATATTTTTCCTATATAATCATTAGTGCTGTCATACCTTGCATTGGGTAATAACGTCCTTAGCTGACATGCTTAAAAAAAAAAAAAAACTAGAAAATGTCATTTTGATTTTTGAAGTCAACTGAAAAAGGCAGTAAAAAAAAAAAAAAAGACTGCTTAACAATGAAAAGTTAAAAGAACACAATTATTAAAAAAAGATAATTCGCCTTTTTCCGTTCCATGTAAACTTCTTAAGAGTACAGAAACTTTTAAACCAGGAACATGTGTATTCCTTGCAAATAAAAATTTTATAGAAACCGTTCCAGCGTGAAAGTTCAGAACCGCATAAGGAATTATCAAATGGAAGACTTTGCATTAATGGTACTGGTATTAGCAGAGTCAATCGCAAAAGTCGATCGAATGTGAAAAATCCAAATGGAGAGAAATTGTACACGTTGTAATGGATACAATGTTTGAGCATGTCATTTTATCTTCTATTGAAAGGATTGGTAGAAAATCAGATTAAACTGACTTTTGGTCGTCTGTATTTAAAGAATAAGAAAACTTGTTAAATTTAACCGTAATTTAAATGCGGTACATCAGCGGCGGATCCAGAAGGACATTGGGTGGGGGGGGGATTATATAATTACGTAAAATATTCTACGGTAGGCAGTAGATTTGAGAAATAGCCCTTGTTTTTCATAAAGAAAATCAAATAGCGACACCTTTATAGAAATTCATAAAAATGTTTTAAAAATACATGATTACTATTACAATTTTTAATTTAACTTTTGTCTTATATTTAGTTATGAAAAAAATAAAACGAAGTTATAAAATTATCCTCAAATATGGTAGTTTAGAAATAGTAAGAAAGATAGTATTTTTTATTAGACACTTTACTTCTTTTTTATTTTCGTTAGTAATCCGATCCGAATTCTCTTTGTTCGTGAGCAAGTTTAAATATATATGTTTCTCATTGAACTCTATTTTTAATTAAAATTACAAAATTAAAATTAAAAATAAATAAAAATGGCAAAAAATCGATGATAATTACATTTAAAATAGAATAAAAAAGGAACATTAATAGTTTTACTAGAAAATAGTATTATTAAATATTAATTATTAAAATCCGTAGGTAAAATTCATACAAATCTCTTTTATAGCATAAATTAAGTTTTTCTGTTATAACAAATTTTTTTATAGAGGCTTTGGTTTTTTTTTTGGAGGGGGCCCCCTCCCGTGGATCCGTCACTGGGTATGCAAATTTGAAGATAAGTGTTTTCTTATAAGATAATGCGAAAATCAGTCAATCACTGAAAACAACCGTTTGGTTCGTTTTCTTCATTCGATCCTATTCCATGCTGTTGCTTTTACTAATTTGTTGTATGTTGTACACTTCATATCTTTAATTATTTGCAACTATTTCTCGGTCTTCTATCTGGTTCTCCTTGTTTTTCGTCCTATAATTTTGGTTAATATTTCATCATTTCTCACAGTATATGTCCCATCATTATAATAAATAAATTTAAAAATATAAATCTAGGCGCCGTGTATTATCTATCTGGGTTATTACGGCACCTAGACTCAATGGAAATTACGGAAGGCGGTGCAGTCTGTTGGATGTCGCAAAATTCAACACTGCCCGAACACAATCAGGGTAGTTCGATAACAGACGGTGGGGTGAGCTATAGCTAGAAGTACGGGAAGTATGCCGGCACCATGGTTCTATGTTTCTTGATGGTGTTCAATAAATTGCTAGTTTCCGCCACTTTGTTAAGAACATCTTCATTTTTAACCTTTTCGGTCCATTTTAATTTTATCATTTTCCTCCAAACCCACATTTCTGCGCCCTCCAGCTTTTTCTTTTCAATTTCATTTATCAACCAGGTTTCGCATCGGTACATTACGCTTCATCTATAACAATTTGATTGGTCTTTCTTAAATAAATAGTCGTAATGACGGCTGATCACGTCTGTCGGAAGGAATATTATTAATAATACTTTTCTCGCTAAATACTATAATACTATCATGTTTGACTGTATGAAGCGGAAAGCATTTCGGTATGTTTCGAAGAAATGAAAAACCTGAATACGAAATTAAAGAAAATTCTACCGACCTTTTTTTGTAACTGAAAAAAAAAAAAAAAAGGAGCGTATTTGGCACAGACACATTGCTACGGACGGATTAGAAAAAGATAAATTTGACGGAAAAAAAATTACCGTGGTCAGAGTTAACATGGCCAGCGTGTACGAAGGTGTAAAAGCCCTGGATTTATAAAAATCAATATGGCTCATTCTCTGAATTTAATTGGATAGCATCGATCGTTTCAACTGTGTTGCATGTTTAGAGGATTCGGTACATTTTTTAAAGCTACCCATACCGTCATTAACAATATACTGAAGAGATAACGAAGGCTTTTAAAGATCTTAAAAAAAAAGGGCAGTATTAACTTGTGAAACAAGCAGGAGCGAGCGACCTTCTCTCCATGCGGCTGATGAATTAACACAGAAATTCAGATAATATTCTTTCAAAATCGCTTAAGGCCGCGGAAATATCGAAGAATGAGCCAAACGAGTCGCGTTAAGAAGTGCTAAATATTATATATAGCAGAGCATATCGGTATAAATCTAAGTCTGCAGTTATACAGATACGCGGAAAACCGGTTGAAGATCTAGCCAGGGCGAAGGAAGATTTTTCCGTTTCGTAAAAAAATTCTTCATGGTCGGAATAATTCAATTAAAGATCAGATTGGAAAGTGCCGAGTATATCAATTTTTCCTTTTTATTTATCACAGAAGAGAATTATTAACGAAAATTTACATGCTTATTATTAAATATAAGATAGCTTTGAACCAAGATGAATTTTACAACAACAACAAAAAGAAAAAAAGAAAAGAACAGTCTTTCGCAATCACTACGACACCGATATACCACGGAGAGTAGCAGTTCAAGAAAACTCGACGTTCTTGATCCACTTAATTATATTAATCAAATAAATTTAAGCGACGCACTCCCCAATATTCGGGCTGCGGAATTCATCGGACATTTCTGACATCTTCTGCTGCACGTAAAATTTTATAAGTTACCATTAAAAACTGTGCCTTTGATCTGCTATGTGTGCCAAAAAAGGAAAAGGCTATTCAATCTTGCAAATGCTTCCACTTTAGAAAGTGTAAAATATCCAACGCAATAAATCGTGAAAATGAAATGTATATATTTTTAAATACATAATTTTTTCCAGAAGAACGACAAAATTTTAACCTTCCCCGCGCCCTAGGGCAAAGGTGTCTGTTACTTCGTCAGACTTATCCGCCATTAGTCAAAGATACTTTGTAATTTGCAGGATTCGTTATCATTTCCGGTTTTCACAAGTTACATTGTTGTTAAAAGATTATTGCATCTCAGTATCGTCTCGTGCTTCAGGTTGCATTACTTTTGCGTGGACAGCATAATCGTTAAAAACGAAATGGTCGATTTAACGGTAAAAGAAGCAGCCGATTTGTTTAAACAAGTATATGTATTTTGGTACCTAGGTCTCCGGGGTTTCATTAAATATTTACGGCGGCTGTAGCTAAGAAAAACAAAAAAATTCTCTCGCCCATTTCTTACGGAAAATTTTTACTCGTGTTTTTTTTTTATTTTTTCCACGGTTCCGAATCGATGAGGCAAGTATATTTTAAAAGTCCTGTGTTGACGCGCCCAAAGAAAGAAAAAAAAAAGTATTTAACCGATATGGTACGAATTTCTTAGTGTGATGTTAACTCTGTAACAAAATGATGAACTAGTAGAAAATATAAATTTCTAGGATTATGTAACAATTGTATATTTACTACATATATATATATATATATATTTATATACACAAGTAACTTAAATATAATGTATTACCTATATACAAATCATTAAGTAAATGAAGGTTACAATTACGAATTTCGTACTTATATGCTACAATTCATTTTTATTGTTTTTACACATGCACGCAAATATACCTAAACCACATATTTATCCATAGACACATACACATCTACACACATATGCACACGCTGGTGCGTACATACACCCATACAATCCACGGGTACCCAATACCGTAAATATATACGTTTATATATTCTGAAAATGAAAAGTATGAAATTATACTTAAACGCCTATCATACCAACACACTTTAGACTGTCGTACTGCATATACTTGGTAAAGATTCATTATGATCAACAATGAGGAGGAATTATTCATTGGGAGGGCCCATCAGGCAGTGTAAATCTTTTTCTTGTTATTAAGTGGCCAAAAAGCTCAGATAGTTTTACATATTTTTGTTTAGAGTTAGCGTTCGAATTCATTTTGAATTTCTTCTCCTCATAAACTTTTTGTGGCGGTACAATCAAATATTATGCTATGAATAATACTATTAGGAACGTCTGTGACATAGCAGTTACAATAATTAGGGGTGTGTCCGTTAAATTGAACGTGTGCAGATATTCGCCTATATGGCCAGAAAGGATCTATTTTGAAGAAGGTTATTACTGCATCTTTGAGTTGAAGCCTATTTAATATATTTAGAAAGAAGGTAAATAGGACTTACGACCAGCGGTTTCCTCTTCCCAGGGAAGCTGCCATCTGCTGATCGGTTCAGTGTTAATATGATTTTTTAATACTCTAAAAGTTGACACGATTCCTAGAACAGTGATAATATTATTGTTTTGAAGAAAGTTTAAATTATCGGCGGAGGTTAAACCCTATATTCAGATGTTATAGCCCTGCCTATAAGAAAAAGATCTAAGGGCAGCACTTCAGAAATTATACGAGCAGCTGAGGACGGAGTTTGTACACATGGATGAGATATTTAAAACAAAATTTTCTTTGCAGTTTATTAACTTTTTTAAAATATTTATTCGTTGACATATAAACAAGAGCCGGTACCTTTATACAGAATGACTCTCATGCCCGAAAGTCGTGACTGTTAAGATTTTTCGGAGAGGTTGCCATATACGGTTGTAGGCATTGTTTCTTCTACATGTAAAGTAAAGTAAATCCTATGGATATCCTTGATAAGGTATCATGGATTGTGAAGTTAAGCTTTCCATAATGGTACTTAAGGACCCCTAATGGGTCTAAGGAGAATACTGAGTTCCTTTCTCTCGGAGAATCATAACAATAAGTATTAGTTTACTGTTCGGTGCAACACCGAGGAGGTATTTAAGTTTATCTTTCAGCTGAACAGATTCTGTGTTCCGGATTTCGAATATCGCCCGTCGTATTTACTGCGTTACTCTGAATTCAGTTCTGCTCGCTTGGAAAATCACACTTTTTTCTTCTCTCTCGGAAATGCTTGAAAACGATGGCAGGTATACTCGAGAATTTTCTAAATACGAAACTAAAATTCGCCTTCGCTCGATAGATTGCAGCACATGTGACACGCGTAAATACAGAAAATTAAAATCCCATTGTCGTTCATTAACACAAAGTACGATTTCAAAGGTAACCATCTGAAAAAGAAACCGCTTTTATGGGACAGACAAAAAATTCTCATTAAAAATCTCGGAGATCTCATAAAATTTTAGAAAATGTTTAACTTGCTTCATTTTTTTCCCCGACTTGTCAACTGAAGACTTTATTCGGAAACAGTAGAAGGGAAAAGGCATTTAATTCGATTTTAATTCGGTCGCATGATGGCAGGATAGAAAAGGAACGAAATAAAAGGAAGGGTGTCAAAAAGAGAACGTTCTAGTAGAACGAGGGAATTGTGTAAGTGATGTAGCTTTCAAAATGATTTAGAGGAAAAGAATACCTCTTTTGACGCTAGTGGCAGCTTAAAAAAAAATCTAGAAATACATTAACGCGTAATTATTAGATAAATTCCTTCATTTAAGTTGGCTAATTAACGTAAATAGCGGCATACGTAAAAGACGGAATGTGAAGAAGAATTTAACGTAGTTAGCTGTTTGAGCAGTTTCATATAAAACACGCGCTACCGCATAAAGCTGAAAAAGAAAGTGTTCTTCAACCGATGTGTGTGCAGTTTCAACGTATGCTAGCGAAACGTGGCTGTTAGCTAAAAAAAGCTGGAATTAAAAAGGAGCATTAATCAACGAAAATGTAACGATCGACGCTTCAATTTGAAGGACAGATAGAGAACGTATCCGAGCGATGAACGGACGTGGTATCATTAAGAAAAATAAATGAAGATGATCGCGTGACTATAAGCGAAAATGATATTGATGGATAAGTTTATTAACATCGTGGAAACCTAATGGAAAGTGAGCTCTGGAACAGGCGAAGTGAAGTTGAAAATATCAGGGAGCAAACTGACGGCAGCGGGCTCAAGATCATTGCAGGAAAAATACAACGGCTAACGGAGAAGAGCTGTTACTGCTCGGTGACGTTAGTAGTGAATTCTGCAACATGCATTCGGTCGATTTAATCGAGTCTGCTATTTTAATTACACGATGAAAAAACGTTTTACTTCGTCTTACACAATAAATGAATAATCTCATCAATTGATAATTGCTCTTAAAGTTTACAAATTAATTCATTAGCGATGTCTCGGAGGAAAAAAGTCTGAGGAAGTAAAGTCTCGCTGTAAAAAAAAAATCAGGAGGCAGTCTACGTATTCCCTGGTTTATTAAGAGATCTGTCTTCCGAGATCGTAGGATTTATTCATCGTCCGCACGCATTATCAGATGAAAAATTTCAATTGACAATCTTACGTTTAAATCGGTTTACGTCATTTACCGTTAGCAATATGTTTTGTGCAAACGTACAGGGAAAAAATCGAAAAGTAATATCGAAAACAAATATAATCGAAAGCGAATTTCGTATATAAGTTAACGGAGCCCTCCTGAAAAGCACTGCTTCATGTCGAATACAAATAAAAAGAAGGTAAAGGATAATAATTAGAGTTAAATAATGTAAACTAGCAAGAAGGCGAAAAATAAAACTGGTGATAAAAGAAATGAACAAAAGCTGAAAATACATACAACAAATCAGTGGCGTAGCTGATACCTTGGAGTACCCCCCGCTAAAATCTCAATGGGGCCCCCTTAAGGACATAAAATAATCACTTTTTCCTTTATTTTTATCTATTATTATTTTTTTAGTTAAAAACAAATTAAATAAATAGATACATAAATCAACACGTAAATTATATTTGATAGAGATAATTTATTTGAAATTTACATTAAATTTATTAATAAATGCAGTTTGTAAAACTTTATGGAGGTAAATAATTATGAAAGTTACAAAAGTTTTAAACTTTATTAAAATTTATGTAAATAAAAATAATTTTATTCGTATCCACAAATCTTACATCAGAAATTATTTAAGTTACAATATTGTTACGGTAGCGTTGTGAAACTTTTTGCATTTTTTGTTGCGAACTCGTCGATGAGTTTATCAATATTGAGCTTTTTAGCTCTTTCAAGTTCAATCGATAACTAAACCAGTCAATCGCGCTATTGTACTACACAAATAATTTTTTATTACTTTTCAGTTTAGAGAATGATCTTTCTGCCTTCGCTACTGTAACTTTTTTTTTTTTTCCATCACAACTGACCGGTTTTAGTGGTCATTTAGCGATTAATTTATTGCGATAAAGAATGTTTTGTGAAGGGGTAGTACTCAGCAGTACTCCCTCTGAACTTTATAATGGCTGGACAAGGTCTAGAGGCTTATTTCGCCACAGTCTACGTATTTCACCGGAGTTATCCAGCAGATTGTTAGCAAGTGGGTTCATATGGATGCTAAGTCGGGCAACATGTTTATTTGCTTGTTTTTTGATTTCATCCTCCACAGACATGACATTCAAGTCATTATGGAGGGTATAATTTGAGACGTACCAGGGGGCTGCAGTAATGGTTCTCAGTACCCTATTTTGATATCGTTGTATTTTCTGTAAATTCGATGTTTTTACGCAGCCCCACAGCTGTATACCGTACAGCCAGATCGGTTTTAGAGCTATTTTATATAATAGAGTTTTATTGTCTAACGATAAGCCCGATCTCTTAGCCAACAACCACGACATGGTTCTAGTTTTAAACCTCAAATGCTCCATTTTTTTTTGAATGTGAGTACCCCAGGTCAGCCTAGCGTCCAAGTGCATGCCTAAATATTTTACGTTATTGGCATGTGGTATTACGACGTTATTTATTTTGATTGGCAGGCGTTCAATTTTTCGATTTGTGAATGAAATATGCGTCGACTTACTTTCATTGACTACTATGCGCCATCGTTTTAGCCAAGTTTCCACATGCCGAAGTGACTCCTGCAGTTTTTCTGTGGCTGTGTTTTCACACTTATCAACGGCCAGGATGGCTGCGTCATCCGCGTACAAAGCTACTTCTGTATTATCCAGCATCGGGAAGTCGGTCGTGTAGATCAGGTACAATATTGGACCCAGAACGCTCCCCTGCGGAACCCCGGCCCTTACCGGAAAAATATCTGAGTATTCATCGGTTATTTTCACTCGAAAATATCTTTCTTGTATATATGATTTAAATAGTAGATAGAAGGAGTGAGGAAGCAGAAGTTTAATTTTATACAATAATCCTTGATGCCATACCCTATCGAAAGCCTGCTGGACATCCAGAAACGCGGCCGTACAAATATTATTGTTTTCCAAGCTATTTTCAATAATCTTTGTTAATCTGTGAACCTGTTCTATAGTGTTATGGTTCTTACGAAAGCCAAATTGAAAATCGGGAATAATTGTATTGTTAGATAATATTGGAAATAACCGTTTTAAAATTAATTTTTCCAGTATCTTTGAGAGGACAGGAAGCAACGAGATGGGTCTATATGATGATACCACCTCAGACGGTTTTCCAGGCTTCGGTATAACAATTATCTGTGAGAACTTCCAAGCTAGTGGGAAATATTGATTGCGAAGAACAGCGTTATATATTTGTGTTATAAATACAATACTTTTGCGTGGTAACTCATTTAAAAGCTCTGCTGTGATTAAGTCAAATCCGGGGCACTTTTTCCGTTTCATATTTTTGAAGAGTTGCTGTATCTCACTAGGGGCAACCGGTGTTATAGGTAAACTCATTTGCAGCGGTTTATCCAGGTATTCGAGGATATCTGTGGAGTCAGCAGCTTGAGGATTTGGTGTAAATACATCGTAAAGATAATTGGCAAAAAGCGCCGCTTTATCGAAGTTAGTACGAGCCCAGCTACTGTCGGGTTTTTGTATTGGTGGAATACACATAGTTGGCCGTTTAAAACGTTTGGTCACTTTCCACAGCGAGTAATCATCGTTTTTGGTCGGCGACAAACTCGACAGAAATGTTGCAAGCGTTTCGTTTTTATTTTCATGCAGTACTTGTAACTGGCAATGTTAAAAATCGCTTTATAGCTATTAGCACGTCAGGAATATTATTCAAAAATGATGAGTGATTTTTCATTATGTATTTAAAACTAATGGAGACATACTTTCTAATATATATTTTTGTGAATTAAATTTCGAAGTGACAAAAGCTGATGTATAAAATTGGTTGATAATTTATGAGAATAAAAGTTCATTAGCTCTTGCGATGTCTCAATCAACTCATCATCTTTCATCTTTTGGAGATTGACTGGGAAAAGACAACGAAAGCGCTGGCTTACTGATCTCATTCCTTCAAATTGATTGCTTAGCTGTGCAATAATTATGTCAATGCGAGCATTGAAGACTTGTATTTTAAGTAAGTGTTTTGCATTCGTAATTATTTCATGAGCTGATAGTTCATCAAAGAAGATTTTCGTTCGTTTTGGGTTTTTCTCTTGAAACTCGGTGTATATTCACCAACTTTCAGCTAAAACTGAAGCTTCTTGAATTACGTCTTCAAAATTATTCCTTAATCCTTTAACATTTTCAAGTGCTGTTTGTAATAACTCGGGGTAGCATACAGTAAATCAATACTTTTTAACTGTAATTGTTTTGACACTAAATTTATCATCTCTAATAACTTGCATTCCATGACTAGAAAAATAATAAATTGAAATTTATTTTTATGTTTACACGTACACATTCAGTTAGACCCATCCGTACTCATATATATTCGCAGCACCAGTTCAAAATAAAACTGTCAATTTTTTTAGACTGAGCGGGGCCCCCAAAAGCTCGCCCCCCCCGTACCGCGGGGTCTACGGACCTTCAGCTACGCCACTGCAACAAATTATGGGAAATAAAGAGAACTAGTGTTCACATGCGCAAGCATTGGACCAGCTGGCGGCCATTTAACGGTTACTATCTTATCTTACGATTACAGAAAACACCGCTATCGAACGGAGTGCTTTTCGCGATTAGACACATCGATTATAAAAATGGCTTTTAACTATTAACAATCGGTCAGCTAGCGTGGCGTTAGATTGGTTAATTGTGCTTCGTTTGGGTGGAATATCCCGCTACCGCACATTAAAACTTTCAAAAATTTTACTTATACCGGATTATAATGTTCATAATTGACGCGCCCAAAAAAATAAAAAAAAAAAAATTTTTTTTTTATTATATATATATATATATATATATATATGTGTGTGTGTGTGTGTGTGTGTGTGTGTGTGTGTGTGTGTGTGTGTGTGTATATGTATGGATGCACATAAACGCGGCCCTCTCGGCCCTCAGTGCTTCGCAAGAGGCTTCCCGCCCCTTTACCCCGCCTAGAGACACCTCCGGACTCCCAGCTCAATTACTTCTGTACTTCGTATCGAACAAGGAAAATTGGCAACGTCATTCTTATCCCGACATCCACACTACTTTTTCTATCATAACTTCGTCTTCTTAATATGTAACTTTTTGGGACGAAAAAAGTGATGGAGGTCGAGCTGAGAATGACGTTTTCATTAATATATATGTAAACATAATTAATCAGAGAGCAACAATCCATTTTGTCGATACTTTGTCTTTTTATATATACAATATAGAATGTAAAGTTTTGGGACAAAAAAAAGTGATGGGGGCCGGCCTAAGAATGACGTTTTAATTAATATATAGCAATTCTAGAGCAGCAGACATTATATTTTCGATACTATATTAGAAATATCAAGATCCGAGAACCAAATCGATGCAACCAGCGAACGTGGATCATTTGGAAATCTTTATGATTATATAAGACTGGTTACGTTTTAAGCGTAGAAAAATAGGTTTACGCATCCGAAAGGTATGAATTTGAAAAAAATACCTTCCACTTCTTAAGATCATTTCCCGGATGAACCTGATTTTTTCGGATCTGTTACGGTGCTTTCGATTGTAGCCGATTTCAAAAGCACACTAGTGTAGATTCGAGCGTGACAATGATCGAAACAGCTGCATTAATTGTGGAAAACCTCCGTTCTTTCATGAGTCTTTTCAGTTTTGGGAACAAGAAAAAGTCACAGGGGGCCAAGTCCGGTGAATACAGTGACTGAGTCATTATTACAGTGTTGTTTTTGGCCAAAAAATCACGAACAAGCAACGATGTGTGAGCAAGTGCATTATCATGATGCAAAAGCCATGAATTGTTTTTCCACAAATCCGGGAATTTTCTTCATATATCTTCACGCAAACGGCGCAATATTCCTTACTGACTGTACAACCTACTGGCAAGAACTCACGAGGCACCACGCCATTGTAATAAAAAAGAAAACAGTAAGCAAAACCTTCGCATCTGACCGAACTTGGCGTGCATTTTATTCGGTTTTGGCTCTTCTGTCCGTTTCCATTAAGATGATTGGGCTTTGCTTCCGACATTATAACCATATACCAACGTTTCGTCACCAGTTGTGATCCTTTTGAGCAAATCTGGATCGTTGTTAACGTCATTCAACAGCTCCTGAGCAATGTTCATGCGACAGTTCTTTTGGTCAAAATTTAGCAATTTCGGAACAAACTTCGATGACACGCGTTTCATGCCCAAAACATCCGAAAAAATTGAACAGCATGAGCCAACCGATGGGCCGACATCCTAAGCAACTTCTCTAATAGTGATTCGACGGTTCTCCATAACAATATTGTTCACCGCTTCAAAGTTTCCATCGGTTGTTGACGTGCTGGGACGTCTAGGGCAAGCATCGTTATTAACATCTTCTCGACCTTCTGCGAAGAGCTTGTACCGCTTATAAACATTTTTTTCGTTCAAAGTAGACTCACTAAATGCCGCAGTCAACATTTCAAGTACGCTGGAGTATTTAATTTTATTTTTCACACAAAATATAATACAGATTCTTTGATCCATTTTTTTTGATAGCAAAAAATCGCCAATCACACTAAAACACGTCTAACCTTTATAACTGTCAAACACAAACCAAAAATGCAAAATAGCTGATAGTGTCAAACAATGTTGGAGACATGTGTAGCAACATAACAAAAAAAAAAAAAATCCCAAATCAAATGTACGTAGCCCGCGAAATTTAAAAGGTCATCTTATTTTTTGAACAGACCTCGTATATCTATATCCATATCTATATCTATATATATATATATATATATATATATATATATATATATATATATATATATATATATATATATATATAGATATATAGATATATAGATATAGATATAGATATAGATATAGATAGATGTATATAATCTATTATAGATATATATTTATAAAAATATTGCGTAACCCCCTTGGAAGTTTAGTCTACATACGGCCCTGATGTGATGTTTTTTAAAAAGAAATTTGAAAATTTCGGAAAAACTTTTAGGAATCGAAATAAAGGGGGAAGAGAAAGAAAAAGTTGTCCGAAAAAAATTATCGAAAATAGTTATTACCTATGAGAGAAATTGAAAATTCGGGTCAGCGATATTAAACGGATAATATTAACTGCTCTCTTAAGTGTGGGGGTTGGAACCATCGGCTTTCATCTGATTTAATTGTGACAAAATGAATATTAAAGGAACATCGCTGTTGGATTTGAATGGAAGATGAGCAATCAGTTGACGGAATCGAATTCGCATAAATCAGATTTTAAACATTCGCCGAAAGTATTAATTCGTCTACCTCAATGTTGACATTTCTTTAAGAGAAAGCAACTTACAGAGTTTACGCTTACTCGACGCAATTCGTCTGATGGAATTTTTCGTGAAATTTGCCGGGAGCTAGGTACCGCATAGCGTAGCTGGTTAGGCAATGGTGTTTCGTTCGGGTAGGATATCCCGCTGCCACACATTGTAACTTGCAAAAAAAATTTCACTTGCCCCTGGTTCATATCCGTGGTTACGCGCCAAAAAAAAGAAAAAAACTGCCTAAGCGTACGAATTGCGGTAGACTTCAGTATCCTCGAATTTACGCGCGGTTTCAACTTTCGTTTTAAACGCATTGTATATGCATTTTCGTATTGAGAAGTTTTTTATACGTTCTTTCCAGATTAGTAGTTGTTCGGCGGTTGTGAATGTATCCTTACCGATTGCGCTGTAGAAAGAGTCGCGTTGTTAGGAAATGTACGCGTTTGGTTGAGAATTTTTTCGTCGTCAGATTTTTGATTTTTGCCAGAGAATCATAGTGATCGCTTAAGTATCTGATTGCGAATTATTTCGACTGTTTTTCACTTTAGTAAAACTTCATCGTTCATGTTTAGACGTTTGTGAGTTATCGGGTTACTTTAAACGATGTCTTAATCATCTTGTGCATCTTATGGTCAATTTTAAGAGATATTCAGGTATTAAGATATGTCGATTCGGCCGCTTTTCAATAGGTCATATGCAAAGAGTTTTTTTAGTTCTGGTTTTGCGTAGAGTTTGCATTTATTTTTGGTAGAGATACATATGTTGTCTTTTATGCTCTTTAGTTTACGAATGCACACAGCTATGAGGGGGACGGTGTCTGTCGGTAAAGCTCTATGTGGATATTTATTGCCGGACAAAAAAAAAAAAAAAAAAAATCGTAAAAGATTTAAATTCGGAGGAAAGGTTTTTTAAATGAATGCAGACATAAATTGAAACTGTACTTAGTTTTGTTTTACGTTGTAATATGCGCAAAGTATGAAAATTCGTTACATGAACACTGTTTTCGCCATTATTAGTAATAAAAGTTATTCGGGTGCGATTCGGTTTAATTATTATATTCATTGATGTTTACGTTTAATTTGAAGAGAAAGCGAAGGACTATTTTTTACTTTAGTATTCAAAAAAACGAACTACATATCGTTCGTAGACGCAAAATCGGTTCAGCCTGAGTAAATATGAATATACACGTTCTTTTAAAACGTAGAAGTAAATATGAACATGCAGTTTTTTACACTTGGTGCCGGGATCATTAAACATTATCTGTTTCTTCCCGGGGGAACGGGAACGGACCGTATCCGTGAATTCGTCAGTGCAGCATAAGAGAGGGTAGTAGAGAGTCTGCTGAAGCAGTTTTCAAAAAAAAAAAAAAATAAATAAATACGGAGTCTCGTTTTGTTAATGGAAAAAACCCATTTAAATCGCTGATAGAAAAGTTTTAGCTACGACAAATTCGCCCTCGTGAAAAATCGTTAGAGCCAGGAGTTAATCATCGGCTTCGGTCTCGAAGAATTTTCACTAGAAAACGATTCGAAGTGACGAGAAAAAGTTTTGGTCCGTTGATGTTTATGATGAAATCGTAGGAGCGGGGTTGCTGGATGAAAAATTTTCCGAGGGCCTGGTTTTTAAACAAATAAAATTGCCGCGTCACATTATGCGTGATGTGTTTAGCGGATTTGTTTGATCACGTGCGACATTGGTGCTCCACGCGAGCGTCCATTCTCAATTAGCTCAATCGTAGCCGAAAAAGAGATTCACGCCAACTCGAAACATTAACCCCGCCGGCTGGCATTAGGCGCGCGCGCACGTACATCCGCGAAGAAGAAGTTGTAATCTGTCTCGTAAAAGTTTCGGTCGTTAGAAGAAATGTTAGCGGCTGAACTGGTCATCGGCAAAGAAGGCTCGTGTTCGACGGTGGCGCGGGAGACAAAGTTCTCTTCTTGATACGCGGCGAAAGATAAAATTTCTGAGCGCCGTGCGAGCGCGGTGGAGCCTTCGAATTTAGACGGAAAAGGCAGCGCGTGCAGTTCGCATGAATGGCTATGGCCTCGCTAGTACGCGTTAGATGAATACTTCTGCATGATTTTGATTCACAGTCAGTTAGGCAGAAGGGCAGAGTGGGCTTTGCGGCGCCTTATTGCGAGCCATCGCAAACGATATTATAATAATGTACACACACACATAAATATATAGACATATATCTATAGACATATATAGTAGAAAGGAGCGAGCAATAGGTGGATGTGATATGTTGCACGCAGTGGAGGCGACACTACCAACACCGTCTCATTGTGCCGAGAGGAGTTGACGTTTAGTTTCGTTCCACGAGAGACCGTCATCCGAATGCTGGTACGGTCGGCGCTGCGTCGCTTGCACTTCCATTTGGCCGGACCAGCAGCAGAGCTTTCTTGCCGGCCTAGTGCCGCTGTTATGCAGTGAATTTTTACTCGGCCAAATTACCGACGGATGAGTGGTTCGCGGCCGTCAAAGCTTGTACTTGGCTACACCTTTCAATTGGAACTTGGAACCGAACGAAAACGGAACGAGGACGCTGCAATGAAGTGGCGCGGTGCTGTGTCGTGCGCGCTGCTACAGCTGCAGTACCAGGCACCGGCATTAGGCATTAGGCATTAGTGGTGCAAGTTCTGGAAAGCGTCCGCTTGGCCCGGTTTCGCCTACGGTAATAATAACGCCGGTAATATCCATTTGAAGCAAGAAAAGCGCGGAATCTAGAGAAGCCCTCGGCTAGTAATCTTCATCATCTGTGTACGCGGCGGGCGCGACCATCCAAAACTGCTCTACCGCCACTCTCTTGCTCTATTCTCTGTCGATAATTGGCAAACGTACACTTCTTGAAGCTAGACCGATACAGATGACGGCGAAACGTATATTATCATTATCATTATTATATTATCATTATTTTATTATTATCATTACTATTACTACTACTACTACTACTACTATTATTATTATTATTATTATTATTATTACTATTATTATTACGATTATTATTACGATTATTATTATTATTATTATTATTATTATCGCATTTAAAATTGAAGCCGTAACTAAAGTAGGTCGGCGGTGGGTTGCTGGGTAGTCTGAGCCAGCTGAAAAGCAGGATATTAAATAAGAGTCGTCGACGCTGTCGTCTCGCGAACTTTTCCGTCGCCCCTGTCCATCTACCTTCAGGCTTATTGTCGCTGGCTTGCGCTTTTCTTTATACCTCCATCATCGCTCCCCCTTGACACGCTCCCAAATTCACATATACGTACGCTCACAAGCAGCCGAACAAGGATTATGTTTTTGATTGCCGATGTCTAAAAGCCCGGGCGGCCTACACGCATTCTCTATATCCACCAGCGTAGCGTGATGCTTTGTCAGTGGAACCGTTTTCATCTTAATCGAATTTGCGAAGCAGGGCTTCGAAGACACCGGGACCTGGTCCGTTACCTGTAATTTTGGTGTAGCGCGACCCGAGGCAAACAGCATCTAATTTCCGAGTAACGCGACAACGCTGGCCGAAACCTCTTTGTCGTGCCAACACCGCACTTCATTATTGCACTTACATAACACATCAAAAGAACGGCTCGCAGTGCGCCCATGTCGTGCGTGTCATTTTTCCATAAACAAAAGTATTCATGTGTACAGAAGGCCGTTTCGTTGCTGCAAAATACGTACCGAAAGCCCCGATAAAATTCTTCTAAATACAGAGAGAAATTAGCGGACTGCTGTATGTGTGTGTGTGCGTGCGACTCCGAAGAGGTTGCTTATCGCATTTGCTGGACACTCAATAATAACACCTTCGGTCGAACATAGCATACAGCTTTTTAGACTCTCTAAAAACCCGTTTCGAACCTGTTGGTGCAGCGAAACACCCCTTAGTCTTAAATCGAGCAAACTCCTACTTCTTATATTTTAATCTCGAAAATCGTATAAAAATAAAATAGTATATACCTGAAGTATAAAAATAAAATACTATATATATTTAATGACTGTTTCCATTTTTCCGCCCGGATAAAAATCATGTAACATTTTTGCGTAGCGTTTTTTGTTTTAGTTAGATGTATAAAAATGACGCGTACCGTTAATTTAAACCTCGACACTATTCTATAAGAATCACGGAAGATTATCATAGTAGCAAATGTGCAAAAATATCGCGGTTTTAAACATCGAGTTTACATAGGTACGCAGAACTGTGAGAACCCGCTGTGCAGTCCATGAAATGTGCTGAAGTTCGAGCATGGCGACTTTTGCCTCATTTCATGTATTTCACACAGCCCGATGATCTACCCGGGGGTGACAGTCACGATAGCCCCCTGCGTGTGGGGTGATACGATTCAGTAATGATGACAGTTCGCGTAACCAAGAAAGTATACATGTAAAATGAATATGTCGAACAATTGACGAAACCGGTCGAACTAATTTATTATATTTATTGTTTTTATGTGTACTATCATCAGTCGTCCATTCTTTTTAATCTGGTTTACAGTATAGATAATGTCATATATTTTTGTGAATTGTTGAACGTCACATATGTCGTTCGTGTAATATAAAAACTATAATATCAGTAATGTTAACGGTCATTTTGAAATTGTTCGCATTTATAATAATATATAGCCGCGGTTTGCGACAGAAAAATACTTACAATATACAAATGTAAAATAAATGATTTCGAATTTGCACCTTTTACCGCTTAAAACACAACACTGCATTAGTACTCTGTTTCCTCTTGTTTGTCTGGACTTCTGTTGTACCACTTGACCCGTTTTATTTTAATTTTCAAATTTGTTACTGTTTACTTTTAAATAATTATATGTTACTGCCCTCAATAAACTCTGATAATATAAAAATTTTACCGATTCTTTTTTCTTTTTTTCGGCCTGACTGTAAACCAACTTATTAATCAATGTCGTGCGATATTTTTTGTCTATTACGCATTTCTCATTCACACGAGTTATCAGGAATAATTTTCTAAATTAATATGATATATTTCCAAGTTTCAATCCGTCAGCATTCGACATACACGACGCATCATATACTCTCTATTCAATTAGTTTCGTGTATCAAAGTTTTTTTCGTGCGTTTTTACCGTATTTGACGAATAACACAATAAGAGATAACATTAATCGGCCACTGAAATTACAAGTTACATATTAACTGCTCAGTACATGAAATGAACAAAAACTTAATTACACACATTACGAGAACTGTTCGAGATGAAATGTAAAAGTTTCCAGATAACACACTTCTTTCTTTTTTTTTTTTTTCAGTATACTATTACGAAATTTATGAAATGAACAAAAGACATTATGCATATTTCATGAACTGTTTGAGGTACTCTACATATTTTACAAATTGTGTTTCACAAATCGTACACAACTTCATCATCTGCGAGTAATATAATTTTCCTATATACATACATATTAACTACAAAGTAATTCTTAGGCTACCCCCCATTAGAAAAAATGTCCCAATTTTATGTAACGTTTGTTATATTTTATAGAATTTTTGTAATTGTTATTTTACAAATGTCACAATTTTATGTAACCAAATATGTAAAGAAAATGTAACGTAAAATGTAACGAAAAATGTAACGAAAAAATGTCTTAATTTTATATAATGAAAGTTAAATGTTAGGATAGGATTTTTGTGATTATGTTATTTTTTTTTTGTATTGATGCCAGTAAGAATTATGTTGTAAATTTTGATCATTTTATACAAAGTATAGAAGAGAAAGAGACAGAGATATAAGTAAAATGCCTCAAGGGGCACAGCCCTTTGCGAGGCCAAAATGGCCAAGTTTAATATATATATATATATATATTAATAGGTAGATATGTGCGAAGAATTAAACTATATTATAAATCACCAGAGGGATAAGATGTAAATTTGTGCCTACGCGGGGCTAATCTTTCCGGCATTGAACGACGAGAAAATGTTCTAATAAAATAATCATTATGAACCCAGAATAATTTCAAATTGTATCGTTTTTTCTTTTGAGACCCCTCTCGTGGACCCCGCCTCTGTATAAGAAGAATTTTTCAATATTCTTAATGTACAGCATATTAGAAATGAGGTGGTATACTACACAAACGAAACGCTACTGACTAACTGACCATACGCGGTAACTGGCAATTGCAAATTATATCGAAAAAGAACTCAACTGCAAACTCTCCGGATTATTTTATAACCTAATTCTACTCGATACATGTATACTCCATGTACGAGAATAATGAACGGATTTCCGGAAATTACACTCCGACTGGATGTATATGTCGAGAAATTTTAGGAAATTTCGAAACAGCCTATTTCGCCAATAGCGAGACACCGGACAAATAGACTAATCAGCTATGAGCAAAAAGAAATACTCGTTGACTATCATCACACTGATGGCGAATTAAATTAGCTTAACGGAAAAAGTCAATGCAACCACTAATTTCTTATTGTGCAATAAAGGATTTTCGAAAGAAGATATCCCTCTTAACTATATTTCGTCCTCCAAAGATCACAAATTATATTAAATTCGTATTTGTACAAAATCCAAAAACTGCACAACTTATAAAAGTGACGACGCTAAGAAATTAAACCAACAACTATTACCGTAGTAAATAAAATTTGTAACTTTCATCTTTATTAAACTCCGTTCCACTGGAAAAAAAAATTAATCCCCCCCCCCCCCGAAAGAATCAAAAAAATTTTCACCGTCCATATGCAATCTTTTCATATCGCAAAATAAAATTTTACAGTTAATAAAGGAACACGCCAATGTTATAATTAAACACCGGTAGAAAGATTGCGGCAGCTATGATGACAAGTGCATGCGACAGTTGTTAGATACAAGGCTGGGTTATCCCCCCCACCCCCTATAAGAACTGAAATAGTTATTATAAATGCGCAAAAATCTGAAAAAAATCAAAAATTTAAAATTAGGGTGTTCTTACCTCTACCTCTAAAAGAAAAAAGAAAAAATATGCCTCATATTTTTAGGTACTTCATTGATATTTTATGAAAAATTTCTTATTTCAAATACTATAATCAATAACATATGCCATTTTTATTAATGTTCATATACGGAGTAATTCATTTATATAAATTATTAATACATATATAAATCAAAATGATGGAAATTATTAATAGTATGAATATTAGTGAAAAATGTATTTTTATTTATAAAATATGTGAAAAAAAAATTTAACCCCCCACCCCCCTTAAAACGGGCCTGGTCAGATACGTTTATCACTTAGCTATGAGAATTCAACCATTTAATCGAACCTAAGATTTCAGGAAAGATTTGCAAGAGACACCTGTTAGAGTGGTAATACCGTTTAAAACCATTATTATTCGTTCACTTACTACGGTCAAATTCGTGTCACAATTATTGTTTGTTAACGCTTCGATCGTTATCATTGCAGAAATGTTAAAAATTCTGCAAATTCTAACATTAACAAATTTTATTCGCGCAAAAAAAGGAATATGGAATTGGTGCTTGTCAGAGCTAGATGCACATGTACTACTGATTGCAAGAGAAAGATTATTTCTTAAAATGTACGCGATAAAAAAAAAATAAAATAAAAAAAAAAATGGTTGAATAGAGGAAGAAGATTTTAATGGTACCGTGGTAGGTGAAAGAATAAAGTATAGAAAGGAAAAAAAATACGGACGGGGAAGGTAGATGGGTGAAGTTTTTTTTTGTTTTTTGGTGGGAGGGGGGTGTCAACTATGGATATTAAGCAAGCGCGTGAGAAATTTTTGTACACTCTTCTACCTGAACGAAACACCACTGCTTAACCAACTAGGCCGCGGTGGCCGACTGAATAGGGAAAGTTGGCGAAAAAATTCAGCGTTAAAAAGAACCTAATGTGAGCCAGACCGAACACGTCTGCTAAACGAGACGAAGAAAGAACGAATAAAAAGAAACTAAAGAAGAAAGACATCAAAGAGAATTATTGTCGCGCGCCTTGTTGTAATGCTACTGTTATTGCGTTACTTTCATTTGGCGTCTGCCGCACGTTGCGCAGGCGCTATTTTTCCTTTCGCCCTGATTGTTGATATTTCTCGTCACTTTTTCTTCGCATTAATTTAATTCTTCTTCGCTACTTCAAAATTCAGAGATCGGCAAAGAAGGATCGTCACCCGAAATGAATTTCAATGCACCGAGTAGAAAGATGAAATTCTCTCTCGCCGTTCGAGCTCGGCGGCCAACGACACTTGCAGCTTTTTCACAAAAATAACGAAAATCGTTTTTGGATTTCTGCAAAGTTCTTAACCGGTTTAATAAAAAATAATAAAACCATGGCGCGCAGCTAATCGAAGAACACTACTTACGACTTAAATAATCAATAGAGAAATTAACACAACTGGAAATGTACTATTTATCACGACAAAGGCGTACCAGCATGCTTCGTGTTTTCTTTTTCTTGTAATAAATCAAGGCCGTGTCCACGGGAGAGGGTGGGGGTACCCCCCCCCATGAGAACTGAAATAGTTATTATAAATACACAAAAATTTGAAAAAAATCACAAATTTAAAATAAATATTGATGATTTTTTAGGGTGTTCTTATCTACCTCTAAAAGAAAAAAGAAAAAATATGCTCCATATTTTTAGGGGTACTTCATTAATATCTTATGAAAAATTTTTTATTACGAGTATAATCAATAACATATATGTAATTTTTGTTAATGTTTTTATACGGGGTAATTCATTTATGTGAATTATTAATATATAAATCAAAATGATGAAAATTATTAATAGTACGAATATTAATGTAGAATGTATCGTTATTTATAAAATAAATATGCAAAAGAAAATTTTCAAAACCCCCCCTTTCCAAAATTTTGGGCACGGACCTGTAATAAATAATATATTATCGCTGGTTGCGTTAAGAGCATCATAGCAGGGTAAAACAGCGATAAATACTCCTAAATCAATCGCTATAAAAACTGTGTCAGGAAATACTACCTTCCTAAAAGTTTCAGTCCTTTAGCCTTAATGGGGCGCCCCTTGGGGGCAAAATGTAAAATCAGGTTTTTTCATGATATGTCAAGAACCGGTTGGCCGATTTTCTCCGGACTAGGCTCAAATTCAAGGTATTTCAAAAACCGTACAATAAAAAAATATTTTCAACCTTATTTATCAACAAAACCGAACATAAAAATCCATTTGAAAATTTCAAATTGCGATAAAAATAGATCTCAGACAAACACCTCGCTGGAAAAATTATAAATTATGTATTTTATTCCGAACTATCTTCTCGAATTTTTTCAGATTTTTTAAAACACCTTAAAAATTTAAAAAAAAAAAAGTATTTTTTGCAACAGCTGATAAAATTTTTTTTTTTTTGGCCTCAGTTTTATACAAAATGACATAATAAGTACTTTAAAGTATTTTGAACACAAAAAGAATATGGAACGAAAAATTTAAATCTCATTTTTCTGCTGGTTTTTCGGTCAGTTTTTCCATTTTTACGGCTCATGAAATACTGAAATGATTCTTATTCGTCTTGATTTTCAACTAAAATGACTTATAAATATCCTACAATATATTAGAAACAAAATATTTTACGGAAATCTGCCCAATTGAATTCATTCGGGTTTTTAGAATTTTTGAGCACCCCTTCAAAATTTTAAAAAAAAATATTTTTTTCCATCTTTGACCATTTTTAGCTGCCATGAGCTGATAAAAAAAAAAGTGCATTTTAACTTCAATTTAGATACAAAATGACATAATGAGTACTTTCCAATATTTTGGATAGAAAAAGAATATAGAACGAAACATTTAAATCTCATTTTTCTGCTGGTTTTTCATTTTTATGGCTCACAAAATACTAAAATGATGATTCATATTTGTATTGATTTTCAACTTATCAATATCCTCCAATATATTGGAAACAAAGCATTTTACGAAAAACTACCCCTTTGAATTTATTTAGATTTTTAAAAGTTGTAAACTTATAAACTAAAAAAAAAAAGGTTTTTTTACATTTTTTTATCGTATTTAGCTTCTAAAAGCGGTTGAAAAAAGTTTTTTCAGTCACAGGTTTATGCAAAAAGCTTTATAAGTACTTTCCAGTATTCCAGACACAACAAGGAAAAGCTTTATAAGTACTTTCCAGTATTCCAGACACAAAAAGGAATATGGAATGAAAACGTTTCAATTTTCTCCTATGTTTTTGGCTGGATTTTTTATTTTAATATCTTACAAAATACTGATGCGACAAAATAATAAATAAGATCAACAATGTTAAATCAAAGAATAAGTTATTTCGGATACTTCATTTACATGTTACGATTTTTGGTTTTTTTGATTTTTGGCTTAAATGATTTAAAAGTCCGTTAAAATATTTACAATATAGAGAATATAAAAAGAAATATTTAAAAACTAATTTTCGTCTTTTTTTTAGATCGTTTTATTTTTATAACGATGTAAAAAATAAAATAAATTAAAAATAAACAATAGAATTAGTTTTGGTTTTTTTGTTTCTAGAAAAGTACTGGCAATATTGCCATATATTTTTAACATAAAGAATATAAAAATAGTCAATATAGCTATTAATTATCTTAACGCACAGTTACAACTAATCATTTTCATCGCTGTCTTCTTGTACAACTGGTATATGATGTATAGCATCGAAAAATTCTGTAAGATGCTCATTCAGCAAGTTTTATTAACTTTCATAGATATCGCGCGTGTGATAAGTAATATAGTATATTACTACATAGGCATGTGCATAACAGGCAATAGTTCGCATAAGTACACGCACAGTAATATCGTGATGCCTAATGCTATTCGATTTATACCGTATGTAGCACAGGTATACGTCCGACTACTCACGTAACGAGATCGTACTTGAATTTTGATAATTTCTGGTGATTCCATCAGGTACTGAAGATTGATTTCTCAGACTCGCCCGTAATTTCAGCTAAATACGAAATTGCTGACTGTAATTGATAAGTGCCAGTAAAAAGTAATTCCGAATTTTTTTCTCTCGACTTTGGAAAATCCATAATGTCCGCAGATGTCAATTTTCAAAGTCCCGCGTGTGTCTGCTGTGTGTACTGACCTAGCGCGCATATGATGTTATACGTGTTCTATTGCCTTCCACGTGATTGATTATTAGTAGAGTATTTCTTAATTTAATTCTTTGTAATAAGAAGTTCTGTCGTCGCCCGGGATCGAGCCCGTGACTTCCGTAATGGAAGTCAAGTGCTCTAGCAACTTGCTATCGTGCCGACTATTCTTTCATTACCTACCCCATTATTCCTGTTTTAAAAGGTTTTCATTAATTCCATACAAAGGTTTTAAAACTGATCGTCTCTTTTGTTAGTTCGAGAAACTAACTGATGGTTAATAGTGAGTTTAGAGATGTCGTTTCCAGTTTTTCAAAGAAACATTTATTAATCGGAGACGCACTACTTTTACAAAACCGTAAATGTTATTTTTTTTTTTTTTAATTTTTTTTGCGCTAATTAAAAACTATTTCAACAGTTTTTGATAAACGTTATGTGTAATATTTAAATAATAGTAACGCTTAATTTTCATCAGAGGCAACTGCAACCCCGCTGCATTTTTATTTGTTTTCTTTTCTAGACGTGCAATGGAAAAAATTTAAACAATCTTACTTTAGTTTCCTTAAGTATTTGGTTGCTCTTTCAGATTTTTTCTAATTTTGTCGTAAATGTCTTTACTGTAGCGATTCCTTAACTTCTATATCGCAGCCTTTTCGATTTAATATCGCTCCTAGGTAGATTATTTCTTCTTCTTCCTTTAGATTATGGAATATAAGGTTGAACTCTACTATCCTACATTCCGAGGAAAAAAGTAATCCATCTAAGAGCAGAATATTAAATCGGACGAGCTACAATTTAAAACTGAAGAAAAAACATTTACGACAAAATTAACAAGAGTCTTAGAGTCACCGAGTACAAATGAGAGAACTAAAGTAAGACTGCTTAAAGCGCTTATCTTCCTATTGTAAATCTGAATTCTCGTAAAATAAACGCCTTTGAAAAGTTTCCGCTACAGAAAAGTACTACTTCCTACGCAATCCACAAAACAGATAAATCGATACCGGAGCAGCTTGAAATAAATTCGAATAGACGTTTTCTTTCTAAGAGACAGATATTAAAAAACTTCATAACATTATTAGAAGCAACGAACTGTATGAATTAATAATGCAGAGCACGGTAGAAGGAAAAATAAGACAAGGTTTTGCGAGTAGAAATGTGCAGAAGCCAAAACGATTTGAAATCAAAAAGTAAATCGAGGCACGGTAAATTGCTGAATATTAGTTTTGGAATTGTTGTAGTGACTCTTGTAAACTTTAACCAGGCACTTTTTAATAGACAGAAATTCAAGTCACGATTAGCAAAGCCTACACATACATGTATGTAACATATTTATAGATTGTAGGATGGGTGGTACGTTGAATGTAAGATGAAAGGGATGCACTTACCTCGTCTGCGAACGACAGAGTTAAAACAGGTGACAGTATGCAGTCAACAATATGGTTCGAATAAAAAACGAATGGAGTTACACTCATGAGTGAGTCTCGCGACATATCGTTGCCGATTCGTATGATCGAAGATATCGATGAGCTAATTTTTACCTTAATCATTCTGTTTTTAGTTAATTCACGATATATTCACGATATATTCGCGATATATTCATAATATATTCACGATATATTCATAATATATTCATGATATATTCATAATATATTCATGACATATTCATAATATATTTATGATATATTCATAATATATTCATGATATATTCATAATATATTCATGATATATTCATAATATATTCGTGATATATTCATAATATATTCGTGATATATTCATAATATATTCGTGATATATTCATAATATATTCATGATATATTCATAATATATTCATGATATATATTTACGATATAACGTGTTATACCGTTAATTTCGAAGTTCGTCGGTTTTGAAAGCACTCCCCGTATCGATACGTACCGACAAAGATTTTCTTTACATTACCAAAAAAAGAGAATGAGTGAGATTTTATATCAAATTTTAGTCTGAAACGACCTGTCTCCGCAAGACAAAGAGATGACTAACTGCTGATTGCAATTGCATGGAAAAGGATGTTCAGAAAGTCACCTATTCATCATTTTATCAGTGATTTTTGGGAGTGAACCGGAGGGTAAATTTATTGTTCTGGAGTGGGGAAAGTTTTTTTTTTTTTTTTTTTTTAAATTTAAGGATTAAGGTCGTGTAGACTGTTTTGATGGAACGAAATACTAAAAATCTGATTATAAACAGATAGAAGAAATATTTTAATGGATGCAGGTAAATATACTTTATTACCAAATGAAAAAATTGAGTCGTATTTCGGTGCACTCTTTTATTAATATTGAGTTGATAATTTAATCTGGAAATTACGAATGTAAGATTGACAGTATCTAATTATGGTAAGAGGAAAAACGTTTAAATCGTGATTTTGCTTCAGTTTTCAAGGTTAAAAAATTTTAGCATGAAGATGAGAACGCTAGAGTGCGAAAGCATCTCTACCACAGCTAACTCACTATAGTGACTAATGAAGGAGTCGGGGAAGTATTTATAATGCCATTCTTCCGTGGTTTAATCATGCCTATTTGATGCAGAAAATAATACTACATTTGAATCGCATTGTCATGTCCGCTTGCGATCGGTATACCGCAATACTATGCGCGAGCACATAATATATATGGGCAATATTCTCGTGTGATGCAAAACATCGGTTATTTATGATATCCTACGATTATTTGTTTCTTTTTTTTTTGGTGAAAAATAATTAAAAAATTAATCAATTTTGAATTATTTACGATTTTTCAGCCTACCGAACTGAAGTCGCCGACCTATGTAATAGATCAACAGGAAGGCAACTGTTTTGAAATGAGCACATTATTAGTCAGTCTCTTGATCGGATGCGGATATGTCGATTGTTACGTAGTTTGCGGTTACGCCACAAAACGTACTTGCGAAGCTGATCAAAGCAACGATGACTGTCCACGCGATATCAATAAAGATATGGTACGTACGTCCACCATAATCGGCTGCTTTCATTTGTTTCCTTATCGGCCGTTCTTGTTTTCCTATATTTACTCTCATTATCCTTCTTGTTCCGCAATATCGTTTTATCCTGCTACTTCAGTTCGTGACTTTTCAGATATTCATAGATATATTTTTTTCTTTATTTAATACCTATTTAAAGTTAAAAATAATCGTTACATCTCGAAAACAAAAAGAAGAAGGAGAAGAAACAACCACGAAATTTATTATTAATGTAACAAATATGTAAATCAACGGTTTCCAGCAGTAATAGCCTGAATAACAGTAACAGGTTTTGTGCCAGGTACGATAAACTGTCAACAAACTGTTGCAGTTACAATTTACTGTTGCACTTTCTGTTCCAGGTGTATATTAGTGCCTAACCAACATCTTCATCAGCAGAGCGGGGAAGTATCAGAATACCTCTCAACTGTGACACCAACTTGCATTACAGTTTTTTTTTTTTTTGTATACTCTGTTTTCAATCAATACCAAGCTGATTATAAAATTTAAACAACATAAATGCCCCGTATATAACTAGCCACTTTTGATTAGCTATTGTCAAAAGCTAGTGTGTTCTAAGTTGATTACAGTTCTTAATGTCACAGTAGAAGGTTGCAACAGATTGTAATGGTTTGCAAGAGGCACATAATTGTAACAGAAGTAACGAAAAAAGTAATCGGATCAGATACTTTTTTCGATCTTATATCGCTTAAAAATAAAATTAATTCCCTACTTCTCGAGCGCGTAACCATTTTCACTGATAGCTGCAGAGGACCCGAAGTCGTTGAAACACTTTTTATAAAAGCACTCATTGTAATCGTTCGATCTTCCTTTTTTTAGTTCTACCTTTATAAACAAATTAATAATTATTCTACGCGTTACATTATTTTCATATAATCGCCTCTTGTTCGATCGTTTAATTATTTCTGACTATACGAGTGTCCTTCAAACGACCCTTTCCTCGTCACACTTTTGCGATTTTATCATTCTTCGTGCACACACCATGTCCCATCCATTTCTTTCTTCTCGTTACCCTATCCTTGTTGATTCGCTGTAAATTCCCAGCCATACAGACATCGCCGGGAGTAATGAAATGATTCTTTCACGTCGAGTTTTCTTTCGTTACTTTCTTCAAAAACATGTAGATTTCTAATTTCATGTACTCGTGTAAAGGACTTCATCTTAGATTTTATTATTAACTATATTCATACTTCATATTTTCCTATTCTTCTCCTCTATCTAGCCATCCTAATTTTCGGTTTTAATTCGTCTGGTCTCTTCTTATCCACCACTTCTCCGTTCTACTATCACTTCTAATATTTGCCGACGCTATTTCAACCGTACTCCATTTCCTTGGCTACCTTTTTCTCATCTCCAATTAACACCATTTCATATTAAGAGTTGCTTGAGTGTCGGTAACGAGCTCAAAAAACAACTGATCGTGTTATATTTGTTTTTTTTTACATAATTAAGATAATTTCGCGCTCTGCATTGCACTTGAAGGTTTGGAGCAGCTTTTTAATGGCACATTGTTTTTCTCGTATTTTTGAAATTTCTTAACATTCATTAATTTCTTTCCAACGCGTAAAATTTGATTTGAAGACATCAGAAAACATCGTTAAAAGCGGTATACAATAGTATCAACATGATTTGATTGATTACTCCTCAGGGATGTCGTGACCATAATTATGTCTACAAGGCTAACCAATTCCCTTCACTATTCGCGATTGAACCGGAAGACGCCAAGTGCCAGTCGGAGCATAAACGATCAAATCCGAATTGTTCTATCATGTTTTTCGAGAGAAAGAAAACTGCAGTGGTTTCCCGTTGCCTGCTGGAGGATTTTCTGTCAAGGTTTAAGTACCCTTAGCCGAAAAGACCCGGTTTGGATGCGCCGGATACTCGCCTACTCGTTCCGAATTGATATTTATCAATCTGACGAGGGCATATTGTCGCGAACGAGTTGCCGATAGTCTGCTGTTGTTACTGCAGTGAAAAGCTTAACGGTATTTGTTAGTAGGAACACGTTCGGCAGGTATTTTCCTAGCAGCGTGTGTTGTGAGTTCCGATTTAGCTTTCCTAATCGGCGCTAAGCCTGCCGGAATAAGAGATTACTAGACTGCACGACGTGGACGTACAGATCCCACACGGCTGTTGTTTCAATCACCATATGACGGTCGAGACTTACTAGGGAAGGTGACTCTAATTACAACAACCTGTGCCCCACAGGGTATTAAGTAGTATATGCCATGTGAATGTTTGCAACCAATACTTGTAGCGAACGATCAGGACCGAAGAGTAATCAAAATTTTCACGACTCTTATTAGGTCCATCATTACATCGCCATCAAATTGGATGGATTTATATACACGACCAACTCTACTGTGATGAAGATTCTGACGAGGATAGAGAATATTATAATCATTTTTACGGCATCTTGTGATATTTTCTCGGTTCTTTGTTATACAAATTCGTCGTAATTATGTGACGGGAAAAGTGGCGAATGCTGAAATTTGGGAGACATTCTTTAAGAGAGGGATGCGCAGTTCTTATACGGTAATAACGGCTGCATGCTTTACCGTTCTTTAAGCTGTATATCACGACAAGGGGAAGGACGCTTAGCACGGTAAGGTAACTGGAGCTTTTACGTCTGCATTATTGGCTTGTTAGGGTCGTAAAAATAAAATGTTTGCAAACTTGAAAATGATAGTAAACGAAATAGATCGCGTATCATTCTTTTTGAGCTCATCAACTGGAATCTATTGCTTAGAAAAAAAAGGAAAAAAAAGCCAACTTCGTATTTTACTACGATCATATTGTTAATAGGAAAGAATAAATAGCAGAGGAATAACAACGTGTGAAGAAGGAAAAGATAAGAGGCTCAATAAGAACTAGGAAGATCAAGTCTCGACAAACTGAAATACAGAGTCGAACGCTGAACTAAAAGAAATGAGCGCTTAAAGAACACGTGATCCGCAATCAATCTTTGAACACGGATAACATGGGAAGGAAGTTAATAAAAAGCGAAAACGAGAGGAAGATAGTACGGCTTAAGAACGCGCGGGCAAACAATGGAGAAAACCACAGAACGGCCAAGTGAAGAAAACAAGAGGAACCGTGGCTTAGAAGGAAGTATGGGTTGAACAGATAAAAGGAGTGATTATTAGAAAAAGAGAAAGCGTAATAATTCTCCTGACCAAAATCTAAGATGAAAAAGAGGAAGGAGATTATGGAAAAAACGGCAAGAAACAACAACTCGAGCCAAGAATCAGCTGCTTCATTGCCAGCGATACCCGCGAATAACTAGGAACCTACAGTAGAACAATGCAAACGGAAAAATGAAGGGAAAAAAGGAGTGACGGATGTGAATATGGAGAATAATAAAATTGCAGGAATGACCCCAAATAGAAAAGAGTAAATTGAAGGGCGCTTTCAGAAAGAATCGAAAAATTGAAGGAAACGTGGTCAGGGGAAATCAAAATAACGAAACGTAGGATAGCCGTTAATTCGTTTATGAATATGGAACAGAAAGCAGGAAGAAAAAAAAAAAAAGACTTAAAATCTGGGAAGATAAAAGAAGCCGCATCATGGCAAATCAACAGTAAACACGGTTATGTGAGAAGGAAATAGGAAACCGATGGTACTGTGAAATTCCTGTCCAATTACGGGTTTTCCCTTACATAATCTGCTTTAATAATCCCCCTATTTTTCAACTTCATCGAACTCCGCCGTGTCCTGAAAATATTTATTTTACCCGCATTTTCAAAAAAAAAGAAAAGAAGATAAGTATAAAAAACAAAGGTGAATGAAAATAACGGTCATAAATAGGTAAAAGGTGATTTAATTATATTTATTTTTTTCTCTCCATTCTCTTCTCTCTATTTTTTTTAAACATCTTTTCCATTTCAATTTAAACTTGAAATAAAAATCATCATAATTAATTTCATTAATAAGACAAAACAAAACGATAATACGTGTAAACAAACGAAAATAATAAACTCGAAAAAATCGAATAAAATTACTCGCGGACAGTAGACCTAATACGTATATAGGACTTGATCGATTCTGAAGCTGCAAGAGATTAAACTGTGGCGGGATAAGAATTATTTTAGTGTAAATTTCAGAATTATTTTATTGTAAATTTCAGAATTATTTTATTGTAAATTTCAGAATTATTTTAGAGTAAATTTCGTGTAGGTAGTGTTTTCAGATTGTCGCTTTTGATCGCGTCAAACTGGTCGAATAATGTAGCGCGGTACCAAATATACCGGAAGAACATAGTTTGCATAGCGAGTTATTCAGTTGCTGCCATCTGTTGGAAATATTCCAAACTACAGCTTACCACCTGGTGGTGCAGGCGATTGTAGAGTTCTCGCTCGCAATATATAATAAAATTGATTTTTTCATTCATTTTCATTTAATTTTCACGCGGATGATTCCTAGAATTGTAGCGTTTCTACAACAAGAAAATCTTTTACCGACGTATTTTGCACGCTCCTCTATTCTTCGAAGCTGAATTTTCGAAAACGGTTTAATCGATTTTTCATCGCGTTGCAGTACAGTATATGGCGCCGAGAACGTCATTTCCGTGCACAGTGGTGTCCACCGCGTGTTTCAGCTGGTTACAATACGGTAGTTGTTGTGAGATGACAGAAAAATCCGGATATCGAGATGCGGCTACAAACTTTTTCTGTAACAGAGAGGTCTGACAAAAGAACCACTGTACGTTCACTTTTACCTACAAAAAATTGTAACTGACCTACAGAAAATGCTCCCTACTTTTTTTTGCCAGTCAATTTTTAATAATGAATAAAATCCGATGACGTCTTCGATTCTAATTTTTTTTTTTTAAATAATATATACCAACTTCTTACCATGGTAATTATTAAGACTGTTACAGTCCCAAAGCCGAAGCATTACAAAATGAGGTCATTTTACCTAATGAAAAGCAGCGCTGATCTTAGGCCCGGTGCTGGATTAGAAAGGGCCGACTGCGGGTTAGAAATGCCGGGCATTGCAACAGCATATGACCGGTAGATGGTGAATCTGGGTGTTGCAGAAGGGCCAAACACGGTTGGTGGGTCGTCTCCACTCAACGTGTAATTGTGCGACTATGCGACCTAGACGTATGCGGCTAAGAACACAGTAATCCACCCTTGGAGTCCCGTCGGAGGTCCACCATGGCTCGATCGACCATCTCTTAATGGTTCAAAGAAAAGAGAATTTTAATATTGCTAGGTCGACCGATGTCTAATAAAAAGAGGGATACGGCATCCGTTACTTTTGACGGACTAGGAGAACTTTGCGGATTTCAGCACGGCGGCATCAGTGTCAGAGATCCACAGTATGGTTAAATTAACCCCCTATCTGCAAGTTCATTACGAGCAATGGACTTCTGTGTTTAGCAATGCATGTTTAAAAATGTCATTAGTTAACGCTCAGACAGTCACTAATGAATCGGTAATTAAGAGAATTTCCCGGCCTATTACGGTGGCCAACATGATAGTCTCCGTGCAAAAAAGGATTGCGTATAGTTTCGTATCATCCAGGATGGTACAGCGATCATTGAGACGGACTGTGAAGACATCACCATTTACCTCAAAAATGCTCTCAATGGGTGAAGACCCTCTGCTGCAGGGCGCAGCTTTCGCTCCATCAGTGTAACAACAGATGGCGTTGGAGTGCTGCCTAATAACTTCAGATGCTTCCTCTACAAGTGTTATTGATACACCTCGGAACTCGTACTTATGCAGAATAATAAAAGTCACATTAACTGGCTTCAGCTGCCCTACAAGTGGTGAGATCACTGCTGACGACTGACTGAAAATCTTTCGAAACAACAATGTTAGCGGAAGACGACAACAGGTCTGCTAATATAGGAAGCGGATCGTTGTTAAACGCAGAAAGAGGGCGACTTTTATTCGACCTCAAAAACGAAATACTGTCCCTTAACGTCAACACGGATCGACAAACTTTGAGTGGAACGACGCCTGCCTCTAATGATCTCTAACCATTCGCAATGTTACAAATAAAGTTTCTTATTTTAATTTTAGCCCAAAACACAAGTTTGCCCTTTTTATTTTTACGAACTACTAGCTAGTTTGAATTATAATAACATTTACGGACTTTACACATAATAGCAGTGAGCGAACTATTATTATCAGTGAAGTAAACGGAGTGAAACTTGAAAGGAATACTGTCGACCAGATTACATAGTTTCACGATTTAGGCTTTAATATACAGTTGTTATTCGACTAATAAAGTTAAGCGAACGTGGAACAAAATAATAGCTGAAAAAGTGCAGCTTTCGCAGAAGAAATTGAGATGTTTCAAGATTAACGGGGGAAAAGAAGTTGTTTTTTTCGCATTTTTATTGCATACGCATATATGTGGAAAAATTTTGGAAAAAGTTTATAGTACATATTTTGTTCAATCGTTTCTATGTTAGAGATGCTTACTCATCGCGTCCGCAGTGCCCAACCTATTTTCAGCTACCAAAAGCTACGAAGGCTGTAGAAAAAAAGTTAACTAAGGCAGAAACCCCTACATATATTATTAGGAAGCGCCTGGATTGAAGGGCAACTATTTGTAGATCAATCGATTTTATCAAAACGGTGAAATAAATTTAAAATTCATCTTTGTGAAGACAGTAATTATTACACGAAAAAAATGAAATTATTATCGAATTTAAAATTAACCGAAATTTAAACAATTAACTCATACGAAACGGCGCTCGTTTTAAACACGATATTTTCTTATTTATATTTCTTATTTTAAACGAGAAAAAGTTATTTAATTGAAAGAAAATTGTCCACAAAAATTGTTTTTTTTTTTCTTTTCAATTAATTTCGTGTTTCGATAAATTCGACAGGAAGAAGTAGTGGCCGAAGAAAATTCATTCAACAACGACAATGAACAAAGTTGGTCGGAAACGTTTTTTAAGAAGCCAAAATTAATCAGTTCGAGCCAGAGAAAATGGTGGAAATTGTTAGATGATGAAAGAAAACAACGAGCTATCGAACAAGATGAACACACTGATCTCGTCTGTCACCAGGTAAATTCTTATTTTGCACTAATTTAGCCGATCTTCGCGAAGAAGACTGAAATAACCGTTAGACTAAATAGCGCTATTTCATATTCACCATTTCCGACTACACTTATATATGTACATGTATGTTTCTCTTTTCCCCGATAAAACATCTTGACCTGACAACCCTCTGCCATTTTTCACCATATTCTTCTGTTTTTCGTTGTTTTCATCAGTTTCCGACATCCGAATAAAGCTGAATCTCGCAGTAAATTTGCAACTATGATTTAGCTGTTTCTAAAGAATAGAATATTTAAGGATCAGTTTCGTTTATAAATCTGTGAAAAATTTATTTTATCATTTTTTTTTTTACGCGATACAATTTTTATTTCATTACTTGTATCGTTTTCATAAACGCAGGTAAATTGAAAAAGTACCGCCAACGGTGTTTTCTCTACTTACGCTTTAACTCGAAGGCGTTCAGAGTTAAGTTCATGTACACGTTACCAGAGAACTTTTGCCCAGAAACAATACGAAGCGGAGGGAATCTGTTGAATCTGTACAAGATTCTATCGGTGTAAATAATATACATATGTGCTTTGTACAATGTACATAAATATGGCGAAATGTAAATAAAGGATGAAGAGAAAAATATTTTTAAGCTTTGAACGCTTAGAGCATTTTTGTAAAAACTTACCAAGTACGAAAACATAAACTAGCATACACGAATGATAACGTCTATAAGTGAACTTAATATTGTACGCTTGAATTTTATGTAAAATCATATTCGAAATAATTAATGCCTTTTTAAATTATGTTAAAACATATTTTTAACTTCATTGACATCTTCAAAAGTGAGAAATTCAAAATTTTCATGCTTTTTTGATATGTTTTTGTTTGTTTGATTTTCATTTTTCCTATTATAAAACTATTTAATAGAGACCTTGCGTGTATTACGATTAAGAGAAACCGACTGAACTTGCGTCTGCGTGCCTGATCAAAGACTACACATTCGGAAGTTATCATTTAATTCGTGAATTTTTGTTAATGTGAGAAATTTTATAGACCTCTATTTGGGATTATTTACAGGGATGATCCGAAAGGATTTCTTTTACTCGCTCGAATTTAATATTTTGATTTTATTTTTGTGCGCTGAAAAAAACTTTTGCAGATAAAATACGAAGCACAAGATCCCGTTAGTCGTTTCGATAATACTTCTACGTTGCAGGGTAGTGTGCCTAGAATTATGAAAAGAGGGGCTTTTGAAAATATTCTTCGCGTATTTATTTTATAAAAATACATTTTTCACTAATATCCCCATACTATTAATAATTTCCATCATTTTGATTTATGCATTAATAATTTACATAAATGAATTACCGTATAAATATTAATAAAAATTACATATATGTTACTGATTATACTCGTAATAAAAAATTTTGCATAAAATATTAAGGAACTATCTAAAAATATAAAGCACATATACATATATTTATATATATATGTATTTTTTTTTTTTTTTTTAATGTAAGAATACCGTTATAAAAGGAACACAAAGGAAGAATTACTTTATTCTGTTGCAATAAAAATGTCGACAAATCATAAGAACAGTTTTTCTCCTTTCAATGATAAGGATGATAAATCTATTTTTCCCAAAATATTTTAGATACGGTTTTCCTCGGTAAATTAGGAATAAAAAAAATTTGGAAATTATTCCCTACGAAAAAAGAGTTTTTAGATACAAATTATAAAAATTATATACAAACATTGTTAAAAAAAAAGCACTGCAATAGCTGATATATGCGCATATATATATATTATAATGAATGCCTTAATTCAGGTTTTGTGGGCGTCAACGGATATTCAAGGAATTATAAATACAGCGAGGAAGGCTCGAAGGATGGTGTGCATTCCTGACTGTCACTGGGAAGGTACGCAGAAAGAGGCAAGCCTGTAAAACCTATATAGCATGACGAAGGGAGCGGGCTATTATATAGTTAAAGTGCAGTCGACGTAGGGAAGAAATAATGTGTAATGTCGTAAAGAAGGAAGGTTACGAACTAAGGATAGAAACTTTCCTTCTATTGTACTCATGTATGTGCTGGTGTTTTGCAGTTGTTAATCATCGGACCAGCAGAGTAAAACTTTCCAATGATGCGAAGAAAGTAGCGAATATTTGGAAGTTGCATAAATATCGACGACAAAGTTGTACGGATTTTTATTTAATACGATGAGATTTTATAAATGATGACATTTTATTCGACTTTTATTTAGCAGCAGCCTATAGCGAAATTATATTGCTTTAAAATGGTTCCGCTGTACGTCTATGTGTGTCTAGTAGAAGAACTGTATTGTAATACGAGTTTATTATATTCCCGTGGACATTTATTTTCCAAAAATCAATTTCCCAAATTTTTCTTGTTCACATTTACGTATTGCCCAACGTATATTTAAAATTATGGAAATTTATCAACTGGTGAAACTTTATATTTAGTCACAACTCCTCATTTTTCAGTACAAGACGATTAATAACTGCTTCATTTCGGCTGTGATACAGTTAGAATTTCCTACACGTACAAAATCCTAATGTGTGTCAGCTGTTGATCCGGAAAAGGGAAATATATCGAATAAAAATCGATAATTAAAAACAGTTTGATTTATATATTTGAAATTGTACCTATAAATGTTACGATTAAAACGTTCTCTTTAAAACAACATACAGCTTCGGGACACCGAGGTTAGACACCGAAATCGTAACAAAAAAAAAAAAAAAGGAAGCAGAAAACCTCACAAGAATATTTGGAAAATATGAAATTTAAATAAACGGTCACTTCAAAAAAAAATCGAAACTCACGCGCCGGATATTAAACGTGAAATTTTAAGAATCTGGTAAAGAAAAATGAAAAATGTTTTCGTTCGGTAAAATATTCAAAAAGCAGCAGAAAACAAAATTGTGTTTTTGTATTAGCTCAAATAAAATAGTTAAAGAAACCAAAATGCACCTTAAAAATATTATAATCGTAAAAGGAAAGACGGACGATAATACAACTTCAAATTTGGAATTTTTCCGAATTCAGACAAAAAAAGCAAAATTTTCCGACTTGTATTGATAGGTAACAAAATTGTACATTTTGATTCCCGTTAGTGTAGATTTTGAGAAAAGTCTAAGAAAACGCCAAAAATTTCGCCCTCTCCTCTTTGTTGCAGCGCGAGTACTAAAAATTTTAAACAAACTAGTAAACGCGCGCTTATTAGAGCGAAATTTCTCTAGTTAAACGTAGTCAAAATTTCAGCTACAAAATTGACCTCTCAGAGGGGAGGGCGCAAAGTTTGAAATTCGATCCCCCCCCCGGCGTGTAACGTTGGAAAAACTTACAAGTGTATGTGCTCGCTTGATGTTAGGACATGATGCAAATTTTTAAAACTTGTATTTCAAAAAAGTTTGTAACATTGGTCACTTTTATATTTTTTGTTTTCTTACAAACGACTTTTAATCGGAATCAAAAATTTGACATTTCAAATGGTACTGTTGGAAGATCCTTTTTCATATAAAGTAAATGGAATCTCTACGGAAATTTGAATAAGAAAACACCCCGAGTATAAATAACGTTTCTCCTTGCCTGCATTATATTTTTATTTTTTTTTCAAATTAATTTTCGTTTAATATATTGTATACACGTACTTCGTAGCAATAATTCGTTAAGCGAAAAAACAAAAAAACAGAAAAGGAATTCACCTAATAGTTTTTATGATTTCAGAATCTATTTTTTTTTTTTTTTTGTTTTTAAAATTAGTCTTAAAAAATTTTTATGCGCGCCTCTTTAAATTCTCTTTCAAAGTGTAACTTCTAACGTTACAGACCCGAAATTCTCATCGTTGAACTTTTCGAAAAAAATTTTATTTTTAATAATAAGTTCTAAAGCAAACTATTAAACGGACGAATTGTACACAAAACCTCGATATATCGAATTATGAGTTACCGACACCAGCTTCACGTATCGAAATCCTCAACCACGGCGATAATAATATATGTAAAATATTTCAAAATCCGAAGCCAGTTCACAATTCACCCCCCCCCCCCCACCCCGGGTTTCAATTAACTATCAAGCCAGTCCGCAATTCAGTTAGTTTAATATATCGATGTTCCGTATGTGTGCCTAGTTAATTTAACTTATTGAATATCTCAAAAGAGATATATCAACGAACTGCGTTTTTTTTTTTTTTTTTGAACTACGAAATTATCTACGGTATGAGACATTGACGTGTGTTATTGCTAAAAAGAGGCCTCTCTCGAATACTGCAAATTCAACACCTCCCTGGCCGTAGAAACCTTTTCTTTGCATGATATATCTATATTTTTGTTAACTTCAGATAAAAGGCTTTCCTCTCATTTGATATATAACTTGTCCGCTCGGTGCGAGGTTATTTTCTCACGCGGCCGGCGGTTCTCAAGTTGTTAGGGGTCGGCTATATTTTCATTGAAAACTTTCAACCGTGTGAATTACGCGTATTTTTGAACCATTGCCCTCAGCTATATGTGAAAATAACGTATATCGCTTTTTATCTTTTTTTTTTATTTTATTTTTTATTTTTTAAGTGGGACGGGGGCGGAGACAGGAGTTTTAAACTGCGGTTAATTATCGAAAATACTTATAACTGAAGAAAGCTCTTTTAGATTTCGAGTTTTTTTTTTCTTGTTGGCCGATGCGAAAATTTTAAACTATTTTTCAAGTTGTTTCCATTTTCATTCTACTTCTTTTCGAAATTTTTGCCACTAAGAACCCCTCCGATATCTATTCCTCTTATAAGTTTTTAGGGAAGTAAAAGATTACCAGGGGATTGTATTGAACCTATTTATATTAACTACGCAAAAAAACATAAACATAAACATCCGTGTACATTTGTACACACTTCTATATAGTAATATAACACATTTAGATTTTGTTTTATCCGTAGCGGAAGCGAAAGTGTTTCTCACCGGATAGGAGCATGTCTGTTATAAATTTACTTATTATTAGTCGTTATATAACTAAATTTAGTTTACGGGAAAAACAATGAAAAAAAAAACCTGCATACATGCGTAAATCCTTCCAGAAAATAAAGGAAGATTTATACCAATTTAATCTATAACGAATATTACGTAAGCGTCGAGAAATCGAAATCCACAATTTGCCTTAACATTAATATGAAATACAAAATGTATAATTTCGACATTATGCAATCGTCAGACACAAGAGTTTCATAGAATTATTCATTTAAGTGTCAGTAGTATGTGCTTTATCCGTCCATGTTTATATTTTTTGTATCTATGCTTTAGGGTTTGGTAATCATAGGAACAACAACAAAGGTAGTTACCGAGCTCAGAAATTGAGTACGGCGCTATTAAGAAAAAATAACAGCAATAGCGCAATAATACTATTTGAAGAAAAAAAAAACTAAAAATTATTTTTTGTCCAATTTTAATTGTTATATGCTACAAAATTAACTTAAAAATAATGTTTAGATCATCAATTTTTTATGCAAGTTGACTGTTATAATCCTACTCACGGTGTACGTATTCGGTGTATACGTGTATGTGTGTACAGATGAGAGATAGAAAATCTTAAAATTATTCGTTCAAATAGCAAATTAGTAGATACAAAATTATGGAATGTAACATCTAGTTATAACTAAAAGTATTCTCTATACAATATCCATTAAGCCTCACCGACGTACAGACCATCATGGAAAACCCATTTAAAATAGGTAACACCCTTCTGAGATCACTATTAAATATTACGAATACAACAGTTAAATGTAAAATAATAGCAACGATAACAAATTTCATAATTACACGAACACATCATAGTACTCTTAATAACTAATAATTTATTATTAATAATCGGATGATAAAAAAAAACAACACATATATGTATATTTAAAATTGTTGCAAACTTCTTTTTAAAAAAAACTTATTTTGCCACGCCCCAATATTTTGTAATTCTACAATTTTATAATTCTACAATTTTATAATTTTAAATTAAATTCGACTTCAGTCTAATTTTATATCGATTTATCCAATTTATTTTAATCATTATTCACCCAAGGCGTAAATGCGTGTTTTTAATCTCAGTATTATATATTTTGTTAATTTTAAATTCGATAGATTCGGTCTTACGAATATATATTTATAATAGCAAAATATTGTATAAATTTTCCCGACTCATTCTTAAGTAAGTTTTTAAAATTCGCAAAAGGCAGACAGTGATTGTTTTACAACGAAAATAGGTTGTAAAAATAGTTCGAATCAGTTTTATACTACGGCTATGCCTAAAAATAATTTGTGTTCGCTTCGATACGATGAACGAAGTTACCAGGTCTCACTGATGGTGCGGGATTTATTAGCTATTGATAGACTATGCGACAATTTATCGGTTGGCTATAACGATTTAAATAAAAGCTAGAAGCGTCGAAGCCTGTTGGTTTTAATCACTTAAAATTACTGGCCAATCACGCGTACCATTTGTGTTGTAATTGTGGTATCATAACGTGATCAGTTACTTTACAGCATCAGTTTGAATGAATGTTTATAGTACGTTATAGGTTTTTTTCTTCTTTCTTTTTTTAACGTGAAAGTGAACGCTAAAACAGAGTAGCGCTGTGCGATCAAATTTTTTTATTTGGGACTGAAGCGAACGTGCGTGGAGACCCCGCAGCAATGCTAAAAGAAGCCCGTACAGCCCCGAACGTTTAAGTTAGTTGACAATTTTTCGTTGGCATCAGCATAGGTCACGATAAGTCACTTTTTCCGCAGAGTCCTTGGGTGGCACATTCCGAGGAAAATCATAATATCAGTGATCATTCGTGAACATTTATCGTGCATAGAGCTTTCAGAGATCATTCCAGGAAGTTTGGTACCTGGAATTTTAAAAAACGAATTGCAAATGAGTCACGTGGATTTAACTTGGGTCTCACATTTCCTTATACGAAAGCAAATGGAAAAACGCGTGCACTTAAAATGATCTGGAAAAATCGATATTTTCCAAAAAAAAAAAAAAATCGGTCACCTTGACGAATGTGGGAGACACTATTCTGATCTGCTCACCCGTCAATAAAGCGTGACGTGAAAAACCTGCGATTCTCCCAAGATGAAAAAGGTTCGACCAGCTACTGCTACGGTAGAAGCTGATGACATATTCGAATTTTCGCGGGACAATTTATGCCGCTCAAAACGGTCTATTACATTGCAAGTTCATCGAAGATTGCGAAAATACATTACGACAAAAAGGCCCGATTTAAAGAATAGCTGGAACCTTCGTTTCAAGTCCAGACCTAGCACCGTGCGACTGTTGGCTATTCGCGGAAGTAAAAAAAGAATCACGAAGCCAAAGATTCGAATCGAACGCAAATATCGTGAACCGTGCTGATAAAAAAAAAAAATATATATATATATACATGTATATATATATATATATACACATGTATATATATATATATATATATATATATATATATATATAAGTTTGATTATTTTGTGTAATTGTGTCTAATTAACCGCGTGGATGACATCGTCGCGATAGCTACTCGACTTCCATAATTACAAAATAAAGTGATTATTTTCTATTTCAGTATTTTACTTCAACCGAAGTATTGCAATAACTCAGTGCCAACGAATTAGGTATTAATTCTGTTCGCGGTAGCCTAGTTGCTAGAGTGGTCGACTTTCGTTGTAGGGGTCTTGGGTCCGGTCCCAGACGACGGGGGAAATTACAAAGCAAATAAGCCAACATTCAGGCAGGACAACGTCTGCCGGGTCCGCTAGTTTTAAATAAAATGATTACCATGGTAAATATAAATTAAACTTAAAAATTTAAACAAAATAATTACTTTGGTAAATAATAAACTCTAGATAACAGTTCATTATTTTTTTTGTGGTTAAAAAAACCGGCTATATCTTGGTATCTTCTATATTTTTCTGTGATATTAAGTTCGATAAAATAAAAAGGGTATCTTGAAATGAATACACCTTCTTCAAATCGATCATCTGGACAATCTAACATTTCACTCATTATTGTTACATTATGTAATTTCGCACGTTTCTGTTTAGCGTATTTAATAATTTTTTATCATTTATTGACATTTTCCATATACTTGCGGTTCTTGTTTAATTCCGGTATTTTAGAGTATCGGTTAGCCTTTCGATGAAGTCTTCTAAATTCACCATCTCATGTGGGGCAGATAGCGAAGCTAAAGCTAATTTTGAATTTAATTTCGGTTACTTATCAAAATTAGGTAATTTTTTGTGCTAGTTTTTGCAGTCTGCGCAAGGTATTGAAGTACAACATTAGCGCTACTACTCTTTGTGGCGGTGAAAATTGAAACTGTGCCCCGGATATTAAATCCTTTAACGGTCGTTGGTGGAAATCGCACAGGTTTCCAGGAGTGTATCAAACAAGCAAACCACATCAGGTTTTTTCTGTACAATGCAATGCTCATCCTTATTTAGTAGTTCAAGAAACGCGTATGAAGAATACGCAGTTGTTTATTCGGTTTTAATAACAGTGGGAAAACGTGATAACATTTGTAAAAAGTTGTCCAAAACAGTTACATTCAATTCTACTTCCCTAGGTGAACTAAATAGTGAAGGTGAAGTTAACAAACTGCGTTGCCCCGTTGTTCTAGCCTACCTACCAGCTCATATTCGATATTTTTTGCCCAGCACAACGACTAATGCTTCATCTCTTAAGTCGAGTTTTTTTTTTTTTTTTTTTTTTGTTTAACTATTTCAGTACGAAAAGAAATGGAGATGTGAAAGTTCACCCAAACAGATTTCTGTCCAAACTTGCGGAACTTGAAACATATTATTTCCTTCTTGATGGCATATTTTTGAGAAGGCTGAATTTTTTAATCACACACTGTAGCAAAAGCTTTAAATTTTAATAGTTGTAAAGAACTGATTGATTCTGTGAAACAGTTACTGAAAATTCAACGTGATTCTGTTAAGTTGTATGGAACACTTGCAGAAGCAAGAAAGCTGAATTTAGAAGAACCACTAGTTAAAAGTAGAAGAAAAACCCCGAAAAGATATAATAACCATCCGGAAACGTAATATAATTCTGCCCCTGAACGGTGGTACTGAATACCCATGTTTAGTAATAATCGATCCAGCACTCGTACCTCTGAATAAACGATTCTTCAGGGATTCTACCATTTCTTCTCTCACGCCTGTTGAAAATTTCTTAATTGATGAAAATAAAGACGTAAATAATGTTTCAAAAATTCGTACGACTTTAATAAACGATCGTTTAATTTTACATAGTATTGTGAATGCTGGTGTGGTATTTCGTTATAATAAGGAGAAATCTATTTTTTTTGTACGTTCAAATAATTAACGCAAAATCTGAATTTTCTTAGTAAACTATCTACTAGTTGTATGTTTTTGTAGTAAAGTTGTTATCAGTGTAAATTGAATAGCAATATATGTATATAGTATCGATAGATCTGGTTAAGCTATTCTCAGTATTACCTCCTCAATTGTAGTCTAATTTCTAATAGTATATTCATGCGAAAATTAGAGTAAATCATTAAGAATTTACGTACTAGTTGGCCGCAGACTAGATGGAAATTTCATAAGCTTAAAGTTAATGTAAATTAATTATTATTATTATTAAAATGTGTATATCTATAATTAAACAACTACACTAGTGGGATTCGGAACGACAGGTAAAACACATACATCGAACTAGTGAAATAATCCAGATGACGAGGAATCGTGAAATGTAGAAATGGTGTGGGCAATCGACAGATTGGAGCTGTTACTTGATCAGAGGCTCCGGTGCTTTGTCTTCGTACTGCAGTTTTTTGTATATTAAAATCTGTGTATTTTTCGTTAAAATTTGTTCGTAGGGAAAAGAAGAAAACGAAGAAGCGAACGATAAACTTCACCGTAAGCGAATGCACAGTTGGATATTATTAATTGACAAAAAGAAATTTACGGTATTCATCGAACCGAGCACCGGAGTTGTTCATTCGCTGCACTGTGGAAATTATCTTTCTATCGAAGCGGTTTGGAATCATTCGAACTATTGGCTAAACATCCAACCGGAGCTACCTCTTCACGTATTTATTCCAACATGAATTATGATGCACATTACTAGTCGATTAATTATCAATCGGTTTTTTTCCCTTTTTTTGCCCGAACAAATTAGACACAGCCCATTCACTCTGATAAATTGCGCACGATAGATAATAACGTTATTGTTTGTAATTGAATTTAAAAATAAACGAATTTATCGTCGAAAGAAGAAAATTCGAAATACCGGATACCGGAGACATCAGATCATTAGAAAATGCTACCCCGTGCGTGTTTGTTACAAAAATTAACAGATGCTTAATAACCTCATCGGGGAAAAGTTATCCATAAAATAGCTATACCACAGTACAGTTCGAGAGAAGTGCTCCACCGCAACCGACTTAACGTATCTGCACGTAGTGAGTGACTGGAAATGCAAGAAAGGATGTAGAATATTATTGTAGAATCAGAGCTATCTGTTTACAATAATTAGCTTTGGGTTTCGTATGAAAATCTGGGGAGGGGAATAAATGAGAATTTAGTTTCTTTCAGTTCAATACTACAAAGGCTGCATAACCAATAAACTTTTAGCTCTCAATTTTTACGCTAATTACGTACACTTTTTCTTTGATTTCGTATATATATATATATATATATATATTACAGGTTATTAGTTTTTATAATGCAGAAAGACTAAACTATCGCGTGGAAAATTAAATGTTTTTTCTGTTTGAGAGCGCGAAATCCCTTGAAGGCCGAGGCCCGGGGCTATAGCCCTTCTCCCCGATGCGGTACTGATAAAATATATACAAAATCCGTGTCAAGAAAAATAATTGCAAAGCGGATAATGACGATAAATCAGTGTTAATTAGACTGTTACGGAATATAAAAGTCGGATGATTGAAAAATAAAAATTCAGCACTGATTGATGAATTGTGTAAAAGAATGTTTGGCACAGAGACGTAGTGTATAAATTCCAGTCATTTTTGGAACGAAGTTCTTTAACGCGAGCTATCTAAATGGCGAAATCGTCGCGTAACGCTAGATTTTTTGTTTCTCCGTAAAAAATAATAGGAAACAATCGATTAAGATTCTCCACATTACCATAGTAGTCTTCGAATTTTCTTTTATTTTATCGAGTGTATTTTACCTTTTAAATTTCCACACTTCACTGACAAAAATCCGCCATAGTTCGGCTACATTAGACCCGAAAGTAGGTAGAATGATTCGTTTCAGCGCGGTAGTGTGCAGGTTGCATAGCCATTTGTTGCAGGCGCAATTTTTAATAAAATACAACCAAGCCATCCTATGATGACGTCACCCGACCGGTCGAGAGAGCCGAATTAGTACAAAGCTGACAATGATGGCGAAAAATTGAGGAAAATTGTCCGAAAGGTGCTAAAAACATAAGCAGAAAATGATGGGAAATAGCAAAAATTGTCGAATAGGCGCAATTTTTAATAAAATACAACCAAGCCATCCTATAATGACGTCACCCATGCCTTCGCCGTTATTTCGCCACTTTGAATTTGGAACCCTCGCCTAGCCGTCCGGCTGTGTCCCAGCCACCTCCGATCGCCCCCCTAGAACCCCGATAGCAAAATATACAGCATCCAAGAAATCATAGGATTTATATAAGAGAAGTGCTGACCATTAAACAGAGGAGCCACTTTTAAATTATAATACTGGTTGAGAGAGCTGAATTAGTACAAACCTGACAAAGATGGTGAAAAATTGAGGAAACTTCTGCGCTGAAAACACAAGAAAATGGTGGGAAATAGCAAAAATTGACGAAAATAGCGTAAAACGCCTAAAACACACATTTCTCAACACGTCTCAAATGCTCATTTCCCATATGCGATAATACACTCGTTGATTTGATTAGCCTCTATTTTACTTACGACTGCAACTTAATCTATTCAATAAGTATCACTTAAAAACTTCATCTGAAAGAGAAATTGTAAATCCTAGATAATTAACTAAAATAATTTTCATAATGTTAATGTTTAATAATGATGATAAAACAAGAAAAAGCGTAAGGAACTTCGTTCCCGACTGGAGTCCCATGACCGCACACAATTTTGTTTTTTACTTTTCTTCTTTCAAATTGCCGTATATAATTTTAGTCGCGGCATATTTAAATTTAAAATAAAGTTTTATTCATCTTAGGCTTTTTATGAAACTGTCTAAAGCGAAAAAACGATAATAATAATAATAACTAATGATAATCAGCAACGGTGAAAAGAGAAATTAAATTGTTTAAAAATTAAGTACGAAATAGAACTTGTCTGTGGTGATATTAACCCCGAAATTCGGTCGGAACTTATTTTAGAACCCTGATTTCAAAAATACGCATATCAAATCGAAAAATACATGTAAAAGGCATAGCGCATTCCCTCGAAAACTGCTACGACCTTAAGTGTTCCAGGATCTCTGACAATGTAAGTCTTTTTATTTTTATTCTTTTGATTCATCAGTGCAGTTCGGTTTAGTACATTGCGAATCTTAACTTCATAGTCTTTGACGTTCTAATAAAGAAGAACTTCTCTACAATTTTTTTTTCCCCAGTATGTTTCAATTAATATTGTTACGGTTAACTTTTTTTATCTTTTTTTTTTCGAATAAATCAATTAACGTTATTATTACTCTTATTATGCCCTTGTGAAGCATTTGATACGTTTTCAGAAGCTGTCCTTCGACTTAGCCGATCTGAATTGCTGGCAGTATTTACTTATCAATGAACCGTGGGATATGTCTTTGTTAACGGATTTGGATGAAAACGATAAAATGACCGTCATGAAACATTTGGACATGCCGACATCCTGGGTACCGAAATTACAAATACCATCGCAAAGTACGTTTACATTTTTCGTCAGACTACAAAAATTTTCGATACGACGACACCTTATTCTATAAATTACGCGCACTACTCTATTATCACAAAACTTTCTTTAGAATATTTAGACAGGTATCCGATAAAATGTAAAACAATATATTACCGTCGAATTAAAGTTGACCTTTTCCGGGTGACGGACGTGGCCGAAACAAACGGATTAGTGCAACATGTAACTCGCTATCGCGATCCGGAATACATCAGTGGCCATGTTGAAGTCAAATATTATACGAACAGACAAGATAAATTAGTCAAACTGAAACGAAACAATGACACCGATAAAATAATCGCTGAATACAGAATTGGTAAACCTAGCATGTTGGAAAGTAAGTTTAAGTTTAAACTATAGTTCTCTTTATTTTTTTCTTTTATCTTAAAAATTTGTATACGCAACATTATTAAATCTTAACAACGCCAGCATCTCAATTTAATAAATTGAGCATTTTAAATATTGCTCGGATAGCGTATTAGCAGTGGTGTATCTCCATCTGCACACACACACACACACACACACGGGAGAGGAGAACTCGTAATTAAGATTTTTAAAAAATATCTGCAACATCATTTAAAAAAGGTAGGAACATCATATTTTTATGCTTTTAAAATAAAATTCCAGTATAAAAAACATAATAATTATGGAAACATTAATATCATTTGAATGTCATGGTGTTTTTATTATTGTATAAGTACACCGGAGATAATAAATTTAAAATTTCATCATTTCGACAAAATTTCACCACCGTTGGTCGATTCTGGGCACGCTACCGCGATCGGTATGCAGGTGTATCATCTCTGTAAATACATTTCTCGGGTGGTTTCCAGTGGTATCAGTAAGCGACCAGGGAATTAATATTAATTCCCTACAACAACAGAAGAGCGGTTGCCAGATAATTCCAATAATTTCCACATTTTTTTGTACGCGGACATGGTTACTTAGTTGTCGCTCCGACAAACTGAGTAAGTCCTTTATTTTTCCCTACTCGAATACGTATTATACGAAAACATTTTCGTTAGTGTGAGTTATTCTTTTTGCAGTCATAGCGCGTCGTTTATAATATGAACACGCCGACGTGTAGCAATGAAAAATATCACCTAATTAAGAATATTTATTAATCTTACAATATACACGAAAGCTCGTAAAATACCGTTTTTTTTTTTTGTCTGTGTGTGCAATTTTTTTATTTGTCTTTTAAAAATAGACGATTTTTCTTAAAATTTCGGAAACGGAATATTTTGATACTGGCAAAAGAGATCCTATCAAAAAAGTACCCCGAATGTTTTCCAATAAAACATAAAATACTTAATCATAATAAAAATCGACTTTAAAAAATAGAGGTCTTATTTGAATCAATACATATGTACACCAACGATTAACGCAATCATCAAAACACCTTTTGCGAACATAAACATTTTCCAGAATTAGCTCATTCGGCGAATAATTTGTTTTACAGATTCAATCGAATCAAAAATACCTTCCGCAAAATGATAATTTGAGTTTTAGGAAAAATCGGCTGCGGTCGTGTCAGCTGAATGCGTCGTTTGATTAAGAACTTTTTTTCGCCAACAATTTAATAACTATAATCAGTTTATGCGTTATCAAGAGGCAAAATTCCTGAATCGCAGTCGTGTCTTTTGCGACGAATATTTTCTCGTAAATACCTAGTGACGCTTAAATTTCGATATAACCTTGACGAGCGACTTTGGCATATTTTCTCTCCGTTTCGGCTCATTTCATGTTTACCACTGAGAAACCTGCTGACCGGTTTGCATATCAAACTCGTAAATTTCTCCTCTCCTGACATATAGTATGTTTCACCGCGATGGTAGGATCGAAAGTGAACCGTGTTCGTGTGCTTGTTTTAACAACCTGCTTTCGACGTTCTTCCTGGAAAAAGTTCAGTTTTTTCGGAACAAGTATAAAAATATATATGCTTCGCCGCCGGGAGTGTACCACAGTTCTAAAGTTCAACGGGAAAAACCCCGGATTATTACATACATGATGTGTGCAGAAAGTCATGAAATATGTTTTTTTGTCGCGCCCCTCTTGCCTGCGGATTGGTTAGACGGAGTTGACCCTCAACAGCGCACCGCAGTTCAGTCTGTTCCGAGTATCGGTGAATTAGTGCACCTGTGCTTGCAGACCTCGTCGCGATGCACGAAAGCTGATTCAATCGAATAACGTTGGACGATCAAGTGTTTTGTGCAAAGCTCGACAAAAAAAGTGCCGAAACACTTACACAATGCTGAAGCGAGCCTACGACGGGAAGTCTGCTAGTAGTTATGTGCAAGTTACAAAAAGTTTAAGGACGGCCAGGAAGGGGCGGACGATAACCCTGGAAGACCAACACAACTAGTAGAAGCGAAGAAAATGTGAACCATGTTCGTGAATTGTTGAATTCTGACCGCCGAATATGAGTGCTCGATTGTTTTAGTTGACACCCTGAACATTCTAAAAAGTTCTGTGTTCAGCATTGTTACGGAAGACTTACACATGCGCATGGTCCAAGCTGGTCCCGAAACTTCTGACGGGGACGAACACCAAGCCCCAATCGAGTGCTGATCGCGAGTGAACTGAAGAAACGCATGGAAATTGAAGTAGCCTAGGCAGCTCTCACCGTGATAACTCTAGCAGGTAAAAAAATGGCAATTCAGTGTAAAAATAAATAAATAAAACGAAATAAAACGAAATAAAACTTTATGATTTTTCCGCATTTTCAGAATTCGTTCTCACTACTACGGAAAAGACACTTTGCTCAGATATTAAATTAGATTTTTATAGTGAAAAAAGAAACGATCAGTTACTGAGTATCAGTATGAAGAGATTTTCGATGGAAGTATATTATAGCCGAAGGTTAACCTTTTTTGTTTTATAATTTTAAAAATTTACATATGATATATTGTGTTTGTGTGCGGTAACGTCATCGAACGCAATTCTATCAAATTAAATATAAAAAAGATATTGCTTTAATTTAATTGAGCGGTATTTAAGTTTCTTTAATGGTGAAATAATTATTATTCTTAGAATTGAAAATAGTCATTCTCCGAGACACGTTCGAAGAGATTTACGTTTAGAGAGGGGTATAAAATTTTCATTTTTTCTTTTTTAAGATTTGTTCGCTCGATGTTACTCCAGGTTGTGTTATGCCTAAATTCTGTAACAACGCAGAACTTAAACTGAAATGTATTTAATTTGCGAAAAGGATAAAATTAAAAATCAAATAAAATTTTGGTCGAAAAATTCCCTCGTCGTAAGTCAGAAAAACTAAAATTTGAACTGATCCGAAGCACTGATTGATAATTAAATTTGCATATCGAAAAATTTTGCATGAGTACCAACTGGAAAAATCGTTAGGGAGTTACGAGATATCCCTTATATCCCCGTATCATCAGCACGCACATTTCATTTTGCTTAAATTTTTTACGAGATTTTTAAAGGAGGAAAAAAAAAACGACTCTTTACGTCAATTCAGTTCAGCTGAATAATCAGTGGCGCGGTTGAACTGAATGTGTAATTAGTTTGAATCGCTATATCAAACCTAAATTGTTAATATCTTTTTCTACACCCGTTCCTGTAAGATTGGTACGATTTATTATTCTATTATGACACAGACACACATTAGGCACCTATCACATTACGTCCGAGTAATGATATACGTTGAAAAATAATAAATTTCGGTTTACTTCTACGACCGGGACTAAATTTAACCGCTACACTTCGCAAAAATCAAATTTTCACATTTAAAAGTAAAATAAAAAAATTTTACAAGTCTGGTAGAAAAAATTACGATTTTGGAATTTTACTGCTGATTCGATTGTTTTGGGTCATACAAAAAAAAAACAAAACAAAAAACAACAGAAATTTATCTTCTTCGCTATTTATTATTTATTTCAACTAAAATAAAACTTTCCGATATTGCATGTTCTATACGCTGGAAAATTGCTAAATTTTATCTAACTAAAATCAATTTAAAGTGTTTGTATATTATGCATTATACTCGCACGTAAAATGAAAATGTTATATTATTTTTCACCTCGCCCTATGTCGATGATTCAGCTATCGAAGAAAAATCGAAATATAATGAACCGGTTAGGTATTACATAAAATATTTCGGTTAGGAGACCTAACATCTTATCCTTTTTTTTCTCCTCGAAAGAAAGAGGGTTCGTGACGATTTATTAGGTGTAAGATTTTATCATTTCGCTATTTAACTTTGTAAAAAAAATCTCGACTTACATAAGAACTTGTGTTGCTTTACGACAGAAATCGAACAGATCACAATATTGAATGAGATAAATAAATGTCGATGTTGACGAGATGATATCAAGAACGATACGAATAAACAAGAGACACTGCAGTAGCTCAATTCATTTCTGGTTGGCTTCCGAGTCCGTAGGCATTTTGCCGTTAATAGACGTTTTTTTTTTTTTTTGCTTTTTTTTTTCTATGTAATCGGATTGTTATTATAACTTTATAATATTTGTAACTGCTGCAAATTAAAGTATCCGTGCAGCGTAGATTCAAATATAAATATAATACAGCAATATCAAAATAAGAGATTAAAAAAAATTAGGAAGATTTATACATTACGAAAAAAATTGTAATGCAAGTTTTAATTTGCGTTACAAAAATTACTCGAAAAAAGACGATGCAAAAACTGAGTCAACGATAAAAAAAAAAAACAAGGAAAGCGGCACAATGATTTTGATGTGTTTTACATGTTTTCCCCCTCTTTTTTATATTGCTTTTTTATTATTTACATTAATCATCATTTTTCGGCAATTGGCGCCAATCGGTTCGATCTTTGTGTGAAATTATTTCTTCTTAGCTAATAGCAAGAGGATCAATTTCACGGTCATTTAATGTTTACTATATTTACTTTTGTACATTATGTATTTGAAGGGCGATAACACATTAATTTGGTGTTCCATAATGACGAACTGAAATATACTTTTTCATGTGTAAAACACTTTATTAAGTAAAAACATATACACTATATAAACATATAAAATTTATTATTGAAATTAAAATTGCCGACTAGTTTCGGATAGCTCGGTCCATAATCATGGTGATTCAGATTAGTCGCTTACGATCTTATTAGGTCAAATGGCCAAAAAAACTGTCCAACTCTTTCGTGTTTAAATCAGATATGATGATATTTTAGTGTTTACAATTATAACGCTGGAACAAATCCACTGATCTGTTTCTTTCTTTCTTTTTTTTTTGTTCTTTTTAACGATGAAAAAGTTCCAAGTCTAAATATCAGCCAACCGACGTTTATTTGGCTAATCTGTGTGTATATTTATAGATTCTGTACTGAATCTTATTTACGTGTAAAGTGAAATGTGAATTTAGTTTATCTTGTGACACCCTTAATTGTCATCTCTGTAACATTTACAATAATTACAAATTTTTACAACACGATTGTATTACATTTTAATTACGTTTCATGCTGTAACGAGGTGGCCATTTTTTTTCTCGAAAAAAATTTCCTCGACTTTTCTCCAGATTTTCCAAGATTTTTCAGCTTTTTCAACGATTTAGAAAACAATAGCCATACAAAAGAAGCTAAACAGTTTCCAAATATATTTCGTATCATATGATAATCACGATGATAAAATTTCAAATCGATAATTATAATTACTTCTCGTCACACATGCATGAAATTTGTTATCGCACCTTTACCTCGTATTTTTTTTGATTACTAACAAAATCCAATAAGATGTTTTATTGACTTTATCGAGAGTAAACGTGTACTATAGTTTTTCGGGTATTTTTAATACTTTCAAATTTGTATAATCCGCAGGTATTTTTATGGAAAATTTCGATGAATTTTCTCTGATTAATGATGTAATCTTAATTTTTCCCGGTTTTCCAGAAAATGACCACTCTCTGTACGACATGAAGCAACACACTAGCCTACCTATACTGATATTTTAATTATTCTCAATTGCGTATTATTCCCATAATCATCGCATATTATTGATATTATTGTTGTTTGTTTTTTAGATCAGATTTACTCTATCAAGAGACAGTAAATTTTGATTCATCGCACGCGTTTAAGTCGATAAAAAATTTGGGAAATGTTATAGTAGTAAGTAATACTCGTATCTTTCAATTAAATGTTTAATTCTATATGTACAAATAATATAACCGATCATCCTTGATTTTGCTTAATAACAGGCTTCTTCAGGGCTACATTTCTTCGGACTTTTACACCACTTTGCAGTTCTCTTTACTTTGTTTGAATCTTCAAGAGTAAAACCCATTCGTCCGACATTTTCCATCTTGTGCTATCGTTTTCGTTTCATCGTTATGTTTATTTTTGACGTTCCATCTTTTGCACCTTACGCTTCCTTTGTTCTTTTCTCTTCTACCATTTCTTTTGTAATTTCTTGTACAGAACTTCTTTGACTGAGTGTTCCATCCACTTTTCTTATCATATATAATCTATTATAACTCCTGCAATCCTTTATTATATTAAAAAAAAATTATGCTGAACTTCATTGCGTTATATTTGTGCCAAATAACTTCAACCTATAATACTCCGTATTTAAAATTTAATAAACTATTCAGGTTTTGAATTTATACTTGAAATTTCATCGGGACGTCCTATAAAATAACAGTTCTATTTAAAAGCGGATTTTCAAAAACGGTAAGGGGAGGTAAAATGAGAAAAAGCTTTCCAAAGGTGAACGCCAGCGCACTCAGTAAAAAAATTATACACATATAGTAATAAATTTTGTTTTTCGAAATGTAATGGTTAATTTCGGAAGCATAGCAAGTTTTTTTTTTTTTTTTTTGTAATATCCTTTCTTAAACTTAGAAGTTTACTGTGATACAACTGCCATTTGAATGGGGTTAATGGCACTGATGAGTCGGTACCGTTTGGGTATAATCGACTGGCCAGCGAATCCAGTGAACGTCCGGTGAAGGCGAACTTCTTGAAAACTCTTTTAGACTACTCGTTGTTTTGTTCCACCAGTACCGTATAAATGTGATTCTCGGGTGTTAGTGAGGCACTCTGATTATTAAGCTTCCTTCTGCATTGGTCCGTGTTAACTCTGTGCTCGTTGCGAAATTTTGCATTGAATAAGAAAAAAGAGCAAAATATCTCTATATAGCCGATTTAATAGCTCGCAGCTTTGTAATAAATATATTAACATAAGATGAATTAATATTGCTTGCACTGCAATTTTTAGGACTTCATATACAATTAATACGCAGAATGTTAATACAACAATTTGGAAAACATGAAAGAGTTAAATAAAAATTTAATAACCCTGGATCTGTTGAAATGGTACGTATAAATCACCCAGATAAAATGCTTTTTGAAAAAATGTGTGACTTTTGAACCGGTAAAAATAAACATACACATTAATAGAAATGTTATTAATTACGCTAACTTTCGAGTCGGTGTTTTGGAGATTGAAAAAACGTTCACCAAAACACAGCTGGCATTAGAACAAGACAGCAGGTATTCTAAAAAAGTTTTTGAGATGTACTTTAGTGGACGTCCATTCGATCGGCTGAGGCCAATTCAGTCTAAATCAACCACGGTCTGTCGATTACGCCCAAACTAAACGATCCCCACTATACTCGTATGCTGTATGCAATAGTGTATGCGAAGCCATATAATAACAATCTAAAATTTCTTTATGGACTTTTTTTCTGATTGAAGCAGATTTTTTTTTTTTTTTATATATATATATTATCTTTTGCTCGCGCCAGCGGATTTGACCCAACAACTACGAAAAATTATGGAAAGGGTTAAATAGAGAGACGATTAGAAATAGAACTTAGGAAAGATTGAAGTACAGGGATTATATCTGGAGATGGAAAGGAAAGGACAACGGAAGAATTATAAGGAGCAGGAAGACTCGGTGTTAAGATTTTAAAGTACAAAACAGAGTGCTCAGAATCAAGAGCAGGGCATTCAAAGAAGATGTGGTTTGCATCATATATGGGAGGAGAGATGGAAGAACTATGAAGGGACCATCGGGAGAGGAGAACAGGGAAAAACGAAAATGTGAAGAGGGTAGAAGGAAGTGATTAAAACGCAGTCTGATTAAGGAAACGATCGCGGAGTGTTGATAAGAAGAGGAATGAAACCACCATTAATGAAAGTTAAAAATATAAAATTCCAAAAAAAAAACAAAAAAAAAACGATTATTTACAAACATTGTCGTTGTTGATTGGTTTAGTCGTTTTCTGTTACTTCTTATTTATGCTATTTTTAAATCCGATATATTACTATTTTAACCACACTTTAAATAACTTACTCTACTAACAAGTACAAAAATATAAAATTTAATACATAAAAAAAACAAAAAAAAACAGACTGGGATTCCGGTAATTATTAAACTTGTATTACACTACTATTAGATGTTCTTTGGAAATAGTTTTATACAAGTACACAACATCTATATATTCTACTAAGAGTACATCCCAAAATGAGCATAAAGCATAAAATATATTTAATATATTCTCTAAAAAATAATTTGATTCCGCTCATTATTAAATAATTAAAAGTTTAATGGCTTTAAATAATGAAATTTGGATATTTTCAAATTTCAATTCTGTAAAAATATGAGTATATTTAAATGTTAAGGAAGTGCTTTCTTAGCGTTATTAACTCGGGACCGTGCTTTCTGCGTTTTAAACCAGACGTAATCGGCTTATAATCTATATAAATAAAAATGTATTTGTTCAAAACCTTAAATCTCTGAAAGATCTTCACCGATTGTTTTGAAATTTTGACACAACATTACATTTGAATAGGTGTGCGTTTTTATATCGTTTTTACCTATCGGTAACACACTTAAAAATAGTTAGAGTGGGATTATTTTGAGTTAATATTCTGTTTGGTCTACTGCAGCGCCATCTGTTGGACGTAGAAACAACGGACGCCATACTAATAGTGCTTCCACACTTATTAAAGCTAACATGTTAGCTCTCACATACCTTTACGCGATTTTGCTAGGTATTCTTTATCTTTGCGTGCAAAAGTTTTTCCGTAGTGACACATTAGCGAACATGTTATTAGGTATGAAAGTACCATAAACAGTGCTCATGCCGAATAGCGTATTTTTCGACAGATATCGTCTGTCAACAACAGTATTTCACACGCCGCCACTTTCCGCAATGCATGTTAAGCTCTGAATTTATAGGAGAACGACCGACGCTGGGATGTATGCGTTAATAACACATTCAACAGGTCACATCCAAATCAAATTTTTATATTATGTGCAATTTCCTCTCCTTTATCTCCAACAGAGTTATGGGAGAAATATAAATCGCACATGACTAAAAAGTCATTATTATCCGTCGAATACAGGAAAAAAATTCAAATACGAACATAAATTTCACAGCAGAAATATACAAGAGAACGTTGATAATGACTTAAGATTTGTGCTTAGGATCTCAATCAATTGGGAATGTCATCAGCAAATCAATTTTACGCTGCTTCGTTCGATGTATAATTGCGTTGTAAACAAAATTATAACACGAGTGACCTTCTTTTGTCGAAGTATGTGCAATCAAAAACATTCCTATAAGCTAACGTTTAAGTAAAAAGGCATTTACGAAAACTGTTAATAACGGGGTTGGAGAAATCTTCTTCTTAGATGCGTCAGGGAAAACACTGGTAAAACGTTCTTAATTCGATTGATCTTGGTAGCAATTCGATTGCACAATGACATAGCCTTGGCCCTAACATCGTCCGGAATAACTGCGACATTGCTACCAGGTGGAAGAACTGATCATTATGCTTTGAAATCGCCACTAAACATGCGCAACCTATTGAAACAGGTGCAATATTTCCAAAACATCTGGTATGGAAAAAGTATTGCAAAAATGCAAAACTTATTGTTCTGGGATGAATACACAATGGCACATAAAAAATCGCTCGAGGCTCTTGATCAATCATTGCAAGATTCGAATGAAAACACCAGACCATTTGGGAACATATTAATATTGCTCCCGGCAGATTTCAGACGAACATTACCGGTAATTACTCCATTGACTCCAGTGGACAAAATAAATGCTTGCCGAAAATACTCTACTTTGTGGCGACACGTAAAGACGTTGAAAATAACTTCAAAAATATGCGTGCCCAGCTGCAAAATGATCAAGTAGCTGAGATATTCCCACATCAATTGCTGGAAATTCGGAACGGAAAGGTGCCTCCGACCTTAATAACTTCTGCAATTTAGTGACGTCAAAAGAATTGGTTGAAAAAGTATTTTCCAATATTCAAAACAATTATATGAATCACAATTGGCTTAGTGAACAAGCTATTCTTGCTGCCCAAAATAAAGACATCTACGAACTTAATAATATTATTCAGTCCAACATTCAAAGCGAGACTGTCACATACAAGTCCGTCGACACTGTTGTAGAAACGGATGCAACGGGTTAGCAAAAGTTTTAAATTCACACGATCTGCCAGGGATGCCACCGCACGTACTGCAATTAAAAATCGATGTACCAATTATCATATCACGAAATATCAACTAGTCGAGAAATTTTGAAACGGCACGCGGCTTGCATTAAAAAATTACTGAACAACGTCACAGAAGCAACAATCTTGACAGAGGACCATTAAAAAGAGGTGAATATGCCCTCATTCCTCGCATTACTATGATTTCAACGGATATGTCATTTCAATTAAGAGATTACAATTCCCAATTCGATTGGCATTTGCAATCATCGACAAAGCTCAGGGCCAATTTTTAGAATCGTGCGATTTAGGTGTAGACACGGATTACTTCTCGCATGGACAAAATTATATGTTCTGTTCCAGAGTCGGCAAACCAGGCAATCCCTATATTCGCACAAACAATGGAACAACGGAAAATATTCTATACCCGCAAGCATTGCGAAATTAAATATTCTCTTTTCTTTTCAATTTAACAAGATTGAGCTATGACAACGTGTGGCCGGGTACGGTTAGTCAAAAAAAAAATGTAATCTTTTATTAATGAATACGGAAAATTGAAATTAGTTTTAATTTCCTTAATTGTTCTTAATTTGTAGTAAAATTTTGGATTTATATTAACAGACTCTAGTACTAGGTAATGCTATTATCATCAAACTATCTTTGTCAACGAGCTTCATATTTCCCCATTATTGCAGATCATGATGTTCTATCCTAATTTTATTTGTATTTCATTCTTATTTATATAATGTACAGAATCCTAATAAAATGGTTTCAGAAACAACAAAAATATCAAATTTAGATCATAAATTACGTTTGAAATTCTCTTCAAGACAATCTATAACTTCAACCTAACACACTGGGCGGAAAAAACTCGAAAACACCGGCGGCAAGAATAAATAATATGGAATTTAAAATCGCTCTTAAAAAATCCATAACTCATCACCAGATAACCGTTTAAAAGTGAAATTCAAAATATGAAACAAAATGCAGAAGTTGCTTCATAAAATCAGAAAAAAAATACGGTTAAAAATTTATTTAACTCTCCCCCCTTCGGTCTAAAAACAGCAAAAAAAGGGGATGTTCACGTAAGCAATAGCCCGAGTAAAAATATTTTGAGGAAACCAAAATGCAAACACATCTATAGAGAACTGTTTTATAGGAAAACAATAGCCGAGATTACAACTTCATATTTAGTCCCTTACGAAGGTGAAAGCTTGAAAGTTTTGAAAATCCCCCCCCCCCCCGAACATGTAATATATCGATGGAAAGATCGTTATTTATCGAATATGGAATCATATTCCATTTCCTTAACGAAACTTTCTAAATTGGTTGAAAGTTCAAAAAATCGCGAAAAATGACGTGCCTCCCCTTTGCGCCGCGAATATCATAGTTAAAAATTTTTAACGAGGTTAGAAATATACATATCCCGGTATATTTCTCTAATTTGGAACATCCGGGGGTTTTCCAGAGCTTTAAAATTAGGCTCTCCTCGGGGTGCCAAAAGCTCGAAATTCTTGAAATTTTTTTTTCTTTTTCCGATATCGATGGAACAGGAACGAACCCGTATTTCGTTTCATTAACGAAACTATCGAAGTTGGCGAAAAGTTCAAAAAAACACGAAAAATCAGATTTCGTCGTTTTGCATTTAGTATTATGTAAATAAAAATTATGGTTATTTTTAAGTTAACATACAGAATCTTCAGCGCATGAAACATCATGCTTGAAATTACAGAAAAAATTATTTTTCCCTCCTCAAAGTTTTTTCCATATTGGCTCTGATGGGTGTTGTATTAAACAGATATTTGTTCATTCGCAAAGATATGTATGCGTGGGCGTGGCCAAGCGGAAAGGGGGGCAGCTGCCCTCTGTAGCCTTGAAACTTTTTAATCAACTGGCCATGATGAGTATTCATAGGTGCGTAATCATGGACAATTTGGAAAATTTTTATAATTTTATTATAAAAATTACCAGAAACCCACGAAAATTATGCTTTAATTAAGATTTTATTCTTGTTTAATAAAATATTAAGCCTTTACAAATTATAAATTTTATTTTTCCTACAACTCATATGCTCTTTATATCATCTTGCCCCCCCCCCCCTGGGTTATCGGCTGGCGACGCCCTTGTATGTATGTATTATGCATACATATGCGCGTTTTGATAACGTACTGTATACTCGAATGATTTCTTTACACAGTTATTTTTTCCCGCTCGTCTTTATTCTGTAATCTCAAACCATATGTTCAATCGATCCTTTTTATTCTGCACATTTGCATAAATCTGGATTAATTACATTAAGTTATTTTGACCTTTTTGAAGTCAACATATGCCCCGTCGTATGCAATCTTATCATTGTTTTAATGTAATCTCTTCGTAAGTTTTTCGGGTACCATTGGTTATGCGATTTGAGAGATAGTGTAATGGTATTTTCCATACAATTTATTCTAAAATTTTTATACCAATATTTAGCCTATTAAACTTTTAGATTTGAATTTAAACTTCTTAACACGCTATACGCTATCAATTCGTATTAATCATGTGATAAACGAACTTCAAGCGTAGCTGTGAAGTTATGTCGATTTGTAAAGAAATTAATAATATTTATGAATTTAATTTTTTGAAATAGACTTGTTCAGTTGGTTTTATGAAACTGGCTAAATTAGTAAAAGAGCCAAAAAAAATAAATATATATACATATTTATATTTATATTTACATATATAAATACAGGGCATGTGTGTTCTTGTATGCAAACGATGTTCGTTATGATTTGCGTTGGAAGAAAAAAAGTACAACTATATAACAAAGTGCAAAAAACTGTTTTCACGTATGCTTTCAAAGCACTGATTTATTATTGTAGATTTCCGAATTTTAATTTTATACAGTTCTTAAATGTATTTAATTTTAATAGTGTGAAATTTTTCTGGTTCTATATACTTATATATGTGTAAATATTTCTTTTTTCACGTTTTTAAAATGCGACTGTTTCAGAAAATTGTGGAAAAATTCAGTAAGGAAAAATCCGCCACTAAGGAACACGTCGTAGCAGTTAGAGAATTCGATCTGCATAAAGCTACCGTTATTTATCACTACAAGTCAGATGAAATATTCCCGAGAGTTGATACTTACAAGAGACCTGATATATTGAAATGGATTCAAATTAGCGATAATTTCGGTTTAGCGAAGTGTGTAAGTGCTTAATAAAATATCAAAGTCGTTGTTCACCGGTAAAAATGATGTATTTATTGTTCACTCTTACAAACTCTCTAACCACGCTCAATAGGCAATATATATTATAACAAGCTGAAACTATTTGCCGGCGTCTCAAACGTTATCTGAAATATTAATATCTTTTCGTGGGTAAATCATCTCTTACTGTAACACTCGTCACGTGACAAAAGCGACTTTTCTAGCCAAGAAACTTTCAAAATTTTATCAGGTAAAATTCGAAGTAAAACATTACTCGATGTAAACTATAAGAGGCAATGCATCAACTATTTACATTATTCAAATTCGTGAAATTACACGTTCCTTCTAAGAAATGGACCATCACTATGTGAACGCCGACTGGGAGACAATGTGAATGTAATGATTGAAAAATTTAAATTTCTATTAAATACTAAATTTACGGGAATAATTTTATTGCCATGAAGTAAAAAGTAATTCAAAATAATAAAAACGCACTCTTCAAATGGAAATGTATTTTATCATCCCCTTTTACATTTGAAAACTGGTGCTCATGATAATTTAGGTTATTATACATAATATCGCACCTCAGTAATTGTATTATTAATTTTATCGTTCACGCTATACTTACAGAGTCCAAGTGACACCGAACGCGATGAAGAAGAAGTACAGAAAATACACGAAAAGGAACAAGTTGCCTTAAATCGCATAAAGAAACTTTTGCAACAAGTAAAAGTTACATTTTTATAAAGTTAACCGATAAACATATTTTACTCGTCAGTGGAGTTCTAAATTTTATCGACCGTCACGGTCATTTTTAACTTGAAAACGCTCAATTCCTTATTTTTTAATTGCTCGTTAATTGAGGATATTTTCTGAATAACGTACCTCTTTGCATATATAAATGTTCTATTTTCTTTCTTAAAAGCTGTATATAATGAGAGTTGAAAAAAAAAAAAGAAAGAAAATAGAGCGATACTGAATTATACGCACTTACAATGCGTAATCTAATACCAATCGGAAACGGCAGGTAGTTTATAAAAGTTTAAACGCAAAAGCGAAAACAAAGGTTAATCCCCTGTCGCCGTAACCGAATGAAGAAATTAAATAACGAAAAAAACTAACAACTTTGGTTATCCACGAAATTAAAAAATAAAGTCTGCCCCCGAATTTTTACATCGAATGTATACAATTATTGAAAGTCAGACGTGTTCACTTGTAAAACAATCGACTGAAATGAACCAATCAAAGTAAATATTAGCATAATTAAACAATTCACAAAAATATAAGCAGAACTTTGAAAAGTGCATACTTATCAGTTAAGAATTCAAATGTCCCGAAATGTTTCGGTGAAGCAACGCTCCATATTCGTGGCAACACTATTATGTAATATCTCGAATTTTAATAAAGACCAGGACCGGATCTATAAAGGGAGCTATAGCCCCGGGCCCCAGCCTCCAACAGGCCCACGCTCTTCAACAGAAAAAAATTTAATTTTTTATATGCAAAATTTAAGTTTCCTTTTTCAAAAGACTCAATACTGTAAAAATGCAAGATTTTCAATTTATGCTTTTTATCTTGAAAATAATTCAGTTCATTTCTATAAATGAAAAAAAAAAAATTTGAGTTTACTAATAGCATTATATGTATACTTTTTCTCTATAAAACTTTCTCACTATTTCCCAATAAATTAAATGCCACATAAAATGAATATTTATCGAAATTTTCTACAATAAATCTAACTTATCTTTTAAAAAAAAATGAATGAATCCTTTAACGTACATATTGAATGATAAATAAACATTCGACAAATGGATTAATAACAATTCTCTATTTAAATATTGTGGTGATACCCATGCAATTGTAAATTTTTCTATGTAAAAACGTTTTACGGTGTAAAATATTCTTAATTTCAACAGTATTTTATATTTTATTTTTATTGAAAGTTAAGTTTTTTTTTTTTTTTTTTTTTTTGAGTGCCGTCTGTAGCTGCTGGGTCTATTGCGACACTATGACGGTAGGAACGCTAAATGATTCGAAACAAACCAGTTGTATAGAGAAACTGAATAATGTCTGCGATATTCAAGGACGAGTTAGCTAGTGATGACTGCGGAGACACTATGCGGTGATTAGAGCGCTGAAGAGCAGGTGTTTTATCGAAGGAGCTGGGGAGAGGAAACAAAAGGAGCATTCAAAAAGAGGCTCGCAGTTGAGCAAAAGATGATCATGTATCGGAGAAACGTGTCCGATGCGGAGCCTTGCCATAGCGACAAAATGGGTTCTAGAAAGGTCGGTGGGAGGGAACCAGGGGTCAATACCGTGTTTTATTTCCCTCAGAAAGCAAGCTTGTTTGGAGAACCAATCTTGCTTCCATCGCGATTGCACTAAAATTTTTAAGGACTTTATCATGTCAAAGGGAGGAGGAGGAGAACAAGGCATGGGGCGCAACAGAGTAGACTTAGCAGCAGTGTCCGCTAACAATTAAACCCCAAGTCCAGTGTGACCTGGCATCCGCAAGAAGGTAATTTGGCGGGAGGATATCAGCTTTAGGATTAGGGATTGGATTAAAGTGATTATATGGTTCACTGAGGTTTGCTAGGAAAGGGAATCCAAAGCTACACGCGAATCAAATACGATCAAAATGCGACTGCTGGGTGAAGGGTACTTAACTTTAGATTCAAGGGCTAAGAATATGCCATAATAAAGTTCGGCATCGAGAACGGAACAATGGTCATGAAGCCGGGAGGACAATGAAACCAGGTCAGAGTAAAAGGAACAAGTACTAGGTGACGATTCGAAACCAGGATACGATTTCGCACCGTCAGTATAGTAGGACTGATAGTTTGAATAGCTATGTAGGGTCCAGAAAATTCTGTCGCGGAGGGAGGAAAGGAAAACATTTCCCCTGTAGAACTGGATCAATCTCAGCTGGTAGAATAGTCCAGGGTGAAAGAGGAAATGGTATATTAATATTCTTTATGTCCTGGAGGTCGATGTTGGAGTCTAATAGAATTTCCGATAGATGATGGAGAGCACCATTAGGAGGTGGGGAGTCCGAGAAGAAAAACTCTTAGAGAATCGCCGAAGGAGTTTTATTTTGAACTGTATAAAAATCATCTAAAATGAAAGCGAGTTTTAATCATAAATATTTTTGTATTTCGAAAAATTTAATAAATCATACTACGTTTCATTTACTTTTTTCTGATCATATAAACAATTATGGAATTTTAAGCATGCATGTTTAATTTATATAAAGAAAAGAACATGATCAAAAACATCGCATGCGTGTATCAAAATTAACTTGAAAGCCGCTATGGCAACAATACCGCCGCCGCCGCCATAGATAATGCATTATAAATAAAGTTTTTATTTTTATTAAAAGAAACGATCATTTTTTTACCACCCACAATATTTAATTTGTATATGTATGTATATATATATATATATATATATATACACACACATAAGATTCCTTATTTAACATTCAATTTATGTAGTATTCAGTTTGTTAGGATAAGAAAGTTGATTTTGCAAAGAGAGCCTAATTTTAATTTTATTAGTCATTCATGTGTATACAGTAATTTTTTTTTTTTGCTTGTTTGTTTACACATATATAATACAGAATTTTTTCACCATTTTTTCTTCGAAGTGGAGCCTCTTACTCAAGATTAGTCCCGAACTCCGTAAATCCTTAATCCGCCCCTGATAAAGACTTCTGTGTTTAGTGTTTCATAATTTTTAAAATATTATTTAAAAAATTACCAGATGTATCATGCTTTTACCAAAACGAAATAGCCGTATCATTGCGTCTCATTTGAAAAGCATGCCCATGTCACAGTATACTTCTGCACAAAAGGTACATATGTATCACTAGTTTAATTTTTTTATCGATAATAATACTATAGCGGTCTCTAACGGAAATGCTGTGCATTACGCACATTCTCGAACTTTAAAATAGATCAGACACGCACATGATCTATATTCGCTCGGTTAAAAACCGTAAATTACTCGACATTTTTTTTTTCTTTTTGTGATAGAAGAAAAAAAAATTGAATTTCAAATGTAAAATTTATTATATACATGAACTGAACTCGTTGCAGACAATAAAGGTTTATGGTATGGAAAGTACGATATACAATTTAAGTTTGTAAGTATTGTACGTAGCGAGTGAAATCAGCATCGACACAATTTTTATTACAATTTGTACAAATAGACTGTTATTCAAACTGAGGTCAAAAACTTCGCGCATAAATATGAGAAACTCGTATCCGTCCGATTAATGTTCGAATCGGCATCGGGTAGGAGAATGTCGTTTAGACGGAGTTCATCCAATTATTCTCGATTAAGCCTACGTGTAAGCCAGTAAATTTGTCGCGAAAAATTGACGAATTTAAAGAGGTAATATATATAAAAACGGGGAGAGCACGTTTCACAGCGATCACGCAGATATCATAAACATCGTGCGCGATAGCGATTCTCTTTACTCGCATGGTTTCTTAATCAAATTTTCACAGTTCATGTTCGATAAACTATAGCATCAATAAAGCATCTTGATTTTCGTAACTGGCTAGTCCTCCGGCTCACACGGTATTTCGTTTTTTGTTCAATCAAGGTACGGATCCACATGTTTGTCGTTCATTATCCTAATTTCGTTGAAAGTCGCGACCCTAACCGTTAATAAAGATATGTTTTCTGTCTCTGAATGTTAAACGTACATAGTGATAACGCGGTAGGAAAGCGAACGCGCGCGATACAAATTCTCGCGTAATATTTCCCTCAATTGTTTGTAATTTATGCAGACTTCGATTTATGTTACTTCAAAAGTGATAAAATATGTGGTCGCCGACTTTACTCGTTACACATGAACCACATAGCATAGATTAATTTGAGAGAGTGCGGCGTACACTAACGAGACTGTTCATAGTGTTAACGCAAGCATATCGTAGGTACCGCGTAAAAAAAGCTGGATAAATATTCTATCGAGATACGATTAACTCTTTAGGTAACTCGGTGGAGACTGAATGTTAATAAAAAACAAAACCGCATAATTTCAAGTGTTATGTTACATGAATAAAACTGATTCGTCGGCGGTGAGAATATATTCATCTTCGATCAGAAAAATCCCGAAATTCGAAAGTGAGGGGATACCTCTGTATGCCTACGAGTGCGTACGTCAACTTTAACGCCTCTGATTCAATTATGACCGGCCTAAGTAGTGCACGAATCGTGTAGGTGAAAAATGTACAGACTATCTATGTTAGAAGCAACGGGAATTAACTTTGTGATTGCCTGCAAGAGGTTAACTAAATCGCGATAATATTAGTTGTATTTAGAGTTTTGTTTCGTGCATGGATAGCTAATTATTCGTTGTTTTAATTATAGATAAATTACCCGCACATATGTTACCGGTTCTACGAATACTTGATTTTTCTTAAGGAAGAAAATTTTTTCCAACACACCTAATCAAACTTTTATAAACGCAGTCCATAAAACCAGTTATTTTTTATAATGTTTTTTCCTTCTTTTTTTCTGACTCACCTGCGAGATGTGACAGTCGTTCGCTACATAGACGAAAGACATTGTGATATTCGCGGCAGTTTAATTATATTAAGGTAATTTCTTTAAAAACCGGAATGCTCTTCGCTAAATGAACTATATAAAAAAAAGGAAAATTTGAAATTCATAGTTTTTTTGCCTTTTTAAAAAATTCAAAGGTTTATTAGAGACAATGCGTTGGGTTTTTCAGTATACGTTAAAACTTTTTCATCAATTCGGCAGAATCGATTTCCCGAATAAGGGTTTTGCCTACAAATAGAAATATAAGAAAAATTTTTTAGAGAAATTAGTAAATTACTTTTATTGACAATCAGACACGGAAAAGAGGATTACATAGATATTCTTTGTTTTCCGTAGTTTAGGTCTCCCCTAAAACCGATTTCTATATTCGATGCTTCAAGAGTAAAAAAAGAAAAGAGAAGAATCCTTAAATATATATGCTTGTCCTAGTTGTGACCTTTTTAAGCCCGAAAACCCCTCTAGATGGGACAACGAGAGGTAGCACGACTCGGTGCTTAAATTCAACTACAAGTTGACCAATTCTTCAACCGCAAATGAAAATAGTGAATCTTTCGGCCCTTAGGACATATTGCCCTGACAATTAAGTTCGCAAGCCATTCCTAGTTCTTAGAAAAATATTACATTCCAGCTAAGAGAATTGTTCAAGCATTACATTTATTTATCGCTCTAATTTCACCTTCCACATTAGTAAAAATAATTTCTTCGATTTTTCTTAATTCACGATTTAATCATAACCATCTTTTCTAGCATTGCGTTATTGAAATTCAGTTCAAACTAATGCTTGTAGTCATACGGGGAGGGGGGGAGGGGCGAAAATACGCAATAAAATCTTTTAAAATGCAGACTTGACGATATGAGAGGCTGATAAGCGAATATTAGAAATTTAGAGATAACGAGGAAGGCTAAAGATAAAACCAATAAGAATAAAACGAATAGAGCACGCGCTAAGAAATCTTGTATTAGTATACACTAGAAAGAACAGTAAAAGATCAAGGGTAGTAGAAGAAGAGTAAACATGATACGGAGGAAGGCGTATAAAAAAAGTAAAAAATAGAATAGGGCGAAATGCTTGGATTTTTTTTTTTTTTTTTTTTTTTTAAATGGCAGAGGGAATAATAAATTTTAAATTATTAAACAATGTTCTATTATAACAAAAATTAAAACTCGGATTGAAAATTGTATTAAACACAAATACTATAAACTAGAAAGTATGAAAAAAAAACAACCAAAGGAAATAATTAAAAAAATGGTTTTTCTTTTTTAAAATGATAAACAGAAAAGAACATATAAAAAAATTTTAAAAACACAGACATTTTGACAAAATTTAAACTTTACGTTCAAAAACATGGGAACTTTTATATTTACACGGAGAAAAAATTTAATCGTCACGAAAGTTTCAAACTCCTCGATATCCAACAAAATAGGCGTCTTTACGCTGGACGAACAAAGTGCGCCGCCCAAGGATGGAAATCAAAATATGAGCAACAATTGATAAGATCTGATTTCAACTTGTCCTATTATTTCACGGACGATCTAATAGTCGCAATTTTCAGCTTAGTAACCTGTAAATTGGAAGCAATTAATAAACTGTAAACCAAACGAAATAAATTAATAATTTAAACAATTATTATTTCGCAAACATCGTATCATATTTGTTTTGTTGCAAAGTATAAGAGTCGATACATAAATATCGTCGACAACGTCTGCTGTCGACTTTACAAGTTAAAATTTTCCGCAAAATATAAATACAATTTTCAATTTCGGGAAATGAGCGTCCAAATTTTTCTCTTTTTTTTTATTTTTATTTTTTCGGCAAATTATTTATTAAAATTTTAAATAATGAAAAGAATAATGAACTTGGATTCAAATATGTTAGTTACAATTTCACAGAGTAATTTTGTTGAATTAAAAATCTGAAATGAAATCGTACGTCTAACATAATATATAAAATTGTAAAAATAAATTATCGAAAGCATCGTTGCAATTTTAAAAATCATCATAATAAAAATTCTTCTTCTTCGTCTTTTGCCTTAACTGTTCTCGATTGAGGCAATTATTACCGACTGCATTACGATATCTGGAATGCTTCCTTATTCCCGAATGAAGCAACTCCTCCAACCTAATACAACTGTCGAATACTTTGCAAACACGAGAATATTTTCGTAGCAGTGGTTTATAACAATTTATATTCTAGATTACGTAATATTCCGTTTTCCATCAATTTAAAGTTGTATGAAGTCCCTGCCACGGTTTTCGATTTCATTTATTCATTCATTACTTCAGGCAATGCCTTGTCGAAACTATCTATTTACATTCTTGTTGTACAAATGTAGGTAAGTACACTTCTGACAATATCATGCAATACGAATGTGTATGAAAGATGGCATTACTTTTCACCGTTAGACAAGCACAAAGTCCGTATCGGTACATCGATATATCAACACACATAAGATGATATACATGTTTGTCATTATTGCCTTCCGCGTGATTATCGGCGATTATTTCGTTTTTAATAATTCTCTACTCGAAACTGCTTCATGTCCATCGTTCCAGTATCTCGGCCTTCCGACATGGTTTCCGGTAGTAGACGACTAAAAACTGCTTTAGTCTGCTCTAGTCGCCACCGTAATTCGTAATCTACTTTGACATTAATCTACGCTTCGAAATACTTAAACTCTTATTCACTACTTTCAGCTACCCATTACGAAGCCTTAACCTGCGAAAAACGTTATCATCCCTTGTTTCTATTACTTTTGGCTTTTCCACATTTATAGTAGAGATAAGCGAATTCGACCATAAAGTCGATCCGAGTTAACTTGCTTTTAGATCCGTGTCAAAATCAACTCTGAATTCTGAAAAAAGGCAATGGCGGCTCGACAGTGAAACAAATCAGCTTATTCTTCGACATGAAAAAAACCTTTTATTACCAAAATTGTCAATTTTACTTTTTTCAGCCCACGTTGTCAGTTTTTGTACTTATTTAACTGCTGCTATTCAACTGCGTTTTCTCATTTCTTACCGTCATCCGTACAAATCATATTTTGGAGGTCGTGTCTATTACGATTTTTTTGTTAATAACTTATTGTATGTGTGCGTATATGTAATTGTGCACGATAAAACCAACGTGAAAATGCCCGTGTTACTAGTGTCAAACGGTATATAAGATTGCCGATCCTGTGCTAGTCACCTCTTGTTTTATTACGACTCTAAAAAAAGTTTGCAATAGCTAAGAGAAAACTAAACATCGGAATCAGGATAGGGTCGACATGCCGTGCAAGTAAAATAGGCCGTCCCTAATTTATATTACTAATTTAAAATTCGACGCAAGTTTAATTGGCTTCGCTTTATTAAAACCATACCGGTCGACGTAGTGGATGTTGAAATTTTCATTTCTTGTCATCTATTTTAAAGTACGCTATCAAGATTGCTTAAAAGTTAAATAGTAATTATTATATATCCCGACAAACATGTACCTGTTGTAAACCAAATTTTGCTTTATCGAATTCGTTGATTGTTCCGTTCATTTTTTCCCCCCTTTAACTGCATATATTTTGCAATTTTTAATGTACTAAATGTTCACTCTACTAAAAACGTTTGGAAAAGATGCGATCATTTCAATTTTGACTAGTCTATGGGATCTTTTATGTAAATTACGTATTCATCGAATATGCGCATATGTTCTTCAAATTTTCGATCTAAACCAACTTTTTAACTTGTTTTTGCCATTCGATATTGTTTACCGCACGATGTTTCTAAAATAGAAAACTTCTTAAATATTCGGCGTGAGAATATCGTACGTACAAATTTTAAGTCAGCCGACAGGAATAAAATATCAGAAAACGGTAGTTAAATTCACTCGTAATTAAGCTATTATCTAAATTACTGATAAGCTCATGGAGAATACGGCAGAGCAGTTAAGTGGAATACTTTAAATTTGTTTAATACGTGTGTTATGAGAAAAATTTATGTTGGTTTTCTAAATAGCTTTCGGAATCCACCATTTTTACACAATTTAAGTTTTAATTAAAACACGCAAAATTAAAAAGTATATAATTGTTATCTTCCATTATTTTTCAGATTTGTGCGATATATGAAGAAAAACAAAATATTACGGACCTGTAGAGATACAATTTTCCAAAATAGTGCGAGTAAAATAAATTGCGTGCGAATATCCGTTGAATTTCCTATTATTCACTTATTTTGAATTTAAACACGATGACTGAAAAATATCTATAGTTTTTCAATGAAAAAAAATAAATAAATAAAAAAAAATGAATGTTTCATTTTTATATTGGGCGTTGTTTAAACAATAGCAGTTCTTTAGAAATCCGTAGAATAAAACACACTTTTTTTTTTTAAATATTGAAACATTATTTGATAAAGTGAAATATAATTTGCTTAATTAGAGCAGGTCGATTAAAGAAATATTTATCAAACTTAAATGTACAGAGCTAACGTAAGTGTAACACCGTGTACTGATTCTCTGTGATATCGAAGATTCCGTAGTAAACGTTTTCTTCACCACAAAGTCGGTCATTGTTCTAATTCATTTCAGTTGCACAACTTTTCCATGCTTTTTCTCTGATATGAAAATACTTTCTCGGCAATTTATATACTTACATAAGTTTTAAATATTCAGGAATACACTTACATTTTTTAAAAACTATTAAAATTAAAACGCGTTTACTCAACGCTTCGTCTTGTCAGTCTCTTCAATTACTGGTCATTTCTACATTCCAGGTCTTCCGCGGTCTGTGCTATATACTCGTATCGAGGTTTTGCTCTAGGGTGTTTTTCCATCGATCATCCATTTCATTATTGCACTTCAAAATATATCCAACAAATTGGTCTCATCTTCGAATAACCATATTTAAAAGATGTTTATTCGTTTCTACTCTGTTGAACACTTCTTCATTAGTAATTTTATCTGTCCATCTGATCTTCATCATTCTTCTCAGACGCTACATTTTAAACGCAATCAAAGTCTATTCATTTTCGGTTGACAGTGTCCACGTTTCACAGCCATACAATGCAACGGTCCAAATAAAGCACTTCGGGGATTTTTTTATTTTTTTTCATCTATTGAGGTATTGATTTGGAGGACAGTAAAGATTTCTTCTTAGTAAACGTTGTTTTAGCCTACGCTATCCTTGCTTTTATATCCTTAGTATGTCTTTGTTTTGAATTATAATACTTCCGAGATACAGAAATTCTTTGACTTACTGCAATTTCACTAAATTCAATTTAATGCAAATGGGGATTGTAATATTTTTGGTCTTTACTCATGATCTTTGTCTTTTTTATATCTAATTTCATTCCATAATTACGTTTCAGTATATTTTCGATTTTCCTTAATAATTCTTCCAGATTTTCTTCGCTTTCTGCCATTATAACAATGTCATAAAAAACAGAGTAAATCAATGTTTTATATCGCTAATGAATGAGATAATCAGTTTTATTTCAATAGTAATCAGTAGTGAAAAATAAAAGCGACCGAGAACAATCTCAGTGAAATAGAAAATTACGTTCCAGTAAAAAATCATAAAGTTATCAAGAAGTATAAAAATTATTATGAAAAAGGAGAAGTTAACTTTAAACGGTAGAAAAAATTGAAAATCATTTAGATTGTGAAAAAAAAAATAATAATCTTGGCTTAAAAAAAGTTTTCTATCCAATTTCGTTATACAGTAAGGTGACAATCTCGTTCTTCGCCTAGCTGTTACTTTTTAAGGTATTTTTCATTCGAAAAAATATAAAACCAACGACAACTTTAAAACACAGAATTAAAATGACAAAATTTTTTAATTAAATTTTAACAAACTAATAAATAATTTAGAATTTTATAGTGCCGAATAAAGAAATTTTTAACATCGCAAAAAAAGAAAAAATTCCGTTTTCCGAGCCTTCAAATAAAACAAGACTAACTGTATTTTTGACGCTTCAAAGACATTTTTAAAACACGTGACTGTTAAAGATATTATAACTTTCATTCCGTTAAATTACGGGTAATGACTATTTAGAAAAATAAACAACTTCTTGCCATCACAAAGGTGACAGTTTTTATTACTACACAAAAAAATAAACTTCCTTCAACTGATTTGTTCCAAATTAATTATTAAAATATTTTTTGTTTTTTTTTCCTGTTCCGAAATCGAATATATGCTAAAAAATTATTTTTAAATCTTCGAAAGTTACAGAGAACACGAATAAATACAATTTTTTATAGTATCGCCATAGGTCGTAAAAAAATTCACGTATCAGTTTCACCGCTAATTTGACGATTCTCTTACATAATTAACCTGATTCTTTAAATTGCTTCTAAAAATTTAAGGAAAACGTTATTACAAGTTTGTAAAATATAAAAGTCCAACTGTACATACCATATTGCTATTATAATGTCCGAAATTAGATCTTTCAGAAGAGATCTATAATTTAACGTTGTATAAGGTTATATCGCAAAAGGATATATGTTGTATGAAAGAAAAATATAATGAAATAAATAAAAGCGGTGGAACATTGGGCAGAAAAGAACTGTATGAGCTTGATACACGATCCAAAATTACCGCTCTCATTTGTCACTGGAAGATGGCGTAAAGGGTATAACCCTGATAATATCTTCGTAAGTGAAAAAATATGTAGTACGAGCACTAAAACAGTTTTAGAACACATTCCGAGATCTCAACATGGGTCAATAATGTGCCAGATATATGCAATGATAAAACCACGATCTTTAAACGAAGATTCAATTTCAAAAAAAGCCAACTGAGCAGATTTCTCAAAGTATATGGACATAGAAATCGAACAAATACAACCTAGCCTCAATAACAACAGTGAATTTCTTAAAATATTGAAGAGGGTGTCAAGAAACCATATTCCTAAAGGTTGTCGTATAGAGTATATAAAATGACTATGTCAAGATACTCTTAAAGATTTGGAAAAGTATTATAAGACATATGAGGACGATCATTTTGCGACATCAACAGTTGTAGCCGGAGAACATGTACTGGGAAAGATCGCAGAGGAACGGAAAAGAGAATGGATATTGACAATTGAAGAGTTAGATATGGCTAAAAATAGTAACAAGGCCTGGAAACTAATTAAAAATATGAATAACAAAAAACAACAACCAAAAGAGCATATAAATGTGACATCTGATCAAATAGTTCATACACTCCTGATAAATGGGAAAATCAAAGGAAATAAAATTAAAACAAAGCTGAAAATGCAAATGGAAACCAATAATACTCAGAGTGTCCTTGACAAACCTTTTGGGTTAGAAGAGCTGGATAACGCGATACATAGAATGAAATGCAGGAATGCAGCCGGAATAAATGGGATAATGACTGAACAGATTAAACATTTAGGACCAAAAATAAAACGATGGCTACTTGCAATGATAAGTGCATAACTACCAATCAAATACCAAAGGAATGACGGAAATTAAATGTTGTAGCGCTGCTTAAATCAGGAAAACTACCCACAGATCCTAGACATTTTAGACTGGTATCACTACTATGTCACACTTATAAAGCCTTCGAGAGAATGATATTAAATAGAATAATGACAAAAATTGATGATAAACTCATAAAACAACAAGCGGGGTTTCGAAGTGGTAAATCATGCACAGCGCAAGTGCTGAATCTAGTACAAGAAATAGAAGAGAGAAAAAAGAGAGAAAAAAGAGAGAAAAAGAAGAGGAGAAGAGAAGAGAAGTGGAATAATTTAAACTTATTTTGATATGGAAGTGGTCAAATGGTAAGCTACTTAGCCACCAGACCATAAAAAAAAAAAAAAAAAAAAAAATAATAGAAGATGGCTACGAAAATAAAATGGTTACCGGTGCTCTCTTCACAGACTTAAGTGTAGCACATGATACAGTCAATCATAGACTATTATTGAAAAAAATATACAAATTAACCGAAGGTACTAAACTTACAAAAATTGTAGGAACGCTACTGAGAGATCGTAGATTTTATGTAACACTACAGAATCAAAAAAGCAGATGGAAAAGACAAAATAATGGATTACCTCAGAGACGTGTGCTAGCACCGGTACTATTTAATATATATACCAACGACCAACCCCTATCGAAAACAAAATAAAACACTTTATATATGCTGACGATCTGGCTATCACAACTCAAAGAGCATCTTTTGAAGAGGTAGAAAAAGATTTAACAGAAACGTTGGACATGTTGAAAGATTACTACGATTAAAACTGCCTCAAACCAAATCCGTAGAAAACTCAAGTTGCAGCGTTTCATTTACGAAATCAGAATTGAGGACATCAGCGCTAACATTTTGCTACTCAGTCGGAGAGTATGCTTGTTCAGTGTGGCGTAATTCAACACACGCTAAGAAGGTTGACGCGATGCTTAATGAGACTAACAGGATAATTACAGTATGTTTAAGATCAACACCAATACCAAAACTGCAAGTGTTACGCAAAATTGCACCTCCAAATATAAGACGAGAGGTAGCAGCAATGATGGAAAAATCTAAACAAGAAACAGATTGCAGATACCCTTTATATGAATTCGAGACGCCGATATACCGACTAAAGTCAAGAAAAAGCTTTTTAAAGACAACAAGCTCGCTCTCAGAAATGCCTGCGTCAGCAAGAATAAGGACGTGGAAAAAAGAAACAAAAAAAGAGCGTTTCGAAATATGGAAAGAACCGGCCGAAAATCTGCCCGCGGGAAGTGAATTACACTGGAAAATGTGGAAAACTTTAAATAGAATGCGGACAAGAACATGAAGGACGAAAAACAACTTGGAAAAATGGGGTATTTAAGAGAGTAATAAATGTTACTGTGAAATTGAACAAAACTCGGTTTATCTATTTACATGCCCCTTACTGTCAATCCAGTGTAAATTTGATGATATGATGTCCAAAACTATACCCGACAATGCGATCCAGGTTGCTGCCTACTGGGCGAAGAAGGAACTATGACGCTGACTGATACGATAAGAAAAAAAAAAAATCTAGCAGTGAAAAATTAAATATCTGTTAGAATAAATCAAATTACAACGTACTTAATTAACTCCATTTTTTTCTTAATCGTGCCATATATTTTTGTAAAATTCTCCGCAGCTTTTATTGTAATCCTTCTTATACTTATTTAATTTTCTTTTAGCTTCCGATATATTTGGCGGCAAACCATGGTATTTTTTTAATTCTTCCTTTATTTCTTGTATGCTTTGTCGTACCGTTTTTATTTCCTTGTCTAATTCTTCGATTTCAATAAGATCGCTAATTACCTCCTGCGTGTGAAAACAATTTACTTAATTTTACAGTGTAAACATTTAAAGATAATTATAGCAAAATTTTAAATTTTAAATAAATTATTATAATAATTCACCACTTTGATACTTATGATGACATAATCGTTGAAAATGATTTCTTCCATAACATTACTATTTTAGTGTGATCACAATAGAACACAAAAACAATTAACGTGAGAAATATTAATTTTGCTTTAAACTCCGTCAATATAATATTTCTACTTTGGTAATATAAAAATAAACATATATGCAAACTTAATTAATCCTAAATAATTAAATAACTTCTTTAACAGGATTTTGATATGTTACACTTGTCTAGTTATTAGCGTAAAAAAAAAACAAAAAAAAAAACAGAATTCATCTGCACCATTTGTTATTAAAAACATTCGTTTTGTTTACCTACATCTATATTTTTTAAACAATTTTATATTTATAATCTAATAGTTTCTTTTCATTTATTAATACTGTAAAAGTTACATTTTATGAAATTTCAATTAGAAACGTAAATTCTAAAATACTAACCTCGTTATTTGTAGTAGTGTTGCAATCGCCAACGGACTTTTTTATTTTATACAATAAACCGTCGTCTTTTTCGAAATCTAGACTTTCTTTATAAGAACTTGTCATGTATTTATCATATTCCCTAAAAATAAAGCAATCAGAGCATTAAATATGATCATACGTTTTCTACTGATAACTTGTTGTATAATTAGATTTACCGATTTACTACCCACCGAGGAACTAACCACTTCACTTTAACGATATAACATTTTCAATTAACACTAGAATAAAGAATTATTCAACTGTTCCATTTGTAGTTTTAGTTTACCGCAAATCTTCAATTATTCAAAAATCTAATTAATGAAACACAAATAGTTTTTTTCCCTTTAAAATGTGTTCAGTTAATACAAGTTTTAACACTGAAGTTTGTATACGTTTATGCATTTATAGAAATACGTTTTAATTAATTCCACAAACGTTTTTATTAACATTTTCAATTACCATGCAGTTTAAAATACAGTTTTCTCTCGATAAATTTGACAATTAAATCCACACCACATACAGATATGCGTGCGCGGGATTCCTACATATTGATACGATTTGGTTTCCAAATATTTTGTTACTGTTCGCAAACATCATATAATTTGAAGTCCGTGTTCCAAAAAGTTACTTAATACGAAGATAAGACCTCAGTACTACAATAGTAATCTTGTCCCCGGTAAATTTTAAATTTCGGGGCCCATCGTTGTCTGAAATTACTCATTTTTTTTTTTAATTTTCTTTTTTGCTCAACTATATTCACTATTTCAAAAAAAAAACAAAAAAAAAAAAACATCCTTTATGATGAGTCTAAACATGAATAACGATTTAAAATTGATGTACTAGAACACAACGGGCAATAAAAATAAACAGGTGGCGAACGTATGTTATCACGGTACTAATTATACTTACATCACGAGATATGCTACTTTTGTTTCTCGTACATACCCGTAAGCACCGTTAGCGGTTATTCCGCATAAACAAAACAATCGACACTCTCACCAAGATCACAGTTTATGAGACGTCCAGAGACCTCATTTGGTCTAAAATACCAGTATTACTCGGAAATACGACGAATGTACAAAATCGATGAAATACGGTTTATAATTCTTTTAATTTTAACAATTATCATCATCATTGCCGAATATTATTTCGACAACTCAGAATACTACTGAACGACGATGTCCGTATTAATATATATACATATATATACACAACATTATCATGAACAAATATATGTTTAATATTCATTAAACGATATTTATTTAATGGTAATTCAAATATGATTTTATTAGAATTCTTCGATAATTTCGACTCTATGCTTCGATTTTTTATTTTTTGTAAAACGGACATAGGCAAATGATTAATCAATAATGCATAAAAAATATCCACTTCAACGAAAAGTAATTCCGGATATTGCCATAAATAGTCATATTACATTTTAAAAATATTTTAATATGAAATATTTTTAAAATGTAATATGTGTGTTATATAAACCAGAATATATCTCTGAATTACAACTTCAGTTAAATTTGAACAGACTTTAAAATTAAAACACGCGAATATTTCAAATATTGAAAAATGGTGTGTTTATAATCGGTGAAAATAATTTTCTGTGTTTTTTTAATATCCTACTTTAGTTTACAAATTACGAGTTATTATGCATTATGTTTTACTGAATTTTCGCATTGATCATATTTTACAATGACTAAGAGAGCGGTCATTTACAGCATGTTTCTTGTTTTTTGTCATGCTGAAATATAAACTTTCGAATTATATATTTTGGAAACAACTGTAAAACAATTAATCGACAAATCTGTCTGGTCAAACGGCCAACGGACCAATAATTAAATCGATACTGTAACGGAATTTGGAAATATTAGTACTGAGCATACTTCCGCATTATGAAATTTAAAAAAAAAGGTATCTAACAATAGATAGAAAATAGAAATATTTTTCCCTCTTTGCCTTCCATAAAAAAACAGAGTTTGATTTTTTTAAATTAGCGAAACAATTTACAACTCCATTTAACAGACGTGAGTCAATCTATGAATAAAGAAAATAAGTTTTATTATTTTCTATATATTCAAAAAATAATAAAACTGGTACAAACGCATCTGAAGGAGGTTAAAAATCGCTCGAGATAAAAATAATATACAAATATTTAACAGATTATTTATGTTACTTACTTTTGAAGAAATAGATTGTGATTATTATTTTGCTCGATATTTTGTCTGACGAGAGGTTCTTGAACTTTAATTTCAGTGACGGTCTTATTTATCCAACAATCACGTTCGTACCCTTTTAACTTATTTAGAAGGAATTTCCGTTTACAATACTATTTTTGGAAAAAAAAAAACAAAAAATAAAACCTAGAAACAATGTTTTCATTGCAGTAAAAATGTCTTTCATTTATATCTTATACTATAAAAATATTTGAAATCTAATGAACGTTTACTATACAATACTTTCAAAATTTTATTATCAACATCCTTTTCCAAGCTAATTCCAAAATGACTTAGAATCATTTTACTTTTCTCTGAAATAAAAATATACCTTTATCTATATGTTACATATTAAATTTCAATAACTATAAAAAACATCAACCGAACCACATACAAAATATATGTACATTACAATATATAAACTTTTCATACACTATATAAACAAATCAGGATGATTTGATGTAAACAATAAATAAAAAGATTAGATCTTGATTATACTACACTTTAATAATATCAAGGAAATGTTTAGTTTTCAAAAACGTTAGTTATCAGAAACAATATAAGTACATAATTTTTTTATGTTATACCTATTTCTGCTTTATTATCAGTGTCTAACTTTAATAATTGATCAATACATAAATCGAGAATACGATTATAATTTTCCATTTTGTACAGTTATTATGAAAACAATTTCAAAATGTATACAAACACAACACGAGCAAATTTTAATTTATCAATACAGCGTAAGTGAACGCGGGAAACAAAAGTAGAAATTCATAATAACGGATAAGAATTTGCACCGGGTTTCCGTAGCTTCCGTTATTGACCAATTGGAGTGAAACAAGTTACCTGTTCTTAATAACAATATTTTTAAAAGAGCAGATATTTTGAGTACTATTATAAGAAACAAACAGTAGCATGAAAGTAGCATTGCACAATGAAAAAATTTAAAAAACAAAGTATAATGCTTATATATAAAAGTAGCTAATGTAATTTTAATTCAAGGAAATTAGTTTAAGTAACAACTTTATACGAATAGTAATACAAAAGTTTTTTTATAAAAATCACTAAATTACATATTTCGCTTTTTTTGATTTTTTACTAAATTTAAGTTTACAGGGAAAACGTCATTTTTTTAAATCTAAACATTTACAATAAGATTTTCCTAAATGGACAGCGTAATATTTTTTATTATTGTAACACTCGCTTCGAACATAATAAATTTCATTTTTTAGAAACAAATATTAATCTTGTCACTATTTGTTTTATTAATGATAGTGGTCTTCCATACAAAAACATAGGCATTTCAGTATTGAAATTTTCGTTATACAATGCATGTTTCGTCTCTATTTACTGAATACATCGTATAGGCCCTTAAGAATATTCCAAATAGACATTTTTATTGAAAAAAGTCAATATTAATATGCCTAGTGGCGCACACAGGATTTAGCCCTGTAGGGGGGTTGAAAGTGTCATATATAGCACGGTTTGAGGAGGGAGGGCGTCAAGCACGTCTGATATTTCTATTTCTGCTTAAGATTACACCTATTCTTTTGCATCCCTATAATTAATCCTAGTTATAGTAACGGATTAAAAACTGTTAATGATTGGTGAAGGTTAGATATAAAATTTATTTATTTAAATTAAACAAAAATTTGAAAATTACAAAAGTAAATCTAAACGTTGAAGGTTTCTCCATAAAATATCGCCAACTTCCTCTGTACAAACACTTATTTCGTGATTAATATTCAGTAGCGCCAACCCATTTAAGCGATCTCCAACTGTGGTACTTTTTAAATACGATTTTAAATGTCTTAACGCTGAAAATGCTCTTTCAGCAAAACTTATTGTGACTGGTAAAGTACGTAATATTTTCAGTAAAATATGAACGTGTCTATATGAATATTTGGATCGCAAAAATTCAAAAAATTATAAATTTTGATCGCTGAATGGAATTACACAGAGTAAAGGCTTCAGCTGATGTGCTTCTATATTCCCATTGGGAGATTTCTTCTGGATCAGATACAATTGTATGAAATAATTCAAGGAAAATCATAATGGCATCGTGTCTTTTCACCCATCTGGGTAGGCATAACTTTTTTAATTCCTTCTGTAGCATTCCTGAAAAAAACACCTCCGCGTTTTGTTTCAATACCTATCTGCATCTAAATGAATTGAAAGAAATAGCTGTTTTCTATACCACACCACAGCAGTTGTGAATTTCAGAAACTTCAACCGAATCTGAAATCGCCAGATTTAGAGAGTGTGACCTGTAATGCATGCAGATTGCTGTAGGCTATTTCTCTGATATAATTGCTTAAACGCCATGAAGCCTACCTCTCATGGGGCAGCTGCTTTGTCATAACCCTGACCATGCACGGTGGTAGGATCAATATTATATTTTTTTCGAAGTTGATAAAATTACAATCGTCATATCTGTACCAGTTTATTCTTCAAATTTTTTGAAATTGGAAGAATTATTCGCATCACACATTGAAAGCAAAGTGGAAATCATTCAATTTTTGTAATACCTGTAGTCAGTGCTGTCTATAAGAGTCAGGGGGCCCTAAGCCTCGCCGATTGGGGGACCACTTAAAGAAAACGATTTTATGCAAAAATACAAATTTCAGCACGGCGACGGACGTGCATCACCACCGAAACGAAAAGGAAGCTACGCAACATTTCATTGGCCCGAGTTGCCAACCCGCTAACTTCGCAAAGGGCATATTTTTGTTTTTGGAAGTCAAACGGTATTCTCTCGAAGACAAAAACATACCTTCTATTTGTCAGCAGAGACTAGATTTTTTTAAATTTTAAATTTCCCTCCCTGGTTCCGCAATCTTTTAACATAGTGGCGCTTTGGTCTGTTTAAAAAACAAGTGTGAACTTGCAATCAACACGAGAATTAGCCTGATCAAGTTTCAACGTCTTACTTTTTAAGTTACGAGCGTGGCGACCAAATATTGATATAGATGCGGAATCTTTAACATCTGAATGTATTCACTTTAAATTTTACTTAGAGTCATCAGAAAAGAAAAGCAATTTATCTATAATGGACTTCTACATCCGAATAAAAAAAGAATTTATAGTTTCTACATTTCCTAATATAGAAATATACTTTCGAATATTTTTAAGTATGATGGTCACAAATTGCACTGCGGAAAGAAGTTTTTCAGCACTCAAGTTTCTAAAAAATCAGCATAGAAGCACAATAATGCTTGATAAAAGACTAAATAGTCTAGCAACAATGTTAATTGAATCAAATATTTTGGAAAGGATAAATTTTGAAAACATTATCTCTGAATTCGCACTAAAAAAATTCAGAAGAAAATTGTAAATTATTGTATTCTTTAATTTAATAAAAACTTCTTTAATTATGTCTTCATTAATTAAACAATATATTGCTCAAAAACACTATGTAAAATATCATGGAATTTTACTCATACTGACAATATGTTTTAATTACACAATTATTGATTTATTAAAATAAAGTATTTACATTTTACATTTGAAATTTATTTTTAATTTTTTTAAATATTCTGAATTGCGTAACTAGTCTAGCAATCTGGGGCCTAGAGTTTGAATCTTGGGTTGGATTGGAAAAAATGCGTTAGTAATACGCGGCCCTTTGCTCCTTATAGGACCTATGGGAATATATATATAAAATTAAAATATATAATTAATTCAGAATATATATATATATATATTCTAAATTAATTTTTTTTATTCCATCTTAAGTCAGGGCTTCGTCGGCTTATGGGTTAAGACGGCACTGCCTGTAATTTCATCAGCTAATACTGTGTAAAATTAGGCTTTCCTGATTTGAGCAGCAATTTTTTGCCTCATCACTTCATCACATTTAAATTTTCCAACTAATATACATAGCATTTTTTTTACAACTTTTAAGATGTTCTTTCAGTGAATTGTCTCCAGCTTGAATTCATGTTCTTCATAAGGCTCTAAAATTTCCTTCGTTTTCTAGAGGCGGAGTTTCTAAATTAAATTCACTGTAATCATGATGACCTCGCAAAGAAATTCCCTGTTTTCCACATAAAATTACGGTATCTATGATGGGTTTGATTATTTTTGATTTTCCTAAACTTGTGCATGCTTACATCTATCAAGGGTCTGGTCAACAGGCTTCGCTTTTTCCATCATTATATTTTTTAAATTACTTGCATCTGTACGCAGGACTTTTAATGATAATGTAATGTATCGTGTTTAGCAAATCATTCAAGAACATGTTTCCAACTGGCATAACCTTCTTTCAAAAGAAATAAGCATTTGGCCTGACGTATGCCCAACGGCTGATGGTGCAGACAACATGCACTGCAGACAATAAGCGCCTTCTTCAACTATTGAATAAGATAACCAAGGATAGATCTTTACTTAATCAGGTTCAAATCGCCACGTTTGTTTTCCGTATTATTTAGTAGAAAACTTGAAGTTCTCATATGGTTTTCATACATTGATTAAAATTAAAAATTTTTCTTTGTCGGTTAGAATTCTATTTTTAAATTGTGATACATCCATTGGGCTCGTGCTTACAGTTTCTGTTGAGGATTCGGTTGTGTGCGTAGAGGTAGATGAAAATGTTGAATCAAGCGGACATTTTTAAATTTCCGACTTATGAATTTGAACGTCCACGTACAATTTTTTACTAATTTCTTCCGGATTACTGAAATCATCCGTCTTGGCAGTATTTGCAATCATGCTTCAATCTTAAATTTCCCACGGACTATTGAATATCAACAACACATGAAAAAACCCAAAAGTAAACTTGGAAGCGCGACTTTATAAAGTCATGGAAAATGCTGTGATCAACTGTTTCTGTTTCATTGAAAATTCAAGTAAAATATGCTGAAAATAAGTGAAAGAGAAAGTTATTGAATTATACAAAGAAATCTTTAAATCAATTTATCTACTTCACATATCATAAAATGTAAACACCTACTACTAAATAGTTTAAATCAAGGATTTTAAGAATCAATTTCGAATATTCTCTAGGGGTGATTATAAATCCGTAGTCTCCCTTGGACACGCTAATAAATATGCTCTCATCGGTTTCTTTTCTTAAAAAACAATTTTTAACCTAAATATTAGTTTAAAATATCCCACAAAATTTAGTTTACTTTTTTTATGAACAAAATATTTATTTATCAAATACCTATTGTAATTTTAGTAAATACGAGTACAACAGAACAATTTAAGCAAGATCAACTGCAGTCTTTCCAGCTATAGGGAAAAAACCTAGAAATGATTCCTTCACTTCAATTTGATCGCCTGGAATATGCACATATTTGATCATGTAACTCATCTGATCAACATGTGATATGTCTGGAGTGCTATCGAAAATAATTCCAAAATATTTCGCTTTTTTTATGTCGTTCACAATATTATCTTCACTTCCTTCCCTAAAAGGTTTATGAAATCATTTTGAATGTCTTTGGACAAATATGAATCTACCCGTTTCCGGTTTGTACAGGTGATAGTATGTTCAATTCTTAGTATGTGTTCTTTTAGCACTGGGTCATATCTAAGAAATTTGCTCTATTATCTGATGTAACCTCCTCTCTATGTCCTCTAAAAGGTAGATTTTGGCGTGCCAGGAATAGAATAACATTTAAAAGGCGACTCAAAATATCATGCCACTTCTTTCTTTCTTCGTCAAGCACCATTTGATGGTCATGGTCGATTGTTTTTTGCAACTTCAATCCATTTTCCAAAAGTTTCCATTTTTCAAAACAGGAGAGATGGTTCTCAGAATTCTCGTGTTCAGACACTTTAGGATTTAGTTTCCACCACGAATTGAACCCATGGCAAAACTTTGATGATTTTCAGTAATGAACAAAACACTGACTGACTGATTGTTTTATGCAAGGCGCGTCGAGGGTAGAGGGGCGCGCACTTTACCCCTTCCGTCTGCGCAGTGAAGTGTGTGTCGCGGCGGTCGAGCGGCCTTAGCGCGGCTCACTGTCACTGCGCTACGCTGTATAGTAGGTATGATACGGTTTATTATTATTCACTTGAGTGCCACCACGGACATTTCGCGCTCGATGTTAAGCGCGGTCTAAGATCAGACCAAGCGCAACATGAATTCATTCTTTTAAGGAATTAGAAATTACATTCGGGGAAAAAAATGTAAATAATTATAGTTGTGATACGTTTCAAAATATGATATAAGTATGCAGGTAGTTAGACACAAGAGTAGGTAGTTATTTATTGATATGTCTTTATAGAGGGAGATTTTGTGTGCTTTCTTTGGCTGTACGAGTGAATTGTCGTTGTCACCCCTTGGTGCTTGGCACCCGGGGCGGACCGCCCCCTCCAGGAAAAATTTCTAGCTACGCCTATGTTCATCCTAAAATTATTTTAATGAAATACAAAATAGTAAAATCAAATTGTTCAATAAAAATAAAAACAGTTATTAACAGTTATTCAACTAGACTGTATTTTTGTTTAAGCCGTTACACGATGACAGAACATTGATCAAAGTCAAAGTTAAACCTGGTGGTAATTTTTCGAAGCTGCCGAAATCTGGTGCAAACTGTCTTATTCTACATATAATAACGTCGGGCGCACGATTTGACTGCGGATACAATTATATACCATCAAATGATAGTTTTTATGTTATTTGTGTTTACAATAAAGATGTCAGTTAGAGGGCAACTGATATTTCTAATTTTTAACTTTACAATGTAACACGAATTTTGTTTTTTGGTTACCGCGCTGCATTCTGCATCATCAGCAATTATTTGTTGTTTTGACGATTGTTACGTTTGTAAATTGTTATTGAATTTTTTGAGACCATGTTAAATTGAACAGTGATACTGAAAAGTAAACGAAATATTTAAAACATAAACCTGCGAAATTAATATAAATTATGATTTATGCTGTTGTTTTAATAAAAATTATATAGCAATGATTCAAACAAAATGATAATTTATTTGTGTTTTAAATTGGAAAGTTTTTCATTTTATGTGATCATCTATTGTAAACAGTTTTTTATTACCTACTAGCAGGGCTTGAAAGCCAGCCGAAAGCCAAAAGCTAAAAGCTGAAAGCCAATCATTTTTAGATGTCATAAGCTTAATCCAAAAGCCATATTTAAATTTCCATAAGCTAAAAGCCTAAAGCTTAAGCTATATTCAAAATTTAAACAGTCGAAAGCTGAAAGCTTAAGCTGTATTTCTAGAAAAGCTAAATTAAGCTTTATATTCGGCTTAAGCTTTTTTTTTTAAATTTCTTGATTTTGCATTTTTGACATAATTATTCGCGTAAGAAATTGTTTTTAAAAACTTTTATTATTGTGCATAAAGAAAAAAGTTGAAGTTTCAATAGTAATGCTAAATAGTTTGATGCATGGTAATTAGTAAATAATTTTAATTATCTTGTATTGAAATTCATTTCGTAAGCCGAAAGCTGAAAGCTTAAGCCGTATTTTAAATTTAAACAGCCAAAAGCCGAAAGCCTAAGCCATATTTCAAATTCAAACAGCCAAAAGCCGAAAGCTTAAGCTGTATTTATCAAGGACATAAACCGTATTAAGTTTAAGCCGTATTATTATTCAGCTTTCAAGCCCTGCCTACTAGTGCTTATGAAAAGAGTCGTTAAATAAAAATAAATTATTTGATGTTAAATCAAAATGTTATTTATGATCCATAATTTTATTTCTAGTGCATGTGCAAATTAAAAAAAATATATATATATATATATAAATAAAAATAAAATAAAATAAAAATTATCTTGTAACATACTTAGTAGGAAATTACTTGGTACTTAGATTAAAAATCCAGTAAACCTAATATTACTTTTCATTACTATCTATATTTGACTGCAATACTCTGGCATGCAGTCATAATCATTATTTATTTCTAACTTTATTCTAATTGAAATTGCTACGGTATGAAGCAAAATTCTATTAAATATATAGATATTTAAATTTAATAAAACTTTGAATGACACATTACATTACTATTTCACATTTTTGAAGATCATTATAAAAAAATTCTTTCATTACTGTGCTACTTTTAAAATTTTTTGTATAATCTTGTGTGTTAGAATTTATTACTGTTCGAACCCTAAACAAACTGAAACAAAATATATGACAACGTTCAGGGCCGTATCTAGACCAAAATTTCTGGGGGTAGGGAGATTATGAGAATATTTTTATAATTAAATATATGTATATATACAATTTTTGAACACTACAATAAAAACAAATCAAACACAGTCGTTTTCATAGAATTCATAAAAATTGATTTTGCAGACATTTCGGGGGGGGGGCGAACCCGGAAAATCGCCCCTCAGATACGGCCTTGACAACGTTAATATATAAATATCAATAAAACGGATGGTAATAACTATTCTCAATATGTACAGGTAAGCAACTAGCTTTATATTTTAGATAAGTAGAAAAAGTTATTTGTCAGCTTTCAAGTTAGTAACTGGTACTGTGTAAACAAGGATGATGAATAAAAACGGGAGAATCGTTTAACGTCGCAAACGATCTATTTCTACTGCTGATTACCTTCTAGCATATTCTGATTAGATTAATACGTAAAGTAACTGATTAGGAGCGGTGTTTTGGTTCGACGGGTTGTATGATATATAAAAAAAAAGAAAGGAAGAAAAAGTACATGTTATAATATGGTGTTTTATTAGAAGTGGTAAATTCATAAATAATAAGCCTACAATCTTCAGCGGTTCCGCATTTTTATTAGATAATATATTAAAAAATGGTAAATTACATTAATTTTAATTTACATAATTTCGTGTACAATATGTTTCTCTATTAACAAGTAACTTAAAAAGATGGCTTATATACTAAAAACAAAGAAACATATTTTTTTTTGACTAGCACGGTCGTGTCAGAGTAAAAAGACCAGATGAAGTTGTTGCACAAATAGAAGAAGAAAAAAAGAAAAAAGTGCAAATATATAGATCAGTTACGAATCGGATATGGGAGAAGGTATTTAAATCGAATATTTTATATGTTTTATTATTATTGTTATTATTAGAATATCATTTAAATAATAAGTTATGATTTTATTAATTGTTGAATACAATTTAACCTTGTTTTGTATGCCCAATCTGATAGATGTATGCAATTTATGTTTCATTAATTTTTGAATAAATATTTAGAAAGGTCTTAATTTAATAGTATACGACGGAAATTTTATTAAATTTGTTAACGTAATATTTTTATGCAAATATTTAGCGTAATAAAATTTCTTAAAATTATTGAAAAATGAACTCGTTTTTAATACAAAAATCATATAAGACATTTTAATTTCGTTAAATTTTATGATGATTAACTGTTGCTTGACAAAGAGCCTTGTAGTGTAAACAATTGGATATTTATAAATATTTACTAGTTACAGATACGGGGAATAAATATTAAAAATATATTTTAAATTACTACCTCAGGGCTTGTGGTTTTGAATAATTTCTTTTTCATCTTCAGTGAATCATAATTACATTGCAGAAGTAAGAAGTAGTATATTAGAAATTTCTAATTATTCTGGCTCTAATATCATTTTATCATTTTTTTTTCTTAATTTAAGTGATAATCGGTTTCTACAACGTCATGCAATGAAATAGATTATTAAAGTTAGTTTACTTTAATAACCAAAACGTAACTTCGTTATATTGGTTAAATGTTTATGAACATCCGTTTTTTTTTTTATTATTTTTTGATTAATAAGATTAGTAATTGTTTTTTGTTTATATATATAATAACGAAAGTAAGCCAAAAATCTTAGTATAACACTTCAGCAAAATACAAAAACAAAATTAAGGATTATTTACTCATAATTATTTTATGAACATCAAAAGAACTATCAATAAGTACTTTGCGACAAAAGCAAATAACACAATAAATAATTACATAACTAGCCCCAAGAAAGTTATTACACTTATAAAAAGCTTAAGAAACAAAAATTCTGTAAGATACAATAACATTAGCATTAAAATGATAAGGAATTTATCAACAAGAGCAAAAATGCCCTTATGTGCTTATTCAACTTTTGTTTTAGATTATGCTATTTTCCGTTACAATAGAAAGTACCTATACCTAAGTCTGATAAGGATGCTTTTCTGGGCCAAAACATACGACCCATCAGTTTATTAAGTAATTTATTCGAAAAAATTATATTTACGAAATTGAGAAATCACAGTGATGAAAATAATATAATATGCGATAATCAATTTGGTTTTCGGCCTAAACTTAGTGCAACCATACAACTAATTAAAATCTGTGATAAAATTACTGACAATGTCTATCTAAACAAACATACAGGAGTATAAAAAGCGTTTTCCACGACATGTATAGAAGGTACAATATTTAAACTAATTCAGCTTAAGTATCCTTATTCTTTAATATGTATATTAAAATCATATCTACTAAACAGAAAATTTTGTGTTAAAACTGAATAGCTATGAGTCACTCAAACAGCACATAACTGCTGGTGTACCGCAAGGGAGGAATTTAGGATCGTATTTATTTATACTATATTTAAATAGCATTCCTAAAATCAAGGAGTCTGAAATATATCAATATGCAGACGATACTGCAATAGTAGCATCATCTTATAGAACCGACACAATAATACGATAATAAAATATTGTAGAAAGTAGCAGGTTAAAATAAACGGAAATAAAAAAGAAGCCATTTTATTTACTAAAAGATGACCAAGTATACGAAAAGAAGTAAATATCCAAGACAGACAGTTGGTAAAAGATAAACTTTCACGAAACTTATCAAAAATAAAGTTATAAAAGCTTAGAAAGAGATTCGTTGTCTATATCCATACTTTAACAGAAAATCGCATTTAACACGTGAAAACAAACTTATTGTCTACAAACAGATCATCCTGCCCAAAATATTATGTTTGGTCGTTTACCAGTAAAAGAATATTCAAGAACTACAAAGAATTCAGAATTACTGTCTACGAATAGTACTAAGTAATCCACGGTGCACTAACATCAACACTATGCACGAATATGTACAAATACCGCACATTCAGGAAACAATTACAGAGAACAGGAGAACATTTTTTGAAACGTGCAGTGCATCTGACTTAATTTTAATAAATAATACGGGTAGGTAGTTCCTATGATTATAAAAACTTTAAAGCATAGATACAAAAAATATAAACAAAGAAGGAAAAAGCACATACTATTGACTTAAATAAATAATTTTATGAAACTCTTGTGTCTGGCGATTCCATAATGTTTAAGTTATACATTTTGTTTCTCGTATTAATATTAACAAGTTTCCGGATTTCTATTTTTTTCTGGAAGGGTTACTTGGGCATGTATGCAGGTATTTTTTTTATTGTTTTTCCTGCTAACTGAATTTAGTTATTTACGACTAATAATAAGTAAATTTATAACAGAAATGCTCCTATCTGGTAAGAAACAATTTCGCTTTCGATATGGACGAAACAAAATCAAAATGTGTTATTACTATATATTCCCAGTTGTATTGCTCGGGGTTCCAAACATGGTGACTACCTATTTGTACAATCTAGCTGTACGGAATAGGCATTGCTCGTGGCAATTGTTATACGTAACGCCAGTGTACACACGGCAAGACTACATTCGGAACTGATTGTAAATGTTTGATTTATTGCGCTACAAGTGCAGTCCCGGTGTGTCTGCTGTGTACTATCTAGCGTGCATATGATGGTATACGTGGTGGTTTGCCATTGCCTTCCATATGATTCTATTAGCAAGTATTTAATTTAATTTTTCGTAATACCGTATTACTTCGAATTTGAGACGCACCTATGTTTTAGGAAACGATTTTTGGAAAAAAATAAAAACATCGAATTTAAGACGCATCGTAATTGCTAGGTATTTGAGAAAAGAGTATTTGAAAGAAATAAAAATACTCAAGATAAAAATAACATAAACGTAATTTACTTAACATACCTGACAAAACAGATTTTTTTTTTTTTTAAATAAAGTAGTCTGTTTTGGTAACTTTCTGATTACGTTGTCGAATCATCGTCGGACGTTGAATCGGATTCGTTGCCGACGTTGTTGTGATTCAAGCAGCACTTCAAAAAGGATTTAACGATGATGCCCGCTGGCAAGTCTTTCCAAGTTTTCGAAATCCATTCTACGATGGTAGCTGCTGAAGCTCGTTTATCGTTAGTTTCAGTCAACCACTGATTGTATAGTGCACGAATACGATCTTTAAAGGGTTTATTAACACCGAAATCAAGTGGTTGTAACTGGCTTGTCATACCCTCAGAAATTACTACTAAATCACATTTTCCATTGCTCAATCTTACGTAACAAAGCAGGGAAGAGGTAATTTACATTGTACCTCGAATTTAAGACGCACCCATTATTTTAGCCTTTTAATCGAGTAAAAAATGTGCGTCTTAAATTCGAAGTAATACGGTATTTTCTGTCATCGCCTGGGATTGATACTTAGGTAACAAACGCCAAGCGCTCTAGCAACTAGGCTATCACGACGACTACTACCATATAGGAGTGTACAAATATACGGTTGCTTATGTTTTATGTTCTAACGATAAATAATTGTTTTGTGTGAAAAGAGAACAATTTATAACATGTAGTGATATACTTACGAAATGAATCAACCTTTACCAGCTGCTCGGTTACTATATAATCACTGATTAACATGAATAAATGTATTTATATCTTCAATATCATGACAGTTGTCCTAGTTTTTATGCTTTATTGGCTTTTTTAAACATTTTGCTAGTTACTATGTTACAGAATTAGATGGTAAATTGTACGGTTGATTTCTTTTGCGCAGTATTGCATTATATTAATGAAATTTTTTGCGGTTTGTTCAATATAGTATAATTGAAATGAGTGTCTAAATTTATTTATTTTCAAATGATTCGTTAAGGAAGTCCTATTTTCATGGTACTTAAACTAGTGATTGATTTTTTTCCTATAATGAAATTGTAGTTAAATTTGTAGAAATCTAAACCGAATTTAGGTCAGTGTGATACTTCATATGGCGTATGTTACTAGAAATAGGTTAACTCATTGGTTTTTTCAAATATTGAATTTTTATGAGACGTTTTCAGTGGCAGTTTTTCATTAGTATTGGGTATAATTTCCAGTTAATACATTTATGAATGTATATGAATTGATTAGATTTCAAAATAATGCACTCCTAAAAATAGAAATTTAGCTTAAGTGTATTTTACGTAGTCATTTTTTTATATTTTGTTTAGTGCTAAATTTAATTACAAAAAATTGTTTTATTAAAAAGATCGTTTTTTTTTTAAACTTGTTTTTTACAAACGGATCTTAGAGATTCAAAATTTGCTTCAGAGAAGGAATCTTTCAATGCTTTATATCGTGTAAAGAATTGGTCTATTTTTTAAAATGATTCCAACTTCGTTTTAAATTATTAAACATTAAAAAGCGTATTTATTAAAAATTTTTAAAAAGTAAGAATTTTAAAGATTCGATTTGAAAATGTAAATGTAAAAAAAAAGTATAAATAAAATAGGGACAACATTTTTAGTGTGCTGCATTTATTATAAGACTACTTTTAAAATAGTTTTTATTCCATTTGAACCTTGTTAATTGTATAAAAGATTTAAATAATACATTTTTGAATTAATAGTCAAATAATAACGTTGTGTAGAGAAAAAATGAAGAATATGATGAAGAAATTATGAAATTAACGCGCGATGTACTAATTAAGCAACCTGACGTTACAACATTATGGAATATTCGCAAAGAAGCATTGCTACAGTTAAAAAATACGTTGTAAGTGTTTTTTAAAAAAAAATGTTTAAATCAAGTATTTAACGAAGTATTCAAATGTTTGATACGATATTTAATCTCTTTTGTCCAGGGATAAGGAAAGCTTAGAAAATATGATTAAAGACGAATTAAAATTAACTGAATTAAGCTTAGCCGAAAATCCTAAATCGTACCCTACATGGTACTATAGGAGTTGGATATTGGAAAAGACAGCACCTACACCTAATTGGTCACGTGAATTAGTATTGACTGCAAATTTTCTAAAATTAGACGAAAGAAATTGTACGTACATTCATTGATAACTACGGTTTCTTCGTATGTTTCTTTGTATATAATTTATATTAATAACTTTTATCGTTTTTGTGCTGACGATATTAGTGAAAAAAATAGTAATATCCGTAAGAGAATGTTACTGAACTAACTGAAGAAAAATCGTTGGTATTTTATTTTTGTTTTTAGTTTTAGTATTTTATACATATATAGTCTCTGATCTTGATTAATATTAATTTAGTAAAAGGACATTAATATAAAACAGTACTTAAATATGTAAAGTAAATAATTTAAAATAATTTAAAATTACGCAAACTTGCAAATAATTTTTAATTAAAAATTATTTAAAATTTAATGGTTGTAACTAATATATTGACAGAACTAGAAACGAACTGTTATGAATTGGTAGCATTTAGTTTTTACTGGAGTTTTGATAATTTTTTCATTCAATTGTGATCAGTGCTTAGTAATAGTTTTTTAATCGATAGTTAATGATCTTTAATTTTTATCTACGAGTGATTATGTCCCTTTTTAATTCATATACTATTAGATACGTAGGTTATCTTCGCTAAAAATTAAATTAAATATTTTGGATTACCGAGGAAATGTACGGTAGTTTAACATAATGAATTAAATATCAAAACGGTTTCGCATACATTACTTATTCGGTGATGTACAATCGTCGTACAATATATCGAATGACTCCTTTTGTACTATATTCGTCGTTTCCTTTGCTACGTCTTTTATTATTGAAATCAAACCATCTCAGTAAAGCTAAAATAAATATATAAAAGTATATAATTCCATATTTCTTATGTTGCAACAACTTTTTAGTAGTCTATTGGGACATTAAAAAAAAAAAAAAAAAGGAAAAAGATTAGAAAAATATATTTGGTATTATGCAGAAAATCTGAAATATGTATTCAAATAATATTTTGTTATAGACTGAATTCTTGAACTAATTTATGCAAATATAAGCTTCAGCTTCGAAGTTTTATCAAAAAAAAAAAATATCATTGTAGTTAACGGATATCAAATTATTGGTAAATGATAATGACGACCAAAGTTGTGGGGAAAAAAGAGCCTAAAATGCTTCCAATAACCCTCTGTAGAGCAGTGAATTTTCGTTACATGATAAAGGGGACATTTAAGAAGTGGTTCTCCATTTATCTCTCTGAAAATTTAAAAAAATTGAAGTGAAAACAACTGACATTAATAGTTTTCGTAGTCTTCTGAAATATTTTCAGGTAGAGGAAATTGAACACCGAGCCTATCAAATTGAATTGAAGTTTTCGTTTATTAGACATGTACACTACTCAACTGATTGTAATGGTATGATAATACTTTTTAGTGGAAACCGGGTTAGAATTATTAATTACTGAACATGGAGTTAACGAGCAAGCTGTACCGTTGCTTTTACTTCTACGTATGGGGATAAAGATGGTATTTTTTTTTTTTCTATCTCCACTTTGGGCACGCAACGGATCTTCGCTCAGAAAGGACACGAGGGAAAAGAATCAGCTAGACGTAAGATTCAACCAGATATTAATAGAATAAAAGAACTCAGGATCGGAACAACGGAGATCAACGGAAACGATGAGATATACGAAGCGCAATAAGGATCAGGGAGCTTAAGTGATAACAGATCAAAGTACAAAGAAGTACGTTCATTCAAGAAGATGGGCATTCAAAGAAGATGTGGTCAGGATTGCAAACGGCTTCGTTGTCAGGATGAAGAGGGCAACTAGGGGATAGTGCGAGACGAAAATGAAAACGTGAAGAAGGAAGAGACAGATAGTGGCGAAGCGAAGGGAAATTGTAAAACCAAAGCCGGGTAGGAAGATTAGGTTGGATGGAAAAATAAAAGGAAGGTTGATTGGAAAAGGAGGGATTTGGAGGAAAGAGCTAAATGTGGAGGATTGAAGAGATCAGCAAAATTGAAAAAAAAGTAAGGGAGATTATTATAAGAAATCGTACGGGATAAAAAAGAATTCAGCCGCAAAGCAATGCGGGCTAGGATGTTATGGTTTGATCAACCCCATGAGGAAGTCCGAGCATTCCAGTCACCCCCAATGATAAATGGATGTGGGATAGACCTGAGAAACGGAACGAGAGGAAAGTGACGAAGATCGCAACCAGGAGTAACATAAATAGAAATAATATTAAGCGGACGAACTGCGTTGGAAGGGATGAAAATGTGTACAATATTAGGTTGATTAGGACTAGAAGAGAAATTAAAGGAAACATCGAGATGGAAGCTACACGAAAGAGTATTATTGCTCAGCGCTTTTCCCGGTGCCGAACACTAAGTCATATTGTATAGAGTTGCTCGTGTTAAATGTGCCACTAATTAATCGCAATTGCGCAGTAGTTGTAATAAATTACCGGGATAAGTTTTTTTGCCGTTCAAATTGCGGCGGATCCATTTATTTTGTCGAGGTTCTGAAATTAACGAGAAACTTCAAAATGACCCACAAATTTGTTAAAACATAAAAACGGTTATAAAAATTTCGTTACTCCGGTCTTACCTTACTATTCATCACTATCAGATTCAAACTAACGGCTAATAAAATTAATCAGTAACGACAATCGGAACGTATTCCAAATTTTTAAAGTGACTCAATACCCCGCATTTCTTTAGAAGAGTTCTTAGGAATTAAACAGATATGGCGGCACGATATTCCTTGACGTTAGCTAAACTTTTAATAAAGCACCGCACGAAGGAGGTTAATCTATAAGGTTCAAGTTATTTTCTTAGCTAGCTCTATTTCGATTATTAAAATAGTATCTTACTGAAAGATATTTCTTTGTCAGATATAACAAGTCGGAGATTTATTTTTTAAAAGCCGGTGCTCAGTAGGGAAACGTACTGTAGGTATTCTTATCTTCCCTATGCGATTCCAAAATTGCTACATTTTTTTTTTATTTATTTTTTTCTGATGATGCAACGGTTTCATTCATTGATTGCAATTTGAGTACTGTTTACTAGATTCTTCGGCCGGTAGTTAATGAATTTTCTGCGCCGTTCAAAATAGGGAGAATTTTGGAGCAGGCGTACGTTTCACCTAGAAATCACTTTACAATGATGAAGTTCTGAACAGGTGTATGTTATTTCCATTAGAGATAAAGTTGAATATCGTGGAATTTGTTTAGATAAATTGGTATCATGGACAACAGTTTAACGAATTAAATATTAAAGCTAAGAAGGTGTATTATTTGCTAATATAAAGTATCATTACATGTTGACCTTTTTTTTTGTACAACGGATACTTAAGCCAATTTGGATATATATAAATGCCAGTTTCCAATCGGATGAAGATCTAAAGATTTTATCAACCAGCGAACGTCTTCAAGCCTGACAACTACTCGAATAATTTATGCGATCTCTCTTTTCTTTGTTGGACAACTCAGACGGTGTTCTAAGACTTAACTGTATCATACCAGTAGGTATGTTTAGGTGAAATCTCTATTGTGGGACGGGATATTTCTTCAAATTAACGTATCGTTTAATAGCAAATTTTAACTAAATATCTTTGCCAGTTATAAATGACAAATAACAAAAACAAAAAAACATGGTTATAATTTTGAGCATCATTCTAATAACTTTGTAGGTATACCATTGAGCGATCTGCTGATATAATTTTTGCGTAAAGTTTTCACTGTTGGGTTCAGTAAAAGCGGGAATCATTAATTAACAACTTTTCTTCTTTACTTATATCAGTTATACATATACAATATTTATTACCTTTGCTAGTTAATATTGTATTATACGTGAACAAAATTAATTTTTAATTAAAAGTATACACACACACACACACACACACACACACATATATATATATATATATATATATATGTTAACCAATAGCAAACTAAATAAATATAATATACCTATCTCAGTAACGTTTTCGAGCGGAGCCCATCTTCAGCTGGGACAGTAATTTTGTTTCTGACATTGGGCGCTTCGATTTAATGTTCACGGTTAAACATTTTTATATTTCTCCGTTATAATTATTTCGGTTGTATTTGCGTTTTATTTCTTTTTTTTGTCCCAGTTGAAGATGGGCTATGCTCGAAAACGTTACTGAGATAAGTATATTATATTTCTCTAGTTTGCTATTTGGTTACTATATATTATATTTTTAATTAATAATCTGTAGCAAACGGGTATGAATTTTAACACTATTTTTATTTTTTAAATTAATTTTGTCCAAACAGTGTACGTTTTGAAAAATTTCAAGTCTTAATTTTTCAAATGAAAACTTCTTTAGGCGCGTTTAGCGATTTTTAGTAGGGAAAAAAATTATGGTTTTGCGTCACGCTCGTCATCGCGTCACCGGCATGCTAATGTTAACAATATCGACCAACGCGAGAAATAAAAGCGCTAACGCTTCTCCTCTACCCACCGATTCGTTAGCGACGGCATAACGCCTCTCCTTTGCCCCTCGTTACTTGTATGACCGTGTAATCAGTAGTAAACCACAAAAAGAGACATGAAAATTTAATTAATTATATTCGAACTACTAATAGGGAATAATAAAAGTTTATGATGCCAATAAATATTATTGTGAATATTATTTAATAATGAAGTATATTGTAAAAATTCTATAATTACTACATTACTAATATTCCATAAAATAATAAATACTGTTGACATTGTTGTCTCTGTTTCTGTCGATACTGTTGTTTGTTAGTATTAAAGTGGTTGCGCGGCAGTAAAAGTATTTATTATTTTAATTGTTTTAATATATTAACTTTGCAAATGATACAAATCTACCATCAATTAAATTTTTGAATGAAACATTAGATTTGACTATGTCCAATGATTGAAAGCTCGGTACTACCAAATATAAATTGACGATCGATGCGGTTTTTACGAGATATTTACATAAATTGGAATCAAACAGTTTCATTTCTTACTTCAGTTACCATAGGCCTATTGTATATCATTTTTAGAATATAATGATAAGATTGAAAGTACAAATCATCTAAGTATTGTCGAAATTAACAATGATAATGATGAAAACAATGAAAATAATGTTGAAAATTAAGTTCATTTAACTTTATGTAAATATAAATTAAAATAAATGTACAATAATTATTATTTAAAACAAGTTGTATTTATATTTTGTACTGGGCTTGCGCAGCCCATCATATTTTGACTAATAAACAAACCGTATAAAAATGTATATAATTGTTGCTCGGAGTGAGATACGAAAACCAGACTAATGTTAATAATTGCAAGTTACAAATTATGAAATTTTAATTTTTGATACTACAATTAATCTAGAAATTCAAAAAGAAATACTGTTATTTTATAGTTTTAAGTTTTCATTTTTATCGGCAGTCCCCATGACTGCATAATTTTTTTTTTTTTTCGCATTTAAAAGTACATGTAAAATGTGTTTGGTACTGTAAAGATAAAGATAAATGTTCTAATTTCTCATTATAGAGAGAATTTAACTTTGTTTTAGCAAAGTAATTAATATTTAACTCTTCGATAAAAGTATCTGTGTTTAATTTTAGTCCATTGTTGGGATTATCGTTACTTTGTATTATCTCGATTAAATGTATCATACGAGGAAGAATTGAAATTTATCACAGAGAAAATTAATCAGAATATATCTAATTATTCCGCTTGGCATTATAGGAGCAAACTAATTCCGCTAGTTTTTCCGGATCCTCAGAAAAAAAGACTATTCCATCCAACTAAGCTCCGTGATGGTAATTATAATATTCGATTAAATGAAATGTATTTTGTACGAAAATGGTTATATTTTAATTATCATCTGTTATGAAATCTTCAAGATTTCTTGCTTAAAATTATACGCCATTTTATAAGTGATTTCATACAAAATTGTTGATGAATAAAACGTTCAGAACTTGAAAAAATTTAGAATTTCATTTCCTTTTTTTGTAGTTTAGTGAAATTTCGGAAATATAAATTATCTTTAGAAAATGGTTATTTGTTTGAAGTAAAAGTGGTGTAATTGTCGACAAACAGAAACGATATAAACATTATTTGAGAAAAGTTCATTGATAAATTGAGTAACTTTTGTTCTTAAAGTGTGACTATAATTTCTAGATTAAAAAGCAAAAAAAAAAACGAAATTACAGTATTTTATTGAAGCAGAAAAATTTATGGAAAATAAACATCTACATAAATGCATCGTCTAAAAGTAAAATTTGAAATAAATTATTTTCTCTAAGCGATGAAAACACTGAAAGATTTCGTAATTAGAACAAAATTATAAAAAACCAAAATATTTAACTAGTTATTTAAATAAGTAAATATTTGATTTTATAATTAAATCCAAAACTACAATATTTAAAACACTATGCGAGATAAAAATTTGGTTAAAAATATGTAAATAATATCCTTGATGTTTAATAGTTTAATGAAACGAATAGAGCAATACATAAAAATGTTAAAGATAAAAATTTCGATAGTACACGACTTGTTAGTTTTACGCTTCTTAAACAAGTTATATTGTAATTATCAAAGTAAATTATAATGTGAAAGTATTTCAGTTGAATTTTATTTTTAAAAGTTTTTGATTAACTGCTTAATTAATAGTATTTGTTTGGTAAATCTGTCTACGTTTTGCATATATACACATACGTGACGAAGGGGGGACCTGTGATGCGAAAACATGGGTTTTGAGTTAAACACGGATTCTGATACTTCAAAGTGTGTAGAATAAGATGCAATATGCAGTTTTTTCCCAAACATTTATTTAATGTCTTAAAACGTACAAAACTGACTGAAGAAAATTGAAAAAAAGTGGAAAAACATTAAAAATTTTAAAAAAATTGTAAAACTATTTTTTCTTCTTCAGTTGTTTTTTTTTCATTTTTTAATGATTTTTCATTTGCTTTCGGTATTATTTGTGCATTGGCTTTTTTTATTTTTCGGAACTTCGGTTTTTTTCTTCGTTGGAGTTTCGGTTTTTTTTGTTGTTTTTTTTTTGATTACAGTTTCAGTTTTTTCCCCTTTCGTGTCTACTTTGCTGCAGACTCCTCTACACATACATTCGATGAACTCGACTGTTTTTTTGGCTTAGATTGGTGAAGTTTAAGAGCTGTGAAATCGCGTTTTTTTGGATTGGTACATAAAGAAGCAATATTATCGTACAGATACCGCTTCCTTTCTAATGATAAACCACTAGGCGCGATTAGGAGAGGGATAAATCGTTTGCTGGTGATACGTTTCACTGTACGTGTAGGTAATTTTTTTTTTGGTTAAACTTTCGCCTTTTGGCCACAAATTTTTTGCAGATGATTTGATTTTTTAAAACTGGAATAATGATAATTTGTAACATCTATTATGAAAACAATACCAAATTAATAATATGATAAAATTAAAAGTAGAAAGATGAAAATACGGAATCACCCGATGCATCTGGTAATTGTTGATAAAAGCCTTGAAATTTTGTGTCCCACATTCACTATTCCATTTTACTTGTATTCACAGCAACTTTAATTTTTTTATGGCTAGATTGATTAACAACCTTTCCAAAATCTTCGTTGCAATCAACGTTTAAGCAACCAAATTCTAATTTAACTAGGCCAGAATTCGGCAGTGACAGTCTGTTGAGTTGGCAGCACATTACGTACAGGCATGCGTGGTACAGTAGTATTGCTTCGCGCAAATTTTAAACGCGTTTTTCTGGAAAACTAGTTTTTGCACCGCAGGTCCCTTTTCTCAGCGAACGTCACATTATATACATGCATACATACATACATATATATATATGTATATATATTTCTTCAAATTGTTGTAACAGTTTTTAATACGCGGAATATTTAGTAACAAAGTAAATTTGGAATAAATTAATTTCTTGAATTAATCATTAACTCGATACGTATGTCTCCGAACCTTTTTGCAGAGTTAAATTTGATTGAAAATGCTATTTATACCGATCCGACTGATCAGAGTGCTTGGTTTTATGAAGACTGGATAATATCATCGTATGTGGTGCCATTAAAGATAGTGCAAGCGGGTTATTTTCGTGAGTTCCAATTAGTTTGGGTTTCATTTAGTAAAGAAATCGCTGTGGACGATAATTATACAATAAAAGGTTTCGGAGAATGCGAATGGAGTATTTTTATTAATAATGTACATGGTGCCAGCGCAGGAAAATACAGAATACCTTCCTCGAGCGATAAATCTTCTTACGTTTGGGTAAATATTAAAATTTAACGTTACTCCATATGTAAATATAATACATATATATATTAATTACAATGTAATTCTTAGGCTGCCGCCATTACAAAAAATGTTCCAAAAAAATTTCCCAATTTTATGTAACGTTTGTTACATTTTAATTTTTACCGACTTCCAAAAAGAAGGATGAGTTATACGTTCTCGCGTGTTTTTATAACTCATAATTATATATACCGATTTTACTGATTATTTTCTACAATTCACATTTGCGTTCAGTGTTGGTTTTCGTTTTTGGAAACATAATGAATACACTTCTTATTACTGTGCAGGTTGATGAGTAAGAAGTCCCACCATAGGCAAATACATGTAAAGACTATATTGCTAATTTAATAATATCATGGAAACGCAAAAAAAGTATTATTTATATGTGTTGTAGTATGTTAAATTGTTTCGTAGTTTAATAAAATGTATGGTATAAATTATTGGTTGTATTTTTTTTTTTATTATATAAAATTGGGACATTTTTTCGTTATAAAATCTAATGGGGGCCGGCCTAAGAATTACCTTGTAAATTTTGATTATTTTATACAAAGTATAGAAAAGAAAGAGACAGCAATGTAAGCAAGAAAAATCAATGGGCACAGCTCTTTGCGAGGACACCTATATATATATAACTCGATGTTTTAGATTTCGTTATCGATATATCCTTTAGTCCTCTAAATAAAAGTCTTCTATAATTTTTAAGGAAGAGTTAGTTTTAATTGACTATGTCGTTTTTTAATTTTCTGATTGTCGCCTGCTAACGACGCTTTATACCACAACTTGTGGATTTCATTAATAGTTTTCACGAAATACTTTCGTCACAAAAAAAAAGTAAAAGATTTTTCATATTAATTCTAAATTAAAATACGTATGTAACTTGTTAAAGATTCTACAACACACGTTGAACTGTTAGTCTGAATTGGCAAATTAATCGAAACGTGTATGGCCGATTGATAGTTTCGAACTAAACGCGTCTAAAGGTCATAAGTGTAACAATAAGAAAACAGGTGTATAAAAATATAACTTGAAGAAGTTTTCAGAGAAAGCTCATCATCGGTTAAAAGCAGGGGTATAAAATATACAAATAACTAGATAAAAGAAGATAATCCCGGGTATTTAGATAAACGTATGGCTAGTAAAAAATTGTATAACGCAAATAAAACGTAGAATGGGAACGTAACCGGGAAACCGGAAATAAAAGTAAAAGGTGTTATTAAAAACATCATCTGAAATGAAAAATTAATGTATTTTGTGATGTACCTTGCTCGGTAATAAATTGCGAAGTTGTTTTTTTATATTTATATAAAATACGCTGCGGCGACAGTCAAACATTATTAATAGTAACAAAAAAAAATTCCATTCTTTTACAATTTGTCTCTAATTTTTCAATTAAAATACTTTTTCTATAACGGCAGGCCTATTTTCACGATAAGTAATATTTATATTTATCGTCAGTACATTTTAGTTTAAATTTTAACGAAGCGCATAAAAAGTTTTTTTTGAATAGCTTGAGCACCGTAAATCCCTTGAAGTCAACGCCACGCACGATCGCAAATGTAAATATTAGACGTCAAATAAATTTTATAAGTCAGAACTAGTTAAATGGGGAAGGGGTAAATCAGCCTGTTATAAACTCTACTATTCATTTTTATAATAATAAAGTAAGCATATGTTTTGTTTGAGAGATAGTGATCATTGCAACAACGGTAAAATATTTAAAATTAAAAGAACACCAAAAAACTAAAAAAATTTAATTTGCAATTTTTTTGTTTCTATCGATATTTTATTTGCTTTTGCTTCAATTTGTTGGGTTTGTTATTATACAGGTGGAAGAACGTTTGTATAAACTATTGTACAGTTCTAGAAACTAGGAAATCGGGAGGATTTGGACTGGGAATAAACTAAAAATTTAAAAATTATATTTGAGCGGCCACCATAAAAAAGTTTCCCACTTTCAAAAGGAAAAGAATAAAGAAGTCAGAAATTGTAAAAATCAAAAACAGAACCTTAATAAAAGTTATACAAAGAAAATGCATTTCAAATAAATTTAGCTTAAAAATTTGAAATTAAAAAGTGCACAGTACACGCAGTGGGTTATTATTCGGAATTAGATTTTTAAAATTTTATTCTTTCCCCTTTACTACATGTTTTTAAAACAGTTAATGTATTTTCTTTCGATAAGATTTATGTTTATATTAAATATGACGTGGATTTTTCTAAAATTCATCAATAATTTCATCCTTTACGATTACTCGCTTATGCTTTTTATGAATATTTGAATTTTGAATTAATTTTGTTTCCTCATTACAGTCGTTATGAGTGGCTGTTGTTTTTAGTGTGTTTATTAATATTTTATGTTTAGCTGATTATATAATTTATTTATAATCGTTTTTAGATTAAAATATTTTGTTTAGGTTTTTTATTACCTTTTGTTTGGTATATTTCAAGAGTGTTTTCTATCTTTTGTGGTTTATAAACAGGATTATTTCGAATTTATTGTCAGTTTGTATTCCAGTTTTTTTTTTTTTTTTGATTAAAACATAAATTGATATAACGATTTCATACATAAAAAAAGTTTAGGTAGTCACATAAAGACTAATATGAAAAACAGTTATTAGCAGATTAATATATACCAAAGCTGATGTAGAAACTAATTAAATTATACAGCACGCATACTTGAAATAAATAAAATGGAGTCGGAAGAATGTCCTATAAGTTAGAAAAAAAATTCGATGTTAAAACTATATGCCATTAGGTGGAATACGAATGAATATATATTTCCAGTTTGTTTAGTAATACACCTACTTAAATGTTAATAATTTCACTCGTTTTTAAAAAATTTATTCAAACAGTAGTTCTTTAGCAATGCAGTTGCACTTTTATAGTTGCGGCTATTTTAGTTCCTTTTGGGAAATTAAAAATAATTATTACTTTTATGAACAAAAAATAAATATTTTCATATTAAAACTAGTTTATCCAATTAATTTATTGCCTCTCCCCATATCATGGCAAACTTTTAAAGCTTTTTCTGAAAAATGTATTTATTAAAAAATTCGGTAAATAAACATTAAATTAAAGATAAAATATATCAGCGGCAAGAGGGTACTATTTGGAAAAGTATTAATTTTTTATGTATTAGTGATGGAGTGAAAAAGCGATTGTCCGATAAGACAGCATTTTTAGTTTGTAATTATAACTTATAGCGTTAGTTTTGTTTTTGCTTACTAAAAATTTAACATTTTTAAAACATGTTCGCGTATAAATTTAATAAAAGTTGATACAATCTGAAATGAGTGAATTTAAAATTTTAGTTGAAGAAATTAAATAATAGGAGTTTGATGGTTCACATACTTTTTTATTTTTGTTTTAAAAAATGTATGAATACTTTGCTGTAAAGTTTATAGCAAGATGCTGTTTCGCTGTAAACAGTTTTCATTAGTTGATTATAAAAGTAACAATAAAAATAGGCGAAACTGCCAAAATCTTTTTTGTTTTTTATTTGAATTTTAATTTTGACAATCTCGAGCAGTCACTTAAATTGTAATAATTGTAGTACTAATTTTATTCCTCGGTCCAAGCCGTCGATTAGTCAAAACATTGATCGTTGAACGTATTGTCTTATCTTAAAGTAGAGAGGGGCAATCTTCTAATTTGATCTCGACCGAATGTTACATTATAATTAATTTACCATGTTTAAAACATATACAAATGTTTTACAATTTCTCATTAAAGGTGAAGACTGTAAATGTGGACGAGTTAGATGATAATCAACGTTTTATTATTTTGTACAATCAAGATACGGAAATCGATAGAATATATTTAACAGAAAGTTATTATCGAGAACCGATTTTTCAGCCCGATTTATCGGAAGAAGATAAACAAGAACTGGAACTCTTTTTAAAATCTTGCGAACAACTTTTAAAAATGGAACCTGATAATAGGCGTACGTAACATACACGTATTTTTTTCGAATTTGTGCTTTTTTTACTATAGTGAAAACAATTCGAAACAGTCGCTTTTTTCATTTAATTTCTTTAATAAAATAATTTTAAATAATTAAGAATGGCAAGAATATGGAAATGTAAGATATGAGGCCGCTCCAAATAAATCGATTAAAAAAACAAATAAATCAATAAATTCGAAGTTGGTTGTTTTGACTAGAAAGATGAATTTACAAAACTGTTAGTTGAATTTTTCACTTGAAACAATTTCAAGATTACAGATTTGTTGATTGTTACGTCTATAGTATTATTATTTTATAACTAGAACTAGACAGAACAAAACAGAGTGAGAGCCATGCTATAAAAATGTATCTGATACGCAACAGTGGCGGATTTTGTTGCATTTAATGATACATTCTGGTTACAAGTTTAGGACAAGTGTAATGCATCTTGAAGAATATATAAAAAAGCAACAAATATTTGTTACATCTTTTAAACATACCAAATTATGACCAGATTCATAGCTTGTATGAAAAATAAGAAAGATAGGCTTAGAAATTTGTTTGAATATTACTATCATTTGTGTCAGAATACTAAATTCGGTGAGGTCATATCACAAAATTAAACATAAAATTTCATATACGTGAATATATTAGCCCGCCACACACGTGCCATTTTGTCCGCGGACTTAACCGCCAGAGGTCTGTACGGTTTAAAACTGCACTTCATTTTAGTCGAAACAGGTGAGTCCACGGATTTGCCTGCCGTCGAGTCTGTTCAGATAACCGTACGGCAAGTTCGCGCATTTATCTGACCTCTCGATCGTCGTAAAAATCGAAAGGTTTCACAACAGTTTAACAGTTTTATATTAGATTTATGATTTTCGCGACAAAAAGGTAGTTTTTATTATGCCTACTAAAAACAAAAACGTGTCTTTTATTATGCCCACTAAAAAAAAAAACCTACCTTGTCTTATGCTATGATTTATATGCTTAAAACGCAAAATAATATAGCTCAAAAACATACGAAGTAGATCACAAATTGGTTGAATAAAAAACACCAATTAAGCCATTTGCCTTTATTAAAAAAACAGAAAATAGTCCTCACGATTTTAGAAAATATTTAAGGATAGATGCAAATACGTTTGATTATTTATTATCATTACTGGGAAGTGATTTAACCAAGAAACATACAGTTATGAAAGAAGCCATGTCAGCAGAGGAACGATTGATAGCTACGCTAACGTTCTTAGCTTACTTAAAGATGTTACAAAAATTTGCAATGCTGAAGGGAGATTTTGTAAATATTAATAAACTCAACGGCAAAGTCTTTATTGCACAATTGCGAATCGGAACTCATTATAAGGAATTAATAATTAATTCTAAACACAAAAAAATAAAAATAAAATTAATAATAATCATATTGAAATTGTAAAAAAAATAAAAGAACAGTTTCAAAGTCCCAAGAAAGTCGTGATGAAACCACTAGCGTTGAGTAAACCTGCGGAAAAGTTCGTGGACAAAACCCCGTGGTGTTTTAATTCGTGCGAAAGACAAGTCTGTCGGTTTAATAAGTGTACAGATATCGTTACAGGCCATGTCTGTCGTCTCACATTACATTTAACGCTGAGTCATTTTCTGCATTTTCTGAAGCTTGCGTGCAAGTCTGCGGTCAAAACTGTACATATGTAGCGAGCTATTTTTCTTGTCTGGTTCGTCGCTACAACTGTTTAGTAGAGATGTAGAAATTAGATATATATTTATATGTGTTCTTTCCGATTGCGGACATGCTACTCAACTCCAACTCCGACCGAGTTATGTAACTCATACATAATGTATAATCGTAATCTTTGGTCATGCATTCAACTGCAACAACGTGCGCTACTCTCACAGAGCACCATAATGTTCTTGGCAAATTTTAATAGTTAGGCGCACAGCCAAAGTTATTCGGAGTCCAGACGTATTAAATCACACTGCCTCAGAACAAATCCGATTCTGTCCAGAATAACAATGTTCGTTGTTCGACGTCTTTTGGAGTTGAGATATATTAAATCACATCGCCAGTGATTAATCTGACTGTGTCCATATATTTCTAAGGATATAACTGTGTCCGGAGTTATCGATGCATCTAAAATCCCGTTGATAAATTCATATCTAAATTTAATAAAACTTGAAACGTACCCTCAGAAAATGTAAATAATATATTCTTACTCATAGTAAAACGAGTGTACTATGTAGCGCGTTTACTGTTATTATTAAATTTGGCGAGAAATTAATGTCTTTCTGGTTTGGTGATATAAAGTATTATTGGAGATAACTCTGGATCTTAGAATTTAAAACAATTATTTAATAATGATATTTTAAAAGGTCTAAATTCATGGTGAAAAAAGTTATCGGCGTCGGCGTTTTTAGGAAAACAAGAAAAAAAACATGAAATATAATTTAGTGTGGTCTTGGTATTTTTAAGTCGGTCCCCATTAGATTTTATAACGAAAAAATGTTCCAATTTTGTATAATAAAAAAAAATACAACCAATAATTTATACTATAAATTTTATTAAACTACCGAAACAACTTAACATACTACAACACATAAAAAATACTTTTTTTGCATTTCTATGGTATTATTAAATTAGCGATATAGTCTTTACGTGCTTCTTCCTATGGTGGGTCTTCTTATTCATCAACCGGCACAATAATAATAAGTGTATTCATTATGTGTTTCCAAAAACGAAAACCGCCACCGAATGCAAACGTGAATTGCGGAAACGAAAACGGGACGACGAACTGTGCAATAGCGAAGAATTTGCCACATTTATACGTGATACGTCTTTTAGTTCGAAAACGACAGATGTAGAAAAGTTTGAAGCGTTTGATAGCATTTTAAGTCAACCGCCTCTGTTATACTAATAAAAAATAATAAGAAAAAAAAAGTATCCAAAGGGACCACATTTTTTTACGTTTTTTGGCGAATACTCAATTTATGTTCACCGATTTTCATCATTACTCATATGGTACCTAAGTTGAATGGTACTCTTTCTAATGGACAAAGAATCATAAAATCGGTCTATATAAATATGAGTTATGCGCGAACAAACATATGTAAAAAAAAAAACATACGTGACGAACTTTCTTTTTGGAAGACGGTAAAAATTAAAATATTACAAACATTACATAAAATTGAATCATTTTTTTTAATGGGTGGGGCCGGCCTAAGAATTACTTTGTAATTAATATATGTAAGTGTGTTTGTTTTTATATAACATATTACCTGCATTTGTAATCAGTGTAACATTATCAGTTGTAAGCAAATTGTGTTTCAAGTTAGTGCTTGTTAAAATAAATGTTTTTGAATATTGTATTTGTCAAGTTGCTGATAATTAAAATGATATTAACCGTAAATTTTGAAAGATTAATCGGTTGCTATCTTTTCTGCTGTCTTCGAATGTTAAGTTCTGTCATTAAACTCGTATAATGTAATTAATTAAATGCAAAATATTCTCAAACGAGATTATCGTGAGAAGAAGGTTGTTCCTGGAGTTCGAGTACTAAGAATGTGAAAGAAACATATGTGACAATTTTAATTTTAATTTTCGTAATAGCATAAAATGTAGAATATCTATTAGTAAATGGGTGATTTCTTTAGAAGAAATTTGAAACTTTATTATGCAGCGCAGTGTAATTCCCGATAATGTTTCCGTTCTGATAATAAAATAGCAGTTGAAATTCCAGTTTTTAATTAAATATATTTTTGAACACACCAAGATTCGGTGAATGATTTAGTAATGGTCTCTTTTTTAACAACTAATCAACTTTATAATATTTGTAAATAGTGGAAATATAAAATATGATTACAGCGAATAAATAAGTGAATATATACAGAAATCGACACACATAAGTACGTCTTAATTTTTTTCGATTCGTTGAAATTACAGATCATAATTCGCTTTATTAACAAAATTGTCAAGTCTTCATGTTTGTCTGCTGAAGAAATGTAATCACGTATTGTACATTTATTTGTGTCGTACAAATAGGCGATGAGCTGTAATTTTTATATAAATACAAATATATTTACACGTTTTATAATAAAACCATTTGTCTTAAAAATATTTCTTCGTTTGTCTAATTTAGTCCGAATTTTGTAACGTCTATGAAATTTCTGCAACAACTATTAATAAACTAAGCGAATTTTGCGAATATTTATTTAATTTTTTATTTAGATGTACTTTTAGCTTGAGCTTGTTATTTATGTATTTATTGCATTTTGAAAAACTTCTGATTGTTCTGTATGAATAATTTCCTTGTTATCGTTTCTGTTTAGTAACTATGCTATCGATCAATACGTTGTCGGAAAAGTTGGGCAAAAGTATTGATTTCTCTTTGTTGGAAACGTTAAAATCGACAGATACATTGAGAAAGAATTATTACAACGATCTGAGTAAGTTCGATTTGGATACTTTTACAAGACCGGCGTTTTGCAATAATTGTACGATTACATAAATATTTGTCACAACAGGAATAGAGATCACATATTTACATAACCAATAATCTATAAACAATTTAAAGTTGATTCTTTTTTTTCTTAAGAAAATTCTTCATTCTTTCATAATTGAATCATGCACGTACTGGGTAAGATGCATCAGTTGGCATTAATTCTCTGATTTTATGTTATAATCAGTTTTTATAAAATAAGTAAATTATTTTTCATTTTTCTTAAATTGTTGAAGACAAATTCGCTCAAAATCTAATCACCACAATTCTACATTAGTACACATTAAATGACTTGAATCGGAGGTAATAATTTTTTAAACGCAAATATGTTACAAAATTTTGCCCTTGACCGTACCTATATACTTGGAGGAGGCGCATATGATGAGATAGATATACAGGGTGCGCCAAAACAAAGTCCCTAATTTCAAATGCTTTGTAAATGAAGACGTTTCAAGATAGAATGTTGAAATAAAAATTAAAATGAAGGATAAACAATGCCATTTCACATAAAATTTTATTTTTTAAATAAAACTCCTCACAAGTGATTTCTGCGGCGTCTTTTACACTATATCAGCCTTTTTTGAAAATATGTCAAAACCGTCTCCGGAGTTTCTCGTTTGATTTCGGTGGTAATCGCAGTTTTTAGTGTTTCAGTATCCCTCGGCTTGCTGGCGTACATTTTAATCTTTAGATGACCCCACAGAAAAAAATCTGACGGCATCAGATCAGAACTGTGAGACGGCCAGATGAAATCCGTATGACGCGAAATCAGTCTGTCAGGAAATTTCGCCTCGGGTAACAATTCTTAAGTGAATTGAAGCTTATATGGGTGCATGCCTAAGTTCTCTTTTATGATCTTTCTTGATGATGTATCCGGAATTTTCAAAGTGACAGATTGACGACGCGCAGATTGGGCTGGACTATTCAGCACATCGGCGCGAACTCTTTCAACGTTTTCTTTCATTCTGGTAAATCGAGTACGACTGGAAGTGCGTGTAACAGTGACCTTGCCTGATTCACAAGTTTTCCACATAATTTAAGATGGTTTAGGGGGGGGGGGGGGGGTCCCATGTCTTTTAAAATTAAACTGTTTGTTAAAAGCTCGTCGAACTAACACTATTTATTCACCACACTTAAAATGTTCTTCTACGGCAAATGAACACTGTCTCACCGCCCAACGAACCATGATTACTAACCAACCATATCTGCGTTAAATGGAAAAGTCTAAAGAACTACTAATTGTAAGTAGTATTACCACCTCTGTAGACCAAGAGATTCACGTACACGAGGCATTTGAAATTAGGAATTTTGTTTTGGCGCACCCTGTATAGTAGTATTTACGGTGCAATTTATCAACCTTTTAACTAATGAAAACTTTTCATAATTTTGTTTTCCATCAATATGATATTCAGCGTGAGCAAGGGAAGCCAAAATTATTCTATCGTGTTTTCGAATTCGAGTTATTTAGTTATCGAGATTGTATCCAGTGCTTTTATCTGCTTCAAGAAACGGATCGTACACGGGTATAAATTTTTACCTAAGAAAAATCTACAATAATAAGAACCGTACTTACATCAAACCCCCCTTTTTATTTTATCTGGCAGTATTGAATGACGAGTACGATCCTATAAAGGTAACAATGTATTTTCGGTATATTTTTTTGGTTGTGCATAACTTGAAAAATACAATTGTTTTGATGTTTTTTTCCGTTTTTTCTTTTCGTTTTTCAAAGTAGTGTGTATGCATTATGTGTGCTTTCGTTTGAAAGAATACTGTGAAACGGCTATAGTGAGGTTGGTTTTATCAAATTATCTGTTTTTCAATTTAAAAAGTCTAATGCTCTTCCTAACATAAAATATTTCGTTATTTTTTTACAAAAGTTCTGGCGTGATAAAATTTTATTGCGATTTAAATAACCCACGACAAAAACAATTTAAAACGTTTGATATTTTTAAAGTTATATATATAAAAATTTCTGATTCTAACTTTTGGAGTGGTTACAAATATTACCATCATCCGCTTTGGTGTAGCTTAAATGGTTTATTCTGTTAATAAAGGTTATTAATAACGAGATATGCAAAGGAGAATGGTACTAATTTCGCACAAAATTCTGATATTGATCCAAATTAATAAATTAAAATAAGATTTATAAAGCATACGAAAAAATTGATTGTGAAATAAAAAAATTAAAAATATTGATTTTAAAAAGCAGACGATTATTGTAAAATGTGAAGAAGGCACAGGTCAGCAGCAATACACTAAGCGGGAATAAAGCTAATTTAAAAAAAAACAAAACGAACTACAAAACACAAATGAACTTCAATAATCAAAATGTACAATAAAACTGAAATTTATTAGGCTTCTTTTATGAAAACAGTTTATTGTATCGTTACATTGTCGATTTTTATTCCTCTAATTTCTGTACTATCTATATGAAAGTAAATTCCTTTCGTGTCGATCGAAATTTCATCGCAGTGATAACTTTTCACTTCCCCTCTGCAAAAATATAAATAATAAACTCTCTTCTAATCATTTTAATTCGGTATGCTTGTTCGAGTTCAAACTTTTACCGTATGAAAAATTTTTGTTTTAATTTTTAGTTAGCAGGTTTAAGCTGGAAGAAAAATTATCTAACGTTAAAGATTGGAATAATAACGGTATATTTAGCATTGCAAATATGTCGATTACTTGGTTGCATCACGATAATTATTTCACTTTATTTCAAGAAATTGATCTGTCAAATAATCCTCTAGGTGATACAGTATTGCCGAAATTGAAATATTTATTCTGCTGTAAGGTACGATATATTTTAAATGATTTAAACGGGCACGAGATATTAATTCGTTAATTTGCTGTTAGCAGCTGTTTATATTTTCGTGTATCATTTCTTTCTGATAATATTAATGATTTAAGTTTTTTTTTTTTTTTTATTATATATATATATATATATATATATATATATATATATATATTAATTACAACGTAATTCTTAGTGTCCCAATTTTATGTAACGTAAAATGTCCCAAAAAAATGTCACAATTTTATGTAACGAAATACATAACGAAAAATGTAATGAAACAATATCTTAATTTTATGTAATGAAAGTTAAATGTTAGGATAGGATTTTTGTGATTATGTTTTGTTTTTCTTTTTGTGTTGATGCCAGTAAGAATTACGTTGTAAATTTTGATCATTTTATACAAAGTATAGAAGAGAAAGAGACATAAATAAAAGCAAGAGGGGTCAATGGGCACAGCTCCTTGCGAGGCCAAAATGGCCGAGTTTATATATATATATATTATCACGTTACCAGCCACCAGAGGTAACCAGTTACGTGATAAAATATTTTTTCTTTTTCTTTTTCTTTTGTTTTTAAATGAAGTTAATTTATGAAGTTAATTTATCCTTCTTTCTCTTTTTATCTACTTATGGTTTTATATTTATTTCTGCCTTTAATATATATGTATTTTTTTTTATCACAATCGCCGGAAATTACTTTGCACACTCCCAGGCAATAATCTAACACTTCGTTTACTAATTTTCTTTACATATATTTAAATCATCGAGACACTAAACGACTGTGAGATGCAGCTGCATAAAAAAATAAACACAAATCAACACAAATTATTAAAACACATATAGCATACACATATACTTTGTCCTATACTCATTCAAATCACAACAACAATAAAACAATATAAAATTTTAACGAATAAATAAAATCTCGCCTATAAGTTTCCGTGGCTTGACTGCGATCTATCCTGCGGATTGACTCGTGACCGCGAAAGCTGGACCTTTCAGCTCCTCCAGTAAGTAGTTAGTATAGGAACTGGTGTCTTTGGAGCGTTTTCTTCCACCTTTTGTCTCCGAAGTTTTCGACTTCCGGCTATACTATATCTAAGCTGTTCCTGATTCTTTCTAACTTTAATCGTACTTAATTATTGTGGCAGCTTTTTTAAAGCAGTATGCTTTACTCAGTGACTAGGATGATGAGTTTCGATGTAATGCGATTAATACTATATATAAATGACTAAAACGGACTAGAAAAAGACTATACGTATTAGAACACGTTCAGCGCGTAATCACGCCGCCGCCGGAAGCATTCAAAGTAATTTCCGTGCGCCGAGATCGAACAGATTCCGCTCTATTCATCCGTTTCTTATCATGTTACACTGTCATTTTAGAGAAATTCCCTTTTTACCGCTAATTCCGACTTTGCACTATAAAACTATTTATAATAAACATTTCTGTTCTCTTTGTTAATTTCGATTTATCTCGCAATTCCCCGGCTTATGCATTATCTGTCAACTCGTATTTGGAATTTTATTTACTGAATATACATATTTTCCGTTTTTAACTTTCTAAATATTCCCACCGAATTACGCAATACTTTACGGCTTTACGAAATAACTTATTATTGAATTTCTCTCAGACCCACTTATGGCTATAATGCTATAATATATATATATATATATCAGTGGCAGATGCACGGGGTGTGAAATAGAGGACCCTTCCCCTCCAAAGAACCAAAACTTCGATGAAAAAATTTGTTATATCAGAGAAACTTAATTTATACCATAAATGATTTGTATAAATGTTACCTACGGGTTTAATTGTAATTAACATTTAATACTGTTTTCTAGTAAAACTATTAATGTTACGTTTTTATTCTGTTTTAAACGCAACTGTCATAGATATTTTGTCTTTTTTCTTTATTTTTAATTTTTATTTTACAATGTAAATGAAAATAGTTCAATGAGAAATACATATATATATATATATATATATTTTACTTGCTCACTGGCAAAGAAACTAACAAAAATAAAAAATAAAGTCTAATAAAAATACCATCGTTCTATTCTTTCTTTTATTTACTATTCAAATTCTAAACTACTATTTTAACTACAATTTTATAATTTCGTTTTATTTTTCACTTAAAAATAAAACAAAATTTAAATTGTAATAATTATGTATTTTTAAAACATTTTTACATTTCTAAAGAGGTCGCTATTTGATTTTCTTAATGAAACAAGAGGTATTTCTCAAATCTACTGTTTACCATATATAATTTCCCTCCTTAAAAGGTTTCTCTGGATCAGCCCCTTTATATATATATATATATATATTTTAATAAATCACCCCTTAAGGAAGTGATCTAAGCTATTGAAATCTTAAGTTTCTACTTAAATAATCACTACTTATAAACTATTATTATATAACGTATTGTACAACTAGTCTAATGACAAGTTCTCACTAATATTTAACAAAAATATTACTACTAATTAAGCGATGATATTTTGCAAATAGTTATATAACCAAATCCGGAGGATATGTGCGTTTAAGACGCCTAATGTCATTTTTGGTGTTAAGTAGTTGAATGATTTCTATGTTTATGTGACTATGCAGCCGTCTTTCGCGTAGAAAAGTCACGAACGACATCGTCAACCGGCTTCATATCGAGATCATGATGGACATCCTCATTACACTGAATTTGTTATCGCACGAAAGATAAAATTCTTTCGACGTTGGATGATGTCTCTGTTCGATTAAAAAGTACAACCCCATAATTATAGACTCTGTATGTCCAAATTTAACGCAGGATCATTTGATTACAGGAAGTGTTTATTACGTAGACTAAGCGGTGACTTTCTGCCAATTAGCCAATACATCTGACTAAGCTTGCGTTATGGTTGTAGTTTTTGGTGCTCAACATGAGTCTTTCACATGAATCGCGAATCGACATGCAATCCAAGATACCCTGTTGAGCTAGAACGAGTACTTGGATACTGTTAATTCAAATCTGGCGCTATAAGTCGACCGGGCGAAGTGTATATATATAATTTGGATTAGCTTTTGCTCATTGAGCTTTATCTTCCAATTATGCATCCACCGTACAGCTCGGTCAAGATGACGTTGGAAAACTAGTATCTCTTCGGCTTTATTATTTTTTTTTTTTTTTTATTTATTTTTTTTTATCATAGTAATTGAAACATAGCCATGAGTATCTCAGTTGAATGAACACCTCGTGGATTGGAAACAATAAAAAGAAAATAAAAGAGACAAAAATTAACCAATATAAAAATTAAATAAAATTATACATTAAATGAGAAATCTTCAACATCCGAATATTTGGAAGCCATGATAAAATTCGCCGCGTGCAGGAATTTTGATAAATTATCGTTGTTTAATGGAAAATAATTTACGTCTTTAAACAAGAATTTCCATTTGGCGCACTCATTAACGATATGGGTGACAGTTTCAGGAGCATCTCCACAGGAACACAAATCGGTGTCTGCTAGATGAAAACGGTGCAGATAACTTTGAAATCTACCATGTCCAGTAAGAAATTGCGTCACATACGTATTAATATTATTAATTTTGATTGGATTGGTTTTAACCTCGGGGACGAAACTAAATGTTAATCTTCCAGTTGAGCTATTGTTCCAGCTATTTTGCATTTCAATAAATCTATTGTTTAGATCCAACTCCAAATTGAGATTATTTAACCCTTTGAAATACAAAATTTTATGCTGCAATACGGAATGCAGTGGCAATTGTCCTGCTATTGTTCGCAACGCATCACCGGAAGTAGTTCTATGCGCGCGGAGAATAAACAAAAGAAATTTCCTTTGGGATTTAACTAGTACTTCCTGAATGCTTTTACGCTTTAAAGCCTCTTCAAACATAAATACGCAGTACGTGAATAATGGAACAACTAGCATATTATAAATTATTAAACGGTGTTTAGTGCTCATCCCATACGTGCGTCCAGACACGGAGTGCAATTTATTTAGAACCGTTGTAGCTTTACTGGACAAATTTTTGAAATGTTGATTAAAACTGTAGCGACAGTCTAATGTAATACCAAGATATTTCAGTGATTCGACGATATTAATTTTAAAGTTCGGTATAGAGAGATGTAGCGAATTGTAGTAGTCCCTTTTTCGTTTCCTGTGCATGATTAATAAATTAGTCTTGTTTTCGTCCAACTGTAGAAGATGTTTTTCCATATAGGTTAAAATATTGTTGATTGTAATCTTGAAGTATTTACAAATTTAGGGACGATGGTTAGAAGTGACCGCGAATGCTAGATCATCTGCATAGAAATATCTGGTTACTGCCGACGGGAACTCCATCAACGATAAGTCTGAAATATACAAATTCCAAAAAATCGGGCTCAAAATCGATCCTTGCGGGCATCCGCGAGTAACATTTCGAAAATATGTTTGATGTTCGTAAATAAATTTAATAGTTCTGGAATCTAAGTATTGTCTTAAAATTGAGATTATTCTATAATCGAGCCTGAGTGCTCTAATTTTGTGGAATAAGACTGGCCACGAACAGTTATCAAAGGCGCCTTTAATATCTAACGTCAGCAGGCCGATCGCAGTCTTTTTACTTAACGCACGCTCTATCTGCTTAGATAATTCGCCAAAAAGCGTTGCCGTGGAACGGGACTTAGTAAATCCAAATTGCCGATCATCGTGAGGTAAAACCGGCAGTATACGATTCAACAAAACATATTTAAACACCTTGGCTAAAGCGCTTAACAAGACAATCGGTCTGTACGAAGATGGAAGACTAGGACTACGTCCGGGTTTTAGCACAAAAACTGTCCTTCCTGCTCGCCAGGCTTTCGGGAAGACTCCGAACCTCAACAGAGCGATGAATAAGCTCTGAAGTAAATTAGGTGTTTGACCTGCTGCCACGATGACAGTATCATCAGCATAGGTGGCAGAAAGGATATCGTCCAAAACTAGAATATCAGAAGTATAGAGTTTTAGATGTGACTGAAGAAGTCGGCAGAAGCTCTCAGATAAAATTTCGACTAATTTATAAATTTAGCCTTCATACTAGACTCCACCGAATGCCTGCGTAAAATCTAAGAATACAACGATGTAGTACAGTTTCTTTTCGAATGCTTGTATAATGTATCTCGTTATCCGATGTACCTGATCAATCGTAACTTATTCTTCTTCGTGCAACCCGGTTCGAGTATAGCTTAACCACTTTTCATGGATTCAACCATTTGACGAAACGCGTCTCGATTTCTTGCGATCTGGAACAATTCTCCTACTTTTGTAACTCCAGTCCATTTTTTAATATTTTGGAGCAAAGGAATCCTTCTTCTTCCTCGTCCCCTTTTCCCTTCTACCGCTCCCATCATAATTGTGTGCAGAAGATAATATGTTGGTCCTCTCATGAAATGTTCAAAGAAATTAGTTTTACGTTTTTTAATTATGCCCATTAGTACCGGATCCGTTTTCATCAATTGTAACACCTCCGCATCTTTCATTTTTTTAGTCCATGGTATCTTCCAGACCCGGCGATAACACCACTTTTCAAATGATAAAATACGCTTTTCCATATGTCCTTTTATTGTCCACGTCTCGCGCCCTTATAAGAGAACAGACCATACATAACATTTTAGCACCTTCTTGATTTCTAGATTTAATCTTGTCGCAAAGTACATTCTTCATCTTCATAAATACATCCCGGGCTATCTCGATGCGCGTTCTTATTTCTATGTCAGGGTCATTATCTTCCATTACCCAACAGAACTTGGTTTTCTTGATGTTTATGCTGAGCCCTTTTTTTCCACTTTCAAGGGCAACTGAATTCAGTAGTCCCTGTAGGTCCTCGATACTCCGTGCCAACATTGCAGTATCATCAGTAAAACGTATCACTGCAATTTTTTCTCCTCCAATTCTTATTTTTATCCCGTTCTTCTAAAACCTGTGCAGATATCACCTCCGAATACAAACTAAATAACATTGGCGAAAGCACATAGCCTTGCCTAAGACCTCTTCGTATTAGTATTACTCCAGTCAGCTGATCGTCTATTAGTACTATTGCACGCTGATTTTTGGAGAGGGACTGTAAAACTCTTAAATCTGCATCATCGACACCAATACTTTTTAATATTTTCATTAATTCTGCATGTTGCACTTTGTCGAATGCCTTATTAAAATCAATAAAACAGATATAGACTGGGTTCTGAAATTCAAGTGATTTTTGTATTAATGTTTGCATGTAGAATAGTGCTTCTCATGTTTCCATACCATTACGGAATCCAAATTGGTTCTACCTTGTATTTTCTTCGCATTTTTTTGATATTTTTCGATGAATTATGTGCAAGAATACTTTTAAGACGTGATTCATAAGTCTTATCAGCCTATGGTCATCACACTTAGATGTATTTGAGGTTTTTGGTAGGGCAATGAACCTGGAATTGAAGAAGTTAGTCCTCTTTTTGATTTCTGTAGGTTCCAACATTTTCAGAAGTTCAACTTATATGTTATCGGGTCAAGCTGCTTTTCTTACTTTAGCTTGCTTAATTGCAGCTTCCACCTCTGATTCTAGAATTAACAACGTATTTGGCTCTTTGTTGGACTAACTCTCCTTCCTCGTCGTTAAAGAGATTTTTTATATGTTTCCTAGACTTTTGTCTTTGCAGTTGTTTCAGTTACGATTTCACTACTAGCTGTCTTAAGAACGGTTACATGTTTCTTTTTATGGACTTGTGTTATTTCTCTTATTTTCTTGTGCACGTTAAATTCATCGTGTTTGATTTGGTACTCCTCGATTTCATTGCATTTTGTGCTTAAACATTCCTCCTTTGCCTGTACTATACTGGTTTTTTCCGAATAATTCTGGCAATTTCTTTATATTTGGATAGATTATTTTTGCTTCTAAGTTCCATTAGTTTTAATATTTCCAAAGTCATCCATTTTTTATGATTCCTGTTTCCCTTTTTCGTTAAGCGTTCCTTTGTAGCATTATTAATTGCATATTTCATTTGTTCCTATCGATCCTCTATACCACCCGTGTCCCGTATATTTTGTATTTTACAGTTAACTTCTTCTTCCACTTTTTCCTGGATTTTTCAATTTTGTAGCAACTGTAGGTCTATACCTGACTTTTGGCTCTTTTTAATTCGTTTTACTTTTATTCGTATTGCAGCTTTCAGTAGGTTGTGATCTGTTTTTGCATCATCACTGGGTATAGTCTTTACCGATATTATACTATTCCTAAAGCGTGTGTTCACTATTATATAGTCGATTTGATTTCGAATTATTGTTGTTGATGTATCACTTGGCGATTTCCACATATATAGTCTAGGTGGTAGTTTGAAATAGGTATTAGTAATCGTTAATTCCTTTTGCTGGCAAAATTGAACTAAGGTATCTCCCCGGTCATTTATTCTACCTAATCCAAATGGCCCAGTTACTTTGTTTGTTATTGGGTTTCCTACTTTGGTATTAAAATCGTCTATCAGATATGTGGCGTCGTGCTTTTTACAATTTTTAAGTACTGTTTCTATATCCGTATAAAATTGTTAGATGCATATACTTGTATGATGTTGGTATCTACTGGGTGTGCTTTCAGTCGTAGCAATAATTCTCGATCAAAGTATGGTATGAATGCAGTAATACTGTTGCACTACATACAGAACCCAAATTGATGATCTGGATGCTTATCCGATATATGTGGCTTAAGTTGCTCTAAGAGCTGCTTTTCATATAATTTGGACAAAGATGGTAATAGCGAAATTGGCCTGTAAGACGTTACCATTTTTGGTGTCTTGACTGGATGACGATCTATGCTGTTTTAAATATTGCAGGAACATGTTGAAGACGTAGGCTACAGTTAAACAGACATGTTATTAGCAGTACTGCTTTACGTGACGCTCCTTAAGTATTGAAATTTCATCAATTCCTGCCGCTTTCATAGGATTGATGCTTCTATCGATTATTTTAGCAGTCTCTGTAGAAGACATGATAGGCTGTTGCGGTTGATAGACTGGAGTCGTATCTGCATACTGTTGCCAGATATCTCGCAAACAGTTATGCTTTCTCTTCATTTCGTTACATCCATTTTTGGCGGTGTCGGGACCATGGGTCGTTTGAAACGTCGAGTTGCCCACCACACTGAATAATCTTTGTCAGCACTAGGACTTAAGCCCTTCAAAACATGTTCAAATTTTGTTCTATAGATTGCTACAGTTTTTCCGGTGTAGCTAGTTGCTGATCCGATTGAATACATTCTTGTCTTCTAACAGTTTTGTCCGATGCCAAATACGCCGTGATTTCCATCGCTGCTTGATTAACAGTTTAACCTGCAACGGGTAACATTTTTTTTGAACTGTTGTGAAACTGAACACTGGTGTAGTAGTTTTAACGACCTTAAGAATTATTTTGATGAATTGCTGACTTTGTATTTCCAGTTCTGTAATTTTTAGTTGGACGTTCAAGTTTATATTAGAAACAAGTTCTTCTCGAAACTGATTCCAGTTTGTAAACTTGTTGATAAGATTATGACGTGTTTACTTTCATATCATCGTGTCGCTGAGTGTAAGGAGCACTGGGACATGGTCAGAAGTAAGCTCTCAATAGTTCTTAACTCCAATGTAATTAGCCGCTACTCTGCGAATTATGTAGAAGTCGATGAGATTAGGAATTTTATTAGGATCTGTTGGCCAGTATGTTGGATTCCTGGATGTATGGAATTCACATAACTCCGCATTGATTGCTTTGAGCAACTCTCTATCTTTAGTTTATCATCCGCGAACCCAATTCACTTTGTTTCGCATTGTAATCACCTCCAAAAATGAATCTACTATCTAGCTGCTTAAATATTTCACTGAATTATTCCCGTTTTACTGCGTGCCTCGGAGGACAGTATGCTGCTGCTGCATGTCAGTTCAGTATTATTAGTGTGTACAACTATACTCATAATTTGAATATAATCTTTGCAGATCACTTTGTTAACGTAGTATTTAACATTATTTATGACGATTATACCTGTGCCAGCGTGCGGTTTATAATGAATATCAGTATTTGGGTTATAGCCTGTAATATGTTGTATAACCGTGTACGATAATTGTAGATATGAAGATTTAAAAAGTATCGTCATTTAAACCTAGTTATGTCATCAGAATATATAAATTATAAATGTTTATAACAAAAAACATTAATTTATAATAAAACATGAAATTCCTATTCATTGACTAAACGGATATCAGAAAAACCTATGAAAATAATGATTAACATAGATTTTAACGTGTCATAAGTTTAAATAACTAATAGTTTGTCAATATGTTCTCTGAAGCTATTGCAGAGACGTATCGCCAAGGCACTGTTCTGTTAATTTTATAATCTTTTCTTGATCTTTTTTTTCTTTCAATTTATTTTGACCCCCGGAATGTCTTTATTTGAGTGATTAACTGCTTGTTTTCTCTTGTAGTTTTTCCCGTAATAGTTCAATAGTATTCAGGTATTAGGATTAATTTAGCCACTTAAAAATACGTTAATTTTCCTATTCTAAAAAAGTCTTTAAGTAGTTTTAGTTTGATGTTCAGGGTAATTGCCTCGTTGGAAAATCTATCCTCGCATGTTTTGATGCGTATAGGAAACATATGGTCTGGCCAAAGATACTAAGTAATACGAGACAGCATTCGTGGTGCCTTTAATTTTTACTGAAGAATTAATACCTTTTTTTTTCGTGAAAAAGCTATGTAAAGTATGGCGTTATGTTCCTCATATTTTGAAGTCGATATTTGACACCGAAAATCATCGCTAACACTTTTTAATCGTTGAACATGCCTTTTTTCATCGTTTTAAAAATAAATTTACCTTCGTTTCGCCATAAAAAATACTTTCTTCTATTCTTCAATAATAGTGTCCGTGGACCTCGGCAAATTCTGAATAATGTAACTATTCCGGTCCAACCTTATTCAGTGAGAAACAGTACTGCGACTAATATTAGCTAAGTTTTCTTTGAGTCATAGATGCTTTTTTGGATTTATGTTTGCCTCCCTTTTAATTACTTCATCAACTAACGTGGTCCCGAGTTAAATTCGAAAATTGACGCAATACCGCGGCTAGTGTGGCAAAACATTACTTCTATTTCAACTAATTCCGTTTCATTCTGCGTTCCATACTGTTACAATTACTTCAGCGAATATTTTGGCATCAGCCTAAAATAATACTACAACTGAAATGTGGTAAAATGACGTGTAGATGTATATTGCAGGGAAGCCCGGAACCAGTAATAAATACGTATAAAATCGTTTAGTTAAAATTCACAAAATTGTTTTACAATAACTTTAAAAAAGGCAAAATATTTGAAACCAAAATAATGATAGAATTGACTTAAACACTTTTATTGAATTTTAATAGATTTAGTGTAAACGGAAAAGATGATTTACCGCGTTCGCATTTTCAAGTATTTGGTGTATTAGCAGCGACCAATTTTTTCTTTACCTTTAGACACTATTATGGCGTCAGTTAATAAAAATAATAATGCAAATACTGTAAAAATATAATTACTGTTAAATTAAAATATATATAAAAAAAAAATACTCCAACTATTTCCGATTATTTAAAAATCATAATGAAGACAATTGTCATGATTTTGGTTTAAATGATCGAAACTAGATGTATTCTAAACATTTTATTATAATAATAATTGTACTCGCACTTTTAAAGTATTCCTTTAATTTTTATTTGATTCGTGTTTCAGGTACTGAATTTGTCAAACTGCGACATAACAGATTTGACACGCTTCGAACCGTTGAAGAGATTAGAATCGTTAAATCTGTCCGATAATAGAATTCAAAATTCTTTATCGACTGGATTAATTAATTGTACTGCGATAAAGTCTATCAATATGACCAACACATCGATAGATACTAATTCTTCTCTGTACTTATCGGTAATTGAAAAGTTTCCCGACGTTAGTTTTATCTTTTAACTTACTCTTTTTCCTTATTATCTTTTTTTCTTCGGTATATATATAAATTGTATATTCAGTTCTGTCACTGTGTATATTCCACTTGCTCACGCATTTTTGTTTATATCCTGTTTATACATACACGTGAAAGCGATTAAATAAATACTGCCGTAAAAATAACATCAAAAAGATTCTGATTTTTTTCTGTTTTTTTTTTTTTTTTGTATTCTTTTTGAAGTTCATTGTTTTATGTTATTTATTATTCTGCAGTTGTTGTTTTTTTTCTTCTTTACAGCAGAATGACAGATGTAGTTAATAGCTAAAGATGCATTATAATTAGTTCCATCATATATGTGTATATATAATAAGAGAACATCTAGAAATATTTAAGTAGTCCAACAATTGCTAATATACCTTTGAAACTAGTAGACCTATGAAGCTGAAAATTCGTATATAGTATTTTAACGGCATCGTGTACTTACGCTATATAATACCAAAAAAATTCAAATTTTATTGGAAGTAAAAACGGGCAAATCATAAAATAGATCCGACCAAAATGATCCCCCAAGTGCGAGACGAAAAAGCCGCAAGGGCAGATTTCCCACATAAACCCCGGCTATACCCTTTGATATAAATATAATGTATATACTGAAGGTGTCGAAAAAGAAAGATTTTTTAAAAATTCAAACTTTAAGGGTTAAAAAAATGTAAAAACTGTTTTCCGAAAAATATACATTCTCAGTACGAATGTTCATTATGGGATCTACTGAAAGTGTACATTTTTTGTTTTAAATCCTTTAAATTTTAACAGTGGAAAAGATTTTTACCTATTTTTAGCATAAAATAATATTCACAGCACAACTGAAACCATTTACAACAGATAATTTAAATTCCATCTCAAGTAAGAACGATTTTTTGAAAATTCGAACTGTAAAAGTTGATAGGAGGTAACAAACTCTTTTCCGAAAAGTACACAAAGTATAATATCTTTGTAGAAAATAGATTTATCACATTATAATTTTGCATAAAAATTGTTTATATTTTGAACTAAATGTCTTTATTTTTTTAAACTTTGAAATTTTAAGGTAAATGGTTGCAACCTACTTTTAGAAAAATAATATCACGCTACACCAGAAAGAATGGTGCTTATAACGAAAAATATTGTATGGATATTATATGTATATTGAATTTTGTTTTACATTGATATCATTAGTAATTCAGGAACTGCAACAATTCAAAATTCAAATAGTCATTTACTAGTGAAAGAAGAAGACAGTGAAGTGACATAAAAAGAAACAACTATATCTTTCAAACAATTTATATCGTATCTCCTAAAAAAAGTAAGAAAACTTATATATCTGTTAGAGTGCTAAGTTCTGATGTGGTTATTTATGTTAAGAAAAGGGATCGTCGTATTTTTAATTTCTTCTTTTTCTCTTGAGTGATTTAGCAGTGTTCATTTTCTGAATTGATTTTCTTGTTTTGGTTTGTTGGGCGTTTATCAGCGTTCTAGATTACAATGTAGTGTTTATTCTGAACAGAGACAACACACGTTGCTACTAATGACTAGAAAATTAAACTGTTTTTATTATACTAAAAAATATTAAAGAAGATAAAAATAATGCGTGATAAAGAAAAAGAACCACATTTGCAATATATATATATATATAAAAATAGAACATTAAAAGAGACGAAGAGAAGCGTGGAAGTCCGCCAATGGACAAAGTATTGAGCATGACTATAATTATTAATGATGATTTGTAGCTGAAGAAATCTTTCATACTGAAAACGTGAACCAATAAAAGAAAATTTGATTTTAGTTCTATTTAATAGAAATAAATTCTACGAACATGTTACAATAATCGAAAATGGCGGAGGGCATGAATAATTTTAATTCAAATGTTGAAGCAAAAAAATAATTTTAGGCGTTGAAAAAATTTATATGGATCCATTGAAAACAAATTTTTAATCTTTTACTTCTTACATATTATAGAAATAACCGTAAATGAAGCTTATGAGAATCACGACAAATTTTTATATTTTTGATTAATTCTAATAATTGACAGTTTAATATACATTACTGAGAACACCGTATATATTTTTACTTTCCATATTTAATTTAAATGTAATAACATACGTAATAGAAGACAAGTAAGAAACAATATAAAATAACTTGTAAAAAATGAAAATTATTTGTACAGAAGATCTCTCCGAAAAATGTTCAAAAAATATTTATTTATTAATTTTTTTCTCTTGGAAACGTTTTTGCATTCATCCATTATACTTTAATATTGAAAAATTGTCGAAAATATTTTACTAATGAATTAATATCTAAACAAGAAAAGCTTGATAAGGAATAAGGAATAATTAATGATTTACTTTTACTGATTTTTGCATTTACGAGAAACAATGGAAGTAAATTACAGTTATTAGTATTAATCTGCTAACAAACAATCTGTAATCACATATGACTAGCACATTTAGTCAGTTTAGCTAATCACATGACTTACGCCCAATTAGTCGACTTTTTTCAATTCATCACATTTAGGTGAGTACGAAGACATTTTCTTGATTTTCTTCTTTATACTGCGTGACCGAATTGTAATGTTCACCTAAGCCGTACATATGGCGATGATATGTTAGTACAATTGTAGCTGTATTCGTTGTAACGTACTCAGTTCCGGCGAATATCGTTGGGCCTTTCGCTTGAATAACTTCGATCGGTTTTTTCAGAACATGCGCTAAAGCGCTCAGCTAGTAACGTTACAAAAAAAAAAAAGAAAACATAAGTGCGAATAAATGTATTTATCGTAATCGAATTTACACATAAAACAGTATTATTGCTATACTACAAGACTGTTGTATAAACGCCTGTTTTCAGTGTTGCCGATATTTTTAAACACAACCATAGTAAATTATATTTTTCTACTTTGAAAAGGTTGACATGTGTAGATGAATCACAAATTATTTTCAGCCTGTAATTTAAAATTTAAAATATTCATATGGTTACCATACTCCCAAAAATAAGTTCCCAAACCTATTCGACAGGTAGAAGCGGTTAAAAATGTAAATACTTAAATTTCATTCTTGAGTTGAAAGAAGCGTAAAAGAACACAACTAAGCAACGAATTGTTGCGTAGTCAACGTGCTCAGAATCAATTTACTTTAGAAAAGATCAAAACTAATGATGACGTAAAAAACGGCTGAAATTTACCGTAGACACAACCTATATGATGAATAATACGATGAAGAAGCATAGATTTAGATAAACCTACGACTTCACACGCTTTTGTGATTTGTCCAACCACCTCCATCTTTATACCAGACATGCTTTACCCAACATCAATAATCGCACATTCTAGTTGATTCCAATCTAGGTCATCATAGATGTTGCGAAATAAGGCTAATTCCTTTACCACATATAAATACTAAAAATTGTGACGACCAAAAATATCAAATGATTCGTCAGCATGTTTTCTACATATTTGACTCTCAATGAGAACAGTATTTAGCGCAATTAAATAAAAAAGATTGGACTATTCAAGGCATAACTCCTCACCTTCCGCTTCCCCGTCAAATACTCTCCTTAATGATACTGCCATCGGAAATAGGTTTATATTATTTTTTAAATTCACAGGCCGGATGTAATCCGCATCATTAGTTTCAGAAGAACTGTATTTTAAGATGTTACATTTCGTAAAGTTAATCAGTTAATGCTTTTTTGTATGATTGGTATTTTTTAATTGTGTGTCTCATTCATAGCCAATCCTGATATATAATAATATATACGAGTGTTTCACATAATATGTGTAAGTAAAGCCAATATAACTACTAATTTAAATAAATCCTTGAAATCATTAAGTTCTTATTTTTTTTTTTTTTAAATTATTATGAAAAAAAAGTTCAACAAATTATAAACTGAAAAATTTGCGAAGAGAAGATACTTTCGTTAATTTGAAAAATGGCTGCTCGTCTCAATTACCTGTTCACTGGGCAATACTTCATTTTTTTAGATTTTTTAACTCGAAACATTATCTGTCTGCTCATTATATATCAAATTATTATATAGTTTATACTAACCTCTATTTCGCCACCCCATGCAGTTGTATTTACAACTTCATCGCAGTATTGTTCAAACTGGGATTCTGTAAGTATATCGCCAGATACTGGATGACTTATGTACGGTAAATATTCTAACTTATTTTTACGTAAATAATTTCCAGTTTTAGAACGTAATTCTTCTAGTGTAAGACAAGTTCCGCCATGCAACTGTTTTAAACTGATCAGTACTGCATTGTAAAGACTAAAACAAAACAAAAAAATCTGCGATCAATTAAAGTTTTAATATTAAACACGATGGTTGATTGCTCAGTTTAAAGCTCTATAGCGAATCCAGTTGTGCAAGATTTCATACTGAAAAGAATTAGAATCAAGCAGATTATTATAATTATTACAAATTATAACAAAAATTGGTTTACATATATATTCCGGTTTCAATCAGAAAAAAAAAATGACATACCGATCGAAAAAAGAACCTTCAAAATGCAATGTATCCAGAACAGAAGTCTCACCTTTTTAAACTTAAGTCTTTCGATAAGATTTCCTCGATTAAAGACACATTTTCGTTACATTCGATAGAAAAATGTTAAAACAATAATAAATGGATTTAATAAAAATTATGAACAGTCATAAATATATAAGAATGTAAAAAAGGTAGAAATGAATCGAAAGAAATAATATTTGGAACATAGTCAGGGGTATTCCGTAATTATTAAGGATGTAATAAAATTCATTAACAAAAAGAAGGGCAGCAATGAGCATCAAAGAAAATGATGCAATTAATCAATTGGCCGCATTTTGTTTAAAATAAATTTCCCCGACTTTACAGATTTTCTCGGCTTTTTTTTTTTTTTTTTGACTTAAAAAACAATAGCCATACAGAAATTTTCTAATATTTCAAAATGTTTATTATGATACACGGATCAAAGGATAGATAGAATTATTAATAATTACACGTGAATAAATTATGCTTCTCATAGTTTATAATTTTCAAAGCAAAAAAAAAGGTAGATTCCTCATTTGCTTAACCGTCGACAAGAATTTTATACTTTTTAGTTCCAGTTTTTTTCGAAATTATAAGCTTTTCTAATGTCAAGTAGGTTTCATTATCCCGTTCTTGTTTTCGTTTCTTTAAAGAATGTCGATACAATGCATGAGCACCGTAGTTGTATTTATTTTTTATATCCCACTATGATATTTAACACTTCTCCTACATCCGTTTTTATCAAACCAGAGATTGCTCGCGAATAAATTATTAATTAAAATTTCTTTAATTTATTGAAAATCCCGTTTCAACGAAACTACTTTCATGTAATAAAATAATTTTTAAAAACCCGTGTAATTCTTTACAGTTCGCAGTTTTTGATATTATTTCTATCCATCAATTATCTAGATGTAGGTTCATTTCTGAAAAAAAAATATTCATTTTTTATGTAAGAAATTGTAAAAGTTTAATAACTTTAATTTACAAAGAGCATTTTTTACTGAAAATCCTAAATGTATTATTTTCCCCCTGAAGAAATAAACTTGAAAATGAGGTCGTCTTCTTTCTTCAAATCAATAACTATGACATTAGATGAGCTATTTAAATTCGTATTATTTGAATAAGGGTGCTATGATTTTTCGGTATGTATTTAAGAATGTATAGCAGCGGTGAAAATGAAGCATTAGACTGAAATTTTACTAAAATTATCTAATTTCCGATGCAATAGTTAGAAAAAATGCAAGTTCTGTATATAATAAGTTATTTTCTTTTGAATCTATTGCAGTTTGCAACTTTTCCTTGATTCCTTCAACACACTTCTGAACATTAAATATGATTTTAAGAGCGTAACATACCCCATTCAAATTTTATATCTAGCGCACATTACAAAATTTTAGAACAAATAATAAAGAATTGAAATATTTAAAGTAATCTTCACAACAAGCTGGATTGCGGTGTAATAAAATTTATATCTTATTGTTAGTACATTAAAATAAACAGACGAACATATAAATTCACAAAGCACTTAATATATTTAATAATTAACTAAATTGCTGACTAGTTCCGGATTTTAAAAATTCATAATCGTCGGTTGCCATGGCTATGGACTTTTAAAAATCGCAACTAGTCAGCAAACTTTAATTAATTAGTTAATGTGTCAACTGTTTTGGTTATTTGCATGTTTGTCTTTTTATTTTAATGTATTGAATGAAAGCAAAATGTATGGCGATAAAGATTATTCTAGTTGGTTTTTCTTAAAGAATTTTTAAAGAGTTATACGTCTCGTATGTAAACTGTAATTTCCTAAATTAAAAAGAACCAGAGACCGTCATCAGTGTTTTCTTCTTTAATTTTGTATTTCAGATCTCGGAAAAAAAAATTTTAACAATAAAATAACCACTGAAATTTGTGATAATTTTGAAAAGTCGAAATTTTAAAAGCTTTAAAAAAATATTTAATCGAGTCATTTGCAGTTGCGCAAGAACGATAGTCCATAATATGTAGTACACTTTTGAAAATGTTTTGGTCTTTAACAAACACGGAATGTAAATCTTTTGATCCGTTAACTGTCTACAATTGTTGTGGAGGTGAACAGAATTACAAATTATGATAGAAAAATCGTTGAGTACAGTGAAGAGTATGGACTATCAATTAATAGCTCAAAAACGGAAGTGATAACGAAAACCAGAGGAAATTTGAGTTTTACCTCTATCGACTGCTTTAAAAATTCCATAGATTCAGAAAATAACAAATAATGAAGTCCTTAACCGAATAAAAAAAACTCCTGAGTCGCTGAATTACATCAAAGCAAGGAAACTAAGTTACCTTAGTGTTATGTCGTTAGAGGAGAAAAATACAAAATAATCCGATTGATTATAAAAGGTAAAATCGACGGGAAAAGAGATCAACAGGAAGGCCGCAAAACTTATGGATGAACGATTTTAAAAGTTGGTTCTTCGGTTGCACATCAACAGATATATCAAGTCAGCTGTATCAAGAGCCGTCACAGCTATGCGGATCGCTGACTTCTGAAACGGAGATAGCGCATGAAGAAGAAGATATATCTACAACTAGCCTTTAAATTTACAAACTACTTCGGTCCAGGTACATTTTCATTTACATCAGAATCTCTAAATCACAGAATATTCAAGGAATGAACTTTAAAGTTAAAGCTTTCTTATGTTAATCGGATAATACTACGCCGTAGGAATCATTCGTTTTGCTTATCTAAAACATTTTATATAAATTCTAATAAAAGAAACAACTTACATCTGGATCAGTTTTCAAGGTAAATAACTAAAATATGAAACTTTTATAGATGTTTTCTACCGAAATAGAGATGCAAAATAAATCCTAAACCGCATAAAGACTACAATTAAGACATGCTTCTGTATAAAGGAAGGGTTCTTTTCATATATGTATAAAGAACGAAAGACAATGCATTTAATTAAATATATCTCAGTGTGTACTAGCCTTAAATACAACCTAAATTTATAACAGAACCACAAATCATAAATATTAAAAATTAAACACTAATACGTATATATCTGGTTGTGTAAAATTTTCTATACATAATGCGCAATCAAAATTTAATCAGATTTTTATACATTTCTTAAAATTTCCATTTTTTACTGAAAATAAAATTCCAAAAAATGATAGTAAGTGAAAATAATATTTTTTTATAAATAAAACATATTAGTGTTACAGTCTATTTTTTTCATATTTACGTAAACTCAGCATTTTGAATATAATTTTCGTTTATTCCGTTCCGTATTTCTAATTCAGTTATAATAAATGGCACAATTTACTTATGAAAAACCTTAAAGGGTTGTTCTAAATGAAACAAAATCCTGAAATAACTCTTGAACAAACTGTATTGCAATTCAAAACAGGTACTATTCAAATTAAAATTTTTTAAAAATTCATAGTTACAAAAACAAAATATATAAGTTTAAAAAACGAAAATGGTATAAATCGGGCAGAAAATGTTAAAGAGCCAAAACTTAACATTTGAAAAAGACAAAATTCTGGTAGCTTAAAGAGTACAAAAAGTGGACGATTATTAAAAACAATCGAGTTTAGTGAAAATAAAAAATTAATAAAAATAATATTAAAATAATTCCATTAAATTTAAAAAACGCAACGCAGCAAAAATTAAGGGTAATGAAATTACGAAAAAAATAAATAAAATTATCCGTAAAAAATAACACTGAATAGTACGAATAAGAAAAGGACTCATCCAAAAAGAAGTGCAAAACAGTTGAAAACGATACGATTCAGCAGTATCGAAGGTAAAAATACTACCGATGCATTGTCAGTATAATTAAAATGTTCAACAAAAAAAGGAACTGACAATTCTGAAATGCATATAGGAACATACATTAAGAAACCTTGATAATATTAATAGATTTTATTTGATTGTAATTTATATCTAAAGAAAAGTTTTAAATGGTCATTTAAATATTACATTTTCACATGCATACATGTATATATATATATATATACATGGGCGTCGTCAGGGGAGGGCAGGGGAGAGCCCTCTGGAGCCTCGAAACTTTTTAATCAGATACCCAATAATTTAAACAGATAGTCCGATTTATAATTCCCGTCCGCGCGATGAGATTTGAAACGCACACGCACGCCTCCTATGCGTGTACTTTTCGAGGTATTATTCCATAATATTAGGTAAAGACTTAAAAATTTTTATCGCTCTACCGTGCAGAACGTGTACTGTTGAGCAATCCTTTAGTAGTTTGAGGCGAATAAAAACCTGGTTGCGAAGCACGGTGGCAGAAAATAGCCTTAATGGCCTGGCCATGATGAGTATTCATAGTCGCGTAATCATGGACAATTTGGAAGATCTTTATAATAAAGTAGTAGAATAATTTGCTAGAAACCCACGAAAATTATGTTTTAATTAAGATTTTATTCTTGTTTAATAAACCTTTATAAATTATACATTTTATTTGTCCTATAACTCATATCCTTCTGTCATTTTGCTCCTCACCTTGACTCATCGGCTGGCGACGTTCATGTATATATATGTATACGTACGTATACGCATTATATATATCGCATGAAAGCACAATAAAACGAATTAGGCGGAAGAGAATAAATGATCAAAAGAATAAAACCGACAAAAAATGAGATTGCTGTATATACATATAAGAAAATCACTGAGATTGTAATGATAAGAACGCGTAATATAGTTATGGCAGAGGTTTAACACAGCTAAAAAAAATAATTTTGCTGTTTAAATATTTAATATAGGTAAATAATTAAATTTTTTACCAATTTCCATCGGAAGGAACTTCTTGTAACATAAGGTTTCTTTCTTTTAATATACGTTTTATTTCTTTTATTTCCAAATGTCGATCTCCATCAAGATTTCTGATATCCTCTTCCTGAATCCGAATTTCACGTTCCTTTTGTTGGGTTACTTTCTTTTCACGTCTTCTTTGAGCTTTACTTGGCCGTTTATCTATTGTTAATCCATTTTCTAGAGACGTTTGCAGTTCATCTATCTGAGCTGAAGTATCTAATTCATGCTACGAAATATAACGTTACACTAAATGAAATATACATTAACCAACCAACACTTGTTGTGTCACATATTATATAAATAGCAGCGATAAAAAGAAATATTATTTTAGAATATATGCAAAACTAAATTTATATTACTCTAATAATATAAATTTAATCTTGCGTATATTTTAAAGTATAATACGTGATACAACAAGAATGTGAAAAAAAAATACCGCCTTAATAAGCAGCCTAAATTATGTCAAATTTTGCCCATGATCAACAACACATTTTGGAAGTGATACCAATAATAACGAATAGATTATAAAATGAAATTTAAAAAAAAAGAAAATAATAATTTATTATTGTGCGTTGTACTTTAAGGTCAATCGGTATAAGAAAATAACGCATAATCATCAATTAAAAAAGTCAAACTTTCTACTAAATCATTAAACGAATTCACGATGTCATATCTGAAGCTATCATTACTTTGGATTTAAAATTAGCAATCTCCTGTTTATGTCGCTCACTTGTTTCTAATTCCAATTTTGCTATTTCTTCTGCGACTTCCTTTTTTCGTTTTTTATCCCCTTTTGAAGCTGACTTTTTCAAATTTTGTAGTTTGCCTAGAAAATAATAAAATACGTAAAATTATAAGACAAACCGATCAGTTTTACGAAGTTTTAACACGTCTTTTGAAACATAATTATTTTTATTTACAATAATCTAGTATTAAAGTTACGTTCATTTTTTCATTTTTTCAAACTTAACAAATGTTGTCTACTAATTAATATTAAAATTAAGCATACAAAACACATGCCACAAGTTAAAGTTACTTAGTGTTTTACGTGAAAGAATAGTGATTAACTATAAATTACTTAATTATAATAACAGATTTAACTGGAAAACATTACCTTGCAATTCCTTCTTTTCTTTACGATGTTTTTGGTGTAATTCTTCTAATAAATCGTTATTTTCAGAATCCATTATAAATATCACCTCAACAAAGTCGATGCAACATATTTCTATGTTGAGTTTTTTTATCTTTTCAAACACTTGCCGCTAAATCACAAAACATTTATCGTCAACAAATTAACGCTGCTGAGTTTAAATTCCAACATATTTTTTGAATTATTTTATGAAAATTAAATCATAAGTATATTAATGTAAATGATTAAAAATTACTTTTTTTTAATAATTGCATAGTGGTAATGTATATTAATTTATTTTTTAATTTAAATTTTTAATTATTACACTATAAACTTGATGAAAGTATATTTTATACTGTAATTACATTGTAGTTTTAAATTACTAATTATATCTCGTATGTTTTAAATAATTAATTAAAAAATATATTATTTATAAATTTGTTCTAATTAGGGTTATATCACCAGAACTTGAAAAGTTAAATGAAAATTTGATCGATTTGACAACGCCATACGTTTATTTTACGAATACATTGGCTCAAGCGCTTATCTCTTTCAGTTTACCACTTGTAAAATAAGCAGCGGCGTAATCAGGTTAGTTTTTTTTGTGTGTGGGGGGGGGCATTAAAAAGAAAATACTTGACAGAAAAAAGGATTTTACTTAGTAATTATATTTTATTAATAATCTCTTGTACAATAGTTTTAAATGCTTAAGGATTAGGATTACTTCTGTTCGTTTTCATTTTGAGAATAATTTACATTAATACATAGTTAGTTGTACTGTCAGAATGCTTAGTACCAACACATCTACAGCCATAAAGTGACAATAGAGCAACGTAAAATCAAGGGGGGGGCGACCCCCCAAATCCACTCCCTCCCGTTGGTACGTCTATGGAAATAAGTGTACAGTATTGTCAAATAGATAAAATTTCTATTTAGCTTTTCAAGCCCTGCTCATGGGTACACGTCTCTGAACGGATCATAAATAAATAATAAACAATTTTTCTTTTAATATATTTGTAACAAAATATAAAGAAAACTGTTTATAGATAAATAATATTTTATCATAATCATCATTTAATTACGAAAATAAAAACTAGAGAACAGAATTAAAGAAAATTGTGTTACTGTTGAATATACAATTTGTATTATTAATTTTACTTAACAGTTAAAAATAACAGATGCTAAGTAACAATAATAACAGATAGCTACTTCTCGATATATCAGATTTGGGTTAATCAGTATGAATAAGAGGAATTCCGTTTGTAGCATTAGTGTGTAATGAATACAAAGCTTATCGTGTGTAAGATGTTTTTTGTTAAAGAAATTTTATTGATAATGTGGTGAAAAAAAAAGTAAATTTTATACATTTATATAAGTGTTAAAATTTACAGTTAACTTTTATAATGTTAGATAAAATTGTGCCGTTTGTTTGTTTCACTGTATTTTCCGTTTTTACAATTTCGGAATTATTAAGTGATGTTCCGACTTCGCTTGATAAAGAAATTCCAGAAATGAAATCCAGTTTAGCTTTCTCAAATACTGGAAAGCCGGTGATGCATATTCAATACTGGTAATGCAGCATGATGTTCATTAAATAGCATAGTTTTTGCCTTATTTTTAATCATAATATGGTTGCACCGAAATGTGAAATTTGTTTGTTGTAGTTTATTAGTCAGTTGAAGTAGTGGTTATAAACAATATATAAATACTAACAATATATTTTTTAATCGTTATAATAATAGGAGTGAAATGCTCACTGCTTCTCTAAGTTGTAATGTATTCATTTTTATAAAATGTTATGGATGTAAATGAGGAATTAATATAAATGTTTTGATAAGTATTTTCTAAAAGCATTTATTTTTGAGAACACCTATGTTAGTTATTTTCCAGCCGTTTATTATTTTTTATTAACTGAAGAGCTGAGTGAGTTTTTATGACATAAAGGAGAGACTCAATAAATATTCAGTTTGTTATCTATTACATGATATGCGGTATTAATGGTGAATGCTTATTTTATAGGTTCTTTATATTTTCATAACGATTACTTATGTAAATTTAATTGTTTATTCGTAATTTTAATTATTTTAAGATTTTATACTTCTGTTGTAATATTCATCGATGTTGATAATATAGCTAAATTTTATTTATTATTTAAAATTTAGGTTTAGAAATAAATTCATTTTTTTTTGTAATTTATAAATTAAACGCAATTGTAAAAAAAATATCATTTGGACCAAACGCAAATATTATTTTTAGTTTGAATACTTCTTTCTTGTTTTAACCTATACGTTAAATGATTGAATATATTTTATTCACTTAAGGATCAAATCTAAACGGTATTTAGTTAAATTTATACGTAGGCAAATGATTATCTAGGAAGATATTTGTGGCCCGCGTAGTTGTGAATATTAAATAACGTACAGAAAATGGAAATAATTTCGATATTTTCTTTTTATATAATAAAAATATTTAAGTTTATGCTACTTAACGAAAAAGTAACTGTATTTAAGTTAATTCTGAAGTTAAGTTTGAGTAATTGTGAAACGATTAGAATTTAGAGAACAGTAAAAATAAAATAACAGTGTTTAAATAACTTACAGATAATAGTGATAAATTAGAGTGCTGTATAAAAAATTCATGTAAATTTTATATTTGCAATGAATTTATTTTAAATGAACTATTACGATTAATAAAAAACGAGAAAATACGGTTACAGTATTAGTATGATGTTTTCAGTAAACACTGAAATTATCGATATAGTTAAATTTATACAGTATAGCATAACAATTGAATGGTTTTGTAGAAGAAAACCGTAAAGTGCTATTTTAAACTGTTTTACTTAACATAAATATCTATTTGCAAAATATTCTTTTATTGATTAGAAATAAACTATATTAAAATAAATATTAGTTTTCGTTTTGTTAAATAATTCTTGTTTGTATTCATCAACGATATTGCAGTTTTAGCTTTAGTAATATATGGCAATGTGTAACAAATTAAACACAAAAACAAAGTATAGGCATAGCATTGTACTGACTGAAAAAATTCAGAACACATTTTAACGATAAAAGTAGTAGAACACAAAATAAAGATTAATTAATGAACTTTACAGAAAATAAAAATTCGCGATGACAATAGGAAGTATAAAGATTAGGGAAATAAAGGTAGAAAGAGGAATGCGATAAGGTTGTTGTTTATTATCAACACTAATTAATTTTTATAAAGAGGTGATAAATGATTTTACAAAGGCTTTTGAAATAAATGAAAATCAGCTGTGTGAAGGGTTAAAACGGTCGCAAATGAACACAACGGATACAGAGAATAGTAAGTTTAAATGATGAAAAAAGTGTACAGGTGAAAGTTAAGAAAGATTGAACAATTAAATGGATAAAGATGTCCTTGAACATCTTGAGAATAACTCTCAGAATTGCTAATTTCAATAATAAGTGAAATTTAACGTATGTTATTTGTTGATTTGAACGAAAAATTATTTGTCGGAAGTAAAATTATATGAGTAGTTACATCAAATTTAATTGTTTGAATGAAGTTGTCCCCTAGGGTGTGAGAATACTGATTTTATTCATAGAAAATTTATAAGTTCATTAATACCTTTTTAGAATTTTATGTGATTAAAGTTTTATTTATAATTGTATTATGAAGCCAAATATCCTTAGCTGTAAATTTTTAAAGTGTGATTAAAAATTATTCGAATAATTTACTTTCCGTCTTTTTAAAATTTCTGTAAACCTGAAAAATTGTCCTATTTGGAAAATTATGAATTATATTAACAACTTTACATTTTATTTAATTGTATGAAACAGTATTTACTATTAACCCTTTTAAGTTAAATGCATTTTAAAAAATACTCGATACATTACATTTATATTGTAGAAAAAAAAAATTATAATTATGGTATTCACAAGTATTTGGAAGTTTTACTTTATCAAAGGTATATTTACTAACATTATATAGGCGTAGGAGGTAAAGTAAAAAATACGGAAAGAAGCATTTGTTAGGAAGAAAATAATTTTTTTAATCTTAAGAAAGAGACTGTAAAATATGTTTTTAGTGTGTTCGATAAAAATTGCAAAAAATAAAATAAATTATAGGGTTAAGGTTTGTGAGACACGTGTTTTGAGGAGGATGTTGAGGATCAAGTGGGTAGATAAGGTTTGAATTAAATAGAGTGGAAGAAGATAGACAACTTCTGAAAATGATATTAGTGAAAAATGGACAGGATATTTGTTAAGAGGAAATAAATAGAGTGTGTTTAAGACTTTGTTAGAAGGAAGGTAGAGGGCTGAAAAAAATGACGGACAATATTGGGAACGGTTTATATAGCTATATTAGGAAAAAGGCGTGAACCAAAAAAGAAAGTATGGAGTTATGCTAATCAGCAGAAAACTACTGTTGATATTATTTGATCATCTTAATTTTTTTTTTCTAATTAGTTTTCAGTGTTAACCTTGAACCGATAAAAGTATAAGTTTACCGAATGTGTATAATTTTAATTTACAATAAAAGTCTAACATATATATGTATGAATTTAAATAAAACTCAGAATCACAATTTTCGGTAGACACCACGTTAACATTAACACAACTATTTAACGTGTTCAAAATGTTAAATTATTGTGTCAATGTTGACGCGGTGTCTATGAAAAATTGTGATTTTCATGTTAATATGAACCACGAAAATCCTTTGCGTATTGCTATTAAATAAAACTCTTTTATATCCGTTTTTATCGTTATAATTATTAATTTTAGAGATCATTTTATTGCTTTTAAAATTTTAATTTACCGATACTAAACATTAATTTATATTATTTTAGTCATTCTTGTGGTTATCATAGAGCATTTACGGAATATTCGCAGATTTTGCAGCAACAGTATCCTGAATTAATTATGGAAGGAAGTTATCATGAACCGTCTGGACTTAATTACATTCTTGCCAAGACTTTGGTAAGTTGAGTAATTTAAAAATAAAATTTTAATAATTGTATATATATACACAAAAATTTGCAAGGGTAAATCTTTGTTAAAAGTAAACTTAAGATTTATAATTGTTTCCTCATATGAATTATATTTTATATTCATATTTCACCTTAAACTTTATTAATGTTTTTTTTTTTTTTTCAGTCACTACAAAAAAATACAAATTTTTATACTATAAGTATACTGGTAAAGAAAGTTTCATATTTTTCTTTTTGCTATAATCGCCTTTATACTAATGAATATCGAAGGATAAAAAATTTGTTCGGAATCTGAAAAAAATCTAAATCATACTAACTAAACAAAAAGACAGTAGTATATGAATAAAAAAAAGTAAAGTGAGTCTCACATCCCTATCAGCATATCATCGGAAACTGTGAAATTAATGTTCTCAATGTACTCTAAGCCTAGTGAATTTGAAGAGAATGTTGGGGGTGGCTTCCCTTCTATCGGCTGTTTTTGCTTTCCCAGATTTTTTTGTTATCCAATTATTTCAGGCTGGGTAAACGAAGGAGCGTAAATCTCGAGCTTGTAACTTTCGGCGGAGTAGTCAAGTATCTTTAATGTTAGGCTACCGCTCTAACCATGCATAAAAAAAAATATATTAATGATAAATGACACTAATAGAAATAAATTATATTAGTAAAATTAAATCTAGTACACGTTGTCGAAATCTGAAGGAAATCTAATTCACCGATCTTCAGTTAGAAAAGAAATAAAAGAAATATTAGTGAAGATGAATGTAAAATATGTGAACCGAACCGGAAAGAGATCTGAAACCGTGTGAGACAGATTTCTTCCAGATTTAGATCACAGATATTGCAGTCATCTTTACTTATACATTTTTGGGTTCTCTTCTATCTGAAGATCGATGAATTAGGTCTCCTGTAGATTCTAACGATATATAATATATTTTTCTTATCTCTTTTCTAGCTGAAGATGGGACATTCGCAAAAAATATTTTTAGAATATTCATTGATAATTATTTAATGTTTGTTATTTTCTTTATTATTTTTATTAGAATTGTTCGAGCCTAATTAGTAAAACAGTAATTTTTATGGAAGCAGTGTTTTCCGAGAATTTGTATAAATCACAGTAATTATTTATTAATAATGGGATAAACTTTATTAAATACTGTTAAGAATTCGAATAATAAAATTTGATGGTTATCTCATTATTTCCTTTTTTAAAATAAGCTGTGCCAAAAACAAGCCACCAACTCCTTATACCTATGTGCATATACTATTTCTTACCTGGGGGGATAAATACATAACTAGAATAGAATTACTGTTTTTTAAGTTTTATGTCAAACAAAAAGATATAGGGTACGTAACATATTTATTTTTAATAATTCAATGCAGTTAATAAGTGTAAATTCGACGGAAATTATTACGTTTTAAATGTCAGAGTAAGTTGTAAACTGTTTTAAGGTTTTTCTGTTAGTTTATGCTAATCGTTTTTTTAAAAGAATAATTAGTTTTAAATTTTTGTCTATAAATTAAATTGTAACATTAATTATTCAAGTTCAAAAGAATAATACCATTCGCAGGCGAAGTGTAATTATAAATTATTACTGCGAATGTAATGTATCGATTATTTCAAGAGGATGTTTAACTACGAGGAAACTGCGATTACGTTAAATTTTGTAACAATGTTTTACTGGGGAAAAATAATTGTCATTTTAAAAATTAAAAATTCGTTTTAGTTTGTTTTTAGCGAAATATGGTCTATATCTTTTTGTTATCGTACTTGTTGGTATTTTTATTTTGCTATTTTAAATAATCATTTAAATATAAGATTTTGACGAAATTATGCACCGTAAAAATTTCTTCAATATATGTATATATAAAACATTTTTAGTAATGATTAAATTGTAATTGGTTTTTATTTATTGTTGCAGGGTATTGGAAAAATTTTCCTTATTGTCATGATAGTAATGAGTAAGAGTTTATTCGAGGCACTTGGACGGCCACAACCGAGATGGTGGACATGGTGTCTAAATAATAGAGTTTATGCGTGCTTAACAATATTTTTCCTCGGAAATATGTTCGAAAATATGTTTATGTCTACGGGAGCATTTGAAATTTCTTTGAACGGTACGTGTAAAATTCAGAATGCTTTTATTTAATTTTTTTAAAGAGAGAACTTATATCATACGGATGAGTTATGAAATCGTATTGCGTTATGTTGCACTACCTGAAATTTTACAAAACCTCCATCGGAAGTCAGATGTTTACCTATAAAAAAAAAGTGAAAGATTTTGATTTAATATTTAATTTTGTTATTTTAGGTATTCCATTATGGTCGAAGTTAGAAAGTGGTCGAATTCCTCAACCACCGGAATTGTTTTCTATTATCGACAGCCAGTTTCCTCATCTGAGACCGCTTAAATTCGATTACGATATGAATACGATCCTACCGAAACATTCTTAAGGAGGTATGGAATAGGATTTGGAGTAAATTTATATTCAAACGAATATTTTACATAAATTAGAAATGTTTGTCACTAGATAACGCTTTTAATGCTTTATCAAATTTTTGAAAATTAAACTGACTGAATGAAAAGTTGGATCAAAAACATTAAAACATCCTACTTATTTCCATGCTCTTTTCATCTATAAACTCACATTACATTTTCGCTTTTACATTAATAATTTCGAACTGTATTTAGAAGTTACCGCATAACTGTATGTATACTATAAATTCTTTTAGTCCTAATTATTTTATGTGCGCCACTGATCAGTTTTTAATTAAGTATCGTTAAACTGCCTTGTGATTGCCCGAATTTGTAATGTACCAACGTTGTTTCTCGGTTTATCGTATTTGTAAATGGGATTTTTTATCAATACAATGAAAGTTCTAGTTCCGAATTGTTGATTATTTTATTGAAGTAATCTGTGTTTCTTCAAATAGTAGATGTTTACCTTAAAATTAATTATTCAACAAAAACTAAAAAGAAAAAAGAAACAAAATCGATTATCTTTCGGCTATAATTGGTTGATACGGATAGCACCTTCTTTTTAATAAGGTTGAAAAGTGCCTACGGATATATATTTAAAATATATTTCAAGAAGAGTTTTCTTTTGCGTAAATGAACTTGCTTATTCAATAATGTTTTGATATTATTAATTTTATTATACTTACTGGACATTTAATCCATCAATGGTGGTATACAAGAGTATGGAAATTTTTAAATTTAGGTTTTTATAACGTTTGGAATATTTATATGTAAATTTTTGATATTTAAAATTATACAATTCAAATTAATGCATGTGTCATTATTTGATGTTTCATTAAATATATATATATATATATATATATATTTAAATTTGATAAAAACATTAGCTTTACAAATAACTGCGATAATTTATTAACACTAAGCGAATATCGATAATTGAAATAAAAATTATGTTATACTTACGCAATAAAATATCGTTAAAAAATTGATATTTTTAACCAAAATCATCACAAGCATTTCAAAAAAAAATAAAAAAACATGAGAATTAGAATTATTTAGTTTAAATTGTTTTGATCGGTGAAATTTTATTCATTTCTAGATATACTTGCTTAGTGTTATTAAATTATTTGTAGTTTTAATAATTGGCGCATTTTAAGTAAATTCGTTTTATAATTTTTTCGTTTATTTTAGGTAAACATATTTTAATTCCTGATTAAACGGAATACCGAGAAGCTAAATTGTAAATATTAGTTTCCGATAAGGTAGCTATGCACTATTATTTTTATTTACTTTGAATGTTTATGTCAGAGATTTAACGTTTTTGAGATATTTCTATGACTTCCCGAAGAACGTAAATCTAATAGAGAATAAAGTAAAATCTTTTCTGCATATTTTATTCTTTTATGTTTTACTTTTAATTATTTTTAATTTATTTTTTAATGCTACTTATCATTTAAGCTTAAATGAAAAAAAAAAGTAGCAATAAAAATATTTCCGAAAATGAGAACTTGATTAGTCTCATAAAATGATAACAATAAATAGTAACATGGTCACCGCTTAGTGATGATGAGAAAAGTGTCGTTATTTTGCTAGTCATAGAGAATTTATCGAAAAAAAAAAAAAAAAAATTATGTAGCTATAAGTGGAACTAAAATTTATTGTATAAACAGTTATATTTAATCAAGACTAATTACATTTATGATAATGGGTATTAATTTAATCAATAAATTTAGGGAATTTGGTTGTTAACCAAAACTATCAAAAAAAAAAAAAAAAAAGATTAAGGTGAATTTAGTAATATGCCAGCGAAAATTAAAACAATGCGAGAGTAAGACGTAAAACATATTGATATTTGTTACTAATATAACGTTGGATATTTTTTCCAAAATGAAAAAGGGAGGTATTGTTTGTGAAACTACGGTAAATCATTTTTGTGATAAAAAGCATTCCGATAAAATTTTAAAAATAATATTTATTGTGTTTTTTTTGATATAAAAAATAACTAAAAAGAAAAAAGAAACGGAAAATTTAATGTGGAAAACGTTCTATCTACCTTGTGCCGTGTGCTATTAGTTTGCATGAGAATTATTCTACGTAACGATTAAGAAATATATAGTATACATTATAGTTTTGTTTTCAATTTTAAAACGAGATGTAACCAACAATATAATAGGATTGTAGATGATTTTTTCCCCAAATTCTGTCGAATATTAAATTTGTTCCAAATATTATATTTAAGCGATAATTCTGTTATATAAGAAGAAAGAAAACCCCAATAATAATATTTTGTCCTTTATGTGAAATCCGTCTGTTTGGGGAAGTAAATTTAATTAGCATACGGAAAAACAGTTGTATTGAAGCAGTTTATATGTAAAATTTGTACCCGTAAGAAATGTATTTTTACATGTAAGAGTCGAAAGATTCGGAAACGAAAATGATTAAGTCGACAGCGATAATTAGCTATGCTAAACCAGCCATGGTGTGCTGTAGTACTTGATGGCAATAAAATTGCTCTCTCCGAGCAGCAGTTATTTCCATTTATTATTAGTGTTATTTTAAATTTGCGAATTACCTTGTAAATATTGAATCGTAGCAGTTAAAATTAAGTTTACGAATTATTTTATCGTAATACCGTTAAAAGGAGTTTTCGAAAAGCGTTTATTAATTATTTTCACATAATGTTTCATTTACTTTCAGTAATATTTAATTATTTTCTTTTTTTTTCTCCCAAATTTTCACCTTTTTCTTTTATTTTTTGTACATTTGGTTAAATAAATTGCTGTATATAACTGCGTTTATCAGCTGTAAAAACTTTCTCATTCGTTTCCGAAAGTTTCTTTTATATTATATTTCTTTTTATTTTAGTTTATCAGATGTAAGAGAATTTTACAAAAATTAAATTTCAACATTTTTCAATTTAAGCTAAGAAAAATACAAAACAACTTACTTTCCGTGTTGTAACATTAAAACAAAAAAATAAAACATAAACATTAAGAAACTAAAAAAATATATGTACAATACCGCTTAGAGTGTTAATCAAGAAAATTTTACTTTAATTTTACGTTGCTGTACTGTAAGGATTATATTATTTGTGAAAATTTAATCGTAAATTATTCGCTTTCTTGTATTTTATTAAACATTTTTTGTCCCCTGCTTACTTTGCTCGCCAACCTCCAAGAAGAAGGCTTTCCCTCGGTTACTTTGTTAATTGTTAAATTATTAAAATTTTAAATATTTATATTGCTGTACACTATAAAGGATCACTCCTGTAAATTATAATTTGTGATGTAAACGTGCAAGAGCTCCTGTATAATTACTTTTTTACAAAACGAGCTCTTTTTGATGTTCAGTATTCAATACCACGCGAAGAAGTGAATAGGGATTTTTCGATACTATTCGAATATTCTTAATTTTTAGTTATTTCAGACTATTTGATTAATAATGAACTGATTTTTAAAGTTTTAAAACACGGAAAAGGAAAAAAAAAGACCACATCAAATGGTTGGTCGAACTTTTTTTATTAACAGGAAGATTTATTTTAACAACTTCATTATTAAACATTTTTAAATTTTTGTTATAAAACGAAACTGAAACGCGTCGGCGATTTACTTCAACATTTTCGCATTAAATAATTCAAACTAATTTTTTTTTTTTTTTTTTTTTTTAATTTAATTAATTATCACCATTAGTTTCACTAAGCAATAGCTTGTGATGATTAAAGTTAATCTATAGGTTTTAAATTATCGATATTTCTCGTGAACACTCGCATTATGTTTGCAGTAGATATTTTTTCATTGTTTCTAATTGTAAACGGAATAAATTTTCTAATAATTCTCGAAATTTGTTACCAAGATTTCGAAGACCATAAGTTCAAGGTTTAAAGGTATAAATTGATTTTTTTTTTTTTTATTATTTGAATTCCCGATTTTTCGCAAGCTCGATAAACTTTACTGTACCGGTCAGCTTTTAATATTCTAGGATTTTTAGACGTTTAAGTTCTTCTTCATTTTGATTTATAAGTGGTTTTTCTAATAGACTGATATAATTTTGTCGAAAGAGACAAACTAGGCGTGTAATAAAATTATGAACTGTATAAATTAATAAAATTTATTATCAAGTTAAATCATTTTTTTCTACTTCCGCTAGTAATTCTTATCACATACATATACTTTTTTTTATCTGGAATTTATATGGTAAATATTTTATTTAATTTCTTTTTATAAAAGTAAATAATAATTTCTGTCGTTATCTGCCGTTTAGAATAATATTTCACAATCAGGCTCGAAAAATCTGATGTCCAAAAAATTAACGAACGAGAAGTAATAATACGCGGACGCGTTAAAAAAAAAAAAAATCCTTTTTGTTAATCGCATAATTCCATTCGCTGCTGAATGTGAATTTTCCATATGGTCTGAAAATTCGGAACAATTAAAAGCTTTTTGGGAATAAAATGATTTTTAGCAGTGTAAACTTACAGCTCATCCGAACTAAGCTGTAGGAGATGCATGATCAATGATTAGGTTTTTTGTTAAAAAGATTAGCTTGTTTGGAATAGCGGTAACGTGTAAAACGATGGTTTTATATTTAAATTGTTCAATTGATGGATCAGTTTTAATTAAAAGGAAACATAAAACACATTTACTACAATGCGGATTATTCTAGCTTTATTTTACTAATACGAATTTTTTACGCGCGTGTGTGTGTAATTTTTTTGTTTACTAAATTTCCCTCTGTTTTCGTCTTATTTTCATTAGAGTCTGGCTAATGAAATTTATTTTGTTATTGTTGAGAATGGGTAGCTATGAAATTATAATCAATCGATTGTTTAATGTTTCATCATCCGTACACGTTCACATTGTTTATGCAAATGTATCTGCTACTGTATGTGTGTTTTTACAGTTATATGGTTTTTTTGGAAATTAAATATGTCACACGTTTATTTTAAAAGTGACGCAGAATCATAAATGTTGTCTTTTTAGTTAATATTACGAAACAAATGATTAAACGCTATTCCATCAATTAGAGAATTATAAGTTTTAGATCTATATTTAAATCGAAATTATTAAAGCCAGGAAGTTATTTTATTGTGAAAACTGTTTTTTTTTCTTTTTTTAAAATTTTGTTTTTCTCAGTTGCGTAATCTTTTTAAGTAAGCCTATGATTGTACGCGTGCACTTTATGTAGAATCAATATAAATACTTTTTAGTAATAATGCAACTTCATTTTTGCTGTTTCTCGTTAGTAGCAGCATCGTTTATATGTGTAAAATTTTTAAAGGCTGATAATTAAATAATTTCATACAAGTGAAATTCTGTTCTTTTATTATTTTATAAGTTTACATTATTGTTTCAATAAAGTAGTAAAAGTGTACGACTTATTATTTATTCCGAATCTGTTGACGGGCATGTGTATGGTTATTTTCGGTTGCATTTATATAAAATGGTTATAAACTTATATTACCTATATTTTAAATTATTTTAAGTTATTGTTCTCATGTAGTCGGTGAGTTATTTTAATAACTTATGAAGCGAAGAGGTAGGATAGTAAAACAGATTAAGGATATTATGTTATTTCCTATTTTTTTTTTTTTTTTTCACATAGAATTGAAATACTTTGAATAACAGCAATTTTTATTCTTATATCACGATGAATAATACCAAACTTAAATAATATATATATATATATATATATATATATATATATATATATATATATATATATATATATTAATATAAAATCAACTATAAATTTATTTATATTTTTTTTGGAATTTCAGCAGGTTAACCCATTGATTAATGCGAACTAATTTTCCACGACACAATATTGAAGAGTGTCTAATTTCTCTCTGCGTTAATTCCAAAACTCTACTTATATTAACATTGTCCGTAATATGTGACTTATAATTGTTTGCTTTATGGTAATGCAATATCTTTTTTCACTTTTTCTTCATTTAATGATGAAAAGGGGAGTTTAGCTCTTCGCTTAGTCTTTCCTTTTTAGAAAATACTAAATCTTGGAGGATTATTAAATTCTGATTGAGCATTAACCGTTGGCTGTTAATCATCATTTCATCAAAGTGTGAAGTAAAGTTCCTACTTTTTCTTGCGATGTTTCTAATTTTTCATTTATTATCGACATTACTCTTTCAGTAGTTGTTGCGATATTGGCTGGGTGATACAGTGCCCTTTATTTCAGTTTTATTCCAGCTTGATGACAGCATTTTCCTATTTTCTACGGTCAAAAGTATGTAGTATTACCGGACGCCGCCGGCATTATTGGTTAATTAAATCTCAGAAATGTTCGTTTTAAAAATCCAATAGTCAGAGGTCACACTAATAGGCGGAAATTTCGCTCGAAAAATTTTGGTCCCTAACCGAGTACATACTTTACCAGAGCCCATTTTTCGATCCAGCATAATCAATATGTAAACAATTATGAGGAAGGGCAACTTTACGCAGTGGTGGAGAGGAATGCGTGTTGAATCCGCTTTCATACGTTGGCATCTATTGCATGACTTTACCTTAATATTTGGCCAGTAAAGATAACGATGTGCAAAAACTTTCATTTTACATTTTCTATGACCTCGGAATAATAAGTAATTTGTTAAGGAAAACTCAATGTTTTGATTTTCACCATTATGTAAGTTGGCAACTTTTTCGCCTCCTCTGGGTACTTTCTCGTATCTTCGCTAATATTTATCATTAATATTAAGAGTATTTTTTTGCATGCCCGTATTTGTTCAACAAATTTTGTATCTAAAATGTAGTTTTGGAGTTTTTTTCTTTTACAATTTTTTATTGATATACTGCATGAAGGTCGATTTATACGTAAACAAGACAGCTCTCCGGGCTGCACGGAGTATACTATACTCTAGCGTAAATCCTTCAAATTAACGTACAACTATTAATAATTAATTCGTTACGCCGGTTCCAAGAGCAGCAAAATTTTAGCATTTACAGTAAAATTGCTTTTCACTATTTAATTTCCATAATGTATAATGGCTTTTCTTCTTGAAGATTTACTCATAAGATTGTCATTGTTTTGGATGATGAGGAGAAACATTAAAAACAACGTAACAGAAGATGGAGTGTGTACATGCAAAAAAGAAAAATTGAAGCGAAATTCGTTTCGTACAAGGGAAATTAGTGAAACAAGAAAAGAAAGCTTTGGGAATATTTTCAAGACAGGCAATATTCTTTAAATTTAATTTCGAATAAAATTGAAAAAAATGACACGAAAAAAAACCAGATGGAAAATTTCGTATTACTACGTGAACGCTTAGCAGTTTGTTTTTAAAGTACACGTAATATATATTAAGTAGTATATATATATATTTATATATATATATATTTTTATATATATATATATATTTATATTTATATATATATATTTATATATATATATATTTATATATATATATATTTATTTATATTTATATTTATATTTATATTTATATATATATATATTTATATTTATATATATATATATATATATATTTATATTTTTATATATATATATATATATATCGGTCGCGTATTTAAAATGTCGAATTTAGTTTATTTGAAAAAAGTAAAAAAAAGGTGTCTATTTTTTCGTTAGGTCAGAAGTGCTCGATGAAATTGTCTGAAAATTCAAAATAAAGACGATAAAAATTTTACTCGCTACGATTTTTTATTCTCTTTTTATAAAAATTCTCGAAATTGCTCGCTAGAAAATATTTCACTTTTATCCGTGGATACTTAAAATCGTTTCGCAAATGTAACAAAAAATTATCGGTACTTAAATTTTTTCGTTTCAAAATATAATATCATCAGTTGTTTTACTTTGTGAAATATTAAATATTACCTTCGCCTACTTTTTGTGATAATAACTCTAGAAATCAAAAGCGCAAAAGAAGAACAAAAACCGTTGTTTATTGCACAGTACATTAGCAGTGGGGGTAATTTCTGAGAGTTATAAAGAGGTCGGAAAGATAGCCGTCATCCGGGAGATATCCGGGATATTAAGATTGAACGCAGCGGGATCTATGAAGAAATTATTTCATATAGAAACATGTTTACAATTCTAATTCTGGCCCGGATTATCGCCCGCAACCTGCCCGGTCTATGGATTAATTGACCTTAATGCTGTAATCTCGCAGCAGCAGATCATCACATTGCTATTCCTTTTTGCCGGGAACATATTGAAGTTAATGGTTTGTTGCCAGTTACTAATGTAAATCTGTATCCGTGCAAGTATCTGCACAATATTTAGCCAAGTGTTTCACAATTCAACGGGAAATAATTTTTCTTATAAGTAGATAATGTTTTTCGAATGAATGTAATTGTTTTTTCTCCTCCGTTAATAGCGCGGGATAATACAGCGACTATCCTATACGGATTAGCGTTGCTACAGCTAACACAATTTCATACAAATTACGATTTTTTTCTTAATTTTACAATATGTCTTCTTACATTCTTCGAATTTATAAATTTATAACTTTCTTCCGTGAGCTTTCACAGCGATGCGGTTAATTTATATTTGCATTAGGAATAAATGCGGAGTAATGTAAAACAAGACCAAGTTTCAAAAGTCCGTTTTTAGTAAATGTAAGAGATCAAGAAATTCAATTTTACGTTTGAAAAATTTGCATTTCTGAAATTTAGATGTAAATCTAATGATCGTAAAAAGTGTCTAAATATGAATATAGACGACTTTTGCACTTCCCTCAATGGTCTTTTACTGAGAAGAACTATATCATCAAAATAGAGCCAATACCTTCTAAATGTAACGATATTTGTTCATTAATCCAGTGCATAACAACTTAAGCTAATTTTTGTACTTAGGGACTATTATAATGTTAAGGTTCATAATGTTTTGATGATATATATAAGTGAGCAAATTTTGACTCTCGAGATGCACCTTTGCTTTCCTAAATTTTTTTTACTGGAGCTCAAGTCCATGCTGTGGAGAGATTCGATTTAGGAGTCAAGTTTGATAGTTTTATTCTAACTTAAGACTACCGTGCTATGTAGAGTAAAAACATTACCAAACACGTATTTTTGACTAGTTTATGTGTTTTCGAAATGTGCCTGACATATTTAGTGTTATGCTCTTTGTTTTTACTTTTTTGTTTGCGATAAAATTTTACAGAATACTGAATGAAAAAACATTTCTTTTTTCTCAATGAACGGATATAAAATTTTATTTGTTTTTAGGACTTTTATAAATTTATTAAAAGTCAAAACGAATAACCGATAGATTTCTTTTCTTTTTTTTTTTTTAAATAAAACGGTGCCTTAATATATCCTTATTTATTGAAATAAATGTAATAAAATGTATGAAATTATGTTTATTTCTTCGGGGTTTTTCCGTGAATTACCGTAATTTTTACCAATTTTTTGAGAGGATTATTTTTGTAATTGTTGAAAATTCGAGCTTTTCGGTTCTGGAGGAAGCGCGTTACAAATAAATTTATTTTTATATTTTAAGTATTAATTTGTTAGTTTTTCCCCGAAGAAAATGTGTCTCTAAAAGAGTTTTTCTATCAACACTTATAAAAAAGGTTTAGATTTTAACGCCAAAACAAATACCATTTATCTTTATGATCATGTCAAGAGGTCTGGACGCTTGGTTTAGTGCGCTTTCAGTTTTTTTTTTTTATCACGCAGACTGTACTTTCTGAATTCGTTTATTGGTCTTTGTTACCATGTTTTTGCGTCATTTAGCTAGTTTATCTCTTTAATACATAGTCTATTCTAACTAAGGCGATCGCAGTATAATAATATTACCCCCCCCCCCCCCTGATTGAATTAGATAAAGTCAATCATTATTGGGAACGAAACATATTGGATAATTGTTTACTAGCATGCGGTTATATTCGCTATGTACGTATGTATGTGTATAGCTGTTTTTTCGCTTTAATGAAAATTCGGTGTTATCTTTAAAAGTTGGGTTGAAGATAATATGTGCCGTCATTAAAGGTAAATGTGCTACTTGGCAGCATATAGTTGAAAAAATCGATTTCTTTCTTCGTTAAAACTCTATCACAGTGATTTTTAACCGATGGTCCGCGAACCACCGGTGGTCCCCGGAAGAACCCGAAGTGGTCCGAGAAGCTATCCCAAAAAATATTAAATAAGTGATAACGAGTCGACACAGCGCGAGTCGCGTTACAAGCTAGAGCCAATCCAATAGCGATCGGAGCCGCCGCCGTGTCGAGGTGCGCAGATCCGGGGGTGTGCGTGGCACGTGTAGCGAGCAACCAGTGTGTCTGACTCGACTTGTTCCGTTCGCTTTTTGTTTTAATTAAATTAGTGATAGTCCAACAGCTCCGTTAAGTTAGAATGCGAAGAGACAACTTAACGCTATTTCCTTCACCATTAGTAGAATATCGTTGATATATATCTCTAGCGTAACCTTTAACTGAGCTAGCGCACCTCTCATTAATCGCCAAAACCCCCAAAATACAATTAACTATTTTTATATTGACAAGTGTTACGGCATAAGTGAGTAATTTATGTTTGTAATCTACATAGTTTATTGTAGGACTAACGCTTGCGCTGGATTTAGCCACATATGTAAAAATATCCTCACAAACTCAGTTCACATAATTTAAAGCAATCATTACTTACAGCGTCCACACACCTAGGATAAACTAAAATTTGAAATGTTGTTATTTTTAATTTTTATGCTAACATTAATCGCTACAGAAGTTTTTATCATGGAACAAAATAAGAAGAACATTTGAAATTTGTGCTTATGTGCTTATTATTAATGCAATTAAAATACGTTTTTTTTTTTTTTTTTTAATATCGTATAAAATAATAATAATAAGGAGAAGCTACTTCTGGCTTTTTGTTGAAATTATTGTAGTACATCTATTTATTGTTATGTCTTAAGCCGTATGCTACAAAATGCCGTAAACTTTTCGGATTGTTTAAACCTTAGTTTAATATAAATGTTTTCCCTTGTACGCATAAGTGTTTAGTAATATTATCAAGAGTGGTATTAGTTTCCAAACATAAAGATTTTATATTGATTGATTCAATGAAAAGCCTTGCAATTCTTAGAGCTGCAGAAGAGATTTCATGGCAGGAAGCTCAAAAGAAAATTCGCGAAATACCACTTTCAGACGACACACAGTAAAATCGCGTATTCAAAAAATGTCAAACGATATTGAAGAACAAATTATTGACGAGATAAAATGTAGTTCCTAATTTTGCGCTACAATGTGACGAATGTACCGCGATGTTTCAGCATATTGTCAATTACTTGTATTTATTCGATTTTCGAATGGCAATAAAACGTTTAAAGAGGAGTTACTATTTTCTCAAGAAGTGGAAACGACGTCGTAAGGTGCAAATGTTATGGATGTAATAAGTCAATATTTGGAGAAACTTGGATACTTATGTGGCAAACGCGAAGTAGTTAACTTCATTAGAAAGAATGCATTTAATAGTCACAACTTTTTAAACAGTTGCGGTGCTCTGATATAAACTTTGAACGGGAAACTCTGCTTTTCCACAAGGAAGTGGGTTGGCTTTCCGAAGGAAACATGCTGTCCAGATGAAAACAAACTTTCCTGACTGAAGATTTTTCGCAAAATACATTTTTCTATCTTTTTTTTTTTACAATTTTTAATTTTTTTAAATAGTAAAAAACATAATTTTGCTACAGAGTGGCAGGGGCAAGGTTGGTACAAAATTTGAAGTAAATTGGTTAAATAGAATTTGAGATATCGCGTCAACCATTTTGAAAAAAGTAATTTTGAGAAAAACGTGTTTAAAGTTTTCAGTAAGTTTCAGGTAGCTGCAGCAGTCCAAGTTTTAGGATAGTACGTTATAGTTACATTTTATTAATCGGCGATTCCGCAGATCTTCGACTTCAAAATCGATATTTTCCGAAGCTCGTTCTGGTTTACGGGCTGTTCTAGCTTCCTTGAAAGCATCGGAAGCGCTGGTTACTCGGAGCGCACTATTGTCCTGTTTAATAGCGTACGCATAAGTTTCGGCACCAATAGTAATTCCCATGGCGTTGATAATTTTTAAAATTGGTAAAAAGCCTTCATTGAAAATTCAAACAGCTGTACAATTTGCAATTTCAATTGTCCAAGTTCCTGCATGTATATCTGATTTTAGCGAGATTTTTACAATCTTCCCTTGACACTCGATGTTAATCGACACACAGTGTAACGCGCGCGGGAATTTTTAGTAAACACCCTTGTGACGGAACCATATTATAGCGACGGTAAATTAGAACGATGTCTGAGAGATCGTGAATTAATGAAATAGACATAGTATTCAGTTATTAATCGCAAGTATTATTTGTTTTTGTTCCACATAAAAAAAAAAAGATGTTTTATTAAAATATTTTAGAAAGTGTCTGGGACCACGGGAAAAGTACTACTGAACCGATTTTGGTTTTATCGCGTGATTTATATAATTTTTTTGATGCGGCCCAGACGACAAGTGCGGATTTTTATCAATGAAGAAGGGTGCGTGGGGTGGTTTACTACAATATACATAAATTCTAGATAAAATAAAGAAATAAAATCGTGTTGTTCGGTAAAAAATGTTTAACCGATTCGGGATTACTTTATTTAATGGTCTTTATTTTAGAGAGATCGGTCATGACTAGCTCTGTTAATGTGTTGCACAATGAATTTATTGCTGACCGGTCTTTTGTCTGCAATGTAATAATTGACAGTAGTGCCAATTATGATAAAGGAAAAATGAAATGCTCTTGGGCGGTATTCTTTTTTTGATAAACGTTTTACTAAATCTCGCTTTACTGGTAAAATTGTTATAATTGTTTTGTAAAATGAATGCACTGCGTTAAGCGGTTAATAGGACATTATAAGTTTTAAGGTCTCTTTATTAAAAATTACGAGATCAGTTATTTCTCGCGGGCAAGAAGCGCAGATGTTATAAAATCACGCTTAAAAATGTCTTCAGTATGGTTTAATATTGACACATGAACTTTGCGCATTGGTATGAGAATTATGCTTTCACCTAATTTCAGTGATACCCAATTTTGCATCTCTGCTATTTAAAATACAATCTGAGAGAAATGTTATTGAGTTGAGTAAAGAATTAGCTATTCGACTCAGTACCGTAATTAACTTTATTGATGTCTATCCGGTTATTGAAAATGTCCTACTCAAAAAGTTTAAATGGCTATGATGTGAAAGGGCCTTTAAAAATTCCTAAAAATACAGAATGATATAATTGTCAAGAAAATAAAATTGAGTATGAAATACACACTTCCATCGATAGTAGTGATCGGTAAGTTTTCGTTATTATTTCGGATACGGGATCTGGAACTGAATCGCAGGTTTGAGAACTGTACCCCGCATATGTATCCGCATCGGATTCATATAGAGATTATCCGGTATTTACAGACCCAAAATTTGGAAAGTGGTTGTTAACGCAGTGTACATCAGTGTGTTAGGTTAGATGTATATATATATATATATATATATATATATATATATATATACATATATATATATATATATATACATATATATATATATATATATATATATATGTATATATATATATATATATATGTATATATATATATATATGTATATATATATATATATATGCGATCATTTTCTATTGAAAAATGTAACCAAATATGGAATGACTTTTATATGGAAATGTGGAAATTGAAAGCTTTGGGGATCATTTCAATAGTGACAAAATTAAGAATTATCGAAATCAGAATTTGGCTCCGGACGCTAGTGATTCTGAGCCTCTAGTCTGTTTATTTAAAATAATTATCCTCATTTTAAGTCAGAATAAATTAACGTTAAGAGTTCAGTAATAATGAGTATTTAATTCTATTCAATGTATTTATTAATTATTCCGTAATTATTCTACTTACTACGAATTAAACAATTGAAAAATATTTTTATATAAAAGATGTATTCCGAGAACACGATATACGTTAATAAAATTAAATATCTAAGAGCATTACTTACAGTTAGGTACCACTATGGGCGATTTTAATTATAAAAATAACAAGTATCGAACTTATCGTTAAAAATAATTCACATAAAATTACACTTTCTAAATTATCTTTTAACAATACGTTTCTTAAATGTATAAAACTTATAAAAAAAATTTATTCATGGCAGTTTGTGTAAGTGTTGGGCGCGTATTTAAACGAAATATACTTATTAGAATTAAAAATTTAATATAACTTTACTGACTAGCCGATTAGATGTGCGAATATCTGTACTGCCGTGGACTCGATTTTGGTTTGCGAGATTTTGTTCTTAAGCATACGGAACACCTGCTGACTTTAGATTTCACGTTAAGCTGTTTCAAGGTTTGCGATTTAGGTTTGCGGAACATATCTCTGTCGTCCAAAACAGCCAACCAGTACGAGTAAGCTGTTGTGAAGTAGTTGCAACGGCCTATTCCGTGGCACTCGATGAATGGTGTCGTTCGGAAGTCTGGCAGACACGATCCAGGGCTAACCAGTGATTGACCGCCTCCATCGGCACCGGCATCGTTATGCTATTGTAAACATAATAAAGAAAAATGCGTGTACCGTGCATAACAAACGATTTCTTTACAAACGTTCCATCGTAGAACTTTGTAAGAATTTTTCGCTATTAAAAATTAAATAAAAATTTCGCTGTACACAAAAAGTTCTATAGATACGTATTTATTAAAATTATGCTGTTTGCAATAATTTTTGATAAAAGCTCGGTGGTTTCCTGTCTGTGACTTACTTCTAAAAGAAGGAGATCCCCCCCCCCAAAAAAAACCCCCAGAAAAAACAAAAAACAGAAATGGAATATTTTTAAGAGGGAATACGGAAGAGTTTCATTGAAATTAATTACATCTTAAATTTTTTTTTACAGAAAAAAAACACTACTTTTGTTTTGTATTTAATATTAATCCTTAAATGTAAAAAAAAACAAAAAAAAAAAAACGATGCTTTAGTATAGGACCAAAAAGGTGAAATCTCATACCGTCCATCGGAATATTGAGCATAATGAAAGTATTAAGGAAATAAAGAAAATATCAAAATGGCATTTTTAGGTGTTTGTTTATACGAAGTTTTGAGCTAGAGATGTTCAGTTTGAAATTTTATCTAGGAAGCTCGTAGATTCGAATTAGTCATATGAAATACGGGTATCATCGGTTCGTTTAAAAATAGAAGTTTGTCATACACAATTTAAGTTTAAAAACTATCAGTAATTTTCTAACGAACCAGTTTTAAGAGTACGAGGGAAACAGCGTAATAACAACTACAATTTCAACAGTTTATTTTGATATATACATATCTTTATATTGTTTTGTTTTTTTTGTTTATCTCGAAGAGGCGAATTATCGAGATATAATTATTTCGTTTGGAATCAGCAATAAACTTTTATCTAAAGATCACGAGGAAATTATTATAGTGTCAATGATCAGCGTAGGATTCAGAAATTTTGGCTTTTCGCGAATTTTTAATTGCGAGTTAACAAAACTGGAGATATTAAAAAAAGTGCGATATTTCCGTTACACATTTTTGTAAAATGATTTCATTTGATTTACGTCTTGGACCTCTTTAAGAATGCCGAAGCCCTACGCATTGCGGGAATTGCTAGACTTCCAGAGCTAACGGTTACGCTCTTATAGTTGATTGTATCTCCTTGCTGACAAGGTTTTCCTTTACATATGGCTTTTTTAGAAGTACGAGTAGATTCTTAAAGAATTATTATACGTTGTGCAGTATGACAAAATTTCCGTTTTCTTCGGATGACGACAGCTTGCAAAAAGCTGGCTTATCAAGAGTTGCCGATTCTTGATCTACTATTGTAAAGCGGAGAAGATTAGTTTTTCTCTAATAATTACATCGGGAAGCATCATAAACTGAATAAAAATTCTTACCATAATGAAACTGTATCCAATCCATAATTCTTCCCAGCCTCCTGGACATTCTGGCGTTGATTGAGATTGGCTGTGGACAGCTATTATATTGGTGGTTGCTTCGCACACGGAGCATCTGGAAATTTTAATTACATTTTCTTCGTAAGTATATAACAATAAATATTTTAGAAACAGCAATAAAAAAACAGAACAAAACAGAACAAAAACTGAACTATAAAGAATAATTGGAGAAATGATAAAAATAAGATTGATCTAATTTTTGAGCATTGTACAATTCCAATATGTTTATTACTTATTGAACATTTGTTCCATTGAAGAACATAAGCTTTTCAGAACATATAATAAATAAGCTACGATACGATGCAACGATGGCTTTTTATTACTCCATGCGCAAATTAGTGAATGTTTTGAGGTTTTTTTTTTTTATTTTTTTAGGAATAAAAGATAAAGTTTCAAAAAATACGGCGCTTTAGTAAGCCTTTTAAAATTCATCGAAGAAATGGAGATTGGCGTGGTCCATTGAGATATGAAATAATGATCGGCCATTAACAGGGCAAAATAGCAATATGACTAAGATGAGTTTAGATATAAAAGACGAAACGAGCCTTTTTATGTTCATCGTAGAGAAGATCTGACTTATCCAAAACTATTAATACTCGTAGTCTTAACTGCTATCCGGTATTTTTCATACATTCTGATTTTTAAAAAAAGAAAGAAAAAGGGCGTTTATTGGCCGAATTTTTTATTGGCTGATCATATAAAATTAAAAAAAAAAAAAAATTGATGCATGTCCTACAATGGGGATTTGATTTGACCGTTTACAAACAGGTTTTTCGTTCCGACAATAGAATAATGTATTCCGTCAATATTTTTAAACACATAGATGGAGTGTGAACGAAATGGATATTTTTTAATTTTTGCTCTAACAATGAAAAGACACTTTTAGAGGGCGGTTGGGGTCCGTGAAAGGCAAAGTACCTGTGTTTACATTATGGCTAAGGAAAAAAAGAAAAAAAAGAAAATCGATAGATTTGATTTTTTTTTTTTTCCATAAATAAGAATGAAAACATATATATATATATATATATATATGATAGATTTGATTTTTTTTTTTTTTTGCATAAATAAGAATGAAAACATATATATATATATATATATTTATCGATGGTATATGGTAAGAAAAGCAGTAATGAAATATTGATATTTTCAAAACTATTTTTATACCGACCTCGACACGTATCTCTTCAGTTCATTAGAAGGTATCGGAGTCATCATCATGGGCATCGGTTCAGGAGTACTTAACCAGTAACTGTAATCGTTTCTGCTTGCGTAATCGCATACGTTATTTAGATTACAGAATAAGAACGGCATTGTGGAGAATCTTCTTAAACAACTTCCCGGAGAACCTGCAGATAAATAATCGTTTTGTATCGAAATTTTGTGTAACTTTACCCGTTATTTCGTTTTTCTTTCTTTTTTTTTAAATGAGAAAAATGCGCGCATGTAGTTCATGTTACCTAGATCTTGTCCAACGGCTCGAGAATTGCCCATAAAATGCAGCAATGAATATCCGGACCACAATTTATTTGTACCTTTCGGACAATCTGGCTCTATGTCCGTTTGCGAATGATACGTGAAGAAAAATCCTCTATGAGGTATCGGTTTCGGTCTTGGAGCTGGTTCACCTACTGCACCCGATATACCTTTAAACGAATAAAAAAATCACCTTTAGTTAATTCGTCGTTACTGGTGTATATATAGCGTGCTAATATTAATATAATTCTTATATTAATTAGGTTTTTTTGGTTTTATTTAATTTTTAAAAAAAATCAACAAATACCTGGCAATCCTTTGGGTCCATTCGGACCATTTATTCCGTTATCACCAGGTTCACCTTTTCGTCCTGGTGATCCTGGGAATCCATTTTTGCCTGGTCTTCCGGGAGCTCCTAACGCACCGTTCCTACCTGGTCTTCCAGGTTTTCCTGGTTCACCAATTACTCCAGGAATTCCTATAAAAAAAGCAAAAAGGAGGAAAATAAGTATAGAAAATAAAGAATTTTCTTAAATGCTATTATAGTAGATTATCGAGTTCATTTTAAACTTTTGATACGTGTTTAGTAAAAGAAAAAAAAAAAAAACCATCGGTAATAGTGTATAATACGATGAATTTTTATTCAGATTCGTGTAAAGCACGAGAAATTTCGCAGTGCGTAGTGATTAAATTGTAGTTCGGATTTTGCGCAATGTCGGAAAGAAGCCATTGAAAATAAAAAAATAAACTTCCCAACTTTTCCACCAATCTGTCAATGACCAAAATCAAAAAAAGGTACCAATAAAATTAATATTCTGATGATAAAATACACCGATGACTGTAACAAAATTGTTAATTTATTTTCGATTAGTAATTTATTTCGTTATATTTTAGTCTTTGTATCTTTTGAATGAACATACACGCTTTACTACGAAATAAATTTATTTAAAACAACGAACAACGGAAGTTAGAAAAAAAAAAATTTTCGTAGTCGCTGACACGTACAAACTAAAGATTTACTGACGACTCAGCCTTTTTGAGGTCTTGGTTAATTCGATGTCACTCGACCGCATATCAGAGAAAAAAACTGAACTATTCTCCCCCCCTCCCCCTTGTTTGGGTTTTTCTCTGGGCTTGTCAGCAATGGACGATTACTCATCAACACGTGTAAATAGCAACAATTAGGAGTCACAGAGAACGGAATGTGACAAAGAACGCTATACCAAGGATGGAGAAACAATGACAATTAGCATGTCGATAAATGCCAAACATATGCATTCTGAAAAGAGAAGGAATGACATTGCCGAAGGTAAGAGCAAAAGGAGTCAGTTGTCCCATACCATGGCTACATCTGCAATTACAGAGCCCTCAGTACAAAAGGAATCAGCCTACAAATAATTAATTAAACTAAGGCGGCTATCCTACCGCTATTTATACTAGTTCAGAGGGAATAATTCGGAAAAGAAAATTCTAGAAAAATGATTCGAGAACCGTCGATTTATAGGTATAAAAAAATGTTTTTTATGACAAAGTTCTAACGAATTCGGCGAATGCTTTAATCGAAACATAGAAGACGAGCAAATATAAAAATGGAATTACTATATAAGATCAATTTCCAAAGTGTTCCAGAATGTTCTTTTCCATCTTCCTAGCATTTTCTACCGCGAAAACTAAATTAGACCGCATTCGAAGGTTATAAAATTACGTCATTTAACGATTATACATATTACATCAGAAAATTATGTAAATAATAATTTTTGAATAAACCAATTACCGTTTCAAGCCGTGTCGCCGCATAATTGTATATGATATTAGATAAATCTATATACAAATATGGGTTCTGTGATGTTTGAACTGATTCACCGTTAGGATCTGTTGTTACAATTTCATCTAGTGACGTCAGTAAGGTTTTCCATATATTTCAGTGTACTTTTTAGTTAGTGTTAACTCTGTTGCTTGTTATATTTCTCGCGTTACCATACGAGGTGAGACTGAGAGCCGGACTTTTCGCATTGTTCGTTTTAAATGAACTATACAAAATATCTATCTGATTCTACACAGTGTAGGAATATGGGGTCTTGACATTAGTAAATTGTTATGCGTGTTTGTTTGTTTATTCGTAGATGGGCATTATTATAATGGTATTGCCGGCTTTTATATCTTTGTGAAAAAAAAAAAAAAAAATCACTTCATCCGGGTTTTCTTTAATTCTAGGGAGACTATTTGCAATTAATTCAGTTCATTCTCGATATATCACCCGATTTACGGTAATATTCTGTGTAAGTTTATCTATCGCTTTATTACCAACTAATGCCCGGTGGTGTCCACTTAATAAGGGCAACCCCATCGTAATTCCTATTACATACTGGAATTGTAAACGACTCTACAGTCAACTCGATAAAAACACGGCGGGGTGCCAAACACATGCAACCAGCGTATAGTAGTACGCCTTTAGGAGTCCTATCTGTCGATAAATTAACAATTCAAAATTACACTTTATTCAGATGTATAATAATTATGATTTTCAAGTTAGCGGAGGAGAGTTATCAGTCTGTCAGTCTGATGTACTCAATAGTACTCATCTATCCAAACATCTCCCGATAATCTAAACTACCCTCCACAAACAAGTGCACAATATTCAAATATATTCTATGACTATCAAAATCTTCCGTAACCATATGCGCACCTCTTATGCATCTCCTAATAACCTTTTGCATTAAAAAAAAAAATGCATATAAAATTGAACTCAAAGTTATAGCTGCCGTACCATTAACGGAGAAATGTTAATAGAGTTTAATTCAATTAACATCCTTATTTACCCTCCTGTTTGTAAACACCATAGAATTCCATGTGCGCTGCCCGGAAATTGAGACGAACGTTCGTCTAAACGTTCATTAGGAAAATTTAAATGTATATTCTCTCAGATCTAATTGAATTTAAAAAGAGTCGTGCTACAGCTCGTTCAGTAATTTGCACAAAAAGAAAATCGTAAAAAAACAAACAAACAAAAAAAACGGCAATTTTGACAAACCTTTATTCATTAATCTCTCCGGAACCACAACAAATTATTCTGTGTCAGTGAAAATAAAATCGATCGACGATCTTAGTTGCTCCTAACTGGTCTATCCACCTGGCTGGGTAGCACTGTTACATCCGATCTTGTACAAGGCGCGAACATATTTTCATGTCACCCCTTACCTACAACCATCAACAGCAGCATCATACTCTCCTACATTTTAAAACGCAAGAAGTTTACATAATAATTTCCAACTTCAACGGCGTACATTAAATAGTATTTTCACCTACATCCCTATATATTCGTTCAGCCTCTAAAGTATTTATTCCATCAGAAAATTCCTATCACACATGATATATGCAAGCGAATTCGGTTGTCGCGTCTATTCCGCGCTGATGAAAAATAGCCTTAATTGTCCTTATTAACGAAACCGAATAAAGAGGCCATTTTCTTTATCCGTAAAATTGTAGGTTTCCTATTTCGCTTAAATGCGATATCTATAATTCCGAGGGGAAAAAATGAACAGGCGCTTCTTTTCTATGCAAATCGAAGGGCGTAAAACGTGATGCATCATCGATTTTACCTTTACAGCGCATGATGATATGCAGGTCTGGATTTAGCGGTGGGCTAGGGGAGGCTGCAGCCCCGTGCCCCGATTTATAAATGGGCTTCCAAGAGGCTCTCACTTCCGACATGGACGGTTAAACGTGGTATAATAGTAGGTGTTTTTCCAATCATTTATATTGCATATAGAATATTTGTGTAACTATACCGATTAGAAATTGTGAGGCGGAAAGATCTTTTTCGATATTAATAAAAAGAATATAAAACATGTACAGATCAATCACGATAGATTATCGGCATAATTAAGATTAACGATCGAAACAGATTTTCTCCGTTCGGTAGATTTTAACGATATTATACAAGAATTTGCATAAAAAAAAAAAAAAAAAAAAAAACAAGAAAAAAACTCATTGTTTAAAATTATATATATATATATATTTTTTGGCATCGAAAATTCTACCCATTGTTTATATGATATTTAGTTTTGTTTACATTAATAATTATATGTTAATTCGTGAATTCAAAATAATATAATTAAATTAAATTAAAGAAAATTTAGTTATTCTATAAAACTGATAATTTTGTCACTTCCGAAATCGGCTCCTAATATTTTCGTAGCCCCGGGCCTATCATACACTTAATCCGGGCCTGATGATACGACAGAACGTATTACGTATTTTTACGATATGAAAAGGCTTTAATGACATACGGATACGGCGAGGTATTTATATTAATGAAATTATTGTTCGTTGGAAAAATTAGCAACATAACCGGCTGTAAAAAGTATTTTTTTGATGAATAGAAATTTTGCGAGTCAGCGCATTGGCTCAGTTAACTCAATAGTACATCTCTGACAGTAAATATGGTAGAAAACGTTAAAGCTTCGCTTTGAGGTGTAACGCTATTTATAATTTTTATAAACGGCATAGTCAATTGCGTCACACACCTCCAGTTATCGATCAGCTTTATATTGATGATTTAAACATTTTTTCATCTTCCAGTCTTGCAATAAATACGCATAATATCCTTCAAAAAAGTTACAAGCTCAGCCGAAATGAGAATATTTTCTTTCATTCTATTACAGAAGTCCCACAAAATTCAAAAAGTGTGAGATATTTCATCGCCTTATATTTTCTCCAGTTCATCAATCGGTCTTGCTGTTTTTTTACGCCTTATAAATATGATCCTTTGCCTGGGATAATTAAACTACTATGCTTTAGCAACGTAGACTTTTGAACTCTTTCCCATCAAACTCGTACAACGGCGGTATCATCATCAGAGTTTCTTCTAATAAGTATAAATATGACACATTCGGAAACGTTGTAAGTAGCATAAGTGGTTTCGCCAAAACGATTAAAAGGACAGCGAAGCAATGGGTTGATATTACCGGCTATTTACGCAGATGGTGCAAAGGCTAACTCCAGTGCACGATTGTTTACAGTGCAGACATTATTCGTTCCGGTTTAGTGATAATCGCCACGCGTTGAACATAGAAATATACGCGACATTCGATACAGTAATATCTGAATAAAAAATCCAACTTCCTCCCGGCTAATAGTTTGTCGTTTAAACTTTAAAGGAAGAATTTACCAGGTTAGGTAGCCCGATTAGCCATATATCCCGTTTCAAACGGAGAACCCTAGCACTCTCATCCTTATTGCCTCATGATATCAAACAGGCCTGTCCTATAACTGTCTCTTCAGTGTAGGTCAGCTGCAACAATAAACTGCTTTTTTCGACATGCCCATCCGATCGAAGATTAAACATTGTGTGAAATTGATATTGATAACTCAGTCGTCACCCTCTGTGAAAAACACTACCTGATATATTATCAAATGCACACGATCAAGAGTTACAATGTTGGCGAATTTTCTTTTAAGGACGCGGCGGACACTGCTGTGTCACGGGTCGAATGGTTGCTTATAATGAAAACGATATAAGACATTGTAAAGAAACGGTTACTTAGGTCTAAAGTATACGAGTGTTCCTGAAATTGCAACGGAAATAGAGTAATTTATACCTTTTCGAATAATTAAAAAACAAACGATTTATTTCATTATATTTATACGAAATTGTTAATATTAAATTTACCTGGTAATCCGGAAGCTCCTTTATCACCTCTTGGACCTTTGAAAAGTGTTGCATTAAAGAAACCTCTTTCTCCGGTTTCACCCTTTTCACCCTGAATATTATTTTAAATCATTTTATAATAATTAAATATTGAAGATTATTAATAGATAACTGTTTAAAATTTTCTACGGCCATTCATTGATAAGAAAATGAAATGAATTTTTAATAATTTTAATAAAGGCCGAATTATGACATTGAAAATAAGCCGTTAAGGTTAAATAAATGTAAATATTAGAGGAATATTACACAATACGGAGAATTAACTAAACGTTCTTTTTTTTCTCCAAATACAGTTGACAGGTTAAATAATTTCTAAAGCGCGTGCTCAAAGATAATTCACATAAATGAAAAATAGCATATTCGAATAATTGTATAATTTGTAATTACCGGTATACGATATCAGTCACCGGTATACTATTAGGATGTAAGCGTGAAACTTCAGTATAATTTTAAGTACGTAACACAATTAGTGGTCATTTTCGAGAACTGAACAGATTCAAAAAATTTGTATTGACTGTACAAAGTTTCATAAACAATGTCAAAACTATAACAGTTTATTTGGTAAAAAAAAAAAAAAACTCAATTAAACGAGCTCCTGTCGTAAAACATTTTTTGTGTGTATATATCTATGTAAATTTAATCAGTCAACTGTCATACCGTAAATTTACATTTTAGTAATTTGTAAAAGGGAATTAGATTTGTTTTGGCGCATATTTTATTATTTTTTTTATATATGTATATATATAAACTCGGCCACTTTGGCCTCGCAAGGGGCCGTGCCCCTTGACCCCTCCTGCTTTCATTTCTGTCTCTTTCTCTTCTATACTTTGTATAAAATGATCAAAATTTACAACGTAATTCTTACCGGCATCAACACACACAAAAAATAACATAACCACAAAAATCCTATTCTAACATATTTTTACCTTCCGTTATATAAAATTAAGACATTTTTTCGTTACATTTTTCGTTACATATTTCATTACATAAAATTGTGACATTTTTTAAATAACAATAACAAAAATCCTATAAAATATAACAAACGTTACATAAAATTGGGACATTTTTCTGGGACATTTTTTTGGGACATTTTTTCGAATGGGGGGTAGCCTAAGAATTACGTTGTAATTAATATATATATATATATATATATCGGTCGCGAAAATATTGTTCTTTATTTTATTTTTTTAATATACATATTTATTACGGGTATTTCGTTTCGCCTTGTTTTTATTAATTTTAATAGAAAACATCTTAATTATTTGAAACGAAAAAATTAAAGTGAAATAACAAAAATCTCTTGCTTCAACTTACGTGTATGCCTGGAATTCCTAAAGCACCGGGTATTCCATTCCGACCGGCTATTCCTCGTTCTCCCTTGATACCATCTATTCCCGGAGTACCTGGCGTACCGTCTTCGCCTCGTTCGCCTTTATAACCTTGATCTCCGATTAAACCAGTTAAACCGACATCTCCTGGTGCACCTTTTGGACTGTAACAATCGAGTTTAAAAATTCCTTAAACTGAATACGTGTTAAAATTTAGCGTTAATCCGAATCTACGTTCCCTATAACGTTCTGACTGAACAACGGGAAAAAAATAAATTTTTCAAATGGTATTATTCTGTGGACTGATTAATATTTTTCATTATAATTTCTTTATACATTTTAAATTCTATGATTATTTAATAATTATACATTTCACGACTAAATCATTTTTATAATCGTTTCGTTGACTTCATTGTAATCTGATTCTTATTACACATTTCAGCTTGCCGAACAGTTACATAACATGCATACATATATATATACATATATATATTACACACACACACACACACACACACACACACACACACACACACACACACACACACGCATGCATACACTGCCGTCAAATGATGATTTTCATTTATTTGCTTGTGTTAATGAACAGACCGTTCGCTACTGGACAAAAAATAATTTAAAAAAGCTGTATGAGGATCCTTTACACTATGTGGTGTGAGTAATTGGTCCGTATGTTTTTGAATTTGTCATAGGAACTTCTGACAATTATGTCTACATGATACGAAATTTTTTACGAGCAAAACTGAATAACGGAAATAAAGTTTGGTTTTAACGAGTGGTGCCACTGGCCGTACAACAAAATGAACCATGTGTCCCTTAAGAGAAATGTTTCCAGGGCCTTTAATGGTACCTCATGATTACATAATTACCTGATTTTGCAATCTGCGACTTTGTTCTCTGAGGTCATCTGGAAGCTTAAGCTTATGAAGTTAAGAACAAAAAGCGATGATTCAGAATCGCTGCAGTAAGCCCAGGAATTACTAGGTGAGTAATGAAGAGCTTCAGAACAGCACGCAGACGTATATAAAAAAATGGAATTTAGACGATGCGTAATTTTTAAAACAAATTAAGAAAAATTGGCTAACTTTTCTCTTTCGGACTATACAACACTTTTTCGTTAATTATTAATCAAGAAGGTGAGTACTTCTAGCTAACCCTATAATATAAGTAAATAAATAAATATAGATATATATAGTTTTTTTTTTTTTTTTTTTCGTGAAAACAACTTATCACATCTTTAGACAGGACCTTACATAGATGGTTTTGCCTAATGCTTCGAGATTTCGTGATTTACCCAATCCGCGTGTGATGTAAATTATGATTTGTTTTTTTTTCTTATTGTTCACTGGGAAAACTAAGTGAAATTTGAAAATTGTTAATGAAATTTAATGTAGTCGTCGTGTTTATTGCTCAAAAGAAATCAGAAAGAATATTTTATCAATGAATCTTGATCGGATAATTCGTGAATGTTGGTCTATTCGAATTATTTGATAAAGACGTAGTATTCAACTAATTGGTTTTAGGAAAGATCTTTAACGTAGTCTTGTTATTCTGGAACAAAGTTCCTTATCGAAGGGTTCCAGCGACTAGAGCTAGGAAAAAAAAAATCGAGCGTTATGTGCGATCGTTACTAAAAACAGTATATGGGTTATATACGTCATGCACATACACGCTGTACAGCAGAGATGTAGGTATACGAATGAGGGAATGGACGAAGGAAAAAAAATAAAAATAATTGGCCCGTTGAAATTTCATTTTTAATTATTTAATTACATCAATTTCTTTCATCAAGCTAAACGCTAGTCGACAAATTATTTTATACGTTCTAACATCAAGCACGTAAGTTTAAATTTTTCATGTTTTCTATTAGTAAAATTCTGTTCTTTTAATTTTGCCTCTTTTTTGACTTTGCGAAGTATATGTGTTTTTTCTTTTAACCTGTTTTATTTTATCATACATTTTATAAGTGACTTTATACCTAATATCTACCAAAAAGCGTAAGGTACTTCGTTCCTACCGGGTGGTGTTCCTAGATACCACTTGTCATTTTTTTATTTGTTTTTCCTCAGTGTTGCTATATGTTTTTATTTATAGTTCACATAATGAATTTATAGTAAAATTGAAATAATTGCAATGTGGTTTTTAACCAAAAGGCTCTTACTTTTTGTGTACCGCTGTTGATGAGAAGGTTCTTAGCACTAAATAAGTTAGAATAAATGAAATATTCGCTTTGTTAAAATTACGTGATATTGTTGTAACGCAGGTTTTATTAAATGTACGAAATAACTCAAATTGAATGTTAAGAAAAGGGATAATTTATATAGTGACTATATCGCTTAAGAATTCTCCTTTGGTTCTGGGTCTGAGTAACGAAACTGTTTTATTGAAAAGGAGCCTTGAAGAATGCATCGCAATAAGTTGCGCCCTATTAAGTGTGCATTTTAAACTTCTGCGGAGATTCGATCGAGTTAATTTGTTCCATTTTGAATAAAAAAGAATGATTCGAAGAGAATGGCTTTCGACCGTTTCTTGAAACATGTGCATATTAGTGAGACTGTATCGAGTTAAAAAGAATACAGTTTCCTGAGATATCAGATAGGGCTGCGATAAATCGAAATTAAATATATTTTTATCATGGTTAATTGTTATATTGAATTAACGGTAAAACGAAATTTATCATAATTAAATTATTAGTTTTTTGACAGACCTTGATCTCGAAAATCCTGGTTCACCGCGAGGACCTTTTAACCCAATTCGTCCGCGTCGTCCATTAAGGCCCGGGGCGCCTGGCATTCCAGGTTTACCCGGAATACTTATACCTAAATAAATTTCCGATCAATCGAGTTTATTATTATTATTATTATTATTATTATTATTATTATAGCAAAGGTTATCAATATTATTATTATTATTATTATGGTAAAACTTTACTTGTCTGCCGCCAGTTCATTCTGCTTTTTTCGTTCATACTGTTGCACACGGCAATTTTAGTTCATACATCGTTTCTATACATCGTTTTTCTAGTTCAGTATTTAGAAATATTAAATAATAGAAATATTTTTTTTTTTTGGCCTCCTCAACCAGGGACCTCACCCAGAACCAATAGGAAGAAGAGTTAACTAATTAAAACTTAATTCGATCGGAAATGGCAGAAATAAAGGAATCAATGGCAGGAACAACAGTAGGGAGCAGGAAGCCTTGACTTTAAAAGGAGTAAATAAACGGAAGAACGTTCCGCAGAAGGAGCAGAGCACTCAAAGAAAATGTGATTAGCATCGCAGATAAGTTCCTCATTCGGATATAGATGGCAATAAGGGGAGAGGAAACGAAAGAGAGACGATAACGGGAAGCGGGCAATAGAGTGTGATTGAAGCGTAGGCGAAAAATAGGGACAATAACAGAACGTGGGAAAGAAGGGAATTCTGAGAACCAAGAATTAGTAGAAAGGTTAGGTTAAATTAAGAGGTGGAAGGAACTATCATTGGTAAAAGAAGAAGGGTACATATCCGACGAAAATTTAAAGTGAAATTTCTTACTTAAGGATAAAATATTACAACTAGGGGGATCTTTTTAAAGTAAAAGCGGGAGCGGGCAGCAACCTGAGTCAAAGCATCCGTCATTTCGTTGCCCTCGATGCCTCTAGACAGCAGATCAACGCGGATAGAGTGAAGAAAAGAAAGATTGTGTATGAGAGATCGTATACGAAGATTAGAAATATTACATAGAGGTTAGTAATATATTATTTTATCTTGTTGACATAGGTGTAGGTTTGGTTTGGTGGCTGGTTTATTTTCTTTTTATTATTTTTGATTTACTGGCTGCTACTTTATACTATTAGTTTGGTTCGGTGGCTTGTTCATTTTCTTTTTAATTATATTTCTATTTACTGGCTGCCATTTTCTACTACTCACGTCCGACTGCCTTTATATTCTCCCATTTGAATTTATCCGAAGTCCGAATTATTTCACATTGTCAATTTCATTTAAAAAGTACGTATTTTTCTTTTATTTTTTACACACATCTTTTATATTTATATTTATTTTTTTCTGTTAAAATTTTTTTAATTTTTTCTTTTCCGAGTCTTTCAATATCGCTATGTAGATTGAATTGTGCGATTTTTCACGTGAAATTTCGTCTCGTGAGGCCTACCAACATTTCGAAGAGCAAATTTTTAATTTTCATATAAGACATCGAATTCTTCCTTATTTCAGGTTTATTTTTATTTACTCTTTTTTTTTTTTTTTTTTTTTTGTAATTTATTTTAATCTATTTTTTGCTTCTGATTTTTATTATTTTTTTTTAAACGTCTTAGCATTTGTTGTTTTTATTTAAATTTTTTTTACGTTATGTTATAGTTAATTTTAAAATATCGTCTTCTTCATGTTTGTTCATTTAATGTTGTTTTCCATATTTTTAATTAGTTCCGTTTTGATTTAGTTCAATTCCGAATTAGTTCAAATAATATTAAATGAACGAACTAACATCTTGGAAAAAACGAACTGGCGGCAAAGATGTAAACGCTTACCGTTGTGTTCTGAAATGCGAGCAGTCCTACTTATTCTCGATTTTAGTTATAACTGCACTTTACGTGCACGGATGAATTGTGATACGTTTTAAAAGTTGTATACATACCTGGAGGTCCTGACGGTCCACGTGGTCCTTTAACGCTGATACCTGGAGGACCTCTTGAACCGGGCAATCCATTTAATCCTAGTTCACCGGGAGCTCCCTTCTGCCCATCAATTCCGGGTAGTCCAGGGTTCCCGTCTAAACCAGATTCACCCTGTTCTCCTTGTTCAGCATTCTCTCCGGGTGATCCTATAAAAAAAATTTTCTTTATTATATTATTTAGTTACCGATCTATATATAATTGCGGGTGTACGTTATTATTATTTCTACTATTTTCTGACGGACGCGGTTCCTATTATTTAATAGATACAAAATTCGATAAGCTCTACCATATAATTATTGTCGCATATTTAAATATTATAACCTTTTATGTATGTATAAATATTTACAAACTATAAACAATTGCAAGTTAATTAAATTTATAAAGATAGCCTTCGATTATTCCGTCACCTGTTATATATTAATTTATAAAATAATTAGGCATAAATTTGCTTTTTTCTATTCTGCTATATACACATCTGGCCAAAATAATTATGAATATTGAAAAGTTAAATTTAGAATTGATTAAGTAAGTCATCATCTGATGTAATTAACATTTTTTAAAAATATTATTTGTAGTTAAAAATAAATTCCTATTCTTAGTTAAATCATTCCTGCTGGTACTACGGATGTTACGTAGCTTATGGTTTTATAGCTTTGCAGCCTGTAAGGCTAACTGATCTTTGATATCTAAGTAAAATTTTAATAAAAATTACCGACTTCTAATGTGTATCTATAAAGAATTATAAGTTAAACTAATAATACGATTAGCCATTTCTGTCGTTATGCTAATTCCGATTAATATATAACTATACAAACGGAACATGGTTCGTATTTTTGCAGTTTAATTTAAATACTTGTAATATATTTTTTTCATGTCCCAATTTGCCCGGTCAGCACGGTAGATTAGGCCAACTTATCCCATCGAGAAATGCGCCCACATCCAGCAGTAGATTAGATGTAAATAACGTTAACGTGATTTAACGAGCATATATACGTTTTCTATTTATATAAATGTAGTTATTAATCGGATGTAATAATCTTCGTATAAATAATAGTGAAATATTTAACGTTTGTTGACGATGTTATCTACTATATAAAAATAAGTCGGGTTTTCCTTTCTGACGCTATAACTCCAGAACGCACGAACCGATTTCCACGGTTTTGCATTCGTTGGAAAGGTCTCGGGCTCCGTGAGGTTTATAGCAAAGAAAATTCAGGAAAAATTTCAACAGAAAATCAGGATCTTCATGCACTACAAACCAATATTTTAAGTAGTGCGTGATACATTGTTTGACAGCTACTCATTGTTCTCTGCTTAGTTAATTTATTATGTTCACTGTGAAATTGTGAAAAAAAAAGTAAAAAAAACAAGTTATTCGTTTCCTAGCAAATTTTTATTGTCTTTAAGGTGGTAAGTTGAACTGTGTAAATTATGTGGATCGTGCACTTGAGTTTAAATTCACCACTCTGTCCATAGTCCAAAATGCCTAGAGGACGACGTGCGAACATCGGCCGCCGCACAAGACATGCAAGCCAGCAACAAGTGTATTCAAATAACTTAAGCGAAGAAAGACAAAATATAATAAGAGAAAATGCCCGATTGAGACAACGCGTGAGCACACGAAGATCATTGGCATCATACAATCGCTTGGCATTCCAATATGATCCCACTGCGAACTACAGTGATGATGAAAATTTAGATATTGGACCAATGACGACTATATGCCGATATTGCAATGCGTTAAAGTTCAAAAGAGAAACGGATGGATTGTGCTGCGCAAGTGGAAAAGTCAAACTGGATCCATTACTTACATCACCACAGCCACTGAAACCATTGTTCGATGGAAGTGATCCCGATTCCAGCCATTTTCTTCAACACATCCTTGAATACAATAACTGCTTTCGCATGACTTCCTTTGGAGCTAATATCATTCGAGAAGGCGGCTTCATGCCGACTTGCAAGGTAAAAGATACAACACACATAACCAACTGCGCCAAATCGATCGATGCACGATGCATTCAACCAAGAATTAAATCGAGAGCTGCAATACAATGTTGATACATTGCAGGAATTCGTTCGAAATAATGTGCCGTTGCTGAATGAACGGCAAAAACAAGTATACGAAACATTAATGCAAGCGGTGGACAATAATACTGGTGGTCTATTCTTCCTGGACGCACCTGGAGGAACAGGGAAAACATTTGTCATTTCATTGATTTTGGCCACTATTCGATCAAGATGTGACATAGCTTTGGCGATAGCATCATCTGGAATTGCGGCGACTCTTCTAGATGGAGGTCGTACTGCACATTCTGCGCTTAAGTTGCCACTCAATTTAAACACAATTGATACTCCAACATGCAATATTTCCCGATCCAGTGCAATGGGAAAATTGTTGATACAATGCAAGCTCATTGTTTGGGATGAGTGCACAATGGCACATAAGAAATCACTTGAAGCACTTAACTTCACACTGAAGGATCTTCGGCGAAATAACAATATCTTTGGCGGCTTGATGATATTGTTGGCAGGTGATTTCAGGCAGACGTTGCCAGTAATTCCCCGTGGAACGCCTGCAGATGAATTGAATGCTTGCCTGAAGGCATCACCTTTATGGAATAACGTAAAAACATTATCGCTAACCATTAATATGAGAGTTCAACTTCAAAATGATCAAAGTGCTGCACAATTTTCCAAACAATTGTTAGCTGTTGGAAATGGAAAAGTCCCAGTTGATGCGACATTTGGATTAATTACTCTTACCAACGACTTTTGCCGATTTGTAGACTCTCAATTAGCTCTTATTGAAAATGTTTTCCCAAACATTAGTGAGAATTATCAGAATTATGCTTGGTTAAGTCAACGAGCAATTCTTGCCGCAAAGAATAATGATGTACACGCACTGAATTTCACCATTCAATCAAAAATTGCTGGCGATTTAGTGACATACAAATCCGTTGATACCATAACAAATCTCGATGATGTAGTAAATTATGCAACGGAGTTTTTGAACTCTCTGGAGTTACCAGGATTTCCACCACATAACTTGCAACTCAAAGTTGGTACAGTTATTATGATATTGCGTAATTTGAATCCACCGCGACTTTGCAACGGTACTCGACTTTCGGTAAAAAGACTTATGCCGAATTTGATCGAGGCAACCATTATTAACGGAAGGTACGCAGGTGAAAATGTATGTATTCCTCGAATACCAATGATTCCGAATGATCTTCCGTTTGACTTCAAACGATTGCAATTTCCAGTTTGCCTTGCGTTCGCAATGACAATTAACAAGTCGCAAGGCCAATCGTTTAGTGTTTGCGGGATGAATTTAGAAAATCATTGTTTTTCACATGGGCAGTTATACGTTGCGTGTTCACGAGTTGGGAAACCATCCGCTTTGTTTGTGTTAACGTCAGACCAAAAAACAAAAAATGTGGTTTACCAAAGAGCACTTCAATGAAACGGATAATTTGCGGACACGTATAACGCTTCGATTCAGTATTTACTTTGGATTTACTTTCATTTACTTAGAGAAGTTCAACTAAATAACAATTCATTTTTGTAATCGAAATGAATTCATTACTGTTGTGAAATGAAATAAAATTTTTCCTTTTCAAATATAAAACAAAAAAAAAATTTTTCTTCATCTTTTAATCACCAAAAGAAATGTTACATAAAATGAAGCCATTTGGTGGCGAAACGGAGTTCGCCGGGTTTGCTAGTACTTTTGTATAATATTATAGCTTTATCGGAATTTATTTTATGCCGAAGGTTTATTAAATATTAATACAAATTAATGCGTAATTCATGTTATTTAAAAAATGATTCGAAAAGTTTAAGCTAATGTTTACGACAAAAAATGATAATTCCAGATTTAATTTTTTAACTTCAAATCGTTTACTATATGACGTATGTCTAAGTTTTGATTTGTTAGTTTGTAAATTATAATTTAGGTGATTGATTCAAACTTACAAATAGAGGAACGAAGCTATATTATTACCTGGTGGTCCCACGAGACCGATATCTCCTTTTTCACCGTCAATACCCGGTTCACCGTCTAATCCGGGTTCACCTCTGGGTCCTTCATTACCGAGCACTCCCTAATACAAAAACCATAATATTAGGTAACATTTCATTTAAACAAGTTTACTCGCATTAAATTTTATCATTAAGCACGAACTTGTGCATTTTCCATTAATCAGATATTATCCTAGCGGGATTGATTATACGATGTGATTTTAAATTATCATTCGTAATTTGTAAACAACCATTTAGGCGTAAGACTTTTTCATTGTTTAAAGATTTTTTTGTTTGTTTTTTCGCCCCCCCCCCCCTCGTTAAAAAAAAAAAAAAGTACAATGATATTATCTACAATTTCATAATTGATCATTATCATATCGGCTAGTATACGATACACTTTAGTTTAATAAATATTCCGTAAATTCCGATGATTTCTTCCCATTTAAGTATAAAAATGTATCTGCATGTTAACTTTCAGTTGTAATAATGGAATTCAAGCGAGTTCAAGCCTAGATGAACGCGGTGATTTTGCTGTTTAAAGCTTTATCCAGCTGATTCGTTGCGTATCGAAAATAGTGGTGCATTTTAATTCGTGTAACTTACTTTTTGTCCTATTGGTCCGGCAAAGCCAGGAGTTCCCGGTAATCCCGCTTCTCCACGTAAGCCGATATGACCTGGTTCTCCTCGGTCACCTTTGGTCCCGATTATAACTGGGGTAATTCCACGTTCACCGACCCGTCCGGGAGGTCCTGCGGGACCGGGTAGTCCCGGGGAACCTGGGAAACCGATATCTCCGGGAAGACCTGTTTTCGAATTATGATTATTTGCAAATTATTAATAGTATACGATACTTTTAAAGTTAAAACAATTAACGTTATCGTTCATTTGTGTTACCGAGTATGATTCTAATTAATTATATTAATTAAATGTCAAATACCGGTGTGTTTCGTACTAACGAGAACTATTATCATCGTGAGTATGTAATTTAATTTAATATAACACATATTTTTGTTTTTAGTAATTGGAATTGTAATAGTACGCGATGGAGTCTAGAGTAATAATTTATTAAATTTCTGCCTGATTGCGACAGAATTTTACATTGCGCACTGTGATGTTCGCGTATCAGCGCCGTAGCCATAATTAATTAATGTCGAGAAGCAGAGTCAATACAACGGTTGCACGTATGATTATTACGATTCTCCGTAATAGTTTTCAGCGACAAAGGAAGTTTCATGAAACCGCGCAGCTTTACAAATATAACATATGTATTACTAGTTTTCTTGTTTTCAGATAATCTAAAAGTTTACCATTCAAATCAAGGCCGTGTCCACGGGGTGGGTTTTGGGGATTAACCCCCCCCCCATGAGAACTGAAATAGTTAGTATAAATACAAAAAAATCTGAGAAAAAAAATCAAAAATTTAAAATAAACGATGATTTTTTAGGTTGTTTTTATCTACGTTTAAAAGAAAAAAGAAAAAATATGCTGCATATTTTTAGGTACTTCATTAATATTTTATGCAAAATTTTTTATTACAAGTATAATTAATAACATATGTGTAATTTTTATTAATGTTCATATACCGGGGGGGTAATTCATTTATGTAAATTACTAATACATATAATTATCAAAATGATGGAAATTATTAATAGTACGAATATTAGTGAAAAATGTATTGTTATTTATAAAATAAATATGTAAAGAAAATTTTCAAAACCCCCCCCTTTCCAGAATTCTGGGCACGGGCCTGGTTCAAATGAATAACTTTAGAGATTTTTGTGTGGTTTATGCGTTCGTTTATTTTTATAAAAACTAAAAAAATCGCAAATCTGCTACGTGTCGTCATCTGCGCCCCTTACAGGATAATAAGTATGACGCGGAATTTAATTTTTTTCAAATTTTTCGTAACATTTTGTTATTGATTTTGTTAATTTTAGATCTTTTTCGGTTTATTCCGTAAAATATTCTAGAAAACTTTCAGGGGCTGTTTCGAGATCTCCTTGCTTCGCTACGACCGTGAACATCGTCGATTTTTATAGTTTTTCGAACTGTCTGAACATTATTTAGCAGTGACGATAATCACATTACTGCTAAAATTAAGAGATCTTATAAAGTGCAGTTTAATTGTTGTACGATTTTGTGCGTACGTCTGATCTCAGTTAGCAACAGCTAGTTTCTATGTAATGCGCTGTTGAGACTACAGTGGAGGCGAACTCTGAGGAACAATCATTCTAACGAACACGTTGACACATTGACACGATCATTCGTCATAATCCGTAGCGTAGCCTAACTTGTGTAACATGAATACAGTGATCGCTTATTTCGTGTAGATTGGAGCAGAATGATCAGTGGCGTTGTCCGCGAGTAAAGTTAAAAAATGGCATACCACCGCGGTTGTGTGGAGCTATTTGCACGGTGTAGGGCTGAGTCGAACATTAGCTTAAGTAGAAATTCAAAAAAAATATTGCCTTTATCTAGCGTACAGGATTATCGATGTCTCTAAAGAAAAGACATCGTTTTGTTAATTCTAAACTTCAGTCGTTTATTATGGTCTACGACACTGAGGAAGAAAGCTTTTGTGATCGATGTTTCGTGAAAATCTTATCTTCAAAAGAATTTTTTTTTTTCGTGGTCTTTTTTTAAGACCTTAGCAACCCAATCGATAAAATTAATTCAGCCGTTCGAATTAACGGTATTTTCTTATAAAATGAAACTCACGGAAGACAAAATAAAAATAGCATAAAAGCTCGTATCGAATTACTCCGTCAGTAGAAGCTTCCTTTGATAGCGATAATATCGGAAAAAGATACGATTGTATCGATATTTTGATTAAATGCAAATGCTCGATTCACCGAGACTGAAATCTCTTTAAAAATTACGACCATTCCTTTTCTGTCTTCACTGAAATATTATTTTTCTTGTGTCGATATTTTCGGGTAGAAAATTTTGAAGTTGCTGTTTGTTTCGATTTTCTTTAATATCGAACACAGTTTTAGAATACTTTAATAGTATTATTACGGAAAAGGTTCCATCTCAATGGTTTATTAAACGTTGTAATAAGAAGAAGACTCTAAATATTTGAAACTTTCCACTGTGATCGTTATTCGTTATAAATAAGTTTTGGACACAGCTGTGTTAGAGTATAGTATATTTACACCTGACGTTTCGGAAGGATTACACCAACCATCATCAAAAACAATTACAAAGAAAAATACATCTCTTCATCTTGTTAGTTAAAAATCTTACGATTCAAATCCCCCCCCCCCTTTTTAACATAATTTTAGAAAGTTTTGAATCAGTAAAACAGTTTTGATGATACATATACACACATATATGTATATATATATATTATCTAATATATATGTATAAAAATGGATGTCCGTATATAATGTATATGAGATCGATAAACTCCGACACCGTTTGACTGATCACTATGAAAGTTGGCGCATATATGTATTTTTTCATGGAGAAGGTTTTTATGGCTATCTACTTGGTTGTAACTTTGCGAAGATCAAGAGAAAAAAGTCCAAAATTTAAATTGCGAAAATACTAAAAACAATAAAATGCAGGCGTTTATTCTGTAGATTCTAACGAATTTTTGAACAGTGAGATAGATTTATCCGAAAATACGTAAGAAAATTTGAAACGGGATAATTTTGGGAAGAAATGAAGTTTGAAATAAAAAATTGGAAAACTATGTATTTCGTATGTTTCTCTAAAAATCGATTTACTATTTAATTACAGGGCGATATACATAAATAAACTACTATAATGATCTACGAGAAACAATTTATCTTTTAATTTAGATAAATGCTCAACCACGTTTCCAAAAAAAGAACAAAAACCAATAAAATATTACTCAGGTACATTCATTAATAGTCGTAAAATTCAGCGAGTCGAAATAATAAAGGATTTAGGTGTATATATTTTGACAGTCAGACATTCTTTAATTATCCAATTAATTATGCACATAATAATGCTTGTTAATCATTGGATTTTATAATTAAAAGCAGTGCAAATCTTAAGAGATATATGTACATACGCTGAAAATTTTATATTGTGCCTTATTACATTCTCACATAGAGTATGATTCGATTGTTCGGGATCCATATACGTCACGTTCGGCATATTTACTGGAGAAAGTTCAATCTGAATTTCTTAGATACTTATAGGGGGATTCTTGGAGTATATGCCAAGTTGATTATTATGATGAGGCCTTATTAATTACGTGGAATCTTAATGTTCTATCTGCAAGAAGGAAAGCTGTTAAATTATTCGCTTCTTAGCGCTGCCTAATAAGATTAGGAATGGACGATTATTTTATTTATATCGAGAAAGAATTAATATTAGTGAATTTTCAGTCTTAAGGTCAGCTATGGAAAGGCGTATAATTTTGTTTCATTTAAATTTCCCGAACTAGATAGACTACTTTTATACTCTAACAAGGACTTTATTTAAAAAGAAGATTTATCGATCATTAATAAATATATTTTATTTATTTTTTTTCAATTGGGCTCGTCAACCGAAGACCTTTACCCAGATATATACAACTACAATAAATATATAGCGACAGTTATATTAATGTTAGTGTTCTATTGGTTTTTAAAAGATTAAATTTAGATCGTACCGGAAATTCCTTCCCGAATATAATATTAAAACTCGCCAGTTACTCCGCTGATCGTAATAAGTTAACTACTTTTTTTCTTTTTTTTTTTTTTTTTTTTAATATTGTTTCTAGAAATAGAATTTATAATTCCGTTTAAATAGTCGTTTCAATTTTTGTCGTTTCTTTTTTTTTTTTTTTTGATTTTGTTGTTTGTCTTATTTATTTAAAAATGTTATTCCTGAATTACCTGGAATTCCAATTTCTCCGGGTTCACCTTCATTGCCTCTTTCTCCTTTAAATCCAGTTGGTCCTCTTTCACCGGGGTATCCAATTCGCCCCGGTATACCGAATGTTCCGCTTTTACCTTTAATTCCGGGATATCCTTTCGGTCCTTCTTCTCCTTTTTCTCCTTTTTCACCGACGATTCCTAAATCGCCCATCAGCCCCTGTAATAAATTATTTCGAACTATTAAGATACAAAAATACTCCGTAAATATTTTAACGGTCTCACTTTTTTTTTTTTTTTAATATTAGCTCTAAAAAGGCGAAAGTAAAATAAAAATTAAAGACCGATGTTAATGTTGAAAAATGAAGCGATGCGACAAAATTTTAAACAACTGTGTGCAAAAGTAGTTAAATTCCGGATGACATAATGCTAATCTTTGCTTTTAATGTTAACGTTTCATTATTTACCGGATAACCGGGTCTTCCAGGAATCCCGTCTCTCCCATCGTCGCCGGGTTCTCCTTTGACACCTGTACTACCGTCTATGCTACTTCCATTATCTCCCGCAATTCCGGGTAGTCCGTCCAAACCTCGTAATCCAGGAAAACCTATCGGTCCAATTGGTCCTGTAAAATGTAGAAAAAATATTTTAAGTCTCAGACGTAACTAGAATTCCTTAAATAATTTATTTATTTATTTACAATTTTAATATTTATAATCTAAAATAATTCCGGCTAAATTAATCAAGAGTTTTTAAATGAATAATCGATTAGTTCCTTTATCTTAAATTACAAGTTCTATATAAGTTTTAAAGACAGTGGAATTGCAGGAAAAATTAAATAAAGAAAAAACCTATGTAAGACTTGTAAATAACTTAAAACTGGTTTTATCGAAGATCGATGTTGAAAATGAAAAAATAATAAAATTTAGAAATTATTTCAGTTAAATTGTCATTTGTACAGTTTGGAAATGTTGATTATATTTTACCTGGTTGTCCTTCGTCGCCTTGTACTCCGCTTCGGGAAGTTTCACCTTGCGGTCCTTGTTCACCACGATATCCTTCGTCACCTTGTATTCCCTAAATTTTTTGAGTAAAATAAAATAGGTTACGATGTGCTCGATTCTGTGGAGCTATATTTGTAATTATCTATAATAAAATTTCAGCTTTCTCGTGAACTGAATTATTAATTAATACTTATATAATACCCTATGTAATTTTTAGCCCGGGGTGCATTACAATTTTTATCCTACGATTATGTCCGGTTATTTTAAATAAGATAACATGGGCTGAATGTTGTGTTGTACAATTGCTAAGATTTTTTTAAAATAATAGACGAGTAAGAATGGCATAATCAATTAGAAATTATTTTTTAAAAAGGATTTTAGAAAAAAAAAAAATTGGGTCAAGGGGTCTTGCCCTCTGCAAAGCCGGAAGGACAGAGTTTAATATATATATATATATATATATATATATATATATATATATATATATCAAATACACAAAAACATGTATGTGTTATAGATATATATTTTTTTTGAAATTAATAAACTTTTTTTTACAAAAATAAGATGATTACAACGATTTTATGTTAATTTTAGTAATTCTCAAATTTTAGCGGTTATTTTATTTGTAGGAATTATAATTATTATTTCTTTTTTATTAATTTTCAACTCTCAGTTTATATATATATATATAAATGTTTTTTTAAATCGTTAAATTATTTTAATAATTAAAAAACAGATAGAATTTTTTAAAAATTAACCCAATTAAATTTTTTCCGACCTTTTTCGATTATTGCTTAATGCTATCAATGCCAGATGTAAGGGAGGGCTAAGAGTGGCTATAGCTCTGGGACTCAGCCTCCAAGGAGTCCCGCGCTCTTAAACAGAAAAAAATTGAATTTTCCACATGCAAAATTTAAATTTTTCCCCCCAAAATACTCAATACTGTAAAAATGCAAGATTTTAAATTTGCGTTTTTTTATACTAAAAAGGATTTAGTTAATTTTTAAATATAAAAAAGGAATATATGAATTCATTAATAAAATTATATACTTTTTCCCTATAAAATTTCCTCTTTTTTCTCCCACTGAACTAAATGACATTCTCATACTAACTGATTCACTATCCGCGCTTTTTTCTATCAAAATGTTTTACAAAAAGAAACAGCATCCCATATCCCAGGAAATAATCCAAACACTATCGTCATCAAGCAAAAAAATTATCTTCTGTTGGATCGCATCTCACTACAACATTCGTCAAAACGAACAAGCCGATGAGACTACAAAGCTAGCCTTAAGTATCTCTCCAATACCGAACGCTCCAATCCCAATCGGCGATATGAAAAAAGCTGTTAAATCTTTCGCGCCAAAAGCCTTCCAACGAATATGGGATTTAGTGCCAGTCACAAACAAACTAAAATCAATTAAGAAAACAGTCGTTCCGTGGAAAACCTCATTCCAAGAATCGAGAAAGGACGAAGTAATACTTTTCCGTCCAACGCATGGATACATCCTAAATAAACAACCGCGACCAATCTGTGACACCTGCAATGCCCCAATATCAATCAATCATATAATTACCGAATGCTCGAAATTTTGCAGTCAAAGAAATTCGCGTATCCCACCAAATGAAACTCTTGAATCCGTACTATCCGACAGTTACAGTCAGAAACCTCAAGCTCTATTTTCATACCTCAAAGTTGCCAAATTTTATAACCTGATTGAACAATCACAGTCTTTACGCCTCTAGCCTTAAGGCTGTACACGGCGCTATAAATAAAATAAAATAAAAATAAATGCCACATAAAATGAATATTTATAGAAATTTTCTACCATAAGTCTAATTTATTGTATTAAAAAAAAATGAATGAGTCCTTTAACGTACGTATTTCAAATAATAAATAAACATTCGACAAATTGATTAATAACAATTCTCTATTCAAATATGGACTCCCATGCAATAGTTCTAAATTTTTCTATGTAAAAACGTTTTACGATCTGAAGTATTCTTAATTTTTAACCGACTTCAAAAAAGGGAGGAGGTTCTCAATTTGACTGTATTTTTTTTAATTTTTTTTTTTTTTATTTTTTTTTTATTTATATTTTTTATGTATGTTACCTCAGAACTTTTTTCTAGGTGAACTGATTTTGATGGTTCTTCTTTTATTTAAAAGGTGGTGCTTCTTATGGGGTCGCATTTAAATTTGATCAAGATCTGACTAGTAGTTTTTGAGTTATTCTTAATAATGCGGGAAATTGAAGCTTTTTGGATGCTTTTCATTCATGATTGGTTTCACCGTCGGGTTAGATTTAGCTTCGTTTTTTTTTTTTTTTTTTTTTTTTTTTAATGCAGAGGCGATTGACTTGAAATACTATCAATTTGCTAAATTACCATGGAAATGTAGCTTTTGATGTTTTTACACCGTGGAAATGCAGTTCAAAATAAAGAAATCGATTTTTTTAAAGTATAAAGTATGGAGAATAATGTGAAAAAAATTCAAGTATAACGCTAAAAATTGTAAAATAAAATGTTTTTTACAAAAAATAGATACCGACTTCAAGGTTTATTATAAAAATTTAAAAATGTACTAAAAAGTAAAAAATAATTATTCGATAAAAAATATATATCAGAGTGATTTATAACTTAACACTACGCTACAAAGCCCGGTCAAATGACCGTTTTTGAAATTTAGTTTCGATTTTTGTGTATATAGCGTTACTGTATCGCCATGTAATTTTTTGACTTTTTCTATAATATATATATATATATACATAACCCATTTTTCAATATTCACGAATTTTTTTATTGCTCACTTTTTGAAAAAAATTCATAATATGTCTAGTCTACCATGAGCGATCATTTGACTGGTTGAAGAATAAGGTGAATATAACAATATTTTATAGCGTGATTTACATTTGATTTCTTAATTATTCCCTGTTTGATTTATGTTTTTTTTTTCATTTTTACTTCATCATTTGTATATTAATCTCAAAAAACGTCAAGACATTCGAAAAGTATCAATTTATTAGACAAAATAAATAGTACTAACGAGGATTGTTCTGAAGATGGCCGGGAAGTTCCCGATATTGATGATGATACAGCGCAGAACTTATTTGACAGCGGTAGTGACGAAGAGGATATTTTGGATGTACCAAGAGGACAAAAAAGAAAGAGAATTTCAAAAATGAAAATTAGGAAGAGATTGAAACTGGTACGGACGGAACTGTCTGGCGAAAAATAAGAGAAGAGTCTAACCGCGCAAGAGCACCGAAATGTAATATTTTCGAAGAAATGTCAGGGCCGACAGGATACGCTAAACGAAATATTATGAAGGGAAAAGTTGACTCGGCATTTTCCTTGATTATTGATCATAACATGATTGAACAGATAAGAATACGATACCGAATTAGAAGCATTTCGAATGCTGGAAACGAAATGGAATTTATCTGCTGCAAAATTACGTGCATTTATTGGACTTTTATATGCACGCGGTTCATACGAGACTAAGAATATGGATTATCTTATTTATGGAATCAGAAATAGGGTCGTCCGTCATTTTTCTCGACAACTACCTGCCGAAATGAGTTTACCAAAGTCATGAGGTTTATTCGGTTTGACAACAGAAATCATCGAAGCAAACGCTTACAAAATGATAAGTTCGCTTTGATGTCTGAAGTTTGGTACAAATTTATCAAAAACAGTCAAAAACCAGGAGCATTATACTTCTATAGATGAACAGTTGTTTCCAACAAAAGCACGTTGCAGATTTACTCAATACATGCCCAATAAACCAGACAAATTTGGCATAAAATTATGGTTTGCTTCCGATGTAAATATAGTATTATAGTAAACGGTTTCCCATATTTGAGAAAAGATGAGGGAATCATCGTTGGTCCCACTTGGGGAGTTTGTAGCTTTGAAATTAGCAGAACCATATACCGGCCATGGGAGAAATGTTACTACTGATAATTTTTTTACAAGCGTGTCATTAGTAAGAAAACTTGGAGCAAAAAAAATCTACGCTTGTCCGAACTATTCGCGGGAATAAAAGAGAGCTACCAAAATTAGCGAGAAAGCCAAATGATAGTAATGCTCCTCCACAATAATATACAAATCTACAGATTTTATTCTTACAATTTACAAAGCTCTAAAGCTAATAAAAAAGTGCTGATGCTTAGCATTCATCCGTTGAAATTGAAGAAAGTGATAATACCAGAGACAATTAGATTTTATAATAGCACGAAATTCGATGTGGACGTAACCGATCAAATGGCCGGAAAATTTAGTGTAAAATCTAAATGCCCTTGGGGCCGTATATCAGAAGGAGAGACGGCCAAGCAAGGAATGTTCATCAGAAAAAATAACAAAAACCCCTACAACTATAAATTCATCCGAACGGAAAACTTGCCAAATAAGATATTGTAAAGACAATAAGACTAATAAAATTTGCGTAAATTGTAAAAGATACGTATGTGGAAAATGTGCTTTACAAAATACTATAATTTGTAAAAAATGTGCTCAGAATGTATAAATTTAAATAAAACTTTTCTAAATATAAAAAATATTTTGTTTACTTTACTCCTCACTTTGTTTAATTAACTAAAATTCATTTCTATATTAAAGATACATATGTTTTTGTGGAACCGGTCATTTGATCGGTCATGGTAGGAATAGGTATACAGAAAAATGTCGGTAGGTTTAGTGTTAAGGTGATATCGTAATTCTTATACAACATTCACTTTTTGCAGTTAGCATCAAATTCAAATTAAAATAATAATTAAAAACTGCATTAAAATTTCATTAAATTGTTCCTAGATATTGTAATATGAATTTGATACCAACTCTAATAAGTATTAATGTTGCATAAGAATTACGATATCACCTTTAAGGATATATTACTCTGATATATATTTTCTAATCGGGAGTAATTATTTTTTTCCTTTTTAGTGTATTTTTAAATTTTTATAATAAACCTTGATGTCGGTATTTATTTTTTTGTAAAAAAACATATTATAACAATATTTTATGTTTTTACTTTTATTAAAAGTTACTACGTTTTATTTTGAATTGTATGAAAATTATTTAAAATAGAAGCGAGTTTTAATCGATTTCTGATTTTATAACTATATTTGTATTTCGAAAAGTTTAATAAATCATACTGCGTTTCACTCACTGTTTTCTGATCACGTAAACAGTTATGAAATTTTAAACATGCATACGCTTAATTTCTATAAAGAAAAGAACATGATCAAAAACACCGCATGAGTATATCTAAATTAGCTTGAAAACCGTTGTAGCGACAACAGCCGGCGCCGCTACCGTAGATAATGTATTATAAATAAAGTTTTTATTTTTATTAAAAAAACGATTATTTTTTTAATAACCGCAATATTTAATTTATATATATACAATTTTTTTTTGTAGAAAAGGATACTGTTATTAATAAAAAATTACAAATATTAACATGCACGTATGTAAAATTCCTTTATTTTAAAATTCAGTTTATGTAGGTATTTAATTTCCTAGGGTAAGAAAGTTGATTTGTGTAAAGAGAGCATAATTTCAATTTTATTAGTCATTCATATACATACATAACTGATTTTTTTTGCTTGTTTGTTTGCACATATAATATGATAATGAATTTTTTCAACATTTTTTTTTTTGTAAAGGAGGGCCCCTTATTCAAAATTAGTCCCGGGGCCCGTAAATCCTTAATCCGCCCCTTAATACTACAAATAAACGTTAAATGTGGCTTTAATTATTTCGTAATACCTTTAATCCTGTTAATCCCGCAACACCTTGGGGACCTGGAAAACCAATGTCTCCTCTTTCACCTTTATTGCCGAGTTTTCCTGATCGGCCCGATTTCCCTCGTTCGCCTTTTAAACCTGAAAAGAAAAATTTTCAAAAAATGAACTTAATTTCGCTACAATTGTAAACTTTTATAATGAAATTTTTGCGAAAGATTAAAATAAAAAGCCGACCGATACATGACGAAATTTAAGAACGTTTTTATATTTCGTGATTTCCTGTCGTACCTGGCGGACCGGTGTCACCTCTGTCACCTGCTTCACCGATAATGCCATTTGCTCCAGGAGGTCCATCTCGTCCTGGAAAACCAACGGAGCCTTGATCACCGCTTTCACCTCTTAATCCTGGGAAACCAGCATCACCTCTGGCGCCTTTTACACCGTCTGGTCCGGGCTCCCCGTCAATTCCTAGAGTAAAATATTAAAAGTGAATTCAAGTTTTTTAGGATTGCAGTAAATAAAATTGTAGGTATTAAGTATTTTAAAAAGAAATATTTGCAACTTTTATTAGCGTGAAAATCGCCGTAATTGGTTGCTAACTACCAAATTAGGTAAATATAATTTTTTCGAAACTTTCTTTTTTTCAACTTATTTTTAACGGCGTTGAACGCGAATGCGATTTAAAAATGTATTTTCCGCAATCTTACATACACCCTGTCAAGAAAGTATCGGGAATTGTCAATTTAAATCTCCCGGGTAATAGCTAGGCAGATAATTTTTTTTTTCCAGCTTGGTACAACTGTTTTGTATTATGATGCCTATTTTTAGCGCGATCTGTCAACCAGTGTGTTTACAGCAGCTGTTAAAATCAGTCGACCTTGAAGCGTTTTGTCGAAGTTTTACAATGAGTGAAAATATTGAACAACGTACTTGTGTTAAATTCCGTGTTTCGAACGAAATTTCTTGTGCCGATACACTGAAAATGTTACAGAAGGCTTTTGGTGAATCTGCTTTATCAAAAACGCGGGTTTACGAGTGGTACAGAGCGTTCAAGGATGGTCGGGAGACGGTCGAAGACATGCCTCGCTCTGGACGGCCTTCAACGAGTGTGACCGATGATAACGTCGATAAAATCAAGGAAATCGTTGCTGAAAATTGTCATGTGAGCTTGAGAGAGATGGCTCATGGATTGGGCATGTCACACGAGAGCGTACGTACGATTGTGCACGAAAAATTGGGTATGCAACGCGTTGCGGCTCGGCTTGTTCCGAAAGACCTGAATTTCTTTCAAAAAAAGTACCGAGAACAGGTAGCTGCAGACATGCTGGATCGAGCCAATTTGGATCCTACCTTCTTGGAAAAGATAATTACTGGTGACGAGACATGGGTGTACGAGTACGACACGCTTACGAACCAGAAATCGTCCGAATGGCGGCCAATTGGCGCGCCAAAGCCGAAAAAACCTCGCCAAAGCCGATCGAAAGTGAAGATCATGTTGATTGTTTTCTTCGATATTCGAGGCGTGGTACACTATGAATATGTGCCAGCCGGACAGACAGTCACCAAAGAGTTTTACTTAAGTGTTTTGAGACGTTTGAGAGAGGCTATCCGTCGTAAACGTAACGATTTGTGGGTCGACAATTCTTGGATTCTCCATCACGATAATGCGCCGTCTCACAAAGCCATAATTGTGAATGAGTTTTTGGCCAAACACTCGGTAAATATCATCGAACAACCGCCGTATTCGCCAGATTTAGCACCCTGCGACTTCTTCCTATTCTCAAAACTCAAATTTCCGCTACGGGGAATGCGCTTCGAATCGATTGATGACATCAAGACGAATGCGACGCGAGAGCTAAAGGCCATCCCGGAAACCGCCTATCAGAAGTGCTTTGCCGAGTGGAAAAAGCGTTGGCATATGTGCATCGCTTCGAATGGATGTTATTTTGAAGGTGACAAAATAAATTTGGATGAAAATTAAAAATTGTTCGTTTTATTTAACAATTCCCGATACTTTCTTGACAGGGTGTATTAAAAGAATTTATAAAACTTTTACACCGTTGCTTTATCCGATGAGCTGATTTCGACTATTACTTTTTCAAAACATATTCCTTTTTATCTCTATATCATCAAGCAATTGTTGAAGCATCAAATTTGAAACATTTCCTTCGTGTTAATTACACTTTTAACGGTTTTAGTCCGAGTTTTATTTCAATTAAACTTTGAAAAAATGTTCGCGCTTAATAAGAAAAGTTAAATGAAATCACCGGGGATATATGGTAGTTTGATGATGCTATTACTCGGTTGATAATGAGGTGGTTTCCGCTTGCTTTCGCCATCGCAATGTCGTAGCCGATTGAATCAATACGTGATTTTCGCCGTACGATTGCCCTAACTTGGACCTTGCCGACATCATTTGTCTTCAGCTCCAAGAAGGTACTGGTAACAGCTGTTGTCCTGTACCGGAGACAGTAACTTTGATTTCGAAGGCCGTGGAACGCCGCGGTTAATTTCATAAGAGAAAACTCCCATCGCCGTCCTTAGCGTAGGTAACCTGTCCTTGTTCCAATCCAGTGTGAAAGGGTCTTTCTCGAGTTAAACTCGATACTTGCTCCCCTCAGACTCGCCGTACACCGCCATTTGGTTTGCGAACCCGGTTTCGCTCTGGGACTTTCACCCAAACATCAATCAGGTTACGCGGCGTAGCAGGGTCGCCACGTGCAGACAGGTGTTGGAGTGGTTGTAGAGAGGCTATGAAATTCGCTGGTGTATTTTATATTGCGCATCGCACTTCCGGGTGGCGGTAAACTGGGTGAAAATGTTTAAACTACTAAAACAGATAGGAATACCATGGAACGAATCATCGAAGAATTATACAAAGATCAAACAGTAGTAATCAAATGTGGAAAGAGCACAAGAGAGGCTAAAATTAAAAAGGCAGTACGATGAGGATGTTCGCTATCTCCGATTTTATTTAATGACTATATCGAAGAAGCAATAAATGAAGTTAAGCGTAATATTAAATCTGGCATTAAAATACACGAGGAGACACGGTAAATATGATCAGATTCGTCGATGATACATTGCTATGGTCGCGGAAAGTGAAGAAAACCTGGAACAGTCTTTAAGGAAAATGGAAAGCGCACTGTAAGATAATTACCACATGAAACTGAATTTGCATCAAACTGAATTCAGTAAAACTAGAAGAAGTAAAAGAATTCCCATATATTGGAAGTATTATCACTCAGGATGGAAGGAGTACTAGAGACGTAAAAGCGAGAATAATACAGGCAAAAATAGTATTTACAAAGAAGAGATCGATGGTAACTTCACAATTAATATCAATAGATAAAAGAAAAAGATTTCTGGAATGTTTCGTTTAGAGCGTTGCACTGTCCGTGAAACGCGGACAATATCGGCTATAAATAAATAAAACTCGAATGCATTTTTTTTTTTTTTTTTAATAAAATAATAGTGAGGATTTCCATGCGCTGTGTTTAACTACTGAGGCTATTACAGCACATGGAGCCTACTTAGGAAGGTTAAACTCTATGGTATAGGCCGCTGCTACGCACGAAAGCCAACATAGCTGCGACCGCAGACGGAACATTCGATAAGATCTTAGAGATAGAGGTGGTAGTGAAATAGGTGGATCTTGGTGCCGCAAAAGAGAAACATTCGAGAAGGAGGTGAGATGTAGACGGGGCGTTTGGTTGACCACAGAAGAAGTAGACATTTGGGGGTGCTTGTCCCGTGAAGATATACCCGTGCGAAAGGGTTGTGTGACCTGTTCGGAGGCGATTCAAGACAGAAAAATCTCTGCGAGAAATTTCGTCTATGGGCCACCAGGGTTCTGTGGTTGATTTTATGCTTCGGAGGAATGTACTTGCGGATTTCCATTCCTGCTGCCATTCTTCTCCAGTTTGGTGCATAAATAAATGGGCCATTGTGGGGGGAAGAGGGGGATTACATGGCATTGGAGAGAATAGTGTCGCCTGAGCTGCTCGATTGACGCGTTCATTACCTGGGACTCCTACATGGGCCGGCACCCATAGGAAGGATATTTCAGAGTTTAGGTGGGATAGTCTGTATAGTAGGTAGTGGACTTTTCTTATCAGGGGGTTTTTGGGTTTTATTTCTGAAATAAGTTGAAGGGAATTTAAGGAGTCAGTTATAAGTAGGGCCTTTTGGGACTGGGGGTTAGTATCAGTATAGTGTTGAATGCAGAAAACAATCGCATATATTTCACCGTCCAGTGCCGTGCAGCAATCATGCAGTCTGACTGACTCTGCTGTTTTTGATACTTCGAAGGAGCATGCCGCCGGTGACTGATAACCTTTTGCCTTCGCTCCATCTGTGTAGAGGCATACATGATCGGTGTAGCTCGCTATGGTGTTTTTTACTATTTGTACTACGTTTGGGGGATATTGTGCTTTATTGAATTTTGTGAGAGATATGTTTATATTTGTGATCGGCTGACTCCAGGGAGGTACAGTTATTGCGAAATCTGGTAAAGCTCTTGGGATTGAGGGGATTTGGAAATGATCCATAACTGAAAAAAGTTCAGGCACTGGATCGTTCCCAAAACTCCCATTAGGGGATATGGTGGCCGGCTCGAATGACGGGGTCTTAGTATTACTAAGGAGGGAGCTCAGTTCTTTAAAGTTGTAATATTTCCTATAATAGGATAGTGGGGGACAACCTGCCAGTGCACACAAACTTACAACAGGAGTAGAGGGATGAGTGGAAAGAATAGACCGGAGGGCCGCAAAATGTACAGGATCTAAGGATCTTAGCACACTATTGGCGGCTGAGGAGTATACCTGGCACCCGTAATTGATTCGCGAAAGGATGATTGATCTATATATTGTAAGGAGTAGTTTTGGATTTATGTTGTATTTGTAATTCGACAGATATTTTAGGATGGACAAGGATTTTAGACATTTAGCTTTGAGCTCACGTATATGATCGCGCCAGGAGAGTTTTTTATCAAATATTAAGCCTAGAAACTTGAATGATGGACGGTTTGGAATAGGAACACCATTTAGACTCAGGAATATGCTGGAAAGTGCGTTTTGGCGTCCCCTGTGGAAATCAACACATATTGTTTTTGTTGAGGAGAAGGTCAAACCGTTGTCATTGGACCACTTTTGGAGCTTTTTTATGGATTTTTGTAGGATATTTTGAGCGTTTATAGGATGGTTGGATGATAGGGAGATGTTTAGGTCGTCCACATAGAGCCGGGACGTTACAGGGGCGGCAAGACAGTCAGTTAAGTCGTTAACGTAGTATATGAACAAGGTTGCACTTGAAGCAGAGCCTTGTGGTACACCATTTTCCAACAGCATCAGTTCAGACGTTGACGAATCAGTCGTAACTTGGATCGTTCTATTGTCTAAGAAGCTGTGTAGGTATTTACCCATTTTTCCGACGATTCCCGCCGTTCGCAGTTTTAGTAGTAGGCCATGACGCCACAGGCGATCAAAAGCTTTCTCTAAATCGAAAAATACTGCATAGAGGTGCTGTTGACGCTGAAACGCCGAGAGTATCTGCCTTTGCAGGCTAAGTAGTTGGCTGACTGTTGATCTTGCCTCTCGCCCGCCGGCTTGGTTAGGAGAAAGAAGACTTTTTTGTTCGAGAAAAAACAGGAGACGCCTATTAACCATCTTCTCCAGCGTTTTGGAAATGACACTCAATAACGAGATAGGACGGTAACTTTCGGGAAGGGAAGGGTCTTTGTTTTCCTTTAGTATTGGGATTATATTTGCCGACTTCCATTGCGCGGGGATGTTTCCAGAATTCCAGATTTGATTGTATATGTGTAGGAGAAAATGTTTTCCGGAAATTGGGAGGTACTTAAGCATGTATGGGTGGATGCCGTCGGGGCCAGGAGCAGTGTTGGATGTATGGTGGTTGAGTTGGAAATTTAGTTCTGAGATGGTAAAATTACTATTGTATGATTCATTGGATTCGGGTGGAAAGTGCACTGGCTGTTGCTCTGCATGGTATTTCATGCTACGGAAAGCGGGGGGATACTTTTCTGATGACGATTTGAAATATGGTACTTGAGAAGAATGATGAAAATCAAGCGAACAGATAAAATTTTCAACGAAGAAGTACTACAAAGAGCCGTAACAAAGAAACGACTTTTAAAAACAATTATTACGACCCGAGACCAGTTATTTGGTCATATATTGAGGCATGATTCTTTGATGAAAACAATAATAGAAGGAGAAATATACGAAAAACAACCCATAGGGGAAGACCTCGTTATAAATATAGGACCCAGATTCTGGAGGACCTGGGATGTAGTAACTATGCAGAATTAAAGAGACTGACAGAAAGAAGAAAACAATGGTGTGATGCTACAAAACAATCCTCGGATTGATGACAAATGATGATGATGATGATGATATGGTAGTTTACTGGCTATCAGATTATCTGGTACTTTTTATACATTGAAAATATCTATGTTATCAAAAAAAAAAAAAATGTTTACGAAAGCCTTTCGAATAATTTGCTAGGTTTTCCTAATGGGCCGTTTGACTGTTTTTTTTTTGTTTTTTTTTAAATATATGTATATTTATTACTATTTCCACATTTCCTCGTCAAGCTAGACGCTTGTCGACAAGTTTTCTGACATCTAAATATTTCTACCCTATACTACTTATGTACTATACGAACTTTCTTTCTTTTTTTTTTTATTTATTTCATTACAATAATAGCCCGTACTATAAACTGCTACAATGGCCAGTAGTACGGGAATAACTTAATATATACAAATGGATTTGGCAAAGAAAAATAAAAAATGAAAGAATTTACTATAATCTGGTTATGAGGCCGACGTCCTTTAGGAGATCAAAAAGAGTATGATATGGGGTACAGAGAAGGATAGTTCGTAGTGTTGGTGAGGAAGGGAGGGAATTTCGGAGCGAGAGAGATACTGGACATTCGAGGAGAATATGGGGGATGGTATAGGGATAGTGGCAAAGGGAGCATACGGGAATAGGATCCTTAGAGAGAAGATGTCGATGAGTGAAGGAAGTGTGTCCTGTAAGAAGGCGTATGAGTAGAACGTCAGTCTTCCGTTGACCGGTAGACACGCTGACATAACTTGGAGTCTCGAATATCGATCGAAGCTGGTTTGTAATGGGTAGTTCTGCCCATCGGCGGCACCATTCTGCGACCACGGCTTCTTTTATTAACCGGCTGGAGAGTTCCGTGCGACTTAGTCTTAGCGATGAGAGCAGAAGCTGACTGCGGTCTTCAACGCACTTTGTGGAATACGGACGTGGAGGTTGTATGCTTATCGGCGGATTTAGGAGCGTATGTTGTAACGATTGAGTACGCGCTACAAATTGTAGAAGCCGCGCTGCCCGGTGGAGATCCGGAGGAAGCTCGTTACATAAGAAGTATAGGTTGGAACATGGCGTTGTGCGGAAGGCTCCACTTGCTAATCGTAAAGCAGTGTGGTGTATTGTGTTGAGTGATGAAAGCGTAGAGCTCGATGCTGAGGAATAGACGGCTATGGCATAGTCGCATTTGGATCTGATAAGAGCGCGATAGAGCAGCAACAACGATTTGAAGTCTGCCCCGTATGTTGTGTGGGCTAGTTTTTTCATTAAGTTTATTCTTGGCAGGCACGATTTTTTCAGAGTGCTGATGTGATTTTTTCAGTTTATCTTCCGGTCAAATGTAAGCCCCAGGTACTTCGCTGTTTGTTGGTTAGGAACGGTAGAGCCATTGATGGTGATTTTTAGTTGTTGGTTACACTTTTTATGCTTGCAGAAGTGCATAGCTTGGGTTTTGGTCTCGGAGAATTGTAGGCCACGTTTATGTGCCCAGGTCACTACGCGGTTGACTGTTTCTTGTAAGACCTGCTCTCCTAGGGAGACGGTGTTGCATGATATAAAAATTACGAGGTCATCTGCGAACAGGGCCGATCGTACTGGGAGCGAGATCTCGTTGACCACGCTGCTAAACGCTATGTTGAATAATGTAGGACTTACGACTGATCCTTGTGGGACTCCGTTTATCAATTGACGACGACTGGAAACGACGGATCCAAATCGCACCACGAAACTTCTGTCGCTGAGAAATTGATTAAACTTATGTACTATACGAACTTATCGCCGCGTAAATCATTTTATTAAAAACTTATCCTGTTTTTCCTTATTTCTAACTCAGCTATATAACTAATTCATTATTTATTTTATTTTATTCCGTCCATTTTCCTTCCCGTTTTTTTTCACTTTTGTTTATCACTATTTCCGCACTCTCTTCTCTTATTTAATGCTTATTGTTGTTTCTTTATTTCCCTCTTTCTGTAACCATTTTCCTTTATTTTCTTTTTTTTTCACCCCAATTTTTTCCTCCTCTATTATTTCCTTAGACATTTTATTTAACAACTGCGTTGCTATAACGTATTTGTCTGTTTGCTCCCCCATCTTTGTTTTAGCTGTCGGTAGTTTTTCTATAAATAGTTTTCCCTCAGCCTGTATTCTTTTTCGAAATGTTTGTTCATGCAGATGTGCCATCGAGCAATCTCATCTCATTTCATTTTTGAGATTGTTTTGTTTTTTTCTTTTCGAGATAGTTTGCCGTTTTATTCTGCGACGATAGAGTAAAATTTCGTAATGTGTGTTTTAAGGTTGGCCGCAGTTTTCAAAAAAAAAAAAAGATCAATTTCTTTGCTGTTTTCATTGATTTGACAATCCGACGAATAAAAAGTTCCTCGGCATATGCGACAAATAGAGGGCGTGGAAAAATTAGGAAGAAGAGAAATCGATAAAAAAAAAGCCAGGAGGTTGAAGTGAAAAATCATCGGGTGCGTAAAGGAGTGAAGACGAGAAATAGGACTAATGAGAATAGTTTGTTCAGAGGTGAGAGAAGGCCTGAAAAGGCAAAAAGGATCAGTAGAATTTTAAGCGAAGAAATTGAAGAAATGGTAAGAATGTGTTTCAGTTGAGCATAAGAAGAAACTGAAGAAGAGTTTCTGTTGTAAAGTGCTGATTTTTTTATAAAATGTGGAATGCGCGGAAAGTAGTAAATTAATTTCGATTTTTTATTGTTTTTCTCGATTTACAATTAATTTATTTAATCCATCTGTCGGGCACACTACTCTTTTAGTGAGTATAAGAGAGAAAAAGAAAAAAAGTATTAATTTTGTACATTAAATTATTACGACACCGTTGAATAAAATGAACGGCAGAATTATCGAACCTTATAAGATATTACCGAATAGGATGGAAATAAATCCGGTGACCATCCTTAAGCAACCGGATTCTGTTATGTTCGCAATTAAAATAGGGCTAAATATTAATCAATAATAGAGTATAATGTTGTAAAAGATTAAACGGCGCTCGTCGTAGGAAATGCGCATGAGCATCTTCCAAGAAAATTTAACACGTTCAAGACTTTTCGATGACGTTTATAAGCGTACGAAATAAGGAAGTATTCAAAAAAAGGTCGAGAAAAAGAAAGGGGGATTGGAAGGAATGGCAATGAGTGAAAATAAAACGGAAATAAGAAGAATAAGACGATGGAAAAAGCGAAAGAAAGAAATTGCTTTAATAAGCAATGAAATGAAGAGGAACAGTTTGGCCATTCAGCATCATCAATAAATTAGCTCAACTGTAAATTTAAATTACAATAAAATTTATTCCAGTTTCTGAATGAGTTATTGTTATATAAATGTCTCTTGTACATCTATGTCATCCGTTTTTTATTTTTATTTTTTCTGTTTTAACTACATTCCAGCAGCGAACGTGTATTATTTTAGCTCAGTTTATAGATTCATTCCACTGTTAATTTGATGCGATAAGTCACCACACGCGTTTATTAATATCGAATATTGTATGCGAGGGCGATTTAGCGGAATAGATACATTTTTCGTATTTCGCATGTTTTATTTATGTCTTAATTATTTAAATTTACATACATTTTTCTACTAATTTTCAGCCGACTGATCAAACAAATCTCCTCTGGTCGGGTATGGCATAATAATTACGAAAATACTACATTCTTTTTTGCCTCTGATTATTTACAGTCTTCAGCGTCAAATGAAAGGCTCGCAGATTTAATGTTCGTGATAAGCGGGTTTTCTTTTTTATTATACAGTAGGAGCTAATATGTTCTTAAGCACTCCGAAGAATCAAATTATTCAAAATGTTTCATTTTTGCATTTTTAAAATTTTGTAATATTATATAATTTTTTGTGAATGCGAGATTTTTACAATTCAGCATTACAACAATCGGTTTATGGCGCTAGAAAATATTAATTTTTCCTTTGAAAATATATATGTATTTTGTTCGTTTGGATTGAAGAAGAGCGCTTCTTGGCCCGCTCTCGCATCACTCGTCATTTTGCTACTGTTTTCTTCAGAGAGACTTTGAATTGTGTCAAATTAATTTGTACCACTTTTTTCTAGATTGATGTTTATCGGCGGAAGAGCCGGGAAATTATTGTCATTTTCGAACTGAATGATTTCAATCGATTACGCGCTATATGGTAATATAGATGTCGCGAATAATAATAACAACCGATTTGAATATTTACACATAATATAATACACTCTAATGTATTTAATCGTGGCCTATATAGATTGTATTTCGCTTATAATTTATCTCGAAATATTCTATTATTACCTTTAGTTCCGATAGATCCAAATGGTCCTGTAAGTCCAGGAAGGCCTCGGTCTCCTGGTAATCCGGGACTGCCATCCCGTACAATTCCTGGCTGCCCTTTTTTACCCTGTCGAATATAAACACGTAAGATTATTTTTTTCCCGCTGACGAACATTTTTTCTTCTTTTATAAATCGAATTTGTATTCTTTCGCGACAAAATTTATTTCGTTTTTTAAGCGGTAACACCAACTACTCTGAAGTTTTTAATAAACTGATTTTTTTTTTTTTTTTTTTTTTTTGTTTCTAAAATAAAGGCATAAAAAATAAGAGGTACGTTTCGTCAAACTGAGGAATTCGGTGTATTTGTAATTACAGTAAGCTCCCTCCATTACTAGTGAGGACAATTTTAAGCATTTTTTCCTTCAATACCATAAGCATTTTGAAATTTTTATGGAAATTATTTTCTTTATGAAATTTTTCCAGTGAAATAGAAAATAATGCAACTTTACGTATTGATTTTCTCGGAAACGAACTTTTTGATTTCATTACTTGTTTAACTTCTGATAATGTTCAGAATTTCTACAAATTTCTTTACGTAATATCGTGTAAAAAATAAAACTGTATTTTTATTCCGCATAAACGTTAAATCTCGCAAATTAATTTATCTCCGTCAACGACAGCGTTTTCCTTTTTTCATATTTATATAATTATTATTTTCGTATACTTCACGGTGTACGAAAAGTAAATTTATTTGCATTAAACCAGATATCGCTCTTTATACTTTGAAAATAAATAGAGTAACTATAATAACATTTATATATATATATATATATATAAATATATACAAATATATATATATATATATATATATATAAAGCTGTCTGTCTTTTCCGTGTTAGCCTTCGATTCATTTTTTTTCTTTTTTTCCGGCGCGTCAACTATGGACATGAACCTAGCGCCAATGAAATTTTTGAAGTATCGATGTTCGAGAGCGGAATTCGAACCAGAGGTCCTACACGAACGAGACACCACTATTTAACCAAGCAAAATAAATACTCGTTAAAAATTTTTAAGCGTGGGAGTTAACTTTTTTTTTTTTTTATGGCCCAGCTCACGCCTTTTGGCCATTAATCCTCGTTTCCAGTTATATTTCCATTTTCGTATCTTTTATAAATTTATACAGACACACTTACATACGAATATGGCTGTTCTACAATTTCTAACACTGTCAGTGGCAATGTATACCGACTCGTCAATAGACACCTAATGAGGCTCCTTCTTTCCTCTTCATATTCTACGCACTGCCATACTAGATGCTTCAAACTTCCGATTTCTCCGCAGTTTTCGCAGGCCTCATCATTTAATATACCCCATTGAAAAAGTTTATTCGGAGTCCGATAGTGTCCCACTCTTAATCTACTCCTTCTATCTGCCGGTTAACCGGTTTCACGAAATGGTTCAAAAAACTTCCTGCCTATAATATTTCGATAACAAAATCGCTTTTTTTAAATTTTTGATAATGAAGAGGTTTTTAAAAAATACTTTTAATTTTATACGTTGCTGCTGACGAATTACGTCTAATTATTTACAATTCTAGTTCTTACCAGTATTTTGTTGGTAAAGGTATGAGCAAAAAAGGTACACAATTCGGAAATATTTAAAAAAAAATATTTCGTTAATTTTAAATAATATTAAGTAAAAAAGTTTACTCTTGCTCCGGGTAGTCCTGCGAATCCGGGAGAACCTTTCTGACCCAGCTGTCCAGGAGTTCCGGGTATTCCAGGACGTCCTTGTAAACCTTGAGGACCTTCATCGCCAGGTTCACCTTTTACACCTGTAAGTCCTTGCGATCCCCTTTCACCGGGCAAAATACTTCTTCCGGGTTCACCTCTTTCTCCCTTTTGAGCTAGCGGTGCCTATAAATTAAGATATTATACGCTTTATCAACTTTTGCATTAAAAAAGTACGAGAAACAAACTGCTACTACTAACCATACATTTTATTCGTCTAATAATTTTTCCTAGTATTATGCTTGCAAAATTATGGTGTATTTTAAAATACACAAAAAATAAAATAAAATTATATTCAAACGTAAAATTCGGATAAACAATGAAAAACTAAAATGCTTCTTATTTAAAAAAATTATTCTTTGTCATGTTGCTGTTTAGATGTTTTCAAGCCGAAATAGAAAATTGTACAATTCAATAAAATACGTATAAGCGTAACTGTAGTTGAATTTTTCATAGCGCATAGTTTTTCATTGTTCCTCTGCGTGTTATTCGATTAAATTACGAAAAATTATAATACACAGAAAAGGTCGTTAAATAGCTTTGTAATGTACTCTTTGCTGATCCGTAATTTTCATTATCATTAATCGTCAAAAATATTGCATTTCGGCGAGGTTAGATGTAGATATATATCGCTTTTATATACCCATAGAGGAAGTTAACGATACAACCTGAATCTTTCCTTCTTCCTCTGTTGATTACATAATCCTTCTCATACGCTCTCTTATTCACAACATTTTCCTTTCTCACTCTATCCAAATTGACCTAGTGTGGATTCCTGGCCACTCTGGAATCGAGGGTAACAAGTAGGCCGATACACTAGCTCATTCATCCTCTTCTACCGGTGAATTCCCCAGCGTCTTTTCATCTCATAATATTAATCTCCTCTCCACTTCAGCTCATTCCAAACTATGGTTAAATTTGTATTCCTCCTCATTCTCAAATCCGGATTCCTTTTAGCTCTTTATCTAGCCTAATCTACCGTCTTATCCATGATTTTTCAATTTTCCCCAACTCTCTCTACAATCTGTTGCCTACGCTTTGGTCATAGTTTGCTTTCTGCTTCCTTATCTCGCTTTTCTCTAGTCCTCTCTCCTCACTGTCCCCTACACCCTTCCTCTCACAACTTTATAGGTGACGCTAATCACATTTTGTTTGAGTGCACCTCTATCGCTTCTGAACGTTCTTCCTTTTACTCTTCTCTTTTGTAAATTGGTCTTCCAACTCTGTATTGTGCATCTTTTGTTCTCTCCTTGCCATCACCCTCGGTCATTCCAGCACTTGAGTCTTTCCTATCTTCCATATCTGATCGCATAAACATTTGATTCCGCTTCTCACCCGTCCCTCTCTTCTTGGGCCAATGTCTTTATGATGAACTCAAAAAAAAAAACAAAAAAAAAAAACGGTGTGATTATGGCATGTTCGCATGGAAACTATAGCAGTTTTGTAAGGACGAATCCTTGCTTTTTAATATTGATTTTTGGGGTGGCTGAGTTAAAATTAATCCGTTCATTACAAGATTAGCGTTTTACATGCGATAATGTCTCACGCTTTTTTCCAGGTTTCCGGTCGACTAATTAAATTTTCTCCCGTTGTTATTTCTTCCGATAAACCTCCGTTCGTTTACTTTAAAATTTTTTTGACACTATTCATTTTTCAAATTTGATTTTTTTACCTGCCGGTTTATAGTCTCTTTCTTCCCCGTCAATAATTAATACATTTGATCAATTAGTGGCATCTGTTTTTCCCAACCGCATACTCAGTTTTATCGATGGATCCAAAAATTACGATCAGTGCATCTATCGTTTTTAATTACTCAAGAAGTGTATTCAAACATTCCGTCTATTTACTACCATATAGTGGTTGGCAATTTTACGTGCCACTGAATTCGCAGTTTTCCTTCCCGACTGTAAAATGTTTCTCTTTTGATACCTGACTGCCAAAGTACACTCGGTTATATTTCCTTCGCACACATTCATCCTTCGTCACATCCTATTATCCTACATTTGCGGTTCTCTCTTGCTCACATTCCTTGCAGATAAGTTTCTATTATTTATGAGAAGGCTAATTGCTCGTTCATTGTCATCGGGCGACTTCCTTCCTCTGTATTGCTAAGCGAGCCAAAAAAAATGGATCCAATTTGAAATTTGGACATCCTTTCATAATCTTTCCTTTATAAATTTCCTCTCGGTCTATTACATTTATTCATTCACCTTACCCACCGTACGTCTTTCAGATTTCCTACACCTCCTTGCTCTACTATTTTTTCACTTTGTCCTCTTCGCTTCTATCGCAGTTTTACTTACCATTATCGTTTCTTTATTATTCGTCTTCTATGCTTAGACAACACACTCGTATGCGACGCTAATCACATTTTTCTTCTTCTTTTTTTTTGTAGGGAGCTGCTCATTCCTGTTCTCCGATCAGTTCTCTACTGAGAATTACCGCCCCTTAATTTTCCTGCTACGCATTGTGTATCGTTCATTCTCGTTTTCTTCCCCTCACCGTTAGTTTTATTCCTACTAAAGCTACATTTTTGTCCGTGAAATATTAGGGTTAATTAATTCCGTTAGTTTCTTCTTATCGTTAGTATTCTTGTTCCTTTGCCATATTTGCGTAGTGCATTGTCTCTTTATACGCAACCGACGATTATGCTACTACTCTTCCGGGTTCATGTATATTTTTCGGGACCAGTACAAATTCTGTGCTATCATTTGACGATCGTGCTGATTCTTTCATTATTTATAGTTTTTTTTTTGTCCCTCTTCCTTTTTCGTCAATCAAGGTCCTTAACCTAGAAACAAATAGAAAGGAAAAAAGCAAAAACAACCACCTAAAAGGTTAAAATGATATGCGATTAGAAATGGAAATAGCATAAAGGAAAGTAACAGGGGAATAATAGCAGGAGTTAGGAAGGAAAGGAGAGAGGGGAAGCATCGAAAGGAGCAGGAAAGTCCAGCGCCGGGAGTTGAGAGTACAGGTGAGAGCGTTCTGTAGAAAGAGCATAACATTTAAACAGGACATGATTGGAGTCGCAAATAAGAGGATGATCTGAAACGTGTAAAGAACCTTAAGTCTTAATTCTAATTAAGAAGATAGTAGCAGAACGACGAGAATAGGGAAAAGTTTGAAACCAAGGCTGATAATTTGGAAGGGAGTGTAGAAGGAGTTAATAATGGGAAGAACGGTTGGAGAAGAGAGAAAAGCATTATTTATAGTTTTCATTTCCTTACTTCAGCTTCCGTTTGCAAGCCGAATGATCATTTATTCTTTTTTTTTTCCCGTCCAAACACTGCGGTCACTGCAGTTGTAGCCGTATCGCTCGAGATGGGGATTCCTTTTTTTAGTTTTTCTTACTTTAATTATAGCGCATACGGTTTTCTACATCAGCGGTCCCTCGGGGAGAGTGCGTAGAACAGCAAGGACACAAAAGTTTCTCTTTAGCATTCCTAATCCGTCCATCCTTTTATTTTTCCATGTACTACGTCGATTTTATGAGTACTAATAGCTATCGTCTTAGAATATCTTTTTCTTCTATCTTTTTCGCTGGTTCTGGTCATCTCCAGAATAATTCCCTTTGCGATTTTCCTTTTTTTTCCACGTCGATGGGTAAGCATCCGTGTTGGCAATAATGGGGAAAAAAAGATATCTACCTCATTCAAATATTCATATGAAATGCGTAAAAAGATTCCAGGTAGACTAACTAGAAAACAGTGCGATGTGTGCTAAAGAAAGAAAGTCGTTTTCTACGAATTATTACGAGTATATACGTGTAATCAAATGTCGCTCGAAATTCTTTTAGCTTTGGAAAAAAAATTAAAGTTTATACCGGTATTCCGTCTTCTCCGGGTCTTCCTGGTGTTCCTTCAGGTCCGATTGGTCCTGGATCTCCTGGTACACCTGGATATCCTTTTAGTCCTACATCTCCGGCAGTGGTTGTTCCGATAGGACCTGGCGGTCCAGCAGGACCTCTTAGTCCTTCTTCTCCCGTTGGTCCCATTGGTCCTTTCAGTCCGGGCGCACCTTCATCGAAAAAGGACATATTTAAAGATACGAACGCTAATGTTTTATGTTCTTAATTAATTATTGGCCTTTTTATTTTTTATTTTTATCTTTGTTATTCTCTTTATGACATCATTTTTCGATATGATATTTCTAAAATTTTTCTTCCGAATTTATCGAATAAAAATTCGTATCAATGTGTATAATGTTATCAAAAATAACGAATAATGTCGTAATTTGTAGCGTTATTAATGTTTTGGGAAAATTTTTAATTACAAATTGTTTCCGCTTGCAAAGACGAGAAATGAAATATTTTTTTATTTTCTTATTTCGTTTTTGTGATAGATCTCTCTGTTCGAGAAGAAGTCAAAAACCTGTCATGAACCGCACCTAATTCGTTCAAATATATACGTTTTTATACGGTAAATTCTTATCGAACAAATCTAATATAAGATTTGAGCCGAGTTTCCTTCGAACAGAATACCATCACCTAGGATAGCTTGTTTTGGGTTATGATTATTCAAAAAAAAAGGGAAAAAAGTAAAATAAATTTTAACACTAGGCAAATAGAAAAAAATCTATATGCACTCACACTAAACAGATATTTCTACATACGATCCCGATCATATAATGTTCGATGGTTTGTCACTTTCAATTGAAAAAGCTTCTGTCTATTCCTTTCTTTTACAAATCGCTATTCCCACTCCATACTGTGCTTCATTCATTCTCTCCCTTCTTTCTCCTTCTGTGATTCTAGCTTTTGATTGTTCTGTTGGCTATCTCTGATCTTTAAGGAAATGTGAGTCTTTCTTGCTTCTCGGTTAAATTTTTCCGTAGATAAGAGGGAATGATTAATATATAAATCTCCGTTTGACTTGATCTTCCTGGTCCGTATTGCGTCCCTCATATCTTTCCTTCTCCATACATTGTTCCCACTATATTGCTTACATCCTACTAATAGCATTTGATATCGTATAAAGATATAATTTACTCCTTACTTTTCTAATTGTTTCTGGATAACGACGAGTAACCATATATATATGTATATATGAATCTGAACTGGAATGTTTTGGAATTTTTAAGAAATACATTGCTCTCATAGTCGTCTATCCCTTAGGGCGAATTTTTAATGTCCGTTTTTGTAGCGACGCATTTATTAATCTTTCATTATCCTGCAATATAAACAGTTTCAAAAAAAAATAAAACCCCCTCAAAAAAACGTTATAAATTTGAGAGGTGCAGTAGATTTGGCAGATTTAAAAAAAAAAAAAAAAACGATAAGAAAAATTGACATTATATACTGGGAGGAACTTAAAGAATTATACCAAAAAGTAAGCACCATCGCAGATAGGCTAAGTGTGAGTTTAAAATTACCGCGACTAGTAAATCGGCTGACAAATAGAGTTAATCCTCAACAGTTTTTAGAATCTCCGGAAGATTCTACGCTTTATTCATTTTTGGAACTTATGAAGAAAAATTTATTTATCATGAAGTAAGAATTTTAGTCTTTATTTTTAAATACACAAAATAAAATAGAAAATGTATATATATATATATATATATATATATATATATATATAAGTGTAATCACAAAACACAAATTTTACATTATTTTATTAGATTATTCATTTCTTTTAAATGCTTTTAGTCTTTTTGAAATAACGACTTTGGTGCGAAATACAAAGAGACTTTTGCGACGAAATTTTCAACGTAAATAATGTTTGACGTAAATCGTTTTGTTATTCGCGTTGTTTTGTACTTACTTTTCGTTTTTGTTTTTCCATCAAAGGTGGATTTTGATTTTTCCGTTAAAGGTGGGTTTTGATTTCTCAGAATTAAACTGCCATAAATCTGTTTTACACATACCATCCTTCTTTCAAATCTTCTAATAAAATTTCTATTTCATGATATAGCTGATGTTCTCCTAGTTGATAATTATACCGAAAAGATACGTCATAGCCTTTAAAAAATTACCGATTATATTTGGAAAACTCATGGCCAAGATAAATTCTCCAACGAAGTTCTTCGGGCTGGTGATTAAAACTGTAATATTCGGTGAATAACTTATTGTGAGTTCAAAAAGTTCCAGCACTGTGATTATAAAAAAGGAACACTTAACGCTGTCTATTTTCGATGAACAGTACTTTTCTGAATCTGCAGAACTTTAGATCATACTGAAATGTCAATTAGTTAGTGGTTCAGAAGCATTTGAAGTTGACGCGTATTGTGTGTTTGTCACATTTTTAATGTAATGGAGCAGAGTTTTGATTTCTGTCTGGTAAAACAGCCAAAAAAAACATTTCATATGATGAAGGAAGCATATGGAAGCGATCGTTTAGGTCGCAGCATTCGAGTGGTATTTGCGTTTTAAAACTGGTCGACAATCGCTTAATGATGATCGGGGGGAGGGGCGTCCCAATATTAGCATCTGCATGAAAAATATCAACTACGTAAGTGATCTACTGGCCGCTTATTTATTGCATCGATATTAGAAAAAGCCGGTATAAGTATTGGTAATGTACACACTATCGTCCATGATGTACCGGGCAAACGAAAACTGTAAAATTTGTTTCTCATTCGTTGACACCAGAATAAGAAGAGTAGCGAATTAATACCTCGCAGAATTTCGTTGAATGAGCCGACAGTAATAACAGTTTTTACAAAATATGGTAAGATACACGGTCTTTTCAATGCGATCCGACCGCGAAACGCCAAACAGCCGAATGGTGTGGTCCTGATGACTGGAGAGGAAGTCAGAAGAATGACATCACAGGTAAAAACAATGCTTATCATTTTTTTTTTTCCGATTTTCGTGGCAATCGCGAATTTGTACCACACCTGGCCAAACCATTAACTTTGATATATGCGTCAGATATGCATCGGACAAACATAACTATTGTAACGCTGACTCCATGCTAATCCATGAAAAATATAGGAGACAAAAAACGCAACCACATAATAACAGCGTCCATCTTTGAGGTCCTTGTGAAAACCGATCTCTCATTTCGTTGCTTATATGGATAACGAGACACACGGGCATTTTGGGAAACACAATCGCTGACAGAGCAGCAAAGGAAGTAGCGTCGATGCGACCTGCTTCGAATATAGGCTATCAGGCGTTAAATATTTAATCAAAAAACTTTTCTGGATCTTGTGGCAAAACAAGCGAAGACTAATTCCAGACCATCGCACTTTCGTCTCATCAAAGACAACGTCTATCCGTGGAATCACTTTCCCTCACTTTGTGAGGACCAGTCTGTATCGGCTTCGCATCGATATTCACATGGTCACGTTTTGTCTGGACTCCGCTATGCTCTTCATGCAACGTCCCCACCTCTGAGACCCATTTTATCGTCCTATGTTCATTACTCCAAAGCCTGCGGCTCAAACACAAACTACTTCCTAACCTTAAATTTCAACTTCAAGCCGATGCTGCAACTATTCCTTTTATCCTTTCTTAAAGAGTATGGACTAATTAAAAAAATATAACGCCAACTTTCCGCACTTCTAGTTTAAGATGCTGTAAATGGTGCGGTAAATAAATTTAAAAAAAAACAAAAAAAAACAAACTATTGTAACCGACTTTTGCAAAGAGAATCCGAATGGTTAAATCTGAAATAAACCGGTCTGGAGATTGGTTTCTTCTATGCGATAATACGCGACCGCATTCACCGCTGATTGTTTCACACAATATTTCGAAAAAAGATCGGTTACCGTCATCATATTCACCAGATTTGCTACCAGTGGACTTTTGGTATTTTCCCCAATCTACCGATCTGATGACATATAAAATGTATCGAAAGAAAAGTAACCGGCCTCTTAAAGGACATTCCGAAGGAAGCATATTACGTAAAGCCTTCCCCGAAAACTCTGTGAAAGAGTAAACATGTGTATAGAACGAGAAGGAATAAATGTTGAATCCGCTAGGTAATAAAAAAGATTATTTTATTATGTACTTAATTTTTTCATGAATGTAGTCACGGAACTTTTTGAACGCGCCGTTATCTATCTCGCAAGTTAAACGGATTCAAAATAAAAATTTCATTATAAAACAATCCGTTGAGTTATCAGAAAAAAATCACATGCAACACCGCTACGAGGGCGCATTAAAACATTGCGAAAATATTATTAAAAAAAACAAACTCGGCTTTTATAATGTCGCGGATAACTTAAAGAGCAGAGCTTCGAGCTTTATTATAGCAGCTGTTGCTCGTTTAATAAATATGCAACAAAGTTCCCGATACGCAATTTGCAGTAGCGAAATGGATTTTATAAAAAGTTGGCTGTACCTCTGTCGCCGTAAATTCCTTTGACTCCTTTGTCTCCTTTCAATTTCGGTAAAAGATCATGCGGTGCACCCGGTTCTCCTTGCGCACCGGTATCTCCCCATTCACCGCCGTCTCCTTTTTCTCCGGGATAACCAGCGTCTCCTTCTAAGTATTCTTTCGATACCGGAGCGTTATCTCCTTTTTCTCCGGTAAATCCCGGTATTCCAGATACGCCGTTTAAACCGGGCTCGCCAATATCTCCCGGCGGTCCCTGAAATTAAAACACACGCTACAGTGGAGTGAGTTCAATTTTACTTTTTTAGACTTCTCGTTTATACGTTCCGGAAAATTTATCTTCCAAATCGGATTATTACGCATTTTATTTATTTTTTTCTGGAAAGGTATCGGTTAATTTATTTTTAATACATTCGCCTGAAAGAATGCGTACGACGCCATTGATCATGTTATATAGGTGAGGGGGGACAAGGCAAACGAACATAAACGCAAACACGATCGTTGCGAGCAGAGACGTTCTACTAAGTGGTTTTCTAAAGAGGTGTGAAATTTGCGAATGCCAATTAAAAATATTGTCTTTTTTTCTAAATCTACCGCCCCTACATTATAATTCATATTGCTTAAATTTTTTCCCAATGTAAAACTTGAGAGAAATATAGTATAATTTGTGGTTAGAGGTGACGAAAACCATCAGAGAACTTAAAGTAGCCATCGGATATTAATCTAGAGTGAATTTTACACTATATATATATATATGTACGATGTTGTTTAATTGCAGAATCATATCAAGACCGATTATTAAACAGCGCTACGAATAGGGAAGATATATATATGTTCGTTAGCGAGCAAAAATGTTATTTGTGAAGTGTTTTAAAAAATTCTAATTTGAAAATCACAATGTCAACCAACGGACAGGAATAGTCAGACATTTTATACCGAAAAAAAAAAAAAGAAAAGAAAAAAGGAAGCCTGGAGGGATAGGTTCTGTAAATGAATTTGCAAATAGTGATAGAATGTGAAAGATGTGTTTAAAGAGACACATTTCGATGTAGGGATTTATTTATTAGCTGGACTTGACTTATATGAAATAATCCCACGTTGTTTAAAAAGTACCTTTCGAATTAATAATTCGAAATGTCTTAATTATCTTGTTACGTACAACGTTTTAAACTGTAAGATATAATAATCACCTTATAATATGGCGTAATAAAATTCCTGCAAAGTGTAAATAAAACGAAAGTGATAAATAAAAGGGAATTTTTCTTTTCAAAAAACAATCAACAACTTAGCACAAAATGCAATAGATTCCTTTTTTAGCTTTATTAGGCTTTTGCAAACTTAGGTTATATGTGGAAATATGAGCGGGTACCGGACGAAGAGATATTAGCGGACTTGTTAAATATTAAACAAAACTAATTTGCATCGTAAAATTACAGTAATTTAAAAATATTTTATTCAATAAATTTCAAAACTTACTTTCTGATTATTAAATATCAATTAATCACAACGGTTAAAACAAATTTTACGTAAAATTATTTAAAATGACAATCGATTATTCGATAATACTCTAATGGCAGACTCGCTGAAGAGTGGTCTTAAAATGTATTATTATATATGTAAAATATTTTTTCTTTCCTCTCGAGATTTATACCTCGCTATCGGAAGACCGCAATTAACGGTTGTTGTTGGCATTTTGTGTGTTGTCTATTAATTTATTTAGTACTGTAAAATGAAGGAACCGTCTCACGCGATTTTATCACCTTAATTAGCCGTCGATTATCAGACGCACTAGAATGTTGTTAGACTCATATTCGGCTTATTCGGGAAATTTACTAGCCTCCGACATACAAGGTAGCGTGTGGTAGCCTAGTAGTTGAGGTGCTTGACGATTATATCAGAGGTGTTATAGGTTATTGAGACTTGTCTCGTTACGGATACAAGTCGCTGTCCTATATAGCTAATCGTGAATATTGGTTATAGCAGAGAATTATCTGTAGGGAAAGTAAAGGCGGATACTCCAAAAGTAGAAAAGAACTGGCCCCAGTATTCTCAATAACGTTATTAGGTCCTTAAGTACATTATGAAAAGCTTAATTCGACAATTCACGATACCTTATCATGGATATCCATGGGGCTTGCTTTACTTTATTTTTGACGTACAGCGTCGCGAGCACGCTAAGAGAATAGGTGAATTTGTTGCCGTTTACTAGGTTTCCCAGCATGTTCCCCTAACGAATGGATGATTCCTTTGTCTTTAGTGATACATATAAAACAAGGAAGTATGCTTTCGTTTACATGCATCGTCAGACGTGACCGGCATTCAGCCTACACATTTAAGGGTTAATAACAATAGTCCTCTATGAAAAATTTAAAAACAAGGCCCGCGCATTTTCCAAGGACGTAAAATCATCTCCTATTTCTTAAGATTGCTTATTTTTCACGAGGGGCTATGTGTGTTTTGAAGAGTTTTTTTTTGGGGGGGGGTCTGTCAACCGGGGACCTTTACCCAGGTTTTGAAGAGAATTAAGTGCAGTCAGTTTCTTTTGAGAAACTCCATAATCCATTTCAGAATTTTCTTCTTCACTTCTTAAAAATAAGTTTTATATTCCGGTTTTTACGCATTATCGTGGAAAAATAAAGAAACAGAAAAAAAAAAAAAACACGAAAAAAGTAGGCTGCAAATGTAAATTGATAAATTGAAAATGCAGTCAGTTGGGCATTTCTTACAAGATTACATCTATTCTTGGCCAGGATTAATCGACTGTAATTTAGCTAATTAGGTAAAAACACGATAATTGCGACTATATTCGGTAATTCGAATTAACGATAATTGTAATGCGTAAAGTTAAGTAGTAATCGGATGGAATATTTATTCTTCCCCTGAGATTAATCGATGATATAAAATAATATTGTAATAAATATCTCGGTAGCAGTTTTAACAGGCCTTTTGAATGCGCATATTTTTGCACAAAAAAGTAAAAAAGGAAAAAAAAAGTCTGCGAAAAAAGTAATAACGGATGATATTTAATTGATTAAAAATAAATCGACCATTCGTTGTTATTGTACACAGAAACCACGGGAACACGAAGAATACCATTCGAATATTTAAATGTTAAAAGGTTAATATATGTACATCATCTGTACTGAGTATTGTACTGAGTATTGTACTGAGCATTTTGATGAAGAATACTACTCGCGATTCTTTCAATGGATCCGATTACTGTTTCGTAACTACTCATTGCAATTATTACTAATTAACATTAGTAAATTATAATCGATTACAAGAAAAATAGTCGCAATTGAGGGATCATCGGTTATTTTTTTATAATTAATTCCCTTGAAAGAGTTAACCACGCCCAACTCTGCTTGAGAGAATAGAGATGAAATATAATCTTGTGCGGTGAAAATTAATTACAAAGTGCCCGACGACTTTGCTGAGTAACTGTAGAAAAATTATTATTCTTAAATAACTCTGGTTATCTTGATTTTTTTGAAGATGGTAAAAAAAAAAAAAAATCCGCTGAGCTCTTTTTTTTTGGGCACGTCAACAGTGGAACTTACCCAACGCAAAGAATTGTACATTATATAAAGAAAAGATTAGAAATTGAGGAGATAAAGAAGGCCAACAAAGATTGAGAGAGGGGAATGCAAGAATGGAGTGGACACTATAAGGAGTAGGAAAAGGTGCAGAAGACTAGAATACAGAATAGAACGTTCGGAGGAAATAAAGGGGCATTCGAACAAAATGTGATTCGCATCACAGGTATAATTGAGCTCTGGAGGGTCACACAAAGGTGATTGAAGAAGAGAAAAGCGGAAAAGAAAAGCCGGAAGCAAACTATGATTAAACCGCAGGCGAACTATAGAGGAAATAATCGAACGGCTAAGGTAAAAAGATTAAACCAGAGAAGAAAAGAAGGAAAGGGTTGAACAGAAAGGTAAAAAGATCGAGGATTATTGGTAAAGAATGAAGGATAGAATCCGGTCCAGAAATCGTGGCGGGAACGATAAGAAAGACAGTAGAGAGTTTGAGCAGGAAATCTACTAATGAATAGACCATTGGTCGCCGCCGAACGTGCCAACGAGTTAATCAACTCGTTGCCAGGAATAATGACCAGGAATCCATAGTAGATCAATTACATTAGAGGAGCGGGATGGGAATAAATTAGAAATTAAGAAGCGAATTTGAGGAGAATAATGGGATCAGTGACATGAGTAGGAAAAGGAGAGGAGATAGCCAATAAAACACTTTTCGAGTAATCCGAGGATAGGAGGAATCTAGAGATGTTATTTGTCGAGGATATGAAAAGGACTGCCTGCAGGATAGCCATGGATTCGGCAAGAAAAATAGAGGAAAAGAAGGACAACCGAAAGGATTCGGAATAGGGGTATCCGCTAAGCTCTCTATTAGGAACTTTTGGGCCAACGGAAATAATAGTTATTACAGTTAAGAAGTGAAGTTGGGTAGGTTGTGGAAACTGTTGGTGGCGTAATTACCGTTGAGGAGATACGCAAGCTCCGCTCAAAAACAAAAAACACGGATCGGCCGAACCTTTTATTTTTTGACGTCTTTAAGAGGATTTTGGAAAATAAAAATAAACAAAAAAGAAATAAATAAAAATTTCATTTTTAATGTTGTAATATCGCGCATTTCGTAAATAAACGTGTATAAATTTGCCAAATAATACCTTTTCTCCTATCAGACCGGCTTTTCCAAGCTCTCCTGGCGGTCCTGGGAAACCCTTGGGTCCGTCTGGACCTGGTCTGCCGGGGAATCCTTTTAAGCCAACATCCCCAACTTCCGGTACTATTAAAAAAGAGTTTGGATAAATTAACTCTCCTTTTTCACCTTTCGTTCCGGGGATTCCTTGTATTCCTAGAAATCAGTAATTTTTGTAAAAATTTTTTTTCTTCTTCAAAATATTACATATATAAAAAAGTCACTTTTATCACAGAAAATATATTTAAAATATTAAAAATTAAAAATTGCCGACATGTTTCGGAGTCACGTACTCCATAATCATGACATTAATAAATAAAGTTAAAAGTTAAAACAATATGGTGTTTGTCATCTTGTAATACGATATTATTATTATTTTTTTTTTCGTATTAATCAGCGTAGTATAAGTGGAACTTTTTTCCTTTTTTCAAAGAAATAAAAGGATTCGTTGGTGTAATTATGGTGTAAATTAATATATTACCTACTGCACCATCTCTGCCGGCTGAACCTTTGCCTCCTCGTTTGCCCGGATTTCCCCTTTGACCTTTATCTCCTCTCGGGCCGGTTAATCCATGTGATCCCTGTCGTCCGACGGTGCCATCTTTTCCAGATTCGCCTTTGTCACCTTTATCCCCTCGTGTGCCTAAAAACGTGTTTCATTTAAAAATATCATCCAGTTATAATAATACTTCGCCTGCATTGTGTGTCGTATGGATTGGCGCGATAATTAATATAAATTCTCGCCAACAAATAGAGATGCTTCTTAGTTTCTTTCAGCTTTACTTTTGAACTTTTAAAGAAAACGGCTGCAACCCTAACGAGAGAATGTACGGGGAGAGATGGTCGCGAGAGCATTCGACTATCAAATCCCCTTTGTGAGGTACACGAAAGTGTAATAATTAAACGGAACTTGATATTTAACGGCAACGACAAAGTATCCTTGTACTTTGAAAAGTACTCATTACTGATCGATTAATACTACTGAGTTACCTAATATGCGCGGTTTTTTGTTTCAAAATTTTCTACTGTTTCGTTTGCGCAAAAGTGAATTTTAATTAGAAAAACAAAAAAAAAAAAGCGGCGAATGCTATTGGTATTTTTTGTGGGTATTGGTAATTTCTTCTCAATGTACAGAATGTTTTTGAAACTGAAAAAACTAAATATGAGGCGTTAGAAGAGTGTAAAAGAGTAATTTTCATAAATCTGAATTAAAAATCAAATTCTTTCCGGTTTGAAATTATCAACTTTTTAATTATTATTAGACTCCTACCGTTATTGTACATAGAAAAAAAAAAAAAACAAAAAAAAGTGATTATACAAAAAACTGAAAAATCTTTAATAGTCAATGGCACTGAAACTTACGTGGTGTTTCCAATTACTCGGATAAATACATTACGGTTTACTTCGATATCGCAAGTAGCGTCGAAGTCATTGTAGATTACAATTATTCGTTTAAATCGAAAGTTTACGCAAGCATAGCTTTTCGTAACCTGTTTTTTCTCTTTCTTGTTCTGTTTTCTGATGGCCATCTTTGTTTCCATCAGACCCCGGTACCGAGCTTTATTCAAATCAGTTTATCTTCTTCCTCATTGTTTAATATCGCAAGTTTGTTTCTCGGTAATTCCTCTATTTTTTTTTTCCTTTTTGCGCTATCAGAAATTAATTTGTTCTTCGCTAATCTGTTTAAGGGTAGTTACTCGAATGCCTTTGCTCAGTGCTGGCCACCTAATTAAAACCGTACAGCCGTTGGATAAAAAAAATTAATTTCCGTCAAATCGATTGCGATAGGCGAATTATTTTCGAAAGCGCGTCGATATTTGCATAATAATTTAGTAATACTTTTTTACATTTCATCTCTTAAATATTACAATTGTTTAGAAAATCGGCTGCCGGTTCTTCGAACAATATATGCATGTTTTAAATTACGAGTAATCGTAAATAAATAATAAGCGGGGAATTTCTAACAATGAATGTATGCTTTAATCTTTTGTTAGAATTATTAAAATTAAAAACGTTATAACATCAATTAAAAAAAGTATCGCTCCTTTGTCAGTGCTTCGTGCTATTATTAAGTGTGCTACTTTTGGAGGTTAATATTTCTTCCAGATCGGAAGTTTTTCCAACTTTTCCGGGCTTACCAAAAAAAAAGAGGCATTCTTCCTATTTATTTTAAATGTTACTCGAGATTAGTAATAAAACGTTAAATTTATTATTTTTAAATAGTAACCTGAAAATTTTCGTTGTTTCCTGTGTGAAATATCTACCGTGTCCAAATTCGTTTTTTATTTTATTTTATACTTTTTTTTTATTTTTATAAAAATGTTAATTATATAACTAATTTTTTTTTTTTTAGGAGGGGGCTTGTTAACCGAGGGCATTACCCCCGGCAACATCTCATTATATTACTAAATGAAGAGGGAAGAAAAAAAAAACAATTAAAATGAGAACTAAATGTTTCGAGAAATAGAAAAAATGAAAGATGATGTTATAGGAATGATGGCCTGAGTTGGAACTAGAATAAGTGATGCACAATATAAAGCGCAAGCTAAGGTATTCTCAATAGAAAAGAGGAAACGTTCGTATATATATATACACATGTACAAGAACATTCAAAGAATGTATAATTTGTATCGCAATGAAGATTCGAATCATCAGGATGAAAAAAACAAAAAGGAGTTGTAAGAGGGAGCAGGCAGAAGGCAACTTGAAATATACTCGAAATAGTTGATTGACGGGGCTGCGACAGCAGCTCCAGTACCCGCGCGGTGTTCCGGAACCATCAGTAAAGATAGTACAGTATGAGATGAAAATAACAACTTGTTAAACGTCTTGACTAGGAAAAAATTTGAGGGAAGTAGACGGAAAAAATATATCGGGAAGATTTAGAAAATTTGAATAATTAAGCGTGAAATATGGTAGTTTGTCAAAAGAGAAAACATAAGTAGAAAATTGATTAACTCGTCCAGATATGTAAGAAAGAATAGGTATTTTCCTAGGATAGAAACGTTAATTTTCAAATGAAGAAATAAAGCTACCATCACGTTGAATGATCATTCGATTCTCGGATAGTGGGGAACATTCTATCGCTAGCAATACATTAACGGTCCCAACGGGGATAGTGGTTATGGCCCTATTTTCTGAATAATTTTTCTTTTTAACGAAAATACTTATGATATTAATCATTAAACGAGCAATATATATATATATATATATATATATATATATATATATACAATTCTTTATATTAAATAATAATAACGTATTTATATTTGAGTTATAATGTGTTTATATATCCATTTTCTGTATTGTCACTTTATTAAAAATTTAACAGAACATGTATTAGAGAAAAAATTATAGGGTAAGAAATATTAATATAAAGCCGAAATGTTTCGGAGTCTGCCATGATTATGGAATATGCGACTCCCGAAACATGTCGGCTTTATATTAATATTTCTTAGTGCATTATCAGCGGTGTATCTAATCAATGAATATACTCAAATATGCCGGCTCAGGTACGGAGTGATTTATTAATTTCGGCATTAATTTTTTTCAAATTGCGAAATTGGAAGCGTAAACGTGGTTTTTTCGTTGTTTAATTACGACAGCTAAAACGAAGTCTGAGGCAGGAAAGGAGGTGCAGCAAGTAATAAGAGGAAATGAAATCGATAAACTATGATATAAAATGAGTGCTATCAGCAAACATTGCAACACCCATTATTATCATAGGAGAGCTGTTATATTTGCTTTTATAAATAAGCGTATGCACATAGGCAGTTTGGTGAAATGAAAACAGAATTTGTTTATTAATAAATGGACAATTTATTCCACACGTTTGACCTACATTCTGATGTTAATTGATAAGTGTGAATTAATTTATATATATAAATATATATATATATATATGTATATATATATATATATATATATATATGTATATATATATATATATATATATATGTATATATATATATATATATATGTATATATATATATATTTATATATATATATATATATATATATATATATATATATATAATGTTATTCATGTATCTCTGGTGCGTTTATTTTAAAATCTACTAACTCGTAATATTTTTTTTTCTTCTCATTATCGTATATTTCATTGAAGAATTATAAAGAAGGCGGAAAATAGAAAAACTTTTATATAACTGAAATATTTTTTTTTATTTGACTAAAAATTTTTCGATAGGAAAAAATAGTGACAGGAAACAACGTAAAACTTTTTACTTTAAATTAGTTCTTTTTTAAACGGGCACACATTTTATAATTTCGGAGATTAAACGCAGATTAAGTATTAAGGTCATACAGTCGGTTAGATTTTAACATTCGTTTTATTTATTTTTTCTTTTATCCGAAATTATTAATCGCAAACAGTATTATTGATCTAACGAAATGGCGTCTCATCTTGGACTCTTCTAAAACTAAGAATTCTTACCTTATTTAATATAATGATAGTAAATTAATCAAAAATGGAATTTTTTTAATTTTTTTGTTTTCCTTTTTTTTTTTTTTTTTAAAAAAAAAAGCGAAATAAGTTAAAATTAACTTCACGGATGAGAGTAGTGGGATCCGCAGTAGGTTCGCCAGATTTCCGTAAGAATAATTGGTATTATATTGAAACAGACGTGTATCAGATGATCAATGCTCGGATGCGGATTTTAAGGAGGAATATTGATCACGCTGAAGAAATATTTCCCGGAATCAGTTCACCCAGAGACTGCCTCGAAATGCCCGTTGAGTATTGCAAATTTTCGTTAGATCTTCCTGTAGCACTGGGAACGTTAACGCGCAGCTATCAAACGTTCCTCTGCTGACATGGTTTCTATTATAACTATATATTTCTTTATTACATAATTTCTTAGTAAAAATCAAACGTATTAAGGATATTTAAACAAACAACACAAACTTTAATACGCAATATAATTAAAATTATTTTATAAACCACCGACTAATTTATAAACATAAAATTAAAACTATTATTATAATACAGTAAAGATCGATAGTCCCAAATTTAAAACGAGTAAATAATCAATATATCGCGAGATCAAGAAATCAAAAAATCATAAATAAAAAAAATAATAAAATTAATTACTGGAAGTGACTAAAAATGACTAAAAAATGACTGAAAATGACTAAAAATGACTAAAAAATAACTAAACTTTAAATAACGGGTTACGGTAAGCTATTGATAATATTATTGAATAATATCATTAAAAAACAGTAATTTTAGTCGCTACGTACATAATTAATAATTAAATTTATTTTTATTATTAGTTATTTATGATTTTTTGTTTCTTGATCTCGCGATATATTGATTGTTTACACATTTTAAATTTGTCCGACTACCGATCTTTATTGTATTATAATAATAGTTTTAATTTTATGTTTATATTGCACACCATGATTATGGATTAATATCCGAAATTAGTCGGTGGTTTATAAAATAATTTAAATTATATCGCGTATTAGAGTTTGTGTTGTTTGGTTTCAATTAATATTTCACAATAACTATGTTTTCATATCATGGTATTAAGGATAAATATTTTTACTAAAATTGTACGGATCATTTTCTCAGAGTTCTCTTTTAATGAAGGAACAAGTGTGACTTAACAGGTTTAGTTCACTTTGTAAGTTTTTCAGTTACATTGTTTTGCTTATTGAGTGTATAAATATCATAAAATGCTTTTTTACAAAAAATAAATACCGACTTCAAGGTTTATTATAAAAATTTAAAAATGCACTAAAAAGTAAAAAATAATTACTCCCTATAAAATATATATATCAGAGTGATATAACTTAAGGTGACATTATCGTAATTCTTATACAACATTAACTTTTTGGAGTTGGCATCAAATTCATATTAAACGAATAATTAAAAACTGCATTAAATGTTGATTAAATTGTTCCTAACATGAATTTAATTCCAACTCCAAAAAGTTAATGTTGTATAAGAATTACCATATCACCACTAAGTGTTATATCACTCTGATATATATATTTTATCGGGTGTAATTATTTTTTACTTTTTAGTGCATTTTTAAATTTTTATAATAAACCTTGAAGTCGGTATTTATTTTTTGTAAAAAAGCATTTTATTTTTTACTTTTTAGTGCATTTTTATTCAATTAAATTAAAACATTTATTTCCACGGTAAAAACACCAAAAGCTACATTTCCATGGTAATTTGGCAAATTTATAGCATTTTAAGTCAATAAATCTAATCCGACGGTGAAAACAATCGTGAATGAAAAGCATCCAAAAAGCTTCAATCTCCCGCATTATTAAGGATAACTCAAAAACTATCTGTCAAACCTTGATAAAATTTAAATGGGACCACATGACAAACACCACCTTTCAAATAAAAGAAGAATCATCAAAATCGGTTCATCTAGAAGAAAGTTCTGTGGTAACACACATAAAAAAAAAAAAAAAAAAATACAGTCGAATTGAATACCTCCTCCTTTTTTGAAGTCGGTTAAAAAGACAAATTTTTTGTTTTTTAGCGAATATAATAAAAAACATACAAGAAAATCACCATTCTAATATATACATATAAAACTGTTAAACTACTATGTGAAACCGGTATCGGTTTTTATTCAAGAAGTCAGATAAATTCGTAGTCTTCCGTTCAGTTTCCGCTACTAACACGAAGTTCAGTGGGTGCGCAGTTTTAAGTGTGACAGAGTTTCCCGCAGATGTACCACCTTTCGTCGTTAATAAACAACGATAGTTCTGTCCTGTACGGGGTTATCCGTACAGACTTGCCGGCGGGCAAGTCCCCGGGGACTCACCTTTTCCGTCTAAAATAAAACGGTAGTTTTAATCCGTACAGTTTTCGCCACGGTCCAGACAAGTTCGCGAATAAAACCGTTCACGTTTGGCGGCTAAACGGTTGAAACTCATAATGTCTCGAAGGGGGTTCTATCTAGAGCTTTTCATTGAAGAAAATTTCGGATGCATCTAAGGTTTACCGATAGCGTTTTTGCGTTTTAATAATCTTTACCTGGTGGACAGAAGCCACAGTCGTCTCCACGAAAACCTTTTGGTCCATCAGTGCCTGGAACACCGTTTTCTCCTGGTGCACCTGAAATTCCTGGAAATCCCTGCAATCCGAGTTCTCCGGATGGCCCTCTGATCGGCAGGCCGCGTCCATAGGAACCTTTTTCACCTGCGGAACAATTAACAGCGATACAGAATACTTCCTATAAGCATCTCTGCTGTAGGCGTACAAAAAAAGATATATATATATATATGTAAAATTTGAATACATTTTTTTGGATCATTAGAAGGGGCGAAAAAAAACCCCATTTAAAACTGAGAACAAGAAAAAATACTAGCAATAAAAGATAAATTTTAAAACTGAATAATAATTTCCGTTTGTCGAATTTATTGTAGAAATGTTTTCGATACAATGATCGGCCAAAAAACGAATGCAGCAAATGACATTATGATGGTGGAGTATATTGTCGAAAAAAGGGATTCGAAGTATTTATTGGTATACCTCGCGAATAATAATCGTTTATTTTAGCGGGTTTTGTATTTATTTTATTAATTATCGCAACAAGCGAGACATTTTAAAAGCTAGTTTAAAAACAGAGCAGGAAAAAAGTTGAGATATCAGACGCTGTGTAGGAAAATTGTAGTTATAGGAAGGGAAAGAGAGATATTAAAGTCGATAATAATAATCGAAAAAAATAAACGTATAAATAACAACATTAAATAAAATATGTTAGAAACATTTGCAATATCTTTGGCTAGCGGAGTAAATTGAACAAATATCCGATAAAGATGAACCTTATAGATCTGAATTTGAAATTCGAATTGCTGCGATGTTTAGGGCTCTTTCAAATTCATATTGCAGTTAATCTTTATTGATATATTTCTTTCGGGCGTTATTTTCTTTTATTTCGGACATGATCCATCGGATATTCGAATAATATTGCACACATCTTTACGCGTTCTTTCCTGCTTTCTAGGCTGTTGAATATTTCATTATTCTTCCCGAACATATTGCTTAATTTTTACATACATCTGGGTTCATTTTCATTTTATTAGCCACCGTCGCAAACTGATTCTTTTCCTCCCGATTTCAATTTTCTTCTTCTACACATTGTCTGCTATCTCTTTGCTTTTTCTCTGTCACTGTCTAGTTATCGTCATTATTCCCCACTCTCCGGTACTCTTTATAAATATTTTTTTCAACGCGTGTCTCATTCTAATTTGCTTTCTCGGTTTTTATTTATCACTTTCAACGCAGCTCCCAGTTTGAACTTGATCTGTTCGCAGTTGCTTTTCTCTCTTTATTCCTATTGTTCAATCATTTTCAGTTTCTCCCTCACACCTTTATATTGTTTATAATCTACATTTCTGAACTAAAAAACAACAAAAAAAAAAAAAAGCGGCGAAACACCTTTGAGAAGCCGTGTATTATTTTAATTTTTGTATAAATTACGAATAATATTAAAGTTTTCCTTAAAAAAAGAAAAGAAAAAGAGGAAAAAGAAAATACCCTTAAAACCGGGGTCTCCTCTGTCTCCCGGCTGTCCTTTAATAGCGTTTCTTCCGGGAATTCCGCTTTCACCCGGTGGTCCAATAACCGTCAGTCCGGGATATCCTTTTTCTCCGACTGGTCCGACTATGCCGGGACTTCCTGGATATCCGATGCTGCCAGGTACCCCGGAAAATCCTATCAAATGTGAAAGTTTTTATCGAATATTTCCAATAAAATCGTACATTTCAACCGAATGTCGTTGCGTTATATTGCGAACTCTTACCGTCCGTTCCTTTTTCTCCCTTAATGGAAATTCCTGGTGGACCTTTCAGTCCCGGTGTTCCTGGAGGTCCTGGTTCTCCGGGCGGTCCTATAAATCCTATCGGGCCTGGTCGCCCTGACCGTCCTGGTTCGCCTCTTTCTCCGACGTATCCTTTAAAAGTTTCAAACGAATTAGCGCCGTTTTATTAACAATACTGGATGCGATTTAGGAATATCGTATTCGTTACGTCGTTATTTTTTTTTTGACCTGAACAATAAAAAGTTCATTTGGCCAGCAGGCTAACGTTCAAATCATTTACCTATCGGCCCTTGGGGACCTATTACTCCGCTTAAGCCTTCCTGGTCCAGAGACGGATCGTAAACTCCTTTTTCTCCTTCCACACCTTGTACTCCGGGATAACCGGGATTACCGGGTTCTCCGATATCGCCCTTAACAAAATCGATTCACGCATTACAAGATATATATATATATATATATTTGTTTTTTGTAAAAAAAAAAAAAAAAAAAAAACAACAATTTTTAAACAATTCAAAAATAAAAATTCTGTGAGGTATAGTATTTTGTTTGTTTTTCGTTACACAACATTACAGTTTTGGGGAAGAAAATAAAAATCTTTTACCTTGCGACCGTCCCTTCCGGGTTGTCCGAAATAGCCTGGAGCACCCTTTTCTCCTTTATCTCCTTGCGGACCTCGTGGGCCGTCTTTACCTTGTTTTCCTTGGGAACCTTCCGTGCCTGTGTCTCCCTTCAGTCCTTTGATTCCGGAGTATCCTTGACGTCCCTAATTCGAAAACCAAAAAATATTTACACATGTATATTATTATTTTTCCATAGCGTATTTATTATTATTACTTTTTTTTTTTTTTTTTCAGAGGCAGAGACGGTTATTTAAAAAAATTGATTATTCAATGTTTTATACCTGCGTTGTACGCGTTTAATACTATTAAAAAACATACCCGATATCCTCGATTTCCGGGATCTCCTTTGTTGCCTGGTAGTCCTTTTTCACCTTTCATTCCTTTGTCGCCTGGTTTACCGGTGATCGCATCATCAGCCGATCCAGTTACGTGCGGTGATGGAAATCCAGGAGGACCTGGTTCTCCTATATCGCCGTCATCTCCGCGAACTCCGTGCGGTCCAAACTTTGCATCACCCTGATCACCTTTGTCCCCCTCATTTCCGGTTTCACCTATTTCTCCCTAGGAACGAAATGTTATTATTAATTATTATTACTTTTTACTTTTTTTTCGATAATAGCAATCTTAAAAGTATAACAGCGAACATGTTGTAGTTTAATGGGAAATTTTTTACAAAATTGGTTATTGCGCTTGTTTAAGCAGCAGTAATAACGGCTTCTCTTTGGGCGGAACATAAAAAAATGTCAAATAGTGATGAGCAGGTCTGGGAGGATATGTATCCGTGGATCCGTATTCCACAGCGCTGATGATATAGCTTTTTGGCTACAATTCTCCGGGCACGTGTATGCACAACTTCGAGCCAGTAAATACAAACTCAGTCGATGTTAGACTGATCCAGCTTCTTCACACGGTTCCGCTAGGGAAGCTAAAATCTATAGAGACCTTGAAGACAGACCGTCTGCCATTTCCCTGAGTTCCTTATATTGCAAATGAATATCTGAGCAGAAATGTGTGTCAGATGGACTAGAAAAAAATGAAAAATGATAACTTTAGCATAATTAGAAAGAAACTTTATCGTTTTTTTTTTTCTATACACACAACACTCCCTTTGTATGATTATATATTTTTCTATATTGGCCATTTTGCAATTTCCCTCTCTCTTTCCGGGCACACGTCATCTAACCTAATACGTGTTAACACTGCGTCGAGAAAACCGGTGTAAACTATTTCGAATTTGTAAGTGCACTGTGTCCCGGTAAATACCGGATGATCCATGTGAGTCTGATATTACGTATCCAGGATGGAGTTTTCGAACTGGGAATTGTAGAGTTCGTAATTAAATATCAAAGGTAAGTAAGAAAGGCACGCCAACATTCGTAACTGAAAATGAACAGGTAATTTCTTTGCGACACTAACATTTAGGCCAACTTGTCACCGAAGACGACGACCCGATGATCTCCCGACCAGTTTTTCACAACGTTTCTTTCATCACGCTTTGATTGTGAACTATTAAGAACTTGATCATTCTCGACCGGTAAATAACTCGCTTAAGGTCCAGTATTAATTAAAACAAATAAGAAAATACCTACATGACAGAAAAGTAATTTTATAATGTAATGCCGTACATTTATCGCTATATTTGTTGCTTAGCAATATTTTTTTATCGATGTATATATATACATACATATATATATATATATATATAATTCCTTACAATCGCATTAAAATGTTGAAAAAACAAAAATTAATATGAAATAGTTTTTAATTTTGAGCGCGCCATGATAGATATTAATATAGCGAATATTAAATTTTAGTAAGGAATAGAAACTTTTTGAGTTTTAAAAAATTTCAGAAAAGTAACTTAAACATTTTTAAGCCCTCGTATACACATACACATTTACAGGAATGCTGTGGAAAAAACATATCACAAGTTCAAAATGGCAATGTTTTGAATTTATTATTATGTAAATGTAAATTTTTATTGTGTTTTATGTTATATTTAAGTGTCTAATTTTTATTTTAATTTTTTACCGTTTAATTTCTCACATCGATAAATTAAATTTACAAATGTTCTCCTATAACAATTACATGTAAATAAAATAACAGCGATGATGCGCTTAATAATTTAATATTTTTCTGTGAAAGTGAATAATATTAAATTATTAAGCGCATCATCGCTGCTATTTTATTTACATGTAATTGTTACAGGAGAACATTTGTAAATTTAATTTATCGATGTGAGAAATTAAACGGTAAAAAATAAAAATAAAAATTAGGCACATTTAATAATCCATAGGTATATATAAAAGAAAGTCGTGTTAGTTACGCCACTTATAACTCAAGAACGGCTGGACCGATTTTCATGATCTTCGATTTGTTATATTTGTCTCCATCCGGAATAGCAGAATAAGAAATTTAAACTTTATGAAGAAATTTCATTTTTTTTTTTGCTACTTTTGGTCCCAAAGGGGGTTCCACACAATTATTTAACCTTAATTTTTGGATTTTATGAAAGGGCTTCTATGTTTTGTTTTATATTTTGAATTTCTCTTTAAAAGGGTTATCCGGTGATGAGTTAAGAATTTTTTTAGGGTGATTTTTCAGATCGTTCTAAATTCCATATTATGTATTCTAGGCAGCTACTCGCTTTCCAGGTTAATCGCTCAGCTTAAAGTTGTAAATTGTCATAGGTAGAAGTTTAATTGTAATTTATGATCCAATTCTGATAAGTCAAACTGTTTCCGAGAGCTATTGTATAATTGAATATTTTTGTCGTTTTTAAACCATCTTATTCGGTTATACTGATTTTTTTTTCTATTAAGGAGAATAATGCCTTGCTGCTACATGAATTAATATCGATTTCGATGTAATTAAAATACTTTTCATTTTGATTTTTGTACATTTATGGAACTTAATTCATTTTGAAATTTTATCTTAATAAAAAAGCTGAATTTAATAAGTTAACACAAAATTTATTGATTCTAAGGCAGTACGAAGTTCGCCGTGTCAGCTAGTATAATGTAAAACACAAGATCGATTAAAAATTTACATTTGCATAATAATCCATTCAGAACATTCCCATTTTGAACTTAAAATATCATCCGATGATGGTATATTTTTCCCACAGCATTCCTGTATAAACGAGTACTTAAAAATGTTTGCGTCATTATTACCAGTTGACCAATTACTTGGAGACGCATTTTCGTATACACCCTAAAAACCAGTTACCAGGTGGCGTCCGCCCCTCGAACTTAAGATTTCGGCATCTCGTATAAAAAAAAAAAATAACGAACTTACCCATCACTAATGTGTAAGATGAAATAAATATTTTATCCTTAAAATTCAGGATTTTTCTTTGCGCAAGTCACTGTACGGTACCGCGGCGTTTCATTTTCGGCACAATTCGAATCGCATCCTCACACTGAAAATGTTGAAAATTACTCATGCCCGTAATAGACGAGCCTCGTTCTGCTCCCACCAACAACCAATTATTAATCCGCGCATTTCTCACCTATCATTTTTCCATTAAGTTTCACGTGATTATTTCTAAATCCTCACTCCTTTTCTAATTTAGCCCATTTCCTTTCATGCTGGTTTTGGTTTAATCCACATCTTAATCACTCTGTTATCTCTTTTTCACATCTGTCGTTCCTCTGCTCATCGTATCCTTGATGGATGATGATACTGTGATATCGTATTTTCTGCGAATGTTCTTTTCTTTCGCAGCAGCGCTCTCTCCTTTACTACAAAAAAAAAAAAAAAAAACCCTTAACACTTTCCTATTGTGCGCTTTACACGTACTCTCGCCTTTTTCTTCAGTTGTTGTTTTTGTTTCGGCCAATTCATTTCCAAATCTAACCTCTCTCCTTCTGTACACAGTTATCTTCAATTTTTACTCGCTGAACCATCATGCGCTCTTGGTTGACGTTCTGCCAACAAATAGTAGAGAAACCCGAATAATTTAAAAAGCAAAAAGAAAAAAAAAAAAAGGGTTAGAGATGACACTTACCTGATCGCCAATTGGTCCGGAAAGTCCGTAAGCCCCACGTGGTCCTTCTGCACCGGGTAATCCCTAAATGTAACAAAAAAGTGATCGTTATTTTAAAATACAACGCGTAAAGTCGTCTCATACGTCACTTTAGTTTGTCGGAATTTTGTTTAACTTCAAACCTGGGGATGGTACCGATTTCGAATGCCGGCTACAAAATACCATAGCTACTACATAAATTACAGATATCGTTCGTGATATTCGAATTTTAAGTAACTTTCGAAGTAGTTTTTCACGAATAGTCGGATCGCTCAGAAATACTTAATATTCGTTACAATTCGTGCTGAAAAAGCTCGGAAGAAATGGCCTTAACGACATCGCACGAGCGCGGAAAAAGTTTTGGAATGATTTTTGTTATTTGCGATGTTTCTCTGCTTAACTTTAACCGATAGCATGGGTACACGTGTACCTCAGTGCACGTTCAAAACCAAATATTTACCGTTCGGTTAAAGTTAGAGTACCGTCGTATTTCGATGAAAATAAATGTGAAGTGAAATTTTGTTCAGTCTGAATCCTAAATGACGTGTATATATGAGAAATCGAAGCCCTTGCGCAGTCGGCTGGAGTACAATGCTAACTTAATTTTTTCCTTACTTTAACAGTCTGATCATTTTTTTCGTATAATATTCGGTGTCGCAATGATCAACTCTTAAATAAAAAAAAAAAAAAATGATTTAAACGGTGATAATGATGGCTGCAACAAATACATATAATAACGTCTGATTAAAAACTGAAAAAGATCAATTTTTTTCTTCTATTATAATTATTTTTTTCATATTTTGACACCGCCGAAAACATTAATATACACACACAAGTGGGCGGTAAAGCCTGTACGTCAGAGTTAAAAAAAATATATGTATATTGAATTTCCGTCAGCGTATCTCCTTGCAGCGATGAAATACACTATACTATGTGTCGAAATAAAGTGCCAAATGCTGCCTATAGCACAGCGGTACGAACACTGTGTTTTATCTGAAAATTTTATATTGTCGTTGAGTAATCTTTAACGATTAATGCTAGGTATAGATTTTTAGTTCGTGTTTTAAGTTTTTTAATTTTAATTTTTTCAAAATACTTGAGCGAAAAGTAAAACCCCGCGAAATTACTTTTAGTATTGTAGATCTGTCTTGCTTCTTAATGAGCTGGACTTTATGTGTGTAATGTAAATCGCGAAGTAACATAATGAAATTTTGCCGTTATTTTTCTTTGCAAAGGATAATTTTGTATATTTTTTACCGGAGTTTATTAATTTAGTTTGTTGTTTTTTTGTGGAAATGCGAGAGAGTATAAAAAGGGCAAGAGTTATTGTCAGATTTAGGTTCCCCGATGATTAAAAATTGAGGAGTTTGCACACTCAAGAGGTTGAGCATTTCAGCAGTAGTTCCGATAACATAAAGCAGAAGAAAAACTAAACTGAAAGTAAACAGAAATATGTCACTGTCCACAAAAAAATATTAGCACAAGGTCGGATTGTAAATCATTGCTTCCTGCAATGTTTTTCATTAAAAAATCGTACAAAAAATAATTTCTCACATTTCTTTTTAATGAAAAACTCTATGTAGTACGATGGGTGAGCAACATATTTTGTTCGCACAGTGAGGAGTGCAAATATAAAACGAAGGGGAAACTGACCGTTTTCAATTCAAAAAACTTTACTTGACTTTTCTATTCGGTGGTTTTTATCATCGGTCTGCTGAATTGAACTTGAACCGAAAAGCCGTGTCATTAAAGGCCGTATATTTTAATTCAAAATTTACACTTATAAGTAGGGTTCGGATTCATATCCGCTAAAAATTTCGTAATATGTTTTTATATATATATATATATATATATTTTTTTTTTTATTTGGTATATTTATTTTACTTACATACAATCAAAAAAACAATTTACAATATTAACGAAAATAACTGTAAATTCGCCTGGCATACAATAGCGCGTTACAGAACGATATGCGGAAAATAAGATAAAACTGTCTATAGATATACAAAAAAAAAAATAAAATAACAATAATATTAATAATATCATCAACTGGTAATAAAATAATGGCATATAAAACCAAAGAGAAAAAAAAATATTAATAATAGTGTATGTGAAAAAAAAGAAAAAAATCTTTTGTTTTTTGCTTCGAATTTTTATTAACTTGCTGCTTTTTCTTCCATTAAATTTATATTAAAAAAGCATTTAATTACAAGTCTAAATTTAAAAATTGTTAGCAATAAGAATTTTTTCTGAACTTTCTAGACAAAAATTAAGTCTTGTGTCTGTTAACCTATAGCATACGGTGTAGAAAACGACATCTCTACATCACAAGACGCAACTGGTAAATATTTAAAAAAATTTAAATGCGGCCACTGCAGATGGAACGTATTTTTTTTCTCCTCCTCCCTCTGTGCCTAGCTTTCACCATCTGGCCATTTAACATTATATATATATATATTTTTTTTTATTTTATTTATTTTATTGTTTTATTAAGTTTCTATTATTATTTATAAATTATTAAAATAAATTATATTTTATACAATAATGTTATTGAGTTTTTAAAGTATTGGTACAATATGTAAGCAGGTTCCTGATTTGGTTCTCGTACCATCTGTAATAAGGTTATTAGCATGGTCTTATAGAATGGTAATAAAATTTCAAAAAAAAAATTTGTTCTATGATCATTATATATTGATCACATTGCCAAATAATGTGTTCAATTGAACCAATCTCTCCGCATTCTCACAAATTATTCGCTATTATACCCAGTGTTTATGTGATATTTCCGGAGTTCTTGTGTGACCCGTACGTATGCGGCATATATAACACGTATATATTCAGAAATTTCGTTTTCATCTGACACCGTCTAAAATATTCACTATTACTTGTAACGTAAAGCACCGATCGCAAGGTCGTAGATAAACCAGGGGTCAATCATATACCAGCATTATTATGCGTGGTCTTTTTTTTTTTTCTTTTTTTTTTTTTTTTTCGTAGTCGATCAACAATATTTGTTTTTACTTGCTGACACACTATTGTTCAACTCAGGCAATTGGCTATAAAAATCCTAAAAGGTCGGAAGTAAGTACTCTGTTCAAATCCATTTCGTTTGTAAAGGAGACAAAAAGACTCTTTTTTTTTTTATTTGCAGAAAGATATTCTGACCGTAAAGAGATACAACAATGGTAGTCTCACACGTCTAACAAGGAGAAATAAGCTTTTTTCTTCTTCTTTTTCCCCCTTTTTTCTTTTCTTTTTTTTTTTTTTTTTTAGTTCCATAAACACGGAGTAAAAGTCTATATCATGGGGAACAATAGGCACTTAGCAAAAAATAAAACAATAATAACCTGTTTTTGTTTAAAGTAAAGTTAAAAATTTCATGCAAAGGTCGGAACCTTTTTATCTCATTTGGATTATATAATTAGGTGCGTATGTGTGCGTTTAAGTAGGTATTTCCGTTATATGTAACTATGAAAAATAAGTAAAAATTCTCAAAATATGCATTTATGTGCACTGTTAAATTCGTATCTATTTCGAATCTGCTACTCTTGAAACGCCTCGATAGGAATTATCGAAACGTTGGCTACAAGCAAAAAAAAAATACGCGTTATATATGCAATATCCGAACTCTACTTATAAGGGGCAAACTGAGAGAAGAAGAAAGAAAATTCGATAAAAACTTCCAGCTGTTTGAACGTTGTTTGATGAATTTTCATAAGATATTCCGAGCGTATATTTATCAGTTATCCGTGAGAAGAGGGTAGCTTTCGTTGATCTATGCAGAAAGAGCTCTAAGTATAGCGTAAATTTATTTTTTAGCCGATGCTAAGACGCATTACCCGTTAAACCTAGAAGTTTTGTCCTGGCACATAGCCAAAAAGGGCTTTTATCTACCGAAAACTTACAACTTTTTTTTTTCTTTCTTCTTTTCCTTGGGCGCGTCAACACAGCATATTTACCCAACGCAAAGCAAAATGATGAAACGTAGAAATTTGTAGGTTATATCAGGAAGCGATTAGAAATAGAAGAAACGAAGGTAGTCCGCAATACAGGAGCAACAGAAGGAGATGGAAGAGCAAGAATGTAGTGGGCATAGTAAGGAGTGTCGGGGAGCCAAGGCCCCAAGAAAATTGGAATAAAGGACTGCGCGTTCCGAGGAAATACAAGAGCATTCGAATAATAGAACGTGATTCGCATCACGCGTTCTATATTTATATTTAAGATGACAAGATGAAAGGGACACAAGGCAGACTGAACAACTTGTTATCGTTATTTCTGTTATAAAACCAAACGTGTTTGACAATCGGTTTGTCGGTGCCAACTTTTTCAGATCAAAACAAACTAACTATAGTTGCTGCGGTTAAGAAACGAGCAAATCATAAATTCCGTTAAATTTTTTAGCAACTGTATACGGATATGGTAATTTTTCTCCCTTTGATTTTCGAAAAAAAATTTGCTCGCTTTCACGCGCACTAATGAGACGTTAAATCGTTTTATTGCATTAATACCTGCATTAAATTATGCATCCGTGATTGAGTATGGTGCGAGAGAAACGACGAAGCCTAAAATGATGTAACTGTTTATAATCAAACTAAGGCCGTTATTGAATTATCGGTAACCACCTATGACGTATCATAGAGTAGTCAATGATAGCCGCTGAATACGTTTTTCGCTTGAATTTTGAGTTAATGCCAATTTACCAAAAAAGTACTAATGAAAAATTGCAAGAAGAATTTCTTAGAACGGTTAAGTCTGAGTTAATTGCCGAATTTTAAACGTTTCCAACTTACAATTAGAAAGACTTCCAAATTCAAACTACCTCACGGAAACCAGCATCATCTCAAGAATCATTAAAGCAAAAAAAATTTTTGTCTAAAAGATGCAAAGTTTATCCACCACAAGACGCTCAGATGGAATGTTTTAATTACACGTTCGTCGCACCTTTATAGTAATTTGTGATATTTGTTGTTTAAACCAGACCGATTGATTCTAAATGCTTAATCGTTTAAATTGTTAGCCTTTTAAGACTTAACAATTTCATATTTTTAATCGATTTTGTACTTTAAAAATTCAGGTACTTTTTTAAAAAAATATTCATTTTTCTAGAATTCATTATAATATTACTGAAAAAAACCAAATAAGAGTACGCAAATAAACTTTTTTTTATAAAAATTATTTATCCTCATTTTGCGCGTGTGGAGTTTGCGATACCCCGCTACACTGCTTTCTGCCGAAAAAAAAAAACAAATTCAAATATTTAAAAACACACTTTTTAACGTTAATGGTCATTTTTGAGGATTATTACGCGATTAATATAAAATTACAAATAACGAAACTGTATTCAGAAAAATCAGATGACTTGGTTTCGGTGTAAAGCGCATTCGATAATCATATTTATAAAAACATTAGGAGGGGACACGACGAGAGAATTAAAACAATTTTGATAAAATGCTTAAGATTTCATGGACTACTAAAACGTCAAACCAGAAAGTCCTAGAAATTGCAAAGTCAAGGAAAAGGTTGGAAGAAAGGATGGTAAAAAAAAAAGTAGAGTATTTTGCACAAATTATAAAACGATACGGAATGTTACAACTTATAATTCAAGGGAAAATTGATGGAAGAAGAAGTGCAGGAGACAGATTGAATTAAAAATATAAAGGAGTGGACCAATGCCACCTCAGTTCAGGGGCTTATGCAACACGAGTAGGAAAAGTAACATCGCCTACACCCTTGTAGGATATGACACATAAAGAAGAAGAATAACAACTACAACAAAAAGGCACAACAGGTATATTTCGTTATTGACAGTTTTATTATTATATAAAACAAATAATTGTCGCTTCATCTGCCGGTCCTCTCGTATTAGCGATGGATAAGGTTTTTTTTTAATTCTAATCCCCAGTTTTCTTTCTTGTTATTCCACTTTTTTTTTTTTTTTTTTTTTCATTTTTAGGTTAATTGTTGCAGCGAAGTTTTCTTTTTCTCCTTTTTTTCTTTAATTTTTTACTATTATTTCGGATTGGACGTAGAATAAACATATTTATTTCGTTTATTGTTTTTATCCTTCTATTATTTTTTATTTCTTCTTCAATAATTCTTTGATCGGCTGTGGTTTAATTGATTGTTTAAAAAGAACAATAGAGCTATCTGGAAACTATTGAAACGGGGTACTGTTTAATTTTTATTCCTACTAGGGATGCCAAATGAAATGTTACTATTACGCATTCAGGGATGCCAAATAAAACGTTACTATCACGCATTCAGGGGTGCCAACACGGTCTCGTAACTACCGTGTATGTAAAATTATATTTTATTATTATTATTATTATTATTATTATTATTATTATTATTATTATTATTATCATTATTATTATCATTATTATTATTATTATTATTATTATTATTATTATTATCATTATCATTATTATTATTATTATTATTATTATTATTATTATTATTATTATTATTATTATTATTATTATTATTATTATTATTATTATTATTATTATTATCATTATTATTATTATTTTGATAAAAATAATATATAGTTGTTTTTTGATATTTACACTAGCCTACACCAAGCTTTCTTAACCAACTGGCTCAGCTGAAAATATACAATAAATAAATAAAACATTGTAATGTGTATATTTCGTTGTGCGGTCTATCAATAAGTAATTTCATTCCGCCAATTTTCGGTTTCGGTCCACTTTCGGTTTTGTGCGTTTCTTGTATTGCTAGTGCGTCAATATTATAAGCTTGAACGAGGTTTGTTAGCAATATTTCCTTTGCTGTTGTCAATCCTTCAATATTTATAGACATAATTCGAAATGATTTCTTCTTCGATGGTGGCCCTGAAAAAGGCCTTTTCAACCCGGGATTAGGATTCACTAATGTCGACCGTGAATGGGATGATTTGCCCGTGTATACACACCTTTGCTCGGGGGGCGTCAGCTGCATTTGGACTGTATTTATGATTCGATCGTTGTTACTGTTGCTGTATTGCTGTATGATCCCGATCGTTGTTTTGTGCAATAGATAAATAGAAATAAAATAAATAAAAAATCAAATAAGTAATCTAGAAGAGCGTGTTGCGAGCGCGATAATTTGTGTCTGTGAAACTGTTTTTGTCGGTCTAAAAAGACTACCCCACACGGTCAGACGGGAGAAATGTCGATGATTGGTTCTTGCTGGAACAAAATGATGAGGGCATAGATAGAAAATGGAAGGTAGGAAAAGATTTTTGAGATCAGTTCGGTTCGTCATCCGTAAAGAGTTGCGAAAACGATCTTCGTTAACAAAAAATAGTTTAGTGATTATTGATCAACCCGTAGTAAATAAATGATCGCCTGTCAGAATCGTTGCATTAAATTGTAAATTACGCAGCACCGAATTAAAATGGAGTTCACTAGATCGTCCAACACGAAGAGAGCAACCGACGATCGTATTTTTGGGATCAGTCATTGCCGCGTTAACCACTGCCGACAGATAGTGTTACGAACAAATTTATTGAATATTATATAATCATTGTTCTCGCCTCGAATGTATAATAATTGTGTATTATCAGTGGCCGGTCGGTAAAGAAAGATCTTTGTCGGTGATTGGAAAATAAACAATTATTTTTTTTTGTTTTAACTTCAGTTTCAAATTAATAATAATTAAAAAAAAAAATAATAATAATATTTCCACAGTGTAAAAGAGACCGTGGTGGAATCTCTGGGCAATTAAACAGGATTATACCGTTACAATATATACAAGATAAAAAAGGATTATTTAAATATAATACAGCATCACTGTTTTCGGCGATGATTCGCAGTTCGTTGGATTGACGTTCCTCCGATGGTGACCGAGATAATCGATAATCGGTGGAATTCCTTATTTGCGTCTCGAAATTTAAATTCTACTGAAGTTCCTTACTCCGGCGGGGCCTTACGCTAACGCGCTTCTTGACCGAGTATCAACTCATAAAAACGACAACCGTAATATAACTGAAGACTTACCCTTGGCCGATATTTCTACCACGAGATTCGGAGAGACCGAAAAAACGATAAATCCGGAGCAAGGTAAAACAGCGACTAACTCTCCGAGCGCGGTCTTGAAACATGTTTTTTCGATCATTTGTTCATTTGTTTTCTCGATGACCAATCACAATCATTTCAGCTAATGGGGTGGGCCTTTCACTCGACCGGAACGCGTAATAATACAGCCCCGATCGACAAGATCCCAGGTACATTTTCGCTCTCGTCACGTTTTCCAGAATTTTACATTTTTATTTTATTTTATTTTATTTCATTTTGTTTTATTTTATTTTATTTTGTTTTATTTTGTTTTATTTTATTTTATTTTATTTTCTTTTCTTTTATTTTATTTTATTTTGTTTTGTTTTATTTTATTTTGTTTTGTTTTATTTTATTTTATTTTGTTTTATTTTATTTTATTTTATTTTATTTTATTTTATTTTATTTTGTTTTGTTTTATTTTATTTTATTTTGTTTTATTTTATTTTATTTTATTTTATTTTATTTTATTTTATTTTGTTTTGTTTTGTTTTATTTTATTTTGTTTTATTTTATTTTATTTTATTTTGTTTTGTTTTGTTTTATTTTATTTTATTTTATTTTATTTTATTTTATTTTATTTTATTTTATTTATTTACAACCTGTACAAATGTACACATTACACTACTATGTAGTTTTACACAGCGTTGAAACTAGTACGCCCGTAAGAACCATCGAAGTCTACCGGAAGTAGAACTGTTTTTTAAGTGTATAAGTGCTCCTTTTACAGTATATTAACCAAAGTTCCGGTTTTTATATAAAAAAATAGTATCTTTTTATATATCGTAGAATTAGCAAGAGGGAACTAAAAAAGTGATATGTCCTTTTTTTTTTTTTTTTTACTTTAATTCGTTTCGAAACAGAAAAACTCACAAAAAAAACTTGGAATAAAAAAAAGAGGTTGAAGTAAGTTGCACACAGTAAATAGTAACAGGGCAATTATACTAGATTGGTGGGTGGCATTTCCACGTGCTTTGTTGATAATTATAAAATTTAGTTATTTGCCGGCAGCGGACGCGAATAAGAGAACGAATGAATGATTCTGCTGGTACAAACGGATATTGATAATATTGTCGTATTTACAGTTTGTAAATGCATCTCTGTGAAATATGTAATTAAAACGATACATTATCATCCGGTGTAAAATATTTTATTTTTGCCGCGATTCTCTCCCATTATTTTATTTTTTCTTTTCTTTCATTTTTTAAAAAAAATTTGTCTGCATAATGACAGTCGGCGCGCTATTCGGTTAATGAGTGAAGTAGTCCCCTATATTTCCGATAAAATATATATATATATATATATATATATATTACTAAATAAGTTCGTAGCGATTACATATCTTGATTGGCGATTTAAAATGAGTAAAACCGGTCGATTTTGTAAGAAAAAATGAAGAAACGAAAACGTTATAAATACGAACAAAATACGTACAGCAGGTCCCGGTAGACCAGGTTCACCTAGGTCGCCCTTAATGAGGAAGCTGTTGGCTCCGCCTTCTCCGGCTTCACCTCTTGGTCCGGTAATTCCGTCGGGCCCATCTGGCCCTCTGGGACCCGGTCGTCCTTTTGGTCCTGGTATACCGGGTATTCCATCGGTTCCGTTACAACCGTCCAAACCTTTAATTCCTTGAAGTCCTATTGGACCAGTAAGTCCCTGTACGCGAAATAAAGAACACTTTTTACCGACTGTTTCCAGTACGCGTCAAATTAAATTTAACCAATAAACCCAAAGTGATGGGAATGGTAAAGGCATGGGCCGAATCTAACTTATCAAAAGTATAAAACAGTTGTGACTCCTTATCTGTGTAAATTATAAATTACCGACTTTGTGTTGTTCAATTAAAATCATAAAAATAATTATATTAAAAATTTTGCTCAACTTCTTTTGATGACACGATGGATGAAGAGGAGCTGAGTTTTTCTTTTTAGACTGTACAGGTAAAAAGCGATATATATATATATATATATATATATATATTATATGTAAGGCCGTATCCACGGAGAGGGTGGGGCTCCCATTAGAACTGAAATGGTTATTAAAAGTATACAAAAATTTGAAATAAATATTAATGATTTTTTGGGGCATTCTTACATTGAGAAAAGAAAAAAAAGAAGTAAAAAATATGCTGAATATTTTCAGGTAGTTCGTTAATATTTTATGCAAAAAATTTTTATTATAATTAATAACATATATGATTTTTATTAATGTTCATATACGGGGTAATTTATTTATGTAAATTATTAATATATAAATCGAAATGATGAAAATTATTAATAGTATAAATGTTAGTAAAAAAACATTATTATTTATAAAATAAAAGTACGGAAAAAAAATTAAACTCCTCCTCCTTCATAATTCTAGGCACGGCCCTATATATACATATGTCACATAAAAATCATATCATTTAGTTTATGGAAATTGGCTAATTTTTATTCTATCGATATTAAACTTATGTCTTATTACTACAATATATTGGTAGCAGTTTTCGGGTATATGTAAAAATTAATACGGATGTGCGCAAACCGGTTTTGTTTGCTTCCTACAAATAAGAATAAACAAAAATGAATAAAAAAGTTTTTTCCTTCGTTTTTTAATAATAAACAGAGAATGTACGATAAATTAAACGGAAATCTACCATTATTAATGGAGTAACTAAAAATTACGTTAATTGTAATAATATTTCCATTGTAAAATTTAAGAAATAAATTTGATTTGATTCGATTCAATTTGAAATTTACCGGAAAAAACCATCAATTATATGTATATGATGATTCGTTTTACTAATAAGTGTTCACCATGTAACATAATTATTCCTTTTAATGATAAGTTTTTTTAACAAATTTTCATTTTTGTAAAAAAAAAATTTAGCGCATATTAGTTTTTAAACATCCGAAAAACTATTTAATTCGTTTTTTTTTTCAAACGTGAAAATTATTGTCCCGTTAATTTGATTTAAACGGTAAATTGTTTTCCAGTGTGTCATACATAATAATCCTTTGTATGAGGAAGACAGGAATCGAAATTTCATGTTCCACTTCTTTTTGAAATGAGCAGTTGAATTATTTTAAAAATATGACATTTCAAACAAGATCTCGGAGCTACTCTTTCGATCAACAAATAGATAAAATATAAAATACTTACCGAGTGTCCTGATGGTCCTTTAGGTCCCGGAAATCCCGGATCGCCCTGAAAATAGTACGTATTATTAAAGATACATTTAAATGTACATTATATATATATATATATATATATATATATATGTACATTAAATGCGTATTATATATATGCGATTACGGTTTCTTTTTAAAAAGTATGTGAGAGTGTTTTTCAATGTTCGCTTATTATGTAAACGATTTCATAAGTAAAAATAGTGTAAACAACTAAAATGACCTAATTCGGTCAGCGGAAGAGCCTAGCAAGCATTTACGCAATTTTCGTCTGATTCCAGTAATTGACCTAAAAATAGCTGCGTCGAATTATTATCTCTCTTCGAGCATCACAGAGAGACACACTTATCAGTGAAAAAAGAGTAGTGATTTTGATGCTCTGCCGTTATGTTTCATTTAAACAAATCAAATAAAATGTGATAATTTTTCTTAGTAAAAAAAAGTTTACACTTACTCTGAATCCTTTTTCTCCCATGTCTCCTTCTTCACCTATAATACCTTTTTCTCCTTTTGGTCCTGACGGTCCAGCGGGTCCCGGTTCCCCGGGCGTGCCCATATTTCCTTCAATTCCATGAATTCCGCGGTCTCCTGGCGTTCCGACTATTCCAGTGCAGTCACATTTGAACGGTACCGCGCATCCGTGGCATGTCTGAAACGAAAAATAACATTTTACTCTCGTTGTATGAAATCGTTGAATGCAGAATTCGTTTGCTTCTGCGAACTCGTAGCTTTCCTTTCCGGGAAGATAAGATTCGCAATATTTTTGAAATATAAAGCGAATATACTATTGTTCAGTTCGAGGCGAAAACTACGAAATATCTTACGGTACTTTATTTCTTCGAAAACCAATAACCAGACAGCATTAATGTTTGCGTTCATTTCTATATTAATAAAAGAGCCGTGTTCTGTCTCTAGCATGAACGGATTAATCAGGAAAAATATTACGCTATTAATAAAAAAGCTATAGAAATAATAGTCGACAATCGGTAAGTCTAATCTATCGCAAAACTAATTAAAAATGAGGTAATAATTAATAGAAACTTTTAAAGGAATATATGGTAATGCGGAAGAAACATCCTGGGGAAATTGTCTTGTTTGAACATTTATCTCAATGCGCACTGTCGTCTCTAGCGGTTCCGAGGTGTAAATCGCAAGTGCCTTGAACATGTCATTGTAGGAAATTCTGCGAGATTTACTACCTTCTAAATGATGTAACACAATTCGTTTCGGTTAATTTTTAATCGTAATTATTTTTTACCCGATTTCGAAAAAACGGAACAAGTTTCTATTACGACGAGTAGGGCCACCATGTTCTGACAAAGTGCTGCTGTTCTTTATTCGATTACATTCGGTCAACTGCTTTTGTTCGGAAATCGTGCCGATTTAATCGATGGTGCGGAATGTCTGCTGTCTCAGTTTGATGGCAACGCCATTTCCCGATTTACTCAATGGCACTTTCGCACCACACTTTCAGAACGTTATACTTTTCACTTTCATATCTACCATTCTTTTCATAAATTTTATATCTTTTTTTCACATTTTCAAGTTCGTCTTATAGCTGCCGGCGGGCATGTTTCCACCGACTTGGTTATACCAAATATTTTTAAACTTTTGTTATTTATTTTAATTATTACTTTTTTTCATGGGAATTGCCATCTAAAAAATATGACTCAGAACACCTATACCGGATATTGCGGAATTCTTCTGTACTTTAGTTTTTAAGGAAGATAACGCGGTTGTTACGCTATATTTCTCTACGATTGATGGAATTGCGAATGGTGTTAGGACGGAAGATAGGATAGATTTAGTAACTAGGTCAACCCGTTCATTCGTTGGCGCCCAACATAGCCGGATACCAATAAAATCATTACCTTATTAGTCTGCTAGACTTTAATTTTCGCTATATGCGCATGACGACAGAGTGTATATGAGATGGGACAAACGCAAGAGATATAGAAGTCGTTTTGCGGAGAAAAGGCTTTAGATCCGATATGGCTTTGGGATGTAAAAGAATTTTATACATATCCATTCGATTTATGCGTAATAATTATACAGATATACACGTGTACATTTCGCCGTTTTCGGACAAAAGGTATTTAAAGGAATCAGAGTAAACCCCGATATGAAAATACGTATTGTTTTTGGGGAACCAAATTTAAGTATGTCCCGGGTTATGTGTAAAGAGGGAAACACATCTGTTTAAAAAATACACCCGAACTGATCTTTATATACATATATATATATATATATATATATATATTAATTACAACGTAATTCTTAAGCTACCCCCCCATTCGAAAAAATGTCCCATAAAGTAACGCAACATGTCCCAAAAAAATGTCCCAATTTTATGTAACGTTTGTTATATTTTATAGGATTTTTGTTATTGTTATTGTAAAAAATGTCACAATTTTATGTAACGAAATATGTAACGAAAAATGTAATGAAACAATATCTTAATTTTATGTAATGAAAGTTAAATATGTTAGGATAGAATTTTTGTGATTATGTTTTGTTTTTCTTTTTGTGTTGATGCCAGTAAGAATTACGTTTTAAATTTTGATCATTTTATACAAAGTATAGAAGTGAAAGAGACAGAAATGAAAGCAAGAGGTCCCTTGCAAAGCCAAAATGGCCGAGTTTATATATATATATATATATATATATATATATATGTATGTGTGTGTGTTAATTACAACGTAGTCCTTAGGCTACCCCCCATTAGAAAAAATATCTGTTATATTTTAATTTTTACTGATTTTCATAGGCGTCGTCAAGAGGGGGCAATGGAGGGCCGTTGCCCCCCCTGGAGCTTTGGAACTTTCTAATCAACTGGCCATGATTAGGCGCGTAATCATGGACAATTTGACTTTTATAATAAAGTAGTAGAACAATTTGCCAGAAATACATGCAAATTATTTTTCAATTACGATTTTATGCTTGTTTAATAAAATATTAAGCCTTTACAAATTATAGATTTTATTTTTCCTATAACTGATATCCTCTTTCTATCATCTTGCCCCCCGTCCGGCTCATCGGCTCTCGACGACCTTGCCGACTTTATATATAGATATTAATTACAACGTAATTCTTAGGTCGGCCCCTATTAGATTTTGTAACAAAAAATGTCACAATGTTATCTAACGAAAAATGTCCTAATTTCATGTAATGAAAGTTAAATGTTAAGGTAGGACTTTTGTGATTATGATATTCCTATGGCCGGATTTAGAATTACGTTGTAAATTTTGATCATTTTATACAGAGTATAGAAGAGAAAGAGACAGAAATGTAAGCAAGAGGGGTCAAGGGGCGTAGCCCCTTGCTAGGCCAAAATGACCGAGTTATATAAATATATATAAGAAAAAGTTAATAACACTATACTAGCACCTTTAAATTTTAAAAAAGAAACTTTAAAACTTTTCGTGTGATTTTGCCTGCTTTTTACCTAATTTCAAGATGTGCTATTAGTTCAAAGTAAGTTTGCAGATAGCCATGACGACACCGGATTCGTGAAGCTGGTATCATTTCTTTTTAGTATATGCCACGAGGCAACCTGTGCATTTCTAATGAAAATATTCTTTCAATAAAAATAGTTCAATTTTCTTAATTGCAAAAAATATTGGTTCTTTGCGGTTTTTTCTAATCCTTTTGGTTAAACGGCTGATAGCTTTTTCACGGATGTTTTGTAATTTAGGTTAATTTTGATGCGTTTATAATTTGCACTTATATACATTGTTCTTAGAAATCGGGCAACATTTAAATCTCAAGATATTGTTCTCTTTTTTACACCTGCGTTAATAAACAATAAATATAAATACTCGTATGGGAAAATGGCGGAGAGAGAGTGGCAGCCTCGAAATACTCATCGCTAATTTCTCAAGAGTGTAAAGTTAATTGGTTAATCATTTGCCAAGTCAGCGACTAAAAATAAAGAGATAGAATTACTGTAGTAAGATAAAATGAAGAATGGTAATAGGGGACATTGTGATTTTACACCGGGTAAGCAATTTCGTAATTTTCAATGTTTTTTTTTTTTTTTTTTTTTTTTTTTAATCATCATCATTATTATTATTATTTTCTTGTGCGAAATTTAGTTAAGCAACACAAAACATGCGCGAACTGGTCGAAATAAAAACTGTAGTTTATGGGCTGAATTGTATACTGTAATCAGAAAAATCATAAATGCCTTCCTGCTTAGATTAAATAAATTATCAGGCAGATCATCAGTACGCAGCGGAATACGATGAACTGAAAGCTAACTCAGCTTAGATCGGAAACACAGTCAAAAGCGGCTCTAGTCTGTAGAGACAAAAAGAAAACTTGGTAGAAACTAGAAGATTACTTTACAAAGACATTTACCATCCGAAAAACCGAAGAACTTTCAGTGAAAATTACCCTGATTATATTCGTGAAACTTGTTAAGATTCATTAATGTTAATGAATCTTATTTAACAAAATGTAAATTAGTTCATTTTCAGGATTATATTAAATATGCCAGCATAATAGTCCAACCTCTCGTCGTTAAGGCGTAGGAGACGTATTTAAGGAAACGAAGAAGTTTTAGAAATGGTAAAAATGTTAACTTTCAGTTTTATTTCTAATAAAACCGTCAGTTATACTCGGTTGCTGTTTTGTTGTACTTTAAACGTGAACAATTATAAAATAGTTTTTAATCAGCGTTTTCGCTTATTAACCGTAATTATAATACGATCGCAGTATTTTTAGCGAATTAATTTTTTAATTATCTTCAGATTCTGTATCATTTCTAAATAAATAGGAGCTATATTTTTATTTGCTAATTATGGTTTCTCCGCGCTTGATAAATTGGGCATGGTACGAAAATAAAAGGTAAAAAAAAAAAAAAATAATACGTCGTAATATTCGAAATTAAATCGTGTCGGTTTTATTAACTTTCTTTAATCCTCTATTTATTTGGAATATTTTAATCGTCGATTGTTCGATTTGTTTATTCGTTCGGTGTTTCATTTTTGTATTTTCGTAATTATGACATCAGCGTGAACAATTCTTTCCAGGTGCGCGATATGTCCGGTGTGTACGACGACCGTAATTACTTTTTAGGATTCCGTACACACATACATACAATGTGTAGAATCCTAATAAGACGATTCAGAAATGACAAAAATATCGAATTAAAATATGCACTAGCGCGGGAACTGGTTTGACTTACAAACTTCGAAATTGCATCGTAAATTACAATGAAACTTCTATCTACGACAATCTGTATCTTCTAACCGATTACAGACTGTCCAACAAAAAACCCCACAAAAAAAAACCTTCAAGAATATATAATACGGAATTTAAAACGACCACAAACAATCACCCTTGAAAAATTCATAACTCATCGTTAGATAACTAGAGTGAAATTCGAAATATGAAACATTATTTAAACATCCTCCCCCTCCGCTCGTTTGGGCCAAAAACAGTAAAAAAAAAATAAGAGATGTTCACATAAGTAATGGCCCGAGTAAAAAACTTGGGGAAACCAAAACGTATCTCGAACACGTGCTTAAGGGACCACTTTATAGAAAAACTATAGGCGAGCTTACAACTTTAAAATTAGTCCCTCGGGGGACGCCGAAAGATCGAAATTTTTGAAAAAAATAGGCATGCGATATATCGTTAGAATGATCGTTATTTGTCGGGTTCCTTGACGAAACTTTCGAAGATAGCAAAAATTTCAAAAAAGCGCGAAAAATGACGCGTCTCTGCCCCTTATTTCGAATTTAATATTATGTACATGTAAATTATATCTTTAACTGGAATCCCCGTCGCATGACACATCATACTTGACTCCGAACAGGATTTAATATCGGTATTTCTCGAATTGAGAAGCGACCAATGTGTTTAAATGAGCACCGTATTTTCGGGGTTTATTAAAAAGTAATTAATTCGTTCATTTACACTGTGCTGCAAAAAATAAAAAATTTGCTTACATTGTTAATTAAAAATAGATAATTATCTATGTTTCGCGATGAAATACATTTATACTTAGGCTTTACACAATGGATATTTAAGTATTATGCCAATTCTCGAATATTTCGAATGTGCCGTTACATAGAGATGTACAGATGGTAATTGGTAATAATATTACTGGATTATGAATATTCGTTGTTATTATTTGTAACGTACGTTTAAAAACGAATAACGCGATATATAAAAAAAATTTGGCTTTCGTGTCTGAATGTTTGACTACTTGTGAAACTTATTAATCAAACTGACTGATTTGCAAGTTCAATTCCGAGCACAGTCACTAGGTATATTATTAAATAAGCAATTCTTGTATGAACGTATGCAACTAGTTCTGGAAATGACTACAGCGGTTCTGATAAAACTCACGAATTAATAGGGGTTTTAAGGTCTAGAAATCGATTGAATTAGGTATAATAAGAACGAACAGTGTTCGTGTTATTGATCAAACTTGTATTTAGGGTCTGATAAAAAGTAAATAGAGACTAATTCGTTTATTTACAAGTTAAATAGTAAATTTAAATTTCGTGATGAAATAAATTTGTTCGCGATATATTTACATGGCGCAATTTTAAATATTACATAAGTTAAAATATACAATTTAAAAATTGAAAAATAGACTTACGTAATTATAACTTTCGAATTATGTACGTATTATTGTTTATTTTTAAATGTTTGTGAAATTAATGGATATATTTTGATTCATCTGCAAAGCATGTATATATATATATGTGTGTGTGTGTGTGCGCGCCTATTATAAAGCTGCGATACAAAAAGTGGACAAAACGGTCTACAGTCCGGCCTGCAGCATCTAGAGAGCTGATTTTTTTGTTTTTTTACTTTTTTAATCAACGCATATGCATCATTAGAATATGAAAAACTCAAGAATTTTAAAATTTAACAGGCCCGTTTTTAAAATTAAAAATTAAGGGGATGTTTTTTTTTTTTCTGACCCGGCGTAAAATCATTTAGCCAACAAGCAAACCTTTCATTTATATTAACTACCCTTTTATTAAATTTCAAATCCTCCATTCTTCCATTATTATTATTATTATTATTATTATTATTATTATGCTGCTATTTGGGGATCCGTTGTGCCATTATGAAAGCACAAAAAGAAGTTGCGGAATTTGCTTTTTGTAACAAACCTTTAATTGCCGTTGAATTGGAGATTAGAAGTAAATACTTTGCTCGCTTACGTCATTTAGGCGGAATTTATTTATTTTTTGTTTTTTTATGTTACGAAGAATGGGACGATAATCGGGATTTTTTTTTCTTTTCGTCCTTTCTTCAGTGATTCGGCAGATGTATTCGAAATCAGTTTCGAATATTTTTGACTGTCCAGTGTTTATCAGCGTGACCAGTTACATAAAAATTTTTCTTACAAATAGAAATTGTCGAGTTAAGATTGACACTACCTACTTAATAACTATACCGCTAGAAAATGGTATTCCACAAGGCTCTGCCTTGATGTCAACCTTGTTTATATTTTTCATAAATGATGTAACCAATTGCATCACGCCTCCTGCTACTGCCCGGCTTTATATTAACGATATATTTTTTTTTGTTTTCCTACCCTAGGCGCAACACCGTGAAAAATTAAGAGATAGAACTAAATAGCCAGGCGGTGAGAAATGGAAAGAACAAAGGACAGCAGCAACGGAATAATCGAGCGCAATGGGAAGGGATATAGGTAGCGTTAAAGGGAATAGGAAGACCCAAAGCTAAAAGTTGGGCGTTAGGAAAGGAGCGTTCGTTGGAGAGTGCAGAATATTCGAAAAGGATATGATTTGAATCACAAATACAAGAAGTCTCAGAAGTGTGAAGAGAGCAGAAAGGAGAAAGAGCTAAAGAAAAACGAAAGCGAGAAGAAGGGAGTAGAGAATGATTGATTCTGAGTCTAATTAAGGAAACAACCGTGGAACGACGACAGAAAGGGAATAGAATAAAACCAAGGCAGGAAAAATCGGTTGAACAAAACGGTGATATGAATAATGATTAGAGAATAAAGATAGGGATAGATGTCCAACCAAAGTTTGGAATGATTAAAGCGTGATAGAGCAAGAATATTTGAAGAAGAGAAAGAGTCGAGGAAAGGACCATTGTGGGCGGCTGAGCGAGCTAAAGAGTCAGCTGAGTCATTGCCCTCAATATTGGAATGACTAGGAACCCATAGAAAGTCTATGAGAATGGAACGAGACAAGAACAAAGAGGAGCCAAAAGATGGAATAGAGAGAATGGTACCGTCAGAAGAATGGGAAGGAGGAGAGGAGATGATTTTAAGAACGCCTTTGGAATCGGAAATGATCATGAATTTGTGAACCCCACTTGTAGAGGATATAAAATGAATGGCACGAAGAATCGAGATCGATTCGGCCGAAAAGATAGAACAGAAAGAAGGAAATCTGAAAGACTCGAAGTGCAGGAACGTAGGAGACGTATACGCACCACCCATGACGTCCCCATTACTCTTGGAGCCATCCGTGAAGATTAATTAACGATATGAACATCTCTATATCTTCCAGTCTTCCTTCCAATGCTCAAAATATTGTTCAAAAAGCAATAAATAAATTACACAAACCCGGTGAAATAACAATGTTCTAGTCTTTTCTGCTTCCAAAACAATGTACCCTGAAAAGTTCAGAAGACGTGGTGTTCACTTAGTATTTTTCTCTCACGCTAGATATTAACCCTATAATTTTTCGATCCACTGTTAAATTCTTGGAACTATGATTGTTTGATAGTAGGCTATCCTGGACACGTATCAGGTTTAATGGGAAAGTGTCTAAAATCTCTCGCCATCATTAAACACTTATTAAATCTTAAATATAATATCCACATCGAGCTCCTTCTCTCAGTATATAAATTCATTATCCCATCTAAAATCATATACGGGTACCTAGCCTACTCCCAAGCATGCTATTCGTTAATCAGTCGCTTAGACTCCACAATTCTGCCCTCTGTTCGATCATAGGAGCTCACCGAATCCCGCCAGCAAGCATCGTGTGCAATTTGTTGGGACGCTCGCCGTTGTCATACTATAGAAAGTACCACAGACAATGCAATATTCTTCTGCCCTGAATTAATACTCTGCCGTCTGTTGTTAATTCCGCGGCACATCGTGTTTTCCAAACGATCATGTGCCTGAGGTTCTCAACTTATTAAATTTAAATAACATAAACTCAATAACTCTTACGCCAAGATTTCATATTAGTACCACTATGGGATTTCCCAATAATAACAAAAGAGACACAACACTTAGAAACAACTTCAACCGTTTGTCCACCTGGCATTATCGGCAATAAATAAATACAACGATCACATCGGCAACAGCATGCGCGTTCGTAGTATCAGATACAGCGTACTCTTTCCGATTCAATGATGGTTGCACAGTACCGGATGCACAAATGTATGCCATCCCATGTGGTCTACAATATCTCTCTTTCCGTTAACCTAACAACAAAAAAACATTAATAATTACAGACTCTCTGGCAGCACTAGAAGCCATATCCAGCATGAAAACAAAAAGTATAATAACCACCCAAATCCTCCATAGTATCATCGATGCATAGACGACAGAAAGCTAGGTGACGTCTATGTGCGTTACCGGTCATGCGGGAGTATCAGAAAATGAACAGGCGAATACACTGGCACAGTCAGCCCTTGCAACCATATCACTGTTGCAAACTTTTTTGTGAGAAGTCAATCCGCATCCAGCATACTCTGCGGACTTGAGTCCCTGCGATTACCAAATTTTCGGCAGCCTGGAGAAATTTCTGCAGGGAAGACGTTTCGCGACGGACGACGAAGTCAAAGCTGCAGTTAAATAATGGATGTAACAAGTTGGACGGAATTTTTGGAACAAATGTTTGTTAAAACTGCCAGAACGTTGGTACAAAAGTATATCGATCGGGAATGGGATTATGTAGAACATTAATAGAATAAAATTTCATTTTTTTTTTTTTTTTTTTTAAGGTAAAAACTGATTTTCTAACTTCATTTTTCGCTGAGGGAGAGCATAGGGAACCTTATTATTGATCTACCTATGTATATATATCCTTGAATTTTCTTATTTTGTTTTTTTATTTGAAAGTATTTAAAATGTATTTTGTTCGACTCTGTTTATAAACGCTTTTATCTATGGTGCAATTTGTTTTTAGTGAAAGGCGAACAAGAATAGAAAGAACAATGGACCGCGTGTCAGACTTTTCTGGCCCAGGTAAAGTCGATGATCGAGCCATGAATGAATTAAACAGGACAAAGTATATTATACCGTCAGCTAATTGAAAATTAAGATTGATGTTTATAGTAATTACTTACTGCTGGTCTAAAAAAAATGTTGCTGTCTAAAGGTTATGTATGACTGTTTTTACGAGTTCACGGGGCCGATGCGGGTAGGTTGTTATTTCAAAAAAAAAAAAAGAAAGATGAACGAAATCTAGAAAGAGATGTGTAATACCAATCAATACTTCTTCCTAAACTAATACGTCTGTTTATAATATTTCCTCTTTTCTTAATTAGTACGGGGCATCTTTAAAAAATCTCACCTTTATTCCTTTAATTACATTTGTTGCTTTTGTGTGTATTCAAATTATTCAGAACTATAAAATTCGTTTTACTTTTCATTTAAATGTAAAGTATTTTGTTTTCAAGAAGTTATTCGTTTGCGGGTTTCAATTGCTTAAAACTCCATATTTGGCATTACTGTTGTAAGTACTTACATGGTAAAATTTCTTTTGATTAACGTTCGTAGTGCTGACCGTTCATTACGTATAAATATGTTAATTACAACGTTATTCTTAGCCCGACCCTCGTTAGAAAAATATCCCAAAAAATGTTGCAATTTTATGTAACGTTTGTTATATTTCAATTTTTACCGACTTCCATAAAGAAGGAGGTTATACGTTCGTCACTTTTTTTTTGTTTTTATGCTTGTTCACGCATAACTTATATTTATGATATATAGACCGATTTTACTGATTCTTTGTCCATTAAAAAGAGTACCATTCAACTTAAGTATCATGCGAGTAATGATGAAAATCGGGGACCATAAATTAAGTATTCGTCAAAAAACTTGAAAAAATGTGGTACCTTTGGATAATTTTTTTTATTATTATTTTTTTTTAGCATAACAGAGGCGGCTGACTCAAAATGCTATCAAGCGCTTTTCAAACTTTTCAACACCCGTCGTTTTCGAACATGTGTATAATTGTGGCAAATTCGTCGCTATTGCACAGTTCGTCGTCCCGTATTCGTTTCCGCCATTCACGTTCGCGTTCGGTAGCGCTCTTCGTTTTTGGAATCATAACGAATAAACTTCTTATTATACTGTGCAGGTTGATGAATAAGAAGTCCCACCCCATAGAGGCAGAAACATGCAAAGACTATATTACTAATTTAATAATACCATAGGGAAACGCAAAAAAAGTTTTTTTTGTATGTTGTAGTAGGTTAACTTGTTTCGGTAGTTTAACAAAATTTATGGCATAAATTATTATTGGTTGTATATATTTTTTTTATTATATAAAATTGAGACATTTTTTTTTCGTTATAAAATGTAATCGGGGCCGGTCTAAGAATTACGTTTTGTAAATTTTGATCATTTTATACAAAGTATAGAAGAGAAAGAGACAGAAATGAAAGCAAAAGGGTTCAAGGGGCATCTTACGAGGCCAAAATGGTCGAGTTATATATATATATAAATATAAATATATATAAATAAGTATATATATACATATATATATATATATAAATATAAATATATATAAATAAGTATATATATATATATATATATATATATATATATATATAAATATAAATATATATAAATAAGTATATATATATATATATATATATATATATATATAGTGTAGTTTATTGTAAGTTTTCTTTAAAATTATGAGACTGCGGATCGCGGCATCCTCTTCCTATAATCACTTTACATTTTTTAATCATGTAGTATTTTTATCGTATTTAAAAAAATATGAACACTATGTGGGCACTGCTGTATCCTTTTAAGAGTGTACGAACAAAACAATTCAAAATTCGAAGGGTTTGGACTTAGTAGGCCCAGTTCTACAACTTATATATATATATGTATATAAATATGTATATATGTGTGTGCGTGCGTTCTCTTTTACTTATTGCAATTTTTTTGAACGAATTGATCTGTGCCTAATTAGCAGCAAGTAAACTGAATTAAAAAACAGAAGTAAAATAAAAAATTAATTAACTCGGCAAAGTATTACATAACATCTCTTCGCGCTGATTGACAGGAAGATATCTTTTTTGCTTACTTTCTACCATTTCTCGTAGATAAATATTTTAAAAGCACCCATTACTAATATTTATTATCGGTTCTAGTTTAAATTAACAAAAAATATACACACCAAGGAAACCGCAGAAACAAGAAAACAGAACGAATAAAGGCGAACAGTTATTGTATTTCCGAAAATTAATTATTTTAAAACGATTACAATTTGACGAATTCAAATTTTAATCGTTAATTAGACGAACAGGTGTGTACGATATGTACCAGGCTTTAACTTCACGTTGCATGTTCATTCCGGCACTCTGCTTTATTTTATCACGAGAAGGTGATGATGTGACCTTCTTTCGGCTTCGATTAAACTGCTTTAACTTTTAATTGCTTCACATCAAGACAAAATGAAATTCGTTCGCGCCACGTACATATATCCGTTTAAAACTACCGTTACAATGTTTCCCGGAATCTCGTGATTATTCTCACTAAATATCATCAATAGTCGCGGTTCCGATGCTTGCGCGCAACACTAAAATAAATGTTCTTCTCAATTCGATTCTTATTCCTTTCTGCTCTACGGCGAATTTAGATGTTTTTTTTAAACATTTACGTTTGCCGCATATAGACGTTTCATCGTTGTTCCTATATCATTGCACTGAACTTTATTTGGCCTATGCTCAGTCGACAAATTAATCAAGAATTTTTCGAGGCCTTTTATCGAAATTCTAGAATACTCTCATTGCAAATTGTTCTGAGAATGTTGCGCACAGCAATTTGATCCGCGTTGTACCAGTAGCGAGAATAACGTGTCAGAGAAAATAAGATCGCTCTCGAGTTTCGTAATGCCGACATGGGGAAACAAGCCAAACAAGCCAATGCTCCGGATTGGATGGTGTATTTGATGGTGGGTCTTAGAACTTTGCAAATGCCACTCTATCATCATGAGTAGGCTAGCAATTGGATTCCACACGTCCACAATGGACTTGAGATTTGTCATCTATTAGATTCCGTCGACGATAATCGGTGACCAATTGAAACTTCGAAAATTTTTAGTTTAGTTCTTTTCCATTCTTCAGGAGAGTTTTCCGCCGTTATGCGCAGGGTATTCGACTAGGCCGAGTTATTTACGGTTTTTCAGTTAGCCGATGGACAAGTTGTTTGCTAATATTGATTAGAGAACAATTTGTTTTCATCGGGAATTTAAGATTCTCTCTCTCTCTCTCTCTTTTGCAGGGTGTTGTCCAAAGCTGAATTTGCTGCATCATTTTAACGATATTTTCTGTAAATATTTACTGGCGAGTACAGGTAGAGAGTCTTCGCGTTCTTTGACAATTTTTCCGCAAGTTGCCTTTGCGCGTTAATCTGGAATAGGTGACCAGAATAAAGGTCCTGCTCCTGTGCAATATAGGTCCCGATGCCGAGCTTTTGCACTTGTAGATTAATCAGTAGATGCATCGGTGTAGTATTTTGTTAGCTTTCACATTTCCAGATATGGCCTGCGCATTTCGTTGCGGAATATAAAAATTAAGTTCGACGAATGGTCCTTATTTTCCGACGAGATGCGAATTTCAAGCTCACCTACATAGCTACTGTTCCCGATTTTGAGCAGTAGAAATATTTTTTATTAAAGGGGAAGAAATTGAGGAAGAAGAATTAGCAGCGGTAAAAAAAATATACCGAATTCGAGAAAATACAATTATTTAAAATAGGGTTTGGCGTAGTAAAAGAGCAGATCTGTTAAGAGCTCCCTTCCGTTGTGGAACGCGATTAGACGGGAAATGGAGTATTTTTATCAGGAGCTTTCCGGTCACGGTGTTTAAGGAAAAAACTCTGGTTAAGGGGAATTAGAAAGAGGAAAGGGAAGCGGTAAAGGAGACATAGAAGAATGAGAAGAGGTGAGCACTGAGACTACTCGGCAGGACAAAAGCGATCATCGTCAGAACATTACAACTGTAGCAGACGCGAGAGGTTCCTGCAAGTTCTTGCATCGCGAGATGCTCCCCCGGAAGAACGGTGAGAACGAATAGTAAACAAGCTATGAAAAAGGGAAAGCGCTTAGAGCACCGAGTAGGTAAACGGACCTGGAAGAAAGAGAAAACCGAATTTTAAATGTTGAAAAACAAATTCTGGAAGAACAATTTTACGGAATTTAATTTTAACAGGGCATGCGGGAATTTTAACACCACCAAAAAAAGGAACGACGTACCTATCCAACGAATTGAGGCAATATCTAAAATTTCATCTTCGGAAAAGGGGGACAAACAGACGCCGAAGATTACGGTATTCGGAATGCGTACATACGTTAACAATGTTGAATGTGTTAAAAACGAATTTGTAGAAGCGGCAAAGAGAAATTCGACGCAGATCCTGCTTTGGCTTCCAGGAAAAGGTGGAACAGAAGTGAACAGTCTTGCAACGGCTAAGGAGATTAGCTAGGTTATTCGCGATTGAACACGTTCGTGCGTTGATTGAATGATTGATCACAGCACTGTTTGGCGTCAACATAATCGTTCCCCAAATGTCCAACGAAAGATCCGGGCTAATTTGTTTCGCACAGGTAAGTAGGTAGCTGAAATTGTTAATACATTAGTCGCGACTCCTAGTGAGGATGTACATGAGAATTATGCTGGATGCGCGGGCGTTCTTTACAATATTTTCTGTTAGTTTAAGCGAAATTATCTCGATGATTTTCAATTTATTCACGAAATTATGCGCTTTTTTTCTTTTTTTCTCTGCACACAATGTTCCTTGACCCTGTTTTAGTCATGATATCTTTTCGAAATGCAGAATTTTTCAACGGGTCTTTTTAATTGCGACCATATCGTTCAAGCTGTCAGCGATGAGAATTTAAAGCGTGAATTAAACGGTATTTGCGACTGCAAACAATTTCCTCGTCAGTTCTAGTAGAAGGTTAACAAGCTAGCGAAAGGAAGCACGCTTTAAATCTTCATTATTAATTAGCCCCTGTTGTGTAAGGTCACATTATCTTTGTTATTATTGATAACCGAAAATTTAAAAAAGCCACCATCGATCGCTATTCGCTTTTATCGAGAGACATACAAAACCGCCTTCTTATTCATCGCGAGTCATGAAAAATAAATAACGTTCCAGTAGTACTTTCCGAATTTTCGGTAGGCTTCGAATTTTTCTCATCCAACTGCGTCAGCCTAGATGTTTATTCGGATATTTTCATTTTTAAACGTATTTTCCTGCTTTTTTTTTTTTTTTATCTATTGTTATATTTGTTCCCCCTAAAATGTAAAATTCTCCATATATATGAGATGGAGCTTAGTTATCGAAGATCGAGAGCTTGTTACTAGAATTTAACCCACAACTATGAACGGGGACCTAGTCACTCTTCAGATTCATCGTCGCGTGTTAACTGCTTAGCCTCGTCATTGATTTCAGTCTATATATCTACTTATTCGAATAAAGGTTTTCACGCTTTAATGCAGGCACCGGCCGGAGGCGTACATATATAAAGCGCGAACGGAAGTTTTCAAAGTATGAAACGGAATGGAGCGCAGAACGGGGAGGGATCTAAAAAATTCCCGCTGCCTAAGAGCTAAACGTTCTAGTTGAATTGTTGTTAAATTTCGTAGTTGTTTCGTTTTTACGTCAGAATTCGAGACTGCATCATTGCGCTCTATCAGGCTGACTATCGTTGATCTTTTTTTTTTCGTTTGCTGGTGTCTGGCTATCCTTTTTTACCCGTTATCCTATCGATTTGCTGCGGGTTCCTGGTCACGCCGGTATCGAAGGAAATTACCCGTCCTGCATCTTCTGGTTTCGAAAAAGAAATCCTTATTCAAATCGGTTGCCCTTCGATAAAAATATTCCACGTCAAATTCCGGCGTCGGATCTTTATTCAGTGGTCGTTGTATCTTCTTTCCGAAATTGGGTTTCTTGGAAATTTCTCTCATTTTCCCGTCTTACTCGATTCGATCGTTACCGACTTCAAAAAAAAAAAAAAAGGAGTTATTCAATTCCACTGTATTTTTTTTTTATTTACTTTTTTTTCATGTGTGTTATCTCGGAACTTTCTTCTAGGTGAACCGATTTTGATGATTCTTCTTTTATTCGAAAGGTGGTGTTGTTTCTCATGTGGTCGCATTTAAACTTGGATCAAGATCTGACCGGTAGTTTTTGAGTTATCCTTAATAATGCGGGAGATTGAAGCTTTTTAGATGCTTTTCATTCATGATTGTTTTCACCGTCCGGTTAGATTTATCGACTTAAAATACTATCAATTATTTGCCAAATTACCATGGAAATGGTAGCTTTTGATGTTTTTACACTGTGGAAATGCAGTTCAAAATAAAGAAATCGTTTTTTTTTTTTTTTTACGTATAAGGTGTGAAGAATAATACGGATAAAAAATTGATTTTTAACAAGAATAAAATTCAAATATAAATGATGCTAATAATTGTAAAATAAAATGCTTTTTTAGAAAAAAAAATAAATACCGATGATTTCAAGATTTGTTATAAAAATTTAAAATTGCGCTAAAAATTAAAAAATAATTACTCTCGATTAGAAAATATGTATATCAGAGTAATAATGATATAACACACTTGAGCGGTGATATTATCGTAATTCTTATACAACATTGATACCTTAATTAGAGTAGGATTCGTATTACATATTACAATAATAATTTAAAAAACTGCATTAAATGTTCATTAAATTGTTCCTAGATATTGTAATATGTAATACGAATCCTACTCTAATTAAGGTATCAATGTTGTATAAGAATTACGATAATATCACCGCTCAAGTGTGTTATATCATCACTCTGATATACATATTTTCTAATCGGGAATAATTAATTATGCACTTTTTAGTGCATTTTTAAATGTCGGTATTTATTTTTTTGCAAAAAAAGCATTTTATTTTGTTCTTCGGGTGTTCTCCTACCTGTCTACTATGAGCGTTCCCTTGTTCATTCTCATTCGTTCCAATCTTCCGATCCTCCATTATTTTACACTTCCTACAATTTCTCTGCCAGTCTACTAGCCTCTAGCTCTTCAGTACTACCGTTTATATCCGACGTGGAATTAAAATCCGAATATAAATTCCTACTATTTCTGGGTGTAAAGATGTCGTATCCTAGTTAACGACTCTTTCCGCGTAAAAAAAGGAAAAAAAAACGTTATCTGAAACTAGTTTTATCAAGGAGAGCCTTACATTTTTAAGAATTTTTCCATTCCGCAGGAATTTTTTTAACGTTACTTTCTATTTCCGTAGTACGGCCCGTTTCCTTTTATATATCATTTTCGGAACATTATTCGGTTACACTATCGCTTTGAAGCAGACTGTTTGTATAAATGGCACAGAACCGCATCCTTTCATCGTAAATCCGGTATTTTTTTTACCGATCGCATAACAGTATTTTCCCTGAACAAACCCCTTTGATCAAAGGCTGCTGTTCGTTAATCGCGTAATTCCGGAATGCGCTAAATTAAATGCACCTTTTATTTCACGACCGGAGAATGTTTTTAGATTTAAATATATTATAAAGATGGTGTTTATACGTTGTAAAGGAATTATTCGGTAGGTCTTACACTGTGTTAGCTGATGATACGCTAAGGTAGTAAGTGCATCAGTTACAATTTTCACTGCTACATGTATTCGTAATTAAATTTAAATAGTTTATTACACAGTTTATACATGTGTCCATAGCCAGCTTTTCGGGAGGAGTCGATCTATAAAAAAAAAAAAAAAAAAAAAAACACTTGACAGAAAAAAGGATTTTACTTAGTAATTATATTTGATTAATAACCTCTTGTACAATAGTTCTAAATGCGTAAGGATTAGGATTACACTTCTGTTCGTTTTCATTTTGAGAATAATTTACACTAATACATAGTTAGTTGTACTGTCAGAATGCCTGGTAACAAGACATCTCTTATGGACGGAAAGTGACAATACAGCAACGTAAACCCCAAAATCCCCCCCCCCCCGTCGGTACGCCTATGCATGTGCCAATTGCTTAAACTCAATATTCCATACAATGCTGTTTTTTGTTCTCTCGTTTTCTATATCTTCTATTGTTCTTAGTTCTTTTATTATTTATATTTCTGATCGGAGACCGATAAATAATCTTCTACAACGCTTGTGGGGATCGGTCAATACTTCTTACAGTCAAGCTCAGAAAAAAAAATCCTAGCATTTTTTGTCTTTTTGTAGTCTAGTTTTGTCGGCCTCGACACGTTTTGTCTCGGATCATTTCAGCTTCATTTCGTTTCGCCCTCGTCCTGTTTCGAAATAGATTAAGTTTTCCCGATTTTTCATTTCTTTAATATCGTATTTAAGGTGGAAAATAATGGTCGAATCAAAAACTCGATTATAATTTCTCAGTAGGCACATTTGAAAAAACCAAAATCAAAGTTTTGTTCGTTACTTTTAACGACAGATCGTTTTGCTCCCGTCTTCGTATTTATTTTTAACATATGCACACACACACGTAGAAGTATGAAGTAAATTTTATCAGATGTGCGTTCAAAACACCAGGAGAAATCGACCGTTAATTCCGCATAAGACTTTAGCCCACTTACTAAAAGTATTAATTTCGAAATTAATTACACAATTAATTAATGCGTAATTAGTTACGCAATTAATTAAGCATTAATTACGCATTAATAAAACCGTAATTACGCATTAATAAAACCGTAATTACGCATTAATAAAACCGTAATTACGCATTAATAAAGCAATAATTACGCACAATGTCTAAAGAAGGATTTGATTTTGAAATTTTAGGTATACATAAAATTGGAAATGTGAAATTACTTTGAAAATACAAACAGTGAAAAGACGATAAATATAAATAATAAATAATAAATAATAAAAATTTGTCTTTGGGCTCGTCAACACCAAGGACATCTTTACCCAGAAACAATTAGAAATAAAAAGAAGCTATATAATAAGCCGATCGGAGATATCGTTAATAGGGAATAATACGTTGTAGAATAATATGCTAGGAAGGAAAGGGCAATAAGTAGCAGTATTTCGAATACTTTTAGAAGTGATTAATGTCAATGAGGTGAACTTTTCTTAAAAAAAGAAAAGATGACGGACTAATTTTACAATCTACAAGCCATCTTTCTTCTATCTTCCTCCACTGATCGCCTAGTTCTCCTGATAGGTTCGTTCGTGCATTAATATTAAAAAAACTGCATTTCCCTTTTCTATTTAAACTGGCCTAATTGCGGATTACTGAACGCAGTCTGCAATTGAAAGTAACGCGGTTTCAGACTATAATACGTTTATATTTTTCTTCCGGTAGATTTCTCAGTGAATTTTTTTCACTATCCTCTCCTGTCCACACCCCAAATTACGGTTAAACTGTTTTTTTGTTTCTATTCCCCAAAATTGCTTGGTTTTTTCATTTTTCAACTCCCTAATATGTCCCTCCGTATAGCTTTAGACATAATTCTTTCTGTATATATATATATATATATATATATATATATATTTTCCACTTCTCACTCGTGTTTTTTCTCCATTCAGTTCGTAATTTTGTCTGCGGCGCTGATTACATTTTAACAAACAGCATGTATAGAAGTTTTATATTTAATCGTATTTTTGTTAAAATATCCAACTGGTAATGTTACACTTTTTATTATTCGTGAAAATATCGTGCTGGATGCTTTTTTAATCTGACCGCGAATAAATGTTAAATTTATGTCGCGGCTCTTCTTTAGTTTTTATTCAATTTCCCCGGGGTTATATATTCATTTCTTCTTGTAAGGAAATTTTTGGTGTTGTACTTTAAACTATTAAAGTGTTTATTATTCGGCATGGTCTTTTTTTTTTTTTTAGGCATTTGATTTTATTTCTGCAGTTAATATGACATTTCTTAATGAACACACACACCCACACACACACAATCGTAATGACTTGCTTATATTGAAAAACAAATAAAATTTCAAAAATATTTTCCTACAGTTTATTAAAAAGGTTCTCTTAATATTAATATTGTACCGATGGAAAATATTTCTTAATAACAATAATTAATTCGAAAAATAGTGAATTTAAAGTAGTTTTGGTTAGGTAGCGATGTTCCATTCCGGTAGAGTATATCCCCCGCTGCTGCACATTGACACTCTTAAAATTTTCACTCGCGCTTGGTTAATGCCCGTACTTCAAAAAAAAAAAAAAAAAAAAAAAAAAAACAACAAAAAACCAGTACGGTATGATAAACGGGTTTAGTCTTTTTACTGTATATACCGAGGGAATTATAAGAAATCTACGAATAATATCGATGTTTTCGTAATTATGTTTAATATTTTATAGCCTAAGTTTATTCGAAAAAGGATTAATGCCTTTTGAATAATCGATGTAGTACGGAAACTTTGAGAATCGCTACAGGTGAAGAGGGGTGTTACGTACGTCTCTTCTAATCGTTATACTTCCGGTGTTTTCAAGAACAGACACTACTTTTAGACAAAACTAAATTTATCGATGTTTAATTTGAGCTGCTAGACTAACGTACACAATTTCGCATTACACGGGCGTATACAGGACGTTTTTATGTAATCGCACTCGAGTGATAATTGTATATACTATATGTAAGTCTAACAGAAATAATTAGTCTAAATTTAACGGGGCCGCTGCTTGCCGTTCAATACGCGGAAGTGATGATGTGCTAAAAACCAACGGAATACCGGGAACTGAATTGATGATGATGCGATGATATGATGATGTAACGGAACCGATTGACTAGGAAAAAACAATAATTAGAACGCGTGCTAGATAAGAGGTATTTTGCGGAGTGGCCAGTATGGAAAACGATGTCGACCACTGATATTTCCGAGAGGCGGTTTTTATGTATACATATCGAGATGAATATATCGATGTTTAATTGATATATGCGCGCAAATCCGATTCTCGATATTTTCATTACTGCTCGTTATCGACCGGCAAATAGGCAAAGATCAAGTGCAAGGGCTGCAAACGGAGATTAGACAGAATTAATAATGAGCAGCGATCTCGTTGTTACCTCTCGCTGCCGATAATTATTTTTTAAGTAGTATTTTATCTTTAGTTGCGAAAATCTGAGAACGTTTTTGTTCTAACCGGCCTGTTTGAGGGAACCCGTTTTTTTTCCTTTCGACGCGATGCTTTTTTTTTTTTTTTGATAACAATTCCGAAAAAATCTGTTACCGCAGCTGATAATAACTAACTGTTTAAAACTGTGTTACATTCTGTTCGCGCGATTATTATATATATATACATATATATATATTCACGTTTAAAAATTCAAGGTGAACAATTTTCGGCGCCAAATATTTATTCGAATAATTGCTGGCGAATTTTCGGAATAATGGAAAAAAATCGATAATCGATTACGTAAATTTTCACTTACGGAAATAAATCCCGATAAGCCCCCGCTCGCCCGCGCGTTACCGCATTTACAGTTAATTAACCGTGCACCGCGTGCGAGCGAGGCCTATTTGCAATTTCAAATACAGCGTTATTTGCTCTCCGTACGAGGCTCGAATGCGGTCGTTTTATATTGAGAAGCCCTCGGAGCAGCTCCTTTAATTACGAAAATGCACGAATTAAGGGCAGAAACGATCTTCCGCAAGTTTCACTTTAAAATCCTCTCTCTGCAGAAGTATCTATGGATTATCTGGCCGAGTTTAGAAATTTTAGAAAGAAAAAAAACAATCCGCGATTCTTCAGTTATTGTCATAATTTTGTCTTCGGGTAACAGCTGTTAATAACACAGGGAGCACCCGTGTGTTCGTGACCAGAAAAAAAAACTATTACATACCGACTGTTTGTCGCTCCGGATCTAATTAGTATCGAAGAACGAACGAAAAGTATAAATTACATCCGTGTTTGCACGCATTACTTAGTGTTTTGACGACCACCGCGGTGTAAGGTTTTCATTTTCCAGCTCTTATAACTACCAGAGAACATTACCCGGCAAAGATATAGTCTCGATCGGCGTGTGGCATTTTATTATTTCCCGGTCGGAACTGAAGGACCCCTTTTTACACTCGCCTATTTAAAAATACTATAGAATGAAATTTCAGACGTTTTCAAATCACCTTGGACTCTTTTTGAAAAATTAAAAGGAAAAAAAGAATCGCGGAATTGACGAAAAGTTAGAAAGCATGTTGTTAATAAGGCAAGTTTTAAACGTTTTAAACAAACAATAAACGATCATTGTTATTAAAAAAGGAACCTTTTTTCAAACTATCTCCCATTACGGCCTACATTATAAAATCATATCACTATCGATGTTATTATCGATGTTATTTTTTGACTCATTTTCATGTAGTTGTACGATTAATTGAAATAATCTACATAGATTTATAGTTTGCGAAAGTTGATTGTTGCGTACACTAGACGTCGGACTTAATTAGATCCTACCGTAGTGTTTCGCAGCTGAGGTGTTGTTCATCTACGGTGCAAAATGGGTAAGTAACATATTATATTTGTGTAAATGTTTTATTCTGTTGGTGTAAATAGCATTTGTTGAAAATGATTTGGTTATAAAGAATAAATAGAGTTATCTTTACCGGACACCTTCAGTCGTAATAAGTTGTATATATTTTATTTATATATGTATATATATTAATTATTTTTTATTTTACGAGTAGTTATATATGGCTATTGGTCGATTTAAAAATCACTTAAATATTATTAATAATTTTTGTTTTAATTATAAAATGTGTGAGAGCTTGAAGTTTGATCACATCGAGAATATCTGTACTCAGTTGATTGTCGCGATGATGGTTAAAAATGATGTGGTGGAGCAAATGTGGTCGTACCGGAGTGATTGGGAGTTTTTCAGCAACGGGGACTGCATAGGTCGAAGGTGCGCTTCTTGTAAACAGATTATAGTTGGTTGTTTAAGTACAATTAATTGTTGTAGTTCTGATAAATTATTTTTCAAGCCGTTGCTGTTCCATTGAAGCATGAAGTTATCCATCATCGTTAACTAGCCCTTCAGTTATTTTGTTGGTCAATTTAGTAATTCGTATTTTAGTGGAGTGATCATTAATAACGGGGTAGATCGATTTCAGTTGCATAAATACCGTATCGGCAGAGTTAAATTCGATGTTCAGTTCGTTAAAAAATTCTTGAGCAGACGAAAACTTATTGTTGTACTGTATTAATCATTTTGTCCAAAGATATACTCTCTTTAAGATTTTTTTGATGATTTTCCATACATTATATCGCGCTGGTAGTAAAATGGTTTTTAATTTTTTTAGTTCGTCACTTTCTTCTTTCTTCTTTTTTTGCGATTGGGCTTTAGTACTATTTTAACCACCTGAGGTCGAAGAAGAATTATCCGATAGATTACGTTTGAATCACTTGGCATTAGACGGTACTGAATTGGTTTGATTCGGTAGAGTTTCAGAAGAAGCCGAGGCTTGAGTTAATTTGGTTAAAATTTGGTCGCTGAATACGCCCTGATCAGTTGGTGTTTGCTTTTAGTCATTAGATATAGGTTTATATCAGAGTAGGTGACGCCTTCTGTTGTTAAACTACCTTTTCGGGAACTGGTACTTATATCGGATCCATTTTCAGTAAGCAGCAACTCTTCCGTTTCCTCCTCTTCTTTTTCTGGACAATTATTGTTTGAATGGTCTCTTGTTTTGCAATTACTATTTTTGTTTTGTTTATTTATTTATATATATATATATATAAACTCGGCCATTTTGGCATCGCAAGGGGCTGTGCCCCTTGATCCCTCTTGCTTTCATTTCTGTCTCTTTTTCTTCTATACTTTGTACAAAATTATCGAAACTTACAACGTAATTCTTACCGGCATTGGCACAAAAAAAAAACATAATCACAAAAATCCTATCCTAACACTTAACTTTCATTACATAAAATTAAACATTTTTTCATTATATAAAATTATGACATTTTTCATTACAAAATCTAATAGTGGTCGACCTAAGAATTACATTGTAATTAATATATAGGTATATACATATACATATATATATATATATATATATATATATATATATATATATAAAGTCGGTAAAAATTAAAATATAACAAACGTTACATAAAATTGGGACATTTTTTCTAATGGGGGTGGCCTAAGAATTATGTTTAATTAATATATATATACACATATATTTACATATATATATGCATATATATACACACATATATATATATATATATATATATATATATATATATATATATGTATATATATACATATATATGTGTATTTTTTTTTCTTTTTTTTTTTTTACAAGGCAACCGCCCGTCTATATATATGTGTACAGTAAAGTAAGTCCCATATCCTTTAAAGGGCGTCGGGGATTGTGAAGTTAAGGTTCACAATGTAAGAATATTGGGGCCTGTTCCTTTCTCTCAGCGGTTTTTATTTTCCCAGATTTCTCTGGTATCCAATTATTTCAGGCTGGGTAAACCTGGGAGCGACTCGGATCCGAAACGAGACAAGTCTCGAACTTGTGACCTCTGATTTGGTAGCCAAGCACCTTAACCAACAGGCCACCGCGCTGCTGTATATTTATATATGTATGTACCTTTTTTAAAAATGATAATGGCTGCTTAGGTTTTTGGCGTACTTCCATTGAATACACTTAAAACACGGTTTTTTTATTTCTTAATATCGTAGGCCAATTAATTTTTGATCGTGGATTGTCGTATCTCTTTTTACATCTTGAAAAATTTATTAATAATTTTTGTAAATTTACTGTCTCCATCTCTTAGGAGGTTTCATAAACTGGCTGCAGCTGCTTATGATATGCGTGTATATGCGTGATTTGATTGATCGCTTCGGTTGTCGAAAAGTTGTTAAATTAAACACATTTTGAACGGGGCTCATCTGGCTAGTTTTCATATTTCGTACGTTTGCGGAGATTTTCGGTGCTTTAACGATCTTCAGGTAAATACGAGTATTAATATGTGCAGAAAGATTAATTTCTACTTTTGACTTTGCAGCACTTACTTGTGTTTTTTGTGCTATCGAAATATCTTGGTTACTTCTCGTTGCGTTTTATTAGGCCTTATTCCGATTCTGCAGTCATCGCGTCGTCACGAAATATTCTTCTTGTTAGACTTTTATTGCTTTTTCTTTTTTTGGCCGTCTCTTCTTTGCATTATATTTCTCGTTCCGACAAAATAGGCTACCGTTGTATGCACGTGATAAGGGAAGCGAGTTGTCCCGAAGGGCGTGAACTGATCTACGTCGCGGTTCTTTCACGATCATTCGATTATTTGCACGGTTAATGCAGTCGTAGTTTAAGAGCGGGTAAAACGCGTGGAAATTTTAACCGTTCGGATTTCGTTTCGAATCGCATTTAAAAACGTAACGATTTCTGTTCCGCGCAGAAGAAAAACGGCTCTAGAGAGGCCGCATTTTGTACGCGATGGCTCCGGAAAAGATTTACGTAAGGACATTTTCGTGAAATCAGTGTACGGCTTCTGAGAAAGCGTATTGCGATTACGTAAGAAGACTCTATATCAGATTGATTGTTAACGAAATGGGTGACAGGAACACTATACGTATATGGGTTAACAAGTTAAACGGGAGAGAAGATATCTGCGTTTTGTTTCGTTTCGTTAATCTCAAAAATGCAATTTCAAGAAGGTGAGTTAATTAGACGTTTATCAGTAAGCGCCTCGTCTATTATATTTATATCGATGCGAGATATGGCGTCTGTATTTTGCAATCCCATATCAGCTGCATAGAAAATTAACGAGCCGGAAAGACCGATAGGAAAAGACAAATATATACACCTAAATCATTCTGTTTACTTAACAAAGTTGCATATCGAATGATCATCTTAAAAAGAAGGAATTAATTGGTCGTTTCCAGTGCTTTCTTCGAATTCCCATTAGAGCTCCCCCTGTTCCCCTTCTTTAGAGTGTACCTTAACAATACAGCCGTTGTCTATACTGAGGGGAGTTGCATCTTTCTCCCCCCCCCCCCGAAACAGAGATCGTTCCTGCCACTGATTGGCGGAATGAAAGGCTATATCAAGGATGAAATAAATTTGGTACGTAAAAAAAAAAGTCCAAATGTAAAAATGCCTTAAAACTGTTCATTATTAACAATATATTTAACACACAGCTCAATGTTATATATAAAAAAGAGATATCCAGCGCCAAGTTTTCACACTGGAAAAACTTTGTCAATAAAAGCACTGCCCGGGGTAAGACCTACAAGTTATTGGTTAAAGACAGGGCGGCGGAGCTGGTTATTCCACATATGAGGTCTGATTAAAAACTGCTCTGTTCAGATACCGATAAATGTGGTCTTTTTCTAGGTAATTTCTTTCCCCATAAAACTGATAAGGCATATTAGTTAACATACCGTTGAAAGACTATTCAGCGGAGAGATATTGATATCATTAAAAAACTGAAAAATTAGAAAAGCATCTGTTTCGGATAAAGTTAGCAATAAACCGAAACAGAGATGATTCTTTTTTTCTTCTTATACGTTAATCTGCTGATAATATTGCAGAAAACGGTTTTAGATAACGTAGATTAGCCCGGGATAGTTTTTATTAAGATCTCAGCCAGGTCACGCAAGGTAATATGCAGCGGAGGGAAAATGTCATAAGGAAGATGTCGAGTCTGTTTGCGGTTGTCGAAGTCGAATAAATTTGCATAGGCCCATTTTCGTGACAGCCCGAGCAACAATTCTTGACGCAATGCTTCGTTAGAGTCCGCTGATTTTTATATTTCCATTCTGAAGCGCTTCGATTTTGATTTTTCGTCATGCTTAGTTGATTGCGAAGCGGTCGCACTAGCGTTTCAAGTACTCATATTTTTCAAAAGAAGACAATATGACCACAGCAGTTTTCCGTCTCCAGTGCCTATCGATCAGAGTGTCCCCCAATATTTTACATTTTTTCCCCCCTTTTTCATGTACCTCACTTAATGACACAAAAACTCCTTCCGATGTTATGCCCCTCTAAAACACGGAATAGTTATTAAATATATCAAAATGAATCATCTTACACGCTCCTTTTGAATTCATCCTTTGATCTCAGGTGTTTTTTGCTTATTATAATCTGTTCAGCTGACCTTTTTAATCCTTTTTCAGGGTTTTCGTCCAATTTTCATTTGTATTTTATCGCCCTCTTTTTTCCCACTTCCTGGCTGACGACCCATTTCATGCTAAAGCATGTTCTTCTTGTTACGCTTGATTTTTTACCGTTGTCCCGTTCCGCGTTGTCTATTATCGTCCTTTAAAGCTACCACATCTCTATTACTTGAATGGTGCGTGGGATTTTTTATTTTTGAAACGCGCCTCCGAAACTAGACAGAGGACATTGTTGTCACGTTAGTGACACACTTTTATTAACTTCTTCTTTTTTTTTTTTTTTTTCGCTACGAGGAAGCTCGAAAGATAAAAATAATAATCGTTGCAACCGCAAAATAAAAACTGCCGACCTTCGACAAAATTTTTACGGAAAAATTTGCATCGTACTAGCTGATAACTACTGTAATCATGCTACAGATAACGACGGAGCAGCCCCCATAAAATGTTAACGGTTCCGAGATCGGTAAAGAAAAGTTACTGATAGGTGTGTACGGCCACCTAATTTTATCGGTTATCATCGAAAACGTTTCCTAGAAATAAGGGAAGATAATGCGAGCGAAGGCCGTTCGGCCTACAACAAAATCGCGTATCATCGTCGTAATTAATTCATTTATACAGATACAAGCGGAAGAGTAAAGAATTTTGTGTAAGATGCGAAATATATCACGAGTTTACGCGATTGGAAAAACCAAAAGGTAGCCGAAAAAGGAGTAAAAATAATTTGGACGTGTAAGTGAAAGAGCGAGAGTTTAAATTAGGTTAATCGTTGCAGCGGAATTGTGCCCAAGAATTCGACAGGTAAAAATACAAAAAAAGAAAAAAAAAACAGCACCCGAACCGTGATGTTTCCTCGACATGCAACGTGTCTCCAAAGTTGATGGCCGCTTCAATTACGCTTTTAAAAATTACTTTTTAATCTAAATTATACCTAATTGTATATTAAAAATATTTTTTGTTCGATGGTAGTATATTTTTTAAGAAATACCTGAAAATATGGCAAGTTAATTTTACAAATACACAAAATATTATTGTTTACACTTTCGATAAACAACTACGATACTCGTTTACTTTCCAGCGATTAAATTTCGCAGTCTGTCCGCTATTACCTTAATGTTTGCAATTAATTAACGCACCGATTTTGTCCGATTACATATATCCTTTTTTCATCTTTCTAGTTTCAAAAGAATTATACCTCTACGTTTGCGATTAAACATTCTAGCGCTTCGATAGCGACAACTAAAATGTTCATCTTTATATCTCTTTATATTTGCACACTGTTAACAGAATATTTCGCACTCTTTTAATGTTAACTCTACATTATCATTAATATTATGCCAGTTTTCTAATACTCGGGATGCTAACATTATTTTAAACCCGGTATGAACAACAAGGCGCATCCTAATTACTACGAACGGTTTTACTGGAACCTGGAAATGCTGTACACCAAAAACAAGCAAGCAATTACGGTGCAAGAACTTTATTCGTCAGCCTAGCACCCATAGCGCTGAACTTAATGCACCGAGTTCGCCATGGCGAAAAGTGTTAAATTAGACGGAGATAAATATCTAAAAGCAATCACTAATCAGATAAGATGTTCGTTAGAACTTGCCGACCAAAAGCACTACTGGGCGAGTTTAAGCAGCAATAAGCTACGCGACTGATCAAATTCGAACCTGGATAACATCGTACCACACAAATAGACGAGAGGAAGTTTCTCTAGCGAGGATACGTATCGGTCGTACTAGGCTAATGGCCCACTGATCGATAGAGAAACGCAGGCGTCATGTGCCCTTTCTGCGCCAACCTTCAACGATAGGACATATATAATCATTGAATGTCAAAAATTCGATAACCAACGGAAGGAGGGCGTTAATATCCCCGGACTCAGCATAGACAAAATGTTATAAAGAGAACACGGATCAGAAACTACTAAATTTTTTTAGAGATATCAAATATACTCAAATTAATATAATTAAAATACGTGTTTATGTGTAGTAGTAATATTTACCCTTTCATTGTATTCATATCCATGGAGAATTTAAATTCCATACTGTATTGTGGACGGACGCAAATGACTACAATACATAATAATAATGAATTTTTTTAAAGAAATTTTTCTTATATATTTAAGATGTGTTTTGTTTTTGCTTTTTTGACGTTCGTTGACGAGCTGTCACGGAAACATCCTTTTTTTTTTACTTTTTTCCGTTGCATTCGACTAAAGTGATGGTGGCGGAAGGTTTCAATCAAATTAATTACCGTAAATATACCTTTTTTTTTTGCGTCATGAAAATTTTTTCGATTTTTTTCCTATATTATAAATTTTATATTAATGTGATTTTTTTTTTTTTTTTTTTTCTTTTAGGTAGTTGTAAATTCCAAACTATTCTTGATGGATTTCTTTTTCCTAATTTTTCAGCGTCCAGTCGGTTGTCCCAGACTTGTACATCGTCTTAAAGAGAGAAGGGTGTTCTTGGTACTTACGCGTACAATTTCAATTCTTGATGGATCTTTTTTTTTTTTTCTAATTTTTCAGCGTCCGGTCGATTGTCCCAAAGAGTTTTATACATCATCTTAAAGGGGGGTATTTTTGATACTTATGCGTACAATTTCAAATTGTTTCGGAATTGTTGAGATATTTTACGCGATTTTCTATCTTGGTCGCATTATTTTTCGCTACACACGCAAAACAATCTTACACGTATTAAAAGCGGCAATCAGCGATAAATTTAGAAAGCAGATTCGAGGCAGCGACCTTTGTTCATTCTTAATTACTTCACCGGATTTCGTAAAATTCGACGTCATTCCTTTTAAAGGTTGTGCGTTATTTCGGCTCCCAGCTATCTCGCGCGCGATTAATATTTTTCGCTTCGTTTCGGATTCTGTGCGCAATTCTGGCGAACGCAGAAACAGCTTTTACAAAGTCAACAGCGGACTTCCAGAAAATTAACAGTTTTCGACAAAAGACTATCAAACTTTTGATCCACTATTATTTCATATAAGTTTTCCTTTTGATAGCACCTGGTCTGTGTGAAGACAAAATGATCTCGCGCCTTTATGAGAAATATTTTTTTGAAGAAAATTTATACGAATTTGTTTTTCCGTGTAAATCTTTTTTTATTTTGACGTTACAGATTTACGAGTTCCGCTGTCCGCGCTAAAAACAAAAAAAAACAAGTCGGAATTTTTTGATCAGAATTTTTTCGTTAAAAACCGTTATTGAGCGTTTTTTTTTTTTTTAATTCTCGCGAGTCCTTACAGCATTTTCGCCCTTGATTCAGATATAAAATCGTATTCGAAAAAAAAATCCAACTCTTGTCTTACACGATTAAAGTGAAATCGGTTCCCGTTTAATATTTTTAATTTTAAATGTTTAAAGAATTTTTTAAAATAAAACATTTCTTACTAAATTTACGAAGTTTCTTAATAAATAACTGCGAGAAACTATTAACGATGAGCCTCGAACAACGGATAAATTAACTGCAACTACGAGCCAATCACTTGCAGTAGCACATCAAAGACCCCGCGACACATCTGCCAATATGCTTATATGAAACTATATGAGATAAAATAATTTTAATCTATACTAATATATAAAGAGGTAATGCTTTTTTGTAAGTTCGGATATGGGAGGTAATCTCCGAAATTACTCATCCGATTTCGAAATTCTTTCACTTATATTTAGAATGGACTCTTTTAGGGAGGACATATAGGCTATATACATTATCCTGTTTTCATATTATCTCGTTAAATATTATCCCGTTAATCCCGTTAATCGCGTTGGCTTCGGAGAAATGATCGAGCGATGGATCACACGAGTTTTTCCGATTTTTTTAATAAAAGGGCTTTTCGTGGTGGTGACCAATTTTTCAACCAAAGTCGACGAAAAAATGATGGTCGAGCAATGGATCACACTAATATTACAAAGAGGTAATGTGTTTGTAAGTTCGGATGTCGGAGGTAATCTCCGAAACTGCTCATCCGATTTCGAAATTTATGTGATTTTTGAATAAAATTACTTTTAGCGAAGGAAAGTGATATACATATTTTTGTATATTGAGTTTTTACTGATTACAGTCACGAACTGAATTCCACGCGGGCGTAATTTAACAAAGTAATTTTTTTGGAACCGTAATTCACGCAGGCACAGCTAGTAGTTAATATTTTTGATATCGAAAGTACATTAAAAATCGTATTGCCGATTTTTGAAATGGTGTTGAGAGAACCTTTTTCGAAGAATTACCATGGAAATTCTACCACCCCCTAAAGTGTTTTGTTTGTAATTATTAGAATCTTGCTCAAGTCAATATTGCGCGTAATTCATTCGTCCCTTCACTCCAGAAGCCGAACTTGCTCCTCGAATACTCGTCGGGAGATTTCGAAGTCAATTTTAAGCGACGGTATCCTAATGTGACAAAGTTTAAAAATATTGTAAACTCCGTTTTAATAATTAGCTCCCCCCCCCCCTCCTCCTTCTCGGCGGGGCTACCTAAAAGGAAAGATAAACTTTTTAATTTTCCGATATCTCATTTTTTACCTTATAATTGTAATTACACATTGACTCGGAGTGAAACAGACGATGATCGTTTATTATTATTCTTTATCATTTGAAAATTTTCAATTTCCCTTGGTTTTTTTTTTTTTTTTTGGATTTTTCGGTCTAAAATTGAACTATTTTCTTTTTGACATTTACAAAGTACCCTACCCCAATTTCGTAGAACAATTGTTGGGTATCTAAGAAAATGTTATACTTCCGTCAGCATAATGCGTGTCCAATTTTAAATGTTATCGTTTAGGTTGACCACTGCGCTTCGCACAATTCGGTGGAAAAATTCGATAAATGCTGAAAAGGCGGGTGATCTGAATATTTATGGGGGGGGGGACAAAACTGAACACTAGGCGTATTTCGCATAAGGAAAACGCCCGTTTTAAGTCATTAGTTATTTCGAATGGGGATACCGGCAATTTTCTTATATACGGTGCCATTCTGCAAATTTCATGAAATCTTTGCGAATCTGCCGATAAAAAGACACACATTTATAGGCCTAGTCTCGAATTTCACCGTAGTCGCTTCGATCGTCATCGCACGTAGCCCATTTATAAAGGTTATATGTAAACTGTTTAGTACTTCCACCGCCCTTTAGAGTCTTTCGGAAGCGACTGTCTGTAATATTGAAGTATAGATTGTGTAGGGTTTAAAAAAAAGTTATCTTTTTTAAAAATCCGATATGGCGGAACCTACAAAAAGTGACAAAAACAAAAAACCGAAATAGAAAAAAAAAAAAAAAAAAGTTGTCAGGAAATGAAGTTGTCGAAAGAGGAAAAAAGGTGGACAGCATTTACTAAAACTGATGTAATAGCCGAACAAGCTTTTATGGAAAAAAAAAAGAAAAAACAGAATTATTCAACAAAAAAGTTAAATTCAAAGAAAAGACTAATGAAAACGTACATATGGAGTATGGCTGATAACAAAGAATCTTAAGGATGATCGATTGGGGAGGCCTTTAAAATGTGTGGTGATGGCGCCGAATGATGAACACATCTCATGGACACGAGAAAAAAGAAATCCAGAAATACTGGAAACGGTCGGTGAAGAGAGGAAGCTGATGAAAATAATTTGACGAAGTAGAGACCGGGTTTTTCGGACATGTACTGCGGCATCACAACACCTTCTCGACCACAATAGTTTGGGGGAAAATTAGAAGGGAAGAGAGAGGAAGCGAAGAAGACTTCGGATTACATGAATGCCATACGAACAAATTAAAAACATGGCGGCGCAAGATAGGAAAAGATGGATTTTTTTTTTTTTTTTTTTTTTTTTATTATGGGTACGCTAACGAAGAGCAATATTAACCAAGGAGAATCTAAGTAATAGCTCAAAAGGAGAATAACATGTATTTGATTTTAATCCGATGCGAGTTAGAATGAATGAAAGAAGCTAGAATAGAAACAACTGACAAGGAAGGAAATGAGAGAACATAAGAGTCATTATGTGGAGTAATTCAAAGGTTGAGAATAGAGGAGAGAACGTTCTGAAGAAAGTAAGCAACATTCGAAGCAGATGATATTAACATCACACACAGAAAAAAGGAAGGAAAAAATGGAAAAGAACGAAACTGTCGTTGTTTGGTAGTTTGTCGAAACTAGTCGATGTTTTAAATATGTTTTTGTATGTCTAATTTTTTAAGATAATTTTATTATGTACAAGATATTGTGAATTGATTATTTTGTGAAATTGCATTTAACTTTATAATGGTTTAGAACAAGAGCATTGGCTGTTAATGCAGATGATGGTAATGAATGAATCGAATTCAATTACATGCACACCGGGAAAAACAGAGCTCTAGAACTAATTTAAATTCCCTATTTACGGAAAACATTTTAAAAGCGTGTTAATATTACTTTTAAATTTCGAAAAAAAAAATGCGCGATACTTTTTTATCATCGTCAAATAGCTTTGTAATCGGTCTTTCCTAGAGGAGAGTGTAATCTCGATGATCGAATTCGACCGAACAGTGTGTCGTTTAAATAGAATTTTTCAAAATTTTAAAAATTCCTCCCACAATAGAGAGAACGGCACTCGCGCGAAATCGTAAAAAGTAAAGTAAGTCCCATATATATGTATATCCTTTTGATAAGGTATTATCGATTGTGAAGTTTTAAGCTTTCCATAATGGTACTTAAGGGTCCCTAATGGGGTGGGGATCTGATGAGAATATCGGGGCCAGTTCGTTTCTACTTTTAGACTGTATCTGCCTCTTTACTTTCCGGTTTTCGAATTCCGTAAGTTTCACTGGGAAATTCACGAACAGGGCCAGAAATTGCTATAGTTCGACAAATAAATAAAATAGCAGGCTACACACTAGTCGGCGCCACAATCAAATTGGTGACCTGCTTTCGAAGACTGGGCTCAAATTAATAGTTATGATTTTTTATCGATCTGCCTCTATTGAACTGTGATATCAATTTGCTGAACAACATGATTCGAGCGGGCCAGAAAAACTAATGAAAGGTGATTACTTTTATTGCACCGATTTCTGTTAATTAGTCTTTTCACCAATGTTACTATTATTATTATTATTATTATTATTACTATTACTATTATTATTATTCCGTTTCGCCGCTGATGAAAATAAATTGAGAATATGTCGGCCGAATGGAAATATAAAAGGACGGCAGAGAGAGAGAGAGAGAGAGAGAGAGAAAAAGAGCGCTAAAAATTACGGAAGATACCGCGAAACGTTGATAAATGTCAATTGATTTGAAATGCGGTCATTGCTATATTTAGACCGGAATAACGTGGAATAGAGGCGGTACGAGGTAGAGTGAAAAAGGTTTTCTGGAGCAATTGAACGCGTAAAAGGCGGGACGGATAGAACGAGGCTGATAAGGAAAACTGGGAGTAGATTTATGCGCGGAGACACATGTTGCACATGTTAATGTCAGATGTTTGGGTCAACGGGAAAGCGTCGCGAAGATCAATAAAAATGCATCGTTGTAAAGAGAAGATTCACCAGTTACGGAACATTAATTTCAATTTCAGACGCTGTGCTCGCAGTGGCCCAACTATTATTTATTAGTATGTGTGTCGCCGGTTAATTAAAACCGATCCGCCGATGGAAGAAATAAAATATTATTCTAGAGGTTAGCCAGTTGTTACGTAGACTACGATTTGTTCGAATTTGTCGCAAGTCCATTTCCGGCAGCGAAATTTTAAACAACTCCCGCGCTTTTGTAAGATCATTTTTGTTTTGTTTTTGGCGTTCCTGCTTAATTACAAATTTCCGCGCACCTTTTAAATAGTTCAGTAAGAAATAGTTATTCGAAGGACGCGCGTCTGAGTGTATGGATGGATGTATGGGCGCGTGGGGGTGTCTCGTTTACATCGGGGCTGTTAATATATGGAAATCGCGTAATCTGTACAACGTTTTTGTACCGAGAATCTTTTTAACGATGCAATGACACGTTTGATGTACAACCCGTTTCATTCAGCGAAGATTAGCGCGATCAATTATTATCGGTGGCTACATATGTCCTAATTAATAATAAACAAGGATTGTTTTTAGGAAACCTTTTAAATTAAATTTTTAATTAATTTGCTACATGTTTCGGCTACAAAATAATATCATGTAATCATGCTGATTATGGGGCACTTTGTTGCCGAAACATGTCGCAAATTAATTAAAAATTTAATTTAAAAGGTTTCCTAAAAACAATCCGTGTTTATTGTTAATTAAAAAAAAAACAAGGAAAAGGATGGTTTAAATATTACCACTACTATAGATAGCTATTAAAAGGTTTATTATTTCTACGGCGAGTTTAATCTGAAAGTCCCCTCTTAATTTTTAATTTGTAACATTTTTCTATCGAAGTTTAACTTCTTGTTATTTTCTTTTCTTTTTTATATCATCGATGCTTTTTCATATTTTGCGAAAATACGAAATCGATTCTCCCATAAGTACTCATAAAAAAAGTAAATTTAGCGGCTATGCTCGCGCTACTACTAAAATCGTGCTATATGTTTTCCGTTATTTTTAGAAATCACAAAGTCAGTTAACTCGCTGTTATTTGCGCTTTGTTTGTTGATTTTTTTTTTTTTTTTTCTATCAAGTAATCAATTGAAATGAACTTTTCTGTAGATATGAAAAGAAAAAGAAGCAACCTATACCGAGTTATTATACCTATATAGGCTCTTAAAAAAAGTAGAGAAATCCATTTTAACATTCGCCAAGTGTAATAAAGTTCTCAATATAATATGGGTTCACGCTGAGTGCACTTCATATTGCAACAAAAAATGGCATTAAATAAAAATATAGATTCAATTGAGATTCACCGCAGTCTGCAGGTTTGTCTGCAAGCAAATTATGATGCCAGAAGAAGAGACGTGCCGTTTCAATTCCTGCATCCAGCATAGTGAATAATTAAGTAAGCGGTCGCAGATGTGTAGAAAGGAACGCCACACCACTTATATTATATAACGGAGTAAAAATTCTAAGACCTACAATCAATATACAGATCAATGCGCCGCACACTGGTCCGATATTTGTAGCATAAATCCGTCAATCAATTCGTATACAATGTTTTCTGCAAAGTTGACACCACCCCCCGCCCAATTGTATTAAAACCTCAGTCGAATAAAGTTTCCCCAAAACATCGGAAAAGTCACAAACTTGATATGTTTCAGAATTACTGTCCGGTTATCAATGTGAGTGAAATAATCTTCTTCTTTCGGTGCCATGACCGTTCTCGATTTTAGACTCATCTGATGGCAAGCTTGGTTAATTCTTTGTAGGCACCCCTATCTTTTGCTGTGTGAAAGCCCCACAATTAAAAATCGCCGACTACGTACACACGGCACAACTTCTCCTCCGAAATATTATGGGAAGAAGGAAAGAGCTCGTTAAAAACAACCGTTAAATTAAATAAAAATAACGATTAAAATTATAAAACCGAATGAATATTAAATATAGCGGCGCCAGTAATTATGTGTACTCGGGGGAATGTGCAGTATGTCATTTTCAGCGGCCCGGAAAATGAGGATATATAAAGAGATGAACACGTATTATTACATATTACTGGGCTGAACAAGCATCACTTTTAAATAAAAAAAGAGAAAGCGAATAATATTACGTCAACTTCCGACGATACACTGGAACGTGTTCTTTCCTAGGGGGTTGCTGAAGATAGCGATTGTTCACGCGTACATTATTATCTTTAATTCTTCATTATATTTATCTCTACATTGCTGCCGCGAAGATTAAAGGAAATTCAGTTTTTGCGATAGAATTAAATCCGTATCTATCTAATCGCGGAAATTGTCGATTTTGTAACGAAGATGGTGCAGAGCGAACGGGAAAATAATTAAATCGAAAAAGTCAGACCTGCTCAATACGAATACGGCGGGTCAGTGGTGGGAGAGGGTGACGATTAAAAAAAAAAAAAAAAAACGATCCGTACTGAGCTGTCCCTGCAGTGCAAAATGACGTCAGCGGTACAGTGTTTAAAGAGTCGTTCACTACTTTCCCGAGGTGTAATTTTAAAAATTCTATTTTTATCTTCTGATAAAATATTATCGGTTTTCGAAAGTGTTAAACGTTTATGATGCGGTTTAAACAATCCGGGCGGCAGGAATTCAGCCAAATCCGGTTATTTCCATGAAATCGTTAAAAAGTAAATAAACGCGCTGCTGCTGCCGCCGTCGCCTCCTAGCCAAGCTTCAGCGTGCTAGTTCGTCAGCCTGGAGTGGCCGTATAAATAATTCGAAAGGGAAACAACGAAAAAAATAAAACAAAACAACGAAAAAAAACAACCGAAAGCGAATTACAAAAACGTACTCGGGCAATGCGTATTTACTGAAATTACCCTCTTTTCAATGCACTAATAATATTTATAACTTCGCTACGCACACCGGTAGTGGTGGTGCACGATGCAGTCTCCTCCACGGAACGGCACTGCCGGTGATGCGTATGGCGTGCGGGCGTGGCTGAGTTATGCATTGGCAGAGAAGTCGACATAAAACTGATCAGTGCGGAACGTGATGGCGACCGTTTACTGCAATCGAGCGCAGGCAATTGAAAAATTATATTCGCTTACAGTTTTATCCAGTCTGAATTCTGTGCCCTGTTCAGAGCACCTCAAAGAAGAATGAGGCTACTACTCTATTTTTAAATGCACGTATCGCGCCCCTGTTTCTTCGTGGTCCTGCGCCTTGCCTTTCGATTGGGGCAATAATTCTGTACGTTCTCCTACGGAACACGTTTAGTCATAATTCTATAAATTTTTGTCGTTTGCCTTAGAATCGATCGATTGTGTGTGTGTGTGTGTGTTTATTATTATTGGTTAACAGATTGCGACAAGTCGGCAGGGCTGGTGATTTCGACCCATCTCGATATATCGGTCTACTTCTCGTCGTAAAAATAAATCGGACCTCGTTAGTTCTCCTTTTTTTTTTTTTAATTTTACGCGGTATATTTTTCTTGGTTCATTTATTTGTTCAACATACATTTAGAGGCGTCATTTTTCGGCGATTACGAAGAAAAATGAATTCACAAAACCGTCTGCGGACAAAGAATTTCGTGGTACTCTCGAAAAAATTGCCATTTCCTTTTTGCATTTTACATACTTATTGAACATTGGTGTTACGTCGACAGTGCTTGTCGAGAGTGTTTTCCAATTTGCGTATTGACTTTTTTAAAAATTAAACGAGAAATTCGCAAAATTGCTTAAAAATACGAACGACGCTGAGCTTTTGGAGGAGATGCGCAACACCGGCAGGCGCTGAAGGTAAAACAGAAACAGAGAGACCATTTCGTGATTGTTCAGCGCGATTCCAGGGGTCGTGAAAAATATACGGGAGCCTAAAATTACTTTTGTTTCTACATTCGTGTGCTGGCAAAAAATTGTTTTTCCATTTTGTTTGTCGTCGATAGTTCTCGTATTTTCTTTTCACAGTCGACTGAGGCAGTGTTGTCTTTCGTGTCGTCATCTCGGAGATTGTGTAAATAGGGCCTTTCAACACCACCTAGAAGAAATCGTATTTCTTTTCTTCATCGCGGTAAGTTTGTTAGGGATACGACACAAGATAGTAATTGATTTAATGGAACCGCTAGCCCGAAACAGGAATCAGAAAGGAAATTTTCCAAGTTACACACAATTATGAGCGTAAATTTTTTCCGACTTTTTTTTCTTTTTTTTCTTGTTTGGGTTTTTCTCTGGGCTTTTTTAATAATAGGCGATTACTTATGAAAACGTGTACAGAGATAGCGGCAATAAGGAGTAACAAGGAATGGAATCTGACAGAGAACGCTATAATACCAAGGATGGAGAAACAATGACAATCAACGTCGAAAAATGCCAACATATACGCATCCTGAAAAATGAGAATAATTTTTTTCCGTACTGATGAAAGCGTAGTAGTGGTATTTTTTTTAAAGAGTTCTCAGTATTACCTAGAAATTTTAATGCGGATTAGGTAAGTACAACACTGGTAAAGTTCGGTGCACTTTTATTATCGTTAGCTGTCTATAACTACTAAAAATGATTTATCATATTCATCTTATTTATACTGCATCGGTATAGAGTAGTCAACACGCCTGATTTATCACGGTACAACATCATTAACCTCTGAGATAAACCGAATTATGTGCATTTTTGAGAAAATTCATTCATCAACGAGCCACCCCGTTTATAATCTGAAAAGTTGCGGACTCCGTTTCATTCTGCTAAAAATTAATTAGCAACGGAATTATTTTCGTTTTCTTTCTTTTTATTAACCGCCGAGCAGCAGCTTTCTCGGTGCTGCTGATAAATTTTATATAACTTTTAAATCGCTCGAAAATAGACAGAGTCTGTACCTTTTTAAATTTTTCGGGCCGTGCCGGTTTAAGAAGGCTTGCATTTTTTCAAATTTATTTTTTGTAGTCGAACCCGAAATTATTCTTATCTGCTTGGACTATTTTTAAGTGGCATATTTGAAATGAACTTGTTCCGAAGTCAGTTTTTATTAAGAAATTTTGATCTCCTTCGCCGAAAAAAAAGATGATGACCGCTTCATGTTAAAGCGAAATTCGAGTCGTCATTAATAAATGAAGGAATTTAGTTGCGGTTATATCGGGGACTGTGGAAAATATCACGGATAGACAAGATTAGCAATCGAAATAAGGAGATGGAATTGATTAAGACAGTAAGAAGGCGAACGATTGTGTATCTGAAGTATGAAATTTTAAAACATGGAAGAAAAAAGAGCTCGAACAAGAAGAAGAAGAATCTGCGTGGACGACGCGAGGGAATGGACGGGAATTCGTGTACACCGGAACTGCTGCACAACATGGCCGACAGAGAGAGGCCGCCAGCAGAATGGTTGCTAACATCTGATGCAGATAAAAGGTACTGACCGGGAGAAGAAGAAGAAATCTTGAAATCGAATAAACTTTAACGTGAAATATGATTAAATCATCATTTCTATATTATTCTATATAGTGGACGGGTACTAGAGTGAGATTTCAAAGGGAAAAAAAAATTTCAGAACAAACTGTAAATAAGACATACCGTAATGTATGAAAGGGTAAGGCTGTAAATAAGAGATACCGTAATGTATGAAAGGGTAAGGCTGTAAATAAGAGATACCGTAATGTATGAAAGGGTAAGGCTGTAAATAAGACATACCGTAATGTATGAAAGGGTAAGGCTGTAAATAAGACATACCGTAATGTACGAAAGGGTAAGTTCCGGCCAAATATTAAACGTTCAAAATATTTCGCGTTATTTTAATGTGTTTGTGAAAAAACTTTTAAAAAAAAAAAATCTACACTTCAACATTAATTCTAAAGATCGAATCTAAAAAGTAAAAAATAACGGGTCTACCTGAGTTCGTAGCAAACAATTGCAACGAACAACGACATTTCGCCGCAGATATGTTTTGTTGCTACCGGCAACATTAGAAAATCGCCGCCCGCTTTGTAATGAACAGGTGTTTGTTTTCGAAGTGGAGGGAAAATTTCCAATTTCGCTGAATATTTTAAGTTTATTTCCGTTTATTGATTCGAATAGCGTATTTACGGAATTAAAACAAATTATAAGAACATTTTATGATATAGTAGTAAAAGCATTACTAAAAGTCGGAATGGAAATATTTTTTCCTCAATAGGGGGGTATTCTTACATTATTTTTGGATATGAAAACATTATTAAGAGAAGTCACAAATAGTGAATATATATTTTTGCGAATTCCGATTGTTTTATGCGTTATTTTCGTATGTTTTTAACGTTAAATTTTTCACCCATGTCCGTGTATTGTTCAAGCAGAGCTCGGTTCGAATCCCTTTGCCAAGCATTGAACACATCAGAAATTGCCACTTGTACTGCATTGATGAGCCGAAAAAAATTAAAAAATACATTTATTATTATTATATATTTCTTCATATTTTTTCTCAATTCGTTACAAAGAACTCTTATTCGCGCTACTTTTGTGATGTAGAAGACAAAAAAAAAAGTTGCCAAAATACGAAGCCGGAAGAAACCGTGAAGTTGCAAAACTGGTTCTGTTCTCACAGGTCCCGGGTTTCAGTGATCACTAATAATCGGTTATGTCCGAACAGGTGAATTTATACTACTCGAGTCCCAAACCCTGAAAGCTGAAATTCTATGTAAAAAGTAAGTGAAGAAAGTCCCATACCCTTGATAAGGTATCATGGATTGTGAAGATAAGGCTCGCGGGGTACAAAGTCCAACGGCACTAATGTGAGTAGTGGGATTGGGATTCGCCCTTACCTCCCCAGATTTCTCTGGTATTCAATTATTTCAGACTAGGTAAAGCGACTAGACAACGCGATAACAACGTGTTTACGCTTTAGTCTTTTCGTCTTCTTCATAATGAATTGTAATGAATTATTATGAATTGTATGAATTGTATGAATTGAACGTTTTTAAAAATTAAAAAAAAATAATCTCCGACTTTTTGATTTGTTTCTACATTTTTGGAGTATTTTGCGTTGTCTTTTCCCCCTTCATGTATCTATACTTCCCCTTTTCCATCTATAACGAAAGGAAATAAATAAAAGTGGAAGATGCGCGAAAGTTTTTGTAATGAATATTGATGGATTATTATTATTGCGGTGTCGGGGATTACGTAGCAATCCGAATAGTAGGACGACTGAAGAAAGCTGTTCATTATGCAAATTGACAAAGGTTTGATAACGGGAAGGAAATGGTTTCATTCGTGGGAAGATAAAATAAATTGTAGCTTTAATAAAAACATACGGTCTCCTTTCTTTTTTTTTTTTTTTTTTTTTTGTAGGAAGTTGCTATACTGATAAAGAATCGAAGTTGATACTATTCCGGTAGTCGTAGGTTTTACTGATAACGCCAATGAGGAACGTACACAAACGTGTGGTTGAATTTAACAACGTGTGTATCTCGGTATCGCGGCGGATTGTGAGTAGTAACTCCTATAATACTGTTGCTATTCCGACGGCTTGAAACATCTCATAGAGCACACGTGTCTAGGCGTTGCTACATTTGTCTCGAAAGCGCTCAGAGACACGCTGTTTAAAATTTAACGGATGCAGCAGATATGATGAGGTAGAGAGGTTCCGAACGAATGATGAATAAAGATGGAACGGAAAACCGGAATTAGGATTGAGTCGTAAATTTGCTCAAAAACCGGATTTCGTTTAATTATATCCGAAAAAAAAAAAAAAATGGAAACGCTAAAAATAAATCTTATTTTTCTCTGCAGAGATTTCCGCGCCTTTAGCCGCTGGCGTACAGGACATACAACCCCTTGTCTTATAATGATGTATGCTGAAAAGCTTCAGTCTGTTTTCTCTGCTTCCCCGCGAGGATATAGCTCCTTCCATTTGCCACATACTATGCGAATATCCAGTATTCTCAGGTCATCCTTTATGAAATATCCTCGCTAATTCCTCAAAAGCTTACTGTATCCGTTTTTCAATTTTGATTAAAACTACTTAATTAATTATCTTTAAGTATTAACCATCATTCGCCTCCTGTAATAGCCTTTGTAATTAAAGTACATTAAAAAACGATAAGTTAATATATATGCGTATATTAAAGGAACAAAAAAAAAAAAAAAAAAAAAAAACGCTTGGTGAACGCATTCTGCCATATTATTTTTAAAATTTCGGTATTTCTTTTATCCTCTGAAGAACGAAAATTTGTATCTTGTTTGTCATTTAACCGCGGGTGTCTGTATCTTTTAATTACGCTTTGTATAGAGTCAAATAATCGCAGTTTTATTTGAAATTCTCGTTAAGAAGTGCTACTGCCGAACTACTTTAAAACATTTTTTTTTAACGTATTACAATTATCAGACAAAAATGTTTTTCATCTAAACAGTTATCGTAACGATTCGAGAGAGAATAAATCAGAAAATTCTAGTACAAAAAGAGGTGTTTTAGTTGAAGGGACACATCAAAGAAACGAGACTGCAAGAAGGTATCGTACGACTCTGTACGTTTATTGATGTGGAATTTTCCATTCTTTACCCGTGCGAGCTAAATTACTACGAAGCGAGATATAAATTTCTTGAAATTAAATTTTTTTCGTTGCCGAAATAAAAATAAGAGCAATGTTTAAGACGGAAGAGAACTAGATTAGTCTCTTATGAGAGAAATATTTATTCATTACAACGAGCAAGTCCTTCAAACGGCAGCCCCCCAGCTACCCGGTGTCACATTAGGCAGCAGTGATTCGTTCGGACAGGATATTGAAATTTGCAAAAATTTCACTTGCGTGTGGTTAATGTCCATATAGTATGTTCGCCCTCCTCCCAAAAAAGAAGAAAAATCAAGTTCAAACATTATTGTAAAATTAAAAAATGGATAGTTTCTTTCTTTTTTTTTTCCCCCAGCTCGTCAATACACCTTGCTTCCAGAGTATTAGAAAAAAGAATCGAATAAAATTAGAACTAAACTCATTTTGAAAATGGAAGGATTGAAGCGGGAAATTATGATGGACATTAAGAGGTGTTCAGCACCTGTAGATAGGATTAAGAATGTTCAAAAAACGATTATCCGCTGCTTACAGGAAATTGTAATTATTAATTATTAGAATGAAATAGAATAGAAAATGTCGAAACCAACTCGCCAAATACGAGAAAGATGAGGAAAGTTGGTAGCATCAAGGCGGATTGATGTAGAAAGTTTAATAATTCACGTTAAACACCTTCGGTCTGAAATATAAGTAAAACTGAATTTTCGTTCATGCAGATAAAGAGTTAATCGGAAGATGGATAGAGAAAGAAAAAATCGGATTTGATTTTTAAAATAACCTTTAAGAAGAGAAAGTAAATGATTAAAATAAATAATCGGCTTTAAGAATTTCTCTCTTTTTAACAAAAAGTCAGAAGCAGTTCGAATAATTAAAATTTTTCCCGATAGATGGCGCGCCATAAAATAATTTTAACACTTTCCACTTCGAGGGGGAACCGCGATGACACAACCGGGTGAAAATGGTTAGACCGAAGCTGGATTTTAATCGCTATCCTGAGGCGATTATTTTTCATTGGGACGCGATCTTATTTTTGTAAAATATTATAAACATGCGGTTAAACACGTGTGTTCTGGCAAATAAATGCAACACATTTAGTGTACATTCTGTTATTGCTATTATCTCATATTAATTCCAACGTAATTCTTAGGTCACCGCCCATTAGAAAAAATATCCTAATTTTATATAACGAAAAAATGTTCCAAAAAATGTCCCAATTTTATGTAATGTCTGTTATATTTTGATTTTTATTGACTTCCAAAAAGGAGGTTATACGTTTGTCGCGTATGTGTTTTTGTTTTTTTTTTTATTTGGTTGCGCATAACTCATATTTATATAGGCCAATTTTGCCGATTCTTTGTCCATTAGAAAGAGTACTATTCAACTTGGGTACCATGTGAGTAATGATGGAAATCGATGAACATAAATTGATTATTCGTCAAAAAAACATGAAAAAATGTGTGGTCCTTTTGGGTGATTTTTTTTTCTCATAAATTTTTTTTAGTATAACAAAGGCGGTTGACTTAAAATGCTATCAATTTGCAAAATTACCATAGAAATGTAACTTTGTTATCGATTTCTAAAAGATTAATATTATTTGTTTTATTTTAATAAGAATATGTTTTGAAATTTGCAATATTTTAAGATATTATATTAATTTGTAAGGAGTGATTTAAGCTAATGTGATTTATATCCTTTTGTAGTATGTTAAGTTGTTTCGGTAGTTTAATAAAATTTGACCTTTTTTAGTATATCAAATTAGTACATTTTTTCGTTAAAACATCTAATAGGTACCGGCCTAAGAATTACGTTGTAAATTTTGATCGTTTAATACAAAGTATAGAAAAGAAAGAGACAGAAATGTAAGCAAGAGAGGTCAAGGGGCACAGCCCCTTGCGAGGCCAAATTGGCCGAGTTATATATATATATATATATATATATATATATGCACACACACACATATAAATATAGTAGTATCTTATTCTATGAATGTAAATTTTTTCATTTTTCCTCATTTTTTAATTGAATTACAAAATAATGTGAAACCTCTGTGTATTCTCGTTTTACAATAAATTCTACTCCCGATATTATAGGTGCGCGAAAGAGAATTTTGGATTTCCACTAAATTTTTATGACGTTGTTTTTAATGTAATTACACCGGATGATGAATTAAATTTTGAAATTTTACAAGCTATTCAAAATTGATGAAATAAATAAACTAAAATAATTTTGACATCACACAGTAACGAGAGAAAAATGAGCAAAAAAGCGAAGAGGTGGCGTTGCATATGCCATCATCTGAAGACGCCGTTTAGAGTGAAATTCACCATGATTTTGTATCGCCCTATGGTGAACAATAGCGAATTGTGAGCAATTCCGAAATATGTTGCTGAATTATCGATTTTCAGTAATACTGAACCGGTTGATTTTTTAGAACTATTATTTAATCTGCAGGCACTCACACAATTGCCCTGTGAGATCCACAACTTATTTTGAGTAAAAAAAAAAAAATAGCTAATTTATGCTATAAAAATTTTGTATAAATATTATACCTACGGATTTAATTATAACTAATATTATTTAATACTGTTTCCTAGTAAAACTATTAATGATACATTTTTATTCTGTTTTAAACGCAACTGTCGTCGATCTTTTGCCTTTTTTATTTATTTTTAGTTTTTATTTTGCGATGTAAATGAAAATGGTTAAATGAGAAATATGTATATTTAAACTTGCTCACGGACAAAGAATTCGGATCGGATAACTAATAAAAATAAAAAAGGAGTAAAGTCGAATAAAAATACTATCGTTCTATTGTTTCTAGTAATTTACTATTCAAATTTTAAACTACCATTTTTTAGGTATAATTTTATCATTTTTTTTATTTTTCACCTAAAAATAACACAAAATTTAAATCAAATTGTAACTGTTATGTATTTTTATAACATTAATAAATTTCTAGAGGTCGCTATTTGATTTTCTTTACGAAACAAATTATTTCTCAAATCTACCGTTTACCGTATAAGATATGTAATTATATAATTTTCCTGTGGATCCACCCCTGTATTTAGGTATATATTGTTAATAAAAGTATATGCGTGATTAAGTTATTATGAATAGCTCCTAGAAAATATGCGTCAAGTAATATCAACTTAGTTTAAGGAATTGCGGTTATTGTTATTTGATCTTTGTGTTATTATTAACTCGTAATTATGATAGTAATCCTAATATTCTATAATTATCATTAATAAATATAGTTGAACGCGAGTAAGCTAAAAATTTAAATATAGTGAGCCTAATTTTAGTTTTAATTTTAATTATAGTAAATTAATAGGTGTCCATTTGTTATGTGTAAGCATTGTAAACGCAAACTGCATAGAATGTGTAAATAAAATAGTCATTTATTTTTAGTATAAGAAAAAAGGTATTTATTGTATACATACATATATATATATATATATCCATATACATATATTATATATAATATCACTTAGCAAACGTGACAGTCTAATTTGTGATTATGTATCATGGAGATTTTGTTTTAGTTATATTTCATCTTATTTTGTTTTCTCATCTACACCGGATTTGGTTTTATTTTTATTTACACTCTTTTTCCTTATATTTACGTCAGATACTGTTTCGTTTATTTCGATTTATTTTTATTTAACTTTACATCGTTTATTTATCTACGCCAGATTTTGTTTTGCTTTTGTTTAATCTTATTTTGTTTATGTATATTCGCCAGATTCTGTTTCTTTTATTTTACTTTATTTATTTGTTTATTTATTTTTTTAAACTTATTTTGCTTAAACATTTACATCACATTTAGTTTTGTTTTTATGTTCATATCTATGTCATATTTTGTTTTGTTTGAACTTTTTGTTTATACATATATCTATGTAAAATTTTATCTTATATTGTTTTTTCTTGTTTTTGGTACATTATCATTTTCATAGAAATGTGTTTAAATTCAAAACTAATTTAATAGGTACTAATGTAAGTTGAGACCACTGTTGTTAATAGTAATATTACTGATACAATAAAATCAAAAAAATTAAGACATGATTCGGAGTTACTCCAAAGTCAACGTTATTTATAAATAATGCTGAAGTTAAAAGTTCTTACGATATAAAATCTATTAAAATTAAAGATTAATAAATATCGATATATTAATAATAAAATTGTATTAATCGTAAATAATACATTGTTATCTAAACATGTAATATTTGAATAATTTAAAAGTAGTCTATTCATTTGTTTACCTCGATTCGATGGTAATTAGAGACAGAGACCCGACAGACAGGAGATGAGAAGAATTGCGATAGCAAAAATAATGTAATTAATAAAAATAAAACAATACAATAGTTAGGTGAACAGTTTATAGAATAATTAAGCATTACAGGAAAAGCATAACGGCGAAGAAGAAATAAAAAACTGATGAGTAAAGAAACAATGGGACCATCAGAAAAGATCCTCATTTAACCCCCTTAATCGAACAGTGCAGATTTTCGATCCAAGATGCGGGGGAAACAACTTCAAAACAAAGACATGTGAATTAATATGTAATGAAAATAATATATATTTAAACAAGTATTAATATATTAGCGAAGCAACGGGCAGCGTAGTAGCCTAAGGTGCTTGGCTACCAAATCAGAGGTTACAGGTTCGAGACTTGTCTCGTTCCGAATCCAAGTCGCTCCCAGGTTTACCTAACCTGAAATATAATCGGGTACCAGAGAAATCTGGGAAAGTAAAGGCGGCCGAGAGAACATTCTCTTTAGATTTTTTAGGCTTCGTACATTGTGACCCTTAAATTCACAATCCCCCCAACGCCCTGCCAAAAGGATATAGGACTTACTTTACTTTATTGGAGCAACGGGAAACAGTTAATATTTAATATAAATATATATATATATATGTATATATACTCTATTTTTCGAACCTCGCTATGGGGACACATGATAGAGTGGAAGATAATACTTACGAAAGAACAGATTTCAATAGACTTTCTTAAAAAATGTATTTACTATTTTAGAAATGTATTAAAAAAATGCTCAGAACCGTTAGCTTTACGATTTGTGTTGCAATTTTTACTGCAGCTTTCTTTAAGCAAAGCGTTAATGATTTCTAAATAACGCAATAATGTTAAGATTTTTTTATTTAACCGCAGTATAAAAATGACATGGCCATTAAGAGAAACTAGATTTTATACGCAGTTGCATATTTTGAGCGTTTTTAAATTCTTCCGAATATTTCGATTTAAATGTTTTATTTTTGCTTTTAGCACATTTTTTCTTTTGTACAACATGAATTTAAAAAAAATTATGATTGTTACTTTCTTCTATCAAATATTTAAATCAAATAATTAGGAAAATTCGGTTCACATACACATTTTTTTAATACTGAAAACAATATAAACCACCATAGATTTATTGTTCGCGAATATATTAAATTTTTGCAAAGAAAAACTTTGCCGCTAAACGAAGCAATTTAAGTTGTGAAAAAAATCGTAAAACGAATTCTCTGCTGCCAGATGTAATATTAGGAAAGAAAAAAGCTCAGTGTAGTTTAAGAAAACAAAAATAAAATGTTATCAGCAGGTGTTCGGGCAAGTTTTGACATCGTATTTCTTCAAACTATATCTAAATCTCTATGAAAGTCGGATGAATGTAAAATGTTATTTTTCCATTTATAAATCTATTAATAAGAGCGCGGTAACTCGGAATAGCAACATATTGTACTATAATTTTATAACAATAACACAAATTACTGCTAATTTTTCTTCTTTTGCATATTTGTTATTTAACAAAACGTTATCAAAAATTGTTCAATATTTTTGCATATTTTGTTTATTTTAGTGTGTATTTTAAACCTTTTTCATGTATATTTGTAGGTATATTTAAACTCTTTTTTGTTGCATATAATATGGTCTTCATATATATATAAATATATATACAGTGGCGGATAGGGGACATCCCCCCTAAGAACCAAGCCTCTATGAAAAAATTTGTTATAACAAAGAAACTTAATTTGTGCTATAAAAGATTTGTATGAATTTTCCCTACGGATTTTAATAATTAATATTTAATACTATTTTCTAATAAAACTATTATTGTTCCTTTTTTTATTCCATTTTAAACACAACTGTCGTCGATCTTTTACCATTTTTATTTATTTTTAATTTTTATTTTGTAATTTTAATTAAAAATAGTTCACTGAGATATATATATTTAAACTTGCTCACGAAGAAAAAGAATTCGGATCGGATTACTAATGAAAATAGAAAAGAAGTAATGTGTCTAATAAAAATACACTATCTTTCTTACTATTTCTTAAATACTATTTTAGTCCTATAATTTTATAATTTCGTTTTATTTTTCACCCCTAAATATAAAACAAAAGTTAAATTAAAAATTGTAATAATTATGTATTTTTAAAACATTTTTATGAATTTCTATAAAGGTCGCTATTTGATTTTCGTTATGAAACAAGGGATATTTCTCAAATCTACTGCCTGCCGTAGAAGATTTTACGTAATTATATAATTCCCCCCCAAATGTCCTTCTGGATCCGCCCTTGATATATATATATATATATAAACTTGGCCATTTTGGCCTCGCAAGGGGCTGTGCCCCTCGACCCCTCTTTCTTTCATTTCTGTCTCTTTCTCTTCTATACTTTGTATAAAATGATCAAAATTTACAACGTAATTCTTACTGGCATCAACACATACAAAAAATAACATAACCACAAAAATCCTATTATAACATTTAACTTCCGTTATGTAAAATTAAGACATTTTTTCGTTACATTTTTCATTACATAAAATTGTGACATTGTTTAAATAACAATAACAAAAATCCTACAAAATATAACAAACGTTACATAAAATTGGGACATTTTTTTGGGACATTTAGCGTTACATAAAAAGCCGCTGTTCTTAAGCTGAAGGTAACAAGAAAAATCATATAACACTTTCGTGCTAAGCTGTAATATTGCAAGCTAAAAACGGTAGAAGACATAGTCAATTGAAATGTGTTCTTTTTTTTCCATTGTACCGGTAAATATTACCATAAACAATTGTGATCTTAACATAAATTTAATATTAATTTATTGTCTCCAATGAGATACTAAATTGAGGTACTAAATTGAGATACTAAATTGAGATACAATAAATCTGTAAATACGATAATAACTAATTATATGCAAGCAGTAACTGATGCGTTGAAAAAGAGATACATCGTGTGTGAACTTTTTCAGTTGTTAGGTAATCGGGAGAGCGTCCCGGCACCACTTCCTTTTTTTAAAAAAATTAAAAGACACCAGCCTGGACGGTCCACATTGTCGAGGTCTCCGAGTCTCTACGTATATATGTGTGCTTATATGACCGATACCTAAGAGCTCACGAAATCCGTTCGTTATTTATATTTGTAAATATGTAAAAATTTTATTCAAATATTTTTTTAAAAATGTATCGCACCCTTCACTGCACGCGCAAGCTACGAATTGGCGATTGTTATAATAATTAAATATATTGAGAAACTGGGAAAAGAAAGATTGTGTAACTACAAAAACATACTACCTATAGATTTTAAAATGTTTCATAGTTCATTTAAAATGGAACCTTACATTTGAACATATTGGACTAAAAAAAATCCTCTTTTATTTCTTTACTTATTTGCCTTGCCTATTATTAACCTGGTATAAGTGATGATAATTTTCGGCATTTTCAGAATGTAGCAACGGAATTTGAAACGAGTTCCACTCGAACGTCACCTCGTTCTGTAGCCAAGCGCGCGGTAGTTGAAACTTCAAATACGTAAATTCTGTAACGGTCATTTCTAATTAAACACAACTCGACGGTGACCCAAAAATTAGGAAGAACTAAAACAACCGAGTCAATTTATTAATAAGCTTGGGAATTTTCATCACTGGGTGAAAGATCGTTCACCGGTCATTAAACTCAATTTATCATTTATATTGATAGTCGATAGAGCTGGACGTAAATTAACCCGGTAAACATTTATAAAACCTACGAGCTGACGAAACTTCGGCCAACCGTTAGTTATTTCTACACGCTAGTATAAAAAATTTTTAGTAAATTAAAAATAATAACCGAAATGCATTATATATATATATATATCCTAATAACAACGTAATTCTATGGCTACCTCCCATTAGAAAAAATGTCCCAATTTCATGTAATGTTTGTTATATTTTATAGGATTTCTGTGACTATGTTATTACATTCATATGGACCGATTTAGAATTACGTAGTAAATTTGATCATTTTATACAAAGTATAGAAGAGAAAGAGACAGAAATGTAAGCAAGAGGGGTCAAAGGCACAGCCCCTTGCGAGGCCAAAATGGTCGAATTTATATATATATATGAAGAATTCTTACACCGCGATATGAAAAATATTGAAAGATATAGGTGCAATTTATGTCGGAAAAATGAATATTTTGATGCGGTAAAGAATATGTGCCCGAAACTATGTATATACAGTTTAGTTGCGGTAACGATTTGTCGGATTTTCGTATGAGGGAGAGTTAATGATGACACACCTGCGGCAATCAAAAGACTGAATGAAGAATTATTAAAAATTGAACGGACGTGATTATTAGGTTGTTCAGAGAGTTTTAGGACATAGACACCAGAAAAGGTCATAAATAAGAAGACACAATGTTGAACGGGGAGGTGATAACGACCCCAAACGGATAAAGTTGTTCTTGTTATCAGCGCTGAGCGTGTAAATGCTCTTCTATTGTTTCACTTAATTTCCTTTTATTTTTCTCTATGTCACTGAATTTTCATTTTTGATTTGGATCGTTCTTTTTTTTCTTTTTTTTTTTTTTGTGATCCGGTTCACAGATTTAGGTTTCGCTCTCGATTACACACTCTAAAATATATATTTTTCTTCGTAAATGAACGCCGTTCGAAGATTTCAGATTAGTTTGTTCGCATTATTGCCGTCGATTATCTCACATTGCGTCAATAAAAGTATTGGCCGATTTTTAATGCAACAGCGACTGCTAGAATGTGGAAATCCTTATTTTGCGCGTATTCACGAAGATTTAAATTTTCGATAACAAAACGGAGGGGCGAAACTGTTGGATCTTTTTTTTTTTTTTTTCATCAGCGTGATTAATTTTCAATTTTATAACGCGTCGCGGTTAATGCGCGTCAAAATATGTATTTCCAGGATTTTTACGGTCATTTTTTTGATTTAATTCATTTTCATAATGCAGTTACGGAACTGAAGTGAAGGGACAAAATCATTTTATTTGTTGTTAAAGATAAAGGAAAAACGATATTACCGAGTAATACGGCGGTTTTTTTTATTTCCTCTTGAAATCACATCAACCACATTCTTAAGCCCCCTCGTTTGTTTCCGGAATAAAAAAGTTCTCCATATATTTCATTCCTTTCATATTTTTTTTTTTTTTTATCCCCTTGACACGCTCATCAGTTGAATTTCGTTTGCATAATACGAAGTAGAATCATCAGGGTTCGTAAATTAGAGACAAAAAAAAAAGACAAAGCGCAAAATTATTTACATATATTTTCAGCCTAGTGCAAAGAGATTTAAACGTGAGTTCCACTCCCCAACGGAACACTGACCAAACACACGCTGCGAGGTTGGTTTAAGCGACAAAATGTGTTAAAATCAAGAAGCAATTTATTAGTTACATAAGGAGAACATTTATTATTGAAAAATATTTTTTTGTCCAGGTAAAGTTTGAGATTTCATTTTAACCCTTCTTACACGAGGTGTGTGCTTAGTAGCATATTACACAAGGCGCGGGTATTTTTTACCTGGTTCACAAATCCTATTTAGTTATAGCCGTAAATGTACTTATTTTTAATGAAAATTTTAGTAATATACATATTGGGTACCATCGAAATATCTGATACTTGTTCGCATAGTGTGACCATTCTTCCCACTAAAGAAAGACATATACGAAAAAATATAACTCCTTATAAAAAAAATTAACACATATTATATTCGGTAGATATCAGGTTTTAATGAATCTTGCATGTCCCGAAATTTAAGAATAACCCAAAATTAAACTAGAGATTTAATCGAATTCATTAAAATCAAAAAAATCATAATATAATGGATTATTATAATTTCTAAATTTGAAATACAAGCAGGACATATGAATGTTCTGCCTTCTCCACATATCGAATAATGGCACGATTTATCTGCTTTACGATCTTTCGCTTTACTACAAAAATCACATCTTCGGTTCGTTTCTTTGATGTGGACGGTGGTTGACACTGAACGGAAGACACGTGGTTTCTAAAAACTGGTCTATACAAATCCGAAACTCTGTGGATAAGCACCGGTTTTGAGCCCCCTCTTAGTCTCGCATGAGGTTCTACCAAAGTTTTCGCAAGAAAATTTTTAGAAATGAAGTTCTCCTAATTAACTGGCCATTTTTTTTTGTTGAATTGAACTGATAAAACTTTATAAGCGTTGATCTTAGAAAAATCTAATACACCGTAAAAAAATCGAAGTGGCCAGCGTCTCTTGTTTGTCGTGTCTGATCCATTTTTTCATGATAAAGTTGATCACAGGAATCTCTACACAACCTTCCGTGGAGTTGTAAAACAATATTACATCCGGTTTTTGAGTTAGTGAAGTGCATGGTTGACAGTAGAATAACCTTTTTTATTTTTTCTTGGAGTAAATGAAACTGTAGTTTTATCTGATGAAGACGCATCTTCTTCACGGTATGATTCGTCTAAATCGGATTCAATATGCGCTGTCATTCTAATTCCTTCAGAATATTTTCCGATGTACGTAGATAATTTAAATTCATAACGAGACCGGCTTACATAGGATTTTACGAACACGAGAAACTGCTGAAATCTTTCGACAAATAAAAAACTGATGAACATTTGAAAAATATTCTATCATTATACACATCGTGTGGGTATTTTTTACCCGATTGCTAGACACTAGTACAAACAAATAGGATTTTTTTGTAAACAAAGCGATTTTTTCCGGATGTGAGGTAATTAATATCAACATAAAGAATGTCACGAAAGACTCCTAAGCGACCAAGGCCATAATAATAATGCAAAAATTGTAAGAAGGGTTAAATTCCGAAATGTTTTTCCGATAAATTACTGTTCATTTTTACGATGAAGCGATATTGGCCGCTTGAACGAGTTCGCACTATTTCAGTCTGATGGCTTTACAATAAGAGCGCTATCGTTAGCGTAATAAAACTGAAATCGAAACATTTAAATTACGCCAAAATCATTAATGCGGATGAAAGACGGAAGTAGACCGAAAAATCTTCTCGACATCTATTTTATTAGAAATTTTGGAGGTTAATATTTTAAATTATTAATTATAATTCTATAAAGTTCATTTTCTCCGATTATTTCACTTGCGATAAACCATCGATAAAGTACTGATGAAAAGTAGAGTAGTTATCTTACTAATGTTAAGTATCTGAGAAATGTTTATTATTTCATAATCGTTTTTTAGTAATATTTCTTTTTAACCGACTTCAAAAAAGGAGGAGGTATTCAATTCGACTGTATTTTTTTTTTTTTTTTTTTTTTTTATGTGTGTTACCACAGAACTTTCTTCTAGATGAACCGATTTTGATGATTCTTCTTTTATTTGAAAGGTGGTGTTTGTCATGTGGTCCCATTTAAATTTGATCAAGGTCTGACCGATAGTTTTTGAGTTATCCTTAATAATGCGGGAGATTGAAGCTTTTTGGATGCTTTTCATTCATGATTGTTTTCACCGTCGGATTAGATTTTTGACTTAAAATACTATAAATTTGCCAAATTACCATGGAAATGTAACTTTTGGTGTTTTTACCGTGGAAATATCTGTTCTTATTAAAATGTTTTAATTTAATTGAATAAAAATGCACTAAAAAGTAAAAAATAAAATGCTTTTTTACAAAAAATAAATACCGACTTCAAGGTTTATTATAAAAATTTAAAAATGCACTAAAAAGTAAAAAATAATTACTCCCGATAAAATATATATATCAGAGTGATATAACTTAAGGTGATATCGTAATTCTTATACAACATTAATTTTTTGGAGTTGGCATCAAATTCATATTAAAAGAATAATTAAAAACCGCATTAAATGTTGATTAAATTGTTCCTAACATGAATTTAATTCCAACTCCAAAAAATTAATGTTGTATAAGAATTACGATATCACCTTAAGTTATATCACTCTGATATATATATTTTATCGGGAGTAATTATTTTTTACTTTTTAGTGCATTTTTAAATTTTTATAATAAACCTTGAAGTCGGTATTTATTTTTTGTAAAAAAGCATTTTATAAATGATGGTTATTGTTATTATTATTTTTTTATCTGTTTTTAAATTTGAATTTTAAATTTTTCTAAAAGTTCGCTCCATATTAGATACTATTTTGAACGGAAACTACCTGGATAAAACCGCTCTGAGCAATTCAAATTCTAGGAGTGCGTCGTAAAATTCACTGTTAAAAACTACATGAAATTATTAAGACAAACTGAGACATTAGTTTACTGATGAAAAGATTTTCGTGCAAAAATCCTCGAGTTAATTCCCTGACAGGATTAAAAAGTTAACTTTTTTGTTTTTAGTTTACTTCGATAGAATTTGCGCGAGACCGAGGTTGGTCGTAGCACCGTCCCAGACGGATTATATCCGACACTGAATATAATTCTGGATTTATCGTTTTTAAAGTTGATGAGACAGAGCGGCACATTTTCCGTAGAATATATATATATACACGACTAAATAAAGACTGAATAATGACTGAATAATGACTGAATAACGACTGAATAACGGTTGAATAACGATTAAATAACGATTGAATAACGGTTGAATAACGATTGAATAGCGACTAAATGTTTTCTTGTACTACCGATTGGTTCTTTTTCTCCTCCAAGTCCTAAAATTTGCAAATTCCTCTTATCTAACATTGAAAGGATTCCGCCGATTTTAGTATCCATTTGCTCAAAGTTTTCTCCTTTCGTCGGAACCTTTTTTTTTTTTTTCTTCATCGGAAATCACTACCAAATTGGATCCGATAATTTTTCTCGATTTAACTTTTATTTTTTGACTAATGTACTTTTTAAAAAATGATTTATAACCACTATTCGATTAGAACTGACTAAAAACCAAATTGAAATTTAACCTAGCAGCCTCTATATATACCCATACAAACACACACATATATATATATATATATATATATACATATATATACATATACATATACATGCATACAAAGGGCATCGCCAGTCGACGAGCTGGGGGGGAGCAAGATGATAGAAAGAGGATATGAGCTATAGGAAAAGAAAAATTTATAATTTGTAAAGGCTTAATATTTTATTAAACAATATTAAAATCTTAATTAAAACATAATTTTCGTGGGTTTCTATCGAATTGTTCTACTACTTTATTATAAAAGTCTTCCAAAATGTCCGTGATTACGCGCCTATGAATACTCATCATGGCCAGTTGATTAAAAAGTTTCAAAGCTCTAAGGGGGGACAGCGGCCCTCCTCTCCACCACCCTTGGCGACGCCTATGTATATATATATACATATACACATATATAAACATATACATGTGTATATATACACACACATATATACATATGCATATATATATATATATATATATATATATATGTATATAAACTCGGCTCCCCCTGCGCACATTTCTGCCTCTTTCTCTCCTATACTTTGTATAAAATGATCAAAATTTACAACGTCACTCTTATCGGCATCGGCACAAAAAGAAGCAACATTCGTTACATAAAATTGGGACATTTTTTTAATACGGGCAGGCCTAAGAATTACGTTGTAATTAATATATGTCCATCTTATAAATCTGCAGGAAAAAAAATCGTACAGGCCGCTCTATAGTAGCTAGAAAGTTAATTTTTTTTTCAATCGACGTATTTTCTTCGTCAGATCATAAGAAAATTATAAAATCCTCAAATTTTTTAAATTAAAGGCCAAAAATTTCAAAAAATGTATAAATCAAGTTTCAAGAAAAACATTTTAAAAAAATTCTTCATCCCGGATCTATATGAGTTACGGTATTTATTTTCATTTTAACCTGTATATTAAGATCTCCAGGATAGAGGGAAAATATAAAATTCAAAAAATTCTGATATTTAGGGACCAAAATGCGGAAAAATATACGCTTAAAGCGGATACACTGGAAACTTAAAAAAAGTTCACAGAGCTCTTTCCATGGTAGCTGAAGGGTCATTTTTTTCTTTAAATCATGTATTTCAACCGCTAGAATATAGAAAAAATACGAAACCCCCAAAATTTTATAATTGAAGGGCGCAAATTTGGAAAATAATTTAAGCATATAAAAACGGAAATGATTAGAGTGATGGTCAACAGTGACTTAATATATTATTGCTTAGATTCTAATAAAAAAAACAAAAAAAAACGAATTTCATCATTGCATTTAAAAAATAAAAACATTGCTAATATCTTAAATTTAACGTTTTCCTCTGACATATATTACCCTGTTAGCGGTTTCAGTTTTTCAGATATCTTAATCTAAAGTTCACTTTTTAATCGACATATTGGTGTACTTCTTTTTTTTTAAATAAGTATATGTGAACGCTGCAGTCTTTATGAAAATTTAAAAAGTTTAAAGTCCGAAGGACCAACCCCCTAGTATATATATATATATATCACGTGGTAGAATAGTAATTAAGTTGCTTGGTTACAAAACCGAAGGTATGGTGGGTTTTCGGGAGTGTTTTGATACCCGGATTCAAATCGCTCCCAGGTATATGTACCTAATCTGAAATCGAATTGGGTCCCGGAGAAATTTTGGAAAGGCGTCCGAGGGAAATGAACTAGCCCCAGTATTCTCTTCAGATCCATTAGAACCGTAAGTATATTATGAAAAGTTTAATTACACAATCCATGATTCCTGGTGTGGAACTTACTTTATTTTACTTTACATGTACATATAAATGAGGACCATAATTTACTTGGGACTAGCGTGCGTAGCGGAGTGATAATTTATCTTTGAAATATATTTTTACGGAATGCAGATTTTTCGCTCGATTATTCGAATGGTACTGTACGATTCTCGCGCCTCACCTACCGGACATTAGTCGGATCGTTTAGTAGTATGCCAGCATTCTAACTAAGGAGTGTAAGTCTGATTGTCTGATTCTCGATTGCAGTAACGGCGTTTAAGTCGTTTTCAGACTTCTACATTTTATCACGGGGGGGGGGGGTGTAAAACTTTTCCGAACATTTTTGTTGTAAATTCTTAAATTACACGAATGCAGCTTTATTAAACGCGCAATGTTATTTTTACTAAATCTATAGATCTATTCGGTCATTTTAATAATTCGTAATATTACAGGTATACAATAACATAGTCGTAGTAATTTTCATCGTGCTCGATATGTATGCTTGTTTCTTTCTTTAATTTTGTACGAAGATTAGCCCGATTCCTTTCGGCTTCAAAGTACAATATAGGTTGCGGACATTTGTAGTGCAGCACTTATATAACGAAAAGTCGCTTTTTATCATGATGTAGTCGATAAATATGTGTTAGGCGTCTTGCCATTGATTATTAAAATTGTTTGTATTTTAAGAAATATTTCCGATCAACAATACGGATGATATTTTAGGGACGCTGTCACAGTGAAAGGGACTCTATTTCTGACCTAAACTGCCAATAACGAGATTCTAATCGGGATCAATTACCGGACTTGATTTTTTTTTTTTTCTTCCCACCGCCAACTATGAACATTATAATTCAGCGCGAGTGAAATTTTTAGGAATGTGTCGGGCCCCAGCTAAACTAAACATTACTGCCTAACCAACTAAACTAAACATTACTGCCTAACCAACTAAACTAAACATTACTGCCTAACCAACTAAACTAAACATTACTGCCTAACCAACTAAACTAAACATTACTGCCTAACCAACTAAACTAAACATTACTGCCTAACCAACTAAACTAAACATTACTGCCTAACCAACTAAACTAAACATTACTGCCTAACCAACTACGACACGATAGCTGGCTTGGCTGAAAGTTGACTTCCTTAATCTTTCATATTTTGGCGCATTGCAGAGTTTCTTTCGATTTAATAATCCTTTCTCTCTTCTTTCTTTATATTTATTTTTCACTTCTCTTAATCTCTTCAACATACGGTTTCCCTCTATTCCACTATTTTACATTTACTCTCTCTACTATATTCATCTTTTCCTTCTACCCGCTGCTACCGTAATTTTAAAAATCACCCCGTATACGTCAACCACTCTTTCCGACAATCTGTTTTTCTAAGTGGCTCTGTGCTTTATCGCACATTCCGTTTCAGATCTATTGATTTCAAGAAGTTTCCTCTTTTTTTATTGCACTCTTTGTAATATGCCTATTCCTTTCGCTAATCGTTTGTTTAATGATCCTTTCCTTTTTTAACACGTTTCTACGAGATTTCCGAACATTGTTTACTGGTGAAAAATAGATTTTTCTTAATCGTACTCTTTTGTAATATTATTTGACTAGTCCTGGATAAACGTTTAGACATTTTTACGTTGACGAAGATTTGTAACAACGCTTCTGCTGATATGGGTTTTCTTTCTAGTTATAACGGAGTAAGCGGAGTATTTATTTTTTCCCGGTTCTGTGACAGATTGGTGGAGTATGGTTTTTTGAATTAACGAGACCAAGAGGGAACGGTAACGAATAAGTTAAATTTTTTTTTTTTTTTTTTTTTATTTTAATAATAATTTGCGGGTCTCACAAGGCACCAGCCGGTCTGTGGGTTCCCAACATAATTATATCATTTATTTGTACAATATAACATCAACTTAACTTAAGTACTACTTTCCGTTACAGCATAAAAAGTATTAAATTATATATTACTATACTATAAGATTCACACTCTCATTATTTATCATTTATATTACAATACGGGAGGAGTGTGTAGTAGAGATAAACGAAAAAAATCAGATATGCAATAAACGGTTAAAAAATACACACGAAGAAATTAACTTTCGGAAGACGAAAAAAACACGTTATCTTTTTATACAGAAAGACAATCCCTTGGGGGTTGGTTTTCTCTGCGGGCAGAGGAACTACTATATATACTCCGTATCATCTAAATGGGTTGTGTTATACGTGCCATTGATAACCATATATGTGTAAGAGAAGTTGCATGACAACGGAGAGTGCTCGTAGAGCATTTCACAGCCTTTAATACACAACCCCAGTTTATTAGCCGATGTCTGTTCAATATAAGCAAAAAAGGCGGAAGCAGGACCAGAAGAGGAAAAGGACAGTGCGATTAACGATTATTTTGTAGAGCTTTTGCAATTGTATTACAGAAAAAAATGATCGAAACGCTAACGTTCAGAACTTTGCTGGCGAAACCACGAAAATAGATGGAAAGTCTCATCATACGTGTTTCGCAATTAATCATTCCATCCATCATTTTGGAGTTATAGTTACAAACTATTAAAATAAAATTGTTAAACTGATGTTTGGTATATTTGCGATTATTTTAACATCTCGCAATATTTCGCTCGAGTTTGAAAATCCCCCCCCCCCAACGTTGGTTGTTGTCGAGTATTTAAAAATTCAAATGTCGTTGTAATATTTTGGACCTTTTTCAACTCTCGGGTTAGTCAGTTACGTGTATGTGGGGGGAAACTGACTTTTCTTTAATTCGAAATTTGTAAATTTTACGCTTCCAGCCGATAGCGGAAACAACGGTATAATTAATATCGCGTTAATGCGCTTATCTCTAAATCGTCAAAAGCTAAAAGTGATATTATAGAGAAATCGATCAACTATAAAAAAAAAAAAAAGTGGGTACCGCAGGTGGGCAACAAGTATGACGGCGAGGCTTTTGGCGAGTAAAAGAAAACAATTCAAAGCTGTGTGCACAATAATAATGTATTAACATAATTTCCAGAGAGAGAGAGAGAGAGAGAGAGAGAGAGAGAGAGAGAGAGAGAGAGAAAGAGATAGAAATAGTTCTTTTGCAGGGTGTACATCATTTGGAGAGCCATGGACTTTATTCGGTAACGTAAATCCGAATTTTTCCTAGTTTGATAGACGCTCGAAAAATCGATTCTCTTTTCGTCAAATATCGCTCGGTGAAGAAAAAAAGGCTGTCAAACGAGACGTTAAATATTTCGTCTCATATAATACAGAAAAAGTTTTAACTAGCCCCGCCGGAGGACTTTTCGTAATAGATAAATTTTCGAAAAAAAGTAGCAAAAAAAAAACAAAAAAACGTTAGAGTACTCGCGCGTATACATTGAAACGGAGAAAAATAAAGAAAATCAAAAAAAAACTCACCGCTTCCTGCGATTCCCGAATTAGCGTGGAACAGACGAATAATAAGAAAATCCATCGACGATAACCGCGATTCCGTAAGGATCCAGCAAGTTCTGGCGGACGGCTATTGCAACGTCCTTTAGCCGTCATGATGCGTTCTATTCTAAGCCGAGTGTGGCTATTATTCCGATTTTCATCGTTACTATGGCCATTTGGCTTTAGCCGAGTTGGTCTCAGTGTTCCTTCTTCCACTATTACTATTATCACGGCATCATTATCACCGCCATCAGCAGCGCTGATCAATCTCTCTCGGTTGCACGCAGCGTTCTGGCTCGGTACGTAGCCGCAGCATCCTTTGCGGATGCTGCCAGAAATGCACGGAGGAGGAGCTCCCACACCGACTGCTCACGGTTCACAGTATGCGAACCTTATCTGCTTCGTGAGCGGCGGGCTGATTATTATTTTCGTTCCGAAGCAGGAAGAGATGGAACTGTATGATGAAGATGTGTTCAGAGTTTGCGTAGCGCGGTGTGAAGATGGGTGCATGTGTTCCTTCGGAGAAACAGCATGCTTCCTCGGCTCTGGACTGATGTGTATCCTTTTAGTAGTCGATCGAAGCAGAACAAATCCGAAAGGCCAGTTGGCTCGTTGTGAGCACCCGGTTCACGATTCGGGTGCGAACTTATTCTTCTGATTTTTTTTTCTTTCTTAAATTACTGCTGCAACAGTATATTTTTTAATTATCACTTTTTTTTTTTTTTTTCGATTTTCTCTGAGCTTTTTTTGCCTTTTTTTTCGCATATGTAACTTTTTGAAAATCCAAAAATTGCTGAAACCGCGATCTTATGTTTTAATTGATCAATACGAAGGTGTAGTTTAAAATTTGATCGTTTCGTTTCGACATCGGCAAGAGAAGGAACCGTACGTTCGGAGACACGAGTTGCCGACCACGCGCGGCCAAAATGCGGCCCGCGAGCCGCATTTCACTTTTTTTCAAGTAAGTATATCGCGGGTGATGTTGTAAAATAAATGTTTCTCCATCGGCCGAGCTCTCGTTATCAAAAAAAAAAAAAAAGCAACTAAATTCCGCTTGCTAATAATTTTACAACCGGTTCAGTTTTTTTGACGGCTGATTGTATATGTATTTTTGAAATCTTTGTTCCGAAGCGACACCACACTTTTCACGTAGCCGGGAAGTTTTTTCTTTTTTGAAAAAATTGTCGTTAATTTCATATATATTAATATTTATCGCGAATAAAATTGAAGTTTTAAATTTCTTTTATTTCCGATATCTTCGTATTTAAAAATATTCTTCGGGGGCACTGAATAATTGTATCACTCTACCGGAAAGAATAAAAATGTCGCGAACCCTTTTCACATTTAATAGAATAATTTTTTTGCCTATATATATATATACGTATATTTTTAGAAACACAATATTGTAAAGTTGAAAAATATAGATCATCCGAATAACGATTAATTACGTACGTGGTGTAGCAGTATATCGATAATTTCGTCTAGAAATTACGATTCTGTCTAATCCCAGTAGCTGCATGTTTACGGAAAATTACACTTCCGCAGAATTTAAGATTGTTGTAATTTTTTTTATCGATCAATCGATTGAAATATCGCCTATGAAAAGGAAACAACCTGTATAGATTATTGGTACTCTGAGAAATATTATATATAGAGAGAACCAGGTGCACCGCTGAAAGTACTTTGGCACCAACGAATATGTATAATTAAAACGATGGCAGCTTTCGAATCGTACAAAGTTCCCTACGGTAACATTTACAATAATTCCTATTTCATATACAGTTTTAGAGAATTATCTGGCATATTTCGCCGAAGTCGATGTACGTTTGCGCTTTTGATAATAATCATTATCGCGACGGATAAAATTTGTGAAAACAATTATTATAATATATTCATTACGACATTGATTAGGCGCGCTTTGATTTTTTTATGATAATATTCTTGAACAATTTCTGTTCCGGAATTACCGGAGCTGGTTTATATTTATATATGTAAAAAAGACGAAAGACCTTTTTCTGCTCTGTTTATTAATTGATTTTCTGTTGTTTTTTTTCGTTTAGTAGCTATTGACGATGTTTATGGTGTTATCAGTAAAAAAATTTTTGAAACTGTTTTTTTTTTTTCTTATTTGAATAAAAAAGTAATATAAAAAATGAAAAAAAAAAAAATCGCTATAGTCAGTAAATCTGTTGTTATTCTAATTTTTCTCGATAATCATTATTATTGGCTTTTTTATAGTGTACTAAGTCTTAAGGCGTCATTTAATATCGGTAAATTTTTTGGGGGTTTTTAAATTGTAATTTACCGTTATTTTATTGAATTTTGTTTTTATTCAATTATAAAATGATTTTTGTATTGTAAGCACGTATATGAAAGTGTACGCATGTTCTCAGATATAGAATGAACGAATGTATAGGAGTAGAAAAAAAAAAAAGAAAAATGTTGTTAATATGCAAATATATATGTTTTCCTTAAATTTTTAATAATAATTACGGTCAAATTTCGAAATGCGACTGCCGTATTTTACAATTTTTTTATTTCATTTTTTTACATCTGCTGGTAACAACTTTACGCGGTAGAAATAAGAGAAACCTATAAAAATTTGTATAGCCTTATTTTTTCATCGTTTTTTTTTTTTTTTTTTTTTTATCATTATTTTTTTTCTATTTAATTTCCATACTTCTCGAAAAGAGTCTATAGAGAAACCGAAGGTTCGTAGGTCTTTTTTTAAGTAAAGGGAATCATCCGGGCAAATCTTGAGGGGGGGATTTGCCGTTTGTTAATTTTTTTCAGATAACCAAGAATCGGATCAACCGAGACACAATATCAAGTAAAGCAGGCCTCGGACTTATTTTAACGGGGGAAAAAAAAAAAAAGGTTACATATCTATGAAAATATTTTAAGCATATCAAAGGCTGTCGAAATCAGACTGCTGTCGAAATAGTTTTCTGCAATGCCGATTAAATCACCGACAACTTCATTGAACTAAGCCGCCCGAAAAATTATTAACGGAAAAACTAAAAATCCCGTTAATTACGAATGGAAGATCTATTCGAAAATAAAAATTGTGTAAGAAGCTGTTGCAGCAAAAAAAGAAGAAAAAGGAAATAATTTAAAATACGTTGTTAGAGACACGTTTAAACATTTTGTGCCTAAGGAATTGAAAATTTTTAGTTATTTTACTTTTCAAGTAAATACGAGTTGTCTATGAAATAATTTCTTTAAGGATAATTAGACATCTTTTGGCGCCTAACTAGAATTCCCTTTCCGGTGATTGGAATGATTTTTTGAAGTCTCGGTTTGGAATTTCCGCAGACGCGCACACATACCCTTTCCGTTAAGAAATTTCGAATTATGAGTGAGAGCTATCGAGACGCTCTTGGTATTGCAGATTTTGAAAATTCAAAGGTCGAAAGTTTTTTCTCAGCACTAATACGAATAGAATGAAACTCAGCGCTAACCCTCTAACGAACTGATAAAACATCGATTTGCACCTTTTTTTATCGAATTATTAATAAATAAAAATGCGCGGATAATAATTCCGTCATTGCCTTTTTGTTATGTTATCGCTCAATTTTGTTCTCCAGAAGCTTTTTTATGACTTTCTGTAGAGCAATGAATTTATCTTCCCGAAAAACATGAATTTACACTGCTTCCATTTGTTACAATAATTGTGTGATGAATTAGGTGGAATTAGGTAGAATTAAGAGGCGGAATTAGGTAGAAGTAGGCAGAATTAGGTGGAATTAGGTGAACTGGCAGTGTCTGCATTCCAAACAAATCTCGTTTTACCTCACAATATTCGTATTGTTTAATTGTCCGTATTAATCGCCTGAAATCAGTGTTGCATGCTTTGTTGAAGAATTTTAAATCGCTGCTACGATTTAAAATTTCCTCTCATAACGCACACATACAATAACCAATAGGATAAAAAATTATATGAAATAAAAAAGAACCTCGGTTTCAGAAGAGACACCTTCTGGGAAACCTTTAACTGTCTTCGATGTCCCCAGTTCCTCCTATATGTTTCTCACGCTCTGTACTGTCTACCTAGAATTCCTCTCCGTCTCTGCCTGTCACTGTTTCCTTTTTTTATTAGATATTTTACTAGATCTTGAGATAATGATAGTTGCGCTTACTTCTAATAAAAAATTTAACCTATACCCTAGCTGAGCCTGGATTGCACGGTGTTTCCAAAATGCACAGTTGAATGTCATTATAAAATCACTCTCGCAATTTTTCGTTATCGAGAGCCGTTGGACTTGGTACATTGTGATCCTTCACAATCTCCATGATACTTTATCAAGGATATCCATCGGACTTACTTTTACTTAATTTTATGTTTGGTCTGATTTCCAACAAGAAGATGGAAACAAAAAAACCAACATTATTTTATTCATTAACAGATTTGCGACGATATATGCCCGCGAATTTTTCAACTACCCCGTTATGGAAAAAATGTCTCTCGTAACATTTTTCCTACGGAGAACGGAAAATTTTTTAAACTGTTTTAGATTTTCTCTGACGAGATTTCACATTTTCCTCGTATTCGAATAAAAATATTTCTGCTGATTGATATTTTTGTCCATATCGCTGAGTGGAATACCTTTTATTTTTTCCACGGGTGCTCACTGATGTTTAGCGATATTACTTTTATTGCCCAGTACAGTTTCTATTAAAAAACTGATTTATTTTTAAAAGGAATTTGTCGAGAAGGTCAAAAGCTTGTAAATCGCGCTACGGGGATTTTTTTTTTATTTTATGGGCACGTCAACACAGGACATTCACCCAACACAAACTATAGGGATATGAAATGTATTACCGTTATTTAAAATAACATTAATAATACTTTAAGTTTTTTACCTGACTATATTCAATTTTTTTCCCAATTCGCGTTTCCATCGTGGTAGTATAATAATATTTTAAGTAAGTCGCATTTGTACTAATAAAAACAAAGATACCCCCTTTTTATCCTACTTAGATGGCTAATCCGAGCCTTCCGATGAATTAAAAAATTCGGCGGTCGGTCGATGTTGCTCACCTTTTTAATCTTATTACCTCTCCATGACCTATCAGGGAAACTTATCCCGGTCGCCACTACAATTCCAATGTTATTAATAAATACGGTATAAGTAAATACAAAGGTATACTTTATTAATCATAATAAACCGTGCAAAAATAATCGTTCTTACAAGTAATGTGATATTCAGGTGAAGGTTAGATTTGTATTGGCAAGTTTTTTAATGTTAAGTTTCGTTTAAAGTACATCTCGGGTCATGTTCTAAAATTAAGACGATTTCTGGCCCTTCTTTTTAATGCCACTAAAGTTGAGAGAAACTACTCTCACGTCCGCAAGTGATAGCGAACCGGTGATTCTTAGAGCACTATCATCAGCTATAATAGAATATTCAGCACTTGGCTTTTTTCCAAAATATACAGAGGTCATAATTATGAAATTCCAAAGTGTTATCCTTCTCCTCGCATAGTTCGGGAAATTCTACTTCATCTGACACATTTGCGTCTTTACAAATTTCCTCATTTATAGAAAATAGTTTTAATATCCAAAAGTTGAACTGACAATTATCCCCATGTCTGGGAAATTGATTATTGCAAATAGTTGCAGCATGGAATTTTCAAACTTGATTTTGTCATCTTTTTCATGTACCAGTTGCGCGAGCACACAGTTGTGTAAACATCGACATTAATAATTATAAAATTTTTCATTTATTACAAGCTTTATTACCCCCGCAGAATAGCTTTGTTGCCTCTTCTCACTTCTTCTTTTAAAAAAAAAAGTCCTCTCGTCTAATCTTCTTCCGCTGTGCAGAGGTTTTTATCTCAGATTGTGGTATCGGGTATATTCTTCTTTTTCTAACAATTGTTCTTTTTTTATCTGTCTGCTCATCCTAGTGTCTTTCTGCCAATCCATAGTCGTCTTTGTTTAGTTCACTTCGTCGCTGTCTCCGTTATTCGTCTGCGCTCTTAAGCCATACTTTATTATCCTCCTCCGGTTTTCGTTTTTCGTTCGTTGCCTTTTCATATTGTCTTCTCAGCCCAATCGAAGAGCATGTTTGCGATGCGGACACCATGTGTTTATTAAGTGTTCATCTCTTTCTGCCGAGTGCTCTGCTTTCTATTCCATTTTATTGATACTCGGTCTTTCTACTCCATATTGCGCCTCTTATGTTCTATCTTTTCCCTCTCCCGAGATTGTTCCTATTATATTGATTACTTCCTCCTAACAACATTTGATATCGTATGAAGATATAATTGGCTCCTTCCTATTCTAATTGTTTCTGGGTAAAGGTCCCCCGGTTGACGAGCCTAAATAAACAAAAATACTATAAATGTAAACAATTTAAAAAATGACCGTTAACATTACTGATGTTATATTTTTTATATTACACGAAGGACATATGTGACATTCACAATTCACAAAAATATATGATGACATTTAAAACAATAAATAGTAATTGTTTTTTATATGTATTAGTCGCCGATTCTTCTTAATGTGGTTTACAGTATAGATAATGTCATATATTTTTAATGTGACATTTGCGTAATATAAAAAATATTTCACATCGGTAATGTTACGGGTCAATTTCAATTGTTTACACACTTATAATATAGAGCGGTTTACGGTAGATAAACACTTATAAAGAATTGTGTAACGTGTACATTACGTTACGTAGTCGAAAGGAAATAAAATTAATTCTAATCTCAATTGGGGAAACGCGTGGTGAGCGAGTCAGTGTGCGGGTTGAGATCCTGTTGTCGGCTAGGGGGTGAATATCCTGCGTCAACGCAAAGCGAGCTGCGCATCACGGTAGATCTACACCACCGCAGGGGCGTGAACGGAGGTAGCGCGTAAAATCGCTAACTAAAAACGACGAACAGATCAGTCTTACCTCGATCTCGGTTGAAGTCGGTAAGAAGAATAGTTTTTGGAGTTTAGTCATCGGAGGACCTGTCGGTAAAGCCAAATTGGCAATCAGTTTTATTTCGGTCAAGTATACTATTCGATAACTGTACCGGTCTTCAATTTTAATTATTCTTAACCACATATCGCGAACCGAGTTTCCAAGCCGTAGATCTACCGATCCAGGGGACCAACGGACCACCGCCGTTGCAGATACCGTATCACCCGGTCCCGACAATAGTGATACGTACCAAATTTAACCTAATCGTCGTTGTGTCGCATAGTTATAGTATTTTAATTAATTTGTATTTTCAGCGGTCGACCGTGTGTAGGTAATTTCGCGATATAAATTTTAAACCATAATCCATTTCCTTCGGATTATCAAATAGTAACAATAATAATAATCCTCGTCTGTACTAAGAGCTTGCTCTTGGTAGCTTAAATTCCATTTCTTCCTATCTTGCGCTATGCTTCTAACGTTGTTATTCTTTTTATTTTTTTCTTTGGTTTTGGCTTTCAGCTACTTTTCGCGGAAAATGTTCCTCACGGAACTGATTGACCATATTGCTAGTCATTAATAAAATACAAAAGTTTAATTCCGCGGTGACATCCCTGAAGACACGAAATAAAACGACTATAACGTTACATCTGGCATCCCTGCTGGGGAACAATTTTAGAAAACTGTTCTCTCAAGGAGCGAACCGTAAATAAATTGAAAAATAGATCGCGTTCCGATTTGTGGTTCTAGAATTAAAATGATATTAATTAAAAATGGAAAACTCGGATTTGATGGAATTTTTAAAATCGCAATTTAGATTAATATAATCAATTTAAGGATAAAAGAAGACAATAATAAAAAAATTTGATGATATTCACGAAAAATTTGAAGAAATTAAAGAAGAATTTTCGTAATAAATTCGAAGATGTAAATAATAATATCAATAATAAATTCCATAATTTTAAAATGGAAATAAATCAAACGGTCGATTGTGCTATTTTACGCGCGATCCTTTTTTTTTTTTGAAGAAATTAAAGAAGAATTTTCGTAATAAATTCGAAGATGTAAATAATAATATAAATAATAAATTCCATCATTTTAAAAAGGAAACAAATCAAACGGTCGATGGCTATTTTACGCGCGATTCTTTTTCATATATCTTCAACTTCCAATTTAGTGAATTTCCTTTTATGCTCCGATTCGAATAGCGTTTTATTGGTTAGCTCGTCTCCTTTCTCTAGGAACCCTCTTCCCGTCTTATTATTCTTTATATTCGTTCCTTGATTTACAATTTATTAGCTTCCCCCGTTCTATCTAAATTGACCATCTCTGGTCACTGTGGTATCGCCGGTAACGAGCTTGTTCACTCGTTAGTATGCTCAGCCGTAGTAAATAGTCGTTTTATCGGCAGATTTCCTTTCCATACTCTCTTTCTTTTTGTTCTTACCGTGACTTTTGGACTGATCTCTATCCGTCTAACCCTGACTGCCCTTTTACCTTACCTTACACAACAGCTTTCCCCATCCTCTTCTCGTTGGTTTAACAATTTTCCTAGTATCAGCCGTTCTGTCACTTCTTCCATAGTTCGTTTTAATCCATAGTTTGCTCTCGGCTTCTCCTTTTCCGTTTTGCTCTTGTTCAATCTCTTTTGTGTCGGACTTTCATCCTATCAACTTAAATGTCACCTGTCTAACGCAAAACACGTTCTATTCGAATGTTTGTTTTTTTCCTCAGAACGCGCGATATTTCATTCCAATTTGCTTGGCCTTGGCCACGTTACTATCTAAAGTGCCCTCTACATTCTCGCTTTTCCATTTGCTTCTGTTGTTCTTTCGTTAGCCGCTTTAATTTCTCCTGTCTCTAATCGTTTTTAACCTGTCCGCTCCATATGCTCTTTTAATCTTTCGTGTTGGGTGAATGTCCTGTGCGCTGACATACCCGAAAAATAATAAAAAAAAAAAACAAAACAAAAAAAACAGTCCACGAATAGAAAGGTGGGTAAACAATAAAAGCAGGTAGACGGATCGAGGACGAATTTGAGAAAGTTAGAATGGAACACGAAAAGACTATGTCTTATGTATTTGCTTAGGAGAGAAAAAAACAAACTCAAATTAGCCGGTCGGAAACAATTATAGATTTTACGGCATTTTTGTGAGGGAATAAATTGTAAAAAGCGATCGTCACGTTGAGTCACCTTGTATGTACGATTTTGAAAGAAATCAACGAAAAGTCGTTTCGGAAAGACCGATTGTAGGAAGGATAGAGACAGATCGGTAACAAACGGGTCTTTGTAAAGAGTTTAAAAAAGAAATAAATGCAGCGAACCATAATAACACGTGCAACGGCACAAGTGCCAAAATAACCGGTGTCATTTTAAAAAATTGAATGCAGGATACGAAAATAAATGTAAAAGTAAATCCCCGATATATATTCGTGATAAGGTATCATGGATTGTGAAGTTAAGCTTTTCATAATGTACTTAAGCATCTAACGGGTCTGATGAGAATACTGGGGTCAGTTAGGAAAACTAAATACAAAACTTCTAAATGAAAACGTAATAAATTTTAAAAACTTTGCAAATTTCTTACTTTTGCTGACCCAGGGATATTTGTATATGTATACATTACATTACGCAGTCATAAAAGAAAATTTCTAATGAAAACGTGGTAAACTACTGTAATATTGTCGGCTAGGGGCGAATAAACCATCCTGCGTCAACGTAAAGCGAGCTGCGCATCACGGCAGATCTACCATCATCGCGAGAACGAGAACGGAGGTAGCGCAAAAAATCGATAAATGAAAACGACGAGTAGATCAGTCTGATTTTTGTATCGGTTGAGGTAGAAAAATTGGAGTTTACTCATCGGAGGACCTGTCGGTAAAAATAAGCCGAATTGGCAATCAGTTTATGCCTTTGCCACTCGACGACATATTGTAAAATCTTCGATAACTGTACCGGTCTTCAATTTTAATTATTCTTAACCACATATCGCGAACCGAGTTTCGAAGCCGTAGATCTACCGATCCAGGGGACCAACGGACCACCGCCGTTGTAGATACCGCATCACCCGGCCAACATACGTACCAAATATTAACCTAATCGTCGCTGTGTCGCATAGTTATAGTATTTTAATTAATTTTTTATTTTCAGCGGTCGACCGTGTCCAAGTAAGATCGGTGTAGGTAATTTTGCAATATAAATTTTAAATCGTAATCTATTTCTTTCAGCTTTTCAAATAGTAACAATAATAATAAATAGCATCCCTGAGAACACGAAATAAACCGCCTATAATGTTACAACATTCGGTTAAATTGCTCCAATGTTTACTATAAATAAACGCATAAGTAAGGGATAGTGATTACAATAAAGAGAGCCGTCGTTTTTAGGAAAAAATAATATCTCAATTTATGACACAACTACTAAAAAATGAATGTAAAAAGGTTGATTTACTTACTTTGAACAATGTACCGTAGGATAACGCGAAGTCGTACTATCACGAAAACCCTAGAAAAAACCTCAGCACCAAGGATGACACGTGTATTCATGATAATCATGCCGTATTATGTGTTTTAAGCGATTTTGTTGAAAACTAATTTGGGCAATCATCGCTTCATGATTGTGCAAATTAGTACATTTATCATATAATTTCGAAATGTATCGGAATTACATAATAATATTCTTTCGATGATAGGTATTTATTTTGGAATCGTTATGCAAAATTCTTAATATCACGTGACGAAAAAGTTGATTGGAAACTATCTAAAGGCAACCCCATTTAAGCGAAATACCCTGAAATCGGCAAATTACGGCCTAATTAAAAATTGATTGTTTTTATGATCACGTTTGTGACGCATTTCAAAGTCTCAGCTGATTACTGCGTAACAACAATGTGTCCGAGACTACGTACGAATTACACACGCGGGAGGATACGATTAATCCGTTTTATACGCAATAATTTTCGCGTGTTTATCATTTTCCCACGTTCGTTAAAGAATGCCGGTTTAGCTAAAGTCACCATCTGCTTGACGACAATGTGTGTGTGTGTGTGTTAGTACACGTTTTTTAAGTTGGCCTATACGGTTAGCATAATATATGCGATACGCAAATTAAATAGTTTTCTGGGATTTAAAAATTTTCACAGCTGGTAGGTTAATTCTCTAGCGATAAGCACTTTAAAGGAACAGTACGCCGTGTATATAATGTTTTTTCGGTGCTGCGGAACTGCCCGCAGGATGTAATAATTTTAAATTAGTTTTTAATAAAATTCGTTAAAACTCGTAAATTACGTTAGCGCTGAAGTTTTTTTTTTTTTTTTTTCACAACATAAAATAAATAAATACCCCCCTCCCTTATTAACAAACAAAATTAGTATTAAATAGATTAAAATAAATATCTTAATTTAAAGAAACGTTTTCGGGCTATATCATCAGCTAAACATATATAATGGAGTACATTCAGATTAAAATAATATCCGGGTGTACTCTATATTGTTAGCTAATGGACTATGCTCGAAAACGTTTCTAAAGTAATTATTTTAATTTATTTAGTACTAATTTTCGGTTTATTTATTAATTTTATTTTATAAATATTAACAAACCGGTATAGATTTACACATTTTTTTTTTTTGTTTTTTTTTTTTTAGTTTTTTATTCATGATAGTCATCAAGCGGTATTCAAAGTGTAATTAGATCAAAGTTATTATTGTTTACAACAGTATTTGGATAAAATTAGATGAATTTTAGATCCATTTTAGTAGTTGTCATAAGTTGAGATATTATTTTTCTAGCAAGCCGGCTATCTTGTTTCTCGAAATCTGCGCTCTGTTTACGCGTTTATTTATTAATGTTTCATTTTTTCAACGAATGTGTAATTCCATCTTTTAATGTTTCATTTTGCTTTGTAGGCTCGTTAGACATTATCGTTCGATGTAACGATAATTTTCGATATTATTTTTAATAATGCGATTCGGCCCAATGTGAAATCTTTCGCTGCCTACCGTGTAGCAGGTTCTTTCTTAATTTTTGCTGCGTCGATTAATCGAATAGAATAGAAAAATTAGTAGATATATTTTTGAACTGAGCTAGATTTTATCCATTTTTATCTAATATGATTATATATGTACACCTGTATATATACATTGGCCAAAAGGCGCGAGCTGGGCCATAAAAAAAAAAATAAATAAATAAAAAAATACACATATCTGCCGTAAAGAAGATCTATGATAAGACCGATAAATAATGTCCTTTGGAATATATGTATATGTACAGTATCTGCAGATACTGATAATGATACTGTGCAACTTAAGTGGATACCGCGGCACAATTACATTGTATCGTAGATCATACATTTAAAAACTAGTAATAGCGTGGACAAAGTTTTTATAAACTTCGTAATAGTGTTGTTGCTCGGTGTTTTAATTCGGTTAAGGATTATGAATGAGGCATTGTCTAACGTCCGAATGATAGAACACGGATGAATTTAGATCTGTGCATTTGTGCAGATCCTATTGAACATCCGCGGTTACGGAATTAAATTATAATTATGTAGCCCGCGTACAAATAGGTAGTCGGCGACGCTAAAGAATCGAGCAAAATGATTTGAGGGAGACGGGGATCTTCTATATACTGCATTACCCGTGAGTACTGGAAAAAATTCCGCCCGAGCCACCGAATGAAGGTATAGTTAAACTTATGCAGATCTACTGTGCAATTAATTGAAGTTCTACGGGGGGAGGCCTGTTTGTATCAATTATTTGCGTAGCCCACGCCATGCAAGGAACAAATGTGTGTGCGCCTGGGGTATTTTATATTATCAATATTCTCGCCCAGCACACACATATTGCATCAACTAATTTATCATCCGTCTGCTGCTGAAAAAAAATTTCCGTCTACGCTATACACACATAAATGATTAAAACTTTAAAAGGAGCATCGGTATAACTAATAACAGTCGCAGAATTGGCTGGAAGCGGTGAAAAATAAAAAGACAGTCGAAAATTTAGACTTTTGGACTTTTTTGGATTATAGAATTTTGCACGTATTTTTAGAAATTAATATTTTTCCTTCAAATTTTTCAAAGCAAGACTATTAAGTGTGTTCGTTTGTCGGCGGCTTCGGTAATTTTTTCTTCAAATTCTTTTACACTTCGATCTGCTAATTTCAGTCGAGGTTTTAGGGTATTTATTCCTTTCGCTTCTTCGAATGTTCCGACCCCAAAAAGTACGCGTAACAGTTGAAATTATTACGAGTACAATGTTGCCGCGTTATCAGGAATCTTCGGTCTTACACGCGGTTGTCTACCGAATCGACTTCCGGTTATCGATGAAGTTTGAGCTGACTTAAGAGAAAATGCGCGTCACAGTTCTATTCGAAATTCCGCGAAAAGAGCCACCCCACTTTCTCGTATTCACCGCGTAAAAGATTTCAACCGGTTCCATTCATTTTTTTTTCGATTACATATACATTTTTTAACCTAATGTTCCGGCAGATGACCGGGGAAAGTGTCTGTTATTTTTCGAAATGAATTTATAAACACGGGTAAAATAATGAGTATGGACGAATGCAAATGTTGTTCTTCATTGCTCGCCGATTTTCACAAAAATAAATTCTTGCAGATTTCGGCCCTTATGTGTTTGCGCGCTCTACACTGTCAAGTCGTCCCGGGAACGACAATCTTTCGGCATGGCACTTTTTATCAGCGCGTCCAATCTCTCTCTTTTCCCCGAATTTCGTTTTCTCGTCCATCTTGTCTACATTATTCCGTACGTCTTAACTTTTATTTGGTTCTTTGATTTCTTCGCATCTCAACGTCCGATGCTCTGTGTTCTATTGTAATATTTTTCCAGCACGTTTTCGCATCGATCTTTTTCCAAAAGAACAGTATATAAGTCTTGTATTCATTAATCTAGCCTGATCGTCTTCACAAATATGTGTCATTTCCGCCAACAATACTTTAAATAATTCAATTATTTTTCGTTAGGTTTTTTTTTTTTTTTTTTCTATTTCAATTAGTATCTTTGGTAATTCTTTTAATTGATTGACTGCGAGTGTTTAGTTTCGCTATGTAATTTTATTAACTGCGATTCGAAACTGCGACGCCTCTTCAGTATTCTTCATTATTATGGAACTATGCTAATAGTAAAAATGTGATGATTGGCGTCAAAAGTAGCCCCATCTTTTGCCTATTCCTTTCTTTTTTTCTTACCCCCAATGAGTTATCAAGGCCCGTTATTAAAGCTAAAATACTTTGTATCGGTTGATCTGCAGTTGCACTTATTGCAGAGTACGACACGCTCGAGAAGCACTTTTTTTTTTTTAATCTACCAAATGATAAATTTACGTTTATCCTCGAGAAATCAGCGAATTAAGCGGTAAAATAGACTGTGTCGCTGGTTAACCTAAATCATATAAAACTTCCTTCTCCATCACTCCTGCAACGTATAGCGAACACGTTAAAATATTAATAAAAATGAAAAAAAAAAAAACGAAACAATCAGTCCGCCTAAGTACGCAATTATCGTACATGAACGGTACAAAACAAAACATTTCTCGTATATGTCGTCTGTCGCAGTAGCCGCTTACAGACTTTGCATCAACTCCGTGAAAACAAATCAACCGGTAGCGATTCCCCGTCGAACTTCAAATTCCCCGACATACGACACTATTAATAATAATTTCCATAATTTCGATTTATATAGTAATAATTTACATAAATGAATTACCTCCTTATAAACACATTAATAAAAATTACACGTGTCATTGATTATACTCGTAATAAAAAAATTTTGCATAAAATATTAATAAAGTACCAAAAAATATGGAGCATATTTTTTCTTTTTTCTTATAAAGGTAAGAGCACCGTAAAAAATCATCAATATTTATTTTAAATTTTTGATTTTTTTCAGATTTTTGTGTATTTTTAATAACTATTTCAGTTCTCATGCGGGTTAAAATAATAAATTAGGTTCCTTTCTTTTTGGGTTGTACTAATTCTTTTATTTTTTCCGGCTCAGTTATTGTCGGCTGCTACATTTACGAGCCCCTTGAATCTGGAATGGCCCTAATCACGAATCTCCCCATATCTGGAACATTGCGCTAGTAAAACACTTTAAATCCAGTGAGAGATACGTCTAATTAAAATAAAGAAGCGATTAATAAAATTTTTCTATTTCTTATGATGGTAATTTTTCTGAAGTAATTTCACTGTTCGTGTTGAATTTAGCTCATTTTTTAGTTAGCAATCGAAAAATTAGTTAGAACGTTCTTCTCTGACAAATTGTGTTGAAATCTCGCTAACCTGTAATTTTAATCTCTTCCTAATTAATTAACAAAAAAAAAAAAAAAAAAGAATACCACGCTGATTAGTTTTGTTAAATGTACTCTACCGCGTTATATTTTAAAATATGTACTAATATCCGTTACATTTTTTATCATTAATTAACATTCCGGTTGAAATGTTCGAAATTAATATTATTTTATTCTGTCAAATCTATCTTCTTTTTCTGTTATAAATGTATGACTCGATACTCTGGGAAGCAGCCTCCTGAATCTGTACATGATAGTTCTTCACCACAGTACTTATAGAAGAGTAGAATTCTGCTGGCTACTTCATTTCAAAAATTAATAATACATATTTCGTAACATTTTTTTTTGTACAATTTCATAAAGTCCATTTTTAATGGTTTTTTCATATTACTCCTGGCACAAGAATGACTTCATTGATATACACACACACTCAGACATATATATATATATAACTCGGCCATTTTGGCCTCGCAAGGGGGTGTGCCCTTTGATCCGTCTTGCTTACATTTCTGTCCCTTTCTCTTCTATACTTTGTATAAAATGATCAAAATTTACAATGTAATTTTTACTGGCGTCAACACAAATACTCTAACATTTAACTTTCACTACATAAAATTAAGACATTTTTTCGTTACATTTTTCGTTGCATTTTTCGTTATATGCTTCGTTACATAAAATTGTGACGTTTTTTTCAATAACAATCACACAAAAATCCTATAAAATATAACAAACGTTACATAAAATTGGGACATTTTTTGGAAGATTTTTTCTAATGGGGATAGCCTAAGAATTACGTGGTAATTAATATAGGCGTTGCCGAGGGGGGCAGATTGCCCTACCTGGAGCCACGAAATTTTTTAATCAACTGGCTATGATGAAGAAGAAAGAAAGAAGTTTATTGCAAAAAACAATCGAGGAGCAACATGAAAAAAAAGGATAATATTAGAACTTATAATTGCGTACCGCCAACTATAGCTTACCGCACGACTTGAAGTTGAAATGAAAAAGCAATGCATAGACATGATAAATTACAGCTTAAATTGTAACAACAGGTAAAAAAGCAATTTAAAAAAAAACCTGTGCATCCCGGACGAGAAAAGAAAAGAAGAAAAAAAATAAATGAATAAATAAATAAATACAAATAATAGATGTCAAAATAATATTTACAATTGTGATAAGTAAAGAAACTTAAACGCTATAACAATATAACTAATACTCTACAGTGTATATTGTGCTTAAGCCTTCTGTGCTTGTCTACCTGGTGTAGATGAACTACTCGAGTTGCCTAGAATCGTAATTACCAATTGCACAGATTAACAACTCATTTTCATGCTGTAAACACTTTTCGCTGAATTTACCTGTTTAATCTAATGACGTAATCTCTAATAAAAGCTAATCCTAAGGTGGTCAGGTGCATAGTTACAATTTTAGAGTATCCTGGGGGCATTCAATACACACATCTTAAACCAGATCGGTTTTGCAATAACTGCAGCTTACTATAGCTAGCATTAGAAACTGAACTTCACACTGGACATGAATAGCAAACTATTATAGGACACGAACTAATGTTTTGTATAGAATTAGTTTGTTATTAATGCTAAGAAACGACTTTCGATTGAATAATGGATGATATATGGTACAAATTCTTTTATTAGCTTTTATGAACACACTTGATTTATATGCTCCGAGTAGTTCAACCTTTTGTCCAGTATAACTCCAAGATAGCGCATGTGATTCGACCAGCTAATTATTTTGGAATTAATTTTTATTTCCGCGGGCAGCCCGCCTGCGAGTGAAAAATACGGTTTCAGTTTTACTCGGGTTTATGTCTATTTGCCATTTTTTAAAATAACGCAAAACGCAATTCAGTCCCGCTTGCAGCTTGTTGGTAATTGCATTTGGTATATAAGAACTACTGCAGTAAAGTGCCGTATCATCGGCGTACAGCGCGGCCTGCACCTCCGTCAGCTCGGGAAAATCAGATAGAAATAACGTACATAAAAAGGGACCTAAGATACTTCTTTGCGGGACCCCAGCTAAACACGTTTTAGTGGACGACCTAGCTCCATTAACAATTACATAGAATAATCTGTTACCCAAGTAACTATGAAGGAGATTAATAATATGAGGAGGGAATTTGTATAGAATCATTTTATATGATGAGTATTCACAGACGCGTAATCATGGATAATTTGAAATACTTTAATAATAACGTCGTAGAACATTTTGTCAGAAACCCACGAAAATTATGTTTTAATTAAGATTTTATTCTTGTTTAATAAAATATTGAGCCTTTACAAATATTAAATTTTATTTTTCCTATAACTCATATCCCTTTTCTATCACCTTGCCTCCCCTGGCTCCTCGGCTGGCAACGCCCTTATATATATATATATATATAACTCGGGGCCATTTTGGCCTCGCAAGGGGCTGTGCCCCTTGACCTCTCTTGCTTTCATTTCTGTCTCTTTCTCTTCTATACTTTGTATAAAATGATCAAAATTTACAACGGAATTCTTACTGGCATCGACACAAAAAAAAAGATAACATAACCACAAAAATCCTATTTTAACATTTAACTTTCATTACATAAAATTGTGACATTTTTTAAATAATAGTAAACAAAAATCCTATAAAATATAACAAACGTTACATAAAATAGGGACATTTTTTCGAATGAGGGGTAGCCTAAGAGAGTTACGTTGTAATTAATACATATATATATATAGGTGTATATATATATATATATTTGCATATATATCAAATTCTATATTTTGGATATCTCACTATAACTTCGCGCACCTAGATGGTAGACTTTCATTTATGTAATTCTTATAGAAGAGTCGGTTTCAAGCTGATTATGCCATTCTTCGCAAAATAATAAGCCTTTTTCTTTTTCAAGTTTCCGAACCGGTAATTGTAATTTTCGGTTTGCGTAATACTAATTCCCATTAAAATTTCCGTAATGTAACATACTTTCGTAAAGTAAAAACGTCACGTGATTTTTAAATGAAAAAATTACAGAGTTTCTTTTTAACTGCAGCGAAAGAGACTCTCGTTAATTATGCGCAACGGTTGTGATCGGAAAGTTCGGGAATTTCTCGCATCAGACATTATACCATTTTTAAGTAAAATTATCGATGTAATTCGGATATCAATACGAATTTTAGAAATGAGGAATGAGAATAAAGTCGGGGTCGGGTCGATGATCTTTATTAACTTTTGTGGCTACAAATTTTATCGAAACTCTCCTAAGTAGGTGCAAATTGTTGCACTCAAATGACTCAAAGCGTCCTCGCGATAATGAGTTTTTAACTGGTTCAAAAAAAAAAAAAAAATGTCACCTCTTTCTCATCATATAAAAAATCACGCTGCGAGAATATATTTTATGTAGTTATCGATTTAGTTCATTTTAGCATGCTGCCGAGATACGTGCAGTAATCCTGTCTTCTTTTTTTTAATGTGTTACTCTGTTTATTAATTTGAAGAAGCCCCCAATCGCAACCATCGCCTAGTATGGCATTTCTAAAAGATGAAAAAGCGGCAGTCACTCGACAAAATCTTTAAAAAAGATTAACAAATTATTATAGTTATTATTTATTTAACGATATATTACCATTCAACGTTCGTTAATCACTTTAATGTTCAACACGATTTGTTGATTTATTCGTAAATAATAAAAATTTTTGTTGAAAATTTTTGGCTAAAATTTTTTTATAATATGTGTTTTTTTTTAAATTTTTAACAGATACACGATCGTTTTTTTGGTTTTGAATTCACAGTGCTCCGCACAGGTAAGCGTAAATTATATAAATTTTTGTTTTATTCGTTTTTAAATTTATATTTCGTTCCGTCAGCAGTCTCATTGCATGACTCTGTCATTCACAATAATTATTTGTATTTTTTCCTGCATTCAGAATGATGTAAATCGTTTTATTACATTACGCAATGTAACAGAGTGAGGTTGATCTATAGTATCGGTAACACCTTAGTTAAGTCTTAAATTTCATATATATATATATATATATATATATATATATATATATATATATATATATATATATATATATATATAAACTGTATTTATTTTTGATTATTCTTACTGCGAATGCGTATTTTCTAAAACATTTAATAATGAAAAATGTTATGGTACCTCTGCTACTCGACACAGTCTCAGCTTTATTACATGTTACGGGCAATATTTTACTTTGAATAATATAGAGTGATAATAAAGATTTAAGCGTACGGTTAAATTCCTGACTACGTTTTTTCCTTACTACATACTAAAATATTAGTATTACAGTAAGCCTTAGGAAATTGTCTTCGTAACAAAAAATGAAAAAAAAACCTGATAATTTTACGCTCGCTAATCGCTTTACTATTTATATTTCTGTTATGCTTCATAGTATTCTCTTCAATGGTATCATACTAGTAACACGGATAGATGAGTAGAGATAGTTGACGAACAAAATAATAATCGGGCAAAGGGTAAATTTTTCATATGCACGATTATTTCTCCTTTTTTTTTTTCTTTCATAAAATAGAAAAATTCACGGACCAGTGTGGTAGCCATTTAATAAATTGTTCACAGATGATACACCGTCTCGCAATGTAGCGCCTAATACCTAAAAACATTAAATCATATTATTTCAAACATTAATTTTTCTTTACAGCAAATTTGGCATGTAGTTTTTTTTTGTTTTTTTTTTTTTTTTTTTTAGATGGTAATCCATTAATAAGCGTATTTTTCTTAAAATAAACATAATAGCTAAAGTAATATAGTCACAAACCCCGTACAGTGTGTCGTGATAGCCGCAGCAGTTAAATTCGTGCCATTGAAGCTTAGGGGATTCAATAAAATAAAAAAAATAAAAAAATAAGCGTATAACACAGTCTAGCATTTACTGTTATTTAATTTACAAAAATGTTTCCTAAAACATAAACATCACGCCCAGTTCAAAAAAAAAAACAAAAAGGAAAATTATAACAGTTTGTTTGTTATCAATTTATCGCATTCCGAACTGAAAAAATCTCAGAAAAAACACAACTTTATTTCATTATTTATTTTTCGAATTACAACGTTATTAAATAAACGGTAATTATATGGGGACATTCGTTAATCCCCCCCCTTAGATTGTATGTGCTGTGTGTAACTACTATGGTCATTACAGCACACACAAGGGAGGGGGATAATTTAAAGGTGGTGAATTAAGCCGCTCATTTTAATGAAGGCAATAATCCTGTTGATGGAGTTACCTCATTTGAGAGGGTCTGCCCTATATCTCTGCGTAGGCCAAGTTGCCTCCGCAACATAGTAAACTTTTGGCGGCTAAGTATTATGTGGGAAACTGTCGGTACGGTTGTCTGGTTGCACAAGGGGCATGTAGCCGGAGGCGGCGTTTTATCAATTATATGCTTGTGCGAAATAGCGATGTGGCCAATTCGCAGCCGGCTGAGGATCTTAAAATCGTATCGGGATGTTCTTTCCGGTGGCCAACATGATTCAACTGTGGGCTTAATAATTCTTAGGGATGTTGTAGCAGCTGCCCATTCAGTTTTTCACTGGTTTTCGCACGCCTTTAGGAATGTATATGTGATTGATGAGGGTAGTTCCGCGTTCTGTGGCATTGGCGAGAGCAAGACAGAACGTGCTACTCCCTCAACACTCTCATTACCAGGCACTCCAGTGTGCCCAGGAACCCACAGCAGCGACACGTGACCATCCCCATTAGCTGCAATTCGTACAAGTAGTGATATATTTTTAGAATTAGCGGGTTGGGTCATTCGTTAAATTGATAATTAGGAATGTAACAAAAAAAGAAAAAAAACCGGTAAAAGTCAGATGGTAGCCTCTTTATTCTTTCTAAATTGGACTATTGTTCTTTTCTTTATGCCGGTGCTCCCAAATCCCTCCTTTAACAAAAACTTGATCGCATCCAAAACTTTTGTCTTCGTCTCTGTATCGGTGTTCTGAATTCTTCTCCAACTCTAGCTCTCTTGGCCGAAACTGGCTTCCTTCCTTTGTTTATTCAAAGATTTCATCTTGGTGAAAGATTTATGATTAAACGTCTTCATACTCCTCATTTGAAACTCGTGAATTCCGATCAATACATAATCTGGACAATTGGCATTTTTCTCCACGAAAAATTCCAATTCTATCACACACATCCTATTTTATCACTTTATCCTCTCCTGTAACAAATCCCCGTACTTCACTTACAACTTCTTAGAACTGTCGTTTTCTCCTTAGCTATTTTCTCTTTGCTTCCTGTAATCTATAGTGAATTCAACTAAACTCTACACTCACTCTTTCCAGCTCTCATAGCATGATTTTTACGGATGGCTCAAAATCTGCTTCAGCTGTCAGAGCTGCTTTTATTCTTCCTGATCTCAACTATTCTGAGTTTTTTCAACTCCCTTCCTTTTCTTCTATCTTTTTAGCCGAATCCATGGCTATTTTACGTGCTATTCTTTTTATATCCTCAACATTCAATTCATCGAAATTCCTCCTATGCTCTGACTCGAAAAGCATTTTATTAGCCATCTCGTCACCCTAAACCCTCGTAAAATCCTATTATTCTTTATATTCGTTTCTTAATTTATAATTTATTAACATCCCGTTCTATTTCCTAATTGCGCTGCTCTGGATTCCGGGCCACTGCGGCATCGTTGGTAACGATTTTGCCGATTCTTTGACATGTCTAACTGCAGCTAATGGCCGTTTCATAGACAGATTCCCCTCCTAATGTCTTTGCCCTCTCTCTTATCGCGTTTATCATGACTTTTGGATTGATCTTTATCAGTCTGCTTTCTCCAATCCTAACTCCTTTTACCTTGCTATACCTCCATCCACTTCTTCCTGGTTTAATAATTTTCCCTGCATCAGCCGTTCTGTTATTTCTTCCATAATTCGCCTCCGTTTTAATCACAGTCTGCTTCCTGCCTCACTCTTTCGTTTTAATATTGTTCAGTCTCTATTCGAATACTCCTCTTTCTCCTTGGAACGCGCAGTCCTTTATTTTAATTTGCTTGGCCTTAGCCTCCCGACTCCTTACTGTGCCCACCTACATTCTTACTCTTCATTCGCCTTCTGTTGTTCTTGGATTGGCTACCTTAATTTCTTCTGTTTCTAATCGCTTTCTCATATAACTTACAAATCCCTACGTTTCATCATTCTACTGTTAGTCCTTTGTGTTGGGTAAATGTCTTATGTTGACGCGCCCAAGGAAATAAAAAAAAAAGTAGTAGCCTCTCGGAATCTCGGAAGAAACATCGAAACTGTGTAATTTTTAGAAAATTTGTGCGCTGCTAATTCAGATTTAAGAGCTTTTCCGTGGTAACGATTGCCCGAGGAGATTGGTTTGAGAGATACTAGGTGTAATTTTCTACGAGAATAAGGGTAATAAAGAAAGAAAAGCAAGACACTGAATTGTCAGGACGTGGAAAAGGGAGGCTATAAGTGAACGCTTGCTGTCTGTCCATTCCGTCAAGAAAAGTTCCGTTACGTTACTATTGCCAGCGTTATGGACTTGACTGAGATATCGCAAGATATTTTTCACCACCATAACATGGGATTTTCCTTGTATGTTGCGTATACGCACTTGTTTAGGTCCTCATCCGGCGGTAAGATTTAGAGAAACAACAAGGCGTTCGAGTTTATATAATGGCTGAAATGATAACTGCTTTTAAGTTTTTAACATTTTAATATTCCGGTAATAAATGATGATTTTTCGGTATTTTAATTTTTAAATAAATTTCTTATTAATCCTCTTAGTGTATTGTAATAGGAAAAAAAACGATAATTTATTCTTTTTTTTATATATAATATTCGCGTTATATGTAAATTTTTAAAAAACAATAAAAATATAATAAAAAAGTAATAAAAAAATAATTAAAATAACAAAAAGATGATTAAATGCAAAAAGGTGATTAAATGCAACGTGTATAACATAATTAAATAGTTAATAAAATAATAAAAATACAAACACAATAACAAACATGTTAATATTGCGTATGTAAATTAATTCGCTGGGATCGTTTTGGGTAATTTACTATTTTCAGCCCCCCCCCCATTCTATATGGGAAACTATTATGGTTTTTATAGAACACAAACGGAGGGATTTTTAAAGGATGTCTAGCTAATCTACTCGTCCGAACGCAGGCTATAACGCTTGCGATGGGGTAGATGCAGCATTCGAAAGAATTTCCCTTTGGATGTTTCGTGGTAGGCCAAATGAATGTGCCTATAAATGAACTTTGGGCCTAGTAAGGAGTAAGTGCGGGGCCGTCCGAACAACTGCCTGAACGCTCAAGGAACACTAGTGCTAGAAATGCGAAAGAAAGTATATCGATAAAGACAATTTATTCGCAATCTGAAGGAGAATCGTAAGTAACCAATTTTTGGTTAGAATAGAAAATGAATTAAAAATAACCTGAATTTTCGGATTTTTAATTTGAAAAATGAAAATTTAAATATGGTAATAATTCTGTATATACTTTATAAATTATTAGTACGAAAGGAGTAGTATTATTGAATCGTCCTAGTTGGTATATATTGTTGTGGATTTTTGCTCTATTGAGATAATTCATACTCCTATAGTGTTAATAATTTTTATGTCTTACCGTATTTCTATTTTAATTTTTCAAATTAAAAATCAAATCTTTTGGTTAATTTTGAATAATATTCTTCGAGTTTTCCAAATGAAAATAAACTGCTATTTAAATGTCTTTCAGATTTCAAACACGTAATATTAAATTTATGTGTAATTTTTTGTTGTTGTCTTTTTTATTGTCCTTGGTGCCCGGTAGGTACCCTCTCAAAAAAAAATAAAAAATAAATAAATAAAAAAAAAGATTATTGCATTAAAATTTAGCTAGACAGTGCCTGGTCTACTATATCGTTAAAAAAGTTATTCGGGACGGAGGAAGCGTTGTGGAATAAAATAAATTACAAAAATTACCGTATTTTATTCAGGAGAGGATGGTCGGACGTATAGCTTTTCCGAATTTGCCGAGAAAAAATGAGAAAATAAAATTACCCGTGATCCTGTTGACATCGGCTAATTTTAATTTTTTTCCGTTTTCAGTGAGCACATCTTTCTAAGTGTATAGAAAAATAAGAACGTATAAATCGTATCCGAGTTTCCTTTAAAATGGCTTTACCCATTAACCGGAGAGTACTTATTAGTCGGCTTTTGAAATGTTCTTTTCTCGATTTTTCATTTCACTTCGCCCGATTCTGACTTTTCCTTTTTTACAGTAATCGCCTCGCAACGGAAGGTACCACTCGTTGTAGATTCTTATGTTTTTTCGTAACAACGCGGAGACCATTCAGATGTGGTAGCTTCGTATCCCATCTAGCGGTGTAATCGATTCTATTATCAGCATTTACGAATTGGTACGGTAAATAACTCAAAAAAAAAACAAAAAAACTCTGCTAGTTGCGATACTATTCGGACTCGCGTTTTAATATTTAAACGTTTGAATTACGAATTTTTTTAGAATCTAGGAATTGTGAAATTCGGAATCGCATGCTAACGGATGAAGTTTTTCGTAGGGGATTTTCGGACAAAACTGCAGACCTACATTTAAAAAGGTATAAAAGGTCGTTAGCTGAATTTTGATTGCTCGAAAAGCTAGAGAAAGCCTTTCCCAGGATACAGGAAGTAGAAAGTCTGCATTTTGATAGGTACGCGTAATCGTTTTTAAACTAGGGTAATAACATGTGAGGTAAGAAGGCAATAGAATGCGACTAAAAAAAGAGGAAACATGAAGAACCAGGAATGTGTAGATAATTAGGTTAGACGATGAAAAGAGAGAGGAGTGTAAATAATATTTAACCGAAATCTAAAGTGGAATATTATAGAAGCGGAATAAATAATAAGGTATCGGAGGATGGAATTTAGAATGAGGCATGTTAAAAATAGTCTGAATATAGCGATACCTTTAATTGCAGAGTATTACAAAACGATATTGAAAAAAAAATCTTTAAGGATGGAATGAAGAAAGAACTGGTCTGAAATTCTTCTGTTCAGACCGCATTTTGAAAAGAGCCGAATTTTAACAAGGGCTCGTAGGATTAATTTAAACGCCTAATTCACCGCCTGAAATGCCGGAAAGATTTTAGTTGTCCGTGAGTTTGTCACTTTCGCTTCTTCCGAGTTTATGTTTTCCCCCTCTGTTTGGTGAGGGGTAGTAAAGATCTTCAGACAGAGCATTATTTTACGTTTTTTCGGTTTTCTCGTACAATGAATAAAGTAGTTGAGAGATTGTTTGTTGTTTTTTTTATTTTTTTTATTTTATTTAAATTAAAGTGAATGTGTGTAACTATAATCCAAACGAAGAAAAATTGCGGACACTTCGCATTTCGTATAGAGATCGATGTTGTCGGCGGAGAAACAGAGAGCGTGGTTAGACGCGAAGTTAAAAAGCTCAACTTTTAATAAAAAAAAGTAAGTAAAGTAAGTCCCATTCCCTTGACAGGACGTCGGGGATTAGTCCTAATGGATCTAAACAGAATGTTGGTGGGGCCAGTTCCTTTCTACTTGGGATCCGCCTTTACTTTCCCCCAGATAATTCTTTGGTATAACCAATATTCAATTTCAGATTAGGTATAAACCTGGGAGCAACTTCGATCCGGAACGAGACAAGTCTCTCGAACCGGTGACCACCTCACTGGGCTAATTTCTTTTTTGTCAATATAAACACATAGTCTAATAGTCGGAGGAGTTACGATTCAGCGAAGTGATATAATAAGCATTTAATTAGTGCAGTTAATTAAAATACGCGGCGAATTTTAAAGTTTTTTCTAATTTTTACAAACTTATACGGTTCGATTTATCTTATTTGTAAAAACTTTGTTTAATCGGAGTGTTTTCCTTTACTATTCCTTCGGTCGCCTTTAGGGAGCATCGCGTCGTAACCGCGCCTGTTTTCGATGAAGTTCAAATGTAGAACTGCGTTCACCGATTTCACCGAGGACGTTGTCTTAGTGTTCTAATTCTAATTTAATTTTACAATTAATGACTCTATTTATGCCGGCAGTTTCGTAACGTAGTTTTAACCGGTAAACGTCCTATCCTTTTTTTTTTCTTTTTTTTTCTTCCATTTATGTAATTTTTCGAAAAATGGCCAGTTAAGATCGACGGTTCCAGATTTATCATCTGGGAGTCCAAATACACCACAAACCATGTAATACACACATATACATATATATTTTGTGACAGAAGATTGGTCAGATCTGTCACAACTTTTACAAGGAGTTCTTTTTTTTCTCTCGTTTTTTTTTTTTTTTTTTTTCGATAACTTTAACGAAAAGTTTGAGTGCCAGCCTTAGCAGTGCAGAATAAAAAATAATAAACCCAGTTAAATATGCTCTTTCATTTCGAGAGACTCACCACCTCAGAGATTTCTCTAGGAAATTTCAGACACAGGCCCCGGGGGGTGTTTTTATTTTTCGGCGGATGAAAATAAAAAGAAAATAAATAAAATCCCGCCAATAAAGCAAATGAAAACATAAGAAATACGTGTGTATTCACGAAAAAAGTCACCCCAGTTATGAGACTAGAAAATATGCGAAAATTATTGCGAAAAATTCAACGACCAAACACGGCCAAGGTTCTCTAAATGTACGGCGCGATTTTAAATCAAAAATTATGACACGGTTAAGCTTTGGGGTAATTACAATATGTCGATCGGCAGCCGGATCAATTTATCGTGACCAAGACGATATTTAACGGAAAAATTATCCCCAAAACGCCGGGTTTATTCGCGTTTTCCCCTCTTTGCTCACTACTAGTCGATATATATATATATACGAAAAGAGAGAGAGAGAGAGACCCATACATAAGTAGACACTTACACCGCCAGCTTTGCTCCTACCAAAATACGCGCTCTATAGCAAAACCTCCAACGATATCATTTTTGATCGTCACGCGGGTAGTTCGATTTCAGCTGAACACGTGATTTCGGCCTACTGCAACTAGTGAAATTAAATGAAACTTACCGAAATATAATTTTCAGTCGAACATCGTCGAGAATCCACAGTCACAGTGTATAGCCAATAATAATAAACACCTTGGGGGGAATGGTTAAGCGTTCTGAGAAAATTTAACACGCTTATGCAATAGTCGATCTGCCGAAAATATTCCGGAATGTTATTTTTGGTCAGCAAGGCAAATCGGATTTGCAGCGTTGTTCCTGGTGTCGTTCTGAGGTTCTCTAACACCGTGCGCGCCTTGTATTTCTTTAGAGAACAACTCGACAGCGGCATTGGCTGAAAATAGGCATTATACTTTTCGCGTCTTTGTATTCGGCCATCCTGTTGCTGTTGCTGTTGCTATTGCTATTGCAGTTGCTCTGCTCTTGCTGTCACTGTTGTTGCTGCTGGTGCTGGTCTTCATATTGTGCGGCCGTATGCTTTTGACACTTGTATTTTATCGCTCGCGTCTAATTTCATCGTATTTCGTCAATTTAGTTCCTGATATTTCTCGTTTTATCAGGCGCTCGTTCATTTGCTTCGTTGCTCGTTCTTCAATACGACGACTCCGGTCTTGGCCGTCTTGCTCATTGTCGGCATCTACGCTGCAGTTCAGTCGTGACGTTACCATTAGGAATATCGTTCATCCGTGTTGCGCTGTTAATCTTCCAGTTCATTATTTTTACGTTTCCGTTCCTGCTAATCACGTGCACACACGTCGTCATGTAAGACCTCTCCTCCTAGAAGACGCACGTGTGTCCGTGAAATTAAATGCCGCCGGAAAAAGCTCAATGCGCTGATTCCGCGCTCATCGAAACGGTACAATTGACATTTCGAACTGGCGAAGAAAATTCCAGCCAGCGCTTCGTAATTAGTCGATGACCGTTCAGGAGCTTGATTTTTTTTTTTTCGCGCTTTTTAGAAATTTTTCAAATTCGCATTTAAGTAGCAGCGATTGAATACATCTAGCAACGAAACAATTCGTAAAGTTACCGTCTTATTTGAGATTGTAGAAAATTACTTGACGGATTATCTCTCTGGGCCACCAGTTGACCAGTGCCAAATGTTACCGTTAGCTACGATGACGAGCCTACAGCTGCATCAGTGGACACGGTTTAAGGTGTTTCTTAGGAAACTGAAATTACACACTCGAGCTAGAATCTTGACGGCGCAATTAAACGGTTTATGATAAAAATTAAAGTGCATCGCCCGGCGGAACATTCGATATTTTGACTTCTTCTTCTTCTTTTTTTCTTCTCGTGCACTCGGATATTCATTGCTTAATCACCCTGCATGGATTGGACTGTTTGATGAAATAAGTCCCGGTCTCTTGCCTGTTCTCAATAAATCCCCTCCGCTTTCTTAATTCGGCATTTTTCGATATTACGCTTTCTTCTTCTCGGATTTCTATCGTACCTATTAGTCTGTAAGATAATTTGTATTTTTCACCACTCTCATTAAGTGTCCAAAAAAAGTTGTCTCCCCCGTCTTTTCATTATTGCCATATTATTAATACTCGGTTAATTTACCATTAATTTCAGAGCACTTTTTCATTCATCTTCTTCGTTTACGGTATTTTCCACACTCTTCGGTAATGTGGGATGTACGCTTCTTCATATTTTCCTTCAATAGACGGTCGCCTAACATGGAAGCATATAGGCAAAGAGAATTAAATTATCGAAAAAAATGTACTGGCTCATAGGGAGAAATAGCGTTTTAAATATTGATAATAAATGTTTGATAAACACAAGTTCTATTATTTCGACCTACGGAGTACAGCTTTTGGGTTGTGCTAAACCGACGATTTTGAGGATAATACAGACTACGCAGAATAAAAACCAAGAGGCGCCATGGTATGTAATAAAGCTAACCTTGCATCAGGATTTAGGGATAGAGTATGTGTCAGATGTTATTAGAGCTCATGTGTCACACGCAGGAAGACTTGAAAGTCACCCGAACAAACTTACTGCTGAATTGCTACATACTATTAGTGATAGGAGGCGAAGAAACCTCACATGACCTTGTTTAAGGTAAAGATTATCATCGGGTAACAATTGGGTACTTCTCCCTTCATGCTCAATATCCCCCCCCCCTCCCCAAGCGATCTGTTAAGTATATTGCTAAATGGTCTAGATGACCAGTTTGGAAAACAATAAATAGGTAAATAAATTTATATATATATATACATATATTCCTTCAGTTTTCACGTCTCGCGCATTCATACAGAAGCGCTGACGTAATATCGCAGCACCTTCTCTTTTTCATCTCCAGGCTAAACTTCCGATCATGAAGGATGTTTTTGACGGTGTACATAAAAAAAATCTGAAGCTTAAATCTTAATTGTAACGATGAAGCTATTCGTTAAAAAACAATTTTTTTTGTTGCGGTCATTTAATCTTTCGATATTTGTAACGGTCTTAGTGGAAAACTACTGACTGCGTTCATTGTTGTAGGCAGTAGTTTGGCCGATGATGGGGTAATATTTTTTTTCTTTTCTTCGCTACATTTACACATTAATTCTTCCTCATTTTCTTTCGTTTTTGCTTTCCTCCTATTTTATTATAATTTATAACTTTATCTGTCCGTTCAGCCTAATCTTCCTTCAAATCCTTGGTTCCTTCTGTTTCCTTCACTTCCTCGTTCTGTTATTGTCTCCATTGTGCGTTTGCGCTTTACCCATTCTTGCTACCTTCCTTACGCGTTCGTCTCTCGTTGACCTCTTCCCCTTGTTGTCCTCTCCATTCAAATGATGCGGTTGTTTGTGACGCCGATCACGTGTTCTTTGAGTGATCTGCTCTTTCAGTGGAGCGCTCGGCTCTATATTCCCACTTGCTTGGGCTGGGGCTTAATGCTCCTTTTTGTGCTCGTTATATCCTGTCTTTTCCTTCTACACTTATTATCCGCTCCATTGTTTCCTTCTTATTAGCGATAGCTGATCGCCTCACTATATAACTTTCGTTTTCTCTTATTTGTTTCTGGGTGAAGGTCCTCGGTTGACGAGCCCAATTACAAAAAAAAAACAAAAAAAAAAAAACTTTTTATCACGCGTTTATTCTTTATTTTTCATTCGAACTATACCGATTTTGAAATTATTTTATTATCAAGTTCTCCTCTGTGTCACATTTATCTCTTACTTATGTTTCACAGTATTTTGTTGTCGTTACTCTTCTTTCACTGCGCGCTACTGCTGAAGTTCCTTTAAAAGAATAAAATAATTTTTTCCTAATCTCACACATCCTTAAATCTCTCCTCGTTCTTTCTCAAAAATCAGCTCCTTTCTTTCTTTTTACCGTCAGACACATCTGCAACGAGCTCTCTACATCAGGGAATCCTGCTGGCTGCTAAAAGCAAAAGCAACCCGGAGCAAACACTTACACTAGAGCACGGGGTAGAAATGTATAGCTTTCGACTTCAAAAAAAAAAAAAATTACCGCTTAGCAAAGTTGCACAAGTTTAAAACAACAGTCAATTTTTTTAAATACATCGCGCGGAATTGGTAAAACTACGACCCGGAAGAAAATACCTCGCTGCTAAATTTTTCTATGTATGTCTATTTATTATTCTACCGTCTGTGTTCAATCGCGCTCTTCGGTGCGAAAGCGAAACAATCCCACTTTCGACTGGTTCAGAAGATTGGGAAGAAGTTAAAATCCGCGTGAAAGGTATGTCATCGCGGTACATATAGTTTAATTTCAAGATCAGCGACAAAAGTCTAAATAAAGATAAAGTCGATTATGGTACAGAAACTGCGGACAACTCTAATTTTGCATCGTAGCAAGACCGAATTTTATATTTTTTAAACACACCGAGTGTTTTATGAAAATTATACAATTCGTGATATTTAATCGAGGATATGTGTGTTTGCGTCATTTTACTTATTTAGACCAGAGGTACACTTTAAATAGGAGTAGAAAAAAGATTAAAAGGTTTCGAATCGGACAAAATTAGAAAGATGAGATGGTTGAATGAAAGACACTCTCACATTAGAAGAGAATATGGTTTCTCGGGAGGGGAGTTCATTATAGCTTATAGGAACGAGGGGACAAAAAAAAAAAAAAGCAGGGGTTTTTAAAAAGACGGCTACTGTATGGAATAGTGTTAGACTGAGAAAGTGGATTCTAATAATCATAGTTATTGTCTGGAGAGGCTAATGCGATTCAAAAGCCGCCGGGGAAACTACTGACCATTGCAGCGGATTACTATATAACCTGCGCGATTCTGATGAACCAAATCTGCAATCGGAATTGATGAGTCTACGACTGTATTGAGAACTTTCTTTACGGCAACATCGACAAAAGAGCTTCTTTTCGATATCATCTCAGGTCTTGTGCGAAAGTAGCGCCAAGATTGCGCGAAAGCAAAATGCATTAATTACTTAGTTACGAGGGCAGTGGTTTTTCGGTAGGTACGCGTGATTCCGACTGCCAAAAGGACATGTTCAAAATTAGTACTTTCCCTGAGTCTCACTTTTATACATTTTCGGAATTCATCCCTTCCATTTTTCGTTTGTTTTTGTCTTTAATTTTTTCGAATATAATTTTTTTCCACACGGAAAAAGGAAAATTCGGCATTGCCTGTTTCTCGTTACAAGCTATAGCACGGTTGATAACAACGGTCGAATTTATTCCGAGCCGTCGTCGAAATCAATTTTTAAACGTATTCGTAATTAAAAACAGCAGGCTGCCGGTGTAATGACGGAAAATCGTAATGTGCTTCCCCAACAGGAGTGTGTTTGATTTCCGTTAAAAAACCATTGTGTCCTGTTTGAGTGATGTTTATTCTACGAGTACTTGGCGGTGAAACCTGGACATTTTCTTCGGTAGCACCACTCCCGCATACTCAGAAAGAGCATTTAGTGATGTTTCTATTTTTACCGTTCTTAACAAATTTTAATTATAATTACCTCAGTCCATATGCGGTGTCTATTTTTTTTTTTAAAAGTAGATCACATCCTAATTTCCGGACAGATTGAAATTCATACGTCACGTAGTATTTATCCCGATCTTTTTAATGTACAATTGTCAATGTTCAGCCGAGAATTATATCATTCGCGGACGATTTTTTTTTTATATATACTACACTTTACACATGTAACTTCAATAATGTTTCCGTCGGAAGAATCCAGCGTCTATATGAACACATGCGACGACTCTCTTAAGAATATGAGCACAGTTGCAATTGTCTTACGTGAAATTTGCCGTATCTGTTTTCTCTCTTTCTACGGTCATTCTATCATCAACAAGTACACACGTTCTGATTCAAACCGATTTCCTTTTTTTCCTAAGATATTTCAAAAATTCATTCGTGGATCCTGAACCAATTCCTGTATTAAAAACTATCAGAGCTCATCATTAAATCGTATAGTCCTTTGTAAGTCTTGCGACCCTGATCACATATTAATTTATCGAACTTCTCTCTTTTATCTATCGGTGTTTATACAATGCTTCCGCTCATTATCTCCGTTCCTGCTCCCCTTGTGTGGTATCCAAGCTCTCGATTCTTTTTTCTCGTTTATCTCGTGAGATCTTGTAACGTTTCCTCTTTTTCACAGTTCGTCTTGGGCTAATGTTCATATTGATGAGCACCCATAAAAAAAAAAAAATCTCTTCCGTACGAAAGTTTTATTCGATCTAAATCGGATTGTTGTTGTTAGGTCATTTTTATCGGTCACCTGGCAAAACTCAGGCCAAAGGAAATTACATTTATTATGCGGAATCTCGATTAAAAAATTAATCACCGGTTACATAAGATCCTTCTGTCTGCTTCTAAATGTGAAAAAAAAACTCCTTTACATTTTGTCAAGAAATTTTCGATTAAGTATCGCGATCGAGTTATAAAAAAGTAGTTATACCGGTTGGTCCAACTTCTTTATTTTTTCGTCAACAGAAAAAGTAAATATTTCAAATGCAACCCTAACGATTTCCCGCTGCCGAATTATTTTAATTTAACGGTCCGTATTAATTTGATTAAAACTGATATCGATTTTTTTTTTTTTTCCGAAACATTTAACACTTGTCCGAGTTGCGAAATAACTTTTCCAAGCGTTGCGAAGAAATTTTATATGTGGTGGGGTTACACTTGCCTTTTTACACAGACGACACTCTAAATTCAGTGTGCCCAACAGAAGTGCCCCCATTACACAAGGGGTATCACAGAGGAGGAGAGACTCCGGAGGCTTCCCCATGTTTACAGCTGCACTTATAGAGAAGGCGTTAGAATTTGCGCGGGATGAATTGCCGTCTAAAAGGGAATTGGTATTATTCTAAGCTCTCTCTTGGCACATTACTGAAATCCGTAATTGATATTCAGAGCTTGATGTTATTATAAGAAATCGCGGGCGCATTAAATTTTCACTTGTTTCGTCTTTCGATTTTCCGGGTCAAAGTTCCGGGGTAGATAATTCCGTATGGTGCAACTATCCTTCTTGACCACCCTCACTTTTCGGACGGTTATGTGTAGGCTATGCGCTGGCCACTCTAGGATAGTTTTTAATAACACCGAATGCTGACTAAATTGCGCAGAAGATATTAATTAATTATCGTTCAATTGTAGCGGATTTAATATCAACAGCCGTGCGTTTTTTTAGGGATCATGTATCGAGCGGTGAGAATCCCCGTGTGTTCTGTATTTTACACTTAGGATAAGATATTCATTTTGCTTTTTAACTTCATTTTCGGAAACAACATTATTGTACAGTTGTTTTTTCGTCCCCTTTTCTTTTAGTTTTATTATTTCATATGTTCTCTCTCTCTTTAACCGTTATCAAGTGGAATATTTTGTTTGTAGGAAATTCGTTGAATTCGATTCCCTCTATTTACTTAATTCATTTTACGTTTCCATTCTTATTCGTAGTGCATTTAACCTAATCTGACTTGATGAAATTCAGTAGGTTACTGGCCAGTAGAGGACTTCACCAATGCGGTCTAAGCCAAAGAAAAAATTAAAGAAAATTTTTGCACAAACCTCCCCAAACGCTAAATTTTAAATTGAAAAATTTTCCGAAAGCTTCAAAATTTTGTTTTGAACAGGCAGTGTTGCAAATTAATCTGCTAATTAGATGGGTGCTTTTATTCGAGTAGGGAGAACGTTTGTTCTTAAATTTTAATGATAGTTTCGGCTATTTTTATTTGTACGTTTTTTTTTTCGTTGAGCACGGCGCAATGACACTAATTGATAAACGTTTCCGGCTAACTGTTATACAAATCTTTCTTATCAGTTCCTAGAAAGTTATTTACACTGTTCAACTTAATTTCATCAGCAGCATATATGGAACCTATTTTCTCCGCATCGTTGCAATGAGGACGTAGTGGGCTAAATCATTTCATTCTAATTTTTATTTAATCATTCCGAATTCGATTTTAATCAGAGAAGGGAGCTTAAAAACCAAAAATTCATGATCTTTGATTATAAATAAATATATATATATATATATATATACAACTCGACCATCGCACACACACACACACACACTTAATAATACTAAACAGAAATAAGTATATAAAAATACCTGAATTTAAAGAAACGTTTCCGGGCCATATCATCGGCTAACAATACAGAGTACACTCGAATAGAACAGTTCTATTTCTTTAAATTGAGGTTTTATACTTATTTCTGTTTGTTATTGAGAGTCATTTATTTATTGGGGGTATTTTCTATTAGTACGTCCCATTTCAGAGAATTTACCGGTAATATGACACATGTCCAAGATCACCACTTCTGAATTTGTGGTAGCATGTTTCAATACATTAAGCTTTTTAATTGTGTAATTTATGATCGGCTGACGTTCTGATGGAACGCCTTTCATAATTTCCATGTAGCTTCCATTTCACGAGCGTTGCGTATTTGTTAATCTTTTCCGTGTATATTCTTTGTGTGCCGCTACTCTAGGGGAAGTTTTTTCCTTATTGTTATTATTAAACACTACGATAAACATTATTTTTATTAGATTGAGGTTTTTTCTCAACTAGCGCTTCTGGATACTTAGATAATTAACCGATATTGTTATATTAATGAGAACGCCGTCAAACTAAAGGGTATGCAACTTGTTTATAACTATCGAATTGCCACGTTAGTATAAAATTAACGAAGGAAAATTATATATTTCATTTTGGCGGAAAAAAACATTAAAAGAAAAAAAAAATTGAGAATTTAAAAATACAGCAGCACTAGATGCTAACATGGATGAGTTGCCGCACGCGGGAAGGGATAATTTTTTGAGCTATTTCGTTTCATTCGACGATGCATTACCATATTTCCGGTTGGATATTCTAGAATGAAATGTCAGTAGTTTTGCTGAAGCACGAGAGACCGGAGCGTTAAATCACTAAAAGAAAGAGTGCCGCGTAAAATTGGTATGTCGTCCGTTCGAGCGATGTGCAGAATCGAACAAATTTACACTATTATTTTCTGTCCGTAACGGTAATTGTGATTTATTAATTGCGAATTGAGGATGGATCGAGCATACGACGAGGATACATGTTAGTTAGGCTGTCTAGTGATCATGCGCGTGCTAATTGAACCTCGTCGTAGCCCTCAAAAAACAGAGTGTCACGAAATTCCATTCTTTACCCGGATTAATTTTGAAATAGAAGGTACTAAACTCTCTTCCAGAAGACGGAGCTGACAATAATTTATATTCTTTTGAACGCAAAATAATTATTATTATTTTTTGACGTGTTTTTTTTTTTTTACACTGACTGGGTGAAGGTGTAAGATTCACGTCTTAAGATACAGATTTCTCAAAAATTCGGTAATTAATGTGATAGGAAAGATAGCGGATTCTATTTTAAAGCGCTGAAAGTGAATAATTAAGTATTTCTATGAGGTCTGACGGTAGATTTAGGAAGAGCGAATAATAGGATAAACAGAGGCGAATTATGAGAAATTAGAAGTAGAACAGAAATGACAAATAGCGGGGAGGATTTTCACATTTTGAGGACGAAGTAATATAAATTATTATTATAGCCCATGAGCAGACTATGTGGAATGAATTTGTTTCTTCGTTTCCACATGTGATGGTTGTAACGTTCATTTAAGCTTAAACTTCGCTATTAAATAATTAGAGTTTGTAATATTAATATAATAAAATAAATAAAAAAAACATAGAAATATAGAAATGATCGAAAACGTAGTGCGAGTGTGTGCACGTGATTGAAATCCTATTTGTGTCGGTCGGAATTTGCATCGTCACGCGGTCACTAGAGAAATGCCCATCCGCAAATGGAATGAACGGTGATTGGCCGAACTGAAGACAAAGGAACACTCATAGAGACATGAGCGAAAATATGGCAAAAAATAGGAAGTTAGTCGACCTCTGCTATCGATGACGAAGTGAGTCGTTTTTTGGCAGACGGTCCTTGTATTAAAAGAAATCGCGTCTGGAAAAAAGAATAACCTCTGCAGCGCGCAATAGTGTTTAGTCGCCCGTCAGATCGGTTACTAGAGTAGTTCCATTCGCGAAAGTAAATTATGTAATGTTCAATAAATTTTGTTTAATGTTTGTATCAAATTCGCTTCTCCTATCATCACCGCCAGAATACAGAAACCGTCACCACCGTATGTTCTGTGTGTTTTTTTTTTTTCAGCGGTGGACCATCCAAAAAATATAAATGTGGGCAAAGGCGCACCCAAGGGAGGGGGCTGCGGTCCCCTCCACGGAGAATAAACGGACACTGTTAGAAATAGCCACATTTTAGAATTAATCAGAATGTTGCTAAATAACGGCTGCAATGAAATTTTAAGCAGAAGAACATGTTCGACCTCCGCCTTTATATTTTTTTGTATGCTACTCTTTTAGCTTCCCCCAGGGGCAGTGCCAATGGGCTTAGGTAAAAAATATTTTTCATTAATATACTATATAAAATCTCAATATCACTTTTTATAATAATAATAAATTCAAAAAATTTTCCATCCACGGTGGCGCGGTGGTACCCAGGAGGACTCTTAATACCGTTGCGAGTTAAAAGGAGGAAAACAGCTTAGAAATTTGAAAAAGAAATTGCTACTTGGAATAAAAATTTCGCAACATGTATAACAACAAGGAAATTACACGATCCATAATCGGAAAACAACTTTTCAGATGATAGATGATGCGCGAAGGAAGCGTCGAAGTATATTAAAAAATTATATTTTTACCACTTCCGGCAGTAAAATTTTTAAATTTTTATATAATTATTATTTTTTCTGAAGAAAAAAAAACAAAAAAAAATCCAAAAAAAACTCCGTTACCTATACTTAAAATTTTATTGATATTACGCGTAATATGGCTGCGAAAAAGTGTTTTTTTTTCTTTTTTGGCGGGTTTTTTTTTAAGGAGTGCTGCGAGAAGGCGTTGCTTTATTTCACGTTTAACAGCGTATTCTTTTTCAAAAGCCGGGGAATAGGGAAGTCTATATTTAAAACAACCGAGAAAATATTTTCCACGTAATTTTTCTATTCATTATATTTTTTATGTTTTTAATTTGTCAAACAGAAAACAACTCCGCCCAGATATAATAGGAAGTAGAAAGACGATTTAAATTCCAATTCCATCGGGGATATTAATTAAGAAGTTGCCGTAATGACTGTAATGACTTGCGGGAGAGGAAAGGGTAGCATTTAAGCAGTGGCGGATCCACGGAGGTGTTGGAATAGGGGACACTCCCTCCAAGGAATCAAAGCCCCTATGAAAAAAATTTTCATAACCGAGAAACTTAATTTATACTATAAAAGATTTGTATAAAATATATCACCTATGGATTTAATTATACGACTAATATATTTAATAGTGTTTTCTAGTAAAACTATTAATGTTACGTTATTTTATTCTAAACCCAACACTGTCATTGATCTTTTGCCGTTTTTATTTATTTTTAATTTTTATTTTCTCATTTTAATTAAAAATAGAATTCAATGAGAAATATATTTAAACTTCCCCACGGAGACAAAGAGAATTCGGATCGCATTACTAACAAAAATAAAAAAGAAGTTAAGTGTCTAATAAAAATACTATCTTTCTTACTATTTCTAAACTACCATTCTTTAGGTATAATTTTATCCTAAACATAAAACAAAATTTAAATTAAATTGTAATAATTATGTATTTTTAAAACATTTTTAAATTTCTAAACAGCAGGTCGCTATTTGATTTCCTTTATGAAACAAGAGGTATTTTTGTCAAATCTAGAAGATATTACGTTATTATATCTCCCCCCCCAAATTGTCACTTTGGATCTGCTCCTGATTTAAGAGATCAAACAAGGACGCGACTGTGTCATTTATTAACGTAGTCTTAAGGCGGAATATTAAATGCAACATCGAGAAGATGCAGTAGCCAATGGGAGGCAAAGATAAGAAATAAGAAAAAAGTTATAAGGGTGGTACGATTAATAACGGGGCCCGTAATAAAACGACTAAATCGGGGTTTTAAAAGATACGGTTACACATCATTTTCGGCAAAGCTATTGCGTGAAAATAACGGTGGCGATGGGTAATAATGTTGCCAATAATCCACCTTGTCGAGGAATCTTAAAAATGTCACAGAGGCACTAGTGACTGTATACTATATTGTTGAGAAGAGGAGAGGGGCATACGTTTAATTTTAATCGTAACTACAGCGTAATGCGTAAATTTTAATTCGACGCATTTTGATCGACTTGACCGGATCCTGAGGGGACTTTTGTTGAAGTCTCGTTTGATTAAAAAACTACGATCGAAACTAATTGCGTAATTTTCCTTTTTCTTAGGAATGGTTTTCGTTTAACGGGAAATCATCTGACGATAACACAAATGATGTTTCGGATGGATCTTACAAAAGTGACCGTTCTTCGGAAGCGACGCCGGTAAGGGAAACCGAGCCGAAATCGGAACCGGTCCCAGTCAAGGGAACCGATTCGAAATACGAAAATTTCAACGTATTTGACCAAAGAGGAAAGTCATCTAATTGCATTCCGAAATGTTTTGCAGAAAAAGGAAGTAGGGTATGTTTTTACATTTTTTTAAAGCGTTTTAATATAAACTGTTCGTTTTATCTAATTAATTATCGACAACATGTAAACTAATTCATAAGCACCTATACAAATCTGCATTATTCGGAAATAATAGCCGGAAGTAGATATACATTTTAAATAATAAAATTGCGTACTTTTTAAATTAACAGACATTTAATTTTTTGAATAGTAATTATTACACTTTTATATTGACTATTCGCCCGTTGGTCGAAATTCGATCATAATTATTATTAAAAAAATTTGGGAAAACATATATGTATATTTCTAAAAAAAAATGTTTACTCTTATACATTCCGTTCATCGTATATCTGAGAACATACACCTTTATATGTGTGGTTTTTTTTTTGTTTTCGCTACAATCAACAACACCCAAGCAACATTAAATGAAAATCTAAAAAGTTAATAGTAACCAGTAAATGGATAAAGAATATAGAATAAAATAAAACTAACTGCCTACATTAACAAAATATTCTAATGAATAAGGGAAAATAAATTAAATAGAATAAAGATTAAATAATAATCGTGTTTCCTTCAATAAACTTAAAAAGAAAAAAGAAAATCTTATCACTAGAACAAAGAAGATAAAAAATACACAGTACCGTAGACATCGGGTTTTTAGAAAACAAAAGGTCTTTTATTGTCAAATTGAACACAATTAAATAACAGGTGGTTAATGTCTTCTCTAAAATTTTGTCGACAGTAGGTATTACACAAACTTTGCAAAGTTTAAACCCACTCGGCAATGGTCGGAGCGCAGCCTACACACAATAGTCACAAATTTACGGATCATACTAACTGAGACACGAGTATGATAAAACCAAGGTGTGAACAGCAGAGATGGTTAGACAATACGAAAATATTTACCTGGCCCTTGTTCACTGTATGTAAAACTCACCTAATCCGCATTATTTTATCTCTTTTAGCTTTATCCAGAAGGTCGAAGGATGGGATGAATGGAAACTTAATATCTTACCTAACCCCTTTCTTTAGCGATTAAGTGAACTCGGTCACTAAGTAATATCCCATTGTGACCTGGAATTCAGCAAAATTTAATGACTCCTCCCAGTTTTGAAATATTAAGATACTTTTCCTTAATTTCATAAATGAATGAATGGCAGTTATACTCGGAAGTTACTGCTCTGAAGCGACAAAAGAGAACTAAGGCTGTCCGAAAATAGCGTAAACTCCCCCTTGGACTGCAACACATTTTTCGCAAACACTAATGCCTTTTCAATAAATAGGAGCTCGGCCGTAAAACTCGAAGTCCCTGGAGATAATTTAAATTTCTGCTCAGTGATGCCTTCTCTAATAAACCCTACCTCTACGCCTTCATTAAATCGACGGAATATAGCGCCGTCAGTAAAGATCAACCGATAACCAGAGTATAATTATTTCATAGTACCTAGAAAAACAGAGTTCACAATATTACCAGGTAGTAGATGCAAATTCTGGCTTTTAAAGGTTTTAACATTAATTTCTAATTTGATAAGATTAAGGTGTTATAAGTTAAATTAAAATAATTTGAGGAAGAAATCAGCGAGCTCGACTGTAACTATATTACTTCGTAGTTCTTTTGAGCAAGAGCGGCATTTTCTGGGGAACAAATCTCCAATTACTTCTTAACTGCATTAACTTGCTTATGAGTTATGGATATTTATAATTACAATACTTAAGTAAAAATTTATCATCGGTTAAATAATTTCTTCTAATATGCAGAGGAGTAATTTTGGTTTCAATTTGAAGACCGATAGTAAATGGGACGACCTGAAGTCTCCCGTGATTAATCTTAATCCAACATTCTGGAATTAATCTAGCTTCCTGAGTTGGGACTTCAAAGCTGACCCATACAAAAATCGCTCCGTAATCCAGTTTCCATCTAATAAAGCTTTTATATAACTGACTTAAGGGGACCGGATCACTTCCCCAACATGAATTATTTATAGCCTTTAATGGGCAATACGATTTAATTACAAGTTCTACTAGTGACTGAATGTGAAAAGTCCATGTTAGTTTAGGATCTAAGAACAAACCCAAATACCTAACATGTCTGGTAAACTTAATGAGTCGGGTTTGAATTAAAACACGAATTTACTGGTAGTCAAATGGTCCGAGTGAAAAAACAGATATCGAAGATTTGGTATGGGATAGCTTGAAATTTATTCTCTCAAAGGAATTGTAACAAATATTAATAGATGTTTGATTTGCCTGAAGACATTTAGTGAGGCAATTATGTTTTTGGAATCTATTAAGAAGTCGTCCGCGTATGACGAAATTCGAGAAAAGGTTGATAGTTGAATATTAAAGAGAGAGGTAATTTATATAAATTGAAAAGAAGCGGACTCAAAACGGACCCTACGCAAGTTATTTATAAGCTGTGCGAACTTCAATCTGTTTAGAAACGGGGTTTAGAATGTGAAGTGATCTACATAAAAATAAACTGAACAAAAGTTTAGGTATGGGAAAAAGAAATGTTAACTGTCATTAATTGACTGAAAAGGATGGGGATTGAAACATTATCGAATGCCCCCTGAATATCAAGGAACGTTTCCACCAAAAAACCTTTGTCTTGGAATATAGAATATAAACATCCCCTAAGAACGATGCTACACAATCTTGAGTACCCAAACGTGGGCGGAACCCAAACATTCCCCCCGAAAGTATACTCTTTCAATTCACCGCATCAGCCTGTTTTTAATTACAATCTTGAAAACTTTCCTAAAGTAGGGTGCCAAGGAAATAGGTCGAAATGATGATCCTGGTTGAGAGATGTACCAGGTTTAGGAATCGAAATGACTAGAATAGCGTCCGGTCAGAAGGGATTAAACCAGAGGCCAATAAATTGTTATATATATATATTTAATAGTATATTTTTAGCGCAATTCGTTATAACTGAGTAAGTAACACCGTCTAAACCCGTGGAAGAATCATGGTTCTTTTGTTAAAGAATAAAAACGTCTTCATACGTGATTGGACGGAGCAGGAAATAAGGTACCATAGTTACAATATTTCCTTCTCCGGCCAACTCCTTTCTCGTATTGGAACATAAGGGGGGGAAACTGATTTTGAGCAGTCAGTAAACCAACTGTCATCTTGAATAACTCGGGCGTGAGAACGTGAATTTTTAAAAAGTTTAGTCAGATTCCAAACATCTTTTAAAGGAGTGTTTCTGTTAAGCTTCCTACAAAAATCCCTCCAAGAATTCCTTTTGATTCTTTTGAGGAGTTTTTGCGCCTCCCTTGCAATTTTCCTACACGTAAGATAAGCTTCGATTGAGCTAACCGACCTAAAAAAGCATCATTCCTCTTTCCACTCTATAGATGTGTTCCATATGCATTTAGGTCTACTAAAAGTTGTTACGGTATACCCAATTCGCGGAAAACTCATGCTAATTTAGCTATCATCACTCTATAGTGTAGGTATTCACTGGACAGGGAATATTAGGCGGTGTTGATATATAGCATGTTTTGTTTTTTTTGGCTTGGTTTCCTTTTAACCTTTTAGCCAGTTTTCGTACTAAAAAGGTAATGCCGTATTTAAATATCAAATTTCAATATTGCATTTTTTAAGGTAGTAATAAGAGTGGATATTGTGTATCTATTGGTAATGTGTGATACTTCTGCGTTAATTTATTTATAATTTATTCCCTCGGTTACATTGCTATAAGAGATGATTAACATTTTCCTCGTAATGGTCTTCATTGCAGCATTGGCATTTAAAGCCTAAATATTAGCGTATAAAAATATAAAAATTGCAATGTTCGCCGTTAAGATAGATGAATATGCAAAGAGAACGCGGTTAAAATCGCGGAATGGGTACATCGTTCGGATGCAACATGGACAAACTGTTATAGGTTGAAAGGAAAGCTAGAAGAAGGGTTAGCGGAAGTATTTAAGGTAATTAAGGCGTTAGCAAATAATATGGACGGTAGCAGAATGTCAAAGGGTAAACTCATAGAGGCTCTAGCATCATAGATCATTAGAATACGATAAATGATTAAAAAAAACTTTAACACACTGGACTGAAAAACGATGTAACTGAGCTACCGATCGCGGCTATTTTATTTCCAATAGGCCTCTGTTGTTCCTGCTATATATGTATATATATCTTGATATATATATTTCTTCTGTGCGTGTGTATATGACTGAACTCCTCCTAAACGGCTGGACAGATTTTAATGAAATTTTTTGTGTGTGTTCAAGTAGATTCGAGAATGGTTTAGATTCACAATTCGGTCCATTACAAAATGTTTTTACGAATTTATGTAGAAAATTCATTTTTTTTTGCCGTTTTTGGTCCAAAAGGGGGGTTTAAATAATTTTTTAACCGTAATTTTTGAATTTCCATAAAGGGCTCCTGTGTTTTGTTTTATATTTGAAATTTCGCTTTTAAAGAGTTATCTGGTGACGAATTACGAATTTTTTAAGGGTATTCGTTCTGAATTCCATATTATGTATTCTAGAGGTTTTTTTACCGCCCAGGGTAATCGCTCAGTTTAAAGTTGTAAATTGTAACAGATAGAAGTTTAATTGCAATTTATGATCCAATTGCGATAAGTCGAACCGTTTCTGAACTATAACAGAAATAAATATTTTTTGTCGTTCCTGAACTATCTTATTGGGATTCCGTCGTTTATAGTGTGTACGGAATCTTAAAAATCGGTATAAATTTACTTTAAGAAATTAGAGATCATTAGAAACACGTTTTTTCGTGTATAGCCCATCTCATCAGCTAACTGCATAGAGTACACACTTTATTAAAAAGTATATAAATTGAGTGTGTGCTCTGTGTTGTTAGCTGATGATATAGCCCGAAAAAACATGTTTCCAAAGTACATTAAATTTTTAATATAAATTTATACTGATTATTGTTATTAGAGTTAATAATGCCTTGCTGCCGCGTAAATTACATTCATTTCAAAATATTTGTCTTTTTGGTTTTTGCACATTTATTGAACTTAATTCATTTTCAGTATTCATTTTTTCTTAATAAAAAACTGAATTTAATTCAGCTAATAAGTTAACACAAAATTTACTTTCTAAGGCGGTACGAAGTTCGCCGGGTCAGCTAGTATATATATATATATAGGTGTATATACAATTACCAATATTGGAACTTGTAAGGTTTTGATCTGAGATTTGCAGTTTTCTAGTTTCTTAGTTAGTTTCTATTTAAATTTCTTTTTTTCGGGAAATTTTACGTCACCGAAAGGCGCAGGGCACTAAGATCGTTATGTTTAATAGTGGGTGGGAAAAATTACTTCTTTCCCTTTATTTATTTATTTATTTATTTATTCACTACCGTTACTTTTCTGATTCGAAAACATAATTAAACACTAGAATATGACGAAATACGTAAGTTTTAATGTTTTTTGTAAATAATCGGACCAGTTCGTCACTCTTAGTTAGTTGAACATTTTTATTTCTTTATCCGAGCCTATTTTGAACTTCCATGGTACTGAGAGTTATTCGCTCTGTGGGCAACGTAAGAATCATATTTTTTCCGATAATAGCACCTGTTGTAAATTGTCCGGGATTCGGATCTGCAGCTGGCAATGAGTAAGACGCTACCCAGTCTCTATCCAATAAAGAACTTTGTCATAAATACGTCAACAAAAATAATGGTTTTTGAACGCATTATGTCAAACTCACTTGTACTATAGTATTAGAGCATAGGGACGCGCGAATAATACGAAACTAAAGCAATTAAATTGATTACAGGATAAATGTTTAAAAGTCTGTGTGTGGAAAATAATATGAAACTCTCTCAAATGTAAATTCTTCGAATATTAGAAAAAGACATTCAATACTTACCCCGACGAAAATGATACTTAAATACAATTTACTAATTAAATATCTAGAAAAAGAAATCAGTGTGTAATAGTAAGAAATAAATGTAATTATAGTTTGCGTAACGTTAGACAAGACGAATTTCAACACAGAAGACACGCTAATAAACATGAAAACAAACTACAACAAATGGTTTTAACAAAGTTACTTAATAATATACCTACCGATAAATAATATATTACAGCAAAACAATAATAAAATAAATAAAACTATAATAAAAGAAAGGAATTTCTGCTAGAATTTAGCTAACAATAAATATGTGTATTATATAAGTTAGTTCGGTAAAAGTTTATATGGGTACGTGACTACTTAAGGCTTACTTTGTTTCTGATGATATGCGAGAGATAGATATTAAATGGTTTATGTTTAAATAGGTATAAATGAATAATGATAAGTTATTGAAACTAAGTATGTAATGTTTATTTATTAAATAAATATACTCATGTGTGATTATTTTGGGAACCCGCCGACAAGTCAATTGACTTGGTGGGGACTAACGCACATGGTTTAAATAAAAAATAAAAAAAATTAAGCGGTTTTTTATATTTTAGCTTTTTCGCGTCTGTATGATACGGCTCTCACAGATTTTCGTAATTTTTTTGAAAACGTATTTCTTTTTTCGCTGACTTGATTCTTCTCCTGATTTTTAGAATCGTAGTTGGCCCCCGATTTTTGATATCCTAGGTAAATTACACCGTACAAATACGCTTATCTCGATTTTACCGTAAAAAGTTACCGTACGCTTTTAAAGTGGAAATTTTTAGAACTTATCAAATTTATTTTATTAAACTAATATGTCGAAATTATTATTACTTTTCTTTTTTTGAAAAATATGTATTTGCTATCTTTTGCATACAAATCTTTCGTCAAGCTAAAACGCTTGTCGACAAATTATCCTACGAACATTCTACCATCTTAAATTAACTTATACATAATCGTGTAATATTTACTAATCTTAATCTATCTTTTTACTTATCAATACTTAATAATCTATTTCTATCTTTTATATTCGATGTTTTTTTTTCTTCAGTTTTTTTGTTGCGCCTCTTGTCATTTTATTTTATGTTTATTACTTTTTTTACATTTTCTTCTTCCTGAAGCCATTCCTTTATTTTTCTTTTCCTTTCCCCTATTTTTTCCTTCTCCATTATTATTTCCTTGAGTATTTTATTCAACAAATGAGTTATAATATATTTGTCCGTTTGCTCCCCCATCTTTGTTCTTGCTAACGGCAGTTGGTACGAAAGTTTTTCCCTCAACGCGTATTTTTTTTTTATTCTCTCCTCCAATTCAATTTCCTTTCCTATTGCTATGTACTCCCCATATCTTCAGTAATAAGTACATTCCTCTTATGCTCATTACGTTTCCTTTTTTAATTATTTCGCTTTTAGTTTCTCCTTTAAGGATTTGTTATTAATTTCAAGCATTTAATTTGCAGTTCGTTTATTTTCCCAAGCATACTTTTCTCGCCATTCCTCGAATTCCATATCTGATCCTCGACTCTACTAGCGCATAATAAACTACTTCTAATGTTTCATTTGTTGCATATTTCTTTAATGTATATAAAGCTGGTAAAACTGCTCTCATTTTCGTTGCAATGTATTCCATATGTATGTCCCATCTTAAGTGTTGGTTCATCATTACTGTCCAAAAATGTTTATACTGCGTTACTATGTCTAATTTTTGACAGCTTTTCATTTCGCATTCGGTTCTTCCCCCCTAATCGAGTATGCAAATTCGTTTGAGTGCATTATTCTATTTGGACAATACAAATCAGAGCTGTTCCTTTTCATACGTAGTACCATTAGTCTTTTTTATATTTATTCTTAGATTTTTATCTTGTGCCCATTTACTTATTGTTATTAGATCTTTTTGCATCCTTATTTCCGGCTTCTTTAACATCTTTATGTGATGTAACTATGTACGAGACTACCTCACTGTAACTTAATTCCCCTTATACAGACACCATTTGTTTATACAATAAACAGTATTGGCGCTAAGTTGCTATCCTGCGGTACTCCTACATTCATCTCCTTTTTTTCACTTTGCACATTTAAGATATTTACGCATGTTTTCCTTTGTGTTAAATAACTTTTAAACCATTTTTTTAAACTACTAGTCGTTATTCCTATTTCCTCTAATGCGTTTATGTATATTTTATGATCAACAATTTCAAATGCTTTAATAAGATCTATAAACGTTATCAGCACCTTCTTTCCCTCTTCAAAGCTATCTCTTATTTTTTTCGGTAAGCTCACCGATTGCTTTCGATGTGGATTTTCCTTTTTGAAACCCGTATTGTGTTTTGTCAATTATCCTATTTTCTTGTAAGTACTTTGTTAGATTATTTGCTACGTACTTCTCTAATATTGTTGCAATCACATTGCTTACAGCAATTGGCATAATAGAGTTTTCGTATTCACTGTGTTTCCCTTTTCTATATATATCGGTCTCGTTTTCGATATTTTTAACCCATTTGGTATTTTCCCTTCTTTTAATGTCTGATTAATTAGCTTAGTAATTTCCTTCACTATATATATTAATACTGAACTAATTTTGTTGTGCTTGTAATAGCGCGCGACAGTCGAGCTTTTTAAATTTAAAACGCTTTAGGGTAAATGAAAATTACGGTTGCCTAAAAATTTTATTATCTAAAAGTTTGCAAAAAATATATTGAAAAACAAAAGTACGAAATCAGCTTATTTTAATTTTGTTGTTCAAAGTTTTTTTTATCTCGAAGTTTGGATTAATGAATTGCTCACTGGTTGGGACTTTTAAATTAACTCGGAAAAAAAAAATAAATAAATAAATAAATAAATAATCGAGCGAACATTAAAATTTTTATTAGAAGGCGCGTTGCGTATTTGATCAGTTGTTAATTGCTTTAGCAAAAAAAAATACAAATAACTGATACTTAAATTGAAATAAAAGCAAACAAATTGTTTGTTTTTTTTTAAGCGCCGTAACGAGATACATATTAAAATTATAGATTGAATAAAACTGTTTATGCTTTTTGTTTTTTAAGGGACCTCCGGGGTATTTCGGTCGCGATGGTCCACAAGGACAACAAGGATTTCCAGGAGTTGAAGGATTGCCCGGCTCTCGAGGCGATAAAGGGGAACCAGGACCGACCGGACCGAGAGGACCGAAAGGTGATTTAGTAAGTGAAACCCTGATCTTTCTAATCTGCCTCGTTTACTAAGACGTAATGTTTTCATGTTAAAATCGAAATTAACAAACGTACTATATCTAATCATAATAATAATAATAATAATAATTTTTCTCCTTTGATTTTTAAAGGGTAAAATCGGTCTACCCGGATATCCTGGCAATAATGGTGTCCCCGGATTATCTGGAGGTCAGGGGCTACCGGGTATACCTGGAAAGGATGGTTGTAACGGAACTGACGTAAGTAAAGTTCATCCATTTCCCTTTTTTCAATATTAAGTAACTATTTTCTGCATATGCAATGATTATATCGTTTTTTCAAATATTTCTCAGGGCGTACCAGGATTGGCAGGTCAAATAGGAGATCCTGGGCCGAGAGGTTTTCCAGGAACACCCGGCGGGAAAGGTGAAAAAGGTGAGCCGGCGTACACTGGACTACACAATAAAGGACAAAAAGGCGAACCTGGCCTAACCGGCCCCTTAGGATTGCAGGGATTACGGGGGTCCGCAGGACCACCCGGACCAGACGGATTGAAAGGCGACAGGGGAATACCGGTTAGTTAAAACACTTATCGACATACTTATTCGCGCTCTCCTTTTGTTCAACGAAGTTAAATTATGTTTTTCTTACGATTAGATATCTTTATCGTTCGTATGTATGTGTATTTTTTAAACTAATTTAAAATTTGTTTTCACGTTGATTACATGATTTCTCCGATAGGGCCCGAAAGGCTACACTGGACTGAAAGGACAAAAAGGTGATATGGGTTTAGGATTTGAAGGACAGAAAGGAGATAAAGGTACGAAAGGAGAACGCGGACCGCCGGGTCAGTCATACGACTCATCGCTGGAACCGTCTACGAGCACCATTGAAGGACCGAAAGGGGATACAGGTCCGAAAGGAGATCCGGTAATAAATTTTCCTTTCCGTATTCCCGTCGACGGCGGCAATAAAGAAAATTTGTAATGCGAATTTCCAAGAAGGAGAAAATTTGCGATACAAACTATAGCCGAATTTGACATTTTCAGGGCGAACCAGGAGTAGTTGGACTAAAGGGAGAGCCCGGAGCAATTGGAGATCCGGGAGTAGAAGGTGATTTGGGCATGAAAGGAGAGAAGGGATTGATCGGTCCACCCGGAATAAGAGTAACTATCATTGCTATTACTATTATTGTTATTTTTATTATTGTATTTAATCGAATCGTTTTCGAAGAGGGAACAGTATAACATATATGTATGTATGCGTGCATATATCTATATAGACGCGTTAATTTCATTTATTGTAAAATGTTTTGTTTAGGGACGAGATGGTCCCCCAGGGCCGATAGGTCCGCAAGGTCAAAAAGGAGACCAAGGTCCTGATGGATTAAATGGTCTACCCGGCAGAGACGGTCCCAAGGGAGAACCCGGACGCGACGGACTTGCAGGTGCACAAGGATTAAGAGGACCACCGGGTCCGCCTGGCGTAAGTTAACATAAACACAACCAAATGGTTAACATCGAATGTATTTCGTCGAATAAATTTTCATAAACCGGAATTTCGTTCTTCCGTGTCGTCGACCGCTTAATTTGGGTTTTCAGTTTCAATATTATCCATCTTATAAGTATTTTATTCACACAGCACTGTTGCACTGCGAAAACTCGTAAATTCTTTATGGTTTTTTCTTTCTAAGACGCGGCTCTAATTCATGTCTGCCGGAAATTCTAACGACTCTTAGACAGTCTGAAGGAACGCCGGACGTTTCAACAACAACAGACTGTCCTATAGAACGAAGTGAATATTCTACTTTTTGACTAGGACTAAAAAAAAATGTATACACGTTTCGCAAGCTGGTAATCCGAATGAAAGAAACTAATCAAGAACGGTATCTTCTTCTTCTTCATCGTCGGATACTTGTTTCGCGAGCATCGTAACACTATGGATCATCCTAAACGTGTGTGTTCAGTCGACATGAGATCCTATTGTCCGATCGATCACTTCACGCAATGACCCGGCACCAAATATCTTTTTGACTCCATCTATGTAAACGGCATAAAACGGGTTAAATGATTCGGGAGAGGATTATATACAATTATTTTCTTAAACAGTCGGTATCTTCGCAAAAACTTTCGCAATAAACCGAAGAAACATGATAAGACAGAAGTTAGAACTCATTTATTTACAAAGTTATTCGGAAGTTCACGGAATTACCAAGAAAATGTGTTAGTTCTCATACGTTTTTTTATAGTAAGTTGAACAAATTTCGTTTTTCATTATTATCTTTAACTTTATTTCTATTTACTTATTTATTTATTTATTTATTTATTTATTTATTTATTATTATTGTAAAATAATTAGCGAGGTATCTAACGTGATTAATCTGTTTAGGGTGGAAAAGGCAGACCCGGACCTCCCGGACCTCAAGGTCCTAGAGGGTATCAGGGACCTCCTGGACCAAAAGGATTAGACGGCTTAGATGGACAACAAGGACCGAGAGGTCCGATAGGTCATCCCGGCGGACCAGGTGTTTCTGGATTACCGGGTGCAGAAGGAATGCCGGGCGAGAAAGGCGCTAAAGGAGATGCTGGATCGTCAGGTAAGAGGCTATTTGCTCTCTGTATTTGAGTGCGTATTCAAATAGTAATAAACCTTTCCCTTTTTCAACGTTCCATTCATGTAGTGTAATTTGCGCCATTCTTAACATTACCGTTACCACCTTAAATGTCAGATTGAACGGATTAAAAAATAATTTATTTATCGAATGAGAAAGGTTGATAAAGTTGGTTAATGCTGCCATATCCGATGTGAAATTAACGAAATCATCGAAATAAATAAAGACAAATAATACCGCCGCTGTACGAATAATGGAAAAAATAACACGCTTAATTTACGGAACGGTAATTAAAACAACCACCCGGATACTATAAAAATTTCATTTATTATTCTATACCAAGAAAATATAGAAAAGCTTTCACATACGAACAAATCCGGGGCACCATTTTCAATTAAATGGACGCGTTTAAATAAATGCAAGTCGAAAGTTCAAAGATTAGCTGCAAAATCAGTGGCTATTGTACTTTGAACTTTTACGCCGTATGAATTTTCGATGGCATTTTTTAACATAGTCACTTCAGTCGTACTTATTTCGGCGATGACGTTGTGCGTTCGAGGTGTTTGGCATGGTAGCTGGTTTAGTGAGTAAATCTTCAAAAATCCCTACAATAAAAACTTTATAAGTGTCAAAATTTCGATTTCTTGAAATTAGCCGTTCAGCGAATTTTGACTGAAAGAACTCGATACATGTACGGGCTGTGTAGCACATCGCACCGTCCTGATTGAAGCAGACGCATATTCCCTGTGCCGTGATACCATTGAGTTTGAGAAAGAAAAAGTCGGTTATTATGACACGGTGTGTTGCACAGAATGTACGCTAATCGCATTTCGTGAAAAAGTAGGGACTATTCCTTCCGATTACAATGCACAAGGATAAATCGGTTATTCTTGGGTAGTCTTTCGACGGTTTTTATATGCGGAAATTTCGCTTCTTTATTAGCATGATATGCTTTTGGAAAGGCGATTTTCGATGAAAAAATGGCTATAAATTTGTTTAATGAGCCAGTCAGAGAACTCACGACACTTAAAATGATCTGCTGACTCAAGTTCTCGAGTTTTTATCGAATCTTTAAGTTTGCAAACTCAAGTCCTCGTACATAATGCAGCGTGTAAACTGGTGGATGAAATGCCTAATTCTTGCGACCGACGAATTGTTCTTTCGTTTAGAGAGAATTCAGTATTCTCTTTCACAGATTTTTCACGACGGCGATATTGTGCGGCACGTTTTTGAAATGTTACTTCTTGACAGATTACACAGGTCTGCAATGAAATCCTCCTTTAAATAAAAATATGACGAATATGATGAGTTTAACGCGCTGAATCGAGATCTGCTTTCCGCTTTTTTGCTATCACGTATATATTCATTTAAAATGTTTTTTTTTTTTTTAATAGCTCAAAATTATATATATTTTGTCTGTCGTTTTTGCATTAACGGTGCTTTATTCGGTTCAGATCGTATTTGTACACTTAAAAACGACTATGATAGAAAGAGAGAGATCAGCTGACGAGGTTTTAACACTTCAGTCAATCGAGTATTTCTTCTGCTTCTTCATCATTATGTACAGACTTAACAAAACCACCTCGTCTTCTTACGCAATCTGATTTGAATGACTTTGTTCACGATTTAGGACTCTCAAAATCTAGGGCTCAACTTCTCGGATCAAGATTACAACAATGGAATTTGTTAAATAAAAATACGAAGATCTGATATCTTCGTAACAGACAAGAAGATTTTTTGAGTTATTTCACACCAAGGAGGGTGATCTGGTATTTTGTAATGATGCTAAAGGACTTCTACAAGAAATGGGTTTTCCCGAAGGATCGGAGGATTGGCGACTTTTTATTGTTTCGTCCGGAATCAGTTTAAAAGCTGTATTACTTCACAATCGCAATAAATATCCTTTAATTGTCCTAGCACATGCAACAAACATGAAAGAAAATTACGCAAAAATATGAAGTTGTTATTGGAAAAAATTCAATATTTATAGTAATTTGTGCTGATCTAACAGTTGTAGTAATGTTAACTGGATTGTAAGGAGGATACACAAAATTCTGTTGTTTTTTATGCGAGTGGGACAGTCGCGCAAGAGATAAGCACTACGTAGTGAAAAATTGGTCAAAAAGAGCGAGTTTGATGCCTGGAGTCAAGCATGTAAAAGAAGAACCTTTAGTTCAAAATGAAAACATTTTTTTACCGCCACTCTATATTATAAAGCTGAGTATTATGAAAAATTTTGTAAAAGCCATGAACAGAGAGATGATGAAGGCTTTAAATACCTCAAAACCGAATTCCTTCGAATCAGCAACGCGAAATTGAGACAAGGAATCTTTGTAGGTCCTCAAATACGAGAGCTTATGAATGAAATTTTACAAGTACGTTGAATGAAGCTGAAAAAAAGAACATGGACCGCTTTCGTAAAAGTATATTATAATTTTCTTGGAAACAAAAAAAAAAATTAAAACTACCAGGAAGAAATCATCCAAGAACTTCCTTCTGCATCTGAAATGCAACATGGCCCTTAAAAGTCATTTTTTAGACTCTCACTTAGATTTCTTCCCCGCAAATCTTGGAGCAGTATGAACATGATGAAAGCTTTCATTAAGACATAGTGCACATAGAGAAGCGCTACAACGGGAAATGGTTAGAAGCAATGCTTGCCGATTTTTGTTGGTCGATTCGTCGCGAAACTCCAATAGAAAATATGAAAAGGAAAAGAAAACTACAAAGTGAAATACTATTAACAGCAAGTAATTCGATTATCTGATGGTTTTTGATGTTACTTAGTAACAAATTTTATCTAATATTGTATCAGTTATAAAATATATAATTTAAATTTGAAGTAAAAAAAAAAAAAAAGAGTTTTATCGAAAAATTTTATTAAAAAAAATGCATACGTGATTTGTAATTTATTATACGATATATTTCTATTCAGAAATATCGTGATAATTATGCATAAAAATCGGAAGGGGAGAAAATTTTTTTTTTTTTTGCAGACCAGTGTTATCAGCCAACTTAGTCGAATTTACGCGCGCACCTAATGCTGACTGCGGTCTGATTTGGACGGTTGCAACGATCAAAATAATCACGCAGTGCGCGAAACACATTTCTTATGTTTGCAATAACCAACTTTCATTTGTCATTTTTAATATTTTAATATTTTAATATTTTAATTTTGTTTTTTTTCGTTATTATTATTTTTTATTTTAATATTAATTAATCCGTTTTACGCATTGAAATCTACTCGCTGTCCCTAGCCTCCCTTTTTTCTTCGTGCACCCAAAGACATACGGAATAAAATAATAATAATAACCGTCGAATAATTTCATCACGGTCTTCAATAAAACGTCAAACGGCTTACATGCAACAAAAAAAAAAGTAAATAAATAAATAATTTCCGTTAGACGCGGATTAAAGTTTATTGTTATCATCGCTTACGGATTAAAAATGAAAAAAGACATTAAAATTTTTGGTTTTTTTGTATATACGCAGGATTACCGGGCGAACCAGGACCGAAGGGATACCCGGGACCGGCGGGTCCACAAGGGCCACGTGGTTTTGTTGGCGAAAAAGGATTAACAATTCAGGTTTTGTATACTTTTATATAAGTAGCAGAGTTTAAGTAACGTATAATTTTCCGAAAAAAGTTCTAAAGTCAAAACTTCTATCTAGCCCCGTTTATGAGAAGGAGGTGTACGTTTGTACAAAATAATTTCCCGAAACGTCTAAAACTTTGACATTTCTAAACACTGGAATCGGTTAAAAAAAAGTAATACCTCCACAGAAACACAAGACAGATGATGTCGAAGTAAAAGGTACATCATCCAAAAAAAAACAAAAAAAACTAAATACTTTTGTGCCATTGTATGTTGAATGAGGGCTGTTTTGCTTTGCTCTCATTTATGCAAGAGATAAACATCAGTACAGGGTAAAGTTCTCATGAATGGCCGCGCGCAGTAGATTGAACGAGCATAAACAGAGTGGAGCAACAAGCTGCACTTGAAAGTAAAGAAGGCAGATTCTACGTTGACAAGAGCAAAAAGCTGCCTTAGATTTTACAGCTGAAAGCTGTGAGCTTTATAGGCTTAGCATCGATGACTCTGAATAAGTATATTAGAAGAAATACTCGCGTACCGATGTTTAAGTCAAATTTTTTTGTACACAAAACTTTAAAGCCTTTTTCTCGCACTTGACATTTTTAAAGTCCGTGGACACTGTAACTCGAAAACTAATGCACCGATTCTTTTGAAATTTTGTACAGTGTTTCTGCACATCAATTACGAGGTAACGCTGGGAGGGTTTTTTTTTTTTTTCAATTATTACTTATTTTACAATAAAAAATTTGTCGATTTTGATGGCGAAAATCGCGTTTTTAACTTCCAAGTGTTAACAAAAATTAAGAAATCAAAAAAAAAAAAAAAAAATCCTCCCAGCGTTACCTTAAGAAAATAATTAACTAGCAGTAGCATTTTGATTTTTTTGATTTCAGATGACCAGTGGTGTGATATAGTGTCCACCGCAAAACAACTTTTTTTTTTAGGCTTCTTTGAAGATTTGCTGCTAACGGCTTATTTTTTAATATTTCTTATTTAAAATTTCAGAAAATATTGTTCAAATGTTACTTTATTGTATTACACTTAATAAAAAATATTTGCATTCACTGGAGCATAAAGAAAAATTATTGAAAACGAGCCTTTTTTTACCGAAATTAACTTTACCCCCCCCCCCCCCCTTAATGAATTAATCGATAAGTGTTAAAATAGTTGACGTTATTTTTATTACGTTTGATTGTCTAAATTTTAATCAGTAACGAAAGAACACTCAAATTTAGTCTCGGCTTCTTACGAATGTTTTGCGGGAATGTTATCCGCCAAAAAATACGTCGTTACATTCTCAGGGTTTTCGGTCAATGTTCTGAATTTTTTTTTTTTTTATTATTATTTATTTTTTTAATATACTATACCGGTCAAAACTAGCATTGCTGACCATAACTCAAAAATCGAGAGTCGCAATAAAAAAACAAAACGAATTACATATTAAATATGTATATATTGCCCCTTCTAATGTATCTTTTTTTTTTTCCAGCACCAATTCCCTACAGTCCTACGCGATCTCCATATTTAAAATGTTACATCCATTCAGGATATACACTGTCCTGCTCATTGCACCTAATGCAATTTCCCGTTTCCGCTATCTTAAATCTTTTGAGATATATTTTGAAACTCCCATAGCCTGATATAAATTGTACATTGAAGAAATTTGGCGTGTAATAATTATTGTTTAATCTTTCCTTGAATGTTGGGAAAAAACCTTTCGTTATTCCACTATGATTCGTCCACGCCGCTTCAAACTTCTCCGCATATTCTTCAATTATAAATTTTTTGAATGTCTGTCTGTTATTATTTTATTCTCTACGATATATATATATATATATTTCTTGTTTACATGTGTGATTTTTTCGAAAGTTTGTTCTACCTTTAATTCATTCCGTTCTAATGTATCTATATCGTTAGTTTTATTTTAATTTTCTGCCGTTAATTGTTGAATTATATTCGTGACGTAATTTTATTGAAAGACGAAGTATATAATATTGAAACGACGTTATGTAAATTTTTAATTTAGGGGCCGCGAGGTTCCGATGGATTACCCGGAAGGGACGGTGACAAAGGTGACAAAGGGGAGCGCGGTTATACTGGCGAACGAGGAGCTCCCGGTGATTCGCAAATGGGAATACCCGGTGCTCAAGGGCCAATGGGGCGGCCGGGTGAGAAAGGTTTGGACGGAAGACCGGGTACACCCGGAACACCAGGTAACGGAACCGAACGGGAGTCTAATTAGTCTTTAAATTAACGGTATGCTAAGATTGATAACGCTGTGTTGTTCCTTCATTTTGCGTTGTTCTTCTATAATATGTCTTCTTGAATAATAGAAATTTTCACCGTTTAATATTTCTCTTTAATCGCGCGATTGAACGTTCATAAATAAAATAAATGTAGCCGTATCGTTTGACACTTTTAATGACGGAAGAAAAAATTTCAAATTAAAGGAAAACGGGGTGATAAAGGAGATCGAGGCGGCCGTTGTGAAGGCTCGCTTCCAGGCGAGAAAGGTTCAAAAGGTGAAATCGGATTTGATGGACATCCGGGCGCTCCGGGACCGAGAGGACCGCCTGGTGAAAAAGGATACGCCGGAGAAAAAGGAGACGAAGGTGCGGTAGGAAGTCCTGGACCGCAAGGAGATTCGGTTTGTATTGATTTATTACATTTTCTCGCATTTATTTATTAGATGATTGATGTTTTAATTTTCGGAATTACTATGGAAAAAAAAGAAAATTAATAAACGCGAGTTCCATCGGTTTTTTGTGCATCTTGTATTAATATATTTTTTTTAAATTTAGATATCTGACTTGTTAGCTAAATAGGTGTACTATAATCAATACGATACGAATACTAACCTATTATTATACGTGTACATATGTACGAAAAGGGGTAAATTCGTTTTTTTTCCCCCGAAACATTTGTTTTATATAATCACTTTAACTACGGTATAAAGGTTTTTTGGTTTTTTTTTCTTTCCGAATATGCTTATTTAAATTTACACTGCATGTACGATGCTAAGAAAAAGATCTCAGTTTCATTCAGTTTTATGATAAATAAATAGGAAAAACATAACGTATATATAATTCGGTTTTTATTTATCGAATAAATTTAACAGACTTACCGAATTAATAATTGTAATTAGAAAATCGTATAACGGAAGTTAGATGGACTCTCTGCATAAATTTGATTAGCAGTGCTAAATTATTATTATTATAGCTGGAACTCGTATCCGAGTAGCCCAGATGCACATATATTTGTTCAAGATGTGCATCTTGCAGTGTGTGCGCTTATCGGAAGTGTAGTTGCACGCCTACATCTACGCCCGCTAGGAAAACGTCACTTAAATCAATGGCGCATACTTAAGTGAGACGATTGAGGTAGGAGCGCAACCTAGCTTCCGTGCTGCCGACAACGTGAGAAAGGCTATCAATAGAGTAGGATAACCAAGACGACTGTCCTTTGCTTACGTTGATTAGCTCGCCGGTTGAATATTTCTCTATACGACGCTAATACACACGACTACAATTGGAACTGACTATTGTCGCTTGATTTATCGATATACAAATGCAGTTCCCTAAGTGTGTCTATACTGCTGTGTACGAAACTAGCGCCGCATATTTTTTGTCATCGCCCGGTATCGAACTCGAGACCTCCAGATCGGAAGTCAAGCGCTCTAGCCACTAAACTGCTTCTTAGATGTATTATTAGTAGGTGAGCAAGACGCGAATATGTTAATTGTTTTTTTTTTTTTCTTCCAAGCCCTAACAAGAAGAACAACATATATTCGAATTTATTTATAATTATAGCCAGACGCGAATTTAGGGTTTTTTATTTTATTTTTATTATTTTTTTTGGAGGGGGGGGGCAAGGCAAGACCAGTAGAATTTGTTTAGAAATTAAAAATCAGACAGTATTATAAACAGTTAAAATAGAAGTAAATATTTTTATATATAGCAAATGAAAAATGACTGGTATCTTTAAATAATGTAAGTACGAGCTTAGAAAAGATAAATAAAATGTATATATTTCATTTAATTTCAAATGACAAATTCTATGATCTGATTTCTGCTGTTCTCGCAAGTAATGTGATCATGTTACTGACATCGATTATCTCGATGGATGTTTAGCCAGACCAGTAGACATTCTTCACTCATATTAGCACAAAGCCGATATATCCGTCACTCCGTACTTCTTATTATTCTACGATATCGTTAAATTTGCGGATAATCAATTAGGGGGGAGATACGCAACTTGTTTCAACGGTTGCTAACGCGTGATTTACGGAATATCACAGTTAAAAATAAGCATCTGGAGATTTTGTCTCGATTTTTACTGATCCCCTCTAAGAACTCTAGGGAATAACAAAATAAAATTTAAGTCACCACCGGAGATTCTCGTCAGAACATTAGAGTGCGTTAGTCCAAAATTGAAGCTGCGCTAACCGTACAAACAGATAGAGTGACGATCATACATAACTACGGTTATATTCACATCTAGGTGGTCTACCTTTGCTTTTCGCACATTTCCAGCCGCTTACTAGGCGGATATCTTGGTCCGCGTATGGAGCACTCCACACTCGAGTGATTCAAAACACTTTAATGTTGCACATATATTGAAGATAAATATTTTCCGAATAAATTTTCCTCGACGAATTAAGCCCTTGTTTTGTTGTTTTTAATATATGTACGAACGTAACAAAGTAGAATTTTTTAATTATGTGACGTCATATAGAACGTTTACCCTGCTTATAATATCCGCTTCTGAAAAGGATATATTGGTATTTAAAAAATAAGTAATGGCGATATTATTTATAATCTGCAAGAGTGTGAGCGGTGGACTTATAATGTTGTGCCAAAAAAAAAGTGAAAATAGTTCGGTGCGCGTTTATTTTACAATTTTCAGTGTTAAGAGTTTCACTAAAATAATTCCATTCAATTATGTTTTGCAGGGAAAAGATGGTAGACAAGGTTTACCTGGTAACCCTGGAGAGCGGGGAGAAGCAGCGATTGTTCCATCTGATTTGATCAGAGGTGAAAAAGGCGAAAAAGGACAACGCGGAGAAACTGGAAGAGACGGCATAGCGGGACTTCGAGGGCTTCCTGGACAGCCAGGTCAACCTGGTCTTCCAGGGCCGCCCGGCCAAACCGGCGAAAAAGTAAGTATGGACGCGTATATATAATACTTTTATCTGCTGTTTTTTTTTTTTTTTTTCGCGAAAGTGAAAACATCTTATTTTATCTGTTTTGGCGAAAGTGAAAACATCTTGAAGAGTAAAATTTTTCATTATTCATTTTCAGGGTGACAGAGGATTCCGCGGACAAGACGGAGCACCTGGAAACCCCGGTTATCCAGGAGCAAAAGGTGAACGCGGAGTGAGCGTCAAAGGTGAACCGGGACTGTTTGGAAATAAAGGAGATAAAGGTGATAAAGGACAGCCGGGGTTGCTTGGACCGAAGGGAACTCAAGGTAAAAATATCTTCATTGTGTTTTGATTTTTTTCGGCATATTTCGATAACCTTCCTCGGGTTAATAATTGATTATTTCGAATTATTTTTAGTGCAACCTCGGAGTATCAATTGCGCATCGTGGGCGTACAAAAACTTCTTTTTTTTTTTTTTTAATGGTGCCGTGAACTGCTACTGTGGCCAAAGGCATCAGATATTAGGATACGATTAAATTAAGTCGTAGATATTATTTTGTTTGCGGAATGATAGTGTTTTTCCGATTTCGTGCGGATAAGGCAGTTTTTGATAGTAGTAGGAGGATAGATTGAATAGAGTAGGTGCTGCAGTAGAAAAGGATATGCTCTATTGTTAGCTTGACCGCAGTGTCGGCAGAGTGGAGCGCCGGCACGATCCAACAGGTGCTTGTGCGTTAGTGCTGTATCAGCGATAGGCAGTCTTGTTAAAACAACGTCACGTCTTGATGTCATGATAATGCTCCAGGGCGCAGTAGTAGGCTTGACTCTTCGTAGCTTATTTGCAAGTGACAATTCTTCGGTTTTTGTTGCTTTGTGAAGATCCTTCCTTGGAATTGCAACCGATGATAATGTGGATTTCCCTATTGCTCGTTTCGCAGCTAAGTCGGCTGTAGTGTTTCCACTTATCTCTGAATGTTTCGGTAGCCAACATATTGCTATGCCCATAGTCGAGCTAATACCCAAGTAGTGTATGAACAATCGGGTTTTTCAGGGTAGCATGCCATTCATTAATCGCATTGACGGCCTGTAATGAGTCTCTGTAAATACGATAATGCGATTGTAATTTTGATCTATCACGAATTCGGTGGCTAATTTGATCGCAATTAATTAGTACTTTAGGACTTTGTTTGTAGATAACGGCCTGTTTTTCATGATTGATTTTTCGGGACATTTTACGATTCGGTTAGTAAATGAGCGAACCATTGTATCCGTGTTACTGTCATCAATGTCGATCCCGGTCTGACGTAACTGCTAGCACATTTCCCAATTTGTTTTTTTTTAATTCAGGACTGGCCGTTTTATATATGCGGCCATGTTTGCTTTTATGTTTATAATTTGTGGAAAGTGATCATTGCCGCCTATGTTTTCACGGTGACGAACCTCAATTAGACGAGCAATCTGACTAGAGCTTAATGTAAAATCAGTTGTGCTCCGCGTTCTGTACGTGGTACTGTAATGCGTAGGTTCGCTTGTATTATCAACGGAAAGGTTTTATATTTCCCTATTATGTGAGTTAATATAGTTTCCCTCTACTATCAGTTTTGTTGCTACCTAGAATCTCATTATGCGAATTGAAGTCATCAGTGAATATGAACGGTTTAAGGAAATTATTTATTATTGATGTGTAGGTGTACTTTCTTCTAATTGTGTCTACTGTGGAATATAGATATTCAGACGGGGATGTTATATTAATGCGTACTTCTAGCATTTGAATGTGATCAATGTTGAGTTTTATTTCTGTGTAGGTAATATCTTTCCGTATGACTATAAAGATGTCGCCAAGTGCTTTTGATTGAGCATTTAAACTTTTACATAGTACTTGATACGAAGGTAAAGCTAATGTTTGATGCGGCTGAAAATGTGATTCTTGTATACTTATAATAGATGGATTATTTAATACTTGGAGTTCTTCTAGATACCTGAAAACCCCATTACAGTTACAGCTTATTATTTTTCTATCTCGTTGAATAGTATTCATTATTCTAATTAATCCTTCTTGTCGGGAGGAAGGATAGTCAGAAATTTCTTTGTCCGGAGTTATTACATTTTTGTAATTTTCTGATTATTTTTGTAAATTTTGCTTTCATATATTTTTCTTCCAGTTACTTTAACTGTAGTATGGTAACCAATTCGGAAACATTTATGTCCGGTATATGTGCCACTTGGGATGGATTTAAGGACTGTTTCGTTCCTTCGAGAAACTGAATGAATTTATCGAGTAAAACAGTTCGTTTCCGTCAGAAGTTGTAGAGAAGCATTTTTGCAGTGAAGATAATTGATGAATGTATTGCTGACGTGGTTTCTGTCAGCAGTTTTTATATTCAAGTGAGACAATGTTGACGTTTTAAAGTGACTTATTTCTAATTCTGAATCCGATGAGGAGCTTAATAATAGGCCATCTGTTTCCATTTTTCCTTTACTTTGATCAAGCATAGTAGACATTTGTTGGGATGGAGCTATAGTTTTTTGTTTTTTTTCGTCTCTTTTTTTTTGCTGTTTTAGTTTATCTACTATCTCTGTGTTTCGGCGATAGTTTTGGTTGTCTTTGAGCAGGTTTCCGAACGTGATCGTTTTAAGTTATCCTTCAGATTTGATAAATTTGTGATGAAGTGGGGAGTATCATGTATTTCGTCCGACTTCTTTCAGATTTTGGTTTCCGGATTATTTATGGGCATTTGTTCCTGGGGTTGATGTATTTGTTATTATGGGTGTTTTGCTGACATTCGTACATTTTTCGGCTTTGTGATGTTTTTCTTTACATATAAAGCTTACGGAGTCATCTGTATTTTTAAAAATCCTGTGATCATGGTCACGATAGTTTAGTAAAAAAAAATAGTTTGTAGGGATGCTTACTTAGTTGAAGTTGGAAATATAAACCTGTCTCCGCCGACTAATTATGTGTCTAAATTCGGTATTATCAGTTGGGTCTATTCTTGAAACGGAAATAGGTGAAACGGAATTTAAGCCCTAACTGCTTTATTAGATATGCGCACCTTCAACAACTTTTAATTCTGATAAAGGTTTTATATATTATAAATCACGTGAAATATATATATATATATATATATATATATATATATATATATATATATATATATATATATATATCGAAATCAGTTAAAATTACGGAAAACAAATGTTGTTAATTTTCTCGCTTAAAATGTACCTGTTTTGTTTCCTTTTACATACGTGTCACGTTCGTGTTTTATTAAATTAGGAATTTTTTCTTTCAGGTGTTTGCGCTATTTTAGACATAAAAGGAGGTAACAAAGGAGAACCAGGAGCTCCTGGTGAAAAAGGTGAACCAGGACCTCCTGGAATATCTGGACCAGCTGGCGATAAAGGACTGGAAGGTTTACGGGTATGTATTTTATTCGCTGGTTTTTTGTTTCTTTCTGGTTTTTTTTTCACTGTTTATAGAAAAATGGCGGTTGTTTGCTTTGCATTGCAAGCAACTCTGAAATATCAGTTTGTAACTACTACGATGTACTTCAATTATCAAGTATACTTTTACCTGTTTGTGATAAACCAATTCAGTTTTCTTTTCTTTTTCTTCACGTGTGATAGTTTTTCATCTGAAAAAGCAAAATTAATGTTCGTATTTTTGTGGTTTGTTCGACAAGTTGAAGTTAAAATTTTGTGATTTTTTTTTTTTTTGAGAACCTTAATTAGCCAAATAATTTACAAATTTTCGGTGATAGTCATGCACTTTATTGAAGCGCACTGGAAAACGTAGAAAGAATAGAGAAAGACAACTTTTTTTATTATTAGAACTGAAAACAGTGATGGATTTTTAATGAAGTGCTAAAACAGTACGACTTTGGAGACATGCGTACTAAATGTCGGATTGATGGAGTCAAAATATTATAATAATAAAAGAATTCTGAAATATTTAGTATCAGGTTTCGTTGCTGTTAAAAATAAATCGATTCCTTTGAAAATTTTCATAGTAACCATCGACTGATTCCTTTTTTTTTTTTTTTTTTTTTTGTCTTTTGTATAGCTCAATTACATTTGGAAACATACAAGTGGTCCGTTAAATTATTGACAAAATACGAAGAAATCAATAGTCAGTAGGTTAAAATGCTAAACGTTCCTAACAAAACGCGAAGAACATACACAGAAAACTTGATTAGCGTCATAAATGATTCTTTCTAAAATACTGCATTTAGTAGCGATTCGTACAAGTTGTTCAGAGAAATCTAAGAGCGCAATCGTCAAACGTAAGTGAGAAGATGTAGACTAAATAGGTTTTATTCCTGTATATCAGAATTCTCCGAGGCCGTAGCTGAGAATTTTCTTAGTGAGGAGGCTGAAATTTGGAGTTTCAGTAAGTCTAAAATATGCTGCAAATAGATTTGCGTCTTATGAATTTTTAATTAGTGAAACAGAAGAAAAGAATTAAACATTTTGAATATCAATCATCTGGAATTTTTAAAGAATCTTCGAAAGCACCAAAATCTACACATAGGTCTCACCCAAAAAAAACAAAAAAAAAAAAACAAAATAAATGAAAAATAAAAAAATAAAATAAAAGAGAAAACTTTTTTTATCCGCAATCATCAAGCCCGACTGAATTTTTCGATTATTATAATTTTTACTTGCATTTGAAAACTAACTCCCTCCTAAGATGTTAAATGATTTTCAATCGCATCCGAATTTTTTTTTTCATAAATGTAGGCGCCCTGTTGTGCAACTACCTGGACTGTACCTAGACTCACTGGAAGTTACGGAAGGCGGTGCAGTCTGTTGGATGCTGCAAAATAGTTGAAAAGACCGTCTGTTGTGCGGTTTTAAACCAGTTCTGAGGATTGTTTAAAGTCTGCTTCTTCGTCCCCACGCGATATGCAAACTTAACGAACCGAATATTTAAGTTTGTTCAGCATTTCTAAGTGAAAAATCGTTAATATTTTCCTTAAACGGAACACAGTGCTGCCGAGATAATGTGTTTCTGTTCGGATGTAGTAGAAAACAAGTATTATAGATATCAGCGGTTTATTGCAAAAAAAAAAAAAAAAAAAAAACAAAAGAAAAAACCGAATGAATAAACTTGGATTACATTAAAGAAAGAATGACGGCAGAACTAAAGTTTTTAGGTTTTTTGGTTTTCTTTTTTTTTGGCTAACAGATGCGCATATTCAATCATTTATGTTTTGAATGTTTATTAAGTGGATTTACTGAACAGTTAAAAGTTAGCATTTAAGAATATAGTTAAGCAGGCGAGTGAAAAAAAAGTTCATTTAACACGATATTAATACTCCGGGAATTCGTAGCATTGTAATAATTTGATGGTAAGAAAAATTAGTTTTGGCTCTGAATCGTTAAATTTATCTTTTTTCGTGTGATTGTTTTTCCTTATAAGTCTGATGATCGTTCCGAAATATTACGCATCATTAATGTATAATTAAATATTTTTCGCGTTGTTTATTATCGTGTTTCTATTAAAGTTTAAATATTTCTTTTTTTCTTCTTTCTTAAATGTATACAAATAATTGTATTATTTCTTTTTATACGAATAATCAAAAAAAAAAAAAAGAAAAAAAGAAATATATTTAAACTTTAATAGAAACACGATAATAAAAAGAAGTGGAATCGTCTAATTTTGTAAACGTCGATCGTCGTATTGAGATTAAAGTTTATTCTTTTGTGACAAACAGGGAGAACCTGGTACCGTCGGACCAAGAGGTGTACCAGGACCAGTCGGACCGCGAGGATTACCGGGACCGCGTGGAGAAAAGGGTGACAGAGGAGCTCTGGGCTTCCCGGGTGAACCGGGTCGCGAAGGTCTCCGGGGTCAACCTGGTATTCCCGCTGCGAAAGGTATAATATTTAATAATTATAATGCTCCGTTTTCCAACTTCCGCTTTGTTACAGCAAAAATTAATAAACACGTACTTGCAAGCGATTAATGCTGCAACAGTGTCCGTTATTTGGACAATGTCTAGGACCCGTTATGTGCGCATCCTCTTTTGTCTAACGATGATCGTTTAAACCATGAATTTACTCTCTCACACGTGTTATTTCGCAATATTTTTGTTAATTTATTCGTGAAAAACAAAAAAATGGTGCGAATTTATTGAGGTCACGAGGCTTTTCTAGAAGAGGTTTCGATGATTTTCGTTTACTTATTTATAGAGTTACCTTTTTTGGCACTTTTGCGTGGCCGGGAATGGTTTAAGCGTAAATAAAAAAGAAAAACCAACTTATAGGTACGTTTTTCATTCGGCTCTCCGTATTTAAAATGCAACGTTGCAGAAAAGTTTGCGCGAATTCAGCATTAAGAATTTTTAATTTTTCTTTCGTTTATTTTTGATTTCATTTTGTTGTTTATTTTTAAAAAGATTAAATAAAACTTTGTTTTTTTTTTTTTTTTGTTTTTTTATTGGTTTTAAATACCGAGACTTCCTTTCGATTTGTTTTCCTCCGAAAAAAGAGAACTTCAAAGGGTTAGCCCGATACAAAAGGAACGAAAAAACCCGAATCTTCAACAATCTGTTAGTCGTAAAATAAAAATGAAAAAAGGAGAAAAACCTTTCGCGTCAGATTATAATAATAGTACGATGTAAGAGCTTTTAGGATTTCTTTTGTCTTTTTTTTATTATTAGGTTTGTCAACGAGAGTACTAAAAAGAAGTGGAAAGAAGGAGAAAATAAAGTGTTCTTGTTTTTAAACATTTAAAGATGTAGGGAATGCGAATAATTCGAGGGCAGGAATAACGGAATTGGAAAGAAGTGAGAGAATATGTATAAAAAGTGCCGATAAAGAGACAGCGAGTAGGAATAACGAGTTTTAATAGAGAATGTAAAACTTTTCTTATAATTACTCTTCCGCCAAGCAATCTTGATGTTATTCCGTGCGGGCAGACGGGAGAATCTTTTCTTCATCATAGGAGAGACACACTAGGCAGAGTTTTACCTCTCTTGTCAGTAAATCGAGGTAAAATGCGATTTTCTTGCGATCATCGTGATAGATGGCAGTGAATTATGATCTGAACAGAAGTATACATATAACGAAACATTGATATACCGTTTAAAAATTATACGAATTTAATGATGTACGTTTAATTCTTCGAATAATCGCAATATTATTTCCAAATGCTCTAAAAATTCAAATTCCCTGATGAAATCGTTATCGTTCGAGATACGAAAAAAAAAAAAAATTACATCGCCATAGATTTTATATTTCCGTTTTACACCAAAAAAAAAAAAAGGAAAAAAAAAAGGAAAAAAAAAAGGAAACAGATTTCCTATCTTTTTCTACACTCGGTTTCTCTTTCTATCCCTATCTCGCTTTCTCTTTTTCGCTTACTAATATTTCCATTTTTATTAGTTATGCTCAGGTATTTATCGAAGTTTCAGTGTTTTTTGGCCCCTCTTAACCGGTCGTGTTTCTTTTATAAAAAAAGACGTTAGTATCTTCCGTTTAACCTAGTTTTTGTTCGCCTTTTTATGGGTCTGGGCGATAATGCCGCGTTAAAGTTAACCGTGTGAGTTAACCGCGAAATTTGTAACATTTAAAACGTACAAATATCACAGAGATTATTATGTGCGCGTATTTTTAACGCTCGAAGGAACTTTTAGTTCTGAAATTTTGCGCTTATTAAACGATATTATTTACGTTAGAAAAAAAAAAAAAAATTCAATTTACAGGTCAGAAAGGTGAAGCAGGAATTCCGGTTGTTGGGCCGCCCGGACCGATAGGTTTGCCGGGATATCAAGGCGAAAAAGGATTGCCGGGTCCGGTTGGTAAAACAGGATCCCCAGGATTATCAGGTAAAAACGCTTTTTTTTCCGGAATAATGTTGGAAAAATAAAGAGTCAGACTATATATGTATTTTTCCGACGATGCAAATAATAAATAACTGGCGCGTTTTAAATTACAAAATTTAAGACTCTATTATAAAGTTCGATTTTTGGCAGCAATTTTTAGTTTAGATCTTTTTTTTCCAACTTACGATGAAGAAATGTCGTCTTACAGCGAGCTCAATTCTTTCTTTCCTCGTGTATTATACGCGTTTATCCTTCCTTTTTTTATTCAATCTTTTTTAAAAAATTAGATTTTAATCGATCGATTTTTCTGATTTACTATTTTGTTAACCTCGATGTCTTCGTAAGCATTCGCATCGTTTGTTTTATAAGAGAAACGAAAAAAAGTTATTCAATATTATAATCAATCTTTTGAAAAATTTGAAGAAATATAATAATATTCTTCCAGATTAATTTCGCTGCAGTACCATCGAGACACGACAATGTGTGTACGTCCGAAACGATCATTTAAGACTCGAAGTATAGATTCAAATAATATTCAATTTTTTCTTCGTATATATTTTTTCCTTTCTTAGTCAGGTTTTACTAGTAAGCTTTCAGTGTCCAGTTTTTTTTTTTGGTCGATTTATTGTTTATTAGTTTTAAAAGAAGATTGCAAAGCCGAAAGAATATTGTGTATCATTGATATGATGTCATGCTCAAATGAGAAAATGTGCTTTCCCATTTGCTCGCATCTCAACGTGACCACAAGGATACCGCATATGCGTGTGCCGCATCTAATAACCTGAGAGAGGGTCCTTTGTATTGTTCGTCCGATCGGTGATCCTTTATTAATATAAAATTCGTATAGTAGCCGGATACGCGGTGACAATATTATCATTTCGATATGACCTACAACTCGTGAAAAGTTTCGTAAAACATTTCGGCATCCAGGTTGAGCCGGCACCACCAAAAAAATTCGGCGACGTCTATTAAATTATCATTTTAAAAAACGCCGGCTGCTGACAATTTTAATCCATCTGAATTTCGAGAAGTTGCTAAAGTCGATCGAATTGTACAGACTTTTGCTTAGGATCTTCCAGCGAAAATTGGTCAATGTCGAAATTTTTATAATTTAAACGAAACGTATCTATTCCGTAGAATGTGTTATAACTATTATATGCATTTTTATTGTTACAGGCATTCCTGGAACTCCCGGTGATAAGGGAGAACCCGGTGAACCAGGCTTAAATGGCTTAACCGGTCCAGAAGGTCACAAAGGAGAGCCGGGTGCTGTAGGTGCTCCCGGACCGAAGGGATCGCAAGGAATTACCGGATCTGATGGACCGAAAGGTAAAATTTTACTGTCGTGTATATTTCGCAATACTTTTTTATTTTATGTTGGTTTTTTTTTTTTTTTTTTTTTTGATACCAATTAAAATTTTTCAATGTTTTTCTTCTGCGTTAATGCAGGCGAGCAAGGATTGCCAGGCGAACCTGGAAAACCCGGCTCACAAGGATTCCCGGGTCAGAAAGGAAACACCGGACCACCCGGATTAGATGGACCAAAAGGATTTATAGGACCAAGAGGATTGCCAGGTACGAATATAATATTGAAATATGTGAAGTATAATATATACACATATATATATATATATATATATATATATATATATATGTATATGTATATACGCAGGAATTTCACAATCAGTGATTTAACAGGTTTAGCATAATTAAACTGTGCAAAAATACAGTATTTCTCTTATGCCTGATAAGATATCCAGGATTAACAATAATAAAAATCATATTGATACGGATGTTATTTCGTTTTTTTTTTTTTTTTTGGTAAATTATTAATTATCAAAATTGTTTTCCGAAATAAAGGTACTCCCGGAAGGCACGGACTAGACGGGTCTCCTGGTTCAAAAGGCGAGAAAGGAGAATTGGGATTACCCGGATTTATAGGTATCCAAGGTGATGAAGGACCACCTGGACCACCAGGATTAATCGGACTGAAAGGAGACAGAGGTTTTCCCGGACCGCAAGGATCAACAGGAATAGTTGGAGCGCCAGGACTCAAAGGAGATCGTGGATATACGGGTCCATTAGTATGTACATTTTGCTATCGATATCAAATATCTCTACTTTTATGCGTGAAATTTACTCGCATAAAACGAATATTTCGTAAGACGTTCGTCACAAGAAAAAATGATAAAATGCGGCTCGCTCCGTTTAATAAATATATATACGAAATGTGCAAATTTCTTTCGTTTTATTCCGCCTTATAATTTTTATATGTGTGTGGAACGTCAATAGTAGAAGAACGCCTCTTACGAAATTATCGTTGCTCTTTTGATTAAAATCGCTGCGACCTTTTCGATAGTAAAATAATCGTATTATTTCGCGTTGGAAGTAATCGCGCAATTTTCTTACTCGTATTTTAAGTGAGTAAAAGGAACACACATTTAAAAAGTCATTTTCTCTTGCATTCTCATTCTTCTAGGGTCCAAAAGGTGAACCTGGACCAGTATCGGAAAAAGGCCAAAAGGGTGATCCTGGTTTGCCCGGATTACGTGGACCGACGGGACCGCCAGGTCTTGACGGAACACCCGGACCGAAAGGAGATGCCGGTATTCCGGGATACGGTAGACCGGGTCCTGCTGGTCAGAAAGGGGACGCAGGAAGGGCCGGATTAGATGGAAGACCGGGAGAACCAGGTCCGAAAGGTGTTGCTGGCGTCCAAGGAATACAGGGAATGAAAGGAGATATAGTATGTATTACAAATGTTTACTCTGTGATATTTCGGAGACAAGTTGTGTGTCTTCCGATTTTTGATATTTCAGTTGTGCGCAAGTTTTCACTTTACACTTAATCGTTACTCTAAATTCTCCTAACTTTCTTCACTCCATATTCGTTATCTTCCTTTTTCGATTCATCTACCACAGTCGTGCTCCACCTTCTTTCGCTCTCACTATCTCGCTTCGATAAGCTATTAACTCTCTGTTACTGACGCATCTTAATTTCTTATATACTCCTTTGGAAAAGCTTGTTTTTTTGGTTTTTTGTTTTTTTTTTTTACTTCTCTGCAGAATTTCTTATCTGGTATAAAATGTTTGTCGCAAACGGTTCAGTATCCTTGCTAAAAAAAAAGTATCCTTGCTTTTTGTTACCGCTATTTCTCTTTCATATTGTACCGGGTACAACTTCTTTTTCGATATTAATCCTCGTAAACTGACATATTCCTCTTAATTTCCATCTCTCGCTAGGTGCTGTTAGTTCGCTTTGTTATTTTCCTAAACGCTTCATAACTAATCGTATTTTTTTCTGTTTTTATTATTGTTTCGAGAAAAAAATTTCCCTTTCTTTCTGTTATTACGTGCTCCTTTTTGGTTCATATTTGTCTACCATTTTATTTCGATGCTGCTCTTCCGCCTTCTGCTGTTCTTAACGTTCTTCCGTATTTTCAGATTCTTCTCTGATGTCTCATATATATTTGAAAGTGTCGCAAGTTTTATTCGATGAATTGTGTTTGTTTCACCGAAACATACCCGCGCAATATTTATTTAGTCAGTAACGTCCGAGGTTGAACTTTTCATTTTTTACATATATGTCGCATAAATGACGAAACCAGTCGTACTATTTTATTGTATTTATTGTGTTTTTTTTTATAATATATATATATATGCATATTAATGCCATTCGTTTTAATGTGTTTTGAACAATTTCAAGTACAATATAAATAATGTTATATACACTTTTTTAATGAATCGTTCGAATAATAAAAAATACAACGTTAGTGTATATTAACAGTCATTTTACAAGCATTAACATTTGTAATATGTAAAGAGCGGTTGTTTATGGAAGAGAAGAAAAACATTTAGAATCCGATTTTATCCTTACCGGGCGCGAGTATGTTGCAACACATTTGAACATGGTAAATAATATCAGATACAAAATTTTTATCGTCAATTAATTACAGGGAGCCAGAGGATATTCTGGTACACCCGGAGCGCCGGGCTTGGATGGTTCGCCGGGTAAAGATGGATCTCCTGGTTTAGTCGGACCTCAAGGATTTACAGGACCAAAAGGTGATCTGGGAGTCTCTGGAATACCGGGACTTAATGGCACTAAAGGAGAAAGGGGTCCAACAGGTAAAGTGTATATTTGAAGTCAATCTTAGTAACATTTTTTGTTATTGTTATTATTTCCAATTGAACGATGAAATTCGATAATTACATTTAGAAATTCTTACGGTACACATTCTGTTCGCGAAAAAAAAAAAGAACGAATAATAAATATTATAACAGAACGGTCGAGAAATTTCTATAATTCCGATTTAATGGTCTACACAGATGTGAGTGCGGAATTTGCTTGAAGGAGTGGAATTTTGAACAAAAAAAGCGAATGTTTTTTAAAAATTGTTGATCTTTGTTGGAGAACTACAATAATAATCTCGCAGGCCGGTTTGGAAAGTGTATGTTTTCTTAAAGCTGCAAGATAAACAGTGTTTGACTGTAAATTGTATCGCGGTAAAAAATTCGTATGAAAATTTAAGAGCATTGTTACGAAAAACGGAGTTTTAAAAAACGTCAACAACTTCTCTAATCTGAAAATTCAAATAATAGGTAAATGTAAAAGTTTTTTTTTTTTTTTTTTTTTTGTTTTCCTCTTATTTATGCGCGAAGAAACGCTTCGAAAATACTAATAATTTTATTGTATAATTCGGTTTTTCAGGTCGACCCGGAGAATCCGGATATCCAGGACCTCCAGGTGAAAAGGGAGAACGCGGACCCGAGGGACTAGCGATAGATGTTAAAGGTGATAAAGGTGAACCCGGTATACCAGGTATTAATGGTGCACAGGGCATTCCAGGACAGCGCGGTTTCGATGGCGCTGTCGGTCCAATCGGCGAGAAAGGAGACACCGGTCCACAAGGACCAAGAGGATATCCCGGACAACCGGGAATACCGGGAAGGAAAGGTGAATGTGAATTTTAATTTAAATTTAAATTTTGGACGCTTCGAGTGTCTTAATATATACACGTACTCTACGCGGTGTCTAGACCGCGCATGGCTTTTCTTTAGAATTTCACTGGTCACGCAACTATATAGTAGTAGGACAAACGGGTTTATAGTGAGTCAGCGTATGACATATATATATATATATATATATATATTATATAGTAGCAGCAAAAATGTGACGTTAAGTTTTTAATGATTGTACAAATGAAAGAAAAAAAAAGAGCGCTATCTGATGTAGGTATTGTTGAACTATTTGCGTGGACTAATAATTCACAGAAAATTCATGATATTTATGAGAAAGATTATTTCAATTTTAAAATGAACTGTTACGTAATTTCGGCTTCATCCGTACAACATATTAAATCGAATGAAATCAATAAATGTTGTGATCGGCACTAAAATGAGGGTGATGTTCGGGTTACAGCTTAAAAAAAATCTCGCTCTATTCGACTACTCGTGGTGGTGGATCGTGCATTGATACAGTCTTTGTGATATCAGTTATCATAAACCGGTGACAAGGTATGTGTCCCAGTCAGCTGTGTCACACGTTCTACGCATTATGTACTCACCGTATACAAGTTAAATAGTAGTCGGCGAAAGAATGAAACATATCCGAGTAGGTTATTCTTAATTTTATTCATCCAAACTTTTGTTGAATTCATTTCGATTTCTAGCTAGTACGCCCATTTCCGCTAATGTAGACCAGATTTTTTATCAACTTTCTTATAATCGACAAAACAGAATACTGCACGAGTAAAGCCTAAAATTGAGAATTTGTCGTCTTATTTTGCCTCTTTTGTAAATACAGCCTGCTCTGGTAGAATCTAAATACGTATCGAGACTTATATAAACGGTCATAACACGAGGTGAAGATAGTTCGGTAAGCTTTTCAGGTGACATTTTCTTATGCACGGCGATATACATAGATGGGGAGGCTGGCATCTTTCCGCAGAGCGATATTTACAGATGTGGTAATCACTTTTGTAATTTCATTTCTTCGGAAACCTTGAAAATTTCAGCGGACGACGTCATTCGAGCTGATATATGTGTTATCATATCAACAAAATTTTATGCGTAACGTCGTATTAACTATAAGAGTAATCTTACTTGTACGATTTTTTTTTTCTCTCTTTTAATTATGGCAATGCGTTATTTTTTTATATATACCAATACAGGCGATCAGGGATTGCCCGGACCAGTGGGTGCACCTGGATTAACAGTCAAGGGTGAAAAAGGATTACGTGGATTACATGGTAAACATGGCAGAGAAGGTCCGCCAGGAAAGACCGGCGAAAAAGGTACGATCATTTTACATGTTGTAGTTCGAGTTTTTAAAACGACTTTAATAAAGGCGCGCATAATTTATTAGATAAAAATTTAATATTTCGTAAAGTACCGAATGTATTTTAATTTTCGATATAACTTTTTTTATCGATCACGCATATTTAAGCATAGGTGAAGCAGAAGAGGTTTCGATCGGAGTGCCGTACTAAATTTTAATTCGGCATCGTCTATATGATGTGACTTTTTGAAACAAAATTATTTTATATTTCCTCTGCGGTTAAAGTGCAGGACGATACTAGTAAAGAATTGAATTTTAGTGAGGTGTTATAACAAGATTAGAACTATACGCGAATGACGTTTGATTGGCAGAACAGATTTCATGAGTACGTTGTTTGTATATTGTAAATTAATGTTTGATATAGTCTGCCTGGAAATTTAATTCCGAATACACAGAGCATATAAAAAGGCAAAAGAAAAGAAATAAAGGGGTGTCGGAAATGTCATCGTATCGGAATAAATAATACATATATGTACGGCAGGCAATTGAAATAGTTGAAGTACCTTATCTGAACATGATTGAAAAGGATGTTAAATTTCAAAGAAATAGGACAGTTGTAAAAGAAAGAAATATAAGAGAATCGAATGATATAAGAAAAATTGTTGAAACGAATAAAAATGACCGGTAAAAAAATTACGAATTATAAATTAATTTTAAATACAAAATTATAAATGACAGGCCTGTGTATTAATTTTATATCTGTGCACATTTAAGTAAATTATAATTAGTAATATATTTTAAACATCTTCACTAAAATTTTATCATGTGTTCGTTACGCTGTTGTTGTGTGTGTGTGTTTGCTGTTTAGTGAGCGAACGCAAAAGCGAGTAGATTATCAAATCTAAATTCAACTGTGTTATTCGATGCTGATGGAGCCGTTTTATACATTAAACATTTTTCTAAGGGGGCTCGCATAACTGTAGCGAGAAAGTCAGTTTGTAGATTGCAGTACGGAGCGCTTCCGGAAGAAAATATTCGTAGCAATTTCGATTGTATCGTATAGGCGAATGATCAGTCAAGGCGAAAGATGAGGACAAACGGAAGAAACGAGTGGAGAAGAAAGTGTATTACGTAGAAAACGCGCATGGCTTATTATACATGATATAGTGTAGCTGAAAGTGGAAATTTTAGACAAATGGAAGACGTCACCATTACAAGATGTAAGCGGAAACGGAAAGTGAAACAGCTATTAAAATTTTTTGTAAGTAAAAAAAAACATTAGCAGCTATAAAGGAAAGTGCGTAAAAGACAGCAATAAATGAACTGTATGTAGATGAGGAGGAAAAAAAAGTGTATATAAGATAAGAACGAGACGGATAGAAATAATGCAAAGATTGATTAGGAGAGAAATGAGGTAGAAAGAAACAAGCAAGGAAGAAAGAAAGAGAATGAAGGCGGTAGTTGGATATAAATAGCAATAAGGTGGAATGAAAAATGGGCGACATGTGATTGAGCAGGTAGTTGTTAAAGGAAGGATTGCTTTAAAACAAATTAATAAAAAGGAAACGAAAGAAAAATACTTTACGATAATTTATTGCGAAACAAATATTATGTGAGATATAGCGGAAAAAATATTCGCCGGTTATTAATCAGTAAAAGTATATAATATAAGAAGTAATAAAATCATACGCCGTAACAATGAGCATTGTTATAAATTGTTTTTCGTTTAATTTAGGTGACCACGGAATAACGGGACTGCCTGGTATTCCCGGACCCATAGGTACTCCGGGACCAGTTGGCCCTGTTGGCGATGTAGGTCTACAAGGGCCTCCAGGCTTACCAGGAAAGCCGGGAGAAGACGGAACTCCTGGTACACCGGGTGTCGACGGACCGCAAGGTCTAATTGGACCAAAAGGTGATGCCGGCTTACCGGGAGCATATGGCGCGCCTGGAGAAAAAGGAGATCAGGGACCAGCGGGTATAATTTCAAATAAATACTTAGTTTGTCTAGAGTTAGCATTATTTTAAATTCAAACGAGCCTATTGTTAAAAAATTAACCGTGTTTTGTTTGTTTTTTTTGAAGTTTTGATTTTTCGGTTAATTTACATATTGCCCCGTTATTGAAGTATTTGATCCGTTGCATATTTGAAATGCTAGCATTTTGCTTATTCATTTATTTTTTCTTATTCTACTGCATTTATTATTCGGAGATTTGTCTCTACAGGTGCAAAGGGAGAACAAGGTTACCCCGGACAAAAAGGAGACAGAGGCTACGCAGGAGTTCCCGGAACAAATGGTAATCCAGGTTTAAGAGGAGAACCCGGAATTCCGGGCCGCGACGGACTTCCAGGTCAGCAAGGCGCCGCAGGACTGAGAGGAGAGAAAGGTGATGTTGGATTACCGGGTCAGATTGGGCCGAAAGGAGATAAAGGTTTTGCAGGTAATTGTCGAGAAAAAGATTAAAAAAAAAAAAATCGCTATGTTATTCTATTATCGTCTGTAAATATACTTATTTCAATATTAATTTAACGTAAGTGAATTAACGCTTTACGTCGAAATTAAATAGGCGAGCCGGGATATCCTGGCGCGAGAGGACCTCCAGGTAGAGACGGCCAGCCTGGAATAGATGGAGAAAAAGGTAACACAGGACCACCGGGTATAGATGGAACTCCCGGATATCCAGGTACAGCCGGAGCTAAGGGTGAATCTGGCAGAGAAGGTTTCCCAGGATTACAAGTAAGAACTTGTTTTGCTATTTTGGTACATTTTGTAGTAAATTATCGTAAATGCCGAAAATGTTAAAATCGAAAGGGGGCATAAATCGTGCGTTTATATTATTATTATTATTATTATTATTATTGTTATTATTATTATTATTATCATTGTTATTATTATTATTATTATTATTATTATTATTATTATTATTATTATTATTATTATTATTATTATTATTATTATTATTATTATTATTATTATTATTATTATTATTATTATTATTATTATTATTATTATTATTATTATTATATGCGTCTGTGCACGCGCATGTATGTATGTTATTAATTGGAAACAGAAATTTTTCTTTCTGTCGTTCGTTCGTTACATTAATTTTTTTAACGAATAAATTAAAATAAAATATTACGTATGTGTGCAAAAAAAAAAAAAAATGAAAAAAATTGAGAACTGTTTTTTGTTCATCGGATACGAAAACGCTACTAACAAGAACAGGTAATTGAGCAGCCGTTTGCGTAATTTTTTCCGCTTCGGCGTGCCGACCGGAATTAATGAATTAAATCGAAGGTTGATATTCGGTTCGAACGAACATTTAAAATTAGTTCGCCGCATCCAACTGTTTAAGGAACATTTATACGTTTATTTTCACTGATTTCAGGGTCCTCCGGGTAATCCGGGACAGAAGGGAGCAGCGGGATTACCGTGCGAACAACCGGAAGATTATTTAACTGGAATATTGATGGTGAAACACAGTCAAAGTGCCGATGTGCCAAAATGTTATCCGGGACAAAAAGAATTGTGGACCGGATACAGTTTATTGTACATAGAAGGAAACGAACGAGCCCATAATCAAGACTTGGGTAATTTTTTTTTGAAATTACGAGTATTAAGTTTTTTTTTTTTTTTTTTTTAATTTTCGACCATTTTTATCTTTTAAAGAATTTCAGAAACAACAGTCTGTCCATGAAATCGCGCCTTTTCGAAATATTTAAATTGTCAACAAATTCACCTTCTTATAGAAACAAATGTTTTTAGCGGCGTCTATTTTTAATAGGAGTCCTTATCATTGTGCGTGCATTTGAAAATTTGAAAGTAAGCGAACGGAAACACTGTGACGAACGTTCGGTTATATTTCAAAGACGTAAAAATAAAACACACCGACTAGCTTTTTTAACATTATCTACAAGCATACTGAAAAACGAGATTTTTGAAAATGGTGTGATTTCAGCGAGACATACGTTATTCGGAACTAGAGTTAACGGAATTCTTAATTATCCGAAATATATCATTCCGCTCGCCATTTTAATTTAATGAAATATTCACATTTTAATAATTCCCGAATTTCGGAGCAGCCTGCGATATTTTCTTCGCGACGTTAAATTTTGGATTTATTTGCGTTTCCTTTTAGAGTTTTTACAATGCGCTATGGTTATCGTATTCGACAGTTTAATAATTCGAGCGTTTATTCTGCGATACGATATTGAAAGTTTCCTATTTTAGATTAATGGCTATAAAAAGTCTGCAAAAGTTTTTTTGATGTCATCGGAAATCGCGCAAGAAATAATTACATTTGGAACGTCACACTCGTAGATATACTAGTGTCATCGAGTACGGTTGGGGCACCAAAAGATACTAATTTTCGATTTTTTTCAAAAAAGATTAGTCTTGAAGTGACTCAAAAAAAGGGAAAATATCGGTTAAAAATATATAGTAATTTGTACGAGTTTTCAGAACAGTTAGAAGAAAATCTCTATTAAATTTTTTAAAAAAAAAACGAAGAAATATGTATATATTTACAAACTTTGGACAAGAAGTTTTGAAATTATCGACGTATATACCTGTTTAAAATATTAAGCGTTGTGATCAAGATCGAACGGTCTGCAGCAGAACTCGTAATCCCGGGTGTTATGTAAGAAATTGACATCGCTATTGATTCGGTCTCTGTGTGTTTGTCGCACGACATATACATATACATATATATATATATATACATATATATATATATATATATATATATATATACACATATTTAGAGACTAAGTATAAAAGAGAGTCGTCACTTGATTCGAAAAGGTGTGAAAGCAGCCAGCTATGGTGTGGCGTAGTTAGTTAGACAGCGGTGTTCCGTTCGGGTGGAGTTTAAATCCCGATGTCGTGACACTTCCGAAAAAAAATTAAATGTTTATAATTAACGTACAGGAAGGTGGTGGTGGTGACTAGGTAAACGTAGAAAAATATTGCTGCGATCGCTACATCCCTTAGAGCTTTGTTCGAAACCAAGACGGCACAATTTTTGCGCGCATCATTGGTCGAAGAAAAAACGCTTTCAGTGTACCGCATCATCAAACATATTTTTGACGTTTAGTTGTGGATTCGAGGTGCTGCTAAGAATTCACTAATGAATAGTCTAGGGGCCTGTTTGGAAAACAAACTAAACTGACATCAATAAAAAAACCGGGTCATTATCGCGGCTAATTGTTTGTTTTTTTTTTTTCGTCTGAATTTCTTCGTACTAACAATTTTACTCGCTATACAAAGAGTGCAAGATAAATGTCTGTAATTACCATCGAATTCCTTAAATACTGGAATGTGCTCGAGAAAAAAAATTGATTAGTTTGCTATTCTTAATAGTGATTTGTTAAAACGTTTCTCCTAATAATCTTTCATTATTTGATAAAAGATATGTTGGAAAGTTTAAGTCGCCTTTATTGTTTAAATACGCAATAATAAATAATCCGTCCGAATTGAATAAACTCCTAAATAGAAAATTCCGGATGACTTGTATGCCCGAAATGTTTATACTAACGAACGTGTTTAATATGTTTACACTAGGTCATGCTGGCTCGTGCGTACGCCGATTTTCGACAATGCCTTTCTTGTTCTGCGACTTCAACAACGTATGCAATTACGCCAGCCGAAATGATAAATCATTCTGGTTGAGCACGAACGAACCGATACCGATGATGCCGGTAGAAGAATATAGTATACAGAAATACATTTCAAGGTAAAATATCCTTTAATTGTGCCCTCAAAAGTGTCGTCGAGAAACTATTCGCTAATTATTATTACAGTTATATTTTTTTTGGAGTATTATTGCTGTTCCCATTTCTTTCTTTCTGTATCTAGTATTAGAAACTCAACTTATTTTTAGGGAAATATAATGTGTACATTAAAAGTGTCTTCAACACGACATGTTCATCATAGATCAATGAAGCAAGTTAATAATCTCCGATGATTATTACTGCATAGTTCGATATCGGATAAATTCCATTATCACTTTTTAATGTCCAGCATTTGCTGTTTCAGTGATTCCGTTATGCACAACTTTCACGCAATATTTTACGAAATAAAAGAATTCGATCATTTAAGAGCCATTCCCATTTATAATTGTATAGTTGCGCGCGTGTTTTATAAACATCTCGAATGGTTGGGTTTTTTTTGGCCTTTACGACACAGTACGATGATGAAAAAGTAAAATCACAAGAGTGAAAGGCAAAAACAATTCCCACGTAATAGATATTTTGTTGTTTTTTTTTTAATAGAAGTTTATGATTTTCGATTTTTTTTTGAAAGCAGTGGTATAGATTTTTCTTTTTTTAGTACTTTATCTGCGTTTCATCGATTTCATTAAAAGTTCGCACTTAAGCAAACTATTGTACTTTTTTTAAATGATAACTATAGGAGTGTGGTTTTACGGACCAACCTGCGCAAGGAGCCTCTCCTTCTTTTACTCGCTTCGAATGCAGCCCGCGGCAAATTGTCCAATTATTAAAACATTAAACATGTTTGTACTCCTGTACACTACTATGAAGGAGTACTGTAAATTGCGGTTATTGGTATAGAACAAAATGATGATAGAATTATTTCTCTATTAAAAACCGGAAATTCTTTCTCTACTACTACAGCGGACGTTGCCAGGGCGTGAATGAAGCGAACACAGTATAGGCCATGTTCGATTGCTCGCAGTTATTTCTGCCCATCGGTTGAATATCAAAATGATGAATTTCGACACTGTTTATAATGGGAAAAAACCGAAACACCAAATAGAGTGTGCATTAAATTCCCATTTTAACAGAACTGGAAAAAAAAGGTTTTTAGGAACGACATTTTTTATTTATTTGTAAAAAAAAAACCGTTCAAAGTTAAATTTTTTGCGCCATCACGTTCTTACTTATCTGCGCGATAAAATTTTGACCATTAATGACTTTTGCGATACACTCTCAGGTGTTCAAAACAAGCGAACGTAAATATATAAACAATTGTTAAAATAGAATTTTTTTTTTTTTTTGAAAACCCGACATAAACCAAACAGTCAAATCTACACCCGTAAAAATGTTACATTTAGGCTAAACGCTAACACACGGATCACTTTTCGACCACAGCGCAGAACCACAAAATCAAAAAAAACTGGTCGTCTATGATCGCGTTATTGAGCCATATTCACCAGTCACTTTCTAACAACCACTCAACGCCGTAATTGTATTGTTGTTATTATTGTGGTGGAAATGTGTGGTCCGAGCAAACAAGTAATGCAACCATAAAATTGTGGTGGAAATGTGTGATCCGTTAATACTCACACAGACCATACATGACAACCGCAAAAAATTATAAATTGCGGTCGAAAAGTGGGGCTGTGTGATTTTAGCCTTACGTTTTTTTGTTGTTTTTTTTTTTGAAAATCGAATAGAGGAGCACAGCTTGACTAAAAACTTTCTATATATTAACTTCCGAGTGTTCGGAGGCGAAATTTTTTTCTCGGCTATTTAAAAAGAACACTTCTTCTCTATTCGAATTAATATTGAAAAACCGGTAAAATTTTTCGATAATACAAAAAGGTAGAGAGTATACCATAAAAATCTGTTTTTTTTTTTTTTGTTTTTATTTTTTTCCAAACTGCGAATTAATTAAATTTATTGTTTTCGAAAAACCTCCACGTAACTCAAAAATGAAAAACTGTTTCTGCTAAAATTCGTAATGAAAAACAAACGAGAAATAACAAAACCAAAACGGATTTTCATTCGAGCAGAATTTAAATTTCAAATAAGCTAAAAATGTACAAGACAACTTTAAGCGTACGTAGAATTTATTTATGTATTTCTAGTGAATTTTTTCTATACCGATTTTGAAGCGAAACGAAGCAATGAAAATTCTCGGACAAAGTTTTGACGAGAGATTTCTCAATTGTCTGTTTTATTTATTTATTTATTTATTTATTTATTTATTTATTTATTTATTTATTTATTTATTTATTTTTTCGAATCAACTAGCACTGAACGTGTAAATTAATTCATTTAATTTACCCGCATACTTATTTGAGGCCGTAGCTGTTTCTCACGGATTTTGACCGGTTTTGTTTTAAATTTCAGGTGTGTCGTATGCGAAGCGCCGTCAAATCTCTTAGCCGTACACAGTCAGTCATTATCAGTTCCGGAATGTCCTTCAGGATGGGATGGATTATGGATTGGTTACAGTTTCGCAATGGTAATTTTTTTCCACGTGTCGTTTATATTCTTCTTCTTCTTCTTCTTCTTCTTCTTCTTCTTCGTTGGTCGTAATCCGCCGATAGAAGGAATATCGTCACCATTACGGCATCTTCAATTTTTTCCCGCCATTGTATTCGATCATCCACCATCCGTTTACATTCGATAATTGATTTTTCCTTTAATAAATTTCTAATTTCTATCCGTCCATTTAATATCTTCCTCTTTGGCGAGTTCCCTGCACTTTCTCATCAATTATTAATTGTAGCATGGGGTATTACGCATAGTATGGCCAAAGAACCGCGATATACTTAATGAATCGTCGCCGGATAATCTACGCTTAATGTCGAGTGTGCGTGTAAAATGGAAGCATTCGTTTGCTTTGCTGTCCGGGCTATCCGTAACATACGTCTCCAAACCCACATTTCGAAGCTATGCTCTATACGTTGTTTATCTCTTTTGCTTTCACCGTCCGTGTCTCTGCCGCGTACAATTTTTGATTTTTGAAGTTTTCCTATTACCGATACCATGAGCGGGGTTTCATTCCGTTATCGCGGTAAATAACTTTTTCCCGAACAAACTGTTTTCGGGATTTTAGAAGTGGCTCAGAAACGGTCAACACTTCTTTTTAGAGGTCGATTCCTTTCGGAGTTCGGTTTCGCTGGTTCCTGGGCACATACTGTTTGTATTGAATTTCTTTTTCACGAACTAACAAGATTACTCTACCTTTTTTTTTTTTTTTTTTTTTTTTAACGAAGCCAATATCGATTTGTTAATACTGGTTTCGGGTCTCGCTTTATTAAATGACACAGTGTGTATAACACAGTGTCAGAGGTAGCCGGGTAAAATACAACCCTTGGAATTCCTCCGCATTTCAATACACACCCATCTACAATTCAGTGAAATTTTATTCAGATGCCATATCAATTTAATCGGAAGTAAAGTGAAGCTTGAGGTAATTTTGAAATTAATACCGTAATCTTCAGATGGAGATTTGAACAGCATCCTATCAGCTTTTTACCTTTACCTAGATGACCTCTCTGCTATAATAAATACCGCTTATATTTAATCCATTACATATATTTAATCCATTACATATATTTAATCCATTACATATATTTAATCTATTACATATATTTAATCCATTACATATATTTAATCCATTACATATATTTAATCTATTACATATATTTAATCCATTACATATATTTAATCCATTACATATATGCCGCGAAGAATGTACTTTGCGACAGAAAGTTAAATTTGGAAATCAAGAAGAAGGTGCTAAAATATTATGTATGGTCCGTGCTCTTATACGGGTGCGAGACGTGGACAGTAAAAGCACATATGGAAAAGCGCATTTCATCATTTGAAAAGTGGTGTTATCGCCGGATCTGGAAGATACCATGGACTAGAAAAATGAAAGATGCGGAAGTATTACAATTGATGAAAACGGATCCGGTGCTAATAGGCATAATTAAAAAACGCAAAATTAATTTCTTTGGACATTTCATGAGAGGATCAACATATCACCTTCTGCACACAATAATGATGGGAGCGGTAGAGGGTAGGAGGGGACGAGGAAGAAGAAGGATTTCTTGACTCTAAAATAATATTAAGCAATGGACTGGAGTTACAAAAGTAGAGGAGAATTGTTCCAGATTGCAAGAAATCGAGACGCATTTCGTGACATATGGTTGAATCCATGAAAAGTGGTTAAGCTACACCCGAATCGGGTTGCACGAAGAAGAAGAATATATGCCGCGCTGCGAAACTAGAACGAGACAACCACCGACACACATCGACTTTGATAGCCGATGCGGCACCTCAACTATATGTACTAAGAACTCTTCTACCCCATCGATCTCATTAACGACATTATTATCTTTTTCAGTTTTTTCATCTCACGCACGCGCCTTTTTTTCAATTTCATCCAAACATAATTGCGAATTTTTTATATACGTTCCTTTATTTTATATTAATCAACAGCAGGAAGTAGTACACCTGGCCGCGTACTATAATATAATACCGCCGTTAGTTCGAAATTATCATTACGTGTATCAATCTTATTTTATTCGTCGGTGTTTTTGTTACAGCATACCGGTGCCGGTGGAGAAGGCGGCGGACAAGCCTTAGCTAGCCCAGGTTCTTGTTTGGAAGACTTCAGATCGACGCCATTCATCGAGTGCAACGGAGCTAGAGGCAGTTGCCACTACTTCGCCAACGAGTTGAGTTTCTGGCTAGTAACAATCGACCAAGAGGACCAATTCAACACGCCGCAGAAACAGACTCTGAAGAATAACGATTTGCGTAGTAGAATAAGTAGATGCCAAGTGTGCATTAAGGTCAACTAGTCTTAGGTACGTTTATTATTGCAACGCACAGAGCACTTTTCTCGTCTAGCTATTTACTTATTGCGCCTTTGATCTAAAATGATGCCTCAGATACCTTTTTTACTGCTCTAATCTGTACAGTTACGAAAAATTTATAATGTCTTCATAATTTGATTTTGACCTTCTCTGTCGTTTTTTTTTTTTTTTTTTCTAATGTAATCGAAGCGAATGTTTTTTCTTTTTTATCGATTCAAGCGAAGGAGCGGAAGTGAAATTACCGAAAAACACGTTGCATTAGATATCCCCTGCTGGGACGAAGGAATGTTTTTTATAATTTTTTTTTTATTTTAAAATAAGTTGTAGGTCCCGCAAGGCATACTGCCCGTCTGCGGGTACCCAACACGCTTATTATCGTTTATTCGACGAATATGTTACATATGTTATAATATTTCGTTACAATTAGTTTTCATAATTACACAAGGTGTGTAATGAAACAAAATAATAATACTAATAATACTAATAATAATAATAATAATAATAATAATAATAATAATAATAATAATAACAATAATAATAATAAAAAGAAGTACAAACAAAAAAGAACTACTTATTGTTATACAACAATTCCATACTAGATTTTTGACAGCTGCGAATGGTCGATTCTCCGCCACAGCCAGCTCCCATTTTGTGTCTATTTTAATGTCACTCATTAATATTGTGTCAACTAACCATCGTTTAATTATTACTTTCCTCTAGGTTCCTATCTCTTTTTGCATTAAATGTGACCAAATGTAAACCAATACGTCGAAAATTAGATTTAACTCGCTGCAGGCGTTGTAAATCAGATTACTCGCGGATTTTGTTAATAATTAGGAAGATTTTAGTATTGCGAAATTGGTTGTTGGATAGAATTTTTCTGATCAAAAATTTAGGTTTTTAATGTTTAGAGAATTTAGCTTGAAATCGGAATTGTGGAGATTTTTTCATTATATAAAAAATTACAAAAAAAATTGCCCATCTTTTAGCGTTATCATTTTTGAGTTTTCAATAGAAATATGTATATACTGTGAGAACAACTTTTTTCTTTTCTTACTTCTTTTTCTTCTTCTTTTCTTTCTTCTTTTTTTTCTTCTTTTCTTTATTCTTCTCTTTATTCTTTTCTTTATTCTTCTCTTTATTCTTCTCGTTTTTGTTTTTTGCAGTATCGCAGAAACATGTAAGTTAAAAACAGCTTCCCCTTTAACGATGTCCGAGTGTACGCTTAAAGAAGTTTCCTTCCCGTTCGGGCAGGTTTAACGAGTTCTTCGAAGTTCTTTAACTGCACAGGACATGCACTTTTCCGGTGAGTTGATAGACTGCCTGAATTTTCTGATTCACCTTGGAAATTATTCATAAGTGTTCTCCTCCGGTGTTTTTTAGAGATAAAAATCTTGAAGAAAGGAAACTGCTCCTTACCTCATTCCACCTCTGACCGGTGTTAAATATTGTTGTTTCACCTACACGCCGTGTAAACTTTTTAGTTGTCGCGAAAGAAAAAACCGTTCCCGGTTCTTCGACAGTCGTGTACCCTGTGATTAGTCGATCATCTAGTTATAAAATATGAAGATCACAGCTACTGTTTGGCGTAGTCGGTTAGGTAATAGGGCCTGCTTCGAACCGCATTGAAAGCACTAACGGCCCCCCCCCCCCCGGGGGGGGGAGATACAGGACATTTCTCCTTCCAAAGAACCAAAGCCTCTTTGAAAAAATTTGTCATAATAGGGAAACACTTAATTTATGCTATAATAGACTTGTATTAATTTTACCTACGGATTTTAATAATTAATATTTAATAGTGTTTTCTAGTAAAACTATTAATGTCACGTTATTTTATTTTAAACCCAACTGTCATCGATCTTTTGCCGTTTTTATTTATTTTTAATTTTTATTTTCTAATTTTAATTAAAAATAGAGTTCAATGAGAAATATATTTAAACTTCCCCATGGGGACAAAGAGAATTCGGATCGGATTACTAACAAAAATATTAAAAAGAAGTAAAGTGTCTAATATAAGAAATACTACCTTTCTTAATATTTCTAAACTACCATTCTTTAGGTATAATTTTATAATTTCATTTTATTTTTCACCGTTAAAAATAAAACAAAAGTTAAATTAAATATTGTAATAATTATGTATTCCTAAAAACGCATTTTTATGAATTTCTGAAAAAGTGGTCGTTATTTGATTTTCTTTATGAAACAAGGGGTATTTCTCAAATCTACTGCCTACCGCAGAAGATATTACGTAATTATATAATTTCCCGCCTCCAAAATGTCTCTCTGGATCTGCCCCTGATTGAAAGGGTGCAAAAAAAAAGTTTAATTCATGGACTTTCCCCTCCTCCCCACCCTAAAAAAATGGAGAATTTTTTTTGGCATAATTATTTAACGCGCGTAAAATTTAGCTACTAGAATTTTACATTAAAAAAGCGCGTTAAAAATAGTATTGCTATTTTATTGATGTTACGAATACACCTCTTAAGAATCAAAATGGGAGCATCCTCCACCGTGTTTTCGAGTATATCACTACATCATCTGCATCGTTTCAAAAACACACTATTCTAGACGGCGTATGAATATGCTCTTTTGTTTTAAAATTATTGATTTCTTGAATCACGGAAAAATCAAAAAAAAATGCACCTATTCATATATATATATATATAGATGTTAATTTTAAGAGTCCCAAAGGTTGCTCAAGTTTGATCTGTTTTAAATTTTACTTTATTCACTAAGAATATTTAATAAAAGTTTGATCGCGTACCGGAAAACACGAACGTATTGTGAATATTTATTATCGGAAAATTCTAAACGTCAAATTTTAATTTAACGTTTTTTTTTTCTTTTCAAATGGATAGAAAAGTGTGCGATTTTGTAGTGCTGCTCTGTCTTTTTAAATTCGTTTACTGCCATTTGCAATAGCTTTTGCGCGTCATGACCTTTCGAGCTTTTGGAAAATTGGTTCTCAACGTGCTTTGCGAGCCGGCACGTCAAAGAAATGCCGAAAAGTTGCAACTTATTCGCCGGCTAAGGAACCAGCAGAGAGATTTCCGCCTCACATATTCTCTGTTATTAAGACAAATATTACGCGCCAGATCTGAAAAACGACGACAACGGTTTTCTTTTCCGGTGGTCTCTTACATCCTTGTTGACTTCTTCTAGAGATACCTGGTCGCTCTGATTTCGTTGTCACTGCGAACTTCCTTAATCGCGCTCGGACAGTGATCAATTTCTCAGTAAACTCTCTTCTATTCTTATCCTTAAGGAGTACAGTTGCCTTTTTCCTCGTTCGTTATTTTGCAAGTTCACACATCCTTGATTTCAATTATTCCCTTCTCCGCGATGTTCCAATCTATTGATTTCCGTGTACGCTTATAATCAATTGCTTTTTCCTCTTCTCATCGCGTTTTCGCTTTTTTTTTTTTTTTTTTCTATCCTCATCTTCCTATAACATTGATTGGTGATCCTAATCATGTTCTCTAGGGCTTTTTAAGCTGAATGTTTATCAGCAAAGTTTCCCAAGCTATCTGGGCCTTCCTACTCCTTATTACTTTTCGTTTATCTTCCTACTTCTGTTTCGCACAATTCCCTCATTAGATTTTTCTTTTTCTCTTCTATTTAATATCGGACAATAGAAAAAGCTTCTTCCTCTGTATGCCTTTCGTTGGTGTCCCTCTAAAAAAAAAAAGAAAAAAAAAAACCACAAAAGATTGAAAATTGCAATTAAACGTTAAATCAAGAAGGAATAAAATAATGAACCAAAAATTCGAAATGAACTGAGGTTCAGATTATATATATATATATATATATATATATATCAGGATTTTATTGCCAAGTGTTTTATTTAGGTTTCAAGAAAATCGGTAAGAAAGTTATAAAGAAAATTAAAGTTACGTAAAAATTTACCGTATACATATGATGTAAGATTCGACATATTTTAAAATAGGATAAATTACCGATAAAGCAGCGTAAAAATTCGCTAGAATTTCGTCGCGACTAATTACTTTTCAGTCTAACGATTGTCAGTACGCTGCAGTATTATTACGTTCAATTTGACGGATTTAAATATAATATGTGTATAAAAGCTTTTTTTTTCTAATTTTCAGCTTCGGCCACCCCAAGTATAAATTCGAAATAATTATCTAGACTAGAGCCGGTTTTTTTTATTTGAAATCGTACGCTAAGTTGACTTTTAATATTATTTTCGATTTTTCAGAAACCGCGTATCTTCGAGATTTAGTCATTTTAAGGATAACACACTGCCAATATAGTAGATATTATGTGTACGTAATTAAAGAATAGCGAGTAAATTGTTCGTCATTACATTCAGGTTCGTAGGCGCGCGTATAATGAGCAGTGCAATTATTTTTGTAATTTCGTTCGTTTTTTCCGTTATAATTTAAAGTAATTTAAACTAGCCCATTATTATTATTATTATTGTTACTTATTATTATTATTTATTATTATTAGAATGTAAGAAGAGCGAAGCTTTCAGAATGATAATGCGATTATTTTACCAAGATGATTAATCAAAAAAAGAAAAAAATTGTTTACCGTTTTTATCTTACGCATTTTTTATTTCGTGACTATTATTATATCATTGTTATTTGTATTATTAATAATTATTAACTATTAATGCGTTATTATTAATATTACTGTTATTATTGCTAATAGTTATTATTAATATTATCGTTAATATTTTTGTTATTAATTGTTACTACTATTTATGTTATTATAATTGTCAATAGCCCGATTTTTGTTTTTTTTCTTCTATATTTAATATTATTTTAAGAAAATTATGTTATCGTTGTTTTTTTTTTTTCTTTTGTATTACGTATTATGTTAATTCTCTGCATATCATGTGTAGTTATGTTATAAATTTTTAATTACCAAGATATTATACACATATTTTTGCTCTCTGCTCGATGATTCGTTATTTATTTACTGATTTTTATAATGTATCGGAAAACTACGACGAGCGGCGTTTGCAACAAAATTTTTAAACTTTTATATTCAACGGTGGTAAAATTTTTTCCGAGGGAAAAAGAAAGAGTAGGCATTTGTTTTTGCGGCCAGGATAAAAAAATTTAATATAAATGAGACGTGTGTTCTCTGATTAGTTAAAAGTTCCTTCAATTTAGCCGAGATCGCTATAATCGAGTTGCTTTAACAATCGTACCATTAAATATATAGTCGTGGCCTTAACTACCCCCTCTAGTGGTGATGATTAATCGAAATCAGTTAAATCTGGAACGTAATAAAACTTTTTTTCCTGCGCCTAGCTTCCGACAATTTTTCTTTTGTATAAGTTCGTAGTTTATGTCATTTGTTATATTATATATATATATATATATATTGATATGTCGTCGCGTTTGATCTAGTGGCTAAAGCGCTTGACTTCCGATCCGGCGGTCTCGGGTTCGATACCGGGCGACGACAAAAATTATGCGGCGCTAGTTTAGTTCACAGCAGTATAGGCACATTTGGGCTGCATCTGTAGCGCGATGACAAACGACTATAATCAGTTCCGAATATAGTCGTGCGAGTGCGCGCTAGCTAGCGTCGCATAGAAACACTCAGCCGACGAACAATCGCATCAACGTGAGTAAAGGCCAGTCGTCTTGGTTCGCCTCGCCATTGGTACCCTTTCTCACGTTGTCGGCAGCACGGAAGCTAGGCTGCGCTCCTGCTTACGTGCTTATCCATTGCGTGGCTATTCTATCCCCTAATTCTCCTCTGAATTTAGGGGATAATCTCATACTCGGAATCGAGTGAGAATAGACGATATTGATATAACTCCTGCTCCGGTTCCTATACAATCTGCAGTAATGTGTTATTATCGACATGATCTTATAGAATGGCAATGTTTTATTAATGAAATCCCCCCGCGTTCCACGATTATTATATATTACCCATTGTCAAATTATGTGCCCAAGTGAGATAAGCTGTTCTCCCTCCACATTCGCGTGAATTACTCGATGGTGATATTATTATCAGCATCATAAAGGTAACATCTCCCATTCGGGAGGTTGCACATGACGAACACACTATATATGTCGGCATCTGGCTGATTTTATTAACTGGAAAAAACCATTAATTTCCGTGTTTGTGTTGATTAGTTCTACTCTTTTCCTTCCTCTGAGTGCTTTTCCCCTTGAATTTTACCCTGTACTGCCAAATTTATACCGAGTTTATATTATTATATTTCCGGAGTTCTTGCGTACCCGGCATGGATTCGGCGTATGTAACGTATGAACACGTTCTCTCATTTCGTTTGTAAGCAAGTCTTCTTCTCTTCCGTATGATTCCGAATTTTTTTTTTGTTCTCCACATTCCTACTGACTTTTTTCAGATTTCGTTTGCCATTTCGTTTATGCTCAATGTATACGTTTCATTTGTGGTATTATTTTAACTTCATCTATACTAGCGCGTACCGGTGGATATCGATGTGTTTTTACTTGCGCATTCAAACTGTGATTGAATAACGGTAAATCGGATGTCCATAGTCAATTTTTTAAGTATAGTCTTCCTTATAGCCGCATTGCGTACAGAGCATAATATACATATCTTTACGTATAAAACAAACATATAGGAGGGTCGCGATCCTCATCAAAGTCGAACAATATTACCGATAAGTCGCTGAATAAACGCAGCATGTGCCCCGGAAATTAAACATTAATAATCGTGAAATGTATCTTCATTGCCGAAATTTTTTTTCGACCAGATGAACTAATTTAAGTACCTACCATTGAGAATTATTACCGTAAATAGAAAGGTGGACATATTAAAAATATACCGGCGCTTATCTTACTTTCTTTTTATCAAAAAAAAAAAAGGTTCTAATGGTTTGCAAACACCCCGTGTCGTCGAATGATACTTGAGAATTTTTGAAATTAGCAGAGATTTGGCAGAAAACTATTTCAGACACTAGAAGTTCGCTTTACAAAAAAATAAAAAAAAAAAAAACAAAAAAAAACGGAAAAAGGATGCAATGTGTTCATGGAAAATTTTCTTCGGGAAATTCTAGATCATTATTTCCGAGAATATTTCTTGAGTTTTCATAAATAAACGTATTTAATTTAGGATACTTTAACATGCTCCGGTATTGGAATTAACATAAACTGTGAATCCTTTTATTTTTATCGCGTGAAAAAACCCGTTAAGAGAGGATTATGAAAAAATTATTTACATCAATCGAATTTCGCTGTACAATATTTCGGTTTTCGAGGATAGCTGAAAAATCCGAAAGAAACGTTTGAAAATTAACAGAGTTGTTCTGAAATTTGACAAAAACATTATTATAATTCGATGTTTTTAAACTGTCGATAGGAGCCGATTAATCTTCGCTGTTTATCAATATAAATTACTAATTTCACTTGTAGACGATAGATGTCGCAGTATTCATTGAAGAGTAAATTTTTCAAGTCTTGATTACAGTGTCTCTACTACTTACTTTAGTATTAAAAATTATATAGATATATACAGTGAGTTCTGAAAATATTCGGAAATCGTTGAAAAAAAAGATTTGTTATTTATAAATGAACAAGCAATGATTTATTAATAAAAATCTAGCATAACACGTAAATAATAATAAAATTTAAAAAAAATCAAATAAATTAACACGGCAATAAAAATAAAATATCAAATCAAAAAAACCGGCAACAAAAATAATCGGAAATCTAAAATTTTACATCAACAGAATAAAATTAAAGTTAAACTGCGGAACACGTTAATACTTTGTATGTTTACCGCTTTAGCTCCGATAACGGCTTTCCCAACGATCAGGCAAACTAACTTATTCAGGTAATCTGACGGAATTTGTTCCCCTGCTTCCCTTTTTTTGGAAATAAAGGGGGGCTTCGTGCACATTTCTATCTAAGTAATGCCACAAATTCTCGATCGGGTTGCAATCAGGTGATTGCGGAGGCATTTTCAACACTTTCGGACAGTTATAGAAAGTAACCCCATTTTCCTCTTGCCTTTCGAGCTTTCTGTTTTGGATCATTATATTGGTAAAATTTTAACGACTACCACTTTGAGGAAGATTGTTCTTTAAAATATCAATGTACATATCGGCATTCATATTGCCTTCAATAGAAACCAACGCGCCTACTCCACTTGCCGCAAAAAAGGCCCCAAACCATGAGACGACCGCCGCCATGGTTTGCAGTTGGATTTAAACCTTTTTCTTCAAAAATTCTATATTAACTCTTTGCTTGCCATTGCTTCCGTCAATGTTGAACACTTGAACTAGTCCGTAAAAATAACATCATTCCAAAATGATTTATTAAATCGATTTTTTTTATTTACTCTTTAGAAATATAAGGTTTTTTTCTTATAGTCATTGTAATTATACCCATTATTCTTTTTTATTATTCTACGAGAAGAACCGTTTGTAGCCAAACTATTTTCTCAGTCCTTGTATTTATCTCGATAGCTATTTTTGGCGCCCTTATTTTCGCAGATTTTGCTATTGTTTGTGCGATAAACCGTGCCGATCTTGAATAGAAAGTTTCGGAGCGGTCTTCCTGTCTGCGGAATAGATTAAATTCTATCTTGTTTTTTGAACCGGTAAATAATATCGTATACGGTACTTTTTGATGTTTTCGATAATTTCGAAATTTTTCAAGTCCGTTCAGACCTTTTGAATGATCAAAAAAAAAAACTAACTGACGCATTTCAACCGAAGTATTACACGATTTTCTCTACCCATTTTCAAAATAGTCGTCACTATTTGATTATCCGCACACCATTAATTTCAAAAATGTCACGTTGTGTCTCAGAATGGGAAAAACGTTGATTAAGCGTGTTTAGCACGTGTATTGCGCACGCAGCTATACTTCACACGTATTGTTTCATCGTGTCCGAATATTTATGTTGCGTGTAATTTTTCGGGGGTTTTCCTTTTCTTTTTACTGTAGCCGCGTCACTGTACTCTTTTTTCTTATTACGTTGATGCATTTGTGTCATTCTCGGTGTATTTTTATTATTAAACCATTGATTATTTATTTACATGGGCGTCGCCAGCGGGGGCAGGGGACAGCTCCCCCCCCCCACTGGAGCTTCGAAACTTTTTAATTAACTGGTCATAATGAGTATTCATAGGCGCGTAATCATGGACAATTCGGAAGACTTTTATAATAAAGTAGTAGAACAATTTGCCAGAAACCCACAAAAATTATGTTTTAATTAAGATTTTATTCTTTGATTAATACAATATTAAGCCTTTACAACTTATAAAATTTTATTTTACCTACAACTCATATCCTCTTTCTATCATCTTGCCACCGCCCTTTGGCTCATCGGCTGGCGACGCCCTTGTTTATTTATAAATAAAAAATCATTTTTTTAAACGATTTCCAAATATATTTGTTACGTATATATTAGGCTCCTCCGTATGGGTGCATTATTGTGCTATTCATATATATATATATATATATATATATATATATATATATTTGCGTCCATTGATATATTTTATTTTTATTTTTTGGTTTAATACGTTCGATTTAAGTAGTAAGAATGATTAACTGTAATTTTGTTTACTAGAATAAACGATAATAAGAGCGTTGGGCACTCACGCAACGGGAATACTTGCCCAGTGAGACCCACAACTTATTTATTAAATAAAAAAAAAAAAAAAAATCGAAAAAAGTCATTAATTCCTATATTTGTGGTAATTAGTTCCATTCGTTTTCTTCCTCTCAGTGCCCTTCCTTGAAGTTTACCCCGTGCAGCTAGGTTGAAGAGTCCCTGCTTTTCGGATTACGTGAACAATAAATTTAATTTTCCTTCTTTTTACATCATCCGTTAATTCCTGTCGGCTTCCCGTATCTATTCATGGTGATTCGGTTGATTAATCTGTCCACGGAATTCTTAACATATATTATAGGTTCACATTTGAACGGCGTTAATCCTTCATTCGCTATGTGTACTTATTGTCCAGGCTGAATAAAGCGACACGAAGCAAACATTACAACGCAATATTTGTTTTCTTCTTTCTATCTTCTTATTTATCGCAAACTTCTAATCGTCGTTTAATGCAAGACGATGATGAATTTCGAGAATTTTTCAGGTTAAACATTGCACAGTTTAACTACGCGTTCAGTTTACCAAAAAAAAAAAAAAAAAAAAAAAAAGTCACCATGAATAATTCTTCAAGGAGAGACGCGTGAACCTCATAACTCTGAAGAAAAATTAGCCGCGAAAGTTCGTATTTATTGATGTTGCATTTTTCGGAGAAAGGAAGAGATGATAGCGAATTTTAGAGGAAACTAATATCGGAAAACCAATTTCGATAATGTATATTTCTTCTGATTGCAAGTTGCCCGATTTTAACATTGCTTTAGTATTGGTGACGCGAGGCATTTCGCTTGCATCGCAAATACGCTGAAACCATTTTCTCGACCAATCGCTCCGATATCTCGACAGACAAAAGGCTGACTATCGTCTTTTTCGAGCTTCAACAGTTTCTAAAAATGATGTGCATTTGATTTATTAACTATTTTTCAGATATTTTGCACGCTCACTGCTACGAAGAGGCAACAGAAAATTTGATTTTCGTAGCATGTTGCTTACAGAATTCGTTGAGAGCTGGAATTTTAGAGAATCAGAATGAATCTTATTACGAACTAAATCCGACTGCATTATCACCCCACCCATAAAATCTCGTGTTTCGCTAATATCATTCTGTAACAGAATCATTCGAAATCCTATTTTGACACAGCTGGTAAAATGATCGCATGTAGATTATTTCCTACTGACCGTTTATTATTTGCTGAATCATCGCTACTGACCCTACGTAAAAATGTGTCGCAATTTCACAATGTCAAAAAAACTTTTGTAATACCTTTTTTTTTTTTTTTTTTTATTACGTATGCATTACATAATTTAATAGAATCTATAAACATAGTGCATTCTTCACTGTTTTCAAAAACTTGAATTATATTTTTGTAATTCAATTTTTTTTAGTGATTATTTTTATGGAATTCTAATTAATACACCGGTAAAAATGCGGTATTTTGAAAAATAAGAAAAAAAATAAAATTAAAAAAAAAAAAACTTTATATAAATCACAATTTAGAAGTCTAAAAGGTAATTCTGAGTCAGGTTCTACGGTCTTTAACAATAAGCGAGTATAAAAGACTATTCATTTTCTTTTCCTTCGAAAAAGCAACAAAAAAGTTTAAAAAATGTAATAGTGGAAGCAAATAATACGACAAAAATGCTGTTAAAAATATTTAATGTAAACGTACAAAACACAACTCTAGCGACGAATAATAATTTGCAAATTATTCTATTCGAAAATGCTGTGCTCCTGAAATTCCATCCGCCTCATCAGTTTGTGTGAAGGAGACTCACTGATATTTAGCAGCGTGATAAGTGTGCTCTTTACAGCCTGAATTTCCGATTTGCTGATTTTTTACGAACCTACCGAAACCTCCTTGATCCTCCCAGCCTCCGACGTGAATTTTTAAAAATTCCTAGAGCGTTAACAATTAAACTAAGTATTTTTTCCACTTTCGAAAAAATTTTCCGACCTTCCGTAATATGCTTTTTTTCCCAAGTGCGCCAAATTACTTACACTCGCACGCGCCTTATCACGCTGCCAATATCGGTCACACGAGGGGGCATTGCCTGTTCGCACGTATCCGCTACTGCTACCTGTGTTACCCTATCGTTCGTAATATTTTATTTATTTTTATTTTTTCCATATCCGCCACACACAAGTAACAAACGTTTACCAGTTTTTATCCCCCGAATACCAAGTCGCAGCCTCTATTGCCTCGTTGCACATACACGTTGATTTCTGTACATGTAATTATTGTTATCATTTTTATCACAACTCTGTTTTTTCGAGAGGAGAAAATTCTCTTCGCTCCAAACTCATCAGGTAATGCGTTTCTGAAATTCAGATTGCGCGTCATTATTATAGAATTAGCCTAATTATATTCTAGGGCCCCACTGCTCTTACTGCGTTCCTTACCCGATTGCACGTAATATTTTTTATTTATTTATTTTTATTTTTTCCGCATGTAGCCTTGATACTAATTATACCGATCATTGAATGCTCCTTACACTGGGCCCGTCCGGCGATTTTTTTTCAAATTTCCAAAATGAGTATTAAACATAAATTTAACTATACTACAGCAGTACCACAAAACCAGCCCTTCCTTGCCGCTATCCTCCCTTTTGCCTGTCGTAAATTTCATTTTTCCGTGCACGAAAATTTTTCGGAACCGCAACGTCTTCTTTTACCATCCTGTTTGTTAATTATAGAATATGGCGATTTAAAATAAATACAAATATAACAAACAAATTCGAAGTACAAAAAAGGACTGCTTAATTAGAAACGTTTTATACTTAATTTGTTTGTTATATTTGTATTTGTTTTAAATCACCATAACTCATCAGTAATTTTCAAATTAGGCTATACACTATCCGGCTACTGAAATTAATATTCCATCCCATTTTTTTTCATACACTGCATGTCACCGAAATTTAAGTCATAAGTATTCAAAATTAATTCAAATATACTACCCCGGTATCAAAAAATTAATTCAACTATCACACATCGCCCTTTTTTTATTGCGTCTTACTAAAAAAATCCTACACCATGTTTCGAATTATTCTGAGTGTATATCTTGGTAGCAAAAAAAACATTAACCCATCCATCATACCATTTCTACCAATCGTACGTAATTTCTTAATGCATTATTCATTTTGCTGCAATTTTTTTGGGTATCGCTGGGTGTCTTATTTTTTTCGTTAATGTGCTGGTGACGTAAAATTTGTTAAGAAAAGTAAACGTGGACTTGGGCTTAAACTTAATATATTTTGTGCAATATGTAGTGACGATGATAAAAGCATAAATTCATCTCAATTGATCAACTCATCGGTATACAAAATAAACAGAAGATTCGCATTCACCATATACGCGCCTTCTCGACAAAGAATTGAAGACCATGCAACTTTTTTTTATGCTATTATGAATGTGCCAACTTGTACTGCCCAAAAAACTTAGAAGATGTTCTACCATGTGTAATGCCGAAGAAGTGACGAAAACTGTTGCAGCAGCATCAATGAAGCTCGTTGCTATAAATGAAATATCAGAAGCCTGCAAAACACAATGATTTTGAATTATAGAGTGATAGAATAATTGAGTTTGGCGATAGAAGATTTTTATTTCTGTTCACTGTAGCTGCAATAATTGAACATTTTACTAAAAAAGTGGTTGACTTCTTTGTGAAAAGTGCTTACTGCGAAGAATGTGTCATTCATGAAAAACATATGAATTATGGTTTGATTTGTGTTCAGCAAATTATATTCTGATGCCGTAGTATTCAAAGGTCGGAAGCAAGTTCACCCCCCCTTCGAAATATCTGCGAAATAATAACTGCTTAAATTAAATGGACAGAAATTCAGAATAAATTAATTTCTTTTCAATTTTGACAAAAGAAAAGAAAATTAAAATTTTTATGAATTCTATTGAAACACTATTATTTATTTGTTTTTCTTGTAGTGTTCAAATATTGCATATATAATAATTGACTACAAGGCTTTAGTGTACTATTTATAAATAAATATATTTCATGATAATACACACATACACACACACATACACACACACACATATATTTATATATATATATAGGGGAGAAGTGGGATGAATCGGACACTCGTTTTTTCTCGGCTGTGTAAGGCATTGGAAAGTTAAAATTTAGTACGAAGACAAGCTATTGATGATATCTACCAAGCATTTCATCGACTGCAATATCTGGTTTCGTATAACCGAGATAATGCAAAAAAAAAAAAAAAATTGTTGATTTTTGAAAAAATTTTGATTTCAGTTTTTTGAAAAAATTTCGTATATTGCGTGAAAATTTTGAAAACATATCGGGTAAGTTCTTTTTATTGAAGTATTATGAACAGCCTGTCACAATTTGGAGCCGTTCTTTCAAAAGGTTTCTGAAATAGACCAAATTTTTGAAAAAATGAGCCAGAGGGATGAATCGGACAGACTGATTAACCCTACAGATCGCGATGTGCATTTAAAGATACACACATTTCCAAACTCAGTTTTACGTCTCATAATGCTAATGCAAGTTATTGGTCGCAATGTGCCGTTTGAAGTTGTTTTTGTTCCAGTAAAAATCGAAAATTTAATCAAATGTACTGGTTTATGGCCAGTAAACCGTTTGTCTTTTGAAACAAATAAAAAACTCTCTGGACAACGAGACGATTCCATCTCCAGAGAATGAGATCCAAACAGCAACTTTGAATTCATCTGCAGATAATGCAACTGAACCAGAAACTTTGAAGTCATCTCAAGAGAATGAGGCCAAAATAGAAACTTTGAATTCAAGCTTGAGCGGATCTTCGAATAAATCTTTTCCCCAGTCCTTCTTAAAAACAAAACGACCTCTCCGAGATGTCATAACAAGAACAAGAAAAATTCGCCTGAAACCAGGAAAAAGTGCAGAGTTTATTTCAACTTCTGAGATGGAGAAAGCTGCGAAACGCGCTCAAACAGCTGCAGAACGTGCATAAGCCGAAATTGATTCGAAACAAAAAAATAAACCAAAAGCAAAGAGAAACCTCAATTTTCAATTCCAACCTAAAAAGAATTCAGATATATCAAACCAAGGCTTCACTAAAGATTTTAGCGACGTTCAAATTCGTGACTGGGTTGTGGTGAACTTTCGAATGAAACAACAGAAGAAATCTTGCCGCTACATTGCCCAAAAAAGGCAAATTTATTGGGAACTTTCTTCGGCAGCGTTCACTAAAAAACACACTGAATACATCCTTTAAGTCCCCAATATTCGTGACAAGTATGCATTTTTTTACGATCAAATTGTAAAAAAATTAGTGCCCCCCAAAAAATACTCGAGGGGTATGTTTATGTTTAAAATCCACGCGACTCATTTATAATTTTTCATCGTTTTTTGTTCAAAATGCAAATAAAATATGATTTTTCAAGTTTTTTTTTTTTGTAGAACATGTGACTTTTCATCTTATAGAATTTATATAAGCATTTATTGCAGATTCTTGAAGAAAAATACATTTTAAATAAAAAAAAACATATGTCCGAAGTATCCCCCAGGTTGGGGGATACTTCGGACAAAATGGATGAAGTTTAAAATTAAGCTCATCAAGTTGTACTTATCCGAAAGGTAAAAGTTTTGCAGCCAAAATGTAGCGCATTGTTCACACTACACAATGGTGCAAAAAGAAAGTTGATACAATTTACCATTACAGAGAAAATCGCTCAAAACTAAAAAGTGTCCGATTCATCCCACTTCTCCCCTATATATATATATCAACTACAACGTAATTCTTGAGTTACTCCCCATTAGATAAAATGTCCCAATTTTATGTAACATTTGTTATATTTTATAGGATTTTTGTTATTGTTATTTAAAAAATGCCACAATTTTATGTAATGAAATATGTAACGAAAAAATGTCTTAATTTTATATAATGAAAGTTAAATGTTCAGATAGGATTTTTGTGATCATGTTAATTTTTTTTGTATTGATGCCAGTAAGAATTACGTTGCAAATTTTGATCATTTTATACAAAGTATAGAAGAGAAAGAAACAGAAATGAAAGCAAGAGGGGTCAAGGGGCACAGCTCCTTGTAAGACCAAAATGACCGAGTTTATATATATATATATATATTAATTACAACGTAATTCTTAGGCTACCTCCCATTAGAAAAAATGTCCTAATTTTATGTAACGTTTGTTATATTTTATAGGATTTCTGTGATTATGTTATTATATTCATATGGACCAATTTAGAATTACGTTGTAAATTTTGATAATTTTATACAAAGTATAGAAGAGAAAGAGATAGAAATGTAAGCAAGAGGGGTTAAGGGGCACAGCTCCTTGTAAGACCAAAATGACCGAGTTTATATATATATATATATATTAATTACAACGTAATTCTTAGGCTACCTCCCATTAGAAAAAATGTCCTAATTTTATGTAACGTTTGTTATATTTTATAGGATTTCTGTGATTATGTTATTATATTCATATGGACCAATTTAGAATTACGTTGTAAATTTTGATAATTTTATACAAAGTATAGAAGAGAAAGAGATAGAAATGTAAGCAAGAGGGGTTAAGGGGCACAGCCCCTTGCAAGGCCAAAATGGCCGAGTTTATATACATACAGTGGAAACAGTTTAACACGAAACTGAAGGGACCGAAATATTTCTTCGTGTTAAAAGGATTTCGTGTTAACCGAAACATGCAAAAAAAAAAACGAAAATTAAAAATTAAAAACTCACCAAAATTTTTAATGTCGGTAAAATGTATCAATTCGATTTTCCGCTAACATGAGCACTTGTAGGTAGTACGTATATACACTTCAAATAATTACATTATAAAAAAAACATAAAAAATTATTGTTTTTTGGGAAACTTGTAGACCGAAATGAAGTAGTATTGCATTCCCAGGGAGTAAATAATAGTAACCATTGTTACTTTTATTTATCTGTTAAGGGATGCGACTGGAAAAGCAGGTATATTTGTCCTTCTGAGAAGCGAATTCTTTTCGTGTTAAGCGATTTTTGTTTCGTGATAAAAGAAAAAAAATGTATGTAATTATATGGCATTTTGTCGGGACCGTAGTGTTGTTTCGTATTAAGCGATTTTTCAGGTTAACCGGTTTCGTGTTAAACAATTTCCACTGTATATATGTATATATATATTCTCGTAACTCCTCCCGAAATTTTGGTCTAGATACGACCCTGGTCGGAAGAGTTAATTGGTGTAAAATATCAGGACTACATCGGGGGATTGGAGATTCAAAAACGTTTTCCGCAATCTTGAAAGCTCAACCCTACAGGGACATAGAAGTGAAAGAGAAAGAATGTATTGGACACGTTCGCGACTCCAAAAATTCATTAGTGAAAGTAAGAAATCGAATTCATTAAAAAATTAGCCTGGAGCATCCAGATCGACGTCAACGATCAGGTTTCAGTGACAAACAAAAATTAACAGCAAAATTAATAGATGAACTAACACTATTTACTACGGATTGGCAATCAATCAATCAATCATAGGCCCACTCGGTATCAAGTACGGGGTTATCTTCCGAATTAATAGGAGAATTAGATGATAGGTAGCAGCGCAATTAAGAAGCAGATAAGCCGGATTGTGAGCTAGCTCCCGTGCTGCCGATTAACGTGAGAAAAGTTATCAGTGGCGAGGCGAGACGACTGGCCTATTTACACGTTGATGCGATTATTCGCCGGTTGAGTATTTCTATGCGACGCTAACACGCACGACTTTATTTCGAACAAATTATAGTCGTTTGATTTATCGATATACAAATGCAGAGTTCCCTACTAAGTAAGTGTGTCTATACTGCTGTATATTAACTAGCTCGCATAATATTCTGTCATCGCTCGGGATCGAACCGGTGACTTCCGAAGCGGAAGCCAAGCACTCTAGCCACTAGGTCATCGCGACGACGGATTGGTAATAAGAAATAATATAAATTCTTTGGAAGATATGAAGCCATATGGGCAATCTTTCAGCATAAAATATCCACGAACGAAAATCCTCAGCGTTCTTATTGTCCTCCAGGTAGTAACAGTTGGTGTGATTAAAAGAAGGCAAAGTCATAGAGGTGTCAACTTTTATCCATAAGCCCCTATTACTTGAGATTGTACGAACGGCAATTAAACCTATCATCTACGAGGCATTGAGTAGCGATGATTTATTAGAAAAGTGCTGGCGTAGATTTATTCAAAACAATAATGAGAGTCTCAATGCTAACATTTTGAAACTTGCTCCTAAGGGAAGTTGTGAAATTTTAGAAATTGCAACCAGCGTTGCAGTATTTACATTTAACGATGGAGCTCTCAGTTACAAATGCTATAATTGCTTGGAATCAATATTGGGATTGCAGCGCTATAATAATTATTGTGAAAAAAAAAAAGATGCCAACTGTTTGAAATACGCCACAGGATGCGATCAGTTCAATCTACAAAAGAAGCTAGGATTGCCAAGAAAATGCAGAAAACTATATAAAACCCGAAGATTCAAGAGAGGAAGGTGTAACGAAGTTGGAATGGAAACTAACTGTAAGTTTACGTTATACCCGCTGGAAACATTGAACACGTTTTTTTCGAAATTACGTTTTTCGACAGTGGTATAAAAAGTGGAGATTAAAAAGAAGAAAAAACATGAAAACTTTTCTGTACGGTGTGTATTTGTAAACACTATTCCGGTTAGTAAAATGCAGAACCTGATGAAAAGCTACTTATCATGTGCTGCTTCCGTTCTCATTTCTACATGATAAGCAACTTTCATCGATTTCTGATTTTTATCTTTTTCATTTTCATGTGATCTATACGTAAAGAAGCCATGCCTGGTCGGTGAAATAATAATATTAACATCTTCAAAATGTTTAACTTGATCCGTTTCCCGTTTGGTATATGTGCATTGATAAACGTGCTGTTTGTGAGTTACAGCTACCGCCTCACCATCAGTAACCAATGGAATTCTGACTTTGTAACAGCTACCAACGGAAATACCTGATTCAAGTATTACGTCTTTTCTATTCTCTTTTTTGAACCACCAGTTCATTACTTGCAGACATTTCTTTTTCCTTGTGTAATGATGGAGACAATGCCACGGAATGATAAAATTTTTGCACGTAAATTCTTTGTCATTTTTATAGCGACCTATTAAAAAAAAAAATCGAAATAAAACGTTCAATGTGAAAATAATAAATTAAATAATAAACTCTTATAAATTTGATAATAAATAAATTATAAACAGAAAACACTGAAAATTGTTCTTTACTACATGACAGGTGTATATTCGTTAACTGATAACAGGCGTTTCTTCCGCAAATAAAAACAGCGACAACAATAACAAGAATAATGATTTCCATAATTGTATGAAAATCAACACGGTTTTAGAGAAAAAAGATCCATGATAACATTATTGAGAACGATTACAAATAAGATAAATACGGGCTATCACAATGGGGAACCAATTTTTAATTACATTTATTGACCTATCCAAAGCGTTTGATTTAGTTGACCATGTGATCAAGAACAATTAAAAATAATTAACTTAAGTGGTTTAAGAATTATATAACAACTAGGAAAAGCATGGTCAAAATCGCAGGGAATAAAAGTAATGGAAAAGACTATCTAATATAGAGTAGGCCAGAGAATAATATTGGCTCCTATTATTTTATTAATATACACTAACTCACTATATAAGCATATTAAAAAGGGTAAAGTATATCAAAACTTAGATCAGCTTGCGTACGAGTCCGCAACACAGTGAGACATTTTCATGTTTTCCCTTAAAAGACGTAGGCTTTGTATAGCCATTCAGGCGTCCGCCGACATTAGAATGTCGTTCGCTTCGTAGCCTCCGTCGACATGAGAATGTCGCCGCCGTGCAACCTGTAAATTCCTTGTACATATTATATCGCAACGTATAATTTCGAGATTGAACTTACGTAGTACTGCACCTGTGATTTCCTTTATACATATTATATCGCAACGTATGCGCAAAAATATATCCATTTGACAACTAACTACCGCTAGTACAAGGTTCCCCTTATTTACATCATTATCGTTAAGGGTGGTAGTAATACTGAGCAATGGCCGATGGTGAGAAAAGTATGACACATGTAAGCTAACGTTTGCACGCTCGATACGTTTCGAGCAAAGATTCAGTCGATGCACGTCATATTTGTCGAGAGGTCCACCGAATTATTCATCTCACAACCGAACGTTCCACTCATGAATTAACAGAATCGCAATCCCTCGTCCAAACGGAAATCTATATTGAAATCAGCACAGACTACGATCGTCTCGTGCCTCGGCCAAAATGGAGCTCCAAATCGACATACTTTGTTTTCTTCGTCTTTGCACTTCTTGTAGCAGGTAAACGTGTGCTTGTGCGTCTGCCGGTATGGTCTTTCGAGTCGATTGTCGTCTACGCAGCACAGTGCGTCTACCAACGCTACCGAGCGAGGCAAATGTTTGTCTACATTCTCTTTCGGATCATCTGGCAACCAGAGGGGAATGTGAGCGCGCGGACTTCCGTGCTGCTGAAACTCGATTCGCTTGAACCAATCGGCCATGCGCTTGAAAGAGACTGCACACGGTTTCGAAAGAATGTACACATAATCGTATCGATGAGGTTGTTAAAGTATATAAACAACACGTTATCGGATCTTCATTAACGAATGTCACACGTAAATCGCCGCTCATCGACGTTTCTGGATCGCCTTTATTGGTCCATTCGCGACCGTTATTCTCCAGACAGTAGAGCACACGGAGTAAGTCGTTCCATTCGTACTCGGATGCACTTATTGTAGGAAAGACAGTTGTTGACTTACCAATCTGTTGAATCATCGCGAGTACGTTTTTTTTTACGCGCGGACCAGTAACGAACGGAATAGGGTTTTGACTTGAGAAAAGCGAAATTCGGTTCGACCATCGACGTCATCAATTATTTTTATTGCATATTTTCGCGCGTCAAAGTTTCGGTATCGCCGGTCATTTTGAAGACATGTCGCATTCTGTCCGTCAATCGCAGTCGCATAACCTTCATTGCCATGTACAGAATAGACTCCGGTTTGACGCCGCGACGATCGGTGCGTCGAATTTTTCTCGTCGCCATCGCGCACACGGTATTGGATACTTCTTGTCGCATATCGTCGTCGCTGTCATCGTCGGCGGCCTCATCGTATACGCGCTGACTGAAGCGGCGAGATTCACCGAGGGATGCCGAGGAAAGATAATTCGTCGGCGTGTTCGTCGTAACAGAGTGCGACAACGGGGCGATTCATTCCGGCGGCGAGTGAGAGGTATTTTTCTTCGTCCCAAAGGATTGTCTGTTGCTTCGCCATAAGTAGCGATTTGACGCTAGATGGGTCATTTCTTATCGGCTCGATCATCGGTTCGTCCTCATCCTGATCATGCTCTAGCTTGGATATCGTCCGTGTCCGAACTTTCGCGTAGAAACGATTCGTCCACTGTCACGCCATGTTCGCGATAAAGCAGTGTATTGACGAGGTAACATGACCACGCTTTCACCGCTGACGAAAGTACTCAGACGATTTGTGAATTTGATGATTCTTGATATGCACGTTGAACGCGTAGTGGTCGTTGAGTTTTTGCGGTGAAGCGTGCACCATATTGTTTACCTCGACCAAAACGTTAATGACTTGACCGACGATCGCTTTTGACCGTTTGGTGAACCGCAATCGGCGGATTTGTATGAACGGAAAGCGCGACGAGATGAGTCGCTCCGTTATGGGATCCAACGGCGGTAAGTGCGATGGAATCGGTGGATAATGGAATGTAGCAGTTGTCGCACGTTCGGAAAGCGGTTACGTTTTCGTTCGGAAATTCGTTCGTCAGTAAAAGTGCAGCGCGCGAACAGGCGCTGGTCGCAAATCCTACGAAGTTACGAAACTCTTCGGAATCCATAACACTTTTTGTGGGAAAGCAACGGTTCACACGAGACTAAAGTTACATTTAATTTATAATTATTACGGTAATTGTTTTGTGGGCTCAGCAAATGTAAACAAGGAAATGACGTGTGAAATACACAACGCTACGATCTTCACAGGTCTTTACAAGTCGTTATAGGAAACACTTCTCTATTTTGTGACGTTTTTCGAGTTTATGTGCCACAGTAAAGACATGAAAATATTAGTAATCAATTGTATCAAAGTAAAGACATGGAATTTTCGTAACACTTTTTCGTGACGCTCCATTTCGTAACGCTTTTCGAGTTTATGTGCCAAAGCAAAGATATAAAAATGTCAAAATATAAAGGTAGACCGATGATATTGCTTTATTAAGTGAACATAAAAATTTAAAGATGGCGAAAATATTATTACAAGAGTATATAGATATAATTTTAGTAAATTGGCACATGATAAGAGATTGTGTATAAATATAAATGAACCAAAAAAGTATTACACATTCGGACAGTGGTGGCTCGTTCATGTGTTCACATTTGCCTGGCTTCAACTTTAAAAAAGTATAATCCAATGTTTTTATTTATATTTACTATTTACATATCGCTATTAGTAAAATTAATGTAATAAATTGATTTTACATTCTTAAAAATGAATTAAATTTTGTTCAGAATTCTTTTATTGTGAAGGCTACTTATAGCACGTGCGATCGAAAACCATCTAAGTATAATGTAGTAGTGTGTCAGAAAGATAAAAATGATGTTGTGTTAGTGCATGTGTCACATCGGCTTGATGGAGCACACTCGAATTGTGAACCAAACGATAGGCGTTCTTTTTGCAAGATAATATTTTGTAGGTGGGCAATACTTTAATAAAGTGAATTTGATTGTAAACAGAATTAATCGATAAATTTTCATAAAACGATTATATGTTTACATTTTTTTATTGCTTATACCTATATTTGAATTTTGAGGGAAATAAAGTTTGATTGGAGTATATTTATATGTTTATTTTTACTTTTATTTTATAAGAAAAGTGTATTACTGCATCTATATTATATCCGTTGTGTTATTGCGTTGCATACATATACAAGTTAGTACAATATTGTACATTTAAAAACAGTTATGTGTTTAAAATTACTGTGATTCTATTTGTCAGCATTATAATTTCTAAATATTGAAATACAGTAAAAATCGGTTATAACGGCATACCAATTAGCATTTAACTTCGAAAGATTTATGAAGATGAATTTAACAAAAACATCATCCTCGATCTTTTTCAATGAAGAAATGAAATTTATACAAACAGAACGGATATACCGTTATTTTTTGTTCTGCTTATTTTGTTAGCGTGACATGTAAAATGCTTATTATAAATATAACATTGATGAAAACCTGTGCTAAGACCATTGCAAAAAATATTAGAAAAAGACTACTATACTGATTTTGTTATAATAAACAATCAAAATATTACAAATTTTTTCAAAAGTAAGAAAATATCAAACCACTTCCTTTTTGGTACAGTTTCTTTTCTCTTGCTCTTGCTTTATACTGATTTAAGTTTTTTTATTATCATACTTTTATGTACAAAAAAAAAAAAGTGTGTTGTTTGTATTTTTGGCTAAGATACATATTTTAAATAAAATATTGCTTATTCAGCGTAATTTATGCCATAAAATATTTTATGGCAGTTTCGTAACGAACTGTTCATTAGTAGTAAATTTTGGACATCAAAAAATTATAATGCTTTATTTGATATGGGATATAACGACCAGATTATTCATCTCTTTGAATGTTTTTATAACTAATTTCTACTGTATCTTATATACTCTTTTTGGTGAGACATGCATTATGTAAAACTAATACTGTTCAAGATGTTGGTTGGATATTTTAGCATAAAAATTTACCTAATTGTTTGTTGTTTTTTTTAAGCAAATTCAAAATAATTGCAATAATTGATAAATTAAAATAATGATAAAATATAAATATTACATAGACTTAAAAAACAATAACAACCAACATTTTGCAAAATTTTAACTTTTGTTTGTTTTTTAATGTACTTAAATAAAAATATGTAACGAGTTTTCACGGTTCATATTATTAAAATTGAAATTAAAATTTTTGGTAGAAACCACATTACTATTAAAAATACTACTAACGTTTTGAATATGTATACACAGTCGATCATTGGGAACAGAGTTTAGTTTTTAATGATGGACCGCATATATTCTGTCGAATATTTTTAATAGCGACATAGTTTCTAGCTAAAATTGTTATTTTACTTAAGGGTAAAAAGTGTTAATTATATTCTCACTGAAGTATTTTAAAATGATATGTAGCTATTTTGATGAGAAACTAGATGTAATTAAAAACAAAATCGTGTAAAACCTATTGGTTTATTTATAATTTAATTATAAGTCATTAGCTGGTAGAATAATCATGGGAAACTTTCGAGGTAAAATAAAGAATAGTGGCAAGGGCGTCGCCATGAGCAGGGGGGGTGAGTTTCCAGCCGCTAAGGTGGGGGGGGGGGGCGAGATGGTAGAAAGAGGATATGAGTTATAGGAAAAATAAAATTTATAATTTGTAAAGGCTTAATATTTTATTAAATAAGAATAAAATCTTAATTAAAACATGATTTTCGTGGATTTCTGGCAAATTGTCCATGATTACGCGCCCATTATGGCCAGTTGATTAAAAAGTTTCAAGGCTCCAGGGGGGCAGTTGCCCCCCCCCTGGCGACGCCCATGAATAGTGGTATATAATATAAGCGTTTGTTGAATTGTTTAATACAATTAAGTGCCTTATAAAAAATATTAATTTAGCTAAATATATTGTTCCAATTATTTTTTTATTAGGCACGATCCGATTTATAAGTTAAAATAACGTTTTTTGCCTATTTTTACTATTGTATTTAAAATTCCTTTCATGTTTGCTCGTTTTCAATAGGATTCACAGAATAGGAATAGAAAATATGTCATTAAATGTAATCATTGTTTCTGATATAAAAAAGATCAATTTTTCATTATTATCATTAAAAGAAAAAATATCAATGAAACTGAGAAGACCAACACATCAGATCTTAATATTGCACAAATAACCAACTCAAAAAGCAGGATTTTTAAGAGGCAGTTTAAGTCAGATGTGCATAATAAATATTTACGGATTTGTGGCTGTGAATTAACTAATCTCACCTCTTCTGTTATTATTATCTGTTATTTAATAAACAGAATGGAGATTTAAGTTGGGTAAAATGTGGTATAGTTGATTTATTGCACTTAACACAAAAAATTAACAAGCATGAATGTTCACAATCCCATTTAAACTCTGTGTTAAAGTTTAATTTGCTAGGCAAAGTTGATATTCGAAGACAACTTAATACTGCATACCGTGCTTCAGTTAAAAAGCACAATGAGCAAGTTGAAGAAAATCGTTATGTTGTTTCAAAAATTATTGATTGTATTCTCTTTTGTGGTGCATTTGAACTCGCACTTCCTGGTCATAATGAACAAGCAGGCTCTGTAAATCCGGGCATATTTAGAGGTCTTATTAATTTTTCAGCAGAACGAAATTAAACATTAAAAGATCATCTTGCTAATGCCACCATTTTTAAAGGAACGTCAAAAGAAATTCAGAATAATTTGTTGGATTGTACGCTGACTGTTTCCTAAAATCATATAAAGGAAAAAAATCAAAAAAGCAAGTTTCCTTTCTGTAATTGCATATGAAACAACTGATGTGTCATCTATATTTCAGTTAGCTATTGTTTTTCGGTATATTTTACCTAGCGGGCAGCCAGTTGAAAGATTCTGGGGATTTTGTAATCTTTCTGGGCATGATGCAGAATCAATTGCTCAGTGTATTGATGCAACATTAAAAATCGTGATAGACAGCATAGAAAAACTAATATCACAAAGTTATGATGGTGCAAATTTCGCACTCGGGAGTTCAAGCTCTTATTAAGAATACATATGAAAATGCTTATTTTGTACATTGCTACGCACATCAACTAAACTTGATTATTAATCAAGCAGCAAACCAAAATCAGCAAGTTCAAATATTTTTTTCCAATATTAGTGACATTGCTAATTTTTTCAGTCGATCTTCACAGAGAACTGAAGTTTTAGACAAGATCGTGGGAAGAAGAGTACCCCATTGTTCAGCTACAAGGTGGAATTTTGGGAGCAGAATAATTGATACTGTGTATGAACACCAAGATGATTTAATTAAATGCATGTATTTTGATAAATTTTTTTCAATAAATATTTGTGTAATATTTAATATATTTAATTGTGAACTTCCACTTCTGTTACTCATAAGCCGCCACTGCATTCGGAACAGTTCTAAACATAAAATACGCGATCCGTGAATTGTCCTTCATAATAATTCATGTAAATATCAATACCCATTTATGTTATTATCCACCGTTAGAAAACGTCAATGACTTTAAATATCTAGGTATATATATGTATATATCGATAAATCTTTGAACTGGAAAAAACACATTCAAAGTTTAAATTCGAAAATAAGACATGCAATTCCAGCTTTATATAAAATAAATCAGGTACTATCGAACACTACGTGTGTACTATAATTCAATAATAATGTCTAGAATATTATATGGAATTGAAATATGGGACGAGGCTAAGAAAACAGGAATAAATAAAATAGGTAAAATACACAGAAGAGGTGTTTGAAACTTATACTCCCCCACTGGAAATAATTCGACTTTAGATCAATTATGTGCGGTTGGAAAACAACGAAATATCCCTCAGGATGTACTATTTCTATTATAGATTACTAGAATTTAATGTTAATAATATAAAATTATCATTCAGGCAAAATATTCGGTTAACAAGAAACCAAAGTAATACATACTACATCTATCCGCGCGGTGTAAATCTACATATTGATAACACTAATGATTCGATTTTAATTAAATTAATAAGTACAATCCCTAATCATATATTAACGGGGAAAAAATTGGTGTGTGGAAAAAGGAGGTGGAAAAATAGCTGAAAGAATGACACAAAGATTGAAGAACAAGTTACAACAATCTGAATCTCTCTACTTTTTAAATGCTTCTTTCTTTATGTACTTTGTTTTGACTTTTTCGTGTTTTTCTCTGATCTTAAGTTCTCAAAGAAGATCATGTTTTTCGATTTCGAAATATTAAGCTGCCTGCAGGTACCGGTTGTACAGATGCGTATTATATTCACATGCGTATATATACTTTTTATTTTATTTTTAATTGGGCTTGTTAACCAAGGAGCTTCTCACCCAGAAACAATTAAAGGAAAACGAAAGTTATACAGTGTGAGACGATCAGATATCGATAATAAGAAGGAAACAATGGAGGGCATAATAAGTGTAGAAGGAAAAGATAGGATATAACGAGCATAAAAAGGAGTAGGATATATATACACTTATACTTATAATACTTAAACATAATACTAGATTTACTAATATTATGATTTATGGAATAGTTAAGATAGTTTGTAATTGTTGTATTTTTTTTTTTTGATAATAAGCGTTAATAAGAGTGTCGGGCACTCACACAACGGCCATATTTATCCTGTGAGAACCGCAACTTATTTTATATGAAAATAAAAAAAAAAAATGATTTTTCCAGTACGTTTGAAGGGCTTTACTGATACTACGACGAATAGATAACTATAGAAGGGTTCTATGTAAAGGTCTAGTATATATATATATATGTAGGTAAATTTGTTTGTTTTTAAATTCTCGTCCTTATTTAATTTAGTTCTAGGAACTTGTTAGACCTATACTGTGTGGAACGAATACTTCCATCTGATACATTCAACTAAAGATCACCGGCACGAGTTCAGTAAATTTTTAATAATTATTCACCATTCACAATTTTAGAAAATATTTGCACTGGTAGCCAACTTTCGCGGAATCAGCGATTAATTTTGGCTAATTATGTACACAAATGACAAAACGTATGTGTCCGGAATTAGGTATGGGTTAAGAAATTGTTAAGTTAGTTCGATTTAGTTTGGCACGTTTCTAAGTAAACATGGTCAGTGCAAATAAGCTAGAATAAGAGGATCCCGCCATGTTTGCCCCAGCTAGGTGATTATTATTAAACATACTGTGAACTCATATTTATAATACAATGCTTAGGCATTAGTTAGACTATGAAAGCCGTCGATAGTGCAATAAATATTGATATGGATTCGGTGTTTGTGGCGCCATCTGTCGGCAATTGAATTTAATTTATCTGCCGACGGGTAATTTTACATATTTCGTTAATCGTACCGTTTCGTTCGTTTAAGATGATTTTTTGAAAATCTCGTTAGAAATTTCGAAAATCAAGCTGTATTGATATCCGGGTGTTTTGTAAGTTTGTGTTTTTTTTTTTTTTGCTTTTTTTTATGATCTGGTCACCGAGAGTTTCTCTCATGATAAAACATAATTTATAAAAAAATCGTACTTTCTTAAAATGGTCGGGTTTATCGGACGAATTTAATTTAATTTTTTTCAAACTCTGTGTCGATCACGGCACGTTCTCCCAGAAAAGAAATCCCAAATTTTATATTCTTTTCCGGTATTCATCTTTTCTACTTCTTCTAATGAATACATAAATAAAATTTCAAAGATCAAATAAAACAATGCCGCGCGTTATCTAATAATAATCGCGGATAGTTTTAACCCCCATACTTTTTATTTTTCGAACAGAAATCATGTCAAAGATGGTATCTGATTTCCGTTATTTATGGTTTTAAGGCGTTATTTCTATATTTCTAAAGTTTGCTAATCTTTCATTATCGCGCTTTATTAAGTTAGCACAACTTTACGTATATAAATTATCATCTAAAAAATTCCGAGAAGGTAATAATAACGAAACATATCTAAATTTCTGCTGATTAATTTCGTACATATATCAGTATAAGTATATACTTACAATATTTTGTATGTAACGCGTAATCATTATACTGATATGCCACGTCACCATAATTTTTTACGTCGAAATTAAAGATATAAGCGTATGGAACAAAAAATAATTTTTGTAATATATCCAGTAGATTATATTCACTATAATGTTTTGGCGGTAAATTCGCAGCTTCCAACTTTTGTCGAAATTCGTTCGGTACAACGGCATTTGTAAATGTAAAACAAAATATTATTGTTGAAACATGATCTATCTGAATCATATTTAAGTGAGAACACAAATATATGCTCAGTTTCCACGCAAAATGTTATCAACACAACAACTGAAGCAGTTTGTTTGCTGAAAATATTTTTCATTCGGTTAACAAGTAGCAAAATAAAGTGTAACACACAGCTGGTACAAGCGAAATATTTTCTATTTTTGGTTTTTTCTTTTTTTTTTAAATTACAACATTGTTTAAAATATTTTCTAATGATATATTTCTTTATTTTTCACCGCAAACACGCAAAATTGTTTTTAACTAAACTAATTTTCCATTGCGCAGCTGGCGACTTTGAAAAACTGTTTTTTTTTTTTTGGTTTTTGTTTTTCAATTTGCCGCTCCCGTGCATATGTTTACAGACTGTAAAATACATATAAAAGAAGATTAAAGGTTATTATAAGGGGACCCCGTTCTACTTGACGTAATGGATTTGACGGCATCCGTTCAGAGTCTGAAATTTTTTTAGTGCTTCCAATTTGACGTCGGAAGAAGTACCTTTTATTCAGAGAACCTTTTACAAATTACCTACGACATTTTCCAAACTTCATCAGCTGAGCATTATCATTTGTGTTAGTAAGAAACACTTTTAAACAAAAAAATCATTTCTGCATCATACAAAGTCCGTTCAAATATGCTTTTTTATTATATTTTTTATACACTAACTGTATCCTCCGTTTTGTTCAAAAAACAACCGGTATTTACACATATTCGTGATGTTAATTATTTCAAAATAATACGCGAAGTATTCATTCGGGGGCCCAGCTTAATTTAATTAAAAATATATTGGAAAAAACAAAGACGATTTATATTTGTTTCTAAAACTGTAGTATAAATAATAGATTTCTTGTACCTGCCGAGGAAACGTCTGATTTTTCGTAATACGGTACAATCAATTTTGCCGAATGTAATGTGACAGCATTGCAGATATATTATATAGAAGTCTGATGATTACAAACGCTACTACGGGTGAACGTAACTTTTCGAAATTAAAACTAATCAAAAATTCTCTTTGTCCGGCAATGTCTCAGAACCACCGTTTAAATTCATTGGCGATATCGGCGATTGAAAATTATGTATTTTGTAAAAGGTTAATTTGCAAAGAAGTTTTAAGCGATTTTGTATTTAAAAAAGTTAGAAGAGTACATATTTAAACGTATTTTACTTTACAAAACGATTTAATAAAAAAATACGCCTATTTTCCATTCATTTGTTTTCAACTTCCCGCTAAAAAAAAAATTGAAAATTTTCAAGAATTCGGAAAGTAATTGTTTTCACTGCAATTTTCAAAAATCGAGTTTTCATTAAATCTCCATCTTTTGAGATCCTAGAAAGCTATTTTGATTATTTTTACTATGGTGTCCTAATGTATGTATGTGTATGTTTGTGCGTATGTAAACCTTTTATAACTTTTGAACTGCTTGATCAATGGAAAATCGGTTTGCGATATTCGAACGGTCCCACTAAACTTAGATTCCCTGAAAATTGAAACGGATATTCGGTTAGGTAGATTTTGAGAAATCTCGAAAATAAAATTGTCAAAAAAAATTTTTTCTGAAATAACTTTTAGACTCTTATACCGATTAATTCTAAAAATTAATTAGCTCTTTTCTCGAAAAAATTGCCACGAATGCCGTAAACCGCATCTCAATTACTTGATTTGTTCGAGAGATATCATCATTGACGAAATATTTCCGAAAAAGTGAATTTTTAAAATAACTTTTAAATTTTATTGAATTAGTTTTATTATAGTCTATCTTTTTGCGTTTAAAAACTGCGTCGAATGCTGAAAACCAAATTTCGATCGGTTGATTTGTTCGAGAGATGTCGCAATTCAAAATTTTTTCTAAAAATGTTTTATCAAATAGTTACCAGATTTTTTTTAGCTCGAAGAATTCGAAAGTGTAAAAGGGTAAGGGGACCCTGGGACGTGCATTGCCTAGGGGCCCCGTCATAGTTAATCCGGCCCTGCATAAGAGACGCAATGAGGAGAGTAGGAAGACCAAGTCGGAGCAAACTGAAGTAGAAAGCAGAGCACTTAGCAGAAATAGGTGAACACTCGAAGAGAACTTTGTTCCTAATAATACTTGTACAGTGTGACATTATCACTTTTATTAATTTATTAATCGGTACTTTATAGAAAAATACTTGATGCAGTATGCTCCCTAACGATTTCTCTTTATTATGTGAAATAATTTGTTACAATCATAACGCCCGCAATTATCTATAGTTTCACCTAGATGAGACTATAGTAAAACAATTCATGATATTCTATTTAAAGACATTTTACAACGAACACTTTCTTATGTGTATTTCTTATTATAATCCGGCGGCTGGTCACGAAGCATGCAGCGGGGGGGTTACCGAAGAAGGAGAAGAGTATGTATTTGACAAAAATTTAAGATGAAATTTTTTACATAAAGACATGAAATTAGAAAGTGATCTTTTTTTAATCCGAGGCATTTTCGTGTGGCTGGGAACCGAAGTAAATTGATGTAGAGAGGAGAAAGAAAACGAACGAGGTAGCATATACGAAGAATGATAAAAGTACAAGAGTGGCCAAGAAGGGGGAAACTAATTACATGAAGGACATGGGCGTACCGGTTTTGCGAGCGAAATTCTTTATTTTGACGTGATCGATGACTTTAAATGACGAAAATGATTTTAGGAGCAAGTAGTAAATTTTTCTCTGGCATCAGTGCATCTTACTTCTTCTTCTTCTGGTGCCACCCGATTCGGGTATTGCTTAATCATCATGTATGGATTGGATTATCTGCTGGAATTGATTTCGATCTTTTGCTATTCCGACTAGATCTTCTGTTTTCTTAATTTCTTACAGTTATACTGAATTATATAGATGATATAATTAACGAGAAATTTTAGGAAATCGGTATTCAGCATATTGCAAACTAAAAGCGACTCTCTTATACTATACACATAAACATAATACTTTCACATGCTGATATTCACTTATCCGACTACTTTGAGCAAAATGCTTATTACTTCGTAAACAGGTACATATACAATTTTTTTAAATTCATGGCAAAATCTCACGATATCATCCGGATTTTATATTATTCATTATATTTAGCTGCACTTATGCGTTATTTACCGTGTTTTTTTTTATGCTGTTAATGTTATCGCTATTATTACATTAGATTAATTAAATAAGTTAAATGGATTTAAATATTATTATAAGCAGTAGAGAGAATATAAATTTTGGTACATATTAATTACAGATGAAAAAAAAATCGTGATAACAGATCTTAACGTAACAGTTAAGAATTAGGCATGTACTGTGAGCAAATTTTGTTCCGAGTTTGGAAAACAAACGTAGAGGCAACGAACATATTTTTTTGTAATTCATTTCATTTATTTTGCCTCCTTTATTTTATTTTCAATATTTTACAAATAGTACATTAGTGTGCATATAGTACCACCGTTAATTTCACTCGTTTCATTACTAGTTTGGTTTTTTTTTTAAATTATATTTTTTAATTATTTCTCTTCTGTTATATAATTTTTTTATTTTGTCTCCTTTTAATTATTCCTTTTCTGTTTCTTTTCTAGCACTTATTTCCTGATCATCAAAGTCCTTTTCAGGGCTACTTTTGCGTTGTCTTATTGAAATATTTTTCGTTTTATTTCATTGATTATTTTGTTCCGCTCGCGCATGCGCAAAAAAAGTAGGCGTTTAACATTAACTTTTTGCAGTTGGCATCAAATTCAAATTGCAACAATTAAAAATTTATTAATGAGTACGTATAATATTATAATATCATTAATTTTCTGCAAGTTGAGTAATGAACATTTTTACTCCACTTTGATTTGTTGCCGGTTCCAAAAAGTTAATGTTGTCGAAGAATAATCATCAGATTAAGAATATTACATTAAAATATTAATTACCTTTTATCTGATTAATTTTTACTTTTAGCGCGTTTTTCTTTTTAAACTTTTACAACAAGCTTTCAGGTCGGTATCATTTTTTTTAGCGGTGGTACACTCCTGCATGAACAAAGAACCATTAAAATCAAACCGCATAGAGTTATACGTAACCAAATATAAAAAAAATAAATAAGTAAAGAAAAAAACGCGACGAACTATTATAACCTTTGTTGGGGCGGCGGTAATAATAAAAACTAAAGTTTCTTTACAAACGATAAAAAAACGAATAATTAAAATAAAGCTAATTATAATATGTTACAAATAAAAAAGCATAAAAGGAAAACAGATATTTTTTCGCAACTCGGCAGTCTTTTTGCTAGGTAAAATGAGCTACGCGTTATTGAAAAAGAAATTACATACATTTTCGCGATTATCTTGAAAACCTCTTGAGACATTGAAACGATTCAAGTATGACGCACATTTGAGACTGCAATTTGTAATCTACGTAAATTAAATTAAAATCTGTTGAGCCTTAATTGAAATCATTTCCGAGAGAGGCAGACACGTAGAGACTGAAATATTCTCGCGAATATGAGTATATTTATGTCTTGAAGTCTGTTACAACGAAAATGCTTGCGAAACATTGCCAGTAATGTAAGAGCGGATAAAAAAAGGGCTTATGTGCGCCTATATTCTTTATAAATTAGACCGAATTGTGTAAAACGGTGAAAATCATTGCCAAAACGAAATGTCGATCATTGTGTTCGTAAAATCTTGCACGGTTGCCGATGTGAACAATTCATTTCAGTTGGCTCACAAAACTGTCGTTTTATCGGCTGTCAAAAATTACCTGCGTCCCGCAAAACCGGACCGCCGGAAAGACATTTACGGAGTTAGAAATACTTCAATATTTACGAATAGAGGATAGCCCCCACTAACCCAACTGTAAAGATGAGGTTTTTTTGTTGTTTTTTTCTTCTTTTTGGTTATAGCATCGTTTAAAAAATGATTTCCTCTCTTATGTATAAAGATTTGTGATTATGTATTTGCAATAAAAATTTTCGAAAAAAATTAGTCGATATAGGCAACAATTTATCACTGTGACAAATTTTTTGCTTTAAAACAAAAAAAAAAACGTGTGTCTCAAAAAACGAAAAATAAATTAATCTTAACGATAACTAAAAACTACTAATTTGGAAAAAGGCAAAATCGATTTGCATTCTGGATTCTACTGAAAAAATTTGTTCGTTAGTATTAAGAAATTATTCTCCCGTTTTTATATTTATTTTCAACTTGTACACGTAAAAGTCGAATAAAATTTTCCAATCGAATAACAGTAAATCCTTATTTTGACCTTCTAAGTCTTCGCCTCCTCGCCCCTATCGATTCTAATTTATCTCCTTCAGTTTTTCCTTTCTTTGCTTTTTTTTCTTTTCACTATTCCGAAATTATTTTCTAGAAAAATGTTGTTTCCGATGTGTGATAAGTGGTCGTCTCTCGCGTTAAATTCGTAGCGTCGATTGTTATCTCTTATCAGTTGATTCGATGAGATTGTTTCATTTTCTGATCTTAACTTTTCATTTCGTCTACTCTGACTGATTGCGGTGAATTTATTTCATTTATCTAGTTTAATTTATTACTTACTTCAGCGGATACAACCGCGCTGAACTTTGATTCTTACTTTTATTGTATTTTAATTTTTATTTATTTGTTTTTATTAATTTTTACTTTTTTTTTTATAGTCTCTTGTTAGATGAGCGCATCTAAAGGGGCGCTCTGCAGTCTCATTCCCAAGCCCAGATTAAAATATTAAGACACTGTCCAACTTATTCGGTAGTATGGACGTGGATAATATCCGTAAACGTAAGTCGTCTAATCCCCTTTCACCTATTTCTTCCATTCAACCGAAGGAAATCAGGCTTTCCCAGGCCGAACTTTCCCTATTTCTGTTTCCCCGAACAGCTCAGTAATAATAATAATAATAATAATAATAATAATAATAATAATAATAATAATAATAATAATAATAATAATAATAATAATAATAATAATAATAGCAGTACTAATCATAATAAGAATATTAATGTTAACAATAGAAATCAAATCAAATCAAATCTCTTTATTATTATTATTACGAAATTTTTTCTACTGCAAAGTCCGCAGTGTTGCGCAGGGCGAAAAAAATCACATATAAAAATCTTTCATGAAATTAAAAATCTTTTATAAATAAAATATAGATATACGCAATGTAAACTAAATTAGCGCTGGATATATGTTGCTATATATAAAAAAATATGTTCTCCCAAAAAAGATAAACAGATATTCAATTACGTACAAACTTATAATATAGATGTATCTTAACAATGAATAAAAAAAAAAAACACTTATAGAACAAAGATCTGTAGTAGGTGCAAAACAGATAAAAAGTTAACTTTTTCCGTAATGGGATGTGGAGATAGGGAAAAGATTTTAATTTCAGGGGTAACAAATTGAGCTTAATTGATACGTAATTTACATCTTTGTATGATATTTGTTGTAGTTTGGAATGTTTGCCTATATAAATCATTTGATGATCTAGTAACTCCTCTATGTGAGATTTTAAACCCGTTTTTGTATTTAAAAATAAATATTAGAATAAGAAGACACTAAATTATATCAAAATACATTACACGATTACTTTTTTCATTTAAAGCTTTATGTTCTATAATTTGTATCACAGCTTTTTGTAAAAGTTTTACTGGGCTGATGTAATAATTTGCAGCCCCCCTCCCCGAAAAAAAAAAATTATACCATATGACAGGACCGGCTGATTAAGTAGCTCCTCCGCGCTATACAAAAATGTGAATAATGTTGTGAGAGGTAGTGAAATAAAAAATTGCGTTTCCTTAATCTTACTCGAACAATAGCTGTACGAGCCGACCAGTTTAATCTATAGTCGAACATAGTTCCGAAATAGCGCATTTCCTATTCCATTACTATTAGCTGAATGCAGTTTTATCGTGTTCCCGAATGCGTGAGAGTTCATACCGTATATTACGTATTTAGTTTTAGAAAGCTTCAGGAATAATCGATTACTTTTGATCCAATTTTCAATTAAGTTCATTCCATTCTGTGCCAATTTTCGTTAAACGTCTTGGTATAGTGAACTTACAAGTAGGACCGTACTGTCTGCATAAACAATAAGCTTGCCATCAATCTGAAACTGACACAGGTTATTAATGAAAATTAAAAATAGAATTGGTCCTAAGATACTTCCTTGAGGGACACCGATACTTTGCAGCTCTGTTCATCACTATATACATTATTAGTTTTCATTGTCTATTTATAAGATACAATTCAAACCACTTTAAGACAAAGCCTAACTCATGATTAACGACCGTATTAAAAAGGCCCTTTTCATATTGAAACATATAGCAACTGTAAGTTTCCCTGTTTCTAAATTATCTGTTATGTAGGAAATATGTTCAAACAATGCTGTACCTGTACTCCGCTCCGGCAAAAACCCAAATTGATTATCGCTGAAAAATTTTTGCCCAAATAGATAGTTCGACATTTTTGTCTTCACACATTTTTCGAATATTCTAGAAATCGTAGAAAGTAAACAAATAGGTAATTTCCAGCGAGTTCTTTTTTACCGCTTTTGAAAATTGGTACAATAAACCTGAGTTTTAGAATGTCAGGGAAGGTACCCGTTAGAATAGATTTATTAAAAAGATACGTTAAAGGTTGGATAGAAAAAACAGACTGATAGATTTCTTATCATGTCCAAAAGATGATTTATTTGTTAATTTAAGAATTGCACATTTAACGTCGTCGCGAGTAAATTCCGTAAACCCAAACGATTTCACAGACACCTGTCTCAAAAATTCATTTGTTACTTTAAATGCAGTCTGCTTTTCGTTTTTATCTGGAATAGTCTTCCTCATTCCCCGATACCTAGCGCAACTCTTTGATCACTAAAGTTTCATGAAAATTTAAAGGTTTTGAGCGAATTGTCTTATATACGTAATATTGCAGAATTTTTTCGAATTTGAATTACATTTACCGAATAGTCTGTTGAAGTATTCGGCCTTTGCTTTTCTGATCTCCGTATGGGATCTGTTTTGAAATATTTTTAAATGTTTTTTTGTAAAGCATTATTAGTGGGACCTTTTTTTTGTTGGCTCGATAAATATTTCTTTATTCAGTGGAAAGTTTTCAAATAACATCATTTAGCGAGGATTTCGTTGTTTTTTTTTCTTTTTTGAGTTCGTTTAGCGGGAATAGCATGTATTTTACACTTATCAAATGAAACATATCAGTCAAATACAAATTTTTCATCCGCAGATAGCCGAGTGCAATAGATTAAATCTAAATTCCACTTCGGTATATTTCCATGGAAAGCATTTTTATCCAGCACACAATTTAAAAGATAAGGAGTATATTCCAACAGAATAAGAAGAGAGTTGCAGGCCATGAGATCGGGAAAAGGAACATCAATGGGATGGATAATTAACGTTTAAAGATTTTTTGCACGGAAGTAAGTAGCCTGTGATTTATAACATTTACTAAAACGAAAGTACTAAACAAATTACAGTAATCCATAAGAGCAGTCGCATCAGTTGCATTTATATTCTTATCGCCTGTAATTATAGCTAAATCTTCGGACCAATGCAAAATTTGATCAAATTCAATAAAAAAATATTTGATCGGCCTTCACAGAATTGGTAAATTCCACAAATTGGGAGATATCTATTATTATTATTAAGTAAAATTTTTAAAAGTACATTATTTCCCGGCATGCTTTTCTATCAACCGTTGTGTAGTTAATTGCGTCTTTAACATACACGAAAACTCCGCCAGAACACCCATTTTCTCTACATTGACAGACAGATTTTATATATCCCAGCATATTATAACGTCTCATTTCCTACTCAGTTATCCACGTTTCAGTTAGTATAATAATGCCATATCTTAAATTTGTTTCCAAATAAACTATGAGCTCATCGTAATGCTTTCTTCTTAAACTACATGCTTCGGTCAGGCATGAATATCAATGTCAGATGCTTCAAGGTAATCAGGAAAGATCGCAATGACGGGGTTTTATGTTGGTTTTGTAATCTTCGTAAGAAATTACATTTTCTTCCACTCCCATACCAATTCTCATAACCTTCGTCCTGGTCCTAATCTATCTAATATCGTTCACATCTCCATTCATTTTCCTTCTATGCGTCTTATTAACATTGTTTCGATTTACGTTTCTCTCCTACTTATGATCTTCGTTATTTCTCTCTTTCTACATCTCTCAATTCTATATCCCGCAAAGGTTTATTGTCGATTGGGATTGGAATGATCATTTTACTTTGTGGGGCTGCACACCCTACAATATCCAATGGTTCCATCCTTAACAATATTATCTTTTCTGATAATTTAGTACTCATTAATGATATTTCCCCAACCTATTTTAATAATGCTTTTATTTCCATCCTATCTTTTCCTTCCATTGGTCTTATACCGTCACCCGGAGAACCTTTTCGGGCTCTTTCGGTAGTTACCATATTCTCATAATGATAACTCCTAATAATCTTCCTTCTTCCAATTACCTCAGGCCTCTCTCCATTCTTCTCGATGGAGTCTCACCAAAAATTCCTTTGTTGATTCGTCACTTCCTAATTAATTCTGATCCCATATTTCTCTATGATTTCTTTACTTATTCTATATGGAGGATGGCTCTTCTTCTTCTTTTGGTGTCATACTCTTCGAAGAGCGTTGACGATCACAAATGTCAGCATCAAAAACTTCTGTTTCTGGCATTTTGCATGAGTCTTCCTATCGACCAAGTTCTCGTCCATTCCTTGATGTTATCTAGCCAAGCCGTTTTCCGTCTTCCTCGGCCTCTCTTTACGTCTATTTTTCCCTGGAGGATTAGTTGTAGGAGTTGATATTTCTCTCCTCTGATAATATGACCGAAATATTTTATCTTTCTGTGTATAATAGATTTTATTAATATCCTTTCTGTTTTGGCCATCTCTAGAACCTTTTGATTCGACGTTCTACTTATCCATGGTATTTTCAGCATCCTTCTGTGGATCCACATTTCTACAGCCTCCAATCGATTTACCTGTCTTTTATTGAGTGTTGTTGCCTCAATTCCATACAATAAGATAGAATAAATATAACAATGCACAATGTTTTGCCGTATATCTAGACGTAAGCATCTATCACAAAGCAGATTTCTCATGCTGGTGAAGGCACTCCGAGCATAACTACATCTCATTTTTATTTCTGTATCTGGGTCCAAGTTCTCAGTAATATAACAGCCCAAGTATTTAAATTTTCCAACTCGTTCAATCTTCTCATTGTTTAACATAACAGAGACTTGATTAAAGTTGTTTTCCTTGCTGACCACCAACCATTTCGTTTTCTTCACGTTTATATTCAAATTATATGATTTTCCAACTGCATTGAGTTCATTGAGTAGATATTGAAGATCTCTTCCATTCTCTGCAATAATAGCAGTATCGTCTGCATAGCGAATGTTGTTAATAATCCTTCCATTAATCCGAACGCCCAAGGATAGGTTCGAGATAGCTAATCTAAAAATCTGTTCAGCATACAAATTGAACAGTAGGGGTGAAAGGATACATCCTTGTCGCACTCCACGTTGGACTTTAAAGTCAATTTTTTCTCCGTTCTCTAGAATGAGCTCAGCTGTCTGGTTCCAATATAGATTCTTGATTATCCTTAGATCGTATTCATCAATTCCCGTAGTTTTAAGAATATCCATTAGTTTATGATGTTGGACGTTATCAAATGCTTTCTCATAGTCAAGAAAGCAAATAAATGTGTCTCTATTCATTTCCCTACACTTTTGGAGTAATACATTAACTGCCAGCAGGGCTTCTCTTGTTCCAAAACCTGCACGAAAACCAAATTGGGTTTCACTTAAAAAGTATTCGCATTTAGCTCGGATTCTATGGTGAACAATCCTCAAGAAGAATTTCAGAAGATGACTCATAATACTGATTGTACGATAGTCGCCACACTCCTTAGAATATTGCTTTTTCGGTATGAGTATAAACGACGACTTCAGCCACTCGGCTGGAATTTCTCCTGACATGTAAATTTTATTAAATAGCACGGTCAGTTTCTTGATATTTTCCTCATCAAGGAGTTTAACCACATCTCCAGGTATCCTATCAGGACCCGTAGCCTTCCTACTTGGGATTAAGTTAATTGCATGTCTTACTTCTGATTCCAAAATTTGTGGGCTTTCTTCTGAGTTACAGAGCATTATGGGATTGTCGAGTCGATGTTCAGAAAATAGCTTTTTTAAGTATGTTTCCCATATTTTTTTCTTTTCATTCTGTTCAGTAACAGGGGTGCCATGCTCATCTAACAGCCGCATTACGGGGCGATTGAGCCCTCTTCCAGTAACTGTTTTTATCTGCTTATGCATTTTAAACAAATCATGTTTTTCGGCCAACACCTTTATTTCATTACACTGTTCTTCCATCCATCTGTTTTTGGCTTCTTTGATCATCTTCTTGACTTGTTTATTCAGACGCTGGTACTCAGCTTCGTTCTTGCCTTTGTGACTTCTCCTTTCATTCATCACATCGAGTATTTCGTCTGTCATCCACTTTTTCTTTTTAACATTATTTTTCTTCAGATACTTCTGACAAGTTTCTGTAATAACTGCGTTCACGGTAGTAACATCAAATTCTGTACCAAGTGCATTCAGGTTGTCATTAAGCTGTTCTGAAATTTTAGCTCTTGTTTCTATAGACTGTAGTTTGTTAATGTCCCATTTGTTATGCTCATTTTTGTTTTTTATTATTTTCTTAAATCGTAGTTTTGCTTTGGCAACCAGTAGATTGTGGTCGGAACCGATATCAGCTCCTGGATAAGTTGAGGTTCGTTTGATCATATTCTTGTATTTCCGATTTATTAGAATATAATCGATTTGATTCCTGATTATGTAACCATCCTTATCATTTGGGGCCTTCCACGTATACAGGCGACGCTTGGGTAATTCAAACCAGGTATTTGTTATAACCAAATTATTTTGTTCGCAGAATTCAAACAGCTTATCTCCTCTATCACTGCTATTGCCAAGCCCAAAGCAACCGACCGAACTTCCACGTTTCCCACATCCTATCTTTGCATTGAAATCACCCATAATTATGAGGATATCCGATCTCTTAAGTTTATCTAATATCATTTGGACTGATGAGTAAAGTTCATCTGCTGCTTGATCATACTGTGGTTCTGCCGTAGGAGCATAAATCTCAGTAATGTTTATTAGGCAGTGGGCGCCTTGTATTTGTAGAAACATACATCTGTCTGATATGGGTGTAAAATTTATTACCTGCTGAGCCATCTTCGGTGATACAATTAGCCCGACACCATTTCTTGGGCGATTGCTTTGTTCTTTGTCATATCCGGAGTAGTAGAAAGTTCCTTCTTCTTGTTGACAAGTTCCTGTACCTGGCCATTTATGCTCGCATATGCCCATAATATCTAGCTGTAAACGTTTCATCTCCAATAGCACATTTTGAAGTTTTCCTGTTTGGTATAATGTTCTAACATTCCATGTTCCTAACTTACAGTTTTGGTAATTCACATGAACAGACGGTGAGATTCTTCGCACCCTGTGCCCATTGAAGGGCTGCACCGGACTCAGGGCCATATTCGTTTTATTTACTGCCATTGTGATAACCTGGGGATGAAGGTACAACGGTGGTTTCCCTTTTGCCTTCCGCTGGATTTTCTGTCAGGGTTTACTCCCTTAGCCGAAAGGACCCAGTTTTAAGGCGCTGGATACTCGCCTGCTCGCTCTGAGTTGCTAATCAACCCGACTGGGCACTTAAGTCGCAAGCGAGTTACTGATAGTCTGCTGTTGGTACTGCAGTAAGAGAGCTTAACGGTATTTATTGGTCAGAGCATCTTCGGCAAGTGCATCCGCCTCCGTTTTCCTACCAGTTCACGTGTGAATTCCGGTTTAGCTTTTCTAATCAGCGCTGAGCCCGCCGAAAAGAAAATTACTACCCTGCACGACGTAGACGTACGGAATTCACGGGGTTGCTGTTTCGTTTCTCCGTCAGTGGGGCTAGCACCATATGACGGTCGAGTGACTACTTACTAGAGAAGGTAACTCTAGTTACAGCAACCGGTGCCCTGCAGGGCGGAGGATGGCTAGGATGGCTAGAGCTTCTAAATTCCCATCTTTTGAACATCCTTCTCATTCTAATGTTTCTATGGATAGCCTAATATATCTTTTATTGATTCTGTCACTCCTGCTTACGTTCTTTCCTTCGATGAGTTGTATTCTAGTCCACTTTTGCAAAAAACCCTCCTTCCTATTTCCTAAATTCAGGTTTCAGTTTTAATGAATAAAGAGTTGTCCAGTCTCTCTCCGGGCCTTAACGGCATACCATATCTTGCTCTCAAAAATCCAGCTGAACTAACCCTTAACTTCCTTCCCAATCTTTTTAATTCTTTCCTTTCCAGCAGTATAATTCCGCCTCTTGGAATTATTGGAATTTTTTCATCATTACTCTATTCCGAAAAAAATGTCTTTCTTACGCCCCGTTTCCTTGGCATCCTGCATCAGAAAATTGTTTTTCCAGATATGTTGAACAAGCGTCTTGTCTGGTGGCTGGAACATTATAATGTGCTTCCTAACAATACATTCGGCTTTCGGCCCCGTATTGAGAGTCTATTTGTGTCTCACTTATATAAGTCATTTATCCGAAATCATTACACCTTGTGGCTTCCTTCATTGATGTCTCCTGTACTTTTGATAATGTCCGTCTACCAACTTTAAGAGATAAAATGACATTCCAGAAAATTTCAGTTCCTATGTTGTTAAACTCATGTCGAACGGTTCTATCCAGCTCGATTCTCCATTACTCGACATTACAAAAAAGGTTTTCTGCGGGTTTCTTCAAGGTTCCGTCCTCAGTCCTACTTATTTTGACATTCATACTGGAAGTATATCACTTCCTTTCCTTTAAGTTCGCCAACGATGAAAACATTTCAAGAGGGAGGAATTATACTCCTGAAGAGGAAAAAATTAAAATGATTGAGAAGGAAGTTAAGGGTCAGTTCAGGTAGATTTTTGATAGCAAGATATGCCGTTAAGGCCCGGAGTGGGACTGGAAGACATGGATAGAAATGAGTTTTATTCATTAAAACTGAAAGCCGAAGTGAAGAAGAGGGAAGGAGATTTTTTTTGCAAAAATGGACTAGAGTACAATTCATCGAAGGAAGGAACGTAAGCAGGAGTGACAGAATCAATAAAGGTTATTAGGCTATCCATAGAAACATTAAAATGAGAAGGTTGTTCAGAAGATTGGAATTTAAAAGCTCTAGACGTCCTCCAAATACATGTGAAAAAGGTGTAGTTCTAGAGAAGAAAGAGCAAAATTTCTTCCGAGAGACGTTTTATTGGCTTCAAGTATAAACCTTGCCCTAGCGTTAGCTTGTTTATGAGCTAGAAAATTTGCGGTCGTAGGATTAGAGCGGTAGGTTCTGAAGGTGGAGTGACAATGGTCAAATAAGTCATTACACATTCCTTATTCCACCAAAAAGATGAGTCCGCACGGAGGATGTTGAAGAGGACGAGATAAAGAAAGATAGTTTTAAAAATTCTGTCATTAAAACGTTATTTTCGAAACAGATCATGGACTGAATTTATAAAATACTTATTGAAAAGGCAACGACTTCGTATTCATTTCCCTCTATCAATAAAATCCTAAGATCTATTTTAATTTCACGTATTGCGTAATGGCCTATTTCCAAATACTTTTTGACTGCTCGCCGGTACTTATTTTAATTCTATCCCGTAATCACTTAACAATTATGCTATTTTTCAGCGCTACCTCAATATTTTTTGTGTTTGAAGTTGTTTTTTTTATTCTCAGAGAGTAAAGTTTTATCCTTACTAGAGAATTTAATTTGTTTGTACACATCGTTTCTATTACACGATAATTCCGTTAGCCCACTTGTGATTTATGGACATTCTTTTTTTTTTTTTTGTGTCTATTTAATTTTATCGTACGTTACACGCTTGCAGCAGTGTCGATACTGTGTGCACAAAATATTCCGATTTACTGTCAATGGACTGATGACAATTACACAAGTCAAAATCGGTATTTAATAACCTATGTCGAAATAGGTTTTTATTATTAGAAAGGTTTAACAACGTTAATTGGTTTTACTGAATTACGATTTTTTGAAATAAATATACGAATCGCATGCTGATCGGAGATAACAACATGAAATAAATTGTGTTTTATAATACTATTCGTTACATTCAAAATCTCGTACAAATATACGATCTGAACAAGAACTTCATATTGATTATTTGCTCAAAAAAAATGTTCGTTTAAAAGTGAGACTAATAAATCATTCTCACTTGTCTAAGAATAGACTTCTTCTTTTTCCTTATTGCGGTTCTTATATCCTGTTTTGTCTAGACTAATAAAGAACAAAAATTATCGACAAAGAGAATTATACATCTCTATACATATCGCTTGTTTAGGTCGTTGTCGAAAGCGTAAAATTCTAAATACATTGCTGTTCAATAACAACGATCACTATTTACGTCTTCGCTTTTCCGGTAATAGCCGGTAAATAATTTTCAGTAATTTTTTGTCGCATTTTTTAAATACAATACTAAATTTCGAATAAATTAAAATTTTATTCTCGCAGAATAATTTTATTTTTACTAAAAATCAATGAAAGAGAAAAAACATGCAAAAAACCTCTTTGTATGATAATATATTTGCAATCTACTCGTATTCCGGTTAGTAAAATCTAGAACCATGACAAGCTACTTATCATGTGCTACTCCATTTCCCATTTCTACATGATTAGTAAATCTTACGAAGTTCTGATCGTTGTCATCAGTTTCATGCATTATATATGTAAAAAAGCCCGTGCCTGGTAGGTGATGTATGTAATAATATTAACATCTCCAAAAGTTTCAGATTGTTCCGATTTCTGTTTGGTATATGAACACTTATAAACGTACTGTTTATGAGTTACAGCTACCTCCCCATCTGAGGTAAACAATGGAACTTTAACTTCGTAACGAGTACCAATGGAAGTACCTGATTCATTTATTTCATCTGTTCCAAAGTTTCTTTTAAACCACCATTTTAGTATCTCCAGACATTTGTTTTTCCTTGTGAAATTACTGGAACAGTACCACGGTCGAATCAAATTGTTGCAGTTAAATTCTACGTTGTCCTTTTCGTAGTGACCTATTAAAAAAAAAAAAAATCCAAATGGGGATATATAACATTTAATATAAAGTTGCTATAGAATGGATAAAGTGAAAATAATATTTGTCCGATGTTACATTATGAAACTAAATAATAAACTCCTATGTGTGACCTTTATACTTCCTATATAACTTTCGTTTTCCCTTAATTGTTTCTGGGTGAAGGTCTTCGGTTGACGAGCCCAATTAAAAAAAAAAAAAAAAAAAAAAAAAAAAAAACTTCCTACATTATTCTGTCCTTTCTCTCTCCACTAGTTATTTCACCTATTTGTTACTTTTTAGCAAAGACTCTTGATCGGATTAAAATATAACTGACTTCTTTCCTTACTATTTGTTTCCGGGTAAAGTTCCTTGTTTGACGAGTCCAAAAAAAAAAAGACCTTTAAATTTGATAATAAATAAATTATAAAAACAAAACATACAACATTATTTTTTACTACATGATAGGTGTATGTGTTAGTTGATTATAAGGCGTTTCTTTCCCAAAATTAGTGGAAATTTTAATGCTACGGAAACGTGCATGTTAAAAGCGGAAAATCTCCTGAAAAATAACTTTTATCCAATAGAAAACTTTTTTTTTGGCCTAGACTAAATTGCAACTGCAATCAACAGCAACCAAGCAACACAAAATGGAAATCTAAAAAATTAATAGTAATCAATAAATGTATAAAGAATCGAATAAAATAAAACTAACCGCCTACATTACCAAAATATTAAATTATAATGAACAAGGGAAAATAAATTAAACGGAATAAAGATTAAATAATAATCGTGTTTCCTTCAATAAACTTGGAAAGAAAAAATAAAATCTTACCACCAGAACAAAGTAGATAAAAAAGTACGCAGTGGAGGAACGACATCAGGTCTTTAGAAAACACAAGGTTCTTGTCAAATTGGACGCAATTAAGTAATAAATATCTTCTCTAAAATTTTATCAATAATAGGTATTACACAACCCATGTAGTTGCCCTGTGTTTGAAATGTTTAAACCCACTCGGCAATGGTCGGAGCTCAGTCTACACACAACAGTCACAAATTTACAGATCATACTAACTGAGACACTAGTATGATAAAACCAAGGTGTGAACAGCAGAGATGGTTAGACAATACGAAAATATTTACCTGGCCCTTGTTCACTGTATGTAAAACTCACCTAATCCGCATTATTTTATCTCTTTTAGCTTTATCCAGAAGGTCGAAGGATGGGATAAATGGAAACTTAATATCTTACCTAACCCCTTTCTTTAGCGATTAAGTGAACTCGGTCACTAAGTAATATCCCATTGTGACCTGGAATTCAGCAAAATTTAATGACTCCTCCCAGTTTTGAAATATTAAGATACTTTTCCTTAATTCCATAAATGAATGAATGACAGTTATACTCGAAAGTTACTGATCTGAAGCGACAAAAGAGAACTAAGGCTGTCCGAAAATAGCGTAAACTCCCCCTTGGACTACAACACATTTTTCGCAAACACTAATGCCTTTTCAATAAATAGAAGCTCGGAATCGAAGCCCCTGGAAATAATTTAAATTTCTGCTCAGTGATGCCTTCCCTAATAAACCCTGCCTCTACACCTTCATTAAATCCACGGAATATAGAGCACCGTCAGTAAAGATTAACCAATAACCAGGGTATAATTATTTCACAGTACCTAGAAAAACAGAGTTCATAATATTACCAGGCAGTAGATGCAAATTCTGGCTTTTAAAGGTTTTAACATTAATTTCTAATTTGATAAGATTACGGTGTTATAAGTTAAATTAAAATAATTTGAGGAAGAAATCAGCGAGCTCGACTGTAACTATATTACTTCGTAGTTCTTTTGAGCAAGAGCGGCATTTTCTGGAGAACAAATCTCCAATTACTACTTAACTGCATTAACTTGCTTATGAATTTCGGATATTTATAATTCCAATACTTAAGTAAAAATTTATCATCGGTTAAATAATTTCTTCTAATATGCAGAGGAGTAATTTTGGTTTCAATTTGAAGACCGATAGTAGATGGGACGACCTGAAGTCTCCCGTGATTAATCTTAACCCAAGATTTTGGAATAAATCTAACTTCCTGAGTTGGGACTTCAAAGCTGACCCATACACAAATCGCTCCGTAATCCAGTTTCCATCTAATAAAGCTTTTATATAACTGACTTAAGGGGACCGGATCACTTCCCCAACATGAATTATTTATAGCCTTTAATGGGCAATACGATTTAATTACAAGTTCTACTAGTGACTGAATGTAAAAAGTCCATGTTAGTTTAGGATCTAAGAACAAACCCAAATACCTAACATGTCTGGTAAACTTAATGAGTCGGGGTTGAATTAAAACACGAATTTACTGGTAGTCAAATGGTCCGAGTGAAAAAACAGATATCGAAGATTTGGTATGGGATAGCTTGAAATTTATTCTCTCAAAGGAATTGTAACAAATATTAATAGATGTTTGATTTGCCTGAAGACATTTAGTGAGGCAATTATGTTTTTGGAATCTATTAAGAAGTCGTCCGCGTATGACGAAATTCGAGAAAAGGTTGATAGTTGAATATTAAAGAGAGAGGTAATTTATATAAATTGAAAAGAAGCGGACTCAAAACGGACCCTACGCAAGTTATTTATAAGCTGTGCAAACTTCAATCTTTTTGGAAATGGGGTTTAGAATATGAAGTTATCTACATAAAAATAAACTGCACAAAAGTTTAGGCATGGGAAAAGAAATGTTAACTGTCATTAATTGATTGAAAAGTATGGGGATTGAAACATTATCGAATGCCCCTTGAATATCAAGAAATGTTTCAACCAAAAAACTTTTGTCTTGGAATTAGAATGAACATACTTTATGAACGATGCTTCGAGTACCCAAACGTGGGCGGAACCCAATCATTCCCTCCGAAAGTATACTAAATATCTTTCAATCCACCGCATCAACCTGTTTTTAATTACAATCTTGAAAACTTTCCTAAAGCAGAGTGCCAAGGAAATAGGTCGAAATGATGACTCTGGTTGAGAGATTTACCAGGTTTAAGAATCGGTCAGAAGGAATTAAACCAGAAGCCAATAAATTGTTATATATATATATATATATATCTTATAGTATATTTTTAGCGCAATTACTTAAGTTCTTTACAACTGAATAAGTAACACCATCCAGACCCGGGGATGAATCATGTTTCTTTTGTAAAGGAATAAAAACTTCTTCGCAAGTGATTGAACGAAGCAGGAAATGAGCTATCATAAGTACAATATTTCCTTCCCCAGCCGACTTCTCCCTCATTGGGACATAAGGGGGGGAAACTGAGATAGAGAAGTCAGTAAACCAATTGTCATCTTGAATGACTCGGCCGCGAGAACTTGGATTTTTAAAGCGTCTAGTCAGATTCCAAACTTCTTTTAGAGTTTTTCTGTTAAGATTCCTACAAAAATCTCTCCAAGAATTCCATTTGATTCTTTTAAGGAGTTTTCGTGTCTCCCCTGCAATTTCCTTATACGTAAGATAAGATTACATTGAACCAAATGACCTAAAAGTGCGCTAACCATCATTTCGTTCTTTAACCTTATACTCGCATTCTACATTTCGCCAAGGAATAGAGGATTTATTCCCTTTGCACAAGGACGCTTTAGGCATGCAGCACTGTAATACCGAAAGGACACCATCATAAAATATTGTCGTAGTTTTATGATATTGCAACTTAGTTAGGATTACCTACAACAAAAACTGCTATATATAGTTGAAATTGATTCCACTTCCAACATAAATCCTATTCCTTTAATAGCATATTTTATTAACTTTGCTTCGAACGTGACTACTATTCCGTTAAATAATCTTCATTTCTTTTAATAATTTTTCTTACCGCGTTAAATGCTTCATCAAATCGCTCAATATATTATAGATAAAAATATCTTACCAATTTTAAATAAATGATTCCAAATCTTCGTGCAACAAGTATTTAAATAATATATATATATATGTATATATATTCATTAAAAAAATGAATTAGTAAAAAAATAACAAAAAATATGAATGTAAGAAGAATAATTTTTATCAGTGAATGAATGAATACATGAATAAATGATATAACGAAAGAATGAGAGAATGAAAGAATGAATATAAAATTAAAAACGTCAAGTGCCTTAGTAACTGTAATATCAGCCAGTAATAATTTAATACGCGTTGTCTAGAAATAGTGTAAGCCAGAAATAATAGTTAAATTTAAATTATTTAAAAAATATACACAGACTTTCAACTGATATATATTTCAGCAGCCTGCGATTGTAAGTCAGTTCGAATTAATTAACAATCAATCAACAGTACATGCAGACTAATGTGTACACTACAGTACCCCCATTTAAGAATTTTAGAGTGATATATTATAAAATTCTTACTAGTAATTTTTTTTTTTTTTTTTATTATTTATTTAATTTAATTTTAATTCTTATATATATTCTATTTTATTTTAATTCATTCTTTTTCTATTTTCTTTTTTTTTTTTTTTTTTTTTAATATTTCTTCCATTTTATTTATTATTCTTTTCCATTTCATTTCTTCCATTTTAATTCTATCTTTTTTTTCATTTCTTCCATATTATTTTTATTCCTTTTCATTTCATTCTTTCATTTTATTTTTATTCCTTTCCATTTCATATCCTCCATTTTACTTCTATCCTTTTTTTTCATTTCTTCCATTTTATTTTTATTCCTTTTCATTTCATTCTTTCATTTTATTTTTATTCCTTTTCATTTCATATCTTCCATTTTACTTCTATTCAATTTAATACCATTTCTATACCATTCTCTTTTCTTCATTTCACTTAATTTCATTCTATTTTATTTCTATTTCATTTTTCTCTTAACAATAAATATAAAAAAATAATTCTGGTTCTGAAAATATTGAAAGTTAAAGAAATTTAATTTAACTCGATGTACATCCCACATACATAATTAAACAGAATTGAAAAACTCATAAATTAAAAATTAGAAATTATTAATTATAGCAAATACACTATTTAAATAACTAAGAATCTTACAATAATTAATAAATTAATAAGTATTATTAATAGCAAGCAAAACAGGTCTAGTTGCTATTAACAAATAAAATTTAACGATACTCTCATATCATGACTATTTACATCATTGTTTGACGACATTCACCAATTTACTTGTATAAATATAATATAAATATAATATAAATATAATACCCTAAATAAATCAATAACGATATACACAAACAGTTATAATTCATTAAACTTTTTTCGAAATTTCCACAACCAATTGAGCTTATGAGAGCTCTGTCCCCGTATACACATTATTAATACTAAATTGCGATTTTCTCTTCCATTATTTCCGAAACTTACTAAATTATACGTAAATCTTATATGCGTTACTTCTATATTATTTTTTCTAAAATCTCTCTTCCTGTTTCCAATTTCAATTTCCTTCGCTTCAAGACTTACTTCCATACATTGAAGCTCCATTTCCCATTTCTCCTCCACTTTCCTCACTAAATTCCTATCAATACTACTAATTTTCCTACCAACCACTTCTTCCAACTTACTTCCTAAATTATTTAAATTTCTATTCTGTTCCTCCTTTACGATACGATCAAAATTATTTAAATTCCAACTCCGCTCCTCCTCCAAATTTAAATTCCTGCAATGTTTTTCCTCTAAATCACATTCCAAATTAACTAAATTCCTAGTTTCTATTTCCTCCAAGTCACTTTCCAAATTATTTAAATTTTTACTTTGTTTCTCCTATAGATCACTTTCTAAATTATTTGAATTACTACTTTGTATTTCCTCTAGATCACTATCTAAATTATTTAAATTCCATTGACCATCAATTTTATCTAATACGCTAATTGTCTCTTCTATATCATTAGCAATATTGTTAAATTTTTTATCATCATCATTAAATTTCTAATGTAATTCGTTATATTGATTAAAATATTTTTTATCTAAGTTTATAAATTTTTCATTTAAATCTTTATATTGCCAATCAAATTTTTTATCTAAATTAACAAATTTTTCATCTAATTTATTAAATAAATTTATAATTGTTACCAATTCATAGTTACCATTTCCCGGGGCATGTTGATCGATTGTTGATCGTTCGTTACTCAATTTAATAATAGAATTCGGTGTACTTACGACCGCAGGAACTTCAATATCAGTAACCGATTTTTCTGGTAAAGTTTTCTCCATTCTTATTGATTTACTTCTCGTTAACATCCGCTCAATATTGTTCTCCATTACTAAACAAGGCACTTGTTTACAATTAATTATGATTTATAATTTTTTAGATAAATAAATACAAATAAAAGAAAAAGAGAAAAAAATAAATAAACAAATAAATATCTATGTATAAATTTTTCTTCGTATCGCATTGTACTCTATCCCATCGTAGAGTATCCCATCGTGGTCGCCAATTTGTTGTAGTTTTATTATATCCCAACTTAGTTAGGATTACCTACAACAAAAACTGCTATATACAGTTGAAATTGATTCCGCTTCCAACATAAATCCTATTCCTTTAATAGCATATTTTATTAACTCTGCTTCGAACGTGACTACTATTCCGTTAAATAATCTTCATTTCTTTTAATAATTTTTCTTACCGCGTTAAATGCTTCATCAAATCGCTCAATATATTATAGATAAAAATATCTTACCAATTTTAAATAAATGATTCCAAATCTTCGTGCAACAAGTATTTAAATAATATATATATATATATATATATATATATATATATATATATATATATATATATATGTATATATATTCATTAAAAAAATGAATTAGTAAAAAAATAACAAAAAATGAAATAACAAAATAATGAATGTAAGAAGAATAATTTTTATCAGTGAATGAATGAATACATGAATAAATGATATAACGAAAGAATGAGAGAATGAAAGAATGAATACAAAATTAAAAACGTCAAGTGCCTTAGTAACTGTAATATCAGCCAGTAATAATTTAATACGATATACATATTAATTACAATGCAATTCTTAGAAAAAATGTTCCAAAAAAATGTCCCAGAAAAATGTCCCAATTTTATGTGATGCTAAATGTCCCAATTTTATGTAACGTTTGTTATATTTTGTAGGATTTTTGTTATTGTTATTTAAAAAATGTCTTAATTTTATATAACAGAAGGTAAATGTTAGAATAGGATTTTTGTGGTTATGTTATTTTTTGTGTGTGTTGATGCCAGTAAGAATTACGTTGTAAATTTTGATCATTTTATACAAAGTATAGAAGAGAAGGAGACAGAAATGAAAGCAAGAGGGGGCAAGGGGCGCAGCCCCTTGCGAGGCCAAAATGGCCGAGTTTATATGTATATATATACAAGGGTCGACTGAAAAGTAATGCACACATGCTTGTAGAACACGAACAAAATGAGCTACAGAAGCGCGTCTGATGGCATTCATAAGTGACATTCCTTCTTTACAAGCAGGCGCAGTTTGAAGTCCTTGCGTTCATCCAGTGTGCTGTGAGCAGTGTAAATATGGAGACGTGCTCTAGTGTTATGTCAACTAGGGTTAAACAACGTGCTGCTGTTATAACAGCTGAAAAAATGACTCCTATTGAAATTCATCGTCGTTTAAAGGATGTTTATGTGACGATGCTGTTGATAGGTCTACTGGCAATCGATGGATAATAAAATTTCATGATTGTGAGTCTGGAAAAGCCATAATTGTTGATGAAACGCGATTGCCACAGACGATAATCATTGATGATCTGATTTAAAATGACCGGCGAATCACTCAACAGCGTATAGCAAATCATGTTGGAATATCCAAGGAACGTGTCGGCTTCATTATTGAACAATTGGGTACCGTAAAATCTGTGCACGATGGATACCAAACAGCGTAAATGAGGAAGCTGAAGTTTGAACCGATTCCACACCCTCCTTATTCCCCCGATCTTGCGCCTTGCGATTTTTATCTTTTTCCTCTACTGAAGAGAGACCTCAAGGGTAATCATTACACCTCGGATGATGAAGTGAAAGCAGCTATTAAGAACTGGATTCGAGAAAAGTCGGAAGAAATTTTCAGTGACGAAATGAAAAAACTTGTTACACGTTCAGAAAAAATGTGTTAGTCTTAACGGTGACTAGGTTGAAAAATGAATAAATGATTTTGAAATTTAAGAATTGTGCTTTAATTCACTTTTTGCCCAATCTCGCTATTTCTTTTCGTTTGCATTCTACAAGCATGTGTGCATTACTTTTCAGCCGACCCTCGTATATATAAATATGTAACCATTGAATGCATCAAATACGTTAGTAAATAGTGAAAAGAAATATATTTTTTAATATGTAAATTAAAGCAGAAAAATTAATTTGTCGGTTGATTTTTTTTTTTTTTGCGGGTGGAGGAGGCAAACAAGGGCAGCTACCCAAGACAGCTGAACTATATTAGAGATTAAATTTTAATCCGATTAGAGATAATGAGACAAGAATAGGAACCACCTTTGAAGATGGAAAAGCTAATATATAGAAAACATTATATGGAGTAAGAAAATTCAGCTTTAATAGCTAAACGTACAGGATATTACGTTCGGAGGAAAGACTGGAACATTCAAACAGCACATAGTCAGGATCACAAATGAAAGAACAGTCGCCAGAGTGCAAAGGACAATAAGAGGACAGGGAAAAGAAGTAGACTTACTAGCTTTTCTATTATTAGGAAGAGACTTAAACCCTTTTTTTTTTTTTTAACACCCCTTTGGGCATGTCAACAAAGGATCTTCGCCCAGAAACGAAAGGAAGGAGAAGGATCAGTTAAATGTCGATTCGGTCAGCTATTGATAAGATAAAGGAACTGAAGATAGGAACAACAGAGATCGACGGAAACGATAAGATATACGAGGCACAATAAGGAGTAGGGAGTTTGAGTGACAGCAGATTGGAATATAAAGAGGTGCGTTCGTTCACGAGGGATGAACATTCAAAGAGGATATGGTCAGGATCACAGATGGCTTCGTCGTCAGGGTGAAGAGGGCAATAAGGGGAAAGAGCGAGATGAAAACGAAAACGTGAGGAAGGAAGAAGAGTATGATTCAGACGTAAACGGATAATAGGGACAATAACGGAGCGGTGAAGCGAAGGAAAATCGTAAAACCAAGGCCGCGTGGGAAGATTAGGTTGGATGGAAAAATAAAAGGAAGGATGATTAGAAAAGGAGGAAACGTAAAAATCTGACCAAAATCTAACATGAAACTTTTTGCACAATGGGAGTAAGTTAGAAACGGGAATTTTAGAGAAAAAAAAGTGGGAGGATACACCAAGGAATCTGCCATTTCGTTACCATCTATCCCCATATGACTGGGGACCCAGAGCATTTCAATGCGGATAGCGTGAAGTGAGAAGAGAGTGTGAATGAGAGAGCGAATACGGAGGATGAAAAGGTCAGAGGAGTGAGAGGGGAAATGAGAAGAAATAGCTTTAAGAGCACACATGGAATCGGAGATAATTAAAAATTTAGAAGAAGAACGATATGAGGAAATGTGGATTATGGAGCGTAAAATGGCCATTAACTCGGCCGTAAAGATAGTACAAAAGGAAGGGAAACGAAAAGATTCAGAGAAATTAATGCTCGGAATGATGAAAGAAGCTCCAACTCCATTAGGCCCCTTCGAACCATCCGTAAAAATAGCAATATGGGAAGGAAAACGGGATTCGATATAACTATGGAATTCCTGTATAACTGTTGGATAGGAAAGGGATTTGGAGGAAAAAGGAAAGTAGAATACATTGGGAGGATTGGAGAGATCTGCAAAATTGAAAGAAAAGTAAGGGAGATTGTTATAAGAAATTGTGCAGGATAAAAAGGAATTTAGTCGCAAAGCAATGTGGGCTAGAATAGGAATTTTCTTGGGAGTAAAACGCCAGTTTTGCAGAATAGAAAGATATGAAGGAATAAGTTTGGAGGGTGATAACGGTAAGCGTTTACACAAGAAACGATAACCTAAATAGGATCTGCGAATGAAAAGGGGAGGCGAGTTAGACTCAGCGAGAACTGCTGATACTCGAGAAGATCTAAGAACACCAAGGCAAAGACGAATACAAGAATTTTGAATTATATCCAGCTTGGAAAGAAGTGATTTTGAGGCAGAGCCATAGATAAAGGAACAGTAGTCGAATTTGGAACGGATAATCGAATTGTACAAGGAAATAAGGAGAAAAGGATCGCCTCCCCATTTTGTTGGGGAAAGAGCTTTTAGTAAGTTTAGTCTTTTAAGGGCAGAAGAGGAAAGGAAATTAATATGTTCATAAAAGAGCAGACGACTGTTGAGGAATACACCGAGATAGCAGAAGCATTCCATACGAGGGATAAGATTAAGGATACAGAGACTAAAGCGGGATTAAAAGGACGAAGAGAAAAGACAATACAAAAGGATTTTAAAGGGGAAATAGAAAGGTTCAAAGAGGAAAGAGATTGTTCCAAAGTAGCTAGAGACGAATTAACACTTTCGTTAGCATCTACGATATCACGGGATGAGGAAAAGAGAGGAATGTCATCGGCAAAAAATAAGGAAGAGGAGTTCATAGAAAGAGAAGCAACAGAAATAGTATGAATATTAAAAAGAGTAGGACTAAGGCAGGATCCTTGTGGAAGACCACGTGAAACAACTCTTGTAACCTCGAACGAAAAAGAAGACAGGAGAATAGTACGATTTAACATCAAGTTAACAATGAGGGAACAAAAATGCATCGGGATGTTAATTGCTATCATTCTATCTCGAAGAGTAGGGAGATGGACATTATCAAAAGCATTGGAAACATCGATAAAAGTAGCTAAAGTGTACTGTTTATCGATGAAAGATTTATAGATATAGGAAACAAACAGACTGACCCAGTCAGCAGGACCTATGCCTGGACGGAAACCAAACATATTCGAAGGAAAAACATTATTGTGTTCGAGCCACCAGACCAGGCGCTTGTTAAGAATGCCTTCAAACAGTTTTCTGAGACACGATGCTAGGGAGATCGGACGAAGAGAGGAGTTTTTCTTAGGGATAGGAATGATAATAAAGGTGTTCCAGGCAGGAGGTGTGACTCCTCTGGACAAAAAGGAGTTGAATATACAAAGAAGTGTTCGGAGAGCAAGATCGGATAACTTTTTTAGGACAAAGAAGGGAATACCATCACGACCTGGAGTGGGGCTGGAAGATTTTTTGAGAATGGATTTTAATTCATTAATATTAAACGCAGAGGAAAGAGAATGAGAATTAGGGTTTTCCATAACAGGAAACGGGCAGGATTCATCAACGTTAGAAACATAAGCGGAAGCAACAGCATCAAGAAAAGAAGACAAACTATCGGAGGAAATAGTGTGGATAGAAGGACGTTCAGAAGAAGGGAATTTGAAAGCTCTGGCCATTTTCCAGATATGATTAAGAGGAGTAATTCTCGAAAAAGATGAACAGAAATTTTTCCAAGAGGATTTCTTAGACGATTTTAGAATAAACCTAGCCCTTGCATTGGCCCTTTTGTGGGCAAGAAAGTTTTCGCGTGTAGGATTCGATCGGAAAATTCTAAATGTAGCGCGACTACGATCGAAAGCGGCATTGCATTCTTCGTTCCACCAGAGGGACGATGCTGATCCACGATGGTCTGACGATGACGGTTTACGGGAAGGAGAAGACAGCGATAGAGCATTTGTAATCGAATTTAGGAATAGATGGTAATGGAGTACAGGATCAGAGCCATCTAGAAGTTTAGGAAGCGTAGAATCAACTAAGGAATGGAACAGAGCCCAATTAGTTTTCGATAGGTTCCATCGAAGGTAATTGAGAGGTTTAAAGCAAGGAGAAGAAGGAGGATTTTGGGGAGTAATTAGAATAGGAATATGATCACTACCATAGGAGCCCATGAGAGTTGATCAATTGTAATCAAAACCAATAGAAGGAGATGAGAAAGTTAAATCGAGAGTACTATAACTAGATGGGCTCTTGTAATAGGTAGGAGAGAGATCATTAAGAAGGACTAAATCATTAGAAAGAACAAGATTTTCAAGAACAGTACCGCTGTTGTTATGATTTGAGCAGCCCCATGAGGGCGACCGAGCATTCCAGTCACCCCCAATGATGAACGGATGCGGGATAGACCTGAGGAAAGAAACGAGAGGGAAGTGACGAAGGTCGCAACTAGGGGGAACATAAATAGAAATGATATTAAGCGGACGAGTTGCATTGGAAGGAATGGAAATGTGTACAATATTAGGCTGATTAGGACTAGAAGGGGAATTAAAGGAAACATCGTGAGATTTAAATAGAATGCCGTTCCTAATAAGAATAGCAGATCCACCATAACTATCGTCACGGTGGCATCTGATTATCCTATACACACGAAAATTAATATTCATATCCGACCGTAGCCACGTTTCCGAAATGAGAGCAATATTAATACTCTGAATGTCTAACAGACCCTCTAATGCATTTTTGTTGGCTCTAAGGCTGCGACAGTTCCACTGTAAAATATTAAAAGTACCCGGCATAGTAAATTATAAAAGGAAAAGACTTGAGTAGGGAAAGGAAAAAGAAATAAAGAAAAAACAAAAAGATAGAGGGGGAGGAAAAGGAAGAGAGGCGAAGAGAGTGCCAGAAGAAAAACAGCAAGGTAGAATAGAAAAAAAAATAATAATTACAATATAAAAAAGAAAGACAGAAGGAAAGAAACTTTAATGGGTGGAGGAAAATTGGGGCTAGCAAGATGAGAGGAAAGTTAATAAGAAAAGGGAAGGAACAAATAAAAACAATTAAACAAAAATAGACTGTTGATGAAAAAAGGACGGCGATGGATGCTAGACTGGAATAAATAAAAGAGAAAATGAAAAGTAAGGAACAGGATTTTAGAGGCAACGGACAAAATGATTCGGAGCCCATTGCAGCTAAGTTGCATAACAGAGCGGAATTCGTAGTCGCTATGATTCTCGATAATTGTCTCAACTTTTCGAGAATATAATGTAAATTACAATAGCGTAAAACAGTGTCAAAGTGCTGCGGTCTCAAAAATATTAAGACAAGAGTACAATGCAGAACGACACAAATAAAACCAATATATCTGAGCCCGGCAGTGATTTTAGTCACAGCAGCGTCAGTACATTGAAATGTGAAAAAATAAACTACTACATGTCTGCCTTTGGGCATTACGCCCAAGTATCTTAAAATCCGGCAAAAGATAAGAGTACAATGCATCATGATACGAACAAAACCAATATATCTGAGCCCGGCAGTGATTTTAGTCACAGCAGCGTCAGTACATTGAAATGTGAAAAAAGCAACTGCTGCTTGTCCGCCTCTGGGCAATATATTCAGGAGTCTTAAAATCTGGAAAAGGAGGAAATTAATATGAAAGGAAATATTGATAGTAATAATAATAGTGATCATAAAAAGAGAATAGGGAGAAAACAGAAAATGGAAAGAAATAAAGACAGAAAAAGCAGAGAAAAAACGAAATGGGAAAGAAAAGGCTAGCCCCGGTTGCATTCACTTTCACTTTATAACGAAAGTGAGAAGAAAGACTAATTAAGGTGAATGTAGTTAGATAAAAAGAGAGGTAGGGAGTCAACAAGGGAAGGAGAAGAATCAATGTTATTGGACGCAAGAAGATCTAAAATCGCTTCAGCTATAAAATTTGCTGTAGGGAGAACAGTAGATGAAGGAACTTTGGAAGTAGAAGCGGAAGTAGAACTGGAAGCGTCATGAACTAAGGAATTACTATTAATGGAGGTGGAATTACTAGTAGAAGAAAAACTATTAAAAGCCCAACCATTAGAGGGCGACGGAAGGCGGTTAGAAGGAAGGGCAGGAAACTGTGGGGAAGGTTTAGTATAAGATTTAAAATTAGGACGTTTATGAAAAGTTGGGGATTTGGGCCGCGGAATAGATTTAGGAACTGTATGAGAGGACTTAGAAGATACATTAGGACAGGAAGCAGGCAACGAAGCACGGTCGGCATATGAGAAAGCCTGGGAGACTAAATTACTATTTTTAAAATTAGATGCCTCATTGAAAGAGATGTTTTCGAATGCCATAATGCGCTTAATTTCCTTTTGTTTCACCCATTCCGGCCACGTATGATTATAAGCACAATGAGATCCTTTACAATTCCGGCAAAGAGGGGGCTCTTGAAGATTACTGCAGTCTGATAAAGGATGTTTGGAGGCACAGTGAGGGCATATATATTCCAAGAGCTACGACAGTGTTTGGAAATATGCCCAAAAAGGAAACATTTCGAACACTGTGTAGGTAGTCGTACGCTAGGCGAAACAGGAAAACGGAATCTGTAAATGGAAACAAAATCTGGAAGAACGGATTTGTGGAATTTAATTTCTACGGATCTAGTCGGAATTTTAGTACCCTCGGAGGAACGATAGATACGACGAATGGACGCTATGGGAATAGACGATTCAATCCCCTCCGTAATATCATCTTCAGAAAACGAAGGATGAACCCCTGAAATAATTCCCTTTCTGTATAAGGCGCTATTGGGAATGTAAGCTTTAATATTTTTACTGAGAAAGAAGTCAGAATTAGATAAAAAGGAATTTGGAGTGGAAGCAGAAGGGAAGGTGACTGAAATGCGGTCCTTTCCTTGAGGAGAAACACTAAGAAATGACGAAGAAACAGAATTTAATAATCTTGCAAGAGCCAAAGGGTGATTATTGCCTATGTTCTTATCGTCATCTAAATTTTCGACAAAAACAATGAAAGGTCCCGGATGATCATTTACGAAACAAGTATTGGAAACGGCGGTAATGCAACTATTATTACTAGCACTATTATTATTATTATTATCACTATTGTTAATGTTACTGTTATTGTTGTTGTTGTCGTTATTGTTGCTATTAATGTTATTACTATTATTATTAATAATGTTGTTAGTAGATGAATTATTTGAATTGCTCTTAGTATTATTATTAACATTGTTGTGGCTGAGATGATCGACAACATGGGAAACAGGGGATGTACTAGGTTCAGCCTCAGAGAGTTTAATCTCTTTCGGTAGAACAGAGGAAATGGGCGAAAGAGGATCAACAGATTTACGTTTTGAATTACTGGCCACGTCCATATTAATAGACAAATTGGACGGTGGTTTAATAGCTTTAGCAGGACTTGGGGAGGAGGCCGCAGAGCGGCCCCCCTTAGCTGCACTCATCTAACCAACTAAAAAGTAAATAAATAAAAATTAGAAACAAAAATGACGAAAAATTAAATCGTCAAGAAGACGAAGACGAAATAAATGAAATAAAAACGACGCTACAAGTTAGCTTAAATTAGCGAAGCGACAAAGTTAATTTACAGCACAGATAAGAGAAATGTACTAGAATAGTTAAATCGGAACAATCTCACCGGTTTTATCAGCTACGATGATATCGAACAATGCCGAAGAAATCGAAGACGACGTTACCGGAGAACAATTGTTATCTGATAAACAACGCGAATGAACAACCGCTTATCACATAGTGAAAACTACAAGCTGACTTAAACCCTTTAGAATTAACCACATTGCAGATTTTGGGATCCAAACCCTTTTTGCTTATGTTATTTCTACTACTTTTCAATATTGATTGAACTGGTTTCGGACCATTATTGGTTAAGGTTTTGCTATTGGTTAGTTTGAATCAACTAGGTTGTCTGTCTAACTTTTTTGGGCCAGAACGATTTGATTTTTTTTCCTTGCCAGAAGACACAAACGATACAGTACGTTTAAGTCGGAATTCTGAGATGGGAATTAATTGATTTGAATCGATATATCCAGTTTTTCTTAAAGGTTCAGGTTTAAACGAAGAGATGATGTGAGATTCATTCTTTCGATTACTCTGCAAAATAGGCGGAAAATTACTTCCTTCAGATAGGAAAGAAAAACGGTTTCTTCTAACAATATTTGAGTAGAGATTTTTTTGTCAGGGGGTACTTCTAATGAATCTAATGTTAATTTTTTTTTTTTTTTTTTTGATATTTTTTGGCCTTCATGTAAAGCCATCTTAATGGTATTACTTATTTAAAATAAAATTTTTTAAATTATTTATTTTTAAAATAATTAAAATTACTTTGTATTATAAACTTCGTACTGATTTTTTTTTATAAATATGGTGTTTGGCGGGTTTTTATTTGATTAATCTATGTTCTTTAAAGTTGGCAGACATGCTTTCCTCACATTCAAGTTTCCATTTGTTTTTAATTAATATTAGTTTTTTTTTTTTTTTTTTTTTTTTTTTATGGCCTGGCCAATATTAGTTATTTTATGTCAAGTTTTTGTATCAATTTATCATAAAAGGAGGTGTCAACGAAGTATTTGTTGATTTATGTGTTGACCACGGAAGTAATTAAACATGCTTTCCTGCGTTCAAGTTTTTATTCTATTTAATTTGTAATTGTATTAATATTATCTTAAAAATGTCGTCAGCACTCATACAATGTGATATTTCTATTCGAAATGTTAGTAAGCGTTATTAAAACTGTTTTTCAAAATTACTTATCCAAAATTACTTCTGCAGCAGTCAGGGTAATTCGGAGAAAAATCAGCGTTAAATTGAAAGTAAGTTTATCATTGCGATGTTTAATCAAAAGAGGAGTGGGGCTTGCGGTGTCATTTTACTTTCCAATTAATGCACACGACTTACTCATGGAAGGTGATACATTGCTGCGCGGTACAAGAACGATAGTAGAAAAATTATTAATCTCACCGATAACCTCAAGCACACATCAGGATCTGACTGGTCCAGAAAAGAAATAAACTATCTGGAAATTCAGTTTAACGATCAAAACGTTCTAATCCATGCATCATCATATATTCCATTGTCAACCAGTGCAGTATTGAGGAATGTTTTGTTAATATGAAAAACATTGATCAGAAGTGTTTGAAATATGCCACACTAAGCAAATATGTAACATGATCACACTGACGTATATGTAGTTATTTTATGGATAAATTATTGTTAAATAAATATGACTGGAATGGCATATCTTTCCCTGCGTCGCTGATGGCACATCCACATTTGAAAAAAATAATTCTCAAACATCTGTGAATTCCTATGGATTGAATGAAAAAAATGTTGCATATCCCCTTCCAATAGCAAGAGAGGAAAAATTGGATCATACAGATTTATTATTGATAACCCAAAGTAATAAAACATATTACTGCTGGATAAAAAATTTATGTTGACTTGTTAAATGCTAAAAATTTATCTAGTAACTGTATAAAACACATCACACAACTTAGAACAGTTCACACTGGAAGAACAAATCGACTAAACAATCTGAACATCATCAAATCAAATAATGTCAACACTGTAATGAAGACTATAAGGAAAATTTTAATCATCACCTACGGCAGCATACCCGACTCCAAAAACAATGGGAAGAACTTATAAATAAATTAACTTATTTGATGATAGTTCAACTGATTATACAATCAAAAACCTTGTATCGCTTGATTTGCTCCCTTTATTTCATGGAAAAGGTATTTTCCCATATTCATATGTATCAACATAAGAAATATTGGAAGAGATAAATTTGCCTGAGATATTTCTATAATTCATCAACGAAATCAGAGATTTGAGAAGAAGAGTTATCGCATGCATTAGATGTGGAATACGTTAAATATTCAAACACTCAGTGAGCACAGTGATATATATATATATATATATATATATATATAAAGACAGATGTATTTTTGTTTGCAGATATTTTTGAACATTTCAGAAGTGTCTGTCATAAAATTTACAAATTGGATCTTGCATGCAGTTTTATCACGCCTGGATTAGCATTTTAAGCAATGTTAAAATTAACAAAGGTTGAATTGAAGCTCTCAACTGATTATAAGATGGTTTTATTCCTTGAAGCTAGAATACATAGTGCTACATGCCAATGTGTAAAACGTTAAAGCAAGGTAGAAAATTCTTTCATTAATAGCTATAATAATAGATCTAGCGGTAATGATAATGGTAGTAAAATTTGTTATGAGCAGCGGGAAAGGGAAGAGATTTGACATACGAAGAAAAAAAGTGTAAACTGGGCGGGTAAATAAATTCTGGGAAATTGTAGATAAAGTAAAGGTATTCGGGGTAGGAAAGATCAAAAGGAAAGAAGGCCCTGAGACGTAAAGAAATCAAGGAAAGTATTGGAGTTTTACGAGGGGAGAAACGCCAGTTGTTGGATATAAACAAGTAGGAATTAAACAAGTAGAAATATCGGAAATGTGAAGACGTTTGATCAGGAATCTTTCACCTAGATAAAGTCTTCGCATGAATAAAGGATAAGAACCAGTTTCTGCCAAATAAATTTACATTGAACACAGCACATATATATGTATATAAAAAATACATTTCTAATGAAGTGAGCATGCGTCAGTTACATTTGAAATACACAATACATCTGAGAAGTTCTCAAACAAAATTTTTGTAGTTAACACAAGTAACGCCACTACGGAATAATGAAGGCACCATGTATTACAAAATTCAGCGGGTATGTGTACAAAATCACGATATCAAAACATAGAATGAATAAAGAAAAACGATGAAATTTTATGTTCGACTTCAAAAATATTTTATACAAACACATTGTATGATACAGCAAGCATTTGGCAATGAAGTTGGATCTTACATTACAACATAAACATGAAGGAAGCAATTTAAAGATTGTTGGAGAACAACGAAAGTAAGGCAGTAAAAATCAAAACTGAGAACAATGTTATTAGCATTTCTCGATTCAAAGGGTCTGCTTCACCACGAATTTATTCCAACCGGACAAACTATAAATGTCAAATTCTATTTGGAAGTAATAAAACGCTTGATGCATTGCATTCATTGAATCCAGCTGGGATCTGGGTTTTTGGACACTCTTGAATAGCAATTGCACCGACGCCATCAACAACACAATTAACGCATTATTTCTATTTCTAAAGTTTACTGATCTTTTATTATCCTGGTTTACTCTGCTAACCTTTAAAAATTAGGAGAAAGTAATAATAACGAAACATATCTGCTATGTATGTTATTAGTGTTTTTGTATTAAACATTTATCCCAGTTAATTTCATACATATAAAAATATATACCTACAATATTTTGTCCGTATCGTATAATCATTATACTATTGTGCCGCATTTCCATTACTGTTTACGTCGGAATTATAGAAATAAACGTATGGACTTAAAACTATTTTTTTAAACATATCCAGTATAATTGAACTACTATAATGTATAGATGGTAAACTCGCACGGTCCACTCGAAAGTTTGTTGATTCATCAGCATTTGTAAGTGTGAAACAAAACATTATTGCTGAAACATAAAATAATTGAATCATATTTAAAATAACAAATATATCCTGAGTTTTTATGCTAATTGTTTTAATACCTGCACTAGTTAAATGAAAATATTTTTCGTTTGGTTAACAAGTAGGAAGATAAAGTGTAACAGATGGTACAAACGAAATATTTTCTAATAATATATTTTTTTTTATTTTTCATCGCAAACACGCAAAATTATTTTTTACTATACTGATTTTGCATAGTGCAGCTGGCTACTTTGAAAAACTGATTTTTCAATTTACGCCCGTGCATATGTATACATATACTTAACACACCTGTTAAAGATGATTAAAGGTTATTACAAGGAGACCGTTCTTCTTGACGTAATGGATAACGCGAAATTTTTCTATTCAGAACCTCTAACAAATTACCTACGATATTTTCCAAACTTCATCAGCTAAGCATTGTTATCCAAAGCATTCGACTGAATAACAACTGTTCGGTACTGAATGCTGAAATATATGGAATATTTTTCTGTTTGGAATATTTTCTTTCTGCAGAACCTATATCACTGAAAGCCCTGTTGGTATCTGATTCATCCGCGACGTTATCAACAATCTCTAATCCCCTCACCAAACATCCTTTAGAAATTCGAACCCAGCAGGTAATATATGAACTAATTAAGAGAGAGTGCTCCATTTCCTTTTTATTGGCGCCCAGCCATGCTGGGATTCTTAGAAATGAACGCATCGGTACATCCGCTCGAGCTGCATTATACTGTCCCTTGCCTAATATTAGCACCCCTCCACCGTATCTAGCAAACATAATTTTTAATAACATCACGTCCTCGTGGAAAGCCCATTGGACCCCATGTCAGATTTTCTTAATTGCCCAGTGAGACCCACAATTTATTTATTTATAAAAAAAAAAAATTACAAAGTCGCGTCTGACAATCCTACATATTTTGTTGATAAGGTATTGTTATGTAACAATTTAAGAGCGACTAGTTTAAATGAAATATAGAATGATTCCATTACAATCGACGTTAAATTTCATACATTTATTTCAATTGTAAAAAATAGATCAAAAGGAAATTTAAAAACTTTAAAACACAGCACAAAAAATCAGTATGGGTTACAGATGAGGTAATTTTTCTCTCCATAGAAAAAAACTCACTGTTTAAGTTAACTAAAAATTATCCTACTAACATAATTAGGCGTTTCAAATAGATTTCAAAAGAACTGCAAAAGTTAATTCGAGTTACAAAAAGAGAATATTACTCCAAGAAATTACAGAAATAAAACGGTAACTCAAAAAAATATTAGGCACTAGTTAAAAATGTAATAGGTAAGAAAAGAAATCCATATTGAAAGAGATTAAAGTAAATAATGATACCGGTAGATGAAAATGAATATATCATTTCCAACCATTTTAACAACTACTTCTTGAACATAGTTAAAACTATGAAAATTAAAGCAAGGTCTGACTTAAATGTTTCGCGTATATCAAATCAAAATTTTAATTCATTTGGGTTTGTAGAGTTTACTTTCAACGATGTTAAAAATACTACATTATCTCTTCCAAATAAGCAGTCATACGGTTTTGATGGAATATCGGTTATTCTCATCAAGGAAAATATCGGGTTCTTTATAAAACCATTAACTTACTTAATAAATGAATCTATCAGGTCGGGTAAATTTCCAACCGCTTTAAAATTCGTCATAATCACACCAGTTTATAAACGTGGTAATGTCTCAGATATGTTTAATTACAGACCAATTTGTTTATTATCAACCTTCTCAAAAATTCTTGAAAAAAATGTCTAAAAGAGAAAATCTTAGCATACTTGCACAAAATTAATTTCTTCAGTAAAAATCAATACGGCGTTTTACAACATAAATGCACCGGATGATGCACATTATTCGATCATATTACTACAATTTCAGAAAATTTAGAATACGGCCATTCGATGGCTGCAATTTACCTAGATTTTTGTAAAGCCTTTGATGTAGTCGATCACAAAATACTCTTCAAAAAGTTATACGCATGAAGATTTCGGGGAGATTTATTTATGAATGGTTTCAGTCTTATCCCACAGACAGAAAATTTATCACGAAAATAAATAGTACACTTAGTGATAGTGTAATACAGCAGAATAGCATACCGCAAGACAGTATTCTGGGGCCAATTTTATTTCTTGTTTATGTTAACGATTTATGTAATTTAAATGTATCCGGAAAAATCTTCAGTCACGCAGATGACACTGTTTTACTTGAAAGTTCGAAGTTCCCGAATATATTGCAGCAATTAGTACAGGCAGATGTGAACAAAATATGCAAATGGAAGATGATAAATTCTATAGGACTAAATGTAAAAAAAAAAACTGAAATACTTAATATATAGCAATTTGCCGCAACACAGGTGGGATCGGTTAAGTATACAATGGGAAAATAATATATTTATAGAACGAACGTACGAGATAAAATATTTGGGAATATACCTAGACCGCAAATTGTTATGAGGTTCTCATTTAGCACATCTATCAACAAAGTTAAGAAAGTTAAATTACTTGTTTTATTACTTAAAGCAAGTAGTTTTTAATTATAGCCAACTGAGAACTTTATATTTAGCATTATACCAACCTACTCTTACTTCTGGAATCATTCATTGGGGAAATTCGGCGAAATATCATATTTCACCGATAGATTCTTTACAAAAATCAATATGTAAAAAAATAAGTTCGATAAAGCAAAACTGGGATTCTAAAAATCTTTTAACAGTTAGAATATTATATGCAGCTATTGTGTTATATGTACAAAAAAATGAAGATAAATTTGACATAAGAATTCGTGCAGGAATTATTAGAACATCAGTACAAGAAAAAACAAATCTCAGAAAAATTACAAATACAATCGTAAAATTTTATCTGACTACATTTCTGAAGATAATATTCGACTTTTGATTAAATACTTGGGATATGAATAAGCATTTATATAAAATCACACTGCATTGAGCATTCTATATAGTCACTGCACATGAAAATAAATTATAGTTAAAAATAAAAAATATTATATGAAATAAAATTCACTGCACTAAACCGCTTTATATATTCATTTATTTATCTTACATCTCACATCACAACGTAGTACTTGTAAATATTTTGCAAAATAAAAAGTACGAATAGAGTCTGCGCAAAAACTATAAATAAAAGTATTTCTTTAGCAATTATTAAGTATTACAAGCATAGCAATAACAAAATTATTCATACAATAAAATTTAGTGTAAAGTAAATCGCCCGGTTAGATATGTAAACAATAGTAGTTCATATAATATAAACCTATTAGAATTTCGATATACAGTGAGTCACATAAATATTCATACACCGACGGTAAGAATGAAAAAGCGTTCATAAAACACAACGAAAAATAATTTTAATGACGAAAAACCCATATGGATACTCGTAGGTATGACTTTCTGTATAACATAATGAATGACAAAAAGTGAAAGAAAATCGCATGTTATATTTGTAAACGGAACAAAAAGGAAAGAGTTGAATAGAACACGTCACAAAAATATTTGTACAGCACCAAAAAAATGTTCTTAATATTTCGTATGAAGACCTCGAGCCTTAACCACTGCTGGCAACCGACGTGCCATGGACGACACCAATTTTCGGCAATATTCCACGGGAATTTTCTTCTATTCGACTAAGAGACATTCTTTCAATTGACTGATGTTCTGAACTGGTGATTCACGAAGTTTCTTGTTGAGGTAATCCCACACATGTTCGACGGGGTTGCAGTCTGGGGACTGAGCAGGGGTAGGCATCACATGGGGACAATTATAGAGCATCTATTCATGTGTATAAAGTGCAGCATGCTTTGAATCGTTATCCTGGTAATAATAACACGAGTCTACAATTCCGAATTTTTCCGCACTTGGGAGTAAATTATTACGTAAACGTTGGATAGTTCCATATTCACGGCTTTTATTGAAAACTTTTAGAGCACATATCAACGTTGAGTATTGCAATTCTGTAAAATTCATAAAATACATTTGTAAATATGTCAACAAAGGCAGCAATATGGCCGTTTTTGGAATATCAAAAATAAGTAATTTAGATGAAATCTCGCAATACCAGATCGGCAGATATATTAGCAGCACTAAAACTGTGTGGTGTAATTAAAAAATTTGAAATCCCTGAGATGGATTCGACTGTCGTTCACCTTGCTGTTCATCTTGAAAATGGACAAAGAGTGTATTTCACGGAACAAAACATACAGAACAAAGCAAGAAATCCACTAAACACAACATTAATATCGAAGTGCGTGTGAGGCGCTTAATTTGTATTGGGCAATGACCGACATTGAGGTAAGACAATTGAAGATTCATCTGCTACTTCTAATCGATTTCAAATATGTATACTGTTTGCAATTATTTTATCTACATGTTTCCCGTCACCACCAGTAAAATTATGGGAGAAGTACAAAAACTACACGGCTGAAAATATTCTGCATAAAATACGTCAAGAAACACATAATCATAGCTTGGATTTCACAGAAGAAATATACAATGAAACGCTAATCTTCATTGAGGATCTTTGTCTTGCAATGTGTGGCAAGTTGTTAGCACAACTGGGAGTGACAGCACCGAATAGGTCTATCAATGTAACATCCGAAAGAGAACTGTTCAGAGAGCAATCATACAACAGAAATGATTTACAGCTGTTCGTTCAAGAAAATTCACCGAAACTCCTTCAAGAACAAAAGATAGCATTTGATACCATCATGCAAGCTGTGGACAACCGGACTCCGGCGGACTGTACTTTTTGGACGCTCCAGGTAGAACCGGAAAAACTTTCTTAATTTCCTTAATTCTGGCTAAAATCCGTTTAAATGGCCATATTGCGTTAGCTCTTGATTTTTTCGGTATTGTTGCTACATTAATGGAAAGTGGTAGAAGAGCAGCACATTCAACTCTTAAACTATTACTATACATGCAATTCATAGAAAACCCAACATGTAACATTTCTAAAACATTAGGAATGGGAAAGGTACTTCAGGCGCGCAAAATCATTATATGGGATGAGTATACAATGGCTCGCAAGAAGTCATTAGAAGTATTAGGCCATATATTGAAAGACTTGCGAAATAATCAGATTCCATTTGGTGGAGCATTGGTGTTGCTATCCGGGATTTTAGGCGAACGCTTCCAGTGATACCTCGCTCAACACCAGCCGATGAACTGCATGCTTACATAAAATATTCAACTTTTTCGAGCACAGTAAAAAAAATTCATTTAACAACAAATATGAGAGTTCAACTTCAAAACGATCCAACAGCTACCATATTTTCAAAACAATTACTCGAAGTCGGTAATAGTACTGTACCTACAAATCCCGAAACAGGAAAAATCACTTTCCCATCTAATTTCTGCAATATTGTAAATTCAAAAGAAGAATTAGTAGATAAGGTATTCCAAAGCATCTAACAAATTATCATAATCAGACATGGTTAGAGTCATTCTAGCGGCTAACAATGTTGACGAACAACATCATCCTAAACAGAATCGCAGGTGAAGCAATGCTCCATGGTTGTCTAATGGAATTTCTTAATTCACTCGATGTACCTAAATTACCGCCACACATACTAAATTTGAAAATTGGAGTACCAATTATATTACTCCAAAACATTAGTCAGCCAAAGTTATGCAATGGTACACAATTAGTAGTTAAAAAATCGGTGAATAATATAATTCCAAGAAACCAACAAACCAGAATAATTAAAAGCTTACATGAAGGACACTGAGGAATACAAAGCACCCAAAAAAGAGTAAGAGAAATAGTATATTAGAGAAATATGATGAGAGACATGAAAAGATTTGTAAAAAACTGCGGTGTATGTCAAAAAATGCAACGTTTAAATGATTACCAAGAAATTATAAACAAACCAATTCCCTCCCTGCCATGGGAAAGAGTTGCAACAGATATTTTTGAAATAGGAAAATCGGAATACCTGCAAATAATAGATAGCTACTCAGGGTTTATTGATTTCCGGAAACTGCAATATACAACTTCAGAAGAATGTACTCAAACACTTAAGAAGCTAGACTAGTTTGTACTATGAAAAATGGGATGAATTTTCTGGAATTTTTGAAAAAAAACTGAACGATCAAATATTATAAAATTTTGCTATTTTATTTAGCATCATTTAGTGTAGTCGTACAATTCCTAGGAAGTCCATAAAAAAAAAAGTAAGAAAACGGTTGCAGTTGTATGACGTCAGAAAGTTTGAAATAAAAAAAAAGCTTTAAATTAGATAATATCCTACATACGATGAACCAGGATTTTTAAAAAATATTTGGTTTGGTGGTTTCTGAATCTCTGGAGGAGGCCGCTGGCGGCCCCCACTAGACAAGCTCATCAATCAAGAAAATTTAAATGTAATGTAAGTGAAATGTTAAAGAAAGAAAAGATAAATGAAACTAAGAAGGAGAAAAAAAAAGAATAATATATCAGTAAAGAAATACGAGTAAGAAGAGAAATAAAAAAAAAAAAAAACTACTTGTAGATTTTCAAAAAAAAAATAAAATAAAATAAAATAAAACAAATGAAAATAAAATAAGAACTAAATAAAACCACAGCTCTACTCACAATTAGCTAATAATATTTATTGCGATGAAGAAACGTTCGAATAATAAATCGAAATAATCTCACCAGTAAAATCAGATAACAGGTTTGTGAAGACAATAGGTTATGCAGCGTAATCTCACCAATACGGAAAAGACAACTTTATCAGTTAATCGACAAATTTGAGCTATGTACAATGTAAAATAGGGTATTATACTCGGGGATGAATACTGATTCTAGCGCACCTGAAAACCGTGCAAACAAAAGAATGGACAGAGTTATTATAAAATGGTATGAATGTAAAAAAAGTGAATAATACAGTAACTTCAAGTTTTTATGACTATTCAAGATCAGTAAAAATAAATGTTATTCTAGAAGAGTGATGTTAAAAAATGTGATAATATTACAATCGATGCAAAATTTAATGTAATAGAAAAGAAATGTGGAAATATTATTAGATAAAAATGATGCAAAAAAATTAAAAATATTAAAAGTAGAAACACAGGAATGTCTCTGTAACTGCAAACAATGAAATTATTAAAAAGCCAATAAAACTATTGGAAAAAATTAAAAATTTAGAATACCAATTGACCCGAGCATTATACCTGTTATTCAACCATTAAGGAGAATTCCATTTGCATGAAGAGCAAAACTGGGAGAAAAAATAAAAAAGTTTTTAGATATGGATGTCACTGAATGGGTATCAGAGCCAACTAATTGTATTTTATTTGTGGTATTAGTTCGAAAGGGAGAACAGGATATACAATTAGCCGTCCAAAACGAAAAAGACCTAATCCCAACAATGGAAGAAGTGGCGCCATTGTTGACAAATGCAGAGGTTATTAGTAAAATCAATGTAATCCTGGCGGTATGCCACCAAATACAACTGAATAAGGAATCAAGAAAGCTAACAGCATTCAATATACATATATTGGCCTATACAGATATAAAGGACTAATGTTCAGTTAAAATGTGTCTCTAAAATATTTCAAAAAATTATAGAAAATTCTTTGCAGCAATGTAATGGAGTATTTAATTATTTGGATGATATTCTGGTATTTGGATCAAGTAAAGAAAGCCATGATCAAAATTTGAAAAAAGTATTAAATAAATTAAAGCAGTTGTTGGGTTTTATAATCAATTTTAAAAAAAATGTCTGTTGGCAGTTAATGAAGTAAAATTCATGGGTCATATTATTAAAAAGAATAGAATATACCCAGCCATTAATAAAGTAAAGGCTATAAAAGAATTTCAATGCCCAAATAATGTATCGAAATTAAGAATGTTTTTAGGACTGGTAACAAATACGGGAAAATTACTTCCACATCTGTCTTCAAAAATAGACAGACTAAGGAAAGTAATGCAGAAGCAACCATCCAATTGATCAAAACAAGATACAACTGATTTTGAGATTGCAAAACAATTGCTGTCTAATGAGACAAGTTTGAGTCTGTTTAATTCAGAATTAAAAATAATAACAATGGCAGATGCTCATGTAGTAGGATCAGGAGCAGTGCTATTACAAAAACAAGAAGGTGTGATAAATGTTATCTGCAATGTAAGTATAAGCCGGTGACCAGTTGAAAGAAGATCTCACAAACAGAGAAGAAGCATGGCATTAGTGTTTGCCTGTAAACGATTAAAATTATATCTGATAGATAGGTCCGGAATTCACATTAATAACTGGCCATAAACCGTTAGAAGTAATTTTTGGAAAAAGGTCAAAACCATGTGCGAAATTACATCGTCGGCTATTATGATTACAGGGTCCAAAGTACCAAATACGATATTTAAAAAGAAAAAATAATATTACTGATCTATCTATCTTCAAGACTGTTACAAATACACCCAAAATTAAAAATGATAAATGATATATATGAAAAAAATTTAAATATGTTGATTCCTGAATTAGCACCGCAGGCAACTCGATTTCATGTAATTCAGACGGAAACAGAGAAGGATAAAGTATTAAATATAGTAATGCAGGAATTAAGGAAAGGTTAAACAGTCAGCATAAAATCATATTTATACATAGCAGAGAAATTAGAAAGTGTAAAAGGAGTGCTACTAAAATGAACACGAAAAGCATTATTAGAAAATGCTCGTAAGGGCCACCCTGACATTATAAAAATAAAAGAGAGATTATTACCAAAAGTTTTAGGGGCCAGGAATAGATAGGGATAAAGAAAGATTTGTTAAATTATTTGATAGTGGTCAAAAGGTTTCAAACATTCAGACAGCCGAAAAAATGCATAAAAAAGGCCTGACAGGTGGTCCATGGCAGGAGATTGCAATTGATTTTAAAAGTTCATTATCATCAGGAAATTATCCAGCAATAGTCGTGGATTATCTTAGTCGGTTTTTTGAAATAAAAGCCCTGAAAACGGATAGTGCGGCGAAAACATTTATGTGAGAATTATTTGCAAGATATGGATTGTCATATAAAATTGAAACTGATAATGGAATTCAGTTTACAGAGTCCAATAATACTGTCGAGAAAATGGAATAAAATTGTTATAAACGCCTCATATTGACCATAGGTCAACGGGGAAGTAGAACGGCAGAATCGATCACTACGAAAGATTTTACATATTGCATATTTAAATAAGGCGGATTGGCAAAAGGAAATAAATGACCATCTCCTAATGTATCAAGCAACACTACATGGTACATAACTGAAGTCGAGAACTTTATTCGATTGGAAAATCTGAGGTAAGTTGCCAGCAATAAAGAACTGTGATCAATAAAAGAAAGTTCAGAAACAAGATTTTAAAGAAAAGAAAAAGCTAAAACGGATCATAACAAAGTATGGCCCAAAAATGGTATAAAATGCGGAGAACAAATTATGATTAAACGACAGTGTAAAGAAAATAAATTAAATAGTAATTTCGAAAAAGAAACAGGGACTGTGGAAAAAATCCGGGGGTCGATTGTAATAATAAAGACCGCATCTGAGATGATACAGTGCCATAAAAATAATGTGAAAAGATACATTGGAAAAGAAGATGAAGTAAAGATGCAGGAGAAACAAGCGGAAGAAATAAAAATGGAAACATCAGTAGAAAGTTAATTAGAAAAGGAAGTAATAAGTATGCATCCATGGAGGAGGAGAAGTAGACTGAAATATTTGGATGATTATGTCACATCTTAAGAGATATGACATTAATAAAATAAAAATTACTCATATATTCATATTATGTAAGTTTGTTTCTGGGGTTCAGATAAACAAAAAGGAAAAAAAGAGATGTAGTATATTAGGAAATAGTTGGCAACACTGAGTTATGCGGTTCAGTGATGGAATCATATTATTTGTCACTGCAGTTTGTTGGGTTAAATAAATATTTATATGTCAGAAACAGAACACTTTAATAAATATGTGATATTATGTATATAAATGTAATATTGTTTTATACACAGATCGTGGAATAGCAGTTTAATGCTAATTTTCTTCTTCCAAACTGAAAGATAACTGTATAAAAAATAAATAAATAACCAGAAGAACTAATATTGTCTTTGTAATTATTTATGTACAAAGTGTTTTGAACAAGTTATATTTTGTAACGGATTAAAATGAAAGTATAGACTTATTTTACTTCTGTAATATATATAATTTTTCATAATCATTTGTAAAAAATAATTTCATTTTTACTGGCGCCCTATACGTGTGTATGCGTATGTGTATTAGAATGATTAACCATAAAAAAATTAAATGAATGGAGTAAACATAAAATCAGTTTTTTTAAATAGCTTACCACAAAATAGTCTGGACCCAAATTGCTTAACTTTCATACATCACTTGCTTGTAATTGTTTTAAATGTATATAAACCCAGTAATGAAATGATCAATAAATATGTTCAAGTTACCTTAATGTGTGTTAATGAATTCATTACTGTTTTGATTTATTTCTAATTTCTGCATTTTTGAACTATTTCAGTTTTTCTGAATAATCATCTCTTATTCAGTTTTAAATGATAAATGTCATTTCTAAGACTGAATAGTTCTGAAACAAAATACATTTTAAAAAGTTAAGATTCTATTTATAAAATAAAATGCATCATGATTAATAATAATAATTTGACCAGCAAAACTAGCAAATTTAGTTTTATCTATGCAACTGATTAAGCAGAAAAATATATTGAATTAAATATAAATAAATCTCTCAGTCTGTTACAATCTCAGCATCTACAAAGGTAAATAATAATGGAAAATAAAATAATAATTTTTTACTATAAATTGTATTTCACAAATTATACAGAAAACGAGTTAACTTAGGCGCGAAAATTATGACAGTAATTACATCGTTCAAATGTATGTTGTAATATCATTTCATTATTTGCACCATACTATTAAATAATTTTTCATCTGTAAATTTAAAAAGAAAAACAAACAAAAAAACAAGAAAAAAAAAGGAAGTAGATAAATTCTGGATTAATGTATATATATATATATATATAAAAATAAGTATAATAGCAAAAGAAACACTTTCCATTCTACTAATAAAAAGAAAGTGTAAAAAGTTTGTATTAAATAGGTTATGTCTAAGAAATATTAGAAAGCAGTCAATTTCTAATTTAATGATTATAGATAATAAACTCAAATATATACACGCCTAAATTATTAATAAACTCACTTTACATTATTATATATAACATAAAGGATTTTAAATAATAATTTGTAAATATTTTTACATTTTAGCATTAGTAGTATGACCATCTTACAATATTGCCTTCATACTTTATCTTTTATGTAACTAATGTTGGGTAATGGCCTCGACTGGCGATCCCAAAAAAAAACGAATCATTCTGTTTTAACTTCTTATTTTAATGTTGTAAATAACATTAAACATTACAGAAAAATTTGATGTAAACCAAAATTGCTAAACGCACAAAAAAACTAAAAAACAACGTCAATTATAAATTTTAATTCTGTACATAAAATTAAAAAATGTGTTGTTAAATTTTTCGTTTTTTATAAAATTTAATAACTGTTACTGGTAAAAGTAAAAAACTCGACAGTGCTTCAGTAACTAAAATTATTCAGTTTTTCATAAGAATAAATTACAATAGATTCTTTCTAGTTTCTCTAATTATTGAAGGCTTCATTATAAAAATTTAAAAATTTTTATAAAAATCCTGCTTGAATATTAGAACAATAATTTCTTTGAAAATAAAAATTAAAAAATTAAAAAACGATTTCATACATAAACTGTTAAAATAAATTTTTTATGATTTTTTATGAAACGGTTGTTTTAATTATTTAACGATTTCGCGATTTTTTAAAATAGCTAACGGACTTTTTTATTATAGAATAGACTTTTATTAAAAAATTTTTATAAGAAATACTATCACATCAATTTCATTAACTATTTTATTTTTTTGAATAGATCCTCAAATTTAATGTTGCATTTCAGTTATAAAAATTATTTGAAAATAATAGTTTAGGAATTAAATAAATCTACATAGGAAAGTTACAAAATATTGTATAAATTTTTTTTTTTTTTTTTTTTAAACAAAAAAAAGGATAAAACATTAAAAATTGTGTTGCATACGGTCCCATCACAATTGACGTTTTCAGATAGTACACCGTCAGAACACAAGAAGAAATGATAAAGCTATCCTATTAGAAAATAACATAATAAAAAGGGAAAAAAAGATGAGCACACACATGTAGTTTTTAATAAAACGTAACATTCTAGCTATCAACAATTCTAGAATTGAATAATGACTGCACTACAAAGGACATTAATTATACGCAGTAAATTTTCAAACGTAATTATTTAACATTTATTTAAAATAGGTATGTATTATGTTTCTTAAAAGTATAAAATGATTAAACAAATTCTTAAGTTTTAAAATATAAAACACTAACAACAAACACTTAAACTGTACTAAAAAATGACGATTTTTAATAATAAAAATACGTAATCAATATTAAACAAGTAAAAATAAAACTATTAATAGCAAAAACGAAATCACAAATTTTATCACAGAAACACATAACGAACTTTGTTTTTATAATACAAAACATTTTCGTTAAAAGCTACATAGGCACATCTTCTGAATGGATAACATTTATGCCTTTATGCAGTAATACATGGGAAATATTTATTTATTTTGTTTTTTAATACTAAAAATCTTTAAAAAAACGTAAACAAAACAACAGATATGTAGTCATAAAAACTACAAAAAAAAAAAACAAAAAAAAAACGATGCAACTAGATTTGAATACATATGTTTAAAAAGTTAATAAAAACAACATGAAAGAAATTATATTTAAAATCGCGTTGTTTATAATAAATATATAGCGGCCAACTACTTCACATCACACATTAGCAATTATTAAATTGAAAATAAAATTACTGAATGAAAAAATTAATAATATAGAACTTTCAAGATAAGATTACAGTTAAACACCATCAGTTCATTTGCTTGTTTTTGGTTCGATCAGTGCATTCATTCTTTATATGTATTTAACCAACTTAGTTTTGAATTATTTATAATTTAAAATTATTTGCAAGTATATGTAAGCATTTTAAGATTATTTACGATTTTTCTTTTTTTTTTTTTTGCGAATTAAAATTATTTATAAGTACAGCTAGGGGTCAAGGGCGTTGCCAGCCGATGAGCCGGGGGGGGGGGCAAGATGATAGAAAGAGGATATGAGTTATAGGAAAAATAAAATTTATAAGTTGTAAAGGCTTAATATTTTATTAAACAAGAATAAAATCTTAATTAAAACATAATTTTCGTGGGTTTCTGTCAAATTGTCCATGATTACGCGCCTATGAATACTCATCAATGCATGTTGATTAAAAAGTTTCAAGGCTCCAGGGGGGGGGGGCAGCTGACCCTCTGCTCCCCGCTGGCGACGCTCATGCTAGGGGCTAAACGTCTAAACAAAATGATTTTGATTAGAAGTGAATTTTCCGCAGCAAAAAGGATAATTTTAAATTGTTCACAATTCACATTAATTTAAAATTAAAATTTTTCATAGAGTTAAATCTTAGTATTTAACATGAAAGAAAGGGCGATTCATATATTTCATGTACAAGACAATAAGGTTTTTTGGTTAAATTGTGGAGTTTGGTTCGTTTAAAACATTCGAAACTGGTGTAATTTAAAATTATTTCAAAATATTTAACAGTATATAAGAGAACTTTTATTTAATCAAACCTTTCAATGTATAAAATATATTCATACTATTCCCGACCCCTTTTTTCTTTCTGTGTGAAATACTCTAACCCATCTCAAAAGTTACATGTACCTGATTACACCAAAATCTAACCAAACCTAATACTTTGGAAAATTTAAATTGGAAAAACAATTTAAAATTACTTTGCTGTAAAAAATTCACTAAAAAAGATCTAAAAAGCTTTTGATTTGAAATTGTAATTTAGCTGTACTTACAAATAATTTTTAATTATAAAATATTTAAAATTGAATTGTTTTAACGTTTCATGGTTGAACTAGGAATGACAAGACCGACTGAACTAGAAACAAACGAATGAATCGGCAGCGTTCAATCATAGTCTTACCATTTTTAAACTTATTCAAAATTTAATATCTAAGCAAACTATTTCTACTTACCATATTATTTGTTAAATTTGCAAGTGTTCTTCACCGAAAAAGTAAACTGTGAAGTACCAAATAAAACACAATTCCAACTTACTTAACATAATGCCTACACTGACTTCTTTTTTTGTAACATCAAATCAACATAAAATTATTATGCATGTTACAGCTGTAAAAAGGCAATTCAATATGCGAAACACCAAAACACAACGCTACTTGCAAAAAAGACACATTTCAGCTAAATTTTAATATATATTTCAATTTTTTTTTCAAAATTGCTTTATTCTTAAAATATAGTAGTGTGAAAAATATTTTAATATTGGTTCTAATTATTTTAAAATCATAAAGAGAAACAATAAAACACACCCTATAAAAGAATCCAATATTATATAATGGTAATATAAATGTAATTATAGTCTTAAAAATAAATTTATACTACCGAAAAAATTCGTTTTACAAAAATGTTCATGGAAATAGTTTTACATAAGCTGGTATTGTTTTTAACTTTTATAATAATTAAGAATCACAAATTAATACTTTTCCCTCCCCATTTTTAGTATGATTAATGGTATTGTTTTAAAGTATCAGACAAATCCAGTCTTATTTTAAATTTTAAAAAACCGAACCTCTCAAAGCACCCGTAGAAATTCGTTATTTTTATGGCTGAATATGACCGCAGAGTGGAATATTGTTTTAGAGAACAGTATTTAGTACTCTACAAATGCCAACTTAGTTGTTATCTCCGTAATCCACACGCACAAAAAAAACAAAAAAAAAAAAACAAAAAGCATTAGCGTATATTATCATTTTTACTGACTTTTAAAAAGAATAAGTTTTTTTTTCGGCGCATAATGTTTTTATTCATCGATTTTACTGGTTCTTTATCTATTAGAAAGAGTGCCATTCAGCTTAGATACTATGTGAGTACTGACGAAAATCGGTGAACATAAATTGAATATTAGTCAAAAATCGTAAATAAATATGGTCTCTTTAGGTAATTTTTTTTTTTTCTTATTTTTGATTAGTTTAACGGAGGTGATTGACTTAAAATATTATCAATTTAATGTAGCTTTTGATGTTTTTATCGCAAAATTGCAGTTTAAAATAAAGAAATTGATTCTTTTTTTTTTTTTTTTTTTTTTTTTTTTTGAAGCATAAAATATGAAAAATAATGTGGCAAAAAAGTTGATTTTTATCAAGAAAAAAATTGAAGTATAATGCTGAATATTGTAAAATAAAGTGTCTTTAAAAGAAAAAAAAATACCGATACTTCAAGATTTATTATAAAAATTTAATAAAAATGCACTAAAAAGTAAAAAATAATTACCCCCGATAAGAAAATATATTTCAGAGTGATATAACTTGAGTGATGTTATTGTAATTCTTATACGGCATTAATACTTATTATTCGATAAAAAATATATTTCACAGTGATATTTTTTAAGGTGATATTATGGTAATCCTTATGCAATATTAATATTTATTAAAGTAGGCATCAAATTCATATTAAAATAATAATTAAAAACTGCATTAAATTGTTCGTGAATATTGTAATATGAATTTGATGCTGACTCTAATAAGTATTAACGCTGTATAAGAATTATGGTATCACATCTTAAGGTATCATCATCATCAGTATTTCAGCTTGTAGGTTGGCCCGTCCCATGCAAGTCTGTCGGCTATTTTTTCCTTTAACAGCTCCGTGAAGATTTATACCATTTTGACTATTATCATTCTGAAATATATTTTTTATCGAATAAAGTTAATTTTGTATAAGAATTACGATAATATCACTTTAAGTTTTATATGACTCTGAAATGTATTCTTTATCGAAAAATTATTTTTTACATTTTAGTGCATTATTCAATTTTCATAACGAATCTTGAAGTCAGTATTTTCTTTTCTTTTTTTTTTCGAACGTTTTATTATTATATATGCACATAAAAATAATTGAAAAGATGACATAACATTCGTTAAACATCCTTTAAACATTTTTCCGAGGGGAATTTACTTCAGTTTATGATTTAGTTATTGTACATCAAATTTTATTAGTAAGTGCACTTTTATGTATAAATGCGATTGTTATCCATTGTCACTATTTTATATATCGCATTTTATTTACTATATTCATAATATCTAATAATAAACGTTTATTGATTTATTTGATGTTTTAGACAGACATTATTTTTAAATTTAAAATGCGATGAAATTTAATTGGTTTGTTTAAGTTTATTTTTTTAAGATTCTTTCTTTAAAATCGTTTTTTTTCTTCTTTTAATTGAAAAATTATTACATTAATTTTCAGTCAGACAATATGTAAGTTTTATAATTGTAGTATAAGTATATGAGAGACACAAACCGTTCGCTAGTATAAGAACAATGCATATTTGGCAATATTATACATACTTATTATATAGTAATGTACTACAAAATTTTAACCGTGCTCTTCGGTAAATGTTGCAAGTTCAGCGCTTCTTATACGTTGTTGCGTTCGATTTCCTTGTTTATCTATCGTTTGTTGATTTTTATGCCGATTAATTGCTGATATAATAATCTTATATATGTATGTATATCATCGCTTGCGTATGTGATTAAGCGACTCTACTAATAAATCTTTCAGTATGCGTTTGCTGATGAGTCGTTTACATTTTAAACAGTAGACGTGATATTCTATTTCTTCCATCAAAAGGTCGGAATTGGTTAAACAGAAGAAATCAGCAGACTAGAGTGTATATTTTATTTGTCGTAGAATGGACAGCCTAACACAACTCGCAGTTAGTGCCTATCGGCTAAGTATGCGAGTTTTTATACATTTGTGTATGTGTGTTTTTTTCAAATGTATATTATCAACAACGTTAACAACAGATTGTTGCAAATTTTTTTTAAAATTAATTTATCAATGATAAATGTCTGTTTTACTCATTGGATCTAACGACTGTCTCGTATAACTCGGATTTTCGGTCAATATTATCAGAACGAGCTCGCGGAATTCTCTCGTAATTTCGCTTATTTACCGTAAAAATTTTTGCACACCTAATCGTACGAAATAATTGGAGATAATATGACCGCATTAGTAATGTTAGTTACATGTTGTATACACTTTTATGCATGGTGCGGATGAAGTTAAAAGGTCAACATCATTAAGCAGAGCAATGATATTAGGAAATTTTACGTTTATTAATGAATAGCACAGCGACAAATTAGTTAACTTCGGACCTCCTTTAAGTTTTAAAAAGATCAACTTATAATAAATTTCCTTTTTTTTATCTCGCTTAATTTTATTTACACACTGGCGGATTAAAATTAAGTAAGACGCGCCGTGGATTTTTTTGTAGACTCAGCAAATAGTAAATCGTTAACTAGTAGCTGTGAGAATTTACACACATATATATATATATATATATAATTTGGACACAAGGGATTTTTATAATGACATTATAATTAAAAATAATATAACAATGAAATAGGGACATAAAAATTATTCAATCGATACGTTTGAAGTACACTTAAATGGAAAAAAGAGGCTAGCCACTTGTGCGATACATATACAATCTTTTTACGTGAAAGAAATGAAATTTTTAATGTTTTAAGCTGAACAACAACTTTGACCTATAATTTTATTTCAACAGCGATCAAAATTGTTTTATAATCGCTGCTTTCATTGACGGTAACGAGTGTTTTATTTAAGTAAACCGTTTTTCTTTGGGTTTTTTTTCTGTTTTTTTTTTGTTGTTTTTTTTTCTTTTTTCTTTTTATCTATTTAAATAAACAAAATTAACTTTGTTAAAAAACTCCATTTTACTGAATTTTTTGAGAATCCTATTGCACACTAGTTTATTATTTTACAAATGTCTGTAACGGAACGCGACACTGCTCTAAAAAAGGCGTGATTTAATGAAATAATTAAAAAGGTTCCGAAATATATTTCATAAATTAAATCTACATCGCAGGGTAGCTTTAAACGTTTTTTTTCCCCCGACACATACTAAAAGTTACCAATTAGCACATATTACGCATGTGCTCATCGGTTTCATCGTTGACGGATACTTCATCGTAAAAGTTATTATCGTTACCCGATGTCCATTTAAAGTAGTTATAAGTACAACTTCGCTGGCAAATACGTAATCAGTGTACAAAGCGGATGCGACATGCGTACCCGACCGGTGTTTTATAATAGTCTAGAAAAGTGAATTGGGGAAAATTTTTCTTTTTTCTAAAACGGCGCTGATAAGGTTTTACGGTTATTCCGTAGAAAAAAGCATGTATCATCGTTCCAATGTAAGTGTGAAAAAACACAAAATATCGTGCCACAACGTAGCCCCATAAATACTTTCAGAAGAAGTTGGTCCGTCTGTGTACCGGTGTTTGATCGGATGTCAGTGGCACGATCATCCGGGAAGTTTGAATTTTCGTACAGTGCAGATTTCAGGAAAGATTTTTCCTCGAAGGGACACAATTGATATTTCGATTATGTATAACATTTTTAATTGAGATTAATCTAGAGCAAAATGTTAGCACAAAATTTATAATAAAAATGTCGAAACGAATCATTTAAAATCAATACACTTCCGTTTTTTTTTGTTGTAACGAAATTATAAGAAAAGTAGCGGATTTTCTGAAGATTTCCACGTTATACAGATTTCATTGCTATATGGAACCAATCTTACTTTTTAACCGGTTTTCTAATGTTTTTTTTGGGGGAGGGGCTTGCTTTAGCCTTCATTATGTTTAAATCGACGTTTACTCGCAGAGAAATGAGCCCGTTACTAGAGGCGATTTTATCTGACTACTGTAGTGTCGCTTCAACATTTGCGGAATTTTATTTCTCGAATGAAAATTATCTAGTTAAGCATTAATTGTCGACGGTCGATCTGGTATACCTTTTAATGTAGGGCAATAAGAACATACTTTTAATCTCTTACTTTAACAAAATATTAATCTAACCGGTTGCTATAAACAGTAAACTTCCGTGTTAAGCTTTTCTTCCATTTTGGATTAGACTTTAACCGGTTAATAGTAGTAGTACACACCGTAACTTTTACACTGATATGCATGCAGAAAGATGACGAAAGAGCGAGAAATGAATGCATCGAACGCGATAAGAAAATTCATAATATAGGGAAAAAGATACTACATGCCCCGCTCCTGACATACTGTAAACTATACGGCGAAAGAGGGTTTGTTGTTCAGTAATATTACCGGGGATGGTAGTGTGTATAATATATCGTTGGCAATCTAACGAAGCGCTAACCTACGTTCCATTTTATTTATGAGCATGTATTTTCCGTGCAAAAATACGACATCGCTGGAGCGATTATAAATACATCTGCACATTACAGTATTGCGTTGCTGCAAGACTTTAAAAGTATTTAGAGCCTAGTGTCGTCGTCTATGTGTGGTAGAGTTATAAGATTGATACATGTTTTCATTTAGAAATTTCCTGAAATTCGTCGAATGCGACAATAAACTTCAACCGGCCATCTTAAATAAATCGGCGATGGAGCCCACAAAGCGAGACTATATTATATTACTTTCTCCTGCGTGCAGAAAATTCGCTCGTCAGTTTTCATTATTACAATTCAACGTAGTAATATATTGTCTGGCAAGTCGATATTGAACTACTTAAACACATCCGCGAAAAATAACGAAGAAGTTACAAAAGCAGAGTAGGTTCAATACTATAATTTCCGCCCTAGCAATTACCTGGATCTAGCATTCGGGCGAGTGTAACATTTGTATCGGTCGAGTTCGATAATAGATTGATAAGAAAAATAAAACAGCTGATTTCCGAGAAAAGTTAGTACCGTTTTTTTTTTGTTTTGTTTTTTTTTGTTCCGCTGTCAAAAAAAAAAAACATATTACATCGCAACCTTTGAGCATACGTGCGCGCTTGTTTTAAAATTACCAAATAGGTATATTGTTCGTTGCCCCATCATAGTAGAGCATTCTATCAACAGCGGCGACGTTGAACCGCGAAGTCGAAAAAAGCCGCGATAACGGAGAAACACTCAAAACGTTTTTTGTACGGTGAAGCGTAAAATAGGAACAATCGAAATACTGAGCCCCCCGCAGAGGACATAACTTGCTCGAATTTTCTTAGCCATAGCTCACGATCGCTGGTATTATCGTAAAACCGTAAATCCCCATCGATAGCCACACTAGTAGAGTGAGTCTAAACTGGGACGACCCTTACGATAGTTCGTAAATCCTTTACTCCCGACGCCAACGCTTACATCAAATTTCAAAACGTTGATTAGTGTAAGTAATTCGTGTGAACGCTGTAAACTTTCTTAAGTTGTTTGCTTCGAAAAATGTTTCTATTTACTATTTTATATTTAAAAAGTCTACACATTATTTGGAAAAAAAAACTGAATTTCTCATCCGCGAAGTTGGTTATATAAAAACGTTTACAATGTAGTTAAAAAACTGAAGCTATTTCGGAAGAATTCTGAAATAAATTCTACGCTACTGCGGTGCTGTTTAGTGACAAGGCGTTTATGGATTTTTTCAACGGACAGGTGATCATTATCTTTTATAGGTTTTCTCGACTATACAGATTAATAAAAAAGGGGAACCGCCGTCACGTTTAGAATGAATAGCTTCGTTCAAAATAAAAAGAGATGCACAGTGTGTGTGTGTGTGTGTTATACACCGTGATACTATGTATGCGGAATTTTTTCCCTTAAAATTTTTGAAATTGGGCATTTTCTAAATTGTACATCCCCGCCGTTGATTATATTAACCGGTCAGTAAGTTTCATATTTTTCACATTATTTGAAAGGCAAACATTACCACCGCGGTATAAAGCTAAGCAAATTTTCAAATGAGAACACAACAGCGATTAAAAAATGACAAAACTTTATTAAATAGTAAAATGAAAAAAAAAAAAAAGAAAAAGAAAAAAAAAGAAAAAAAAAGGGGGAAAAAAAGTAAGAAAAAGGGAAAAACGATAAATAAATAGTAGAAAAGTAAATAAAGCAATTGAAAATGTTCAAACACAACATGCAAACAAACCGTAACTACATACGCGAATTATTTAAACGATTTTTTGATTCGGTGATCACTATGAAAATAATAAAGCAAGCAAACCACCGTTAGAGATGTTATATCGTCGTCGTCGTCACACACTTATAATAACGCGTTAATAATTTTATTAATAAAAAAGCGCAGTCGATTGGGCTAAGACTAGAAATATAGTCGTCAATTAATTAGTAACGAATATTATACTATATCTTAAACATAGCAGTAAAATTCGCTCGAATAACATCGAATGCGTTTGTTAATAATACATGCATAAAGCTTTCAAAAAAAATATAACGTACAGTGTGGTTCATGGGCGATCATGCACGTTTCAGGATACCGAATGGGGTTTTCTTCATTTAAGCGCATACATCATTATACATTATAAACATCAAAAAATTATTTATTTTTAACACGAATTTAAAAAAAAAATCGAATTACTTAATTTTATTAAATATATTACGTATATAGATGTGTATTTCTTGTTTTTCCCAGAAGCAGGCAGAAAGCAAATGTTTTTTTTCTCGTTATCGACGCCGATAAAAGATACGTCTCATTTAATTGAATTTAGTCAATAGTTCACAGGCTGAAAATAATAATTCGATCGTTTATTGAATTAGAAATTTTTGCTCCATCGTAAACATTCAAACTTATAGATTTAGCTCTTTGTACTACTACTACTACTACTACTACTACTACTACTACTACTCGGTTTAAAATGAATCCGGAGAAGCCTTCGTTGACAATTTATTCCTGAATTTTACGTTAACTAAAATAATGTATATGAAATCAGCATTTACACAAATTTGCCGATACTACGTTTCGAATTTCCTCTTTTTTATTGATAAATCTTAAAATACTATTATTATTTACTTTGTTAGGCGCGCCAGCGGCTTCGATTCGACAACTAGAAAAGTTAATGGGTGTGTTAAATCGAGAGACGATTAGAGATAGAGCATAAGAATACAGTACAGGTGGTACTATGGAGATGGGAAGGAAAGGATACAGGAAGAATTATAAGGAACAGGATATTTTTTGTCTCATGAAGGGGAGTCCTCGTTTTTTTTTTTTTGCTTTTTTTTCTTTTTTTGTTTTTGATCGTTTATTTGATTTTTATGGTTAACCATATTCCGTAAAAAGTGAAAGAATAGCACGATTTCTTATATCTAATATATATATATATATATATATAATTATAGTTTGGCTACAGAAAATCATTGTCGTTTTTTGATAAGACGGTTTCGAGAGTGTTTTAAAACGGAATCTTCGAATATAGTAATAAACTGATTTTATAAAAATTCCGTTCTAAATAGCCGACAATTATAAAAACAAATAGAGGTTTTTTGTAATTAACAAATATGACACGTTGTGAAAAATAGGCGGCATTTCAGACTTCCCGATGTATGTATGTGCATCACACATCCTGTACCTATTTAGTGCATGATCGCTTCTGGGCTCAACAACAGTGTCCTCGGAAGATGAGAGTTACCGGCGAAGAAGTAAACACAAAATATACCGTAAGATACGAGATAGCAGAGAAATGTTAGTAACCGAAATTCGCTTTAGCGAAATAATCAAGCAAATTAATTAATTCCGTTCGATAATTAACCACAAAGAAAGCGGTAAAAATTAACCGTATAAACATGTATTAGTAGATTGCAGAGTATAGAATATCGCAGATAATGCGCTACACGTATATAACAACCGACACCAACGAATGTTAGTATTAAAATAAAAATAAAATAAGGAAAATTTACGCACACAATCATCACTTTAAAAAAATTACATATAAGAGTGAAAAAAGGTAGAGTATTTTTTATTAAAAATATCAAACGCTCGATATGTAAAAGATATTAAGAAACATTTTAAATAACCGTGTATTAAAAAGACACAAAAAAAAAAAAAAAAAAAAAAAAAAAAGAGGAAAAAAAAAGAAAAAAAACAATTTACAACAAAACAAATTTTAAATTTAGGAAAAACATACTTATTAATTATAATGAAAAACCGATTGTATAAATTTAACAAACTTCTATACGTACGAATAATAAAAAAAATCGTCGTAGTGTGCGTAATACGTGAACAATATAAAGAACGTTTTTAATTTCGGTGGTTAAATTGAAAATTTTAAACGGCGGAAGTAGCGCACTTGACCGCGAAAGAATATAATAAATACTTTTTTTTTATTACAACGAGAATTAAACTCTTTCGGTAAAAGACAAAGGGGATCCATTATTTTATTAATAAGGAAAAACTTTGAAATGTCAATTGAACTACGAATTTGTTTCGATTTAAAAAAAAAAAAAGTAATCATAATTAAAATATAAAAAGCGATGATGATATTACTGATTGCACACTTTCGCTTGCACGACTATCGTTATATACACAAAGAAAATTAAGGGACTACGCCATATAATTATTGCATATTCAGCGGGGTAGTAAATCATTGGAAAGGTTTTCGCATTTGAGGAGGAAAATCAAATTTTCGGAGACCTTTTAACTTACTTTCAGATTTGAAAATTTAAAAAAATCCAACATATAACAAAACGTGTAACACGTATTACACATGGTTGTAAGATGTTCTTAATATGTTCGCTGGAAACGTTGATTTGAATTAGTTGCAGTCAGCACTTTTTAAAATAAACCATCTAAAGCTAACGTATTCGAGTTATTAATAAAATCAAAGAAACCTTAATCAATTGATTCGCTCGGAAAAAACCAAAATGCGTACACGAAAAAAGACGTTCGATGCTGCCGGGAAAATCTATTGCTAGGAAATTATTGACTGGAAGCCAACGTGGAAAGAAACACACACATGTAAAAGGAAAAGAAATTCACGTCAACAGTATGAAAATACAAAAATATCTCTACACGTCAAAATTTTACAGTAAAGAATTGAAAAAATAAAAATCGTTTTCAAATTAGCTAAAAAAACTAGAGAGTCTGATGATATTGCGAAAATGTTTTAAAGTATACATGTAATAAATAGCGAAAAGTGTATATGAAAAGAATTACGTGTCGATAGGCGTGGGGTCACATTCTCGGCGCGGTATCCGCTGAAATAGTTACACTATTTGGTCTTGATCTTTAAGCAATAGTTTTTTTTCAATACTAATTTTCAGTCATACTGAGTTTGATCCTGTTTTTTTTGTCGAATTTAATCTTTCATTACACATCGGTAATTTTGGTCGGTGCAAAAATTAAATACTGTTCTTCAGTCAGTGCGAGTTTATGTTATACCAATTAATACAAACCGGCAGGGTAATACTTAAAAATTACACGTGATTAATGTTTCGCAAAAAAATTAGTTAATTACTTTTTTTCCGTTACGAAACGGCTTTAAAAAGTAAATCGATTTTAAAGGGGAATGAGTGGAAGTCGAGAGCGGTTGCAGTTAAATACGCCACTGTTATAATTATTTTTTTTTTAAATTTTTAAAAGTAACCTACGGAGTGACAAAAGTCTGATAAATCGTTCGTAAAAATTCATCCTACTCCGAAAGGTACGCGCGCGCGAGCATAATTTTAAGATGTGGTAGGAAATTTTCAAAGTCGCGTCATTGTAGGCTAACCGAATTGCGATAGCACACGGAATTTTAGAAGAACCTGTGTAATTTTGCAAAAGGAAAATGTGTAGAGCAGTCAGAAATTTCAACGCAGTTATTATTGTTCAAGTATCAGCACACATTGTCGCAGAACTTTACGAATTCTTAATAATAACATGTAAAAGCGTATATGAATAATAAATACATCGGAAATAATACTTAATTTTGAAAATAGTATAATACTACCGTTCGTGTACAGAGTGTAATTTTTTTTGTAAATTACTTTGAATTTTTTTGTTCCTTGAGATAACGAAAACAATGTAAGAAGATGGAGTTTATAATAATGAACCGCATACTTAAAAATTATTAAATATAAAAATATAAAAAAATAACACAAAAAATACAGTTTCAGAGAGATGTGTGTAACTTATAAAAATAATGGTCGAAAATAATAATTAAAAAAAAAAAAAAAAAAAAAAAAAAACCGCTTCAAATAACAGTCAAAAACGTTCAACAAGTAGAAAGAGAACTCTCTAAATGCTCAAATATATAATATAATATCATTATATAACGAATAATGTTTATCTGTTTTTACGTTAGGCAAAATGCATCACAGCTTCGTAGAATGCAGAGTCGGTTCTACCGGTGAATTTAATAAACGCGTAGAAGTTCTTTAGTGAAATTTCGAAACTATTTTACTTCCGCTAATTGACTATATATGATGACAATATAAAACGTGTAATATTTCGCGAGAAAAATCATTTCAAAAGGATAAAATTTTTTCGGTTACTTTAAAAGTGCACTGTGGGGAAAAGCGATTTTCGCCCATTTTTCTCGAAATATCCGCCGATTTTTGTTTCCATCTATAACACAGCATGATGTGCGTTTGCGTCAACGCGAGTGTTTGAAAATGTTGCTTCACTATAATAATAGTTTTAAACTAGAAATAACAGTAGCAAAATAACAGTTTGCTTTCGGATAACGAATTTTATGCAATTATTTTATTACTTTTTCCTTAAAACTTTAAAAATAATGGCACCGGTCAATAATTTATTCGATAATTTTGCTACTTAATTATCGGTACGTTAGATTTTTTGTAAAAATTAAAACTAGTATTTGTCGGAGATAATGACTGAGAAATTTGCCTTCTCAAATTTAAAGAAAAACGAAAAACAAAAAAACAAAAAAAAAACCTATACCATTTAGATTTTACTTTAGAAAAAGTTATTATTTTACGGATTTCTTAGGAGCATCTGCGATGGCTTTTGAGGAAAACAAATTAAAGTATGGGAAAAACATACTAGACTATATTCTCAATACGAAAATAAAAAGACTACTATAATTAACGGTTTACTTTGAAATATGGCTTTCACTTCGACGTCGAAGACACACTGAATGACACGCTTAACGAAATAATCAAAATGATATCCACTACTACTGCTATGTAATTTATTATTAAGGACCAATTTATGGAAAGTACTTAAAAACGATCTTATTGACGAAATCTAATAATGCTCAACTAAAAATCGTTATTTTTTAAGAGAGAGAGAGAGAAAAAAAAAAACAAACAAAAAAAACTGAGCGCCAAAATTAATAAAAAGCAAAATACGTACATTTATGTGTACACATGATACATTTAAATAATATATATATATATATATGTATCGAAATAATTTAATATAAATAAAAATATTTTAATAATAAATAAAAGCCAACAATAAATAAAAAAAGAAAAACAGTGCGAGCATTAAATATTTAAGTATTTCGGAATTTGAAAAAACGAAAGTCAGTACTCACAATGTAATCGCAGTTTGGACAAGACCGACTGGCAGGATTTGACTAGCCAATTATTTCTTTTTGAGGGGGATTGTAAAGAAAAAAAGGAAAAAAAAAAAAGCAAGAAAGTTTCTATAATATACTACACAACTGTGTAAGATGTGTGTGTGTAAATTCCGCTGTATTAATAATTGTGTACAACGCAGTAATTATTAAAAAAAATTAATAAATAAATTAACAACTGCAAAAGCTTTTTGGGAAAACTTAACAACCATAACACGGAATTTCGCGATCATATTTATAACGTTAAAGGCAAAGTGTATAACCCGGGGGGCCACGTTTTGAAATTGTTTATAATTATTATAAAAGTACATTTTTCACGCGATATATTATAATTTTTTTTATTTAAAAGGCTATTCAAGTTTTTTTTGACATTGTCTAAAAATTGCCTCGTGTATTATTATTATTATTATTATTATTATTATAATTATTATTATTTTAAACATTTTTTAAGAAATGCGCATAAAAATACTTTAATATTTTCGCTTCAATAGTTTACACGTTAAAAATGACTGTGACATTTTTTGTAATTTTCGCGAATACATATTTACTTAAAAAATAATCATAACAAGAAATAAGAATAACACGACGTAGTAACAATGTAATAATAATACTGTATTGCTCCGGTTCGGTAGCGTTGAAATAAAGATAAAAAAAAATCCATTTACTTCGCCGAACTCTGCACAAACTTCCAAGTAATTCCGGAATTATACACTTTGTCGCTAGTATTATATATATATATATATATATATATATATATATATATATATATATATATATATATATAAGTATACGCGTACATGTGTACTTTTTTTTTTTTATTTATTTATTTTTTTATCGTACATAATTAGGGAAATAAAGAAATAATATATTTCCCTTCTGCTTGTTCTTTTCTTTAAAATATAGTTTTTACTTTAAAACAAACTTGAGTACCAAAATTAAAATAATCCCTCGATAACAATAAAAAACACGTAAAAACAAATAACGACACACACATACACAAACTCTGTATATAATATAACATTACAAAACACAATAACGATTATATAAATAAATAGTATTCTCTTAATAAGTAAAATCGATTTTTGATCAATACGTAGAGTAGAGGGGGAAAAAATAGAAAAAAAAAACTGGCCGTCTCGTGCTAATGATAGAAAAATTCTAAAAAAAAAAAAAAGTTAAATTATAATCAACAGGATAAAAACCAACCGACGATAAATAGACGCCGAAAAATTTACATTCTAATTCATCGTTTCTAACAATAACGAGATGGAGGAGAAACGGCGTAGGGGGGACGGGGAACTCTGTAAAGATGAGTACGACCAATAAAAAATGAGGGAGTTTGAAAATCGCAAAAATTACCGCGGGCGGTTTGTTGGCTGTCTAACGTTTATCGTTACAAGATGCCGTTCATTATCGCCGCTTGAGGAGGTATCTGGAGATAGCGATAGATGTATAGACGATAGTCCTTGCTGGCCAGTACTACCGAACCGTCATCCATCAGGGCCACGTCGAAACACTGAGCGTGTTTAACTTTTGATTCGAGAGCAGATACCAGTTGACCGTCCTGGGTGAATATGGTCAGGTTGAAATTGTTGTGATTATCAGCTATCAGAATATCGCCGTTCAGGTTGATTCCGACGCCGATCGGATAGTTGGTGATGCCTTCGTTACCGATCTGACGCAGGAACATGCCGTCGTAGTTGAAAACTTTCACGCAGTGCGCGCGATTATCGCTGATGAAGATCTCCTGTTTGTCGTTCACTACTACGCCGTTCGGGAATTCCAGATGCTTCGAGCAGCCGAACTTCTGAAGCACGCCGCCCATCTGGTCGAATATAATCACCCGCATCACTTTGCACTCGACCACGATTATCCGTCCCTTATTGTCGACCGCGATTCCGCGCGGATGTTGCAAAATGTTCGCGCCGAATTTACGTATGAACTGGCCGTACTGATTGTAGATCTGGATCTGATGCGTCGGCGAACGTTCCGTCACGATTATATCGCCGGTCTGCTTGACCACCGCGACCCGGTTCGGGTACAGCAGCTGACCGTCTCTTTTGCCGCACTCGCCGAAGTGGAATTTGTACCGTCCGTCCTTGTCGAACACCTGTATCCGATGATTGTTCGTGTCCGCGACGATAATGTCGTTTTGCGCGTTCACCGCGACGCCGCTCGGCTCCGTGAACTGGCCTTCCATAGCTCCGAATTCGCCGAACTTGCAGTGATAGATCATCTTCTGCCGTTTGATCTGCGACTTTGGCGGAAATATCTGCGTGGCCAGCAGTCGCGAAGTTATATCCATTACGTCGTCGTCGCCGCTGGCTAGCGGCGTCGCGAACGTACTATCAACGGTGGAAGCGCCGCTGTTCAAAGCGAATCCGGCGGCCGCCGCGACTGTCGCCGATCCGCCGCTTCCGCCGCTGCCGGACCACCTGTCGTAACAGTTGACCATAATGTCTTCGTTTAGGATTGTCGTTAAATCGGTCTGCGGCCCGGTTCCGGTTCCGTCGAAGTGATTACTGAAATTGCAACCGTTCGAACCCGACGACGACGACGAGGACAGCGGCTTTCCGCTGTTGATGGTGTTACGCGAGCTCGTCAGACCGCTACCGTTACTGCTGCCGTCGTAACCGTTCAGGTAGTGACAGCTGCCCGAGCTGACATCGTCCATGATGCCGGCACTAGCGTTACCGTTCACCGTATTGTTACCGCTACTGCTGCTGCTGCTGCTACTGCCGTTGTTGTTCGTAGCGCCGAACGACTTATCCAGAAAGGAGGAACTGTTGCCGGTAGTGGCGACTCCGTTAATGCCGTTGATGCCGTTTATGCCGTTCATGCCGTTTATGCTGTTCATGCCGTTGATGCCGTTTATGCCGTTCATGCCGTTCATGCCGTTTATGCTGTTCATGCCGTTCATCGAGCTGACGAACGAATCGTTCAGCGACGGACTGCCTCGGCTGCCGACTGTCGTGACGGCGGCCGTGTTAAATAGCGAGACGGAGTTCAGGGAATCGTTCGACAGTCCGTTACTCAGGTACTCGCCGGCTATGCTCGTATTCCCGTTGTTGGTCATCATGAAGGAGGAACCGGCTCCGCAAACGGAACCGGAATTGGCGGCCATGCTCGAACTCGGCCTGCCGTTCATCAGGTACTGTTTGTTGAAAGCGCCGTTGCCGTTGTAGTTGTTCGTGTTGTTGTTATTGTCGCCGTTGGAACGAATGTAGCCGAACGTATTGCGTACGGCCACCTGAATCGCCTGATAGTTGGATACGAATTCCAGTTCGGCCGCACTCTGAACGTTTATCTCGGGCACGTAGGCGAGCAGTTGCGCCAGTTTGTTGTCTAGCGATTTTTTGTACATCATGTACTCGCTGAAGGTGGTCAGTCTGGACAGGCGCTCGTTGAACTCGCAAGCGTCGTCGATCTCCTCGGACGTCGAGTTCATCTTTTCGCCGGTCACGTTGATCGACAGCTGTTTGGCCGAGAAAAGACTGTCCAGCTCCTTGAGCACTTCTTGCCTGCGCTCCTCCAACATCGACCGATAGAACAGGAACGTGTCCTGCACTTCGTTCCGAGCTTTGTGGTACTGCACTTGCAGTTTGCCGGACGCGTGATTTAGCGCCTTCACCATGCCGCGTATTTCGCCGCTCTTCGCTTTACCCTCGTCCTTCAGTTGCGCCATATAGTTCATCTGTTTCGAGCTGATGTTCACGATCAGGTCGTACTCGTGCAGATCGGAACTGTGATCGGTCAGCGTGCACTCTTTGCAAGCGGGCACGTTGCAGCTTAGGCAGAAGTACTTCAGCTCTTCCGACCGGTGCAGCTGACATCGTACCTTCTTCTCGGCGATCAGCATGCCGTCTTTCGTTTCGATGCTGTCCACCGAAATGGTGTACACGCGATGATAGTCCGCGTTGATCAAGTAGTGCGACGTTATGCAGTCTTGACAATAGTGATTGTTGCAGTCGAAGCAGTACGAGGTGGTGTACGATCCGAGACTCTTACAGTTCGGGCAAAGCGCGTTCGGATTTATCTCGACGGTGGCCGGAGCTTCCGGGTACACAGTCAAGTCCGGCTGCAAAGCGTTCAAACCGCCAACCGGCAGATTCGACTCGCGTTGACATCGAACGCAGGAGATTTTGTTTGAGTGCTGCTGCGTGCGCTCTAAACACGGCCGACAAAACGTGTGCAAGCACGGCAGTAGCTTCGGATCGACGAACGACTCGTGGCATAAACCGCACAACATGCGACGGTTCTGGTGTCGCGCGTTAACATGCTGCCCGTTCACGGTGCCGCCGAAATTGTTCCGATACTGAGCGACGATAGCGTGGCCGTTCGAATTGTTATCGCCGTTGCCGAGCGCGTTCATCGACGAATATTGCTGCTGTTTCGTTTCTATCAGCATGCTGTTCAACAACGAACTAGTTCGAAACATGTTGCCGCTGCCGTTGCTGCTGCTTAGTGAATTCGGTGAACCGGTCAGTGGCGAATGAGCCGACGACAGTGACTGATAATCAATGTGATCAATTAACGACCCGGACGATTGAGCTCCGTTTATAGAGTCTAGCGATGGAGTTGGCGAACTCATATTAATAACCTGCAACCAGATAAAACATGTTGAAATTTAAACTCGAAAATAGGAAATAGCAATAAAGTACTACTTTGTAATCTATATAAACTGCACGTGCACCTGTGCGCGTTTACTAATATCCGCCCGATTCGGAGCAATTTTATTCACAAACCCCCAGGGGGGGGGGCGAACGAACGGGCGAAAAAAATATTTTACTGTAGAATAACACACGTATGTGCGCAGCTTTCGTGATTATTTATCCATTATCTACACTTTCCGAAATTTTTGTCCAGTACGTTTTTTCCCTTTTTGTCCGCATTCTAACGATAAATAAATGTGCTTCTCAGAGTCTTATCTCTAAAAGATATATATATATATATATATATATATATATATATATATATTTCTGACGGGGCATTTGACAAAATAATATATTAACGATAAGCGGGACTTTTATTTATTTCATCTATTTTTCGGACGATTGCGAAACAAGATCCCGTCGTTTTAATTGGTTTAACCGCGCCACATAGATGCTATTTAAATACGGAAAAACATCTCTGGTTTCTACTTAAAAAAGTTCAATAGAGTAGTTTTTTTTTTCAAGCTTTTCACAGATTTAACAACGGTTATTCGGAAAAAAGTGAGATTGAAAAAACTGTTTAAAAATAAATCGAACGGTCTTCTGTTGGCCGCGAATTTTATATTTCCGCGCGTGTTCCAAAATTTTGAGTTTAGGCCTGCTTCTCTTTTCAGAAATCGTTTAACTCAACAAGTAACATGTGTCTGTCATTTTCTCCTGTTAATCGATTTGCCGAACTAAAGCTATTCCCTCCCTCTCCGGCATACAAATACCATTTTTAGAGACTGGTAGTGCGCGGTGCAAAAATAAAATCCCTGCAAAGTTCTTCTCGTTTTTCGCATTTTCCATTTCGTTTCCATGGAAACAAATTGCACAGTTCCTTTCGTTAACATATTTGTATGTAGCGACGACGAGCGAAGCAAAAATATCTTTAAAATTCCCGAATAGTTTTTGATTTCCTTAACATATTATCATCCTGTAGCGAACGCTATTTGTGTCGTCTCGGACATATTCGAAATAATTCCTCTACTAATCATGCTTTCAAACTTTAAAATTATCAAACAGCAGTTTTTTCTTTTTTACCAAGCCTGTTGTATAACCTCGTATTTAGAAATTAACCGCATTCCGATTCTCCCAAAACAGTCGAACTTAACTAAAAAAAAAAAAGCTTCTAAATTCAATTACCAATTTCTAAACAGTGGTGAAGATAAGAGAAATAATGTGTAGCATTCGACAAAAAGTAGAAAAACAATCTTTTCTAATAATTTTCTTTAAAATATACATATTGTACATATTATATGTACATATATGCATGTATATGTATATAAATAAAACTAAATTTAGACTTCTAATGGAAATTATTACGATCAATGCGCATTTTTCATGCAAGAAACACCAATAGCCAGGGGCTATAGACTGTTTCGAGCGATTTATGGTCGAGAAAAATTGAACTGTTGCATCAATCTTAGCGAGGAATTTACAATCAACAGCCAGGCAACAGCCAAGCAACAGCATCGAGTAGCTTCGTTATATATTTTATTTATCGGTTTTATACGGTTTGGCCAAAATTTGCCAACAGCTTTCGATGAAACTACACTTACAATTTATATCGTTACAGCAAGATCAAAACAACGCAACTGATCGGGCGTATTTTCTTTAGCCAATGCCACTTCAACTTACAGGTTTTTTGTTGTTTTTTTGTTTTTTTTGGCCTGGCAAAAAAAATTGATTGCGTAGACACACCTCTGACAGAGTTCTTTTTCCGTTTTGCTATTAAAATTGATAGTAGGCTAAGTACTGGCCGAATTCGTTCACTCTTATGCCGTTCGAAAAAAATAAATTACACGCAACCTAGGTTGCATGTTTGCCTCGAAGATCGCTACAAAAAAAATACAGCTGGTGTCACCGGAGTAATTCTAATAGGAAGATGCAACAAACTGTCTTCCCGTTCTGGCGTTACAATTGACCATTCCGATCGGTTTATTAACGAAACGACAGTTGAGTCATCAACAATGTACACATAATACTTAACAATAAATAAGAACTTTAAACTCTTGTTGATTAATCCAGTTAAGCTACAACCAAATAATAATAATCAAAAAAAAAAAAAAAAGAAGCGGGATCGGATTTCGGATTCCAAGAATGTTCCACAAAATGCGTTGAAGACCATTCTCCATTCTCTTTGTGTATGAAGAGTGCATTCCACAATCTGCTCAAATTTTCACATGTCACTATGTGTTTACACGGGTGCATTCAAGCATGATGCACATTCGTTTCAGAGTGTATATGTGTGCGTGTTTGCGTGCGATTATCCTTACAAATAAAAGAAATCAGACCGTGTACGTTAAAAGGTACTAGTGCGGCGCGCCTTTCCTATAAGAAAACGCTGTCAAAGACGCAATATATATATATATACTTATATATGTATATATGAATAATATACTTACTCACACGTACACACAGAATTAACATAAAAAAGGAACTACATTTTATTTCTCTAGTATATTACACTCGTGGAGAGAGGGACCCATCATCGAGTAAATATGGTGAACAGAAACTTATGAACCACCAAGAAGAATCAAAAGGGGCGATTTTACCTACGAATATGCTAACTGTTTGACTGATACGGGAATGATCATTACAAACCATCCGTACAAAGCGACCATCATTAATACCCCTCTTGTTATTATTATGCATGGTCGTCGCGCCGCAACACCGACGTTGTATAAAACGTTTTATACAAACGTCCTCCTCATGGTCGTTGATTTAATTTGGGGTTTTCTCAGTTTTTTCATTGTCGTCACTTTTTCTTTTTTCTTTTTCTTTTTCTTTTTTTTTTTATCGGAGTTAAAAGTATTCTTGTTGACGACTTCGAGATGTTGAATTCAACACTGTGTTGTTCCCTCCTTGTATGAAAAACATCGGTATCCCGCGAAGCAATATTACCTACCGTGTAGAATAATTATGTTTGCTTAATGTCGTCAACAGCGCCAGGCAACTTTTCACCCTAACCGGTGGTACCGACATAGAACAGATTACTTTTTCCCCCTTAGCACGCCGAAGAAAGGTAGAAAGGGTTCCCCCGAAAAAAAGATTAAGGCATCAGTAAATAAAGTCCTCGATCGTATAAAATCCGGTAATTCTCAGGAACAACCATCGGTATCGATTAAAAATTAATTCCGGTGGAAACGAATTGCGTTAATTCAAATTTTCGAAACGAATAAATTTTCTGGAAAAGCAACTGGCTGTTGTTTTTTTCGTTTTTCGTTTTTTTTTTTTTTCATCACTTTCGTACTAACGCTGTGAGAAAAGCGCAGCGCGCATTAGGCGGCCAAAAAGGGCCCAAAACGCTACTTCTCTCGATGACGATCCAGCGAGTAACGAATTATTCAGCTTATAAAAATAAACTTATAATACCGGATAATGATAATGGTTATAATAGACTAGTAACGGTTTGGTTTTAATTTATTTACTCTTGCAGGAATAGCAAAGAGACATGGGAAGCGAAGAAAGATCCAGTTGCTGAATATATTGATAGTTTAGAGTTTAATTTAGTTATTTTTATTTATTAGGTCGTTCAACTTCGGTAATGACGAAGTTGAATAGCTAGGCTGTAATCACAAAAATACTCTTCTCCTCTGTCCGTCACAATCTTTCGTCGTTCGTTCGTGTTCGTTCGTTCGTTCGCTCGATTGATTGTAGTATTCCTCGATGCTTTTCTGTTATTGATGCCCCGGATAAGATTAAAAAGTAAAATATATAGATATATATATATATATATATATATATATATATATATATATATATATATATATATAGATATAGATATGTATGTAAGCAAAGTCGTAAAAAGTCGATAAATAATACGCCGGCTAAATAAAATCGATTTTACAGTCTCTACCAGACCCACAGTTCGAATGACATGCGGATGATGCGCGGTAGTGGTAGCGGGTGGGCAGTCGCAACACAATGTGTGTACCCCGCTCGACAGTTTTTGTTGTTGTACACCACCATCATGGACGCGCAAGCCTATAAATCCGGAGGAGGAGAATCGGTCGAGGAGAAGCCTATATAGAGTAGCTCGAATTATGGAAGAGCCAAGTGGGAAAGCCAGCCAGGTCCGACTTGTTGTTCTTAAAAGTAAATATAAATATCCTCAGAAAATAACGAGAGACGAAAATGTTTTCCCATTATACGGATGGACGGAATTTTTTCAACAAGCGCCTACGGATTAATCTGATTCTGGCGGCAAATGATGCACTCTTCGCTTCTGTAATATTATACTACATCGAGTTATGAAAGGATAGTCGAGTCTGAATAACTTCCGTTTAACTGCCATCATTTAAAATTTATAAATATAAGATAAATAAATTTCCCTTATTAACAAACAAAAATAAGTGGAAATTAATATTCCAGTTTATAAATGTTTATGTGCATTTTAATAAAGTGTAAATTAAGTTTATTCTAATAAATTTAAGTACCCCAGTTTAGTGTTTTGACTAATCTCGCTAACAACACACGAGTGCGCAAACAGTTTACCGATTTACCTCTACGTTAAAAGACATTTCTAATCCAATTTTCGGCAATTATCGACAGATCTCGAATTGTTTAAAATGCAAAGAATAAAAAAAAGCTATCGTCCGATTCGTAAATTCTGATATCTTAATACTGAGCGACGGTTTTTTTTCCAGTTATCGTTTAGTACTATCTCAATCGCCCCCTCCCAAAAAAAAGAAAAAGAAAAAAAAGAAGCCCCAAAACATCGACAACTTTTCCTGCCGTAAGTTCTAAATTAAAGTATTGCCGGTGAACAATTTCGCACATCGAATAGCATAGACTGCTTCATACGCCGTAACGATCGTATGCCGCAACTATCACTACTAAAAAGCGTGCTTGTTGCGTAGAGGATTTCTGTTAGTCTGAATTAAATTTTCCTACTTCACCATTCCAGAATTTTTCCCCGTCCGTAATTCCATGATTCCATGATACATTCTTTATCATCGATCTTCTTCCGACTACATGACCACATTTCTCCGTGTCAGTTTCTTAAAAAGAATTCCTATTTTCCCGTCCGTTTTTGCATTAACACAACCAGCATCGATTGATTTTTTCCGCCTATATTCAATTCTTTCGATGGCTATACATATCTCGTAGAATAATACAATTTAAAATTTATCGAATTAACGAAAAATAATTAATTTCATTAGTATTTAATTTTAAAATTATCGTTTAGCTATTTTTCAGGTTTGGCAATATTGAAGTAAAGCAGATTGAATATTCACATGAAATAATCTAGCAAACGGTTAAAATCTGATTGAAGCTGTTCTCTCTTTATATTAGCGATTATAACAGCACATTTCTGCGGGAAATGTAACGTAATTATTATAAATGCAAAGGGGAAGAGTTTCATGCAAGGTAAATGACTAAGAATTTTCCGTCTTTCCGCAGACTAGAGACACGGAAATTTCGTATGTCATTTCAAATTAAGGCAAATTAATCAGGTATCTTTATAGTGTTGGGAGATAACGAGTAACTTTGAAACATATCAGTGGTGAAGAATGTGGTAGGAGTGTAAGTACAAATGAATCGAATTCGGGACGCCGAAAAAAAAAAAAAAAAAAAAAAAATAAATAAAAACTTTAACTTTAACTTTAACTAAAACAACAATTTACGTGGTGACACGCGCTCGAGAAATTAAAACCATAATCTCAACTAGGACACTTTAAAATTGGAAAAAGCATTATAATAAAAATAAATATTACAGTAATAATATCAATAAACAGCTGAATATCTTTTCAAATGAAATTAATTTAATATTTTAATAATAATCATCCATTTATGAATACTAAAAGTTTCAGAATTTATGTCAAAGGACTAGTTGTATTCTTAATTATTTTCTCTCCTATTTCCGCATATAAAAACTGTTGATGATTCGATATAACTGCGATTGTTCCTTTTATAAATGGGCCATCATCCCTTTTTGGCAAACCCAAAAAAGAAAAAGAAAAAAACGAAAAAAAAAAGAACATTCTTTCAATGAAACATATGCATATACGACACGTCGACGATAATGCCCATAATTAATTGCAAAAAAAATTCAGCGATCGACTTGTCCTAAGACCTTTATAATTAGATGTACGAATTCCACCCTAAAGAACAGAATAAAATCGAACATAGCTCTAGAGTTTCTAAATGAAATCAGAATAGCCCCTAGACTTTGAATTATTATTAAAAAGCGTCAGTATCTCACGATAACAGAGTAACATTATTATTATATGTATATAAAAAACAAAAAATAATAGAAAAAAAAAAAAAAAAAACGTTATTCGCATTCTTCTACTCTACCCGTTCCTTGCTGATTTTTATAACCAATTCGTTACGTACATATATTTTTATGGTTTAATTTTTTCAAGCCTATTTGCGAACTTTTTTTATCGACTATCTGTATCATCTTGCAGGATTTCGATAGACAGTAGAAATACAAGCGTATTCGTACCATTGTCTCATACTTTTTTTATTAATATTATTATTAAATTAATTATTAAATTAATTATTCAATTCATTATTAAATTAATTATTCAATTCATTATTAAATTAATTATTAAATTAATTATTCAATTCATTATTAAATTAAATATGTCATGCGCAGCAGTTACGGCTAGAGACGCGAAAGAAGGGAAGATTAGATTAAGGAATACCGGCACTAGAATTGTGAAGGAATAGGATTTGGTTAGACTTTGGAAACAACGAAGAATGGTTGAGGAATGTTATGTGCGAGAAACAGAGTGAGAATATTCGGAAAAGATATGAAAGGATAACGGCCGCGCATGGTACGTAGAAAGCTTCGACACGGTTGAGCCGGTTGAGCAAGACGTCCCATCCGAAGTCTGCTCACGACGACCTCGTCTCTTCCGTTTGGAAGAAGAGCTTTCTACGGCCGGATTGAGGGTTCAAGTTTATCGGTGGCGGCCCGGATTAGCTGCCATTTTCTTAATTACATCGCTTCATTAACGGAATCTGAATGGAAAATGGATTTCCTCGGGCCCGGAAAACAGCTCTGCTAATAGTTTCGATATTACCCCTCGATGCTGTAAAGAATTTCAGGGATTGTCTTATCCTTTACTTTATAGAATACCCCTTGTTCGCTTTTCATCGCTGACTCGTGTCGCTTTTTCACGTACGTCTGTTTGACTGTATATACACACACCTGTATCAGCGATATTCTCGCGACTTCCGTGCGATAGTCTGAAACTTCCGTACATCCTGCGAAAAACAACGTTGTATATGCTTACAGAACGACAAGTATTGAACGATAGCGCAGGTTGTAATATTATCGAGAGAGTCTGATCGCGACAGTTATTGAAATGCGTGCTTCGTTGTCTCTTATCCGAACGGTCGAAGAATAATTTTCGGTGATTGACGTGTGATTCGACGCGTGCTTCGACGCGTGCTTCGACGTGTGATTCGACGTGTGATTCGACGTGTGATTCGACGCGTGATTCGACGCGTGATTCGACGCATGAAACAAATATTCCAGGTTTTTTCATAAAGTCATCTCTTTATTAAATAGGCGATTATTTACTTTCGGTACGGACGAAGACTTTATGAGAATTTTTAGCCTTTCGTGCGAAATATCTACTCTCTCATCGCCTGCCGATGATGCGATGAATGACTACTCTCTCTAGATCCGGTTAACTAATTTTTCTTGACCGCGAACTACTTTCATGATTTCAAATAATTTTCAATTTTCACGGCAACATTACTGGTGTATTTGTAGTGTAATTAAGCCGTACTATTACTATTATTATCGCTACCAATGAAGGACGCTAACGGCGCATACAATAACGATGAGTAGCAGTATTTACTACACATAATAATGTAAACACGATGTCAGTTATAATACAAGACGATGTTAACGAACCAATTCGGTTCAAAATAATCGGATAAATGAAACGAAATAAGTCCGATGATTTAAGATATAAAACAAGATACTGTATTACCCGATTGAAAAATAAGTGTACAATCGAATATAAAATCGAATAATCGAAAATAATAAGTAATAATCCGAATAAAAATCATGTAGGACTTTTGATGAGTTTTCGTTTATTTCGCCCAGTTGCGAAATTCTTGGCTCAGTGTCAAGAGACGTATCGTTCGCATCCAAGCGATTTCTTAGGATTGCGAGGAACGCCGAAAATTCCTGCTGCTCATGTTAAGTCGTTGAAAATAGCGCGAGATATCGTGAGACAACTTTTCCGAGTTTTCAGAAGAAATCGCTTTTTTCAGCGAAAAATCTTCAAAGTCGTATTTTAAAAATAACTTCATCTTGTACATTTCTCCTGAAACTTGTGCTCGATATTGATATTTAAAATCGATTATTACAAATCAATATTTCTTTTTTTTTTGTTTTTTTCTTCTTTTTCGGAACTGTAATAAACTCCAAAACTGTGTCTCGCTTTAAAAAACTAAATGATGAACTGGCGTTGACCTATAAATCATCCGAGTATTCAAGAGACTATTTCATTGAACTACTTTTTTTTTTTTTTTTTTTTTTGTGGGAGGGAGGGGGCTGAAATATTTAAAATGGCCGATTATTCGGCGGCTTGAGTGCACTGTGTATTATACTGCGTTAAAATTACTTCGTAAAATCTACTTAAAAAAAAAAAAAAAACGCATTTCGAGATTCCGGAAAAAGACTAGTTTTAAAATCAGGCGAACACACTAACTGGAAATAAAGGAAGCCGAAAATTAACAAAGCTGGAAGAATCTCCTACATCGCAATGCAACACGGGTATAAAGTCTTAATCGTTTTCACTAAATAATAATAAACACACGGTTTTTAATAATAAATAAATATATATATATATATATATAATCATAAAATTTAATTAAACACGACATGTTTCGGCGGCGTCATAGCGCCATATTTAATTTCATAATTATCTATGACGCCGAAATACGTCGTGTTCAATTAAATTTTGTTCCCAAAAACAGTGTGTTTATTTATTATCACTTAATGAAAATAATAAGCAAACGCATCTGATACCATCAACTTGATTGATTTTTTTTTAGTCGTTTTTTTCTTCTTCCCCGTTTGATTTCCATAATAGCGAAAACAAGAATGAAAAGTACGCAATTCCGTTATTTTTTTCATTTTTGTCTCTTCTTGCCATCAAATATTGTAATCAATTTTTCTACTACTTCCGATAATAATTGGCGCAGATTATTTTGGAGCACTCCGCGGATTAGAAAGCCGAAGGTAAATACATCAAACGTGTTGCCAACACTGTCCGTATCAGAGACATTGTGCGCATCGAGGTGAATACAGCGCGGCTGTGTGTAAATTCTAAACACCGGCTCTTTACAGAAAGTCAGCAATTTGAAAACGACTTTCCAAAATAAGGACCCGAAGGTTTCAGAGGAATTTTTCCTCCACTCGATCGGTCTTCTCGCTCGAAATTTCATAAATCTCGCATTTTTCACTATATATATATATATATATATATATATAGTCCAAGTATATGGTAAAATTTTCTTATCTTCCAAATTAGAATGATGATTCTCACGGTGGCCAGGACTTCAAAACATTGGCGACTTCATGCATGAGATTAACCTTTGTTCTGTATAGATTCAAACACTGTACGGGGGGCTATTCTAGAACACTAAACCCTTCGCGATGATGCAGATCGACTTCATCCGAAACTCGCATAAAGCGAAAATGCTGCAACAAAGAAGAGAGAATTCTAATCCAGCATATTTATGTGGGGCATTTCAAGCTTGGAGTATTCGGAAATGGATGTTTATAGCGCTGTGATTTTTTTTTTTTTTTTGCGGGCGCTCGCTAGAAAATATTATACGCCAAAAAAAAAAGAAAAAGAAAAAAAGGAGCACTTAATTCCTGGACGGCACGCGTTTTGTCAAGTCTCATACAAAAACGATACAACATCGAAGGTTATACAAAAACTTCTCCGTGCTCGGTCAAAATCGATTTTTACAAGGCTACTGTGTTTAAAAAATGTCGGAAATCGCGCGACTCCGAACCTGCCTTGTAATTTTCGCATAAAACACGGCACCAGCGTAATTTTCCAGTAATCTTAAATTCCGATAACATCATTACTGCGTAAATTATTGTAAGCAGAGCACTATTTGTCCCCAGTAGAGGATAGACACAATGTGTGCTCAATGATGTTATCTTCGTGCGTATTGAAAGCGGTTTTCACACATTTTCCGAAAATTGGTTGAGATTTAATCCGAGAGAGAATCATCGTGCGACATTATACTTCTGCCGCACTTTTAATCATCGGGAAATTCGCAATGGAAATTCGCTATACGATTAACGGAAATTAAAAATATTAACGGGGTTGACGGCGCTGTCTGTATCGAATAATTATATAACATCGATGGAGTTCTGAGATGTAATAAAATATTTATTACAATGCGGCTAATGTCCGTAATTTCGTATAATGCCATCAAGAGCGCATATCAAGAGGAAGCGCCTTACTGATGTGTAAATAATTATCGAAGATCCTTTTTCCAACGGTCACTAATAATAATATGCGTATCATCTGGGCCGGCTTACCGAAGTGGCGGTAGATTATTATTATACTTCAGAGAAACGATGTGTCCCGGTTTTCCGCAATTACATTGGACTACTCACTTAGTGTCAGCAGCGAGATATAGGTTCGACCATAGTTGAGATTTTTACTTTATTTAGTGTGTTATTACTTATTTCTTTTGTAGAACGTGTACTTTCACGATGTGCTCTTAAATCGTGAGATCAATTAAAAAAAAAAACAACAAATAACCAAGGTGCGGATTTTTGACAAAAATTTCGAAAATAGATCGACTACGAAATTCTGTCACTTTCATTTCTTGTCGTGGCGAAAGAGCGCGTTATAAGAATAACCGCGGTGAGAGTTTTACCGATATATAATAAAGAGACAAGTGTGTGTAGCTTTAGGCTTCTGTATGTGGAACGTTAATTAGCAGATGCAGCGACGGCATTGTTCTTGTAGAGAATATAGGATATTTCTGGACACGAAAACATGACCAAAATTAGAACGAGAGGGACAGAGGACACATAAAAAGAGTAGGGGGGGGGGGCAAGGTTGGCTTTCATTTTGATTCTATTAAAAAGTAATTGAATCATCTTTCGTCCGGGACAGCGAAACTAAATTGCGTTGTGCTCTCGGCTCGAGACACACAATGAACCTGGCGCACTTTCTACAGGATGCACTTCACTTCCGCGAATTTTATTTCTTTAATTAATTTCGAGTAGTTTCTTCTCGATTACATAAAGTGTGAGTTCAGAGGTAAGTGTTTAAGAAAAATGAACGGATTTCAAAGAATCCAGATTAATTCATTTCACAAGTTCGCGTGCCAGATTCATGACACGGAAGAACACCGAAGAGCTTGATTACGATTGGGGTTTCGAAAATAGACCAAAACGACAGAAGGAATTTAAATGCGCGAACGAAAGATAATCAATTAATAAACGGATACGCGTTTTTTTTTTCTATCCGCGTTTAAATTAAGTGAAAAAAACCGCTTATACGAACGAGAAAAAGAATTTTAAAAATCTGTACGCCATGGCATTAAGTTTCCCCTTTATACTTTTGAATTGAGTGAAATAATTGAAATAAAATTATGGTTATGCATCCGTTGTTAGGCTATTGAAGTTTTGATCTCAGTTAAAACAGCCGCAGCGATTAAGCGGGACTCTCGAATTTAATTAATAATAACACGGTAATGACGATGACACCGGTAATAACAATAACTAGTTGAAAAAAAATTAAGGAAAAAAAAAAAGTAAAAACAGATACTAAAGCGTGTTTTAAATTATTATTTGTATTCAATCAGAGAGAATCGTGAAGGAAAGTTTCAGCACGTAGGAGAGGAACTTACAGAGTACATCGTAAATTGTCACTTCAAAAGTTTCACGCCAGTATCTAAATCACTGAAAACGATTAAGCTAAATTATTATTAAATTTATCAACAGGATATCTAGTTCTTAATTCGGAGAAATATCAAAAATATGACGAAATCAGAGTCACGTATAAAGAGCGACGTGCAACTATTCTAAAATTAATACAAATTTATTACTTTATTAAAGATACACGAGTGCATGATAAGCCTTAGCTATAAGTGTTCTAATTAATTATTGAAATAAAATTAAGCTGGCCAAACTGTTAATTTAAACGCACTACATATATTTATAATTTACGGTATATTATTAAATCATCATATCGGAACTCCTAAAATATCGTTAATTTTTAAATGTTTTTTTCATGTTTTTCTTCATCTTAATTTTAATATAATAACTTTCGATTTTTTAAGAATAATTCTTATCAAAGACTATATATATATATATATATACACACTCATATATATATATATATATAAATATATATACATATTAATTACAACGTAATTCTCAGGCTACCCCCCCTTCGAAAAAATGTCCCAAAAAAATGTCCCAGAAAAATGTCCCAATTTTATGTAACGCTAAATGTCTCAATTTTATGTAACGTTTGTTATATTTTGTAGGATTTTTGTTATTGTTATTTAAAAAATGTCTTAATTTTATGTAACAGAAGGTAAATGTTAGAATAGGATTTTTGTGGTTATGTTATTTTTTGTGTGTGTTGATGCCAGTAAGAATTACGTTGTAAATTTTGATCATTTTATACAAAGTATTGAAGAGAAAGAGACAGAAATGAAAGCAAGAGGGGTCGAGGGGCACAGCCCCTTGCGAGGCCAAAATGGCCGAGTTTATATATATATACATATATATACATATACATATATATATATATATATATATATATATATATATATATATGGCTTCATGTTTGTAAAATATTACATAATAAAACTCCTTACTGAATTACTTTCAGAACGCTGCAGCGGTGATACGATTTTTTCGGAAATTTTGCTTTTGGTATTTATTTCGAAAAAAGGGTCGAATTGTTTTTCGCATTCGAGACACTGTGTACACCGCGTCATATTCACTGCGAAAGTTCCGGATGTGACACACTCCTTACTAAAAACGTAATAGACGTAAGAAGAAAACTAAATAAAAATAAAAGCATTTTTTTTTCTGGTTGGTGAAGCGGTCATGAAACAAAAATTCTTACATTTAATTATTTATTATATTCCATAAAAACATAAGAATACATACAAAAACTGAGTTAAATCATTTAGTTAAAATATTAGTAAATAGTACGAATAAATAAGCGTCGGCGACATGTTTTCCGGTAGTTGTCACATAATTAATTCCGCGGTTCATGTATATTTTTATTGTTTCCTTATTTAATTAGTATTTCACGTTAATCGTAGTATTTTTTTTAAGGCTGGACCGACTCTTTTTTCCCCGGATGTTTCTATCAGTCAGAATATTATTTAAAAACAAAACGGAAGAAAAAGTACGGGTCACCAACCCGAAAGATTCAAAAGCGCAAAGTGTAATGGAAATCAATGGAAATCGGAAAGTAAAAATTAATGAAAGAAAACCCCGTCGAGATCTGTTTATGAAAGAAACACCGACAAGAAAATGCAGAATTTTTCAAGAATTCATAATTCGAAATATCGAGTACAACAATTGGTAATATATACCATACTACCTATATAAGATATTTGAACTGTTTTTTGTTGTTTTTCAACCTTTTTTGTACTGAAAACTCAATAGAAATCGAAAAAAAGAAAAACTATCGAGTGTTGAAAAACATCGCCGGGCCAATTAGACGCTTTTTGAAAAGTCGGCCAGTTTCTTGCTCGCAATCAAGATGTTCTTCGTGTAAATGCATGCTCTTCTATATTCGGCTCGAATAACACCACATCGGTCGGGGGAGTTTCACATAGAGTAATTGTCGAAAAGTCGGAATCCGCAGAAATGTCACATTTTTCCGGAGTCGTCGGGTATGCCGCATCACTAACCGGAGCTGTAATTAATAGACGGGAGAACGCCGCGACTGCAGAGAGTCGAACGTGTAATTTTTTCAGGATAGTCATCTTGAAGCCGCACCCGGCGTAGAGCTCACTGAGACTGTGCCCCACCTCGATATAGAGACGCTATGCGTATTCGGAGAAGCACGTGTTGCTACGTCTCCCGCAAAGAAAACATCTGTTATTCCATTCCAGACAGACGCGTTTCTATTATTATATTACATACTTACTCGGTAGGCGTCGACGTTGCCTAAACCTACTGCGTTCCGGCAGCAGCACAACCTTATCTGGTCGAATACATCTCGAAAACACACAGCAGTTCCGGAGGTTTGTTCACAAAAATCGTTACGGAATTCGCCCCAAAAAAAACCGGTGCTACCCAGACGACCGACCGACCGAACGACCGGGAAATAAGATCAAAAACCCGCGCGCACACGTTACAATGTTAATGGCCCCGCCACCAACAAGCGATTGTTACAAGTAAATAGAACTACTCTATTATCGCAAATGAATTCTGCTCAACTTGAGACTAGGAAAAAACCCATTCAGCGTGAACCGGAAAAAAACTCTTTTGGCTCCATTCTCCCGCTGGCTTATTATTATATATTGACATATTCTCTCTAATTGTCAGAAGAGTAGGCTATGTGAAAAATAACGCGATACCAGTAATAATAAAGTGTACGCGGCGCTACTTTCCAAGAGGGTAAGCAAAAACATGCTACTTTTCAATATCGCATACCTATACGAACGAGTTTCCAACATATTCAAGTTGGAAAAGCTACCAAAAAACGAAGAACGTTTCTCTAGGAGAAAATGCCGGAGCGGCAACAACAGTCGGACACAAACAGTCGAGGCATTTTTAACGCATAAAGAAAAGAAAAAAAAAGACCATGTGAATTTAAACAATGAAAATATTGAAAATAGCGAGAGTTTCCAACAATTATTTTCGTTCACGTCTATCGTATAAAAATATAATATACAATATTAGACAACACGCTTAGTATTATATCGAAATAGCATTTTGTTCGCAGAGATAAAAATTTTAGTTGGATTTACACAAATTAAAACGTTAAGAAGAAGTATTTCTGTTGGCTACTGCTTTCACAATTGCCTCTAGTTACACATATTCTCACTAACCGCTATATATTATCCACTAATAACCCCCACCTCCTTTTCCGACAAAAAATTTAAAAAGAAACATTACCCTCGTGTGATTGATTAAATTCCCGACGACAGTCTGGTAATATCAGAAAGATTAACACAAAAGACGACTATCTCGAAGTAAGCATGATTTTTTTTTTTTTTTTACAGAGACACCGACGAGTGAAGTGGTGTCAACATGAAAATGACAAAAAAAAAAAAGGTATATACGTTTATAAAACTGATTTTATCGACTCGCGCAGTATCGATAATCGATAATCGATTACAATTACTTCTCTTAAGACCGGCGCAGGTGTGTGAGACGGCCGAAAAATTTGCCAAATATACGCATATATTATAGGAAGAAGAAATTTTTTTTTTTTTTGCATCCTTCACTAGGCCGTTCTGATGTTTCCGTTGTCCGTCTGCGTTGTATGGTCATTCTCTGCTGTCTTCCTGCCGTTTTCGCCTTTCTTTCCTTCTCACAATTTCCTCTCTATCGTAATGGATCGTGAATACCTCTTCCTGTGGAACATTCTGCTTTGTATTCTTCTGTTGTCCGTTGTGACTCGGGCTTCTTCTTATGTCTCCCCCCCCATTAATTATTATTCCTGCTACTTCTTTTTCGTTTTTATTTGCTTGTAGAGGTGGTTGACGAGCTCCCAAAAGAAAATAATAATAAAGAAAGAAAAAAACGAATAAAATACTTTTACAGATATTATATATTTTCGTTACAAAGCCGAATATTGCCGAAACTGAAAATATTTCGGTCGGCAGTGGAGCAAGCTGCGTGCAGAGTTCTGAGCGCAGTAGGCGCCTAGCGATTAAAACTGAGATCAGGACCACAAAGGAACACGACGGTGTGCTTCAGCGATGCCGGAGCAGGCTTGTATTAAGCTGAAAGCCGGGCACCGATAGCGGTGAGAAAGTTTCGACGCCCATTATAGCTGCTGCGGAATTGCGGTGACCTTTGGTTACTTTAAATTAAAATAGCCGTTTCATCTGCTGCCCGCGAGTGGAAAGGTCCTCCTCCCGCGTAATAAGGGGAATGAAAGAGACGGCGCAAATTAAGCGCCACTAAATTACCGTTTCACATCGAAAATAAATTCGGACCATCATGGTAGGGGAAGAGAAATGGTTCGTGTCTATGAGAGGATGGCGGTATTCTCGTCTGCTGGAAGCAGCACAAGTCGTAACGCATGTGTAATCTGTGGTAAGATAAACATGCGGTCGACAGCCACATATTATAGAGTATGTATAGCGCGAGCTGCCGTGGATGCTATTATAACGTGTCTCTGCGAAGGAGAACAATAAAGTTACAGAGAGAGAATTCGAACAAAAGTTTTTAATAGTGCAATAGCTCGTGCCTATGGAAAACGTCGTCAGAGTATCGGGCCGGCGAGGTATTACGGAAACAAATTCGTTTTTCGTTTTCCACAGGACGACAGGAGGTACGTCGGCAGTTCCGTGAACATTACACGGATACGAAACTCGTTCAGAGTGCGCATCTGTAAGCCACCATCGTCTCCTTTTTTTATTCTTCTGCCTGTCTATTTATTATTTTCATCTGTTCACTTGCCGGAATACTTTTTTTTCTTTTTTTTTGACTAAAGCGTTTGTTTATATAGAGTGAAAAAAATAACCTCGCCTCCTCCTCCTCCTCGACTTCGCTACCGCTGGAAGTACACACTGTTTTCATGCGCCGCTAAATATGTGCCGTACATTCATGAAAAAAGCCGGTGTCTGGCTGTGGAACATGGACACACAGTTTTCCGCTATGGCGAATTTACATAAATTTTATCGGGAGTTTTTTTTTTTTTTCATCCAAATTCCGGCTTGGGTCAAGCAAGCGGGTCCATGTTTCAGCGGGCTGACTATGGTTGATGTTTTTGCAATATCGACTTTTATACGTGCACGGTTTATGATACTTCCGAACTTTAGTTTAGTTTCGTTTTTTTCTGATGATGGTAAGTGTTAGCTTTCCGATACGTTAGGTTTCAAGATTTTTATTAAATACGATGTCCGGGGAACTCGGTTTTTGAAATGTGCTGATAACAAACGAGCCACGAGGAGCCCGAGTGATTTATAAACGACAAAAAAAAAAAACAAAAAAAACACCTCTTAATAAAAAATAAAATAAACCGTGAAAAAATCTAACCTAAAACGACAAACATTTACACACCTGTACATATTAGTCTTCCGTAATTCTTACAGAAAAACCGATTGTAATTGGGTGACATTTTAAACCCTATTACTCTTCTACACATGGTCGATACAAAATACACAAAAATGTTACATGATTTTTCATATTGCCGGCATCGTAAAAATTACGTAGTCATTAATATATTGTATGCATATATGGCATACATTATGTGCATGTATGAAATTGTAACTTGCTTAGCGACGTCGCAATATCATCGGATTTTCCGAAAATGATCTAGTCATCGTGCCATCCAAAATGTTACGTGTTACTTATAATCGAAAAAAGTAATAATAAGTAGAACTACAATTTCTGAACGACTGAGATCGAAAAAAGTCATAAGAACTATAATGTAGAACGAACAACTAAGATCGAACTAAGAACTATAATGTAGAACGAACAACTAAGATCGAACTAAGAACTATAATGTAGAACGAACAACTAAGATCGAACTAAGAACTATAATGTAGAACGAACAACTAAGATCGAAATAAGAACTATAATGTAGAACGAACGGCTGAGACACAAAAATTAAAAAGCGTTACATTAAAAGACCCCTACGACGGTAGCCTTTAAGGCGTTTGGCTACCAAACCGGAAGTGTCATCATACAGGTTTTGTTATCGAGACTTGTCTCATTCCGGATATCCACTTTCAGGTATATCTAATCTGAAACTGAATATTAGTTATAGAATTATCTGCGGGAAAGTAAAGGCGGATATAGTCCAAAAGTAGAAAGGAACTGGCCGCAATACTCTCATCAGAGGTCCATTAGGTCTTTAAGTACATTATGAAAAGCTTTATTTCACAATCTTCATGATACCGTATCAAGAATATTATGGAACTTACTTTATTTTACTTTACTTGCTGAAATCGAAATTTTCGTTATAACGCGCAATGTTTGGAAAATTGAAAAATTCAAATAAAACCACATTTATTAAAAGAATAGTAATAAATAATAAGTATATATATATATATATATATATATATATAGATAGATAGATAAAATTACGAACTTCTGATTATTTGAAATTGCTGACGATCGACGCTACGTCCTGTTCCTATAGTTGCAGGAATCGGGCAGCGTGTGTTTGTTCATAGCAGAAAAAGTTAGAAACTCTCAGGACGGATGAAATGTGGGAAAAATGATGCGCAGAAAAAATTAAAAAATGCAAATTTCACGACGAGTTTTCCGAAAATTAAGCGTCCTTTTCGATTATCTTCCGACATCTGCGAATAATAATGAGGTTTTCTCGCTTTGGCGATGTAGTTTGCCTTTAAAAAGTTCTTATTTTAATTTCGACTATTGATGAGCCGGGAATTTCGATATACTACCGCTTCTTTCATTTACTTTCTACTTCACCGTGTGATTGATGGTTTTTCCTCGGTAACTGATCGATTTATATACTGCTTTCGTCATTACACTTGCCGTTTTGTATTTTAATTTCGGTGAGAGAAGAGTTAACAACGTAATTTAAAATATCGCACGTCGTACGTAATTTTTCAACATTTTCCGTTCGATTTTATTAATTTGTCTTCGACTAGAACAGATGGTCTCCTCGATAATCCAAAATGTTCTACTTAAAATATTTCTCGCCTACATCTCGTAATATTTTTTTCCTAATCATCGATGATGAAAGAGTTTTGAAAATATCCCCAAAAAAAAACAAACAAACAACAACTCATCAACTCGTTTATTAAGTACCTTTTTTGAAATGATAACGCGGGACTCTCGCCGAAATATATGCAAAAAATGTTGCCCATTAAGAAGACGATAGTATAGTGTGTAAGGTAAATCGCCGTTGTCGCGACCTGTCCCGCAACTGGAGTCCTAGCGGCACTTGAAATTCAATGCATATGATGATACCGGGTAAAAAGCGAATTCCGGGATTGCCCTTATTATAGGTAACCACCCCCCACCCCACCCCCACCCCCCGTATATCATCTCTAATTCTTATAGTTGAGCCGTTTTCAATCGATCGCGTGCTATTTTTCGTAAAACAAAATTTCTTACAAAAGTTACGGATTTCGTTACGTGAGTCATCAATATAGAAGAAAACAAAAAAAAATGAAATAAACGCGATGTTTCGGAAGAGACAAACACGTTCTTTCTTGTTTAGGATTTCCTACACGTATAAATAATAATGTACCGAATAATGCTCATAAGATTGCCCAGAAACGACAAAAATATTCAATTAATGCGTTTGACTTTCGAAATTAGATCATAAATTACAATTAAAATTCTCTTTGAAACCACATCTATAACTTTAAACCGATTAGTAGCCTGGGCGTGGCAAAAAATATCGTCAAGAGTATTATTTATTTATAATGTGGAATATAAAACACGACCTCAAATAAAAAATTCTCACACGATTGAAAGTGAAATTCAAAATATTAAATCACGGAAGCTCTTTCGTAGAATCAAAAAATTATATGGACTCCTTCCCCTCCCGGGGTCAAAAACAACAAAAAAGAAAAAGAAAAAAGGAAGTTCACGTAACCAATAGCCGAGTAAAAAAGTTCAGGAAACTCAGATATACGCATGAAGGACCACCGCTTTATATAGCCGAGCTTACACAACTTTATACTTAGGGGCTGTCGGGGCGCCGTGAGCTCGAAATTTTTGAAAAAAATATTTCCTTTTCCGATACATGTCGGTCGAAAGATCATTTGTCGGCTAAAGGAAATTTCCTTAACCTTCAAAGTTGTCTCATAAAAACCATGAAACATGACACGTCCGCTCCTCTTGTTTTAATAATTCTCAGCGCATGAAACATCATGCTTGACTGAACACTTGTTTTAAATTAAAACTATTTATAATCTGAATGTAGGCTTGATATCGAATGGTTTTTTATTTCCTAATACAAAGAGTTATTACTACCGAAACAAGCGACAGAATCAAACTGTGTGTCCGGCTATTGTCCGAAACTCGAAACTGTTACATATTTAAACATAAATGCGAGCATCGGAATGCAACGTATTTGACGTCACCGCGATAGCGGCAGAACCATGGATTCGATCGGCTACTAATTTGTTGGCCTTATTTGTTTTTTTTTTTTTTTTATTTTTTTGCAGACTAACTCGCACCGAGAGCAGTCCAGATAATTTCATCTTCGACGAATATCGAAATTTGTTCGATTTTTTGTATCTTCGTCCGATTTTATATACGTGCATTCGACAGTTTTACATTCTTTCGGTTATATTGTATTATTTCGCAACAATGATCGATGAGAGGTAAAATATCGTCGCAGCGGAGACATGTGTTTATATTTTTTCATTTTAAATGTGATAATAAAAAAAACTTAAATCCGAATTCGTTTCGAAACAATATTACGTTTTGTTCAACACGTTTCTAAAAAAAACAAAAAAAGCTCGTCGATCGCTGACAGAAATTGTATTGCAGGAGGACCGCAGTTTATTTTCGTCCAAGTTTATGCCGGATATGGTGTCTTGAATTTTACACAACACCGAGTGCGATATTCCGGGTAATTTTTCAGGTTGTTAGGCGAAACTCATCGGGGATTATTTGTGATCAACCTTCAAAATCTGATTTACTCAATACCATTTCGACGAAAATTTCCCGATCTCTCTCTTCAACTTCGACAAAGTCTATCGATCGATTGTCGACCGTTTTCGCCTTTTTGCTTCCTTTTTGGGACATAAGTAACGCATGAAGAAATTGCCGTGTTCCTACGATTAAAGTAAATCGTTGAAATTGATTCATTCGAAACCCTCTACACACTCGGACGTATGAAAAATCACGTGGCTTGTGTGCTTGGTTACCGAACCAGAGGTGTCATAGACTATCGAGGCTTGTGTCACTCGCTGTCCCAGTGGTTTATACCTAATCTGAAATTGAATATAGGTTATAGCAGAGAAATATCTGAGGCGGATAATCCAAAAATAGAAAGGAACTGGCCGCAATGATCTTTTCATAATGTACTTAAGGACACCATTAGGTCTCCTTAAGTACATTATGAAAAGCTTAATTCGACAATCCCGACGACGCTCTATCATACATTTTACTTCGTTTGAAACACTTGATTTTTGGACGTTATTTTGTTTTTTTTTTCGTATGTTTCTGTGTTTTTTTGGATGTTTTCATCACCTAGTGAAACTGATTCGAAATTTGAGAAACAGCGGATCATTTAAAATCGAGGTCGTCAGAGTCATTTTCGAACCTTCTTCCTCGTCGTCTCAGTTAAGTCGGGGGAAAATAAAAAATAAAAAAAAATAAAAAATAAAACAAAAAAAAGTATTCCAAAAAAACAACAATAATCGCAATAGCGCCCATGTAATTAATAGCTGATAACGGATAAAAGCGAATGGAAAGTGTTAACAGGGGGGAACTGCGTAAATTACGAGGTGTCACCGGGCGAATCTGATTCGTTGTCCGTGGCACTCTAGGAGCAAGGATTGTGTGCGGAGCGGTAGGAAAGGCGCGAGGAGGCTACATAATTTATATTCGTGAAATTCAGCGAGTGGCGGGACGGAGGAGCTTGCGTCGAACGCAATGATCTCATGAGCGTGTACGCGTTCAACGCACGTAACCGGCTGACGACGTCGACGATCCCTACATACAAGTACAAAGACACGCGCGCGGCCCCATTCGATAGTTCGATGTTATCATTGCTTTCTTATCAGTTGATGGTCTCCAGTCGCAATCGCCAGTGCGTTGTCCTAGGTCGTTTGCGAATAATCGCACAACGCAGTTCGGCCCCTCTGTGTTACCACGTCGCGAAATGCGCACACACATGTGTTGCGCCGAGTGAAAATGCGCGGCAAAGCCGAAGAGCACGGGGTGTAACTCGTCGTTGGCAAATCGTGGCAGTAATCTGAAAAATCTAAAAAAAAAAAACAAAAAAAAAAAGAAAAGAAAAAAAAACAAAAAAAAGTAAGAAAAAGAAACCGCTAAAAATACCTTCTTCGCTTGCCTCGAGAACACGCCTTCCAATTATGCTCCTAGTCGAGTCGCAATGTGTGTCTATTGGCCGCCTCTGCATAATGCTTTGGTTCCTCGCGACACGGTTATACCCCGCTACGGCTGACCGTTCGCTTATTGTTTATTGTTTGTCTTTTGCTTGCTTCTTTTATCCCTTGCGGCGGTCGAGCTACATAAAATTGTTTCAGACCGTCATGATGTAGACTCGGAGCTAAACGAGCGCCACATTTCCCCACGCTATATCCCAATCAACCGGTTTCGATCGCTCTCGGAAGTTATTTATCGTAACCGTATCATTAGTGGCGGCAGCATCATCGCGGCACAACCATCATCGTACAACACGATGACGTAAAAGTGAAATGACCTTTCTTCGCAATTTTATGTACTCGTCGTTGTTGTTCGCCGCCACCACCACCACAGTCGACTACTTCCTCCGTTTTAAATTTAAAAACTGCACAATTACCGCGAGATGCGTTTCAACAACCACCGCTTTTGAGAGAGAATTTGCAGGGGAAATTTGTAGCAACCCGAACGACGACTAGGGGGCTTCTTTTCGCGCGTCGTATAAAAGAAAAACAATTTAAAAATGGATTTTTAATTTTTAAAAGAAAATGTTCGACGTCAAGAAAAAATAACAAAAATACGCTTTGCGGAAATTTGGTGGTCTCTTGTCACAATTCCGAGTAGCAGTAGAACCCCCCGCTATTATAGTGTGCACAAGGACACTTTACCGAGTGTAGGTGTAACATTTTCACGTTTTAATTCTGTTTTCTTTTTATACATATGTATTGAAAATGAGATCAGATGCGGTTTTGATTTAAACTAATGAAAAAAACTGACACAAGGACAGAATATAATACGTCGACCAGTATTAAATATTCCCCGTGATATTATTCATTTATTAATTGCGCGTTTTAATAAGCGCGCTTGATTTTCTCCATGTCCTCACAGAATGTGCCCCTCAGTTCAATTCCCTCAGATTAACACATACCCAGGAGGGAGGACCTTGTCTAATATCCTCCCTGATGACCCTACTATCCTTTCGAACCTAATCAGTTTCCTGCACCGTGCAAACTCTTATACTACGTAATATAAATTCTGTAATTCATTTAGTTAACATATATTATACATCTATATTTATGTACCTCTAGATGAGTACAATTTTTTTTTAATATTCGGCAAAATGTCTTCTCAACTGTACCGTAGGGAAATGTCTTAGAGACCGATAGAAACAATATTATTAGTGCAGCAGTGAATTAGAGACGTAACTTTACAATTCAAGTGTAGCTCGATAACATAAAACTACAAAACGTGTTGTTTCATAAGTTATTGTATAATTTTGGAGACGGTGTTTCTCGGTTGAAATTTGTACGAATTTATCTTTTGAAAATAATTCTTTTTATTCTTTTTTAATGAGATAAATTTTCTGGTACGACTTTGGTTTCCGAACAGTGTTTCACATGAGACCGCGTAATTTAAAAAAAATATAAGCGGGGGGGGGGGCAATGTGAAAAAAATCGCGTTATGGAATATTTCAATATTTAAAAAAGTAATCTTCAATTGTCTAAACTCTAACTTTTTCGTTACACTTAGGCACGGTGTAATAAGGTTCGAAAAATCCGCGAAATTTTTTTCAACTTTACACTTCTGGTTTTTCTTTTTCGTTCCATCGTTTTTGATTTTAAATCGCAAGCGACGCCACAATCGAACCTTTCAAACAGACATATTCGTTCAGCCGTTAGAGCAGAAATAAAAAGCGGCGATAGAACACCAAAATGCTATAACGTCGATCATTAATTAAAATTAAAATCGAAATCGGATCCCCGTAATTAAGACGTTCTTACAAATGAGATGATAATTACACTACAACAATGTATGTAATTCGCTTTTTTGTATTCAATTACGTTTAAAGTCATTACATTTCCTGTCTGGCGATAAAAGAATGGTCAAGGTTATCACTTGCTCCCATATTATGTTTTATCTCCCTTCTTTCTTGTCGCCGATGTCATTACTTTATCGCAGCGACCAGCCGCAGCCGTACTACACACCGAAAAGCACATAAATAAAATAAGTGCACATGCGCGTGTATTTTTATCTATCGCTTATCATCGAAATAACGTTTTGTTTTTAAAAAATCACACGCAAGCAATGAACCAACCAGCAGTAGTGTGTGTCGATTACATCGAGTGCGATGATCTTGTTCGTTTCTTCTTACAAACAACGTTCCTCGCCATCACGGAAACAGGAAAACAGAAGGAGATTCAACAACACAATAAGAAGAAATGTCAACACACTCGTAATATAATAATATACAACCTACGAAGAATATCATTGGCGCACGTTTCGAATTTATGCATCACCAGCCGTGTCATTTGAAAATCGTCCAAAATTTAATCACCCGACCAAGCTGAAATTACAACAATATTGCGAATATGTTTCGCAAAGGTAGAAAGATTTTTCAGGCGAATTTCGTCTGAATCGGAGAGACGACATTTTTCTTCGGTAAAAACCGTCATTAACAACAGGGCTGATTCTGATGATGGTTAGTTAGTAGTGTGTAAGTCATAATAGGGCTGCCGCCCCATGAAGATATTTTAACTCCCCCTTCCGCGGGGGGAGGGGATGAAAAATTTACCCTTCTCATACCGCAGTGATTTCAAATATTTAATAAAATGAAATAAACGGTCACGCGTTACAAAAGCGATAAACTAGCTATCGCTAGACAATTTACAGAAATATTTGTCAGAAGATGAGAATACTTTATAACCTACCGTTATTATTTCTACTACTAAAATTTACGACACGGCGAAGATATAAAAATAATCTAAAATTATAAATTAATTTTATTTTTAACTGAAAAAATTGTATTCTTTTCCCCGCCCAATGAATTGTTAAAATTAAACACATAATAAAATGTGTATAGATCCGCAAGAATTATTTTAAATACCACTCTACACGATACAAATCACGCAATTAAGTGTTAGGAATTAGGAATTTAAATTTTTATTAATCTGCGAATAAAAAAAAACCGAAATTGTGAACAGATATTACACAAAACACTGAATATACATACATACATACATACATACATACATACATACATACATACATACATATATATATATATATATATATATATATATATATATATATGTGTATAAAACCAACATTGTGTTAATTAATTCCATTTCTGTAGATTTTTTTATAAAATACTGATAATACACGAAAACAAAAAATATAATTACAAAAAATTTAGCCAGCAGTTTTAATTGTCATTAAGTTTTTATTCCGGAACATAACTGGGTTAAAATTTGTGAATTTATAATCGAATTATATCTCTCTTCATGTGCTATTAACCGTTTTATTAATATGATAATTAAATTGTCAACCAGTTGCGCGTTTTCAAAAAATTCGTAATCACGGTGATAATCAAGCGGAAAATTTTTACAATAATACTACTTACTAACGGATATCATGTAACCAATAATCAGGTTGAAAAACGGAAACTTACGACAATTCCCGATTCTAATATATATATATGTTATATATATATGTATTTATTATATATGTCGGTTTTCCATCGGGCACATTTCCCAAAAAAAAAAAAAATTTGGAGCCGCTAACACGCGAAAAAACTTGCTTCAAACATTTTTCTTCACTCGATACACTGTAAATTCTAATTACATCCGCATCTTCTTCGAATTCCTGTCTTCCCGGCGTTTCTTTCCACTCCATTTGTATTCAATTCGCGGTTTTTCATGTAACCTCGATTTTTTGACTTTCCCCTATTTTTACGTCTAGAGTCGCTTTCTTCATGAACATAAAAAATCGACAAAAAAAATTTCAGCACATACGATTTACGTTACGACGTTATGGGAAGCAAATTTTTGTTTGAGGATTAACGTTCCCTTAATTTAATTTTTACGAACCAAACAATAATCGGATATAATATTTGAAAAGAAATTAACAGCAGTTGTTCTTCCTCAAGGGTCCGCTCTCTCGCCTACACTTTATTCAATATCGCAATGGCTAACGTTCATAAAAATACAATACAGTAAGACAATGTATAAATAAGCTAGGCCGATGACTGCTTATAACAGGCACGAATGAAGCAGAAGAAACAGAACAGATAAAGAACAAAATAAGATAAGCATGAATAATCTCGGACCGAGTTTAAATGAAAGAAAAACAAACGCTATATACCCTAATTACAAAGAAGCACTGAAAAGAAGAAATTAAAAGGAACATGGAAAATATACGTAGACTCAATAAATGTAGGGAAGTTAAATAATTAGGGGATTTTACATTTTAGCAAACTTACATTACGGAAAAAATTATAAAATGCGTTAAACGAAATTAATTGTCTTGTACGGAAATAATTTTCGGTTAAAATTCAAGGAAAGGAAGATGTTATACACGGCAATTTTTAGATCACTAATGAAATGTCGTTCTTTTACTTCATTATATCACGGCATTCACCATATCCTCACATCCAGTTTAATCCCTTTCCTTCATAAGTCCGGACTCTACTCACTGATCTAAAATCCTCCTTCTCCTCCCGTGTCTCTAGCCATAGTTGCTGCACATGTCACGTAATATTTCATTTAATAACAATAATATATCACGGGAAAAAAAATAAATAAGAGTTAGAACAAAGGAAAATTCTATTAAACATCATCGGCCTAAGGAAAACTGTGTTTCTGATACAGTTGCGTACGTTATCGCAGGGAAAATGCCGGCAGACTTACATACTTATTAAATTAAATCAAAATGGTAAAATATGGAAACATTGAGCAGACTAAAATGTAAATATATCGAGATCAATGGTCATGAAAATATGAAAATATGAACTGGAGCAATAAACAGGATGATGGGACTTCTTAAGCTTGGACTTCCTACCCCTTATTGTGCATCCTATATCCTGTCCTTTCCTTCCCCACTAATTATTCCTGCTATTTGTTCCTTTTTAGTTAAAATTTCTGATCGAATCAAAATATAACCGACTTCTTTCCTTACCTTTTGTTTCTGGGTAAAGGTCCTTGGTTGACGAGCCCAACAAAAAAAAAAAAAAAAAAAAAAAAAAGATCCCCCCCCCCAAAAAAACATAAGAAATAGACTAGAAAATAATTGATTCCGAATTTTAACATTTCTCAGTTCTTATCAGGATTCTTATCGGGATTGTTATCGGGATACGGAAATTTTGCCACATATTTGAAGAAAACGGGAATAACGAGGAACGAAACACGCACGAAATGTAAAAAAGAAACTGATCTCACTAGACATTTTTGAAATGCGATAAATTTGAATCAATATCAGCGATGAGTACACGATGGACGTTGGTTGTTCAGCGACGGAAAAACAATTCAAATTACCATATAAATTACATATACAAATCACATTCAAAACGGAACACCGAATCCAGAATTAATACTTACATTATACGATTATTATTATTATTATTATATATTTTGAAATACGATGGGGTTCAAAAAAAAAAAAAACCTTTATATCCTCCTGGCAAATAAACACTTGTAATTGTAATTTTATTAATAATATATAAAATTAATAGGATTGTACAAAGAAATACTGGGAGAATTCAATGTTGCGCGCACGTGTTGCGACTTCGGTTCCGACAGGAACATTCGGTGGTCGCTATTCCGAAAGAAACTGCATTAGCGATCGATAAAGGGCGCTTCTCCAAATCACTGCAGGTGATTTTCGAGGTTCTTCTTGTACGCATTATGAGTAGACAAGGCTTCTGCATAATAATGACAAAGCTTGACACTGAAGGAAGAATATCGCAGATTAAAAACGAAAAAAAAAAAAAAAAAATAGTTAATAGGAAGCTATTAATGAATGGACAGATCATCCAGGAACTGTCCTAATTTATAAGACAAGCCGGTGTAACGACGTATGTACATTAGCGGCAGCATCCGCGATGGCCGCAGTAAAAATGAGAAGGCGACGAAGAGACAATGCTGCACAGTTATTGTAAAGTAATAAGGAAGGTAATAATAATAAATACACCGGTGGTTTTTGAAACGTACGCAACTTAGAGCGCTAATGATTGTTGAAAAAACGATTATGTATTAGATATCGCGCTGTAACCTTGGTCGTTTTAATAACATCGATGATGGTCGATTGTTTGTTGCTTTTTACCTTTTTGCATCGATATTACTACGCCTGGAATTAATTATATCGAAATATTCCTCGTGCTCCGTATCGAAAGAAAAAAAAATCAAGCTGTCGGAAAAAATCGATCGAATGAAACGGTACGTGTCAGAAATCTCGGTGTGTCCGGTGGTAGCTCGCTCTCGCATAAAAAAAAGGTCAACTACTTTTCCAGCGAACGCGCATAATAACTCTGAACAGATGCTGCGACGGATTTCAAGTGTCCGTTTTCGAAGACGATAAAGTCCGACCGAATTGAAATTGAAATTCGGGATGAAGTCGAAGCAATTTCAACCAAGGCCAGAAAAAAGTGTTTTTCCGAATGCGTTAAAGCGAAAGAAAAGTGAAAATATTACACAGAGTTCTAAATAGGGCTGCGTGGCCCTCCCCCGAAGCAGCGGTCAAGTGCGCTCAACATTTCCCGCACTTGACTAGCTACCTCGTCTTCGACGAGTAATATAGACGCGGCGGTCGGTGTCACACTGCGTTGCCAAACGGTTCTTTTTACACCGAAACGTTTATATTACAGTAGTCCGCCATTCCTTAATTGCATTTGAACTGTAATTAAAATTTGATTGGAAAAATAAATTCCGCAAAAACTTTTTGGCCTAGTTTCTATTGTATTTCAGAAAGTGAGAACAGAATTTTCAAACGACGGGTTTTCTAAAAATGTAATAATGAAGTAGTAAAACGGCATTTAGTTTATCATCGCGTTTGGACTTTTATCGAAATATATAAAAATACGGAGTATTACGAAAAAATAATAACATCGGCCAAAATGAAATCTTTCCACGAATGGGGAACATTTATGAAAATGTAGAAAAACAGAAATATTACAAGTACACACGCGTGTATTTCCCCACAGTTGATAATAATATCATTCGCGAAAAATTTATAAAATCGGCAAGTAGGAAGGAGAAGAAATTAACAGAGAATAATTGAACATCTTTCATCGATATCGAGAATTTTCAGATCTCAAAGTACAAAGCAGAATATTATTCAAAAGGGTATCATCATCTGTTGTGACCTTTTTTTTTCGATCGAAACAAATTTACAAATTAAGATTATACACACATCCGGGGGGGGGGGGGCTTTCTTGTAACGGGAAACGATACAAAACCGTTAAATATTTTTATACTGATAAAATTGTTCGCTTCTTTTTCTCGACACGTCCTTCAACAGAGTAGCGTTGTACGGTCGATAAATAAATAAACAAACGCGGATATATACTTTAAAAACTCGATTGTTTCATTAAAATCGCGTCGCCGACTTTGTATTTAATAATAATATCCGCGCGCCCGGAAAAAAAAAAAATAAATAAACACCCGTGCGGAATCTCGATCGAAATTTTCATTGTAGAATTTTTTTTGAAATCATAACAAAAGGTAAAATAAATTGTAATAGTTTACATACAACGAGGAGAGACTATGTGTATTATAAGCAACGCAAGAATGGCGCAATTTCCATAGGAGGAAGAAAAATATTCAATCTGAGTTTTGCCGATGATGTGACACTTATTAATCAATCGGAAGAGGAAATGAATGCGAATTACATGGAACAAAATCGAAGATACCAGCAACGAAATGCGACTCGAGTACAGGTCTCAAAATGCTCTCTTTTAATGGTCAACAACAAAGACGAGGCAACTACATCGCAAGTAAGTAAATTAACTCCCATATACCTTTAACAAGGCGTCGGAGATTGTGACGTTAAGGTTCGCAATGTACAAAATCCAACGGCACTAATGAGAGTAGGGGGCCACGACTTATCTGGCAGGCTGTGTATCAACTCTGCTGGTTCGAGAAATTAAAATAAGAATAGCTTTGGCAAGCGAGGCAATGGGAAAATTAATTAAGACACGGAGAGATCATAAGATATACACTGAAACAAGATTGCTAAGAACACACTAGACTGTTTTCGATTATGTCATATACAAAGATCGGAAGCATGGACACTCTATAATAAATGCGCTATTGAAAAGGAAACTGGAGGCCGTCGATAGCGGGGAAGCGACTACACATACGCATAGAATCAACAAGTTGGTTTTGGAAGAACTGCGAATTGATGAAACACAGCGGATGCCTACAATTAGAAGAAGAAAGAGTTATCTTCCTTTTTCCGTCGGTCATATAATTCTTCGGGGGGACAATAAGATGGACAAAAATTAATTATTCCGAGTAAAGTTGTTTGGTCTCGAAGATCAAAAATTGCAGGCATCAGAACTGATGCTGAGGAAAATATAGAGGATTGACGGCAGTGGCGTTTAATTGTTCAAAAATCAAGTCCCGACGTCGTCCGGACTATAGAAGAAGACGTTGAATTTACGAAAAATGCGGTAGAGGTAACCGCGACGAGTCGGTGTAATTTCGGAATTTTTTTGCATGTTATTAATATTTCGTTTAAAAAATGAGAAAGACGCTTCCGGCACATTCAAATATCTTTTATTTCTTCGAAGCGAAACATGCTCAATATTTACGTCATCGCCGAGCCTGAATTCTCATGTATTTATAAGTTTGTTAATCTTAAATTACGGGGGCAATTTACGGACGACGACACCGGAAGCAGAGCTAATGGAAAAATTGCGCGCCCTTTTCCAGAACATTTAATAAGTTTTTTACAAGGTTCGCTCGAAGGCGGAACATTATTATTATATTAAATAATAATGGAATGCGAAACTCATCGAGACATTGTGACATTTGTGAGTTCATCTGATCCCTACTGTCGGTGAAATAAAAAGCGAAGAAATGATTATCCCGAACAACACATGTATCGAAAATTTACGAAATATACAAAAAAGTTTTAGTAGGAAAAAGAAACGGGAAAAAAAAAGAAATTGCTTCATGTAGACACCAAAGAGGAGAGCATCTGATTCGACTGAATCGCGTTCTATTCATTAGTTCTTGCACTCAACTGATGCGCCAGGAGCAAAAGTTGCGGTGAAATTAAGGTGGCTACTGGTGACTTAAACGGAATGATTAATTTTACTCTAAATTTCCGACGAAAGCTACCGCCTGGTCCGGATAATTATGAAAGGGAACTGAGAATTTTTCTTTGCATAAGCGACAAAAAACAAAAAACAAAAAAAAAAAACATTAGCACAAAACCTGCACGGCTCTATTCCGGATTAGCGATTAGCGGAGTGCGAGTCTTTCTATTCAGTTTCCCCGTTAAGGTATAGTCGGCTAAGGTCGATATGTCGTCGCGAGAAAATAAAGAATCGAAAAATGTCGTCTGCCACGGGGGGAAATTTCGATTTTAGCGGATAAAAGAATAAATAAATAAATAAAACGACTAATGATTAAAAACACGTAATACAAACGCCGCGCGAAAAATACCATTTCTATAGAAGGCGACCAGCGACGGAACATTGTAATCGTCTCCCGCTAGTCGCCCCTAACAAAAGCCCCTTCCTATTAACCACTTCTTCTCTAGCGACGATTACTCGCCTACAGCCGTTCCTCGACCCAACACACTTCCGTCGCTCCGATACATTCTCTTCCTTATTAGTTACGCAACTCTCTTCCTTCGATATTAAATCCTCCTTGTATGTGCTAGTAGCGAGCAGTTCAAAATTCTTCACGTTAAACTTTGTCTGTCCCGCTTTTTTTATTAATCGAGAATGGTGACTTATTTAGTTTCAACCCCTCCCCCTCCCACAGGTGGTATACTTATTTTTTTAAAGCTTCGTTAACGGTCGCAAAAAGAGAGATAAATGAATGTGGGTTACACACATTCTCTACCGAAGCAAATGGTGAAATCCAAGATTTTCTCTGTTCCTTTTGGGTGAATATCGTTTTGAGCTTTTCCCGCTTTTTTCTATCTCTTTCAGAGGGAGTTTTGAAGACGGCAGTTAGCTAACGCGATATTTTTCCATTAGAATCTTCCTGCCGATCGCAAGCGTCATCTATGATGATTAACGGTGCAAATGGAACGAGGGGTCACTTTCAATTTCGCTGGACAATTATTATCAGAGGGAGTGTTTTTTTTTTTTTTTGGTAGATCGAAGAAATCGTCTACAGGTCTTCCTGGATAATTCAGTAACACTTTTGGATCTACCAAAAACGAAATAAAGTTGCGCGCTAAAAATTGCGTTTTCTGTGAAATTTTTCTTTTTTTTCTTTCTTTTTTTTTCTTTCTTTTTTTCTCTTCTAATGGGTTTCTTAACGAGCAAATCAGCGCCCAAGAAATGGGAATTTTCCTTATACTACCTAGTAGTGTGCTTTATTCGAGAATCAAAAATTACAATAACAAAAAATTAAGTACGAATGGTTTTTCTGTTTTTTCCGGTTTTTGTTTTATCCTTAAATATTGTTTAATACTATTTCGGTTTTATTAAGAAAGGAAGAAGAAATACAACGCACGCGTCGTCATAGAGACGTGATTGGCATCGAAATATTTCGCCTACGACGACGTAAATGATTAAATTTTTATAAATTGCTTGCAATTTTTTTTCTTCCGATTTTCACTTTATTTTTTATCTCTATCACGCGCGCAATTTATTTTCATTTTTAAATATACGAAAATTTAGCTGCAATTTCGAAAACAGCGTAACTGCTCAAGTCTAACTCCAGTGCACACACAAATGCGCATATGCGACATCATGTAAAAATAATTAATTGTTTGCAAGAATTTTTGTTACGTTTTTTTTTTTTTTTATTTATTTTTTTAAACAAACTTACAGCTTATATAATTCAATGAAAGCTACAATTTATAAATACAATTAATATATGAAAAAAAAAAAAAAAAAGTATCTCAGTTGTAACCTTGACTTGTATTCAACATACAAAGTGGCCTAATAGGTATTAATTTTTGTTGCTTTATAATTGAATCTCTTATCACAACCGAACAAAAGTTAGCAATGGTTTAACTCTCTCTTTGTAGATTTCTGGTAGACTTTCTACATTTTGCATTATACACTTTTATCGGCTTCTAATGTTGTTCACCGATGCAGATATAATTCTGGTTTTCAAATTTCCGAGCTCATTTTAAGGTTCTTATATAAAATTTTAATAAACAATATTCAGCTAACAGTGCCACATTCAGCTTTAGTTTGATAACGACCAACTTGCTTAAGTTTCTCCACGCGAAGAAAGAATGATTGATGTAAATATAACGTCACTTCGTAGTTAATATTCTACTAACGGGTCTCGACCGTTAAACCTTGTCCTTCGAAGTAGATTTAATAGTTTTTTTTTTTTTTTTTTTTTTTTAGGCGAGATATGAACAAGAAAAGTACAAGAAACCACCGCCGATTTATTTTGTAAAAAAAATAATTACTGATTTCGCGGGTGATTTTTTTTTTCTTTTCTTAATTCGATGATTATTTTACACCTGAAATATAATATTAATTCGAAGAAAAAGAAAAGAAAAGCTGAAAACTCACTAACATTAAATCTATTTCGAAATTGAGGCCGAAATTCTAGCTTTTGATAATTTCGAATGTTCTACTGCGAATGATACAGATATCGGCAACATACCGATAACGATTATATTTAAATTTATTATTACGAAATATTCGATGATAATTTCTTTCATTTGCTAAAATACGATTGTGTGTTATCCCTTTGCTACTTACTCGTGTGTCCGATGTTATACTCGTGTAAGATTTTACCGAGTTCAATAATTAATAATCTCGATAAGTTTGAATAAGAACAAATTTGTAAAAACAGACTCGAAAAACACCTAATTGTTAGACGTATTTTTCTTTTCATTGCACCTATATTTGTGAACGTTGGTAAACACTGAAAAAAAAAAAAAACAAATGTCAAAATTTATTTGTGAGTTACTTTTTTTTTAAATTTTTTTCTTCCGGATTAAGCGCTAAGAAATGGTGTACATACATTCTAGCATTGTCCAAAAAATTGAAAAAAAAAAAAATACCATAGCTACCGTAGTTCAATTTAAATTGAAAAAAATAAACAGATACGAGAATATAAACAAACTTCTTCTGGGAACGCCTGAAAACGGGGATTTATTCTCAATAGAGAGAGAGAGAGAGAGAGAGAGAGAGAGAGAGAGAGAATGAAAACGAAATGATCGCTTCAACTTCCTTTTACCATTCTCTGGCCGGCCTTACTGATCACGATAATTTCCAGCAGCATTTATGCAGAGATGTCGTATTTAATCGTTATAGATGAATAAGTAGCGCGCTAACTTACGGACTGGCTTAGAAATACATTAGAGCAGCAGGAGGGAGACAGCGGACAGACAGACTGAGCGAGGGAAGCATTAACACAACAATAGGAGAAGTGAGTAGTATTTTTGTAGCGGCGACATGTAATGCGGGAATAATTAGAATTTGTAGTTGGTGTTGGTTTAATGAACGCGGTAGAGAACGTAGAAGAAATATATAGTTAAGTTTGGTAACAAATATTATTATCTAACTGAAGGTGAAACACACACTTGGTAACAGACCTCGCCTTCATAATGCTCGGATAGCCCGCCGCTGCTGTTGCCTTTCACTTATCCGATTGGACCCGTATTAATTTCTTAACCAACTTCTTATTATTATTGTAATACATGTATAAATAAATAAATAAATAATTCCTTTTACTACGTGCTTGTTCTAAATAAGGATAGTTCTTTTCCAGCAATCTCGGTCGTCATGTCGCTACCTACCGACCGATGGCCCGCTTCAAGGACACGCAGAAAAACACATTTATCGGCTCTAATGTCGAAATAATTACTCACTTTCTACATAGCGACAATAAGTGTAAACAAATAAATAAACGGCAGACCGCTTTGCCGATCGGGTTTTTTTTTTTTCTTTTTTGATCATCGGCGCTGTGTTACTTAATAAGCCCTCTTTCGTAGCTTTTTTCTACATGTTAATGTGCTTAACCGAAGCATGATATATTATACCTTTTGCTCTCTCTTTTCTTTAATACTGCAAAGGTTGCGAATACAATTGCCAAAATATTTTTTTAATATAAAAGTGACGGGGGGGGGGGCAGTCAATTGACGAGCATTTTTCCGAAAGAGTTTTAAAAGAGGTGCTGTCGACGATCAACTTGACCCGAAGATATGCGCGTCATATATATATATATAAAGAAGTATTCAAAAAAAAAAAAAAAAAAAAACATAGAATAGGAGGGGGAGATTAGGAGCGGTGGAATTTTCGAAATTAAGCGGCCGCCGGAGATTCGCCGAATAGTCTAGAGCACAGAGCAGTTGTTCGTCTGACGCAACAGTCTGAATTACCAAGTGCGAAAACAAACGACGTTGGTATATTTACAGATTATAATTATACAACATGATGCAAACGGTTTCTCGCCACTGATGAAAGTACCTGTGTACGTTCTGCGCAGCAGCGAACCGTAACGGAGATGTTGCGAATATATTTCCACGGCAAGGACAATCGCACTGAACAACTGTCGGACCTAGCACAAATAGCACAAACCGGTACCTCGAACTTACGAGTCCCGAGTAAACAATTTTCAGTCGGATCGTAACCAACAGTGCGAGAATCGGTTCAGCTCTTAAAAGCAGATGTCTATCTGTTTCGGACGTAAATCGATCTCGTCTAATTAGGACACACTTCGGTCGTCCGTAAGACTAATAACGAAATACAGAATAGTCCGCGTGTTTTTTTTTTCTTTTTCTTCTTCTTTTTTTGTTAGTATTCTCCTTTTCGATGAGAAAAAAATCGATATTCAAGGAAAAATAAAAAATTGGGCTCTTTCTCAATTCTCACTTTTTTCCTGCATTAAGTTATTATCATCAGACGCGTCCCCCCGCCAACCCCCTTTTTTTTCAATCACTTTCGCTTATTAGTTATTACAAATCCCCCCTCTCTGAAATTTCCCAAAAGTTATCGCTGTCCGATTCTACCGATCTTGACCGTTCTTGAAATACATAATAACGTACGGTTTAGAAAAATGCTCAACCTTTTTTTTCTTTTTTTTTCTTTCTTTTTTTTTTTTTTTTGTAGCGTTCAATAATTGACTCTCCTCTCGGTAAAATCAGTCGTATTCGAGCGGCAAATTTCCGAAATTTTTCTCCCGGTGGTACCCAATTCACATTCGGATTAGGTATAAGCCTGGGAGCGACTTGGATCCGGAACTTGGTAATTGTAAAAATGTCTTTCAAAAATGAAAAATCCGCTTTCTATTTTTAATTTGACAAATAGTTACTGCAAAAGGTTTTTTTAAAGGCGTTTGACCTTCGCGTTTGTATTCTCGTATTTTCGAAATCTCGAAAGATCTCGAAAAAGAGTGAGCAAAGATTTCTCTTTCCCCTCCCGTTTCCCCGCTATTTTGCCATCTTTTCCATATTCAAGCGCGACTGTGGTGTGTTCGAACCACACTTGAACACCGACACGAATCTTCCGAAAATATAACACAATCGGCAATAATGTCGGCGATAACCCAGTTCGACCGAATGTACGTCGAAAAAGCGAATAAATAGAATAGCGTATAACGGAGGCGGCGAGCAACAGTTTAAAATAATAATCAGCATTCTATATTTAGGCATGCAGAAGAGCGAACCAGGACGAGCGAGATGGAAAAACAAAATTCCGAAATGGTGTGCGTAAATAAATAAATGAAACGGAGAAAATACGTTTAAAAAATGCCCCCCCCCTCCTCCCCCCAGAAAGAACAGTCGATAAGGATAAAAAAGAGTCGGCCCAGAGTTGTTTACACAACAACGTAGTCGCGGCGACCGCGGTGGCACAGAAGTTTCCGTACCAGAAGTAGGTGTAGAGAGGTCTAGAAATAGCGGCATCGCTATCGTTAAAATAAAAAGTGGCAACTGGAAAATGTGTAAATAAATAAGCAGAAAGCGCCCGCCGAGGAATAAGCAGGGGGCACGTAGCGCCGTCCAAGAGAGTTACAAGATGACGATGATATTATTCCAGATTGAAGATTAACGTGACGACCAGTAGTGGTCTTCCAGGCTGCCGCCGATATCAGCACCATCTGTGTGACATAAGTGCGCGCCGAAAACAATGTCGTCCATGAACAATATATGCCGTAGATGGCTGGGACGACCGGGCATTAAAAAAAGGCCCATCACTAAAGCGGTAGTTTTTATGTTAGGTGTACCGGGTGTAATTTAAAACATTGTTGATACAACAGCCAGGAAGATAGTTTTATTTAAGGTGGTGGTAATAAATATGTAGTTGGAAAGAATTTCGGAAAAACACTGCTGATCGTTCTGGTTGATTTAAGTTAAGAGGCGTTAAACGAGATATAGTCATCGGGGTTTAGTCGCATAGCGCGGGAAGATTGAATGTCTCATACCATTGAAGGAATCTTAGTGTGGCATTATTTTACATCCGAGGAACATCGCCTACCTATCGGGGTGACCGATGTCCGGCAGTGAGACTTTTTCGCCGGGAAATTACCAGCCCGATGATAATGATGAAAAGCTTTTTAAAAAAACGTTATTAGCATGGGCAATTCCGATACTGAGCATTATTTAAAAAAAACAAAAACAGCGATAAATCAAGTTATTATGGAATTAGCCGAACTGAATATTCTAAAGTGGTCGAAAAGAGCACACACAGTTCCTCAAAGGACTGTCGCCAATAGAGCGGTTGGTGACTCATCCGTTATTACGAAAGAAGAAAAAAAAAAAAGGACACAAGCAAATTAAGCAAGAGCTCCTTTCGATTAAGAAGGGATTTTTACTATAAGTATACTCGAACGAGTAGCCCCTCCTGGTAAAGAAAGTCTAAATTTAAACACTGGAAAAGTAGTAGGAAAATTACAGCGTATTCGCGCGCTCCGAATGAAAGTCAAATTCGGGTTGATGGAGCAACTTTTTCTTTTTATTAAATTTCCACGATTTCCTCCTCATTTTAATGATGCAGTTATTTCCGATCATGTGTTCTTAATGTTCATCTCATTCTGTGGAGCGTTCTACTTCGTTGTCTCGTATATCTGTTGAGACTCGGGTTTCCTATATTCCTTATTATACCTCCCATATATATATATATATATATGTATATATATATCCTGTTTTTCCCTTCCCCTCCTGCTATTTGTTTCTTTTTATTAATGATTTCTGATCGGATTATAACCGACTTCTTTCCTTTTTATTTGTTTCTGGGTGAAAGATGTAGTTAATAAGGGAGACCAAAAAAAAAGAAAAAGAAAAAAAAAAGAATATAATTTTATAAATTTGTCTATTATCCAATGGTCTCCTGAAATTATTGTTACATTTTCCCTTTTCCTTCTTTTTTCGACTCTTATTATGTTATAATTGCCCGGGGTATTTCCAAGCTGCACACGCTTCCGCCTGGTTAAGCGTTATTAATTTCGCGCTTGTCAGAAAAATAGGGCTCACACTCACGTCGATAATGCTTGGAAGTCCGTCGCGGTTTCGATGACCTAATTACCGGCAGGAGGCGCTAATTCGCAGAACTCCATATCGCGCGTCCAGCAGACACGACCGATTGAGAGAGACTAAAATAACGCGGTAATACCGGTATAATTTGAATTCAACTGCGTTTCGCGGGAAACGATCGGAACAGAAGCGAACGCGGTTTCCCGCGAAATTTTCAATGCGTCATATTCGTACGTGAACCTCACGCACTTGCTTTGATGTGCCGCTTGCACGATAAAACTCTCTTTTGAACACGTTATATTCATCATCGGGCTAACCGAAAACAGCGAGTAATCCGATTAAAGGCTCCTTTAATTACTGTTTCGGTTTTTTTTTTTTTTTTTTTTTTTTTTTATTGGAAATTTTTTTTTATAAACAATTATTAAAAAAAAAAAAAAAAAATCAATGTAAAAACAGATTACGATGCACAAAAATAAGTTTACGCTATGGAAGTGGCCAAATGGTAAGCTACTTAGCCACCAGGCCATAAAAAAAAAAAAAAAAAAGTTTACGCTATAAACATCAACCTGTACCAAGAGGTGTCGACGTCGCGATAGCCTAGTTGCCGCTAACGAAAGTTTCGGGTTCCAGAAATTATTACGAAAAATTCAAATACCCGCTACTGGTTATGCGAAAGGTAATGCGGCATACATGCATATAGCAGACACACACGCGGGCGACTGCACTTGTACATCGATGAAAATCATACATTTACAATATCAGTTGCAAGTGTAGTCTTGCGTGTGTACACACATTCGTACTGCATACTGCCTAGTACACACTACTTATTATATCCTGTACAGCTAAAATGTACGAATAATAGTCGCTAACGCTCAGCAATTAAGTATTACATGATTTATGATGTGATACCGAGAGGTAATTTAGAAAAAAAAACATAAACCGAAGAACACATTTCGACACGGCGGAAAGTGACATAATGGGTTCTTCTTTGTCAACTGCTTCGCAAATTAAGAAACTTTATACATAGACGGAATACAAAAAAGGTTAGGTGATGAAGTTTATTATTAATTTACAGAAGGGGACGAAAACCGTATGGAAAATTATTCGATTCGAAGAAAAGTCGCAAAGTTTAAAACTTAATGAAAAAAAAAACCACCGTCGCGGAATTTAAAAGAAGATAAGTCAACGGGGGGGGGGGGCAATGCGCAGCTGAACATTGGCGATTTCCGAAATTTTACTTTTCATCCACTGCTTCGGAGCTTTCGGAGCTTTCGGCACTTTCAGAATCGGTGAAAGCTCTTCTCAGCCGGGACGACCGATCGCCCGACCGACCGAGTATGCGCGATAATCGGATCGCCGGCGAACAGATCGAACAGGACGCGCGCGCACTTTATTCACACCAGACCGTGATTATATTAGGTCTTTTGATCGGAGAGCGCGCGCGCACACAAAGACAGAATCGGTTGCGCAGATGTCGGAAACGGAACCAGCAGAATAAATTAGAGACGCGATATGCTCGTTGGCCGCTAAAGGGCAGGGTCCGCGTTTAAAATGTCTGCAGGAAACCGGTCGAACATTGCATCTGTCTAAACACAGGCAAATTAGATATTAAAAAGTGCAGCAGCCGCGTTAAACACGGAACGACACGAGCAAGAAAAAAACGTTACACCTATTCACTTACGACAGTTATTAATCGATTTTTCATTGCACATTGACGAACTGCTGGCCGTTGAATTGAGAACATATGTTCGCGCAAGACTTTTATTCCGGCTCAGCGGACCGCCGCCGCCGCCACTGCCGTCATCAGGGGCCTACTTCTCTTTTGTCAACGGCGCACAGCTGATGAACAAAAGGAGTGAAAGTCGCGTCGCAGTTTACAAATATTTTCATTTCTAAAACGCACCTTCCCACTTCCTCGTCTTGCCATCTCCCCGCACCCGTCTCTCTTCCTGGGCGCCGCCCGTGTTCTAATAACATGTGGCGAATTGCGAATTTCAGCTGCAATCGTTAATTACTGCAGCCGCTCTCGTCCGCCAGCGCGCACGCTAATTCCGGACCAGTATATAAAATCTTGGCCGAGATTATTTCTCATCGGCGGCAACGCCTCTAGGAATGTGTAGAGGAAAAGTTGTAAATCTCATCGGCCAGTAGCCGAGCCGACTTTTTGACATATTTCGAACACAAAAGTGCAAAAGTGCAAAAGTGTCTTTATTTTGTCTTTCTTTTTGATACACATAGCTCGTTCAAATATGAAACTCGTTCGCAGCTCTGAATCTACTCGTCGCTCTTGAGAAGGCGACAATAATAGTAATAATAACAATTTGAAAGTTGCTCGTAAATTTTAAATTGCCCGAAATGGAATTATGAAAATGATACGTGTCTAAGCGCAGATGGAGACTGGTGTGTACGAACAACATTTGAAAAAAAGGAACATTGAAGGAGGCTAAAATACGCGCAAGATCATGTGTTACGAATTTAGGGAAGAGAGGAAACAGGAACATACAGTTATAATTTGTTTTAATTAAAAGTATATTTTAAGACATCTTTCTCGGTCGTTCTCCCGCGTTTTTAACGATCAAATTGGTCCCAGCCGTGCTATCGAAATTTTGAAAAGAACAACCAGCAAGTAGAAACCGACCGTGTTTAAATGGAGCAGTCGAAACAAAATTTCGCATATAAAATACCATCATCATATTAAGAAACGTCGATAACAAAAAGTAAAAACAAAACAGGTTATTAATTTTTCTATTTTTACAGAGCACTAGGAGAACTCACCTTCAACAAAAGAAAAATGATATTAACGGTGTGTAATTTTTTAAATCAATTTCTCGTAAATTCTTTTAATGATTGTGTCTCCCCATCTACAAATGCCCTTCCTTCCGCTGGTTAATTAAGTGCATTTTGTTTATAAATAAACGTTCATAAAAAAGTGCAAAAATAAGAAGAAGTAATAATTCGAAAACTTTCATTGCGTTTTTTTTTTCTTCTTCTTAATGGATAGACAATAAATTAGTTTCTATCGACATACGTGGATCTGAAAGCATTTTTCAAACTATCCGCAATAATCCATCACTGATAAACATTAGCGCTTCTTTATTTTTTATAAAATTTGGCTGAAATAACGATCTGGCACCTTTTTTTTTTTTTTTTTTTGGTCTAAGCATGATTCAGGCGGAAACACACGCATTGGCTACACACGGCGTATGTTAAAACGTAAAGACTATTAAACTATATTTTTCTGCTCGAATCGCGACTAAATTTCAGAATCGACGCTGTAATGATTCGTATCATTAATATTAATTTAAAGTGCGCCATTATAACATATCGAAGGTGTCTCGAGTAGTGCACACTTGGTTTCGAATAAATACGCAATAATGTGGCGCTACATGGTGATTTCTCTCGTCTGTCGCTCGTTTTCTTTCACTGTACGATGTGTCGAATTTTTGTTTCGCAGTTGCAATTGCACGAGGAATTTCAGATCGGAAAGGATATTTTTCTACAAAACAGAAACAGAAACAGAAACAGAAACAGAAACGACAAATACAACAAAACACATCCTATTGGCGAAAGATATTCGCGCATTCCGCGTAATTATGTAACACAAACGGCAACATAAGCAACCAGAACAGCTGGCTAACACGCGTTGTGCATTTTTTGCTTCTCGGATTAGTCACGAAGATGTGTTGTGGAGGGGATTCTGTTTTTTCTCTCAGTTTATATCGATTAAGAACAAATCTTGTTTTTCACGCCGAATAACATTTCAGATAAGAGGGCGAGCGGATTGGAAGGGGGGCAGATTTTGTATTCAAAAAAAGCCGGAAAACCTGAAAAAAATTAACCGAATTTCGTTAATTATCGAAACTGGTTACGGAAAATTCGGTGAAAAAATTTTGCCGCTCCGACTCTGCATGATGTTCGTCGTTGGCCGGCTTCACGGGTCATTAACCAATTTACGATGTTTTAAATTCGTATTAAACGTGGACGTCGGGCGCGCTAGGAGGTAGCTTCAAGACCACATCTGCTGTTGTTGTACAAGGCGTGCAGTCTCTATTAAAAGAAATAAGAGGACGGAAAAAATTAATAATAATAACGGCCGATGGTTCTGCGGACGAACATGTTGGCAGAGGCTTTTTCCATCGGCGTTCGTCTCGTAAATTAAAAGAGTACTTCGAGACCGGGACGGACGACGTGGTAATTTTATCATTCTCAAGGTCAAATCAACCGTTTACTAGAGTATGTGTATCGGCTTTGCTGGTAGAAAATATTCCGCGCGGCCTCAACGAAGAAAAGACCTCAGAGTACTGTGCTCTTTGCATCAATAATATTTTTCGAGAAAGACCCCCCCCCACCCCTGATGGGTGGGGTGGGGGGCTTTGCCGAGAGCCACAACAAACGTTTGCCGGGAAAGCGTGTAAGATGATATAAGTTGAGAACGGAAATTTAAAAACCGAAAATATTTACATTTTTCCAGGACAAACCTCCGGCGGTGAAATACACGCGTTTTTAATTAGATTGCACTTTATGCGGAAACGGAAAGTGAAGAGTAAGGAAAATAGGCAGGGTACTTTTATCGTACCGCTGCATCCGAAGAGGAGTTAATAGAGCGGTTTTTCTTGTTCAATACGCCGAGCAAGAAACCGATACACAGCTTTTCAGTGTTCCGAAAAGGGGAAAAATAAAAACCGGAACTCCCCGGGTCTTGGCATTTCATTAATGCACCGCTACTAAGCCGTGTTTTGAAAACCCGAAATGAAAAATTGCCGAGGTTAACGAACGTAATTTTTTCCTTTTTCGCCAATCTGCCATCTATTAACCGAAAGCGGAACTAACTTCCGCCGGATTTTGCGATGAACCGGAATAGCTGCCAGCCTTCTGTGTAGTTTTACTTTCGGTCGATAGATGGCAGAATACGTCGCCCGAAGCAGCACAGCCGCCCCGGTTGAAGTAGCCTTTCCGCCGATTTGCGCACTACTCCAGAGTCAACGGCATGTGTGTCTGGAAAAGCGCGCGTATTCATTGCATTCGCAAAAAACGGTAAATTTTCTTGCCGTCATTTTCCACGCCTCTTGACTGAATTGTAATCAGCGCCGGATAACTAGATTTTTTTATTGTTTCTTTCGTCGACCGTTCCAACAGTACCAATGAATATTCCCCGCAGGCAATAATAAAACATTCAAGCCTGGAATCAGCGATTTTTGGAGCTGCTTTAAATAGTTTAGCCGCACCATTTCGCCTAAATTTTGTAGGATTTCATTTATTCATTCGGAGAAAAACAACAACAGGTAAGCATTATGCTATTGGCAATAACGCGCGTCATAATTGTCGAAATGCGGCCCCTGAACTCTGAATTCCGCGGTCATTTAAACAACTATAAAAGATGGGCATTTTAAAGGTTGGTTTTTTTTTTTTTTTAACAACGAAAACGTTTAAAAGCACACTTGAAAAAATACTGTTAGAAAACATTTAATGGAAACGTTCAAAAAGACGACTTCAATAAATTAAAAGTTACTTCATTCGAAGTTCAATGTCGTGTTTCTCAAATCCCATCCGCCTTGCTAGTATAATCTTGTTGAAAATCGGTGTGATATGTTTAAAATGTGCAGTTGCAGAAAAATACTTTAGGCAAAGAACGATTTATAAGCGAGCCGCGCATTCAAAAATCGCGCACTTTTCAACACTGTTCTGTTTGTTAATTGCTTTTGTTTCTCTAACCGATTTTTTGCCTTTCTTTTTTTTTTGCTATGCTCCAAACGTTGCCAAGAGTTAATTTTTTCCAATTATTATTTATCTTTTTTTTTTTTTTGCATCAGCCGAAATGGAAAATTACAACTTTTAATCCGTTTTGAATCAGAAATAATGGATACTTAAAAAGGACTTTTTCAGTTTTTCGTCGCGAATGGTACCAAAAAAAAATTACAAATTTCACGAAGTCCGCTATAATTTAAGGTCATCGGCGATATTCGAACCTGCTGTTAGGAGAATGCCGTGAAAGTTTAACCTTTTAACTTTGAGCAAATACGCCAAATTAATTTTTTAATCGGTAAATTCAAATCATTTTACCGAGAATTGCTTATTTCGTTCACAATAGCCGCTAAATTCTGCTGAATACTCGATAATTCTGCCTACTGTGAATATCGTCGTCGTTACACTTAATGGACTTTCTTTTTTACTTCTTTTTTGATTATTTCTTAAAGTTACCTTAAAATTTCTGCCGACAAACGGGTTGTTTTTTGTATTATTTTTTAGCAGCCCCCTCCCTTCGCCGGGCAATATTTCAGCGGCATCACCATAAAAATAATGCGTACCACAAAGAACAAATACCGGAAACGGGGGAAGAAATTATAGCGGTTTATTTTGATGGGAGGGGATTTTCTTTTTCGTAATAATGCGTTCTATATTAGTATTCGGAATTGGTATAAAAACATCTTTAAAAAATTCAGACAGCGATTATCTATATTATTCGGTCCCATTTGCGGTAACAGGTTTCTTTTTTTTGTTTAAATTTTTCGTATAACTTTTTATAAACAAGTGTGTTAAATGTGTATTGTAGTGTGAACAAAAAAACCGTGGGTGATGGAATTTTCAGTACAGTTCGTTTTAATCATATGGTTTTGCAATAACAATTTTATATGCGGCGATTGGGTGAATTTTTGGTTTCCATAAATTGCACAGGATATATATGTATGTTGATTGGACTTTTAAATTTTAGATTACCAGGCAAATAATAAACTGAACGAGAAATAATATAATCGTACGATAACGAAGAACAGACAACAAAGAAAAAAGCGATGCCATCCTCTATCGCGGATTCCGCTAAATATAGTATGATAATCAGCGATCGGGGACGGTGCGTCAGATAATATCGATTTTCAATATTTCGACGAGCGGAGGAAATGAACGTGTCAGAAAAATTGAACTGCATCGATCAGAGTTCATTTCTTTCCCCCATCCAATGACGGTTATATATATACTAAAAATAATAAACGAGACCGTTCAGAGGGGGGATTACGTGCAAATTTTTTATTTTTTATTTATTTATTTATTTTTTTATTACGTAGTTTTACAACGGCTTGCACATATTCCTTTTTATTCGTTGATCATTGATTTTTTTTTAATCTTCAGAGGTCATCATAAAACCGCCACTGCGCATACTAATTTGCAGGATATATTTAAAAATAACTAAGGACTAATTCAGATATAATGTGCCATCGGTATTGGGAATGATGAAAAAACAAAAACAATGATTATCCAAGTAATAGGTTTTTTACAATTATTCTCGAAATATATCGCGGGGTTTTTAATGCAAACTAATGATATAAAAGTTTCGCTATTCCTTTCTCGGCGCTACAGTTTGAAAGATTTTTTCTTCCGAATGCACCGGAGTGGGGCTGGCTTGCTGTTCGCTGTGCGTTTTTCTAATGTCGGCGAACGATAAAACTAGACCCCGACGCATCATTAAAATCGAAGAAATTTTTTACTGTCGCTTTACAACGTTCGAATCTGTGAGGGGTACACAAGACTTTGTAGCCTTTCTTATAGATTAGGAGAGCTGCTGGGCCACACTAGCGGACCGTGGATAAATTCCTTAACGCGGTGGTAGTATTTTTACCCGACCGGCGTTTATTAACACCGAGTAGTTTAGTTGTGTGTGGGGTTACCTACTGCACCGATTAAAGCACAAAAGGCAGCCTCTATCGAACCAGAGGTTAGCCCGGACGCGCATAATACCTGTTGCTTCTTATAACGGTCCGAACAGGTTTCCTTTCTTTACCTGAGCATTTTCTAAGAAGGGTGATGGATGAACAAGAAGATGGGGGGGAATCGCTATAATAAACAGACTGTGATGGTAGTTCGGATGGATTACAAAAAATCCTGAGCGAGGGAAATCTCTCTCATACCTGTTTCCAATGTATATTCTCTAAACGATTTCGTCAATTGTGAAATGTGTAATCATCTGTGTGTATTTTTGCTATACGCGTAATACGTATACATATTATATGTTTTTTTTTTTCTTTATCTAAAAAAGCGAAACAATGAAAAGATTCCTCTTTCTAACGTGCACAAATTGAACTAAAACGCACAAGTACATAAAAATTGGAGAAAAGTTTTCGGAGACAGCTCTTCGACGGAATCAAACGTGGGGAAAATTAATAATCTTGGAATAACCCTGATAATTTGTGCTCTTAATCAATGCCGTAGTTTGTACGAGTGCGCCGCGAATCTTTCATTCTCACGCAGTATATCTTAGAAGGTTGCGAAGAGGCATGAAGATAAATACAATTCGAGCTATTATTTCGGGACCCTTCCTATTTTGTTTCTTTTTTTTTTAAAATCAAGCAGCTTCAAATAGAGGAAGAAAATGTAAACATATATTTATAAAGTTCAACTGCGACAGAGAGTGCGGTGAAAGAAACAAAAACTTGTATGACATTTTTTCCGCTTCTGGAAAAATATTTTTAATCGTGGATACAGTTTTGAATTTTTATATGTTAATGCGAAGAAGATGCAGTCAAATTTGATAAGTGCGAATTACGAAATAATACTTCTTCTCGTTGTATAGAGTTTTGTTATTAGTTAAAAAACTTTTCATTAGATTGTACAAAAGTTTAATAGCGGATAACGATAACAGAATGGAACAAACTATAAAAGTTACAAAAGTTTAATAGCGGACAACAGAATGGAACAAACTACAAAAGTTTAATAGTGGACAACGCTAACAGAATGGAACAAACTACAAAAGTTTAATAGCGGACAACGATAGCAGAATGGAACAAACTACTCTTTTTGTTGTGTGAATTTTCATCTCGAGTCTTACAAATGATATTCCGATGTTCCACTCAAGATTTAAATATTTTCTTCGCCAATAAGGTATTTCCGCTGTGACGTACTGTTTGGCGCTTGCGAACTGGCATGCGATTAAATTGTATTTTCAGTGTCATCCGTTGATGTACCGACCGGGCGAGGGAGGGGGGGCTCGCTTAAAACTCGTGAGAATATACTAAAGCGTATTTATTTATTGACTACGACTTGGTAAAGCACACCCACCTTCGGTGGTAAAATGTTACAACCTTGCTTAGAAACTTTTCGCATCGATATTGTTAAACCGAATAAATGCTTTTATGATTAGACGACGAAATGAAGCGGGAAGATAAACACGCTGGTGAGAAAAAATTTTAAAATCATCGAAGACGACTGATGGCGACTCGTAGTGAATTATGGAGAGATTCATGGCACGGTAACGCTTTTCTGTCTACGCGAACTATAGACCCGGTCCAGAAACAGAGATCCGTGTTAAAATATGATCATTTAATTCCGAGACGAACCTGCTCTGCGTGTAAATATTTATTCCGAGTCTTCGCATTATGCTCATACAACGTGTGTGTATTATCTATCGGCTAATAGGCAAACTCCCATTACATGTCTCGCGCGTAACGCATTCAACGTGTAATCTCGCGAGAACGATACATTTAATTATCATTCGCATGTTCGGATATTCGTTCGTGTGATTGCCGTTGTAACGGTAATTGCAGCATTTCATTTGACTTCCCGGGGCGATCGTGCACCTGTCAGCATTCATCGTGCTGCCTATAACCCTCGTCTGAAGGCACATTTAGAATGGGGTCGCGAAAATCAAGCATTTACATGAAACTGCGGAAAGTTCGACAAAAGTAAACTCTTTATCATCGTACTAAATGCGGAACGCGTCCGAGTTTGGCCAGTTTCACCCGCGCTGAATAACTGAAATTAATTACATCGAGGCCTGCTCATTTTTGTTCGGTGCGGTGCGTTACCAGACACTTATGAAATCTTAAAAGAACAGAATTTTGCAGCCGAGTTAATGTTAAAAAAAGGCATAATTCACACCGCGGGATATTGTACCCTTTTAATTGTGGCAAAATAATTTTTGTTCTCGAAAAAAAAAAAAAAAAAAAGAAGAAAAAAAAAATTTTATTTTAATATCAATTTTAAACCGTCTTCTTCCTGAATGTTTTTTTTGTTTTTGTTTTTAATCGATCAATTTCTTAAAGCCAGCAGCGCGACTGATAATTTTCGTTATTTTCCAACAGTGTAGAATATTCGCCGTACTAGAACGGAAATTATCTAACCGATTACACGCGGTTACGAATCTGTAAAGTTTAGATTGCAGTTAGTACCAATTGCTCATTCCGGTTTTCGAGATATAAAACGAAACGAAAACGAAATAGAAGAAAAAAAAACTTCCTTCAGTGGTGCCGACCGCAATTATATTATCTTCGCGCGAATATACGTCGCTCGCTCGGAATTTACCTGCACGCGAGTGACGTAACAGCTCTAAAACTTAACAAAAACGGTAAATTACGATTCAGTAAAATATATAGAACACATTCGCAGGAAGCGGTAAAACGAAAGAACGAAAAAATGTTGACTGAATTAGTAGAGAGGTGTATTCATTTTTGCCTGTCTTTTCGAAAGCTGTACTTTACGTTAATTCCCGGGCATACATTCAAAGGCCGTTTTGTTAGAACTCGGGTCATACAACGTTAAAATAAAAAAGAACATCTAAAAAATGAGCTATAAATTCTTAATTCCGGATGATAAAACAAAACTGCACGAGTTTTAAAATGGCAACATCTAAAAACTAACGGATAAAATTGACGCGATGTCTATTATCGCAAATCTTATATGTGACTGACATCATGGCTGTTTTTTTTTCTTCCGATCCTCTCCTTTCCCCGTTAAAAAGCCGTTATAACTAAATCATTGGATTATTATATATTCGTACATCAAATTACCGCAAAAAAAAACAAACAAATCCAATATTGCTTATTTGTGAATGATTATTAAATTGTAAATGATTATTAAATTGTAAATATGATTATTAAATTGCGAATGATTATTAAATTGTAAAAATAACTTGAAACTGGAAACAGTTAAAAAATGTAAATAACCGATAAAACTGTATTTGCGAGTAATTTTGTAAACAGCTTCTTAGAATGTTTAATTTCAAATTGTAAAAAAAAAACGAATAAAAAAAAAAACAAAAAACATCTCAAACCGATGATGATCGAAAAAAAAAAACATCGGCTCGATTTCATATGTGCATATTTCCAAATATTCCGTCACAAATTCGGAAGATTGAGCGTGGCAGTCCTAATAACTTCCGTAAAGAAGCTGAACGTGGTTGTGAGCTTCCATCATACGGATGGAATTTTTTTTTTCCTTTCAAAAAAATTATGCAAATAGTAAATTCGCCGGGTTTTTCTATAATAGTATGTTCGTTGCGCCGTCCAAATAAATAAAACCCTCCCGAGAGCCTAAGAATCTCTGAGTATTCCACTTTTTTTTATCATGTCTCTTCTGACGACGTTCAAAAAAAGGAAAATTAAATTAAAATTAAAATTCAAAAAACAAAAAAAAAAAAAAAAAATAGAGTCGAATACTGCGAAAAATTCGTACATTACGTATTGAATAGCGGTCGGGCGGAGAGGGGCGTTTAAGGATCAGAGGCAGACAGCTATTTAGGAGAAAAAGTTTACAAATGCTAGTCAAAGTTGCGCAAATGATTTTGACAGTGATGACTCGTCGTACGATAGTGCGAATTAAAAGGGAGACGAGCTTTAAAGTTTCTCGAAATTAAACAACTGCGTGTCGCGCGCGAATTTAGCTCGGGCGACGCACAAATTTTGAAACAATCGCTAACTAACAGCGAGGAGCCGCAGTGTTACGGTGAATCAGCGAAGACCAGCGGTGAAGAACAGTCGGCGGAGGAGAAATGTGACGGCGAAATTCGCCGAATGGTCGATTCGGTTCGCGTGGAAGAGGATAAAAAATCGTTGTGCGTGGAGGAACGGCTCTAGGTAAAACACGCTGCCGGCAGTAAATAAACCGCAGCAGCAGGCGAACACGTTGTTGTTACATTCGGAAAGTTGGACGACGACGACACGAAATATAATAATATAACGTGCGAAATTCGTTCTTTGACAGTCGCTTAAAGTGGTCAGCGGCTCCGTTGAATCTCCGAGTCTTTCGGGTCTCGCAGTTGGCAAGTTCAAAAGAAACGAAAAACACTTTGTATTATATCAAAAAATAGCGCTAGTTGCTAAATGTATGCCTCGGAAATCGGCGAATTACCGACGAGGATCGCCGTTTCTTCAAAGACTGAAAAAAGGTTGGTGCGGTAGTATTGAAATCGGCGACGAAAAATCTGACGCGGAATGCAGCCAGAGCCGGAAAGGAAAAGCCTCGTTCCGTTATGCAGGCATGGGCTGGAAATACTGAAAGGAACGATAAAGGTGGAGGGAAAAATAATAAATAAAAGTGATCCGCAGTCAGCTGAATCCTCGAGGAAGTAGATCCCATCATCTCAGTGTGGCGCTCGGCAGGAACTAGTTCTCAAAATAAATTTTTACGAAATGTAACGACCTACCAATGATTAAGCGTGCATTGTGTGACGATAGCGCGCTTTTATCCGGTATATAAAAAAAAAACAAAAAAAACAACTGGTTCATATCCAAAAACGAGGTTGATCGCCTACTCCGGTGATATATGTGATTTCCGTATCTCACGCAATTTAAAACGAATATTTCCCGAACAATTCCCGAAGTGCTGAAAAAGTCGAATTTGTTATTTTTTTTGCAAACTTCGAAAAAAACGTTGCTCCTCTAGCATCCGTCGTTATATACAATAGGGTTTTGTTTTTTTTCCATTGAATTTTAATTATATCGGGGGGAGGTTGACACGTCTCATCATACCGTGTGTCTAATTCGGCGAGCTAATATAATAATATTATTTGTATATATTTAAATATAGCGATTTGTTCTTAATAATGTTACGATTTTTGTTATGGAGTTCATTGTCGAGCTCACTCGAAGTTTCACACACGTTTAACTCTACTTTTTCCTCTTGCGGTTTTTGGCCAGCGCTAAAAAGTGCCAAAGCGTCAAAAGGCGATTTTTCTTTAATAACAACGGTTGTGTCTTTTTTTTCTCTTAAAAATTCAAAAATTTCTAAGGTTCAGCCGCTCCCGGACTCGGAAATAGGGCGTCGGGCAGGACCTTTGCAATCGAACTCCGATACGGAATGTTCCGAGAGACCATATGTCGTTCGCGAGCGCGCTGATTACGGAACTAAATGATTACACTTTTTTGTAAAAACGGAGAGTGGCTTAAGAGACGATTATTTGACGCTTTCGATAATATACATTCATTACATTACCGGGCGCATCGTCGCCGCCATAGAACAACAACTGCAATGACCGTCGCGCCAAACAAAGGCTAATAATCGTAAACGTGCGCGCGTGCGTGCGCGACAGAAGACGCGCGCGTCCATATCTTGTCGGCGCGAGCGTAATTATTAATAAAGTCACATTTTGACGGCCGGCGCTCGGTTCTGGGTCGTTGACCAATTGCAGTCCGTTCCTCTTTGTTTACCGTAACGCAATTAAAATTGTACCGCTTCGCGTCCCGCGAACAATCGCCGCCGACCAACCGGCCGAACGCGGGAAAATTTTTAGCCGGGGCAGTTTTTTCTGAAAAAATTTATCACGCCCGTTCGTCTTCTGTTGTTCCACATTCGGGCTCCCGCGTGCCATCGTGTGCACTCCCCCTTCCCCCAACCCGTTGGCACACACACTCCGCCCGAAGACTCAGCCAGCGCACTAATTAAATTTCCTAAGACGTAACAACGGAAATGCTTCTTCTCTCTACACGCGTGTTTTTAGATTTCCGCACATTTTTCGTTCGCTTTTTTCTGTTGTTTTTCGTGTATCTCTTCCTATTTTTTTTTCTTTTTTTTTTTTGTGTGTGTGTTTTGCGTTTAATTCCTGGAAAGAGATGTGTTAGCGACAAACGTCGCCCCGCGCGAGGAACGAATCAATTAAAACTCGTATACAGTCGACATTGCAACTGCGAATGTGTTCATAGTGTTCGCTAGTAGGGAACGGTCGAGGGGGTACCACACAACTTTGCAGGTTTGCCATGAAATAATGCAAGTGTTGCTCGCGGCTTTGTATAATTGCCAGACAAAAATAAGAAAATACGGAAGGAAAAAAAAAAATCCAATCGTCATCCGAATTATTGTGAACCATTGCGAATTATTTATTGTGAATTTTATTGTGAATTATATTGCGATTTTTATTGTGAATTTTATTCTGAATTATATAGGCGAATTTTATTGTGAATTATTAGGAACAAGTAAGCAGGTTCGCAAAAAGGCTTTCAATACTCGAAAATTATTATTTCCAAGATGGAGTCGAGACCGTCTCTTTCATTATTGCTTTGCCGACTGGGTGACGCGCCTTAACGGTAAACAATATGCCCCGGCGTTTCGCGCGGCAGTCATCCGCATTGGCCCGCTTCCATAGACTGTACGCTTATCCCCCTACATCTTTGCAAGTCCAGACGGGTTGCACTTTTAGTGATGCATTCGGATGTTTGCGGCATCCAATGATGTAAAAAGATCGGTTTCATTTAGAACATAGACCCGTTTATGAAAACGGTAAGTCAGCCGCCGTAGCGCATAATGTCGTGCGCGCTGTTCCATTCGGCTAGGACCTGACTTGAATCCCGATTCTGCAAGTTTACCTCTCGCGCTGTGTCAACGTTAGCCGACGAGCTGGAGGGAAGAAAAGAACCGTGTCCCGAAAATACTTTTCATTAATAAATTTACGCGACACTCGCTTTGATCGTTCATTTCCGAATTGCGCGTGTAAATTTGATTTTTTTTACGATTCGTTTCAAAAATATATCCGCGCCGCGTGCTAATCCGAAAAAAAAAGGCCACATTCCGGGGCTAATTAACTTTTTCCCTTCTAGTATTGCATAAGAAGTCGCTATATGTAAATTTCAGACAGCTAATCGGGCTGTAATTTAACGCGCCCGCCTAATTGATTATCCTCCACGTGGTACAGAAACCGCCGAGTAAAGTCGAGAGTTTGGAAAGTTCTTGTCACTTCGCGTCGTTCGTTCCACAGATAGAATAGAGCCGCCACCTTTGAATTAACTAAATAAAACGGCTACGTACATTTTTGCAACGTTACTTGTTCAAAATAAAGCACTATTAACATTGCGTTTTTTTTAAAATTAATTTTATCATTATATTACTATTACTATTACTATTATTATTATTACTATTATTATTATTATTACTATTATTATTATTATTACTATTATTATTATTATTATTATTACTATTATATTTTGGGCCCGTCGACCAGGTACTTTCACCCTGAAAAGAATTAGAAAGAGTTCGTTATATTTTAATCCAATCGTTTATCGCTAGTAGAGGAAGCAATACACATAAGCGAAACGAGAAACGGAGCAGGAAGTCAAAACCAGAGCAGAAAGAGATAAAAGAACGTTGTCGTTTCAAACGACCACATCATTTTAATGAAGAATGAGGAAAGAGGAAGCGAACGAAAAGAGAAAACAGAGGAAAGAATAATACAATCAAAAAAAAAATGCAAGCGAATAGTGGTGACAACAACAATGGAACGGCAAAGTGTGAGGGAAACAAAAGGAATCAAGAAGAATTAAGGCTAGTATATAATAATTAATTACACACTAATATAAGCAATTAATTAATATTTATTTACCTCGACGCGTTTCAAAGAGAAAAAGCTTCATGATCACGGGAGTAGTTATTATAAGATACAAATTAACAAAGATATTTGTGTTTAATCTTATAATAACTCCCGTGAGCATGAAGCTTTTTCTCTTCGAAACGCGTCGGGGTAAATAAATATTAATTAATCGTTTATATTGGTGTGTTTTTACTTATTAAATGTTAAATTAAACAATGTGTGACAAAAATTTATATATATATATATATATATAACAATTAAGGCTAGTTTGAGCAAATGAGAATGATAGTATTAAAAGGAGACGGGGTGTGTAAATATGCGACCAAAATCTGTGGTGAAAACAACTTTTATGCAGCGGCACAGGAGTAAGAAGCAACAACCGGAGGAATCGATCGTTTCATTATCGGATAAGATGCTCAAGCAACTGGCAGCCAGTCAATATGAATTAGAGATACCAGAAAACTACTACTATTAACGAATAATTATATACTTATTAATTTCTTTTTTTTTCGTTGAATTTTGTTTGCCGTTTTAATGATTATTCTACGAAATCGCGTAATCAGATAAAGATTATTTCAGATACTAAAAACAGAGTTTTTAATTTGTTGCGAAATTTTTAAATTTCATTCCTAATGTTAAATTTTTACTCACGTAAAATCGAATGACTGTATTAAAAACTTTTTTTTCCCTGCAATACTTTTTATAATAAATCATAAATTTAAAAAGAAAAAAAAAATTGTCTCATAACGCAAATTACGAAAAGAAAAAAAAAAAAGAACCATAAACGTTTGTGCACCTTGTAAATTATATTACGACGCTGGTAAAAACTTTCGAAGAAACTTCAATTCCGCCACTTCGAAGGTCTTTCCTTTTTTTTTTCTTCAGGGAAAGAAGCACCTACGCAGCGCCACATAGAAATCAATTTTTATTACCTCTATGTGTAACTGTGATTTTTAAATGTTGCACAATATTCTTCGCTTTTTACTGGGTTTTTTTTTGTTTTTGTCTCCCCCCCCCCATCATAAACTGTCTATACGGATTTTCTTATTCGTTCGTTCATCATTCTCGTTTGGACAAAAGTTGCCGTATTCTTACAAACGAACTGCTCTAATGAAATCATGAAATTCCCTAAACGATTACGCTTTTTGTTATTTTTCTTCCTCGAAACGACAATCAGAGTCGATAACATAGCACCCCCCCTCTTTTTTTTTTCTATATTTTTAATTACATTAATTCGCACTATTTAATTTTGGTTTTTTTTACTTCTTTTTTTTTTTTTTGATCACGCAGAAGTAATTTGAGTTTAATGCGTTAAATAGGAGAATATCAATTTAAAACGAATCGGCTCCCAATCCGGATTCTCTTTTTCTTTTGAAAGTTCCGCGAGATTTAATATCCGTTTTCTTCCGAATCCTGTAATAATTACCACAACTTCAAAAACCGAAAGTAGCGAAAAACAAAGAAAAATATTCCGAGAGCTAAAAAAACACAACCAGATACTTGCCACTGCGCGCATACTATTGATGATCGGTGGGTTTCTGATTTCAATCGTGGCATTTGACGAAGCATTTCCGAAAATGAATAACTCAAGTGCACATTCCAATACAGTGTAATTTCGATTAAAAAGCACTTTTACTTTTTTCACCGGAAAAGATCTCTCCGCCACCGAAGTTGTGTCAAAATTTTTTCTTAAACATACAACTCTATTGATAAACGAGATTTTGTAGATACTAAAAGAGAAACATGAAAAATTAAATACGGGGTTAATCATAACGTAAAAGAAATTTTGAAGTGGCCCCATTTCGGCGCTCGAAGAAAGGCGATTTATTTTCATTTCGCGAGAAAAATTTTTTTAAGTGTTCAACAGCGTACTTCCAAATATTTATTATCTTTAGCCGTCTACTAACGGCCATCCCTTACGGTACAATAAATTGGACAGGGCTGCTTATCCGTTTTTCTTTATCATCGAATTCAAGTCTTTAACGCTACGATAAAAGACGTTGGCAAAATCCCGTTACCGTCAAGAGTAAAAAAGGAAGAAAACATAAAAGTTATTAAGAAAATAATGACGGCTATTCAATTAGAACATAGTATAAATTTACAAACGATAAATAATAATAAACCAAAAATTCAGATAATAGGTTAATTATTTCCCAGATGCATTTGTAGCTACTGAAAATTTCTAACTGGTTTGCGTGATATTTTTGAAGATTATTACTACTATCTTACTTATAATTTATAATGAAAATGATATCAAGTTCTTATGTAATCGCAATAATCAAAGACATGGGGTCAATGAAAAATGCGAATTACTTTGTGAATTTTGTTATACAATGAAATAAAATATCAGACAAATAATGTCAAATTTTATTATATGATAAATTAATTTTAAAATATATATGTAAATGTAAAAAATAAAAACAAAAATGATTACAATATATCTACAAAAAAATTAATATATATGTAAGGTAAAATGTAACTTAAAAGCTTAATTGTACAAAGTTACATTACAATATTTAGTTTATTCATCATTTGCGTAATGGTTCTTACCCAATAATGTAAATATATATATATACATGGCAATTATTATTATATTCGAATATATATATATATATATATATATACATGATTTGCCGATGAACACTTATTGCGAAATCAGAAGAGGAAATGAATCTCAATTACTGAACAGAATCGAAAATACCAGCAACGAAATAGCGCTAAAGCTATACACAGATTTCAAAATGTTCTCTTTTAATAGTCAACAAAGAGACGAGGCAACTACATCGCAAGTAGGAAACATAATTATAGACATTCCGATAAGAGAAGAAGTGACTTATCAGGGAGCCTGCGTATCAATTCTGCTGATCGAGAAATTAAAAGACGAATAGCTTTGGCAAGCGGGGCAATGTGCAAATTAATTAAGATACGGAAAGATCATAAGATATCGAAATATACACTAAAACAAGACTGCTAAAAACACACTAGTGTTTTCGATTATGTCATATAGATCGGAAGCATGGACACTCTATAATAAATGCGCTATCGAAAAGGAAACTGGAGGCCTTCGAAATGCCATCGGAGATGCTAGTACGCATACCGTGTTTGAAATTATTTTACACCGACATTATTAAACTGTCTCGTACGTAACTTGGATTCCAAGATGTAAAATTGCTGCTATTGCCCCTGGTGCAGATTCATATAGCAACATTAAATTATCAGCGAGGATATATCGTAGACGATCGAAGATCCAGCAAATACTCGGTGTATTTTCCCAGTCAATATAAGGCTAGAAACCGCTGGGAGGAGGTTGACTACTCTCGAATGACTCGTAAGGTTATTTAATGGCAAAAATAGGTACTCCAGTCTTTGCCCTACCTCTTGACGTAGCTACTTCAAAAGTTGAATTCGATCCCTTACAGGTCTCTCGCAGATTTACAGTCGAAAATTATTTAATGCCGCCCCTTGATTTGATTTACTGCACTCTCTTTTCTCGCAAAACTGTTTTCACGCATACTTTTCGGCCCTCAAGATGACCAATGAATTCACATAATAGGCTTTCAATTTTTTCCGGCAAACTACTTCCTGGACTACTCAAGACTCGTAACACAGTGAAACCGAAAGCGTAGGCTCTTGCACGTATCAAAATTTCCCAATGAGAATGCTATTGGGCCGCTATAATGTCGACTTCTTTACTATCGGCAGTAAAGAAAAAACTTTATTCCTGTTTTCTTTTTCCCTTTTCTCTTTTCTTTTATGTGGTCGTTGAAAAAGAAATCATGCTTCTTCGAAAGTAAACGCCAAAGAGGAGCGTGCATTCAAATGGCGTGAAATAAAAGTAGTTTGTCAAGTCCAAACTAATCGGCGGCGACCAAATCATCTCCTTGCGCGAACATCAGAGAATAGCTCAGAATGCATCGGACGAATAATTTCTCCCATATCGGAACACGCTAACATACATATGCGTGCGCAGATATACAGATAATATTCTATACGATATTATCTGTGTGAGACCGGTGCACAGGTATACGGTAGAGGCGCGTATTATCTATTTCAGAGTAACTACATAATAATAAAAGGTTATGCAATTAGTCGGCAGAAAAAGTAAAATTGATGGGGATAGAAGGTTTTCGAGATAGGTGGAGGCGGTTAGAATAGAGCTCAGTCGGCACCGGATAGCAGATAAGGGAACGAGATTGAATTTAACTCGGAACCAGATGGGAATAATAGGAGGTCTGTCTCGGACTAGTCGGAGCGAACGTAAAGAGTAAGCGGACGGGGCGGTAGCTCATTTTTTCTACGTATTTTCTGTTCTTCTTTGACATTAAAATATGTTGCACTGTCGCTGTAACCTTCAACACGTCTCCGTCATTAACCCTCCCACTGCCGTTCGCCGAGGATACATTTTCGTTTGAGAAATATTTCTAAGAATTTCCGGCATTCATTTCGGACAACGATCGCATAACGCGGACCGACCACGGTTGAATGATCTATTTAATCATAATCTAATATTAGTATAAACGTTGATTAAAAGAGGTGAACAAACGGTAGAACGCTCGCGTGAAACCTGAATTTTACTATTCATCACTTCCAGCAGCCTGGTCGCGAAACCCATGAACAACCCATATGGCCACACCATCTGCGCCGCGCCAATTCCTGGTTGGTATGAGCAGTGCAAAAAGTTATCACGCTAGATCGATATTCTGTATTTCGGATAATTTCATATACATATGTATGTATAAAAAAAATATTACAAACACGCATAGTCGTTAATCAAGTGTTTCAGCAAATAGCGAGTTCTCCTTCCCTTACAGAGGCTATGGAGATGTAATATATTTTCTGGAATTAATGTTTAGGTATGAATTTTTAATTTTACTAATTGAATGGTTTATATAATAATATTTTATATACTATATAAAACCCGAGAATTGGAATAACATTCATGCACTTACGCAATTTAATTTTGTAGGCTCTATGGTCAAAATAACTAATAATAATACATGCATACACACACACACACATATATATATATATATATGTATATATGAATATATATGCACAAAATACTAAGAGAAAAAAATGAAAAAACCGGTATGATTGTTATCGCAAATCAGCCGGAATACCAATCTCGGTCTAAAAAAAAAAAAACGTTTTACTTTTTTACCTTGAGAGTGGCAAATACCACAAAAACACGCGCGCGACCTGCACTAATGTGTGCACGTAGTGCAATGTCCGTAAATTTCACATTATTCGAAAAGTCGAATATCGTCATTTATTTTTCCTTGAAAAAGTCCGTTTATTTTTGCGCGCAAGGGAGTGGTTCTTTTTCGTTTTTGTTTGCTATTTTTGCTTCGAAGAGACAAAACCTTGTCTAGTAATTCGTAACTTGTACATCGCTAGGACATTCAGCAAAAACTGTTAACAGGTATGCCCTTCCACTCCTTTTTTCTCACTACATCGTTAGTTGCTGTAAGTTTGGAAATTTTGATAACGAGGAACATTCTGTAGGCGCGCAGATGACAAACTGAAAACGATAACTGCGGTCTTATAGCTATGACATAAGAGAATGATGATAAATCATCGTGCACGCATACCGCCGGCAAACACGTTACGATGAAATATTTCATTTGCAATGTCAGATACCAATCGAAAATGCGAACAAGTTATCGCCAAAACGCGAAAAAAGAAAACAAACTCCTTTAAATCAAAATATACATACACATCTATATAATATATATACACCCTGTCAAGAAAGTATCGGGAATTGTCAATTTAAATCTCCCGGGTAATAGCTAGGCAGATAATTTTTTTTTTCCAGGTTGGTACAACTGTTTTGTATTATGATGCCTATTTTTAGCGCGATCTGTCAACCAGTGTGTTTACAGCAGCTGTTAAAATCAGTCGACCTTGAAGTGTTTTGTCGAAGTTTTACAATGAGTGAAAATATTGAACAACGTACTTGTGTTAAATTCTGTGTTTCGAACGAAATTTCTTGTGCCGATACACTGAAAATGTTACAGAAGGCTTTTGGTGAATCTGCTTTATCAAAAACGCGGGTTTACGAGTGGTACAGAGCGTTCAAGGATGGTCGGGAGACGGTCGAAGACATGCCTCGCTCTGGACGGCCTTCAACGAGTGTGACCGATGATAACGTCGATAAAATCAAGGAAATCGTTGCTGAAAATTGTCATGTGAGCTTGAGAGAGATGGCTCATGGATTGGGCATGTCACACGAGAGCGTACGTACGATTGTGCACGAAAAATTGGGTATGCAACGCGCTGCGGCTCGGCTTGTTCCGAAAGACCTGAATTTCTTTCAAAAAAAGTACCGAGAACAGGTAGCTGCAGACATGCTGGATCGAGCCAATTTGGATCCTACCTTCTTGGAAAAGATAATTACTGGTGACGAGACATGGGTGTACGAGTACGACACGCTTACGAACCAGCAATCGTCCGAATGGCGGCCAATTGGCGCGCCAAAGCCGAAAAAACCTCGCCAAAGCCGATCGAAAGTGAAGATCATGTTGATTGTTTTCTTCGATATTCGAGGCGTGGTACACTATGAATATGTGCCAGCCGGACAGACAGTCACCAAAGAGTTTTACTTAAGTGTTTTGAGACGTTTGAGAGAGGCTATCCGTCGTAAACGTAACGATTTGTGGGTCGACAATTCTTGGATTCTCCATCACGATAATGCGCCGTCTCACAAAGCCATAATTGTGAATGAGTTTTTGGCCAAACACTCGGTAAATATCATCGAACAACCGCCGTATTCACCAGATTTAGCACCCTGCGAATTCTTCCTATTCTCAAAACTCAAATTTCCGCTACGGGGAATGCGCTTCGAATCGATTGATGACATCAAGACGAATGCGACGCGAGAGCTAAAGGCCATCCCGGAAACCGCCTATCAGAAGTGCTTTGCCAAGTGGAAAAAGCGTTGGCATATGTGCATCGCTTCGAATGGATGTTATTTTGAAGGTGACAAAATAAATTTGGATGAAAATTAAAAATTGTTCGTTTTATTTAACAATTCCCGATACTTTCTTGACAGGGTGTATATATTTACATTATGTTATTAGACGGGGATAATGCTATTCAAGATTTGAGATTTTTGTATTTAGAAAACTGACATCGACGCATACGTGTAATTAAAAATGAAAATTTATGCAATGTTAGTAAAACATCTCAGTTAATAACCGTTATGAAAATAATAGAACGTTGACGTGTGATTTTTGGCATATGTAATTGGTGAGTTCCCGATTGCTGTGCCAAAAAATCTCCCGTCTGAGAGAAAAAAAAAAGCCAATAAACAAGTTGATAAACAAAAATTAAGAAAAAATAACAGGAAATCCAACTATACAGCCACAATTGGTTTTCTAATTCAAAATCAACGAGACAAGTACGTCTTGCTCGGCGGGAAACGAGGAATATATTTCTCCATCTTCTCATTATCATACGTATCGGTGTCACTTTCATTGAAGTTTTGGGTCCTATCACCGTGGACAGTAAAGATATCGATGATAAAAGCTATTCATAGGCGCATATGCGAATTCTTAGCTAATTCGTGTTGGGTTTGAACCACACATCGAAAAGTTCCAAAGATTTCATTGATTTCTAATTGAAGAACCCAAAACAAATAAATGAAAACAACTACTACATTTTTTTTTTTATTTTTAAATCTTATAATATGGGAGTACCAGCAGGAACCTCTTTTTTTTTTCTTGTGTTTTTTGTCATAATTTCAAATACAGTAAAAAATTAAAATTTCAGTATCTCATTTTATTTTTCTATTTCCACGTTATTTTGGTTTTTTCACTATTTTATATTGACTTCGGAGCAGCAGTAGAGGTGCTAACACAGCTGCTACGAAAAAATTTGTTATAACAAAGAAACTTAATTTATGCTACAAAAAATTTGTACGAATTTTTCCTACAGATTTTAATAATTAATATTTTATACTGTTCTCTCTAGTAAAACTATTTTAATGTTACCTTTTTTATTTTATTTTAAACCCAACTGTCATCGATCTTTTGCCATTTTTATTTATTTTTAATTTTTATTTTGTAATTTTAATTAAAAATAGTAGTTCAATGAGAAATATATATTTAAACTTCCCCATGGGGACAAAGAGAATTCGGATCGGATTACTAACAAAAATATTAATTAGAAGTAAAGTGTCGAATAAAAATACTATCTTTCTTACTATTTCTAAACTACCATTCTTTAGGTATAATTTTATAATTTCGTTTTATTTTTCACCCCTAAATATAAGACAAAAGTTAAATTAAAAATTGTAATAGTAATTATGTATTTTTAAAACATTGTTACGAATTTCTATGAAGGTGGTCGTTATTATTTGATTTTCGTTATGAAACAAGGGGTATTTCTCAAATCTACTGCGTACTATAAAAGATATTACGTAATTATATAACTTCCCCCACCAAATTTGCTTTGAAAATGTCAAACCATGAGGCTTAAGCTACAAATTAACACCAAACAGTATTCCACTTTTCACAAAAAATAACGGCGATAAAATTATCAATGTGCCAGAGAATCTGAATTAAGGATCTCTTTTTCCGTTAGACAGCACTGATGCGACGAAGACAGCAACAAAACAGAAAATACTTCATAAGGCAAAACTCCTGGGAAAGAGATACGGCAGCAGGCTAATCCAAAATATTAGAACGGGCTTACAGTTATGAACACCTGACTTTTACACAATTCCTCACTGACCACGGACACTTCGGAGCATAATTAAAAAAATACAAAATTACTGTAGAAAACAAATATGACTGCGGGGTAATTGAAAACGCCAATCATGTAATCTTTCACTGCAGTAAGTATGACGACATCAAACACTTCAACATAGATAACCTCAATTTGAGCAATTCAACTTTGGCAACTAAATTTCAAAAATTCGCGTTCTTAGTTTTAAAACCAAAATTTGCTAGTAAAAATAACAACAACTTACAGTAATTTACATTACTCAATTAAAAAAAAAAACGTTACACTTAATATAATTTTCAATATTAATACCTAGACAAGATAATCTAGCCTAAATAGTAAATCAAACCGAAATCAGTAACACTTGCGTCTTTCAGAAAAAAAATTAAAGCGTTTTACTTAAATTTTATTGTATCTAGGTCAAGATTAAGCCTAACTGCGGCGCTTGACTTAGCGCCTTTGCGCGCAAAGTCGTATTGTAAAAAAAGCGCTATTGAAATACAGTTCTTAATCAAAAAAAAACTCCCCCCCCCAAAATGTCTCTCTGGATCCGTCCCTGATATATATATATATATATATATACATATACATATACATATACATATATATATATATAAAATGTACATTAACTATAAAACATTCTCGTATTATCGAATTGTATTTATTATTGCAGATTTTTAAATAATATCCCCTGACGCTATTCGAAATGGGAAAGCATAATATTATAGGTACCCTCACTGCCTGATATGTGACAATTCAAAAAAAAGACAAAAGAACGAGAAATAAGAAAACGGGAGAAAATAAATATTTTTCACAAGTATGTCTATTTTGTTTTAGCCGTTTTATACAATATTTTGCGTACTATCGTTTTTAAAATTAGTGATTATTATCATCGGGCTTTTCGAGCATTTCCCGAGAACGTGTCATTTGGTTTTTTATCACTCTACTTACATTTCATGTTCGACTTGTATTGATTTTGTCCATTCGCTTTTTATTCCTATTCATTTTAAAAACTGACCCCCTGTCATTATAACTCTTTTCTTGTTCCATTTCATTTAATTTTTTTTCACAGATAAAATTCTTTTTCGAAATTTTCTCCTTAGTCCTTCTCCGCACGCCATTTATTCCTTCAGTTGACCGAAATTGCGCGTTAGCGACGCGCACGAGGGCTGTAAGAATTTCTAAAGGAAAACAGGAAAATTCCCCTCAATCACAGCGATAACAAAGTAGTGACACCTCTTGGCCGCTGCTAGTTCCGAGTGAAAGTTTTAAAATTACGTTGCCGGTCAGTAATTGTACTCGAACGAGATTCAAAGTAGACTTTGAACGAGAAATTAATCAACAACGGTTAATTTATAAAGTGACTGAAAAGCTAAAAATAAATAAATAGTTAAAAAAAGAACAACAAATACAACATTCTTATAAAAGAGATAAGAGATTGTAAAAGTACATGCCAGCGATATTTAAAAAAAAAAAAAGAAACAATTATTTTTACTCCGATGTGCGTAATGTTTATTTTGACGGTTTCTAACGTCCAAAAGGGAGAAAAAATGAGAAAAAAAGGGAAAAACAGAAAAAAAGGAAAAACGAAGCGAGCTGTTCCTGGTCCTGGGAAGCACTCTAAAAGCTAGCGCGAACGCAAAATCATCAAACTAATACTGCGGTTAATGGGTAACTGGCGGGACGCTTTATTTGACGCGCGAAATTTGAATATCGGATAAAAGCGGTTTACGGCGGCGGGGCGAATCAATGCCTATCGTTTTCGGTTGCTATTATTATTGCACGTGCATCCCCGGAAAAGGCGCTTCGACGAGCAGCAGGAAACCGCACAAGGTGGATCACCGGGAGCCCTAATATAGAACGAAAAATCCTACACCGATTCGGCGACAGTGTGCAGCTTATTCGGAAATAAACCATTTCGAACCTATCGCGGACTCCGGACTCCTGACAGTAATCCCGGATCGAGTAAGAAAAGCTAGTTAACCATGAGTCAGCCTCAGCAGGACATCGGAGCAGAGAAAAGTGTTAAGCTCGGGTTCCGGTTTTTCCTCTGCTGGCAACACGGCGGTACGAGGGAGGGCAGTTTTTGAGCCTTTCACGGGAGCTAATGATGATGGTCGCGACATGTAGGTCGGCCGAACGGAAACCAAAAAAATATCGTGCAGGCGTACGAGTTTCGGACGCAACGTTGGTAACGTTGGACACCGGGGAAATCTGTCGTATGGGCGCGCAGGCGTGCGTACGGAACCGGGATTCGAAGACGAGTTTTTGAGCGAGTTTATCTAACTTTGTCGCAACTGTAACCGCGCGCATTGCAGTGATAAGGCGCGCGCGCGCGTCATGCAACACGACCGGCGCAGTCGTTAACGCGGATTTGCGTGCAGCGCGTACATATCGACCAATTAGAAACTCGGAATTATCGTGAAACTTTCACTTATCCCGATAGAGTAAACATGTAGGTGTAGAATAATGGCCGGTCGAGAGTTTCGACGTCTATTTCTGCTATTTATTACCTAACAACAATAGCGTAATTGAAATTTTTTACTACTCAAACGTTGGCTCGCTTGCATAATTCCGTGTCTGCAGTCTGGAATCGAACTTGAAAACAGGCCAAGTTCGTAAACCTTTAGGCGCACACCGATCGTTTCCTGCTTCATTTTACACACGGACGCGCGCGTTATCTCGACCAAAATTCGCACCTCCAAGAAAAGCCGAGCGCCTCCACATTAACCTTTTCCTGCCGGACTAATTAACGAAAGAACCGAAATTCGAAGAAAACAGAGTCTAATAATTTTATATACCTTTCTAAATACAGAACTTTTTTCGTTGTTTGACTTTTTCCTTTTTTTCGTTGTTTTTTTCAAGTTTTGGCAAATCAACGAAAACCGATTTCTCAATAAACGTTTTCATTCCATTTTCTTCTTATTTTTTAATCCGCTCGAATTATTCGAAAAACGTCGTTCGGGGGAAGAGGACAAAAACGAAAATGAAAAAAACCCGCTCCATTCCATTTTACCCGGATGATTTTTAATGAGGTTGGCGCTTCGTTTGGTCGTTTTTACATAATTATTCTAGAATCCTCTTAAAAGCTTCTCTCCGTTCCGCGCTACCTTTACCGCTGATAGCGACGTACTATAATTTAGTTGGAACCTTTTCGGTTGCAAATACGCGGATAAATAATTATCGCTTATACACTTGATGACACGAAATTTAAAAAGGTTTTTGCAGATAAATTTAACGAGAAAAATGTTAAATCACAGATAAATAACGTTATATTCTCTAGTCTGCGGGTTAACAAGTGCTTAGTACCGACGGAAAACCTTTGCTAGAGATTAAAAAAAGCGCATTAAGAAAAAGCCTGCACCACTACTACTACTCTTTTGAGAATCGAAAACTACAAATTTCTTCGATAATTTTTTTCTCTTTTTCATACCTGGTTTGTATTGATTTAGATTTTTTCTAAATTGGACGAAAAAGAAAAAGCCCGGGGCATTTGCGTTTTGGAATTTATTAAAAAGTATATCTATAAACGATTATAAATAAACGATTACACTTGTTTAATTAATGAAAAATGTTATATCCCTGTAAAATATTCTACGAAAGTTTTAATAACTTTTTTCAAAGTACTCGATATAAAACCCTAGCAGCCATTAAATTAATAACCAAAGAGTATTCGACATAAAAACCTCGAAGCCATTAAATTAATAACCAAAAAGTACTCGATATAAAACCCTAGTAGCCATTAAAATAATAACCAAAGAGTATTCGATATAAAACCCTAGTAGCCATTAAATTAATAACCAAAAATACTCGATATAAAACCCTAGTAGCCATTAAATTAATAACCAAAAAGTACTCGATATAAAACCCTAGTAGCCATTAAATTAATAACCAAAAAGTACTCGATATAAAACCCTAGTAGCTATTAAAATAATAACCAAAAAGTACTTGGAATAAAACCGTAGTAGCCATTAAAAAGTCAAAGTACTCTCATTGGCGCCATTGAACTCAGTGCATTGTGAACCTTAACTTCACAATCCCCGATACACACCCCGTCAAAGGTGACTTACTTTACTTACTACTCGATGATATATCGGATGGTACAGAAACAACTAAATTATTCATCCCCTTCGAAGTCGTTATAATCGATTTCCACTGTACTTTTTTTTCCTTCTATTCTGATAAACTTCAAAACATCTGAAACTTCAAAAGTGTCAAGTGATTTATATTTTTCTACCATTGTTTCGGCCGTCTTTCCATTCGTCCTCAGTCTGTAATCCAAGATAACTTCTCTCCATTAGTGAGATGAAAAATGGGGAACACCGGCTTGGAAGCGATCGGAAAAGGCACGGCGACATTGATGCAACGCGCGCTTGAACATTTTAGGATTTTGTAAAAAGTAAAACCTAACATCGGTTTAAAAAAAAAAAAAGGAAAAGGTATTTTCGATTAATGACGAATTCTTCGAGAGAACTTAATTTTGTTTTCAGTTTGGTGTATTACTATTATTAGATAGCCGGCCGGCGAATGTTTTTCCCGGAGTATGGGGTTCTGGGCTAGTACCATTCGAGAATCTCGGCAATCATTTTTGTGCTCCACGTTGCAACACAAACACGCGTTTCGCTCACGGCCATGAGAAATACCGAATCATCGTAATTGCGCTGAATTGGAGGAGTAGCCTTCCTTTTTATCGTCCACCGTTTCTTTTTAAAGATAAAGGGAAGATTACCGGAAATAAATGCACGCGCCGGATGGAAAACGCACTTACGCAAAAACCGGTGTTGAGGATTTTCCGATAAAACAAATTTCCAATTGTTTTTCTTCTCCCGACGCGAATGCAGGAAATATCCTTCAGAGGAAATAGAGAATAAAAAACCCCGCCTACCTAACATTAAATGGGCAGAAGAATGTTTTCTATTAATAAATATACGGTGTCTTTGTCAAGGGTGTGGGGAAAAAACTGGTTAATGCGCTGCAATAACACACGAAAACGGGCAATAATTTAGTTGACAGTGGAAGTGTGCCCGCTACGGGGTGTCTAATTTATCACTCTGTCGTTATAAGCTTTTTCTCTTATGGTCTCGCCGGCCGAAACGCATTTCACAAATTTTATGAAAAAACCTTTGAAAGCGCTATTTTTCTTCTCGGGGAAAACCACCGTCTCCCTCCTTCTCCTCCTCTGCCTCCTCCGCGGTTTAATTATTAAACATTTTGAATCCCCTTCCGACCTAAATAAAGGGGAAAAAATAGTTGCACACTTGACGGGGGGGGGGATGTAAGAATCACTGCAGAAGAATTCATAAATAAATACCCTAGTGGCTAATAGGAAAGAAGAAAAAAAAAAAAATTACCTCAAACTGCGAAAATTCGTACCACAGAAATCGCTTAATTACCGTTTGAATTCCAGTCGGCAGTCTCCCCGGATGAGTGCCGGTTGTGGTCCAGCTTGGTGAAACAATGGATAAGACAGATCGTACACAATCGATGTAAGAAAAACAATACGCGGCAAAGAGAGAGTGCTCCTTCTTCCAGCATGCTGCAGTGTATCGGCAACGAAAAGTACGACGGTGTAGGGGTATAAATTCCAGATCGGGAGACCAGATAAGATTCTCTTTCTTCCGCTGGAATCCTGCAGAAGGTTAGTCAACCTAAGCGCTCGTCGTGACCAAGAGTGAGAATCATGTTGCGTCGTTGTCGTTGTCGTCGCGGTTAGAAACTTCTCCAGCAAAGTCGGTTATTTTAATATTAGACGTCGACCGCGCACATAAACTCGCACGCTAGAAGAGCTCGGATGCGCATTAATCCGTCCTACGCACCGGACTGCCAATTGCGGACGAAATTCAGACCGTCTTCGACTCGTAACGTAATCGCGAACAGGAATCGTCTGTCAGATGCGTGTCCTCCCGACGACGTTGACTTTTCCTCTTAAGCAACCGGCGGCTCGATTGCCTGAGCCCCGCTATCCTCTTTTGTCGCCACATCCTCTGCTGCTTACCTGGTCCCGCGCCTCCTCTTCTCTAGCCTATTGCTCGCAGCGGACGTACGACGCCTGTTCCAAAAATGCAAGCGCGATGATACGTTCCAGTAATTTTTGCATTTCCATTGACCGATTTACTTTTTCCCCGATTATTACACACGTGTCGTACACACAATCGTCATCCGGCAACGAGAGACATTCGAGAAGAAACTGTACGACGCGGCTGATGAAATACGTTTACACCGCGCCGTCTAATTAATACGCGCGCTCCGAATACACATACATATATGTATATATGTATCGAAACTATTGTTCAAACACGTATTTAAACGCGTTACCCGCGGTAATTAAAACTATGACGTCACAGGTAACTTTAATCTGCACATGAGAATAACGCGCATCTTACACAATTTAAAAGAGATGCGCATTGCGTAACGATGTGTAGGATATTTCAGCAATTACGTAACAGAGCCGCCTGGACGACGTTCGTCTTCGTTTGCCGAAATAATCCAGACACGCCGGTCTCGGTTAGCTAAATAACGGCACGGTTCGGACTGTGCTGCGCCTCCCACGTCCTATACTCGGACCGCGAGCGGCTCTGATAAAAATGCAGACCTAAAAATCCGAAGCAAGCGTCGCTCTAATAATCACACCGATCTCTCATTTTTAGCATTCAACCACCGTCTACTTCCAGTGCCCCGGTTTTTAATTTTCGGTCTGGTCGCCGCTCGCTGGTTAAATCTCGGCTACTTTTGTCGGCCCTTGTGTCACCTCTATCGCGCTGATAGTCGCAGTGAATTTGACTGAGAAAATTAAACACATCGTCGAATAATAATAAATTTCGCGCCAAACTGATGAAAACGTTCTATGAAAATATTATAAATTTTCTGATATTTTTCGAGTTATTCGGATTTTATCACATTTGCTCGTATTTATTTTATCCCCCGATTTTGTTTGTTTGTTTGTTTTTTGTTTTTTTTTTGTCATCGAATAATAATTACGCTAGGATCTGCGGCATAAGGTTGGATGAACCGTTAGATGTTGAGCGGGTAACGTGTTTAGTCGCGAATGTCAATGAATGTTTTGGGGAGACGTAGGGCGCGCAGAAGAGACAAATTAATAATGAGCGACTTCATCAGGAAATTTTTCCGCATATGCCCTAATTAGCTTTTTTCCATCGGCAGTAGCCCCCCCCCCCCAACCCCACTTGTTTAAACATCCTGTACACATAAAAATCTCGGAAGCCAACCTTTCTTCCATCGACAAAAATATTATCGAATCCAATTAAAAAGGATTTTTGCCTCTAATGATATATATCATCGCGTCTTTATCAAGCTGCTGGCCGACCACTGCCAAGTTGGTGTCCGCCAGTTTTTTCCGTGTTTTTCAGTACAGGGTGGCCCCTCTCACGTTGATTGTACTTGTTGTTACCGTGCATATTCTCCTCCCTCGATGTACCTTTATTATTGTCGTTTGCAGACGGGATCGTTTTGTTATTTTATAGCCTTTCTTCTGAAATATTCCTCGCGATCACCTACACATATTGCGAAACTTTCACAAAGTGCAAAATTCATAGCATGCTCCTAAGCAATATGTAGCAGAGCCAATCAGATAGGACGAAAATGACATTCGAGATTTTAGACGTGTAGCATTATGTACTTACTTACTTACTTACTATTTGTTGCGTAAATTGTCTTTTTTTTTTTTTCTTTTTCGAAAACGTTTATTTCATTAATTTTCATTTTTTCTAAACGAGAGTAAACATTAAAAAAAAAAAAAAAAAAAAGGAAAAAAAACGATCACCAACTTCCAACTAGAATTTTTTTTTTCATTTTTTCAGAATGTGCCTTCTGAATCTAGAATTTTTTCATAAATCTGACAATCAGCCATCTCGCCTAACTTTAATAGATGAAAAATTACAAGATGTGCTTACCAGCAAGCCACTATTTCCATCTTCAATAACCATCTTCTCTAATAATCTTATACCCTTTACGGCTAGAGCGTTGCTATTTCATTCTCAAGTTAAAAGAGCTCGGCTTGATATCGTCTCACCTTAATAGTCTGATTAATCCGCTTTGCATCTGAAAATACAATTCAACGATATAAATACATTCAGCGCATTCATTTTTCCCAGCAGTCTCGTAACAGCCCTGCTAGTTGAAACCGGCACTTGTACGGAAAAAAATATTATTGGTAATAATAGTAATAATAATAATAATAGCAATAATAATAATAATGATGATAATGATAATGATAAAACAAAAATAATCATAAAACATAAACATAATTTCAAAATGATCGAAATTCGGGTAATTCGTATACATACATAACTTTGGAGATGATAAGTCGGAGTAATTTGCGAAACTATTCAAATTAGGTTAGTTATAGGTGGAAGGGATTATTATTAACTTTAATTGATCGGACTGAAAGTGTTTATAATTTAAAGTGCCATCGTAGCATAAAAATCGAGCACTGTCAGAAGTTTTAAACAAGCTGCTCGCAACGGAGTTCTAATTAATGTACAATTTTGAAAGCGTTACCGTTAATCGAATATCCGAAAGATGAACATCGGAGAGACGGACGCAAAAACAAAAAAAAAAAAGAAAAAAAAGAGTTATTTATATCGCGCAAAACACATTATTATTATTATTATTATTATTCGTGTAGTATTGCAATTTATATTGAACATCGAGATTGATTACACGTTTGATGAGACCGAATTTGAACTGTGCATACGAAAAAATTCTAGTTCTTCTCCAACTTTTTTTGGGACAACGGCCGTAAGCGGGAACGGACGATATTAAATAGTGGTTCGTGAACGAACTGATTCATGAAAAAGAACAGAAAGAACTGATACATGAAAAAGAACTGAAAGAACTGATACATGAAAAAGAACAGGAAGAACTGATTCATGAGAAAGAACTGATACATGAAAAAGAACAGGAAGAACTGATTCATGAGAAAGAACTGATACATGAAAAAGAACTGATTCACAAAACTTAAAAGAACTGGTTCATGAACTGTTTTGGGTGAAACGTGAATGAACACAGAATGAGCCGGAGCGAATAGCCCGGACAGAGCAAATAAAAATGATTACAAAAGTCACGCTTTTATCTCATTCGGTTCGGAAGATATAGTCCGGATAGACAAAATAAAAACGATTACACAGTTGCCTAGTATAGTAGGATTTGTTTACATGTAGATCCAAAAGATTTTTGAAAACAATCAGTTCTTTGGGAACAGGATCTTTGAATCAGTTCTTTATAGTGAACTGATCCGCAAAAAGAACTGTAAAACCCATCGATAATATATTAAATACGGGATCGGAAAATGGAAAAATTAACGCAACGGGCAGAGAGGTATTTATGATTTAGCGAGGACATCTTGAGCGCGTCAGTTGCAATTTCGAACAAGGGATAGTAATAATGCTCAATTTTACGACTTGATTCTGTTGCTTCTCATTTGGCCGTTCATAATTTTCTCGTTCAAAAATCTGCTTTTTTAGTAGATGTTTTTTGACGCGTGCTTAGTTGTTCAGGAATTTTTACGATCGGCAATGCGCTTCCGACAAAAGTTAATTCGTCGGTTAAGGCTCGTTGAATTCTGCTCTTCTACAATTAAATACGCACGCGGTGATCGCAGCCAGCAAACGACAATGACCGTTTCTCTGGCCTTCACAATTTACGCATCGTTCCATCGCGAACTTCCAACAAGCCAGCCTGAACAACGGGTTTTTCCTTTCCGTTTTTTTATTTATCATAGCCGCGTCTAATTAGTTCGCGTTTGAAATTTCAACTCGGTCCGAAGCAACCCGGAAAATATTCAATCGCGTAAAACGACCAATTTTTTTTTTTTCAACTTCTCGCAAATTTTTTTAGTTCTCCGAGAGTATCTCTCTATTTCCTCCGCGGAATAATTTACAAAATATAGCAGTGTCGTCATCGACCGATATTTTCGACTACGTACAATAAATTGTACTGCGAAAAATGAAACGGTTACAGTTGGACGGTTGAAAGTCGAAGCGAGAATACAAACCATTTTTCCCTTAATCCGGGGGAAGGGGATGAATCAGTAAGTCTGCCTCAGATGATTCTACTAATAATGCAATTGTTTTAAATAACTATCGCGTTATCGCTTCATGTGTGAGACATATAAGATATTACGGAAGAGACTGCCGCCATCATTTCTGATAAGCTTCGGCTAACAGTGCTCGGAGAGACGATTGTTACTGTTATGATTATATGTCATGGTAACCTTGCTAGAGTTATGCACCGTAATTTAAATTACAGGAAAAAAATAATAGGAAGATACACTTAATGCGAGTGAAATTAGAGGAAAACTAAATGAGACCGCTGCAGCGGTCGCTAACTAATATTATCCGTCCACAACAACAGAGCTGTAGGCTTCTTACCACCATCACTGTCTGTCACTGTGAAGTCTTATACATTACACGTTACGCAATATCTAAATAAACAGACATTGCAGCAGCCGGGTGGTCTCATTTAAGCGGACACAGAAAAAAACATCACACAGCGAATCTACTATGAAAAAAAAAAAAAAAACACCCAGCAAACAAACCTATTCAATACGAATTCCATTAACTGATTAAATTTAACAATTACGTAGCTGACAGAAAATCCTCTGCCAAGCTTGCCACATCAACACCTCTACAACAACCGCAAACTCCGGAGCAGCTCGTTATTTTAATTTTACCTGAATGACACACTTACAGAAAAGTTTAACATTTCACTACGCGTTCCGCTGTGTGGCCGCCGAATTTATGCGAATTACGAAAAATACTTCGACAGATGTACGATAAGTGATATTCTTCGTATTTAATAAAAATATGTTTTATATGAAGAAACTGTTAAGAAATGAATAATGGCCGGTTCGATAAAGTTTCAAAAGCGTTTCGTCTATTTCTGATTGCAGCTGTACGATCTAAAGATTCCCCCCTCACCGAGGAATTACTTTTACACTACCAATTTTCGAGATCACAGCATCAGTGTCAGGGTAGGCGGTGAGCATATTTTTTTGCGTGCTATACGTTTTTTGGTGTCAATATCACAGAGTGATATTAAACTGCAACGAATATTTTGAGCTTTACAATATTTTGATTCACTCTGACATTATTTCTGACATATTATAATGACCCCGGAAAGTGCTCGTTTCCCATCGCAGTCTCATGATCCACATAAAATTGTAATTTAATGCGGGAGAGCGCACGACTAAATATTATGTTCGATATGAAAAGCACATTATATAATGCTCTGTTAAGCAATTTTTAAGGTCAATTAATGAAGTATAAGTTTTGTTCGAAATATATGCCATTACAACTCCACGAAATCGTGTATCTCGTCGTCGTTGCAATGTTTTTGTTAATAGTTAGTTAGTGACACAAACTGTTATCAAAGTTGATTTTGTGTCTCAGAACTTACGTCATTTAGGTATGGTCGAAATAATTCGTCCAATTCTGCATGTCGGTTTGTATGTGTTTATTTTAGCTTGTGACGTAGCTTGCAATAAACACCTTTTAAATTTCTATAGTCTAATTTTGCGATTTTCGTATTTACTGTTTCGACAGAATCTAAACAGATACAATTTTTTGAGATTCTTGAGTCGGACAGTGATGATATCTATCAAGGGCGATTATGTATTCTTGGAATTTGGTGTTCTCAGTGGCAGAAAATGTTACGGTTCGTTTTTTGTTGTTTTTTTTTTTTGGTATCGGCTTGCGCAAATCAATAAGCCGATTAAACACATACTTTGAACTGAATATCGCTTACTCAGTAATTATCGTCGCACACTATGATGGAATATTCGAAAAGTGTCGCTTCTCCCAGGTTTATACCTAATCTGAAATTGAATTAGGTACCCGAGAATTATCTGTGGGAAGGTGCAAGTAGAAAGGAACTCTACTGGCCTCAATATTCTCTTTAGGTGGTACACCATCATTATGGAAAGCTTAACTAATCTGCCATACTTTATCGAAGATATATGGGACTTATACTTTACTTCACCATTTTGTTTAGTTATAAGAAATGAATATCAAACAAACCAGTACGTAATTATTAACACCGTTAAACAATAAATATGCGATTCAAAATGTGTCGAAATCGCGTCTATGCCAACAAGTTACCCCGAAGACTGCAAATGTTATTGTGCTTCAGCCATCGTTGCGGTACAATTCGCGAGTAACATTTCCTCGCTAACCTCTGCAACCCATGACGTCACTGCGAGGTTTATTGTTTTTCTTTCATTTATTTATCGATTAATTTATTTACTTCTTCATTTATTTGTTCCTCTGTTTTTAGACAAGGAACGATAGAGAGAGAGAGAGAGAGAGAGAGAGAGAGAGAGAGAGAGAGAGAAAGAGAGAGAGAGAGAGTGATAGTGTCACTGGAAAAAGCAGCACTCGAATATCTGCACTTCATGTTTCTTTTAAAATTCCTGCGTTGCCGAGGGATCTGCCGCAAAAAATCATATTTAGTCTACTTTATCCGTAATGAAAAAAATCGTCGAATTATTTACAAGAACGTGTGCGATGGAATGTATATTGGTAAATAATCCAATCACCAAACAGCAGACGTGATAATAATACCATTTACATGTACTACGAATTCTCGAGAAATCATTACATAATCGATGAAAGAGACCATTTCAACGGTCAACAGACCGTTTCAGCGACTTATTTAAATGATCAGATTAATGATAAGGAGAGAGCGGTGTAAATATATCGGAAAATGGTAAGTTAAACCTTTTTTGCCCGTGTCTTGCGATGATATATATAATATATACACAATTGTTGTTAAGCTATCCGAGGGAGGTAGCAAACCGAAAACTGCAACTGATATTATGAGATAAGTCTCTTTACTCGCGGAATAAAATTCTTTTCATAATGCACTCTACATTAAGATGAATGCTGAACATATGTTCTACCTCGCCAGATTTTTCCGGTATCAATAATATCCCGATATTCGATTTCGCGGATTAGCCGGATGATATAACACTACAGTAGAGTGGGAGGGGAAGCAACCTTGAGACACAATTCCCAAGAATGACGCCGGTATAGCTCATGAACTGGCGGAGGGGTTAAACCCCCCTATTAGAACTAAAATAGTTGTTATAAATACACAAAAAGGTCTGAAAAAAATCAATCAAAAATTTAAAATAAATATTGATCATTTATTAGGGGGAGTTCTTACATTAAAAAAAAAAAAAGAAAGAAAGAAAGAAAGAAAAAATACGCTCCATATTTTTAGGTACTTCATTAATATCTTAAGGAAAAACTTTTTATTACGAGTATAATCAATAATGTAATTTTTATTAATGTTTTTTTATACGGGGTAATTCATTTATGTAAACTATTATTAATAGATATAAATCAAAATTATGGAAATTATTAATAGTATGAATATTAGTGAAAAATGTATTATTATTTACAAAAAAAAAAAAAATATGCCAAGAAAGTTTTCATCCCCCCCCCTCCCTTCAAAATTCTGGGCATGGTCCTAGACAAGAACGTAGCATCTATCACAAGCGGGACACCTACCAGAATTCAAAATTGTCATCTGTGCACTTCTTCCTTTGAAACTTCGAACATAGTCTTGCCCCCCATCCACTAAACTGTTTCAGGTGGCACTTACTTAGTTCGATATTACCACAATGGATACGTCATTTTTCCTTGTGCGAATGCAGATTCTAGTTTTCCCTCTTCTACTTCTTTTTCCGCTAGAGCAAAAAACTAACTAAGCAAATAAAAAGGAAAAGTAATGTGAATTCACTGAAGAAGAAAAACCTGATCGCGACTCGTACGGATAAAATCGCTGTTGTTCGCGAATTTACGATATACAATTCTGAAATCAGAAAAGTCATAATCAGATTACTAATTTGCGCTCTCCGACGAAGCGTATTAATGATTAATTAGCACGTTGAAAATTTCACCGTCGATTGGAATATTCAATTGTTAAAACGCGGACCGCGCGTGTACGGAAAAGACAAACCAGTGACGGAATTATTTAACACTATCGAAAGTACTTTCACTGACGTTAAAAAAAAAAACCTTTTAAATGTATAATACATTGCAGGCGAGTTTTTTTCCAATAGCATCAAAAAAAGAATTTAATAATCGTCCAGGTAAAAAAGGGGAAATAAATTCTATAATCTATAATGGACGTTGTCGAAATTTGATAAGTAAAGTAAACGAAAAACGCGGGAATTTTTAGCTGCAGAAAAAACTACCGTCTAGACAGTTTTTTAATTAAATTATAATCGTTTCCGAGAATTTACGTACACGCATTACAGCCGGCTTTCGTCGTAGCTCGTAAAGATAATTTTGCACGGCCGGAAATGAGTGGACATTCAGAGCGTAAACAGCGATATTATTAATGTAATTGCTGTCCGCGGTAAACAATTAATTCTCCGCTCTTGCAAATTTTACCGAATACAAAATTACACGAATTTATTTAAAGGAAATTTTTTGAAAAATAGTGAATTTTTTTCGGACAAAAAAAACGATGTTCCGGCTGCACAAAAAAGACAGCAGAAAATTAAATTCATTCATTTACTTACGATACTACTAAACAAAATTTTGAAAAAAAAAATTATATACATACATATGTATATAGTTTGAATTATGCTAGGAAATTAAAACTTATCTCTCTGGAATGATAATATTAAAAAATAGCCCAGCAATTTAATAGAATTTTACGAATGCCACATAACGCATCGGTTTTTGAATTTGAAAATAATGCCGAATCTTCCAATTTTTGTTCTCGGTAATAATTTTAAACACACACACACACATATATATATATATATACATATAAATAAAAACTCGGCCATTTTCGAAAGGGGCTGTGCCCCTTCATCCCCCTTGCTTTGATTTCTGTCTCTTTCTCCTCTATACTTTGTATAAAATAACAAAATTTACAACGTAATTCTTACTGGCATCAACACAAAAAGACAAATAACATAATCACAAAAATCTTATCCTAACATTTAACTTTCATTATATAAAATTAAGACATTTTTTCGTTACATAAAATTATGACATTTTTTAAACAACAATAACAAAAATTCTATAAAATATAACAAAAGTTACATAAAATTGGGACATTTTTTCTAATGGGGGGTAGCCTAAGAATTACGTTGTAATTAATATACATATGTATAAATTATAACGTAATTATTGGGACGCCCCCTATTAGAAAAAATGTCCCAATTTTATGTAACGTTTGTTATATTTTAATTTTTACTAACTTTATATATATTAATTATAACGTAATTCTTAGGCCACCCCCCTTAGAATATATATATATATATATAAAAATTACAACGTAATTCTTAGGCCGGCCCCCATTAGATTTTGTAACGAAAAATTGCACAATTTTATATAACGAAAAAATATCCTAATTTTATGTAGTGAAAGTAAATGTTATGATAGGATTTTTGTGATTATGTTATTACATTCATATGGACCGATTTAGAATTACGTTGTAAATTCTGATAATTTTATACGAAGTATAGAAGAGAAAGAAACAGAAATGTAAGCAAGATGGGTCAAGGGTACACAGCCCCTTGCGAGGCCAAAATGACCGAGTTATATACATACATATATATATATATATATATATGCGTATAGATTAAATGTCGTTTTTTAATAATGAAATAATTAGCGACGGATTAAAATCACAGAAAACATTTGGCGTAGTATGCAGTGATTTTTATAAGTTTTTCCTCTGCAAACGGTGTTCCCCGGCTGTCAACGTAGACGGGATTCTCAAACCAGCTACGCTTAGACTAATAGCGGCGAAAAAATTTAATTTATTTCGCTAGGATTTAATTAATCTTTTCCCCTAATTTAGGTTGCGCAAACTTATTAATTATTAAGTCCGAATTCAAAGTTTCCTCCTCGAGAGGCTGTTAATATAAATGAAAAATGCGGAACCCTTCGAGTAGGCTCCGGGGAAGAAAGAAATGTCGCCTTTTGGTCCGATGTTCATTTTTAAATAATATGCCTCCCCGAATGTTAATAATAACATTTATACGCAGGCACGCTACGTCGTAATGATAAGACGTTTTTATTCTGTTTTTCATTCCTTTTAACATTTTCTTCGTTATCCATTTTCGAAAGAGCTGTCGGAAAAAACGGGGGGCGGGCTGTCTGTTTATTCGCTTCAGAAAAATCCACACAGTACAGCTAGGGGGGATCTCTGAAGTTTTTAAAGATCGTCTTCATATCTTCGGATCGTCCAACAGTGCGTAATTAGTAGTCCTCGCGGTGACTGCGATGTCAACGGTCCTCCAGTGGTAGAGGAAACGGTCAAAGTCTAAGAGTGCGCTTTTTATTCCCTGTTCCCCGAGTAGAGGAGGCTGCTTCTGCGACGTACGACCTGGATATAGATTACCCGTATTGGAGAACTTGTTTTGTCTGCTGTCCGTGGATTACGTGTGACGGTTTGATTATTTTTAATTTCAATTCAGATAATGCCTACCAGCGAAAATCAGTTTAAGAGCTTTTCAATGGAAAATAAACGAATTTCCTATAATCTTTTTTCCCCCTAGAAAAAGTATATAAATATACTTTTAAAAAAATTTTCAATTGAAATAAAAATATAATGAAACTGAAACCTTCTGCGAAATCGTTTTATACATTAACAGCAATGCGACGAAAGTTCGAATATCCTACAATAATTTTAAAAGCTCTCGACAGTCCAAGAAACGAAAAAACGCTAGTTACAACAAATTTACTAAAAACTTTTACGACACGCTCTAAACTTGACCATGGGGCCATTTTTAATAGCATTTTGATTAATTTTTTACCGTGTGTCTTTTCCTTTTTTTTTGTTTTTAATTCATCAAACTGCTTCTATATAGCGCGACATTTTTAAAGTTACATTAGCGCGATTAAATCCGTTTTTCTACATAAATTGTGTCTAATAAGGCGAGCCGCTTCTCGTAATCGAAGATAGTTGCACTCTTTTATATCATCTCTCGCACGTTACCAATACGATTTGTTCTTATTTGTGCCAGTCACCGTTCTCTAAACCACTTTACCGCAATCGCGAACTGCTCTAAGCGTTTTCGATTCGTGCGCAAACAGGTACACACACTCCTTCCTTCTCACATAAGTCGGTATTGTCAGTGGCTAAGTGGGAAATCTACGGCTGACGTAAAATCGATCATTAGAGACACCTTTAAGCTTACAGTCAATATTAAACAAACCAAACCGATCCCCATCTACCACGAGTGTCTCAACCCCAACCGAGAAGTCATTTTTCTTTTTTTCTGTTTCCATTAGGGCACTACTTTTATTATTACTATTATTATTACTATTACTATTACTATTACTATTACTATTACTATTACTATTATTATTATTATTATTATTATTATTATTATTATTATTATTATTATTATAATAAATATATTGTATGCTTGCCTTTCTATATATTAAAAAAGTTTTGGTCACATTTGAAAAAATTAAGAATAGTCGAATAAATAATAATGGATGGAGAGGAAATTGAATGTGCCTATGTGAATGGAAGAGCGCAATTGTATTTAAAGAATACATGGTAAGATTTATTAAACAGGTTGAGAGCCTGGAAGGGGCAGCGAAATTAATATACGCAGGTAAAATTTCAATTTTAATTGCAAAAACGGATCAGTGAAGCGAACGTATAAATATTGTCGCTGTATTAATTGATGCTTTTGTGTATTAAACTGATTCTTGTTTCTAAAGGTTTAGTAGCTCAAAAATAATTAATACCATTCCGGCAGAAGACACGCTACTATTAATGTGTGCGCCTATTTAAAAAATAGGGCAAGGCGTATAAAATATAAACTTTGTTTCGGCGTAATTATTAGGTAGGCGAGCTCATTTTATGTGTATTAAAGCAATATTTGATTTCTAGAATTGTAGTGCAACATGTATATTCATATAGTTCAAAAATAATTAGTGCTATTCTGGTAGGAGATACATTATTGATGGGTAGTTGTTTTAAAAAAAAGGTCAAAGTGCGTGCGTAAAAATTGTTGTTGTTATAGGCTATCCTGAAGAAACATTCCGGGATCACGACAAAAATTATAAAGGTTTACATAGTGATAAATTTTTTAAAAAAACCAAAAATAGAGAAATGGTAATTACATCGATAACAATTTAAAAAAACAGAAATTATTAACAAATATTAATTATCTTTTGCTTGATAGTGTGAAAGTTAAAATTCTCGACCACCAAAGCTTTATCGTAACTCGAAATTTAATATCGAATAGAGAACCTCGAGAAGGAAACGCAACGTTTTCTTCAGGTGCCCCATTTCAGAGATCTCCTTTAAGTACCCTCGAAGGTGTCCAAACTTTATACACTCGTGAATCAGAAAATTTGCTCAACTATTTTGAAATCTTGTCTTAAAAAGCGAGCTATATTATAATAAGGAATTTCAAACGTTTTTTAGTTTCCGTTCCAGTTTTTAAAGACGCGAAAAAACAAAAGTTTTACATTTTGGGTACGTTCAAAACTTTTTGTCCTTTTTTTTTTTTTTTTTAAACTATTCATTTTGCAGATACTCTCAAACTGCCATCATATGTCACACGGATTTCCAGTTTTTGTTGAAAGTTTAATACGGTTCCCGGCGCGTTTAACTGTTACAGCGACTTGGGCAGCAACTTTTAATCAAAAGCCTAGACGGGGGCACCAATGATCAGCCGAAACGGCAATCAGCAATTACGAATGAAATAGCGCGCTATAAAATTTGCCTACTGATGTAATAATTTCCTATTTCTCTTTCGCTTGTAAACGCCATTTAGCCGCGAAAAAGAAGAAATGTTTTCGGAATTTTCGCGATCAAATTAAATATTTACGATTCGCCAACTTTTACGATAATTTCGTAAAAATAAATATGGCCCAAAAAACAAACTTAAGCGTAAACTACGCTGCTCTCCGAGATGGGTTTTAATGAATTTTTCTAGAGTATCGAAGGAAAATATTATCTTCCAGAAAATTCAATTCCGGAGAAAAAAAAGAGAGTACGTGTTAATTTTAATTTTGCTATTCATTTTTTCCTCCCCCCGTTAACTTTTAGACTATTCTGTACATTCATAGAGGTGAATTCAAAAAAATATATACACATACTCGCTCCCATGTGAATCGTGAACATGTTTATAATTTCGTCGCGTTAAAAATCCGCTCATTCAAGTTTCTCGCTTAGTTGGAAGAACCAATTTTACCATTTCAAAGTGGATCACAAAACTCGTTAACAAAAGTCAGCCTGTTTTTAATAAAAAAAAAAATAAAAAAAAATGGAATTATACATGAAACGAATTTCGTATAATTTTTTAATAGTTAATAAAGGAGGGGGGGGCTCCTAATCAAATTACGAAATACGTAATTTTGTGTTTATGTATTCGGCGTGATAGAGATATTGTTACGGGTAACAGTAAAAATGGATTATTATTCGGATCTGAACTGTGGATATGTCTCGCATTTAAATTCAATAAACTATTATATAGAGAGTGAAGAAACACAACAATGACAGCAAAGACATCAAAAAACCTGGAAGCTTACGAAATTTGGCTGCACAAAAGCTCGCTGAGAATTCCTTGTACACAGAAGATGACTAACGAAAAAGTATCATCGGAGTTGGCCAATGTTAAGAAACGCTTGACGCAAACAATCAAAAACAGGGAGAAAATTGATTATTTCGAGCATTTGATCAGCGGTCGAAGATATGAAAACCAATAAACTGGTAATTGAAGGAAAAATTGATCGACGTCGACGGATAGGATACGTAAGTTCTGTCGGTGACCTTGTGCGCGAGCAGCAGGAGAAGGAAAAATTTAAACTAACGACAGTATAACGCCACCATGATGATCGTCAACGCACAGTTATGCGTATGACAATCGAAGAAGATGAAACTCTCCTGAGCACGAGGAGGTGTCTGCAGATGGACGTTTATTTCACCTGGGTGAAAAAAGATCGAAATAGAATAGTGCCCGTTTTTAGGACTCTATTGACCACCCTAAATCCTGTTGTTCAAAACATCTTTTATTTTTATTTTATTTATTTTCTCGTATACGGCTTCTGATCAGCGGGAATTTAATGTCTTTGAACATTCCGATACTGGTGATTCGATGACAGAACAGAGAGATGACTGTCAAACGCCATTTTGCTTTATCACGGCTGACGTTTCCTGTTTCTCTACCTTCTTTGCTTTCTTCCCATCTTCTTTACTCGTCTTCTTCTAATTCAAAAACATTTCGTGGTTTTTCACATCGTCATTAGTGGTCGACGAATAAGGAGTGATCGATCCGGAAACTCCGTTTAAAACATTTACGATCTCTGTATTCTCGCTACTTTGGAAATTGAATGTGTGAGCGCTTCATCTCACCGAATTGGGTACTTTAATTCAAGTTGTTTTATCCGGAGAATTAAAGGTGTCACTCATGCAAAAACTCACGATACAGATTAGTGTATTACACATTACCGGTGAAAATCAACTGATGTAATATTGCGATGTACTAACATCATCGGTTGCGTATACGAGCAACAAATTACATTTTGTATTCGACGATAAAAATATTAATTTAAGAAATGTCAATAGAACGTTACATTCGAGTGTATTTTCAACAAATTCACCGCTATTTCATTTTTTCACTTAACTAAAAAAAACACGTTCGTTCAGGAGTTTTGAGCAACATCAAAATAATGAATTCAAAACGATTAATCTTTCAACATTGGTAATCGAAGACTAAAATAAACTAAATAATGTTACTCTTTCGAACTACACCTACACGCGCATATATATATATATATATATAATATATATATATATGTATAGTTTAAATTTGCATTTCAAATTCAAATATACATATTTCAACAAAATCGTTATTAGCAGATCGCAGAGACCACTTCAAAATTAATCGTATGCGAACCGGACATACTCGCATCTCTCGCGATTGTTCAAAGAACCTCCCCCATCAACCACGAGACCATTTAAAGCAAAGTGTGTGTGCTCCATCAATATCATCTGCAGGAGTACTCCCGCCGGGACTGATGGGCCAGCATTTCTCCCAACTTTTTAGCTATTGAACTGGCAAGCAACTTTCACACGAAACCGAAAATACGACAGAATTTCTTAAACAAGACCTAGTGTTTAACATAATGCCATGAACAGCCTTTGTGTACTGCAATAATCTTGATAGTTGCACAGAGATAAACGGCTAGTTTTTTTTTTATTATAAATTAACACATAAAAAAAGGGGAAAAAAATAAAAAAACAAGCAACATCGTTATTCAGTGTAATAATTAAAAGACCCAAAAGATGAATAAAATTACAATTTTACATTTGCACGAAACAAAGTATATTTTTAATTCAAATTTAATAAGGAGAAAAAAAAAAGTAGCAAGCATAAATAATCAAACTAAAATATGACCTAATCAGAAATACAATTTTTGCTCGCAAAATTTAAAAATAACATGCTAGCTTTAAAGCATGTGTCGGAGTAGAAAAATATATAAGAAGTTTCGTTATATTTTAATTTTAAAAATGTTTTTTTCTTAAAATGTGTAAACTGAAGTGTCTTTTCATTCTATCCTGTTTTTAGACTTTCTAGTAAAAAGAAAAGAAAGAAGAAAAAAAGAAAATTAAATACGGAATATAGCTTCGAATCCACATGTTGCGGTACATACTCGGCCGGTCTCAATGCACGCGGCGGAGAAATGTGTCAACATGGCCCCGGCCCTCACCGCCGCGTTACATATATCGTCGCTTGGTAAGATTAAACACATATGCCACTGCGCGTGATAATTACAAGTCACGTTTGAAGCCGATTAATCGAACGGGGTATAAATATAGCTCCTAATAATGGAAAATGTATAAACAACGATAAAAACGCTACGTACACTAATTCTAAATGACGTAACTTCCCGGCTGAAATCTGAAATATTATTTGCCAGCATTCCCTGATTTTAAGAGAAGGCGAAACATCACCAGCAGCATCCAGTTTTACACCATTTCCATAAATGTATCACAGAACGTCCTAACAAATATAGAACTCGGAAACGGCTAACTTTTTTTTCCCTTTTTTTTTTTTTTTTGGAGAAGCCACGTGTAGAGAATGTGCGTACACACATTCTTTACACACGGATAGAAAAAAAATGCAGATCCACAACCAAGTCCAACAACTGCGCTCGATTACATCCATTAGATCACAGAAAATTCGGCACCAATTTTCATGCACGAAAACCATCAGCACACACATCGCTGACGCTTTAGAATTTAAAATTTTTATTATATCTGCCGGTTTTTTCCCCAAAATTTTCAAATATCTCCAAGACTGATTAATTTTCCTCCATTTTACGTGTCGCCAGCAACATTAAATAAAGGCATGGGAAAACACGACACATTAAAACTGGAGTAAGGGGAAAGTCGAACAGGAGCTTCAACGAGAGTTTTATAAAACTGAGCTTTTCGTAATGTAGCACCGTGCGCCTTTAACGAATCCGAAGAAGATTCAGTCAGCTTGGGAATGGTTCTTATTTTTCCATATATCTCCGATACTCAGTTATATCGGGGGTGGTCGCTGAGTATAAGCAGATTTTAGAGCAAGGAGAGGCTCGTCCCTTCAGTAGAGGAGCCGAGCAGCACTTTGAAAATTATAGTTTTATGGGATTTTGCGTTATTCTTGCGATGGAAAGGAAGTGAAATATTGCGTGTATAATTTGTTTCGAAATATTTCATAGTACGGCTTTCACTGATGGCAGCAAAGATTTCTAATGTGCTTGTTTTTTGTTTGTTTGTTATTTTTTTCCATTTCGGAGTTAATCATTTCAGATGATTTCGGTGATCGCGTTCTATACCTCATGATACAATGCGACAAAATTTCAAAAATTATCCGAAAATATGGACCGCGTGAATTGTTTCAAAACAACGTTTCGCTCGATCAATCGTTAAGCTTCGAAATCCTTTTTATTTATAGTCGTCGGATTTCTAAAACTTACCAGTAGCTTGTAATTTTCTAGCTGAACTAGCTCTGAAAACGATTCTTTGGTCACGCACGGTGGTAAAGCAGGAAAAAAAATAAATAAAGAGAAAAAGTCGACATAAACAAAACCAGCGGTTTTCATTTTCATTCGAATCGGTAGAATTCATTTAGACGTTGCCTCGGTATTTTTTCAAAGGGTAAACAACATATTCGTTGACGTACGAAGTGTCTGCAGTATGTCTGTAAGGTACATATTTAAACGGAACGAATCTAGATCGGCTGCGAACAAGTCAACTTGTGCGATAACGTAAACAGATGACGTGCTAATTTTCTCCATATATAGACAGATAGTTATAGCAACGATCGTTTTCTACCTATTTGGTAATCGATGAAACCACCGAGCAACCTTGCTAACCGCTGTTATTATAAAAATACTAGTTGATATTTGAACGCGATAAGTGGAAGAAATGTACGAAATCATTTGATAAAATCAAATAGATTTTTATTTTAAAAGTGAAAGAAAAAGAAGTAACAACAACAATAATAATAATAATAATAACAACAATAATGATGATAAAATTAATAATAATCAGATCAAATAACTTTATTATTATTATTATTATTATTGTGAAATAATAAAAAATATTAAAAAAAAAAAAAGAAAACCAAACAAAATAAAAACATTTACAAATATGCAGGTTTTGGACGAGCAGTGGATATATAATCTGTATATAAATAATTAAATTAAAAAAGAAATGAGAAGAAAACATTTACAGTGAATGGACTTAAGTAATGTATAAATTTACTACAGTATGATAAGTTTAATTCTACAAATAATGAACGAATGATCGTCCAGTTAATAAAATGAAATTTATCAGCTTATAGTTTGAAGGAAAATATAATGTAAATAATACAGATATAATTTTATCAATAATGTGCTTCTAGTGCGTAAGTATAGTTTATAAGTGATGAATTTTTCATATATCCATCGGACCCGCTAAAACGCAAATAATTCAATGAAAATTTTCATATTTTTTTGTAATTCTGTAGGTCACATTTTTTACGCTCGGGTAACGCGATTAATAGATCAGGCGGGCCTTATAAAACATCTGTCTCTTAAAATAATAATGTGCTTTCACTGATTCTTTACCACAACTTTTAGTTTTACAGTCTTCAGTTAATAATAATAATACTAGTAATAATAATAATAATAATCCAATCAAATAAAATCAAATTCATTATTATTATTATTATTATTATTATTACAGGGCGAATAGTGGAAACGTATCCAATCTTAAAATTTTAAAAATCTAGGTATACAAAATATGAAACAAACAAAATGTGTTTTAAAATACAAAATGAAAATATCAAATAGAACAAAAAAAAAAAAAAAAAACTAGTTTAAAAATGTAATCTGAAAAGAATGAAATATGTGGCTTAATAACAGAACAGCGAACTGTGGCTAAACAAATAAATAAAACAAAACAAAATCCGTAAGAAAAATATAACGTACAATCTAATTATACTTACAAATACGTCGCAATAATTGATTACATGTGCTAACCTAGTACGTTTATATTTTCTTTCCTCTACTCTGCCTCACCGTCCCTTCTTCTCGCTGTGCTTTAAAATTCATATACTCCTTAGCACATTCTCTTCGGTTAACAAAGGTTTACAATTTTATGAAGTTCATTAAAGCCAAGTATGTACTTACTGTACATAGCATATAAATCCAGTAATAATTAAAATACCAGTAAGACCGATCGAAAATTTTCGAAAAAAAATCGATTGCAAAAACGTATTTCTAATTGAAATTAAAAGTACCAAGTTCTTTAGCTGTGAAAAACGGAAATCCAAAAAAAATTAAAATGAAAATGAAAAAATTTTCAGTCTAATGTTATTTTTTTCTTCCCATGCCGATCTGTTTCGCAACTGATTCGCGTTGAATGATATTTTGATATTTTTATTCTTCACGCTGGAAATGGAACTACTAAACGGAGAACCGACGTCGCTGTAATTAATTTCGATTATCTCGATTTTTTTTTTTTTTTTTTAAACAAGTAATCTCAAGTTAAGAAATTCACACTATACTCTTTTAAAATTAAACCGCGGCTTAGGATCCAAATTAACACCAAAACAGCACATACTTTCGTTCGGAGCATGACTCTTCCCGGACGGTTGTCGATAGGGTTGCTACTAAATTCGATATTTCACCACGGGAAAATTCAAATTTCACGGGATTATAAGAACACCGGACAAAAAAAAAAATCTGGAACAGACGCTTGAAACACGAAATTTTCAAAGCGGTTCGAAATTAAGCCCAATAACCTCTAAATCTTTCCGAAAGTTTCCAAAAATAAACATTCGCTTATGGTGTCCGATATGTATATTGCCGCCACCCTTCTGTAACGAGAATTGGATTACGTACCAGAAAGAAATCAACCTGAATTTAGCCAAGGGTTAGCCAGGGGTTAGCCAGGGGGCGCGCGAATAATTTATTATCCCGTTTGCAGCCGCCAAAGAGGTCACGAATTCAACAGCAACGCTCGTATAACCACCAATTATTATTCGGACGGTTTTCAAGATGTTTTTCTTGTTTTTAAACCGTTGTTATTTTTGTTTTTTTTTTTTTAAATATATATATATATATATATATATATATATATATATATATTTGGAAACAGTTTTTCAACATTACTAGCAGCTTAGCATTCAGTAGTGAACTACGTTAGAATTTGGGACCCACAATAATTCTCTTTGATGCTTATATTAATGAACTGGCATTTGCAGTCGCCAGACGGACAGGAAAAACAGTTTTTCGCAATTATTTTATAATTACTAGCGAATTTTTACAGAAAATTTCGTTGTTTTTACGAGTTATTTTGGATTTTTGCAACGCTTGCCAGTGGGTTTAAAGTTTTTGGAGCTTTCAAATTATCCGTAACATTCGTATAATTACGTTTCAATTTTTGCAGTCGCGTTATTACATTGTGTGGCTCCATCGTACATCGTACGTTAAAGATTTAATTAAATACATATCGGCTGACAGCTTTCACGACATAATCGTGAACGTGACTAAAATTGTTCAGACGCGCTATACAAAACGAAGCATTAAAAGTTACGACACTCTGATTTTCACATTAATCTAGAGCTTTTTAAATAGTAATTAGTGTTACAATAACGGAATACCGTGATAAAATTTAAAAATCCCCGATTACAGCGCACCAGATACGTAACTAATAAGACGTCGTCGTGTGGATAAATATATTTTTTTGCTTAGGCCAAGGACGCTAAAACTAAAATTCAAATTCATTTTGACAAAAAAGCAACAAAAAAACAAAACAAAACAAAAAAACCGTTAATTTTTTTGAGATATTATGTATTGAGTTTTATTTTGCAACTCTAGGAACGCATTATCCCCCCCTCCCGATTTAAAAACAGTCAATGAACGTTCTCTAATCAGATTTTAAAACACGACACACAACCGGTTGCTTCTTGGTAATTAATAACGTCTACGCATATAAAATAAAATAGCATGTGCAGCCGCACGCATTTTTTTCTTCTTATCTCCGGACTAAAATGAGAATAAAGGAATATCGTTGAACACCTATAGATAATTATACCGGACAGCGAAATTTTTTATGCTGCAAGTAATCGTAACGCCGGTTTTTGTATGAAAAAAAAAAGGGGGGGGGGAAACCTCGCCGAATTTAAATAGCAAATTATGGATAACCTTGAAAATTTGAAAAATATCATCGGTGCGTCGAGAAGTGGTAGATGGAATTTTTTGACTTCGAACGAGTCATTTTTAATAATATTGTAGGAGAGTAAGTATCGATCACTTTCACAGCTACGCAGTTTGCAATTAGAAAATTACGACGAAATAAAGGCGACCATCAGTTTTGCACGATCCGATAACGACGACCGCAACTGTTCAAAAAGGCTGTTGTTAGGCTGTTGAACGACATTTCTGAAAGTTACCATATCGGGGAATTCGGCAACAATCGGGCAATTTAAATGAGGCATTTTCCGCTTTTCCGCCTCGACTTTACCTGTAATCAATCGACCCCGTCTTTTCGAGGAAAGTGCCTATTATTCTCAGCGTATTGCTTCCTCTTCGGTTTTGAATAAAAGAAACAAATAAATAAACAAGGCCGGTCAAGCATGATGTTTTATGCGCTAAGGATTCCCCCCGTATGTAAAAGTTAAACACAACCATATTTATATAATACTAAATCGTAAACAAAGACGTTCAATTTTGTCATATCCCGTACATATATTTTCTGTGAATGTGCATTTTTATGTGTTCAAAAACTCACTTTACCGCATTTTTTTTTTTCGATTTTTTTTGAAATCTATTAATGATTTTACACAACCTCTCGATTTGATTATTTTATTTATAAGAAGAAAAAAAAAAAAAATGATATACATCAGGTATAATATTATGGTAACGAATCCGACGTTATGTAACAGTAAAATTAAAAAATAAATAACTAATGCGACCACTACATACAATTAATCGAAACCATAGATAATAGAAAAAAAATTCAAAGAACTTATCCCCAAATAAACTAGTATTAAGTACGGATGAAAAATAAAGATAAAATAACGAATGTATAATATACGTTACGCTCTCAACTATTAAAACTTTTCAAGTATGGCTATACATATTAAATCAAAAAAAAAAAAAAAAAAAAAAAAAAAAAAACACTCGACAAAAATTTTGACCGATTATGGAATTCTTAAATACTTGTCACAAAAGTCTCTATACTTTGGTGTAAAACAGGCCTCTGTTTTATTTTGAATAGCAGATGATTCCAACATTTTTCCGCCTCTGTTCATTTACATTTGCATTCGTAGTTGCCTTCTAACATTTTTTTACCTTAGAGGTTATTAGATATATTTCGAATCATCGGTATCTTCCTAAAACAACACCCTTAGTAGTTCCGTTAAAAAAAAATAAAAAAACAAATAATGTAGTTTTCATTTCCATTTTTAATAATTGTATTTCGAATTATTCAAGTTCCTGCCATCTTATTTTGATTTTCGCTTCTAGAAACAAAAAAATAAAAATAAATCACACATAATGACACTGACAAACTATATTCTTACTCACACTTTATATTTATGTAACAACTACCACCGACTTTAAAAACGAATAGTGAAATATAATTTAGTTTCTATCAAATGGCGACTTTTGCTTTATTACACGCTTACAAAAAAAAAAAAAACTTCTCCCGAAGGTCTAGTTTTGAAGTTGGAAACCCGCGACGGATGCTCCAAACTAGAGAAATATACCCGGAATTTACCTCGTAATTTTTAACTGTAAAACTCGTGTCACAAAGGGAGGGGGATGACACGCGTCATTTTTCGCACTTTTCCGAACTTTCCGTCGTCAGCTTTTTCGTTAAGGAAATATGCGGTTTCATTTCCGATAAATAACGATTTTTCCTCATCAATATATTACGTTTCAAAAATGTCGAACTTTCGGAGTCCCCCCAAGGAGGAGGAGGTTCTAAATATAAAGTTATCGGCTCAGAGCGCTCTTCTGTGCATATGTTTGAGATACATTTTGGTTTCCTCAACTTTTTCACTTAGGCTACTTACTTAAGCATACTCCTTTCTTTCATATATATGTATCTTTTGTCCAAGAGCGAGAGAGAGAGAGAGCGGTAAGGGGTAAATAATTGCGCCTGTACGAGTAATTTTTTTGTTTTACGAAAGAGATTCTGCGTGAATTATTTAAAAGTTCATTTGATGGTACGAATTTTTTAAGGATGATTTTTGAGGTAGTTTTAAATTTCAATCATCTTAATGGTTTGTCGTATTTCCCGTCGTCGCCCGTAATCGACTAAACTCGAAGTTATAGATTATCGTTCGTCATTTACGTTCCAACTTTGAAGTTTAAAAATGAAAAAAACCTGTCGTTTCTGAATCGGACTATTATTATTATTATTATTATTATTATTATTATTATTATTATTATTATTATTATTATTATTATTATAATTATTCCGTATATTATGTGTGTACGGAATCATATATATTGTTTGTACAAACTTGGAATCGGAATAGTTTCGAAAAATATAATATTGGTACGTAACGGGAAATAGTTTCGAATAATAGTAAATTTTAATTATTGATTTTTGATACTCGCCTGAAAGGGGCTTATTGTGTTCCGTACGGAGGATTTAATTTCGAGACGCGGTCGTAAGTTGAAATAGCGAAGGAATGAAGACTGCCATGCAATGATAGAAGATGCGTTATATATGAAAACAGCATTGCAGCCAGTAGGAATATCATCAGGGTTGCTTGGAAATCAAGAAACATTCAGAAGACGAAGCCTAACGAAGGGTTGTTGTTCTTTTTTAAAATTCAGCTTTTTTTCGGAGTAGTTTTTTTCTTTTTGTTAATATGTTGCGATACTGGAGAGATTTGCGCCGTTCTGTCAGTCAAGTCTTGTGACATTCTAAGTTAAACATGTTTTTATAACAGTTTTTCGAAATTTATTCCTTTCGTTTCGATGACCTTTCCATCCCGGCAGTCATTGTCTTTCCACTCCTAACCACTTTTTACAACCGGTTTCTTGAAATAGCAGTGTAAAAATCTGTCAAATCGAATTTTTTACATACCAGTATGTGTAATGCAAGTATCTCCCGTTTTCTTACAATTGCGTATGTGTGTTTATTATTATTATTATTCCTACTTATTATGTTCGTCGTACGACATTAGCCGAACGCAAGATGCCCTGTTATTTTTTTTTCAGTACGCAGCAGTAGACTTCAAACTAGATCCTAGCTGAACGAAACAGCCTAAAATATGCTACGGCAGCTGGCGCGTTAATTTCAATTTGGACTGCTTTTCATACGGTTCTGTTTGCGTTCTACACAAACGTGTCTCGTTTTGGTTTTTCAATCTGATCGTTCGTTTCCGAGATTGGAATTTCAAATAAACATTTTCGATCTCAAAAGTGTCAAAAGAGAAAGTTGACCAAAATTGTTTTCTAAATAAACGGGTGGTAGAGCAGTAAACAAGACACAGTCGTAAAAATTCGAAGACTCTCACGGCGCATTTAATTATTCCGTCACTGGAGCGGCAATTAGTCTCCGCGATAGAGCCCCCTTCCCGGGTTACGCACTGATCAGCGGAATTAATTTAACTTTTCTGGCAAAAACGATGCGAAACACTCGTGGTCCCGGCCGTTTTCTATTGTTGAGATGATGAGTCGGTGAAAGACGGGTCTCGTCGTTGAAGATGCCGCCGAGCAAGGAGATCGGTGCAGTTCGGAGGCGCACATTCTGTTGCGAGTATATTCCTGTAGTCGTAGGTAGTGATGGGCGTATGTGTAGCGGTGGTACTGTGTCGTCCTTGTGCTTCTAGGAATGGCCGTGTCCAAGGTTGTCTGCAGATCGGGCCGCTATTCAGCGTCATCACTACCTGTGCACACAAAGGACAACGTCCCCTTGGCCGTGCTTGTCACGTACGCACACAACGGCCGGCATAGGTAGAATGGCACGACTACTCGCGCGCTCGCTGGACCGGCGAGAACGATAAAACAAGCAAGCCGAAGCAAAACTAATACGAGAGTCAAGTGAACGAGCCGGTCTTCCGATCGGTCGCTCGCTGCTGCTGTGGCGCGACGGCAGTGCTATTGGCACGTCCGACTACTCCGAACTCCGATCCGATCAATACTCCGAACGAGACCCGAGACGGTGCCGAGGCACCGCCGTCGATTGTCCCCGTTCGCGCACCATCATCAATCGTAATCCTCTTTTTCATCTGCCAGCGCTGCTAATGATACATCGAATAATAATATCGATTAATCCGGGGCTGTTGCCGCAAATTGCTACAGCCTCCGCTGCCTCCTCGCGATATCCATTACTACTTTGATGAAAACTGAAGAAGCCGCCGCCGCCACGGTGCAGGACATTTCCTTACGGAGGGGGGGTGGGTGGTCGGAGGCTGTAATTCTGGTCGGCAGATGATGATCGCTTCGAGATAGCAAAAATGAACGGCGCGCATAACAGAGAAACTTCATCCTCCTAGTCTATTCGCACCGTAAAAAGACCATTCGGTGCTGGTGTGTAATCGTTAAAAAATCTCCTCAACGTATCATACGCGCCGACACGCGGTCTACAGAAGTCGGCCTGTGCGGAGTTTAGACTGTCAAGATAGTTCCCCCCCCCCCGGAAATGGACGTTTCTGCGAACGCCTGTTACAGCTGAAAAATTCAACGTCCTCTTTCGATAGCTACGCTGAGCCAGATGGACTACACCTTTTTTATATCGCCAACTTTTCACACTAAATAAGTTACCCCAGACTACTTTTTCCTTTTACTACCCCAAAATTACTCGAAAGTCCCCCCTTTATATTATAGGAGAATTTGTCATCGGGACGAGCGAATTATACTTTCAGCGAAATCACACGTAGATGGTATATTACATAATGTTAGTATTACAATCCATGCAATAATAAAACAACAACCGGAGTAGAGCCACGGAATGTAAAAAAAAAAAAAAAAATAGGCAGTTCTATATTACACAAACGGGATTTTTTTATCAACCACGGACATTAAATCTCTAGAAGCGTCAATGTGCGGCAGCGGGATATTTGAACGAAGCACCAGTAAGCCCCGGTATTAGTATATGGTCTGAGGAAAACAGCTTCCAGTTCCATTTAGACATTGTTATTGAAAATAAAAACCAAACAGGAGGTAGCCGATTTTTGTACCAAGCAAAAACGTGACGCGCGATTAATTGAAATATTCGGCACCGCGTCCGGGGCGGTAACGGTTAAAAACTGCGATGGAAAGTATAAAGCACACTCCCCGGAGCCCGGTTAGAAAAAACCCCGCAAGCTGACCTATAAGCCCGTAAAAAAAGTGCTATATTGTAATTTCTTCGACCGCAGTAGAAAGAGTTGCGATCATTCCGGAATCGGCGATTCGCGGGTATTTCGCGCTGTCGATGGGGCTGCTAAAACTGCGAGATATTCTTTATATCTTTTGCGTCAGCGGATGACGTCGTTTTTCGACTGCTGGTTTAGAAAATGCACTTAAAGCGGACCGAAATTTGCAGCTTTATGAATTTCAGGTGCAACGGGCAGCAGCAAGAACAGCAAAAGATACACACAGAAAAAGAAGCATCTTCGCCGGGAAGAAGAGACTCTCTTTCCATGAACACGAGATTCTACTCGCTCGGGGTGAAATTGCTTAGACTCGCCAGCAGTTGTTTGACGGCTGCCCGGATACGTAGAGGAAGCGGCAGTTCGGATTGAAAAGGTTCAAGAATTGCGCCGCGCTGAGGGTATTCTCCGTGTCATCGGAGATGATGATAAAAATCGAAGAAGGTCGCAAGGAGGTCATGTGGTCGAGATAGATTCGACGATGAAGCGAACGGTTTCAAGAGATCACGGACCGACCAGCGGTAGTAGGAAAAAGAAGCGTGACACCGTGGTGTGCGCGGGCATGCGCGAACGAGCCAAGAAATGAACGGGTCTCGTCCGCGATATGAAACGAACGGCGCACGTTGATGCGTATATTATCGCGTTATCTCCGCTTTTAATTACATCAAGATGTGCCGCGAGCGAAAGGGGCCGCCAGAGGTAAAGTTCGATGTTTTCCTCCGTTGATGGCTCGACGTTTTTCAAGTTCATCCCGAACGAAATTATATTAACCTCCAAACAACGATTCCGCCGTGCCCCGACCGCCCTATCCCTGCCGGCGATTGGCGCGCTTTCATTCCATCGTTCTTTGCCAAATATTAGCCGCCGAACAAGAACACCGACGTATCTTTTTCCACGGCACGCGAATTATTACAGAGCCCTACACTAATTCCTCCGGGATAGCTCGGCCAAATTTCGTTCGTTCCGCCGCTCGCAGATATTACACAGGCCACCACCACCACACGCTGATGTGTCGTTGCTCGAATCGATGACTCCTTCCTTTTATCCCTTCGCTCTCCCGATGGAGCCACAACAATTTTATCGCCGCGCCGATTGTTGCGGACCGGAATAATTTCCTTCCGCACGCTCGTCCAAAAGACGCCTCCCTCCCGGGAAAGAGTGCCGAATTGACCAGAAAAAAAAAAAAAAACATGGTGTAATTCCTCTTTTTCGGGGCTTCACTTCGTTCGAAGATTTGTTGTCACACTCGATCGGCACCACGTTGCAGTTAAAAGTTGCCGCAGTTTCTCGTCTTTCACATTCGATTTCGGCTTCATCTTACATTTACAATTTCACATTCGATTTCTTCGGCTTCATCTTACATTTACAATTTCACATTCGAACGGAATACTACTGGGTCGAATTCATATTTACGAAAACACACGAAGCAACGTTTCTGTTGCACTTTCGTCCGAGGGTCCTCACAGATCGGGAAGGATATTTTAAAAAATCACAGCCGAGCGCGGAATACTTTTACAGCATTGGCATTTTGTTGCTTTTTTTTTTTTTTTTATTTCCCTATACCTTACACAGTATTTCTTCCAGGAACTACAGCCACCTTTATTACTGGTAACCGTTTATTCTTACATACACACATGTACATTCCGTAAAGCATTTAAAACACACTTGGCATTATCTAATCACATGTATATTTCTGATTACTTTTACGCTTCCGATGATTATATATAAATTAATACGAAAACTGTTAATGACAATTACCCCGATGACAAATAATTTCACGTTTCTCAATGCGCATTAAATACGATCTCGCATCTGCAAAGTAATCGTGTTCGTTCGCTCAGCTGGTGTAGGCTACATGTTCGAAACACGAGACTCTTTTTCGAAATAAATCATCCGACGACGACGACGACGACGACGACGACCCGATCATTCTTTCAAAGCGAACAGGTTCCATTTCGTTTTCTCAATCTCGGCGCGTGACTATCGCAGTTAATGGTACACGCGGATGAGATGGTCCGTCCGGGTACCGCAGTTATTACACGCTGCAATCGCTCAATCCTTGGAAACTCCATTCGCAGAATCGGCCCAATTCCTGACTGTCAAGATTACCGTATCATTTGGGACCTTTCTTCTGAAACCCGAAAAAGATGCCGCGTAATAATCATCAAGGACGTTTGGACGGCGTTTGTTATACATATGGATCTACGAAGACGGAGCGGGAGAATTACTTCTTAATCTCCCAAGTGATCGCGATTAATGGCTACGCTTCTTGCAACATTTCGTATCAACTGACACTGTTGTCCCGTAACAAATTTGATTGACGGCAGTTCAATACATAAAATCGCCCTTGATAAGGAAATAGTTTATTAAGGATTATATTAAACGCGTAGTTCTAACGAAGGAATCGCGCTTACAGTAATAGCTACACATCTTTCACCAGAATCGCCGATTGCCTAACTAACAATATCGGTCGCATCGAACAAATAAGCCATATATGTAAATCAACGGCGTACGAAAAGCATTAGGATGTTTTAAGGAGCATCCCAACTGAAAGAAAATAACGAAATCTCGGCTTTATTAAAAATTGTTTTCACCGCATTCGTCAGTTCCGGTAAAATAAAAAGGCAGATCGGCGATTCCTGTACGTTTGTGAGATTTTTTCCAAAATCCGCCATTTTCACACTATTCGAGACGCATTTGTATCGAACAATTATTGAATTTTACTTTTTTTGGAAAAATATGTATTTGTTTTTTATAACATAAATTTCTTTCGTCAAGCCGGAACTACAACGAAAATAATTAATGAAAAGTATAAAAGTGATTTAACATTACTGAAGTTAAAGAGTTTAAAATGGTAATAATTCTATTACGATTGTGTTAGCATATCATATAGAGTTCTACTTTGTTCTTACATTTATTTATATAAAATTCTTCAGTAAAATCCTGACGCTTGTAATTTGTTCATACTACTATACACGTTCTCTCGTGTATTTATAATTGGGAAATGTTTATAAACACAGAGGAGGAGGCGGAGTCTTACCGGCTTCCACACATGTGTCCTTACTTACTTTGCAAGTCAACATTCACATCCTAAGTTGGTAAATGGTCGAGTTTAAATTCATTAAAATTCGATTACACAATATTTAACACGGCGAGGAAATTGAATATTTTCTAAAGTATATACAACACAGCCCCACACCCTTGGTCTGGTGCACGCTGCAGCCCCTTTGTCTTTGCGACCAATTTACTGAAATGCGAAGCGCTGTTAAAATTTGAACAGCTTTTCTTAGTCACAGTCCGCGTATGTCGAGTATTTTTTCCTTGACACAATATTTCACAGAGAATGAGATTATCGCAAATTTAAATATATGTGCCAGTAGGAGTGCAATAACAAGGCGCGTAAAAAACCCGATCATCGAACGTTCTACGATTATGATATAACACTTTTGAGCTAATCACTGCCACTTTCTCTCTCTCTCTCTCTCTCTCTTTTATTTCATCACATTCTAGGTCATTGCAATTCATTACCAGAAAGGAAAGCTGTCGTGGCGTGTTATGTCCCGTTTTTCCTTTTGTTTCTAGCGAGTATTATTACGATACTGCGCGCTGCTGAGAGACTGGCCGTGTGCTTTGTCACTCGCTGTCAACCGGCGCGTTGTAAACGTAATTCCGATAATTCGGACATTAATCGCGTATAAACATGTGTACGCGAATGCAGCCTCCTTTTATATAATATAATATAGGGCGAGCGAAGATAGAAAATTTCAAAGATAAACCGAGCCGCGCCAATCCAGATAGAAACTGTTCTGGGCCGGGATGTTCCCATCGATACGAGATTGTGTAATTAAGTGTGTCGTCATCGGGGGTGTGTGGACAGCGGTAGGCGCTAAATCGCCTTATAGGTAGAAAATGCAAAGATACCACGCGACGCTTCAGATAATGAGAGCGACGTGCGGTATTGATAATTGAACCTTTCAAAAACTGGATCAATGTCGTTCTTCGGCTAAGGCATTATCTACGCACGCCGCGTCATCTTAGTTACGGACCAGCAGAGCCGCCAATAATCGACAACAGCATAACCGATTTATCTCGGTGATCGGCCATCGCGAAATGTGTTCGAGACGCGTGTCCTTGTCGCCTCCATATTTCTATGGCCGAAAGGCGAAAGAAAAGAAAATACCGCTCGCTTTTAAGAAATTCTCACCGGCTCAATCAATTGCCCCGAACTGGATGTCCAAGTGAACGCATTTCGTATTCTAATCTTAGCTTTTTTATTTTATTTTTATTTTTAATTTTTTTCGGCGCATTAACTATAGACATTAAGAGTGAAATTTATCAAAGTGCCAATGAGCAACATTCGAACGGACCCGAACCAAACACCATTGCCGGGCACGCCATGTCAGACGTATAAAAGCAGTTTCAACAGTTACGAGGGCGGATTTGTTAATCTTAAAATTTGGCATCAAACTCGGAGATTATTTTATCATCGAAATTGCAAGAAAAATCGAATCCTTATCAAATTGCTAGGTGAAGATTTTTTTTTTTTTTTTCAATTATAAACGGGTGAGAAACCGCTATTTCTCGCTGTTGACGAATTATTATCTTCTCTTTCCCGAAAAATATTAAATAATTAATTGTTGCTTAAGGTGGATACTTTAAAGTTCGCGTTCAACATCCGTTTTGTGTAATTCATTACGAAAAGAGTATCTCAACTTTAAAAAAAGAAAAAAGTAATTCTCACTATTTACCGTAGATTTAAGCTGAGAAATAAATTCAGCAAAAAATCTGGTTCAGGTCTTTTTTTTTTTTTCTTTTCCGGATATATATATATAAGTTTGAAAGACAAATATAACAAGCTCCAGAGCCTACGTCTTTAGTATCATTCAAAAAAAACCAACTTCGCACTCACTTCACTTAATAAAAAAAACTGAGAACCATAACGACGGAGCAAGATTTTCAGTGATTGAAAGGAGGATAAAACGGAATTTTTACGCGGTTAATTGAGACATTATAATAAAAAAAAAAAAAAAAAAAAACGAAAAAACGAAAAAACCTACAGCATTGTAATGAAAAAATGGGAAAAAGCCGTGAAAAGTTGTCGTAGCATATTCAAAATCAAAGTTTTTCTTTCGTAGCGCAAACATTTCTTTAGGCAATTTTAGTCAAATTAATAACTAATAGTGCTAATAACAACATTTCGCTACATTCGAGGTTGCATCGAGTGTGTGTTTGAGTCTAACTTGATTAAAAAACAACATCGAGGAGAATTAGTCAGGGTACTCGATACAGAGAAGTCGTTCGAGGTTAGCATCGGCGTTCTTTTAAATCAATCCGTTCGGGCATTAATTAAAATTCAACAACTGGCCAATTTGATCGGTACAGACACGTTAACATTCTCTCTGCGTTCATCCTATACTCGTGCTCGTTAATCTTGAAATTTTCCAAAAAACAAAAAAACAAAAAAGACTCGTACCCTTTAATGTGTAAAACATACAGATGAAAATTTCTAAACTCTCGAATAAGTTTCGATTTAATTTGTCTCATCTACCTTACCCCGTTTACTAATTTCGAATTCGATAGATTGAGAGTTCCTGTTTAATTACAACATCGGGCAAAAAACCTTCTAACACTCTTTTGTAAATATCGCTTTTCAACGTTCATCCCTATACCGTTGATTCTTTTTTGATTTCTGTGTTCGACTCTTTATCGTCTCGTCCGATTTACTTTCACCCTCTAAACGGGTAAATTCCGCTCGTTATTCTTCGTCATTCATTTTTTGATCCGGTTTATAATTAGCCGATGGCTTGCATTAGGTGTCTTAAATTACTTAAACAGCTCGCATAATTTATTTTTACCTTGACGCGTTCATTAATCGGTAGAATTCGAGAAATCTTCAACTAGTCCCACAAATCAGAGGAAAGCTTTTTTTTTTTTCAATCTGTCCGTTTAATAAAATGTGTAGTATAATATTAAGGTGATTCATTTTCGCTGTAAAAACCATTACTTACTTTTCCGTAAAAGTTAACGGAAGCTACGTGTATTACTTTACAGAAACATCGAGGCGTCTCATTTTAGCAAAAATTAAAATCGAAATTTTTTAAGCAAATTAAAAACTAATTCGCAAATGTACTTACCAACTGAATGAAAAATGCGGCACAATAATGATTCCGAATGTCAGATTTAATGTATTTCTAGAAGAAAAAGAAAACAGAAAAGAAACATTAAAATAATTCATGTTAAATTTTAATACCATACAATACTTAATTAATCATTTGATTATTTAGCAAATAATAATTATTTCCGAAAATTATTTATTATGAATAATTATAATACTCGTAGTTAATAGTACATGGCGACCGCGCTCAAATATGTTTTTTAAATTCCCGGTCTAATCCTCCCAATAATTTCCTGATAACTAGAATTGTACAAAAAGAAAAATGAAATTTTTTTGTTACCATTGATCACTTTTAACCGTCGCAGCATACTTGTTATATGAATAAAACAGAAGTTCGTAATTTATTCTTCAGTGTAAAGTGCACAGTAAAAAATGCATTTTTCGCTTCAAATGATTTTTTTTTATTAAAAATATCGTTTTTGGCTATTTTTAATTTCTTTCCCGGTTTTGCGACAAAATTCCCAGCTTATTTCCGGTTGATTGTCCAGCCTGCAGTAGCAGTAATAATAATAATAATAATAATATTAATAATAATAATAATAATAACGATAATTAAACACATTTTCGTTGGAAGATTACAGATGCTGAAGGTTAGTTTCTGACTCGAGTGTTGGCAAATGTAACAATTCACTATCGTAATTATAAATTCTTTATGTTTTTTTGTTGAGAGGAGGGGGGGGGGTCGTTCGCGATTTTACCAAAGATCATAATACAGATTCCGAAGCGTTTGGAAATGGAATGGAAAGCATTGTAAGAAGGTCTAGAACTTTACGATTTGTCAATACAATGGAGAGAATTGGGTATAGTCCTTTACTTTTCTGATGATTCGATTTCGAAAAAACATTAATACTTTATCAGAAATATATTACTATTATTTACCTAACTACCGACATGTTTCGGGAGCACAGAGTTTCATAATCATGGTCAGACCATGATTAAGAGATTGTGCTCTCCAAACATATCGATAGTTATATGAAATAATAGTAATATAAGTACATATTATTTCTGATAAAGTTTTAACGTTTTTTTAAAAACAAAGGAGAACATTGGAGTCGAGCATTCGAAAAAAACTTGGCTTGCGTTGCTTCTTGTAAGGGGTGGGTCAGAGTTGTAGAGTGGGCAATAGAAAGGAGGTAGAGAAAAAACGGAAAGTAAAGGGAGGAGAGTGGTCTTAGTCTAAATAAGGGGGGAAACATTGGTAAAACAAGGACCGAGACGAATGGGAACCGCGGCTGAGGAGTGAGAGGAGGCCGTATGAGGAGATAACGAGAAGTACGATCGGAAAATAGAGAAGTATATATGACCGAACGACTGCTCGAGGGTAGAAGAACTATGTCTGAGGTTGGGAAATTGTCGGAGAAAGGACCATATTGAGGATGACTGACCGAGCTTAATTTTAGAACACAGAATGCGTTTCGAATTTTCCATAATCACGCGAATGTGTCCAGTGCGCATATTTCATTTGCGTGCACGTTCCGGGGACACATTTGATGTACTACTCGTCGCGATATTACGGTGGCAACGACACGAAACAGAAATATCAAAAACATCGTTAGCGCTAATAACTTCGTAGTTTGTTTACCACTTTTTCATTTCTAACATTCAAACACACAAAAAAAAACAAAACAAAAAACATACACACACTTGAAACTGTCGTCTTTAAGAGAACATTAATATTCTCGGTATTTGTGCCTGAAATGGAAACCCTTCGCTAACTTTTTCCAGTTATTAAGAAAACTGCCGTGCATGTGACAAACGGCTCTCCTCTTTTTACAGGCGGTTATAATGTCGTAACCGCAAACCGAACTGTGCGCCAATAATGAATGGTAGAATTCGGCCCGATGCTCACATCTATGACATCTTTTTGTTGGAGTTGGATCCGTCGATAGTGATTATTTCAATTGAGTTTGATTCACAGAAAATTCAAAACTCCTCCTTCGAGTCTTAATAAATGAATAGGTAAACAAATAAACAGGATAATCGATAGAAATATAGAAACAATTAATGAAAAGTATTAATGAAGTATCTCGCCGAAACTCACAAGAAGAATAAGTAGCAAAGGTGCAAATTTACATAGCGAATTTTTGGCAATAGTTAATTCTCTGTCGGAAGTAATACTATGTCCGGTAAAATTTTAAAGAAAAATGAAACCACACACGTAAATATTATAAAAAAGTCGCTAAGAACTTAATCGATCATGAATATGGGTCAATTCAAAACTAGTCGGCTGGTACTATGCTGTTTTCGTGATTTTACTTCGGTAATTAAAGTTAAAAATAATTATCGACGATAAAGAATGATGTAAAACAAAAGCTGCTGCATGAATACGAAAAATACTGTTTGATTTACGAAAGTTTAATCCTGTGGATGTTCAAAGAAGAAAAAAAGGTAGGGGGGTTCAGCGTCTAATTTTTTTTGCGGTATTATATATAGCGTTTGTTACAAACAATAATTATTCCGATATTTGCCAAGTGCGTGTGGCGAAAAGAGTAATCTGAACTAATGTGTTTAATTTTCGTACCCCTTTAATTTCTGTGTACTCTGAAAGAGAAGAATTACGTAACAACTAATTTTACGGACATTTGCTTGACCCGTACGTAGCGATAGCTATAATGTCGGGTTAATGCAAAAAAAAAAAAGTTTCTTGTTAATATTTCGACATAAAGAAATTCGCAATATATTCCAGTCTCTGTTAGTAGTGGTTTGTTTATAAATGTTTCCCACTAACCGTCTGTGAGAAAAAAGTCAAAATCCGAAGAAACTATTAATACTATAATCAAAACATATAATGTTAGTAGCAGGAATTAATAAAAAGGACGAAGTTTACAATATAAATGAAACAATAAAAAAATTGAGTAAAAACATTCAAAACTTAGGCTTACAATTCAACATAAATAAAACCCAAGCACTACTAATAAGTAGAAAACAAGACAGGGAAGAAATGATACATTGCATTGAACAGCACTTACGCATAAAGATAAAGATAAAATAAAAATAGTAAAAGAAATAAAATACTTGGGAATAATCATAGACACAAATTTAAATTTTGGAAAACACATCGAATTCATAATAGACAAGGTTAAGATTAATTTCGAACTAAAATCACTATATTCAAATATGTTCGGTTTCAAATATAAAGATAGAATAGTATTCTATAAAGAGCCATTTTTGGATCAATAACAGAATACTACAGTATATTTTCCAGTTTTACGAGAAAAAGACAAGAATAAGCTGTTAAAATTACAAAGGAAAATATTAATAGGAACAATCTCTGGTTATCGCGCAATATCGTATACTTCAGTCAACATCATAGCAGCAATAATAATACCTATAGACACTTAAAGTTAGAAACTGTAAACCAAATCAAAACATGCAAACAAGAAGAACTAAAATTTTAGACAAAAAAAAGTTACGAAAACAGATCAATAAAATTAATTCAAGTAGTATACGACACTCTGGCAACACTCAGGTGTGATAAATCAAAAACTGGAAAAGTAACAACACGGGGAAAATAGTACCAAACTTAGAAGAAAGACTACAAATGAAACATTTTTATACCGATTATAACTTCACTCAATTTTTAACCGGACATGGAAATAATAATGGGGTGTCTATATGAAACAATTAAGAATTGCTGAATCGGACATCTGTAAAGACTGTAAAGAGGGAACAGATGATTAACATTCGATCTTTGAATGCAATAAGTTTAAAAACGAAAGAGAAAAACGGAAAATAATAAAAAAACCAATAACCGAAATACATAAAAAAAACTTTTTTAATCTGATCAGCTTTGTCAACCATGTAATGAATAACAAAACAAAACACATAAACAAATAATAACAGTAACAATCAGAAACTCTGGCTGAAAAACCGCAAGGTACAGCGGAGTAAATAAATAAATAAATAAATAAATAAAAAAAAAAAAAAAAAAAATAATCAAAACTAACGCGGCAACTGACTTCAATAAAAATATCGTGAAGAATAAACTATTTCGGACCGATTAAAACCGAAGGCGGTTATATATGTATAAGAGATAAAAGGACAAAATCAGTAAGAACAAAGTGTCAGCTGGCGCGTACTTGACCCATCATTATCCCCCCCCCCCACCGGTTGATGTTAATCAGTCGATGCGCCACTTATATTCCACAATGTTCATTTAAAATTTTCTATCAAAAGTTCTTTTATTATTTCCCAGAAGAAAGAATACAGAATTAAATTCTTCATGTATATATTATTTCGTATCGAAGAGAACTTTTTATAATTCGATATATAATATATATATATATATAATCTCCTATTAGAGGAACCTATAGGTCGATTGGGTATCATTTTTAAGAGAAAAAAAAATCAAGAAAATTTTTATCTGCCGGATTTATGTCTTTGTTTTTTTCGTATTATTGCAACGTAAAAGGAAAACTAATTTCCATTTTTTCACATTAATTTTAATTATTTCTTTCGTTTAAAATTAAGGAACATAATTCTTTGTATTTTTTTTCCTGCTTTTTATTTTAATGGGGGTAGAACAAAAAAAAAAAAAAAAAAGTTAAATAGAACGACTCGTAATATTTAACAATTGCAACGATTTCAAATTTGTCCGAGCGTATCTGCGCGGAAAAAAATTAAATTAACAGAACCGTTTGTTAAATGCGACGTTCGAATAGAAATTTTCTCTTTTAGACGCGGGAATTTTTTCCCCCCAATGTCACACGGACCCCCTGTAACACCGGTAACTTTTGGTTATCTCTTTAAACGCGCCTGCTGCAGAAGTAGTCCGAATAAACATTTAGAACTGCGATTTCCCAGTGAACTTCTGACTCGCTCTGGAAACTGGGTGGTTTCCCAGGCCGTTATTGTGAAATTGCCGTGCGTTTTCCGTACATCCACCTTATAACGTAATGAGGGAAGAATATTTAATAGGGTTATTATAACTGATATAAACAATTCGCAAACTTAATTTACAAAATAAACGGAGACTAGAGCGTGTCGGTTTCGCGTATTTTGAAAAATCCGAAAATCCGCTGAACACTTTTAATCGCAGAAAACGGTTACATTGAGAATAATATACGAAACCGAAATAATTAAGCTTCCGCGGAAAATATTTTTACATTAATAAATCTAAAGGAAAGTTAATAGATCAGCAATTAATAAATAATCCACTATTCAACAATTTACTACTCATTTATTTATTTCATTTTACGGTTATCATTATTAACATCTTGATTTACACACTCGTATTAATTACCGACTTGTTTTAATATTAATTTTGTTTGCGAAAAAATTAATAAGTTCCAATTTCCTAACCTCGATGTGATTGTGGTTCTACGTGACCGGAGGGAACTACTAGTCGATAATTTAAATGTGTTTGCGAATTATTTTGTTATTAATATATATCGTGTGTCAAAAAGACGCTGTTTCCCATAGTAAGTTGTTACGAAGACAAAGAATTATTTGTATATTTATATTAATTACAGCAACGTTCAACAGGACATAATTTTAGTAGAAATGCGTCAAGCCGGAAGTCTCGTGCAGTACCGATCTCGTATAATTCCGAGCCTTGATGATTTTCTAAAAAGTTAAGCTTCAGAAATGTTCAGTGTCCTGCTGGCGTCAAATCTTAGTTGCATAAAACTTTCTCTGGGAAAAAAAACGAAAATAATAGTAAAAGAAAAATTCATCAAAAAAGCTGTAGCCCCAACAATGTCGCAAGTAGAGAAGTAAGTCGACATTTCGTCAATCTAAGAGATACATTGATTAACATTTTCCGCGACTATTACCTTTGCAGAACAAAAATAATGCGAGCAATTTTATTAACTGTAGTGGCGTGTGTCATAAAAACCGCGCATTTTGACACACACACACACACACTTCTGCGATGGATTTTCTCTTAGAATATCAAAGAATGGGGTGCATTTCAAAAAAAGATTTTCTATGTCTTTGTATTCTTGTTTCTTTATTATTCTTTTCTTTTTAAACCGTTATTCTCATTAGAATTCAAGATCGCATTATTAAATAAAGCGCGCGTATCACAATTTTAGGAAAATTAAATACAAAAATTCTAACCTATCTTGAAAATAGAACGAACTATTTTTTACGATTTCGTTTTTCGTGCTAGAAATCCGTTCGTATTAGCGAATGAAAACGTTGAATGCGATCATCGGGAGAACCGATTTCATATTCCGAGTATTTCAATTTTTTAAGTGAAATGAAAACAAAGTTTTATCGAAAAAAAGTAATAAAATTATATTCATACGGAGCAGAAATGGATTTTGTACAATTTGTAATAGTTCATCTAATTAAATATACGTAATTTTGTGTTTCCAAATATGATCATCAGTACGAGTATAATACACACACACACACACACACACACACATGTGTAAACACTGAGAAAACGTCGATAATTAATGTCACGGGTAATAGTAAAAATGCCATTTTCTAGATTCTCATTATTTTTCAGTAATTTCGCAGTACTCGATTTTCCTGATTAACGTAGTTGTAGCGAGTTCGATTCGGGAAATTGAAGTCCGTGACATAATTTGACGTTAATGTTAGAAAAAGATTATACTGCTAGGGGAGGAGTTTTAGAATAAAGCAACACCTATTAAAAAAAAAAAAAAAAAAAAAGCATCAGGTAGAATAAGGAAAAATACACACGCACCTTTTCACCGAACTTTTTTTACCAGTAAAAATTTTCAATGACCACCTTTTAAAAAACGTATTTTTGTTAAAAAAGTTTCACGCGAACACTTACGCACATCGTATTATGTCGGGAGCCGTACGTTCGATTATCTGCCTACCTTCGGAACAGTTTAAAATCCGGGTAGGAGGTTGGTGCGGTATTTAATCGGACAGAATATTGACCATGCGAGGAGGTGATGCTACTCGAATTAATTGTAGGAGATGATATATTTTTGCCGGCTAGCATGTGTTTATAGATTTTAACGGCGTGCGCGTCATCGCCCTAAAAGAAGTACTCGGCGTCGTATTATCGATAGGGGATTGATTGTATGGTGTGAAAATCTTCGGAAACCCATACGGCACCGGGGATAAATTATTTCGATTTTTGCGGCCAACTAAAAAGAGTAAACTTTTCATTCGCGAGGAGCGGGGGGCAAGTGAGTAGAAAATGAACAAAAGGAATATGTAAAAGGTCAGAGAATTCCGAGAAAACGTAACAAATTACCCGGGACGCGTTTAAACATTAATTTTCACTTCTGAAATCGGATCCGCGATATCGGACAAATATCGTCCCGTGTCTCTCGGATTTAATCGCGATTCACATCTACACACACCGTTGCTGCATGATGCACGAGAGCGGAATATTACGAAGAAAAGAGCTGAAGAATAATCTGGATTTACATGGGGAATCAGCGGCCGATGCTAGCGGACCGAAGGGAATTTTCACAGCGAACACAAAACGGAGCAGTCTACTCCTTCGGGGAAACGTAATAAAATGTATAATAATAAATACGCCGTCGTTTACGGGTTTATTGTTATCGTTAACCGATCGTTTTTAAGCGACCTCCTGCGATGCTAAACATAAAAACCTCAGACCGGAGACCCGTCCTCTTCCTCCTCTTGCCCGATTACTATGTCTGCCTAGTAAAACGACAGCGACCGCTCTATTAACAATTCTTCAATCTGCAGCAGGTTTCCAGTGCGCACTGTTGCCACCTCTCGCTGTAAGTCCCCGGTTAGAAAGCAATTTGACCAGAGATATCCTCGCAGTTTGCGTTTTCCATTAGCGAGTAAAATGTAAAAAGAGACTGCACACGAATAAAATGCCAAAAGGAACATTCGCCGAGCATTCAATGCCAACATTAATAACGAGCATTTTCTTTTTTAAAATGATATTCAATCTTCGGCATGTATTAATAAAAAGTATAAATTTTTTGAAATAAATAAATTCCCCCCTTATTAACAAATACAAATATATACTATTATACTGTATGTATCAAAAATTGACTTTAATAGATTAGAATCAGAATTTCTTTAAATTGAGTGCGTTTATTTTTTAATTTTTCAAAGTTATACTTATTTTTATAATAAGCGGAATTGATTTTATATTTATAACAACATTTTGCTATTTTATAGGTTAGTAAAACGATAATTAACTGAACTTAGTTTTAATTAAAATGTGCCTTGTCGACAAAGCCACTATTATGTTCTGTTCATATTCATTGTCCGTAGTTTTATATATACCTATAAACACTGTCCATTATAAACGTCCTTGATCTGCCTCTTTGCCTTTTACCTGTAATTCTTCCTTTCATTATATATATATATATATATATTTTATAAAATTCCTAAGAGTTTCATAAAAAATATGAACACTTATTAAACTTCAAAAAAAAAAAACAAAAAAAAAAAAACTTCTTTCTTCATGTGTGTGTTTTGTCTAGAATTTTATCATTTGTTTTCTTTTCTTTCCAGGAGACGTTTTTGTCATTTGGCGCCAGATCTATGTCTCTACTGAGTTAAGTTTCTTCTTTATTCCTACCGGAGCCGTTAGGCACCGATTAACTGTACTTATACGCGTTTAATTATACTCTGTTTGTTTTTGTTCTGGTCCTAATTAACTGGCAAGATGTCGATTTAAATACTTTATCTGTGAAAGTATGATGAAAATACACACACGTAAGTATATTACGGCAGCAGAGTGGAAGAAACAACAGCGCACATACAAATACGAGACACAGTAACAACATTCTCCGAGCTAGAATTTGTTTCACTTGCAGAAATCTACGTGCATCGCGCCTTTATGAATGTAGTACGATTTTTGTAAATAACGGAAAGCAAAAAAAAAAAATTAAATATTTCGAAGTTGCCGTTGACTATCGTTTCGAAAATATTTAAAAATCGGAAGATGTGGTTTTTTCTGATCTGAAGATGGGGGGGGGGGGGGGCGTTTAATCAAAAATTTAGCACTTTTTTAAGAAATAGAGGTCATTTATTTAGACATTCGATCGGCAGCATCGAGAGGAGAAAGAACAGAAAGATGCATGCGCATTGGAAATATTAGGTTTATCGAGTAATGCAAGGAGTTCAAATAATAACACGTTCGGATATGGTCAGAAATTACCATCGACGCGGTTCCTAAAGGAAACAGTGAGTGTCGTCTTTGTAAGTGAAAAACGACGAGCCAAAAATGTTAAGAACGCATTTGGAAAGAAAAAAAAAAGGAAGAATTTCGGCAGTGTCGCGAAGGAAAGTCATAGAATAAAGAGGTAAAACGGATCGAATAAGAAAAAAAAAAAAAGGAAAGAATGAATTAAGCAAAAAATCCGATCGTCAAAAATTCAGAACTTCTTCGACTGTTAAAATTGGTGCATGTTTAACGGTTGCGTTCACATTTCCACAGCAGCACAACTCATCTAAGCCGGACTATTATAATACGATCTTGATAATCGATTTTTGAACATTTTCAGTGCGATATCTAACAACAACAACAACAACGCGAGAAACGAAAAATTTTTGGTATTTTAAAAAGTCTTTTGAACTTCAATGTTGAACACGAGAGCGTATGTCAATTACTATAACTTTACAATTATGAATCTGGTCAAATAAATAAATACAACAACCTTTTTTAATTGTGACACATTCTCGCTCCTTCGTTGTGTGCGGTTCCGGAGGATCTATCGAAACAGACTGTTTCCCGACAACTGAATCGGTGAAATAATTCAGATCCTATTTGATCGATCTCTTCACAAGCGCCGAATTTTTTTTTTTTTTACTTCTTAATGAATTGCGCGGGAAAGGTCCGCATTCAAAATCGCAATTTGAAAATGCAAAGGTCTAAAAACTTCTGAATCGGTATTTAGGGAAAAAGCGTTACAATCGAGAACGGATTAGTGTACGTTCGGACACAATCGTTTTATCACACAGTCGAAAAATTCGGCTAGGACTCCGGATTAATTAATAGGAGAGATAATTCCTTTTACTATTCCGAGACTCTGCGAGCCATTTAAGGTCTCTGCCGGTCGCCCGCTCGCCTGCCGCTGACGAATAATTTCCGACCAAGGGAAGAAGCTGTGTTTTGGATCACTGCATCCATATTATTAATCTACCATTAAAGCCAAAATTTTCAGTAAACGTTATTTCGTAACTAGGTTAAATTAGGCGCAGTGTGATAAGACACTATCCCCCTTTTTGTTCTTTATAATAAATACAACTTTTTTCACCGTTCCTCCATTAAGAACTGACCGGGGGTGGGGGACTAAAAAAGGGTCAGAGCAACATAACAACACGAGTCACTAAATTTAATTTCGCCTCCCCAGAGACGTTAATTCGCGATAAATAAATAATACGTGTAAAACCGTTACATATCTCTGGAATTTTAATAAAATTTTTTAATATATCAGCGAGACGATTCGATTATGGCATTCTGTTGAGGAAATTTTAAGCATCGACGTTCTAATGGTATTTAATCTTTTCTTTTTTTTCTTTTTTTTTTTTAGCGGTAAATCAAAATTACGCAGCGTGAAATTAGAGAAAATTTTGACGTAATTTTGGGCGAAAAGCGCGAACGTTCAATTAAAAAAAAGACAAGCGACATCTATGACGAAAGCAAGAGTAGCCGCCAAAATGTAAAACAAAAAAAAAAAAAAGAAAAATCCGTTTAATTTGACTTGTAAAAAATATGTAACAAATTATACGAAAGAATTTTTCGCTTTTCATTAAACACGTAATGAAAAGTGCTTCGCATAACAAACTGTTTTTGTTTTTTTTTTCTTTATATTGTCTTCTAAACATTTTTTTCTTCTTTCTTCCAAGTGTTCAACGTTAGTTGTCAAGTATTAAACAGGAAATAGGTGTATTACGCGTATACCTTAATCGCAATTAAATCAGTGTTATTAGAAAAAGCACAATTTCACACGTTCGTCATTCCGATGGTCACCTTTTTCCTCACGTCGAAAATTATTGGTATTACTTTAACTTACTAAAGTCAGCCACCATGCTTCTTTATCCTTACGTGTGACCGAAATCTGCCGGGGGTCATTTCGCTCCGAATAGGCACACTTTCAAATTTCGCAACACCAGGCGCGGCTACCGAACAGTTTTCCTCCTACGCTGGACTTGGGGACATTCTACGGTTTGCCGCAGATTACCCCCGCACTCGATGAAATTCGTACCAGATATATGGGGGGGGGCGGGCAAAAGCTGTATCGCGATCACCAATGTGACCCTTATAAAAGATCGCCTGACCGGTGAACGTGTACCCCGAATGTGAACGCGAGCAACAAATTCGCGGGGCTGGCAACTGCGACGATGGCGCAGACACGGGGCAGCGAGAAAACCGCGGTAAATTATACAACCGGACTAGCTGAAGCTGCGAATTCGAATGCCATATTCATTCGGTTTCGCCGTTTTCGTACTGAATTACATTAATTACGCATTAATTACACATTAATTACCGGTTAATTACTTTGCAACTGTACCGCCGTTCGGCTCATCCCAATTTCGCGTTTTGCAGGGATCCTGTATTTATTCGCTTATTTTACATTTATTCATTTAACACCGGCAGCAACGTGTAAAAAGTACATCCAAAGACTAGGGTTGCGCGAGAAAGGAAATCTCATATTACCAGTAAAATATTCCAGCCTAGTATAAGAGTTGCATGATGTCAATTACACTTCAAGCAATTCTTAATATTATTTATTATTATTATTATTGTTATTATTATTATTATTATTATTATGTTATTATGCACACGATATTTAGATCAAACACCGGTCTCGTCCACAGAGTGTGGTAGCACCGCAATAACTAGTATACAACTATTAGCGTTATCGCATTATGTGCATTTGCGAGTGCAACCGGAATATCGGCAGCTAAAAGAGCAAACTGGTCTTGCAACTGGTACGACAGGCGATCTAACCGTAGTTTTTCGTGATATAAATCTTGCCGTCAAATCTAGGCAACATATGCTCGCCTTTGCATATGCACGCATGTACGGGTGACGTGCCGAGATTTTTTAACTCCACACACTATTAATCTGCACGCACATGGCCTTATCTCGTCCACTTCTCACTGCGAGAATAAGCGTCTGCAGATAGCGACACCGCGCCACGAATTAAATATTTCCTAATATATATTCGAGCCGTGTGAAACGAAACATAAATTTTCGGTTATACTGGGCAGTATTGTTACTCGAAAAAAATTCTAACGGAAATTTAATAATCTTGAATTTTTCCAGTTTCGCCGTGCCGGCATGTTATTTTTCCTTTCCCTTCTCCGCCTTCAACGGGGGATTCTCGTTAAAAATGACGCGCTGAAAAAAGAGGCACACTAAAAAAAACCCTCTCCGAATACGGTGAATTTGCAGAGTAAATTTTTGCCGGCCTGTTTTTAATGCACACAGACAGTAACCGAAATAGTGTAAGACGCGCTTAGAGATTTCTTAATTGTAACAGAAATTCCATGCGCTACGTTATTTAAACTTTTCGCTATTACGCAGAATGCGAAATATATCGACAAAGTGGCAGCTGAATGGCAGTTTCGCGCAGTCATTTCTGAGTTTTAATTATTTCCACCGGATATATATTTAATTGCATCTCTGAAATCACCGTTTGTTCTTCCTTTTACTAAAGTAAGTAAAAGTAAGTCACATGCGATAAGGGGTATCATGGCATAATGATACTCTAAGCTCAGTGTGAATCAAGAATATTAGTGTGTTCCTTTCTACTTGCGATCCGCCTTTACTTTCCCCTCGATAATAATTTTCTCGTATGCAGTTCAGTGTATCAGATTACGCATATATCTGGAAGCGACTTCGATTCGAACCGAGTCAAGTCTCGAACCCGTGTTCTTTGATTCAGCTGATTAGGGCGATTTAGGTGATTTAGGAGGCAAGCACCTCAAACTACGATTACCAAAAAATAAAAAGCTGAAAGAAATCATTTGCGTGTTTACGTATATTTTAGCTGAAAAAACTCCTGCTACTCCAACGGCGAATGAAGCAAAACGATATTGAGAGCTTGTAGAATCTCGACTAACGGTCCCGAGAAATTTGTGTGTGGCTCCGCGGAAATTAAAAGAGACACCGTCACGAATCGGAAACATTCAAAGTGCATGGATGGCGCGCAGTTATCTTAGCGATAACGACACAATACGCGAACTTCACAAGGACAAAAATTATATACTTAGTAGTTCGACCGACGATACCGGTAGACGGGAATATATAATCGGCGACCGGACACGCGATAATAATAAGAGTTCTTCACCCGATTCCCGCCGAAAAAGAACAAAAAAATTCACGTTGTTTCTTCTCGTAGTTGGAAACGCGTTGCATCTCTGTGTTTCCTCGATTTTAGTCGTCGATAGATTTATCATTTCCAACGACGGTCGATGACGAAAATCGTGCTAGGAAAGACGCGGCGCTGTTTCCTCTAATCCCGCATTAGCCGAAAAGCGGGCTATTTCCGTATCTGAAGGTAACCGAAAAAAATAAAAAACAGGTTCATTTACCCCGGTCACGCAGGCATTTTGTTTAAAAGTGCCCGGACTGTGTCGACAAACTCTAAAAGTTTCGCGCGTTTACCACCCTGCATAATATTATTTTAAGAGACGACCCTTAGTCGGTAAATAATAAGAGTTCCATTATTTGTCGGATACAAGACAACAACGCTTATAGGAACGTCGTCGGAATCGAATTATAGAAACTCGAAACGAAAGCGAAATTAGTTTTTATCCCAGAGGCATTATTAAAATTTCGTTTTTTTTTTTTCGAGCAACTACGATGCGACATTATCAATTTAGTCGGTTACATTAATCAATAATTACTTTATAAAACTGATTAATTTAAGATGAGAGATTACTCGCATTAGAGTGTGTGTCGGTCAGCACGTACAATTCACGTTCGATATTTCAAGTCAGCCAAAACACGATTACACTTTACACTTGAAATTACTTAAAACAAAGAAACAAAAAAAAACAACGAATGTTCCTCCTCTACGAAGATCCGTAAACATTCGATACTCTTTTCTAGTTCATCCGTGAGTACGTCATCATTAAGCCCATTGTCCTACGTAAGGACGTGGTGGGATTATATTCCTTTTACCGTTTCCTTCCATTTATTTCGATCCATTGCTACGTGAAATGCTTCTGACAACTTGTACCCAGTTAGTGTATTTACTTGATCAGCCCAACGTAGTGGGCATCTTCAAATGTTTCATAATATTTTCGTAATTTAAATGAATTCCCGCAAGTTAATTTTTTACATTTCGTTTTTTGTATTAATATATATATATATTTATATAGAACGGTATGGACAATTATATGATTAAATAGCAATATCCAAAAAAAAAAATAAACGGATCAAAAAGTTTTAAGATTTCAGTCGGTAACAACCTGATTTCCTTATTATATACGTATGAAAAAAAAAATAAATAAAAAAAAAAAAAGCACACAACTATATAACAGAAAGAGCGACAGAGCAGTTTGCTGCTAGTTCAAAATTTTACTGACTGACCTTTTCTAAAAGAAAATTTATATATATATATATATATATATATATATATATATATATATATATATATCTATCTACGTATGACTTGTCTCGTTCCGATAATACCTAATCTGAAATTGAATTATTAAGTGAGCGAAAGTCCAAGTAGAAAAGAAATGGGCTCCGTATTCTCATCAGATCCGTTAGAATCTTAAGTACATTATGAAAAGCTTAATCATACGATCCCCGACGCTCTGCCAAAGGTATAGGACTTACTGTATAGATAGATAGATGCATATGTAGTTTTTAATAGAATAAATGAAAGAATTTATAGAAAACAAAAATCATATATAACATTTGGAATTGTGTAACCAACGCAGCCATCATCTATATAGATACAGTTGGAGTAGGTGATTTAATTTATTAGGCATCGTAAAATTTAAGATTGTCTAAACGGAATCCGGTTTATTCGGCAATAACTGGTGTAGCGTAGGTTTGCTAACAAAACGCCGTCATGAAAGGTACTCGACAGTTGGGGTGAGATCGGGTAGCCACAAAGCGAGCTCATCGAGGAGAGCCTACTCAGAAGATATAATCGCGGAGTATCGCTACGTACCTTAACCACAACCTGGATAGGATCGAGAATTCTGTCGGTGAGATAATGTTCAAAAATTCTCGACTACAATCTAACGTTGCAGTGTTCTTAACGTTTTTCGAAAAACAATAATTAGCAAAAAAAGAACACGCTTTTAATCATTGTACGTAACTTTCCGGAACGAACAAAATGGCATTTATTACGTCCCTTTTATTTCTGCACCAGTCTGAACTAATGAAGTTTATAAATTGTTCAGTCTGCCTCAGTAGTGACAGACGTAAAGGGGAAAAAAAGGTTATGTCATTAAAAAAAAAGAAAAAAAAAAGCAATTGCGTATAGAACATGAAAAAAAAAGAGTTAGTGAAAATTCGACCGAAAGATAAATATGTACTCTCGATGATGCTGGCTTAAACGGGAAAAATGAGTGTAAAACAACCGCATTAGTTTTGCGGCCGTCTGTAGTGTTGGCACGTAGACTGCGCTAATACAGAGCCTATTATTGCACAGTTTTGTTCAATATTTACTCCGGACAGTATGCCTAGACAAGGAACTATTCTATAAATGTTACGTGTAATTTTGCAACTCCTAGATAATCTGTAATTTCCGAATATTACCGCGTTTCACGTAGTCGAGGCTAGATTTAAATCGCTCGCAAATGTCTACGAAGTAAAAGCTATAAGAACTTTTTCGTCAAAAGCAGCAGATTCGATTCCCACTCACCATAAACCGCAGTCGACGCCGAAACTTAAACGAATCATTTCGGAAGTTTAACTGAAATTCTGTTACAAGCGGGACTTTCCTGAAACGAGTACCGTTACGAAGCCTCTAAAATTTATATAAATCTGCGTGTTTTTTTTTATCGCGTTATCAATATCTTATTATTATCGGCGAAAGTGATTTCCGATTGAAACTAAAAAGCTACAACAATGAACGCACTACCGGGATGAACGTTCGCGTCGATTAGACCGCTAAAAATCTTTCCCGGTACAGAATGACCGAAGCAGAAACAGCCAGAGATCACTATGGAATTGTTAAAAATGAAAAATATGATCTAGTGACAGTGAAATAATTCTAGATAATGCATTGTCCCCTCTGCACGTTTTTTTTCCTTCCTTCACAGGCACCCACATTCCCCGATACGAAACCGGTTCGGCATCACCCTCGTCTATTACCGCATATCTGCGTATAGGTGAGCATGTATATACACGTACATACATATTATATATACATATATACATATATATATATATATATATGTATAATATATACGTGTATATCCACACATTATGTAAACATACTTCATCAACGTTATCATGCTCTCGGTTCGTGAAGGCTAAAAGTAATAACTGCCGGGCCTTTCTTACATCCTGTATCGTCGCGGTCGTCGTCGTCGTCGTTATTGTCGTGCAATAATAGATCATCATCGTGTACAATCGTAAAAAAGGAGTAGGCTTCGTTGAGGCATTACCGGAGGTGGGTTATTGTGCGCCTGTGTGTGTCGAGTGCTGTCTGCCGTACCGCATGCGATGCTCCGGACAGATCGTAGATATGAAGACAACTGGTTTCAAGCGATGTTAAAATAATGTCCAAGTTCAAATAAACGATAATAAAATAACGATTACGACACAATATCACCAGCAAGGGACACGAAGATGACTGGAAGAGGGCAATACAGTTTTACAGTTTTATAGTTCACCGTGTTGTTACAGAAAGAGTCGCACCACTTACTCCATGACCCGATGGAGCTCCGGCAGTCGACACCACGCACTCGCCGCAGCCATCAAGAGCAACTCTTACGGATTGCCAGAACAGCTTTTAGCCCGCGCATCCACGTTCGCCCAGCTTTATTACCGCACCGATGCGGCCAACCAAATTAACGCTTCTTCAACCAAATCCCGAGTGAAAATTACGCACTCTGGAATCTTTCGATAGGCCGCTAACGATTTTAATACCGTCCAACGACACGCATCCGAATTTATACAAAATTATTTACGGTCCGTTTGAAAGGCATCCGCTCGCTACCACAAACCCCGGACAGATTTTTTTCTAGCTTTTGTGTCTTCCGCGTAGAGAGTTCGCTTTTCAACTGATTCACTCGCCTCCAACATCTGAACTGCTTATCTAGCACGCAAGTTCACTCACCGCTACTCCGTTTAGACTTGTGTGTGTGTGTGTGTGTGTGTGTGTGTGTGTGTGTGTGTGTTGCGAGGAACTTTTTTTGAAATGTGTTCACGAGACTTTTCCAGCTTGTCTGGATTTTTTCAACTTCTGAAACCCGAATAGACGAAATCCGCACTAATTCCGATATATTTCGTAACACGTTTCAACCCCGCGCTCTGTAATCAGACTGCCGGTATGACTTCAACATGTTTACTTCTTCTCGTTATAAAATCAATAACTAAATCTGTCCTATTCTCGAATGCTATAACAAAATCTAGTGCGAAATTGTACGAAAAGTAAATGTACACGAGATCACGGAGTTTTGCAGTGATTTCGAATATTCTCGAGTAAAAGCGCATCGGGCGGGCATTTCCGCGTGCCCTTCAAATTCCCGCGTTATACCGCGCAATTATTCGAATAAAACTGTTCCAAGCTGAAACAGCCTCGAGAGACGTCGTCCGATGCTATAGGGGGAAAACAAAAAAAAGAGTAGATCTTTCATAACCTCCTACCAGCGACCGACCGGGTTAAATATTATTATCGGGGAACGGCGAATTAGTAAAGCTTTTTGGATAATTATTTTTTTGTACGATGCGCCGCGATGGATGCTCAGCGCGTTTATTTCTTTCCCCTTTTTAAACACTTTTACTCACCGTGCTGCGTAAATTACAACGCACATTGTGTTTAAACAGGCCGAGTTAAGCCACTCGTCCTGAACAAGCCTGGGGCACCGCTGGTCGGAATATTTGTCAGAAAACCTTTCCCATACTTCGCTCGGTGGTTGTGTTCGTAACGAGCAGAACTTTGAGCAAGTACGGTGCGGGACCGTGCGACAAATAGACTAAAGATTTGTCAACCACTATACACGTCTGCGGCACAATTCATTCGAGCGACCTTTTTCCTTGTTTATTCATTTATTTATTTTTTCCCAAAAATGTTTCATCCTATTGTTCTACTCGGAAGGCTCCATGGAATGAGGCAGATAATGGCAGATTGTCGTTCACTTTAATTATAAACATACATATACATATACAAAGACACACACATATATATTAATTCTTAGGCCGGCCCTCATTAGAAAAAATGTCCCAAAAAAAATTGTCCCAATTTTATGTAACGTTTGTTATATTTTAACGCTTCAAACTTTTCCACATAAGTCGTTTTCGAATTTTCGAACCAAAAGGCGCGTATCACCTATAAATGTGGAAAATTCGTCGCTATTGCACAGTTCATCGTCCCATTTTCGTTTCCGCAATTCACGTTTGCTTTCGGTGGCGGTTTTCGTTTTTGCAAACACATAATGAATATTACTGCGCAGATTGATGAATAAGAAGTTCCACCATATAAGGAGAAGCATGTAAAATTGCTAATTTAATAATATCATGGAAACTCAAAAAAAGTATTATCTATATGTGTTGTAGTATGTTAAGTTGTTTCGGTAGATTAATAATATGGGATAAATTATTGGTTGTATTTTTTTTTTTTTTATTATATAAAATTGAAACATTTATTCGTTATAAAATCTAATGGGGGCCGGTCTAAGAATTACGTTGCAAATTTCGATCATTTTATACAAAGTATAAAAGAGAAAAAGACAGAAATGTAAGCAAGAGGAGTCAAGGGGCAAAGCCCCTTGAAAATGACCAAGCATATATATATATATATATGTATATATTTTTTTTGTTTTGGGGGGGGGGGTTTGTCTACAAGGGCATTGACCCAAGAACAAAGAAAAAAGGACGCAAGATACTCATATCTTTACACGATCAGAGATAGCCGACAAAAAAGAATCAAGAGCCTGGACAACAGAAGGAGAAGGAAAGGAAAGAATGAACGAAGCACTGTATGGAGTGGGAATACCGATTTGTTAAAGGGAGGAGAGTAGAAAGCAGCTTGATCGGTTACAAAAGATGAACATCCGAACATAATGTGATCGGGATCATACAATATATATATATATATATACAGGGTGTTTTGACATTCTAAAACTAAGTCAGGAAATTTGTTTCACGCTATAAAACTCGTCAAAATGAACAAAAAGCTCCTGAGGGAAAAATCATTCATGCTAACAATTTATTAGTTATAATTAATTTAATTAATTCATGGTAATAAAAAAATACATTTTTTTTTTTTTTTTGATTCAACATGTTTTGAAATAAAATAAACATTGAAAAGAAGTAAAATATGTATTAAATGTAGTTTCGTAAGTGTATAATTAATTAGGTAAAAATTCAGGGCCGCAAACAACGTTACGCCAAGAGCTGAATTCTTGGTACAGCATAAAGGTCAACATATTGTGTATTTGCTCTAGGCCATTGACAAATCATTCTTGACTGTACATTTAATACGTATTTTAATTTCAATATTTATTTTCTTTTTATTTTACAAAATATCGATTTAAAAAAAAAACATATTTTTTTATTTAAATTAAATAATTAAATAAATTATAACTAATTAATTGTTCGCCCAAATGTTTTCCCTCGCGACTGTTTTGTTCATTATGACGAGTTCTATAGCGTAAAACAAATTTCCTCAATTAGTTTCAAAACACCTTGTATATATGATACATATATATATATATATATGAATCTCTCAATTTGCCTGGCCTGCACGGGAGATTAGGCTAACTTATTCCGCTAGGGATTACCTGGGCATATCGTGATTGTGTGATATATATTTACATATATATTATCATTACGCGTATTTTAAAATAAGAGCGCAAATTTTGAATTCTATTCAAAATGTTCTTTTCAATTCCGCACACAACAATTTTGGTCATCACTAGTAAGTTAGTATCTAGATCGAAAAAAAGTCATATCGCTCGCAGTCATGATTTGAGCAGATTTCTTCTCGATTATTGCGTTTCTGAGCTGGAGAATTCGATGTTTTATTTATTTATTTATATGTTTTTTTTTTACGTCTGCGGTTACATTAGCGAATAGATAACGCGCTGTTATTATTATTGAAAGATCAGCGTGACTAGTCGCAGAATTCATTTCCGATAGTTTACATAAGTTCAAAACCTGTCCAATTTAATCTAACTTTATAGATTTCCCGATGACTCTATTCGCCAACTGAACGAGTCAATATTTAGCCACCCGATTTAGTAATAGCGTTCATTCGGTTCGTACGACCGTCGTCTCTGGTAGAATTTCATTGTATATCGTTTCAGATAGCCGCCGTCAAAACTGAAAGGCGACCTGAACCGTTCATTCCTTTATTTTCTCCACTCACAGAACGGACGGGACCTTTGCTTCTAAAACTTGGCCGCTCGCACCGCACATCGACAAGAGTCGTTGCAGATGAACGTCTCCATTAGTGTACACTGCGAAAGTGTGTACAACACCTTCGAGAAAGGGAAAAGAAAAAAAAAAAACATTTCTGATACGCGCCTAGAACGCGGCTCATTTTTATTATTAAATCAATTAACGGCGACTGGTTTCGATTAATTTTAACGCTAGCGAGCATTAATTTTGAATCGTTTAACCGGCAACCGCACAAATCCGTTAAGTATTTTCATTTCCCGGCGCGCTGACATCGTCATGCCAGTTTTTCCTTCGTGCTTTTATTTGATTAATTCCGATTAAGCACGGAGTTGTTTCGAATTTATTAAACGGTTCAGCTTATCATTTAATGTCCGGAACTCCTTTAAAAGAACTTTTGATATTTGTGAGACGATGTTTACTGAGCGCTAAAATTAAACGAACCCTCTGTTGATTGATTTAATAATAAAAATGGCCGACGTTCTAGGCGCGTATGCTCTATGTGCCGATTAACTAAACTTCTCGAATAGAAACGAAAAAAGAAAATGTAACTTTTAGTAAATAATGGTCGAGCTTTTAAAAAGGAAAAAATGCGCGAGTGTTTTATTAACATACACCCTGTCAAGAAAGTATCGGGAATTGTTAAATAAAACGAACAATTTTTAATTTTCATCCAAATTTATTTTGTCACCTTCAAAATAACATCCATTCGAAGCGATGCACATATGCCTACGCTTTTTCCACTCGGCAAAGCACTTCTGATAGGCGGTTTCCGGGATGGCCTTTAGCTCTCGCGTCGCATTCGTCTTGATGTCATCAATCGATTCGAAGCGCATTCCCCGTAGCGGAAATTTGAGTTTTGAGAATAGGAAGAAGTCGCAGGGTGCTAAATCTGGTGAATACGGCGGTTGTTCGATGATATTTACCGAGTGTTTGGCCAAAAACTCATTCACAATTATGGCTTTGTGAGACGGCGCATTATCGTGATGGAGAATCCAAGAATTGTCGACCCACAAATCGTTACGTTTACGACGGATAGCCTCTCTCAAACGTCTCAAAACACTTAAGTAAAACTCTTTGGTGACTGTCTGTCCGGCTGGCACATATTCATAGTGTACCACGCCTCGAATATCGAAGAAAACAATCAACATGATCTTCACTTTCGATCGGCTTTGGCGAGGTTTTTTCGGCTTTGGCGCGCCAATTGGCCGCCATTCGGACGATTGCTGGTTCGTAAGCGTGTCGTACTCGTACACCCATGTCTCGTCATCAGTAATTATCTTTTCCAAGAAGGTAGGATCCAAATTGGCTCGATCCAGCATGTCTGCAGCTACCTGTTCTCGGTACTTTTTTTGAAAGAAATTCAGGTCTTTCGGAACAAGCCGAGCCGCAACGCGTTGCATACCCAATTTTTCGTGCACAATCGTACGTACGCTCTCGTGTGACATGCCCAATCCATGAGCCATCTCTCTCAAGCTCACATGACAATTTTCAGCAACGATTTCCTTGATTTTATCGACGTTATCATCGGTCACACTCGTTGAAGGCCGTCCAGAGCGAGGCATGTCTTCGACCGTCTCCCGACCATCCTTGAACGCTCTGTACCACTCGTAAACCCGCGTTTTTGATAAAGCAGATTCACCAAAAGCCTTCTGTAACATTTTCAGTGTATCGGCACAAGAAATTTCGTTCGAAACACAGAATTTAACACAAGTACGTTGTTCAATATTTTCACTCATTGTAAAACTTCGACAAAACACTTCAAGGTCGACTGATTTTAACAGCTGCTGTAAACACACTGGTTGACAGATCGCGCTAAAAATAGGCATCATAATACAAAACAGTTGTACCAACCTGGAAAAAAAAAATTATCTGCCTAGCTATTACCCGGGAGATTTAAATTGACAATTCCCGATACTTTCTTGACAGGGTGTATTTCAGATTAGTCGAAGAAAAATCCAGATATTGGTGTCTAAACTTCGTTAAGGATGAAAATAAAGGAAGAGTTTATTGAGTTAAAAGAACGATGAAGTAACGTTTTAAGAGAGTACCGTAATAAGGTTTTTAATATTTCACGAATACTTAATAGTACACTTTTGTGTAATTCACGTTAAGAAACACTTGTGCAATTTCGGGTAAATTGTAGTTCGTAATAACGTACAGTGCCCGAATACTCTTCAAACCCTCACTGTTGTTTTAGTTAAGGGGTGATGTTTCGTTCAGGTAGTAGTTCGAATGCCGCTGCTGCACGCTGAAAATATATTATTATGTGCAGATCAATTCCCCTCTATGAAAATTAAAAAAAAAAAAAAAAAAAAAAACAAAAAAAACAACGCATCGTGACTGCTGGTGGAGAATTTGTTTCATTAATGAAGTAAATCAACGGTCGGGTTATTATTTATCTTAATTTTTTTCTTTTTTTAGACATTTTCGTAGTTTATACCAAATTAGAAAAAAAAAACCGAAGAAACTTCGGTCTGCTAGCAGACCTATAGAAAATTATTCAGATTTTTAGGAACTCTTTCTGCTCGTAATATTGTTCTTCTTTCCTTAGATGACACTCGTTATAGGCTTAAATCCTATTCTTTTTCATTTTCTAATCCTGCCTCCTTTTATCTCTCTATTCGTATTCAACCATCTCTTCAACTTCATCCATGGTTTTCTCAATACACTTGCTCCCTCTTTAACGTTCTACAATCTCTGCCATTTGTCACCTTCGCTTTAACCACAGTTTCTCTCCCGCATCATTTTCACGGTTTTCGTCTACGTCTACTCCATTTTGTTCTTTTCATTCCCCTTCTAATTATTTTCTTTGCGGCTCTGATATCTATATTTTATTTGAATGCGCGGCCTTTCCTAACGGACAATCGTGCTTCTACTCTTTTCTGTTAAAACTCGGTATTCCTACTCCCCTTATCGGTGCTTCTTACATTCTCTCATTTCCTTCTGCTTCTGTTTTATTTTTATTCTCTATCCTCAAACGTTTACGAATATACTTTCTTCCGATTTCTTGGGCTAATGTCATAAGCCTATTAGAAAAAATAAAAAAATTTAACCACACCACTTAACCAGGCCCGCCTTTCTTAACATACCATACGACTGCATACTTGCCAGACACGTTTACCAACGTTTTAAAAAAACTAACGGGAAGAATCGGACTAATACAGCCCGCACAATTAAAAGATTCCCGTTACTTTTTAAACATACTTGTGCAGTTCATTTGCGTCTTTAACTGTCTATCATCAATTAAATCCGGTGAGTTAAATAGCTGTAAATTTTCATTAAACTTCTTCTAGCAACTCCTCGATGATCATTTCCCTAATACGAGTATATTACACTTGCACCGTCCGAGCAAATCTCCCCGATAATAATTTCGTGTAGTCTTCATTAAAACCCGGTTCCATCACCTAACACACTACCTTCTTCTTCTTCTTCTTCTTCTTCTTTTGTCTTATCCCTGTAGCGAACGTTGACGACCAATGTGTTCAATGATTTCCTATTACGCTCCACTTCCATTAGTTCCCTAATATATTGTTGATGCCCATCCAGCTTTTTATGTTGTCTATCAAAGAGACATTCTCGGTTGAAGAAAATTTTCGGATACAACTTTTCAGCGGGAACCGTAAAATGTTCACTAAAATGTATACACTCTTCACTACAGATATTACAACGCGAGAAATAATTTTTATAAGAATTTTGTAAATGCGTAAAACATTAAATATACCCGATATTTTGTATTAGTAATGAACATGTATTTGTATGACTATGGTAAATATAATTAAAAATTATATATTTTTCTTCGAGGTTATTTGTAAGTGAAAAGTAAACATGTAAACATATACATATATATATATATATATATATATATATATATGTATATATTGTATGTATGTAGGCATCACACTTTCCTTGCCTGGGAGTTAAAAAAATAATAAAATACGTTTGCGGCGTGTATACATTTTCGCATTAATCTGAGAAAATAATCGCTGCTTTCAAATTGCAACTGAATAGACCTTCGTTGCCCATGCGAATCTCACGAGACATGTTTATCGACTAGCGCGTACGGAGTGTGTTTAAATTATGTCATTTGACCGGGAATTTCCTTAAAATATTTCTTTTCGAAATCGTGGCAGCGACCACGTACTTTCCGAACGTCTCAGTCACGTTAAGTTACCTATTTTTTGATCACACGATTAGTCCTCTGTTAGAAGCGCGCACTAAATTATTTTAAGGAAATATTAAGGAATTTGAAGAAATTTTAAGGAATAATAAGAACAGTTAAATAGATAGTTTGTTTTTTTTTGGGGGGTCCCAGCGCGCAAGTAAAATGTGAAATTTTTGGAAGTTCCAATGTACGCAGCGAGAGATATTCTATCTGGACGAGACAGTGTGACCTAACCAACTACGCCACGCGACTAGGTTTCTCGGAGAATACTTCATAAAAGTTCACGTAAATTTTTTTTAGTACTAGGTTCGTCAACCTTGGCACAATGATAATTTTTTCAACTTTTCAACGCGCGATTCGAGAAATCTCATCCACGAAACACAGCTGCTAACATAAATTTTATATTCGGATTATCTAAAAATAATAAAACCAAAAAAAAAAACAAACAAACAAACAAAAAGAAAATAAGACTTTTGTGGTTCAATTTTTCAAACCGTTACCAGAGTTATTCTTTGGCCTATGGCATTTGTTCAGGTGTAGAAAACGCGAAGGTAAACAAAGAAGAATAAAAAAAAAAAAATTGAAGGATTTACGAGGAAAACAAGTATAAAGGTTTCGGTTGAAAGAAAGAAAAACCAGGAAAAGATAGGACAGTCCATTTGAGGCGGTTCGGCTAACGACACGGATACTCTACACGTAAGAAGAAGAGCACACGTGTGAGCCACGCAAATAATAAGCAGTCAAACGCAACTGCTCCAACGAAGAAAATGACGCATTTTTAACCACAGGACGAAAGACCGGAGAGTAAAGTGACGTACTGAACAGTTAAAAGAAATAAATCGGCTCGATATGTGAAATTAACGACGGGAAATTTTTACATAAGCGAAAACAACGAAAATCGATTTTTAAATCGAGATTAATCGATAAAAAAGTAAATAAATACGTTACAAATAAAAGATAAAAATATCGTCCGGCTGCTGATAAAAAACAGGTGGTGGCGGCGTTGGTGGTAGTGGTACATCCTTTCGATTGTGTTACCTCCACCGCCTAGAGACTTTTTCTCTCCGCTATGGTATTTTCGAAGGTCGTTGAGTGTTACGTTTTTATTATTTCTATATTTCTATTTTCGAATGAGCGTTTTTTGTTTTTTTTTTTGAAAAAATTATGCGAATTTTTACTCGAAAGTTTTTAAATGAATTTTCAACGTGGAAAGAATCAAAAAGAAAAGAAAAAAAAAAACAAAAAAGGCATCTCTTTATTTGGACGAAAAAGCGACCAATTTTCAAAATCGATATATGTAAGTCGCACGTGTTAGGGCCGAATGAAAATGTAACCTCATTTCGTTCGGAATGGTTTGAAAATTTTTAATCGACTTCCAGTTCCAGGAAATAATATCATCGCAAAATTCGGCAAAAGGAACGTACACGCACGTGTTGCCTCTACTAACCGATACATCAGAAGAATCATCGCCGATAAAAATAACCGTTTTATGTCTTTTTTATTTATTCTTATCCATTTCCCAAAAAAAAAAAAAACGAACTGAATTATTAATTTTATACCATCCGTTCTTATCATATTTCCTTCAGCGATGCTTTCATCGCCGAAGCGGTTTTCTATATAGGTACACCGTATCGTCGACTGCTTGGTATTATCTATTTATATATATATATATATATATATATATATATACATTATTTTTAACGAAAAATATCGGTAATTTTTAATTTTCATTCTATTCGACAGATTTTATCAGAGAATTGTAAACAAATGTAAAACTTGAGATTTAGACTTTGCCGAATTTCATTAGTACGCACTGACACAGAACTAATTCAAAAAACCTTTCCACAATTATACAGGGAATCATACATAACACATAAGCTTAATTCTCCGTTACATTTTAAATGTATGTATTACAAAAAAAAAATAATAATAAATAAATAAATTTTCCAGTTAATTAAGTTGATCGACGCTTTATTCAGAACGTAATACTTGATTAAAATATACCATCAACAAACGTAGATTGTGAGATATTATATTATGCTTAATTTATAATAAAAAAAAAAACAAAAAAACAAAAAAAAAAAAAAAACCAGAAACGACTGGAATCTACGATCGATTAATTAAAAATTACATTCTTAATCGTAATCAAACGGATATTATTAAAAACGCATAATGTACTTCACAAAACTGAAACTTCTCCTTTTTCATTTTGATTGACAATATAAATGAGGGAAAAAAGTAACACGGGGGGGGGCTCTTTGTTTTGTTTATACTGTGTGGCGACGAATAGTGAGAGAACATGAAATTATACGCAGTACTGCGAGCGTTCGGAAAATCTTAAACACTCGTTTTAGTTCATTTATTCGCTTAAATTAATGGTCAAACGGAACTGATCTGATTCAACAGATATTAAAATCGACACATTTCAAATTATTAAGTGCGATAATTATACATGTACAAACTCGATCTTTCGGATCTGTTGATAGTGTGGATCAGCAGATTAAATATTCTTACGAATAATCATAAAAAAAGGTATATATTTTTTTCTTCATCGCATCAGTAATTGTGTCATTTCACGCGCCTAATTGTAACAGTTTTTGCTTCGCATATATCCTATTATAACACGAAATCTGTAATAATATCGTAAGCTTTTTTCATCTTTTTTTTTTTACAAATAAAATATACATATATACTATACTGTAATTTATCCTTCTACAACGTCTACAAGAGTTATGGGAAACTACAATCGGCTTTAGATGGTACGAAAAAAAAATTGCACATCGAGTGAAAGATTCGAAAAACACGAAACAAATGAAAATGCTACGAGCATACCGACGCCAATTTCGGCTAAAAATATAGGATACTTCACCCACTACGTCCAGGAAGGGGGAACGGAAAAAAAAAAAAAATTAACGATATTATTATCACCACCTTATGTATACGTAAGTAGCGATTTAAATGGATCCTCTTTCTGGGGCAGATAATGCGGAAACTCTTGCGTTCGGTAACACTTTCTTTTCTTGACGACAATGTTGCAGAAGCCGTACGTCAAACAAACTCTATCAATTATTGTGCAACCTTATTCGTGTAATATATATATATATATATATATATAATTACTTAATAATTTTTTTTTATACCTGTTTGTCAATAATTATTTTCGGCCACGCTCGAGATTTAAATCAAAAAAACCAAAACCAAACAAAACCAATCCTTTTCTTTATAAACTGGAAAAGCGATTATCCCCGATGAAAACAAAGGCACTACTGAAAGCCTTCGGCTGGAATTTTCCAAGTGACTAATTACAGCGGGTGACTTACTGAAAATTGACGACCCCTTTCGTGTTCTTGACGAAAAGATAAAAAAAAAAAAAGGCAATGCACACATCCAAAATTAAGTCAATATATAGAAAATTTAATGGAAAATTCGTGAGAAAAAAAAAGAACATAAATGAAAAACAAAATAAAATTTTAATTATACGGCGGCGAGCGGTAGAATAAAACCCCTAATGACGAAAATTAATCTGTACTTACCGCACAAGGAGACGACCGCCGCTGCAACAGCTGGAGTCATAACAATGAGCATTAGAGGTTCAAAAAAAATAAAAATAAAAGTAATATATGTATATATATTTCCGAATGCAAAAAAAAAAAAAAATAAATATTATATGTATGTATAATTATATTATTCCAACGCGATACTAAATTTTATTATTTCAAAATAATCTCGGCAAACAACAGAAAAACCATCAACCATTCGTGTATATTTATTTATTATTCGGAAGGAAAAAGAGAGAAAGAAAAAAAAATGAAAAAAAAAACCAAAATATCGTAAAGATCCTCGGTGAAAAAACTGTATAAAACACGCGAAAAACTGAACGGTGGAGCCGAGAACCGCTGGTGGTGATCAATGGTGACCGACACGATAGCAACTCTAGGAAGCTGCTAACGATAACATGACACGATCGGACGGCAAACAAGCGAGCCAAGCGAATAACGAAAATGAAATGCAGCCAGCTCGTTGCCGCTGGCCCAGCTCGACACTTACTCGCGGTGCGCCAGCAAAAGCAAAAACCCCGCCGCTGCTGCTGCTGCCGCCGCCGCCGAACAATCGCCGCATGGCTAGCTCAACAGCGTTAGCGTCGGGCACATGGCGAGCTGGGTCGGCGGGGCGGACCCGGCCGGCTGGGAAACCACATCCGATGGCGGCTACCCTCCGACCGAGTCGAACCCGCTCGACCGGCGCGCCCTCTGCCGGACAGCGCGGCAACTTCTGCGCTAGCGCCATCTGCCGTCGCGGCGCGCAACTGCAGCGGCCGTGTTCGTGTCGTCGGCGCCCGGCGTGCTTCCCTGCGGTGGTTAGTTTAGCCTGTGTAGCCTGCTTCGCGATATGCTCGTTTTTCGTGTTTTTGCTTATGTACCTTCTTCACGTTGTTTTTCGATATTGGCGGGGTCGATGTTTTGAAACATCGATGTCGGTTTTATTTTTTGTTTTCAGTTCAGTCGTTCCGTACTTTATCGCTAGAAAAATTAAATGTTTTTCAAATGCATTAATTTACTTATCAAACCGGAAAGCGTACACAATATATGTAGTACACCACAGTCGCATATTCTTAATATTCTCAATGATAAAGCTTCCGCCGCCGCCGACCGAATGTGTGTGTAACTCTGAATTTACCTCGAAACAGAGGTTGTGTGCTGTCGGAATAAATATATTGCTCTTCTACTTGTTCTCCTCTTTGCATTATACAGGTGCGAGCGTGGTTACATAGCAGACGATGGCAAATTTTAGGGTTCCTCATTATGGTGGCTGGTCGCCGCGGAAAAAATCACAAAGTGGGAGGGAAAATCATCAAATCAGATAATTGGAAAATCAGATAATTAGAAAATCATAAAATCAGATAATTAGAAAATAATAAAATCAGAAAATTAGAAAATCAGAAGATCGGAAAATCGGCTTCCCAAAATTTTATTAATAAAATCTACGCAGAGTGTATTGAAAAGATCGTCCATATTATTTTTATTAAAACAGAGAAACCATCTGTAACTAAAATAGTAGCGTAACACTATTAGTGCGATTCGAACTATTGTTTTGAAAGAGTTCGTTAAAAAAATTACTAAATGAAATTTCTCAGTTTTAATAATGGATAAAATGTCAACATTGTGTTGTTCCGCTGTGGCGCGTGGAGCAGAAAACTTATAAATAATCACGGGAGGATGGGGGGGGGGGGGGAATAAACTTATCGCGTCCGTTCGAAATTTCGGAATTATATGCTTATCAAAAATAGAGTGAGTAAACAAAAGCGATAAGTAGTAGAAATTATCCTCACGAACCTTTTTTTTCGGGTAAGCCTCATTTTCAATTGGAAAAAGTAAAAATTCTAATTAATACAGAACTATCGATATGTCGCGAACGAAAACCAAAATCGTAATGATGAAAACGTTTTTTTTTTTTTTTCGTATTTCAAACTTTTACGTGACGACAAGTATTATTCGCAATTTCTTCCTTTTTCAGCTCAAGATTTGCCCGAAAGAAAATTATTGTTATATATTTCTATCGCTTTTTTTTTTCTTTTTCTTTACTATTTGGTAAAAATATTTTAATAGAGTATGCAATGAGAATAAAAATACCAACTTTTTTTGTTTCTTTCTTTGCTCGCAATAAGCACTATCGAGTGTTACTTTCAGACTTATCACGTGTCATTAGATTTCCCCTTATCTTAACTAAACAATCTCCGACGCCCTGTTAAGGGTACCTGTAGGACTCGATTTACTTTTTTTTTTTTTAAGCTGCAATACTAGTTTTAAAAAAGTCGTGCTACTGTCGCATTTCACAGTTCAATCATCTGAGATTCGTTTAAAATTAGTTAAATGAAAGACGTTCTCGACCTTTCACGTTTTTTTTTTTTTCGTTTTCTGATGTGGCAGCAGGGGATAGAGTTTTTCGTCGGATTATGATAATTTAAATTGTATTTTACACTTTTTCCATTACCATTTTCGCCTAGTGTAGTATTACACAAGCTATCTGCGCACTACTCTTGTGAGTGGATCATACCTTTTCGCGTCAAACCTTTTCTGACGGTAGTAATCAAATCTCCGCGACGACGTTCAGAATCGAGCCGTGTCTGTTATTCCTCTTTTCGATCGGTAGTCGAATTGAACAATCTGATTTGTAAGCTAACTATTTAATTCCCGAAAATAAGAAACATTTTTACTCGAATTGTAATTAAGCGGTCTACTACGTAAATAATTCGGAGAGATTGAGATTTAGTTAAGAGTTAAAATACTCGCCTTCAAATTAATCGCTAATAACGTCAGTATTATTATACTCATTATTATTCACCGATTATTACCGATGATGCCTCTTGACCGAGCTTTACTTACAGATCAATGTATACACGGGCGAGTTTCGCAAACATTTAAAACTACGACAATAATAAGCCGAAACTTACGATATTGCAATAGACGAGTTTTCAATTTTGAAAGTGTATTCGCGTAATATTTCGAAATCATATCGCGAATAAATCTGTTTCATCACGAAATTTCAATTTACATAAGACACTAAACCTTAAATACAAGTTTGATCACTAACTCGAATAATAATAGTCTTTCATTTCCTCTAGAATCATCGATTTACCTTCCAGCCTTCTGCTAACTCGTGAATTTTTTATACATACAGGATTTGCCCGTTTAATTATTAACACAGAGCTCTGCTCTGATCTGAACAAATCGATCAATGGATTAATCAGTTTCGGAAGCTGTCATTTAGCAGTAATAAGTAGACGATAGCTACATTTTTGTATACATCGCATTGTGTTATTCGTTTTTACGTTGAAGTATTCTCGCGTTATTAGAAATATTAATGAGACAGAAGTATCAAACTAACATATAAACGACGTCCGCTAGCATATTTTGGAGTTACTGCGTAAAATCCACCGTGTACTACGTAAATAAATCGATTTTATCGCGAGATATCGGCTTTTTTTCTATTTCACCATCTAGTGAATGAACGTTTTGCCTGCTTTTTAATAATTCCTAAAATAGAAACATTCATCACATAAACATTGGTGTTTTCTCCTTTTCGAAATTGTTCGCTGCGTAGAATTTTCTCGGCGATAAGGATTAATCACTTTGTGGGCCTTAAAAACCCCTAATTCGTGAAAATCGTTCGGTTTCCGAGAACCCAGGTACACACAGATATGTATATATGTATATATGGATATATGGATACAAGTATGTTTCGCTTGTATAATATGGGATTATTAAGGCCGTTTTTTTTTCTTTTACAATACCTAAAGTATTGAGTTTTATTGTAACATATATAGATAATGTAATTTATATTATTTCGCTGTAATTGAGCCTGTTGTGAGAGGAAATTGTTATGTAGAAATTCCAAAAATTTTTGGACGTATCGAAAAAATACTCACCGTAAAGTCGTGTTATGGCGTTTATATTAAATGATCGATGGTAAACGAACTGGAGAGACTATAATTGGCGAATAGGTAACCCCGATTAATTGTAAATTTAATTAAAAGTACACTAGAATGGTAGATATACACATTGAAAACAAATTCCCAAAAACGCAATTTGCCTTTAGTAAAAGATCATCTACAAGATATAATCTGAACATATTTGACTTACACAGGCTAATTTTACAACAAAACTTTACACAATAGCAAACCTTTACAGACGTTAAAGAAGAGCCTGTGACAACATTATACTCAATATGCTTCGTGAAAATATGAAAGAACAAGGCGTTTATAAGTAATATAAATAAAGAGATATATAATTTTTACAACGGCAGGAAGGTGGCTCTGTAAAATATAAAGGAAGATTATACGAAACAGTAAATTGTAATAAAGGAATACCCCCAAGGGTTGATTCTGAGCCCGATTCTATGTACAATTTATACGGAGAAAATACATAGATAAAAACTTCTTAAAACCATTAAAAGATCACAATTTACCGATGACATTGTCATAAATGCCTTAACATTCCAGACAGTTGCTAAACGTGCACAAAAAGCAATAAATCAAATTATATAAATGTCATGGATCAGCGCTTAAAAATTAACAATCTTAATAGAAAAAACCAAATGATATTCATAAGGGGGAAAAAAAAAATAGATAGCAATCCGTATATTCAAATGAAACGCAAGATAATAAAATCTGTAGAACAATATAAATACCTAGGAGAGTATATATCGACAGTAAACTAACATTACGAGAAAGAAAAGATAAAGATGTAATAAAGGAATGAATTTATTAAAAGCGATAACTAAGGTATAAAAAATGGGCCAACCATCAAATAACAAATTTAACAATATATAATAATAAGATATAGAATGTTCAGTCATTATATGTTCTACAATGAATCAACAGTACGAAAAACACAAAAACTATTCAAAACAAAGTTTTGAAGATAGCCTTAAGGGCACTGAAATCAAACTATACAATCGAAAACGGAAAGATTTAATGCAGACGATTCTATTGATTTATGGGACACTACCAATATTAGGTCGTTCAAGAACCGGAAAAAGAATCAACACTAATATTTCGATTTAAATTAAACATGTAATAAACGATAATAAACTGTCATACTGGGCAGAACAGCGGAAGTTAAAGTCGACAAAAAAAAAAAAAAAAATCCGATACCTTAATTTTTCCCGTTTTACGAACCTAATGAAATTGCAAAGTTTAAAGTTTTGGAACTCATAGTTTAGTGAAATATACACGTATTTGGAAGGAACTGATTATAGAGATTTTTTAAAAATTCACGAAATTTCCAACTTGCTTCAGACCTATATTGTAGCCGTAGAATTTACATGTTTAAAAAAAATCTCGGAGCCGCAGACTACTATCGAGGCAATTGATAGTATTTAAATTTTATTTGTGAAAATTTTTTCAACAACATGTTTTTTGACCGAAAAATAATTAAATAAAAAAGCGTATCAAACAGAAAAATAATTCAAAAAAGATACACGTATAAAAAATGATAAAAAACTTAGAATAAAACAAAAAAACGCGCCACACGAAAGATCAAAACAAATTAAAATATAAAACGCACTTACTCTGTAAATATACCGGTATCTGACATAGCGGGAATAAAAAAATAAAAGAAGAGATATTTCTGTAATAATATCGCAGCCGTTAGTATTTTTACATTTTTCGACTGATATTTGCGAAAAATATGTTTTCATTATTCCAAATAATACTCTTTCTGTTCAATTTAAAATATTCAGCATTTAAAAGGAGGGTCCAGAGTACAGCGCTTATTCCAGGTTCGTTCTGTTGTTTGATGGAATTCAGAATTTGCACGAGTGGAAAATTAGTTAGATAAACTTTAATTACGGTTCGTTATTAATTAGCTAAACAGTTACCTGTTTTGCTGTTTCCTCTTTCCCTTTTTTTGCTATCGAAAACGGGAAAATATTGTTTTCGGAGTCTTATGTGTAATGCGAAAAAAAAGTTCATACGGACTGTCAAAAATGTAGCCCTAATTTCTTAATAACGTAACATATTGTTCGACAAGATTTAATTGTCGTCTCCGAGTGTAATAAACGAATTGGCGCAGATTAAACGTTTTGTTTTTTAATTTTTAAAAAAAATTCAACAGTATCGATCCTGTAATGGTAATGTCGTCAGCGGTATTGGTACTAATGCATCGGGTTCAGGGAAGCGTCATTTGAATGCAGAACAAATAGCAGGAATGCTCCCCCGAGGACTACTTCAGCGATAACCGGTTTTCGTCTATGCAGATGAAGTCATTAACTTTTACACGGAAATTCCTGTTTTGACAGGTAATTATATTTATAAGCTCGATAGAATAAAAAATATGTTCGGATTCTGCGCACCTTTAAATTGTCACTCTGCTGTTGGCTTTTGAAAAAAAAAAAAACAATTATAGAATTCGAAGCAATTTCGCTTCTTCCGTAGGTGGACTTGTGTGATTTTAATTCTAATTATTAATCGTTAACGCAAACGGTTACAATTAACGTTTTTTGCTAAATTTAATATTATCGTTCGTTATGTAGTATAATCATAATTTAAAAAAATTAAAAGGTATATATTTAAAATCGAGGCTTCGGGCCTCGCCGTAACGATACCCCCTGAATTACCGGTCTTTTAATTTTTTTCTTCGTCAATCTCCGAATTACTTTTGATTACTGATGTATAGATTTCTAATATTTTTTTTTGTTTTTCATTTAACACAAGCCGTTTTTATCATGCCGAAATGAGGTTTTCGATGAACTATTCCTTTATTACTTATAAAAGAGTAAATTAAAATTTTAAGAATTTCTATTAAAAATTCTGCATATTCCATATCGTTTTCATAATATTATCCCTGTTGTAAGAATGATGTTGCCATTACATACATGCATTATTCCTAGATACATGTATATATAGATAGATAGATAGATAGATAGATAGATAGATAGATAGATAGATAGATAGATAGATAAATATATGTTTGTTTTATGTGAGTGTGACAACGACATTGATTCAACAACAAAGGGGACTACATCAAAAGGGGGTATACGAAGAGTTATGAGGGGGGAGTAAGAGCGATATTAATGGTGGAGAGAACACATTTAACTGAAAGAGCCAAGCGAATATGGATCATTAATAAAGGAATCAGAGGTATAATGAGCAATAGGGAGATGAGGATAGGGAAAAGCGAACATGATAAATTTTAAGTTGCACCGTGTATGTAATAATGGAATGTAAAGTTAATCAGTTGCATCGGATAAGATTGGTATTTTGCGAAAAATAAAACGCTAACGGTCTTTAATGAAAAGATTGGACCTTAAACTGAGAAATAGAGGCATGTTTGATTAAAAAACGAGAAATAATCAAACTGCGAACAGAGATGTAGATGGGCATTAATACTGGCTTCGGCTGAAGTAGGATATAACATACAGTCGACTTCGAAATCAGCTCGGCCCAGCCGGCGGCCCTATGTGTTTAAGCGCATTCTGGAAAATGTTTTTAGAGCTGTGTGTGTTGATGAACAAAAATTTCGGGATCCAAATAACGTAAAAATTTTTAAAACCGGCAGTGGTGGCCTACAATTTTTTACAATTACGGAAAGTTCCGATTTAAAAGATCAATCTTAACTTGATATTTATGGGTGTTTATTGTACTCGAATCGGTCTTTTGTTAGTACATTTAATTTATCTTTTACCGCGTTCGATAACGAATGAGAAATTATTCGACAAGCTCGTTCCTTTGCCTTTTATTTATTTCGTAACATTTTCGTCGTTTATTTAATTAATTTCGAACGGTAGTACGGTTTATTATTATTTTTTTATTTATTTATACATATTTTTCTTTTTCTTTTTTTAAATTAAATTATGTATTACTATTTTTTTTCCTTATCTTCTCTCTTACTTTTTTTAGATGAGCGAGTTCACAGGGGTCACTCACTCTGCGGCCTCCTCCTTTAACTCATTAAAGACGAGTAAGCCGTCCAATTTACCTCTTAATATGAACGTTGGTGCTAATTCTAAATGTAAATCTGATTTTCCATACTTAGCCGGAAGGGATCAGGTTATTTTAAACTTCTTTTTTCTTTTTTTTTTTTTTCATTTTAGAGAGGAGTATCTACAGGGAACTGACATTACTTGTCAGTTGTTCCTATTCTAGCTTCTTTCATTCATTCAATCTCGCACCAGATTGAAATCTAATATGTTATTCTCCTTTTGAACTATTACCTAGATTCCTTGGCTGATTGGGCTGTTGCTCTTCGTTGGCGTGCCCATAAAAAAACAAAACAAAAAGAACCGACATTAGCATACAGACGATGGGTGACCAGCGTGTATTATCAGCTGTTAATTGTCCGCCATGACATAAAATAACATTGATCGAATTCTGTAAATATATAAAAAATTTAGGGAGCAGTTTTGTGTCAGGGGCAGCGCCAAACATACAGCGTGGGATTCCAGGATAACTACAACAAGGGAACGTATGTTCAAACGAGAACTTGAAAGTCACAATGTCAACCATATATCAACGGAGGAATCAACTTATTATTGGCCAACCGATAATCGTAAGATACCGGTTCTTTTAGATTTTTTCATTACAAAAGGAACCGCTAAAATATACAGATATAAATTATTATTATTTTTTTTTTTTTTTGTTATGGGTACGCCAACGAAGAGCAACAGCCCAATCAGCCAAGGAATCTAAGTAATAGTTCAAAAGGAGAATAACATATTAGATTTCAATCTGGTGCGAGATTGAATGAATAAAAGAAGCTAGAATAGGAACAACTGACAAGGAAGGAAATGAGAGAACATAAGAGTCATTGTATGGAGTAGGAAGACGAAGATCCAAAAGCCGAGAATAAAAGAGAGAACGTTCTGAAGAGAGTGAGGAACATTCGAAGAAGACGTGATTGATATCACACAGAAAAAAGGAGTCCTCTGGGTGAAGAGGGCACCGCGGAGAAGAGACGAGGGAAAAACGATAAAGTGACGAAGGAAGAAAGGTATGACCGAAACGAAGACGACATATAGCGGTGATCAGGGGACGACAAAGGGAAGGAAACATGTCGAACCATCTGGTCAAAGAAGGTAAGGGCTGAACGGAAAGATAAAAGGAATTCGGATTTGAGAAAAGTGAAAAATAAATATCCTTCCACAATCTAAGGTGAAACTGTTCGGAAATATGATTAATATTGTGAGCGAAAAATTTATGAAGAGGATGTCCATTGGAAGCTCCTGAGCGAGCCAAGGAATCAGCCACCTCATTACCCTCAATTCCAGCATGGCTAGGAATCCATAATAAATCAATTAGGATCGAACGGAACAGGAATAATTCGTGAATTAGATTGCGAATAAGGAGAATGAAAGGATCAAAAAAGGGCAACGGTAAGGGAGAAGAGACCGCCTTCAAGACACTTTCAGAGTCAGCTATTAAGAGAAATTTATCCGAGAGGATAGAAGAGGAAGAGATAAAAAGAATTGCATGAAGCATGGCAACAGATTCAGCAGTAAATATAGAGCAGCAGGAAGGAAGTTTAAAGGATTCGGAGTAGTTGTGAGAAGGAAAAACAAAGGCGGCACCAACCCCATCAGCACTCTTAGAACCATCAGTAAAAATAACGGAATGATTGGGATATAAAGAGCATAAAACCATGTGAAATTCAGATCTAACTATAGAGTGAGGAAGGAATTTGGCGGAACTTGACAAATGAAATACGTGAGGAGGATGTAAGAAACTGAAATAATTAAGAGAAAAGTACGGAGATTTATCATAGGAGAAAATATAAGGAGAAAAATTGGCAAGACGAACAGAAATGAAAGATAAAATTGGAATTCTGTTGGGAGTAAAACGCCCATTGTGAAAAATAGAGCAATAGGCAGCTATGATTCTAGAGGAAAAGGAGGGAAGGCGTTTGATTAGGAAACGAAGGAAATAAATTCTTCGTTCGATCTCTTTTCAGATTTCTATCATTTTAACTTTCGGTGATTATTCGGTTATATGCGGAGAGGAGCAAATACATTTATATAACCACAAAACAGACTGAGAATTATTTAGACTATTTGGATACAAAGTTAAACTTAAAAATTTCTTTAAAAAGCTCAATTGACATCGAGAATGCAGTAGATAGAAAACCTATGTTCTAGGAGATTAGCCAATCAGGAGCCAGTATTTAGTCACATGACCACGCCCCTTTTTACTCAACTAATCAAGAGTCAATACCTTATCATATGATCACACTCTTTTCACATTATTCATCACTGCACCATCATGTTCTACTCCAATTACACTCTTTTGCTCACCACATCTTCACTGTTACAATCCTAAATCCATATATTTCAATGTCTTATCACACCCCAAATCAATGACATGCTTTCTCTGTAGACACCTGCATATGGACTCCCTCACTCAGTAACACCACTCGACCAAAAACATGGATTAGGGGAAAGGCTTTAACCAACCACCTTTAAATTTTTTTTCTAACCCCTACTAAGTTGCTTCATGTAATCATCCCACTTTTATGTATCTTGATGATATATTTATGATCATCTAACTGTTGTAATAATTTATGCTAACTGATACTATTTATTTATGATTATGTATGCTTTGAGAAAATGTTTTACTATTGACTACCCACCATCAACTCTTTAACCCCAATACCAATTCTACCATTTTGTGTGTGTTTATATGTGTTGATGATGCATTTACTACTGCCAAACCAATATAATAATTTGCTAAGATGCTTGTGTGTTTCTATGTGCGTTGATGATATATTTATGATTGCCTAACTAATGTAATAATTTGTGCTAACCGATACTAGCTGCTCATGTTTGTGTATGCTTTGAAAGTGCTTTATTATAAACTACCAATGCTAATACAACTTGCTAACCCAATATTATTACACCTACCACACTTGTTCCAACAAATATGTCTCCAAGAATAATTTAATATGTTGATTAATTGAAATTGGGATAATCCTTGCTACCAATGCTTGTTTGCATGTATATAATTTGATATATGCCCAACCAAAATAATTGTAATAACAACATATATGTGGGGATATATCTCAGCTCAGAGATTTTTTTTCTTGGGTGACCATGCACATGTATGTATACACTTTCTAATGCAATGAAGCAATATCTATACCCCCAAATTTTATTATTTGACAGATATAATCGCACTCCCAAGAATTCCATAATGCACATATTCCCAACCAAATAACACCACCATCTCAATAACTCACCTAAGCTGCTGCACTACCACTTGCTATACAAACACTAGATTAAAAACCTAATAATTTTTTCTGCAACATAACTCCAAACATCATAAACAGGAATTAAGATAAGTATTATATCATAGAAAGAAGCGCTCAATTTAAACTAAAAGCACTCCATTCATACAAATTACTCCATTTAGGACAAAAAAATAGCCACATTTAGAAAAAACATCAAATTTTATATGAAAAAAGACCATTTTACACAAAATATCCTCATTTTAGACACAAAAACAACAATTTTATAGTAAAATATAACAATTTAGTATAAATGGTACTATTTTAGACAGAAAGCTCCAAATTTTAATGAAAAATGCACCATCCTAAGGAAAAGTATTAAATTTTTACTACATACACACTATTTAGTTAGAAATAACATAACCTCTATACACTATGACTAAATACAAAATATTTTAAGCTCCCACACATTCTTAGATCTAACAAATTAAAGAAATAAATACAATTGTTAATACAAAATTTATTACACAATAAAAACAAAATATACATTGGCTAATATTACACTTAATAATAATACATAGCTCCATATAATCATGCAATATATATATTCTTATCTAATATAAATGCTCTTAGTTCAGCTAAAACAACATTAAACTTTCTATGGAATTTATTATACATTGAGTTTCCATAAGCTATTGTATCTACATTATTACTACATATTATTCTTTTATCATCACTACCACTTAATACTACTTTATTCTGCTCCAGGGTATACAGTATATGTTTATGACTTTGAATATTGTAATATGTCTTATAATTATCACTTAATTTACCACACACACCATTCACACAATTATAATAATCAATAAAATTAAGCTCTTTCTTAATTATAGAAGACTGTACACCTTTACATTTTTTAATTTCTCTATTATCTACAATACTTATAGAATACATTTTTGGACGCAATCCAACAAATTCACTAATTGGAATACTATTTAATTCATCCTTAAATACGCCAAGTTTCTTTTTATTTTCTAGTGAATAGCATGGATGACTTTCAGGATAATCACTTGTATCAAAATATTGAGCATTATCTTTAATATCTTTATAAAAATCAAGTGTTTTAAGTTCATAAATAAGTGAATCAGTGTCACAATATAAAAGATTAATATTCTTATACATTTTACACATTACATTATAATGAAAATCAAACATTTTTACTTTGCTAATATCTAAAATAGACATCCCAATATAAATGGGTTTATTAAATTTAATTGTTGAAGGATTTAAATGTACTGCAGCCAGAAATGGTCGTTCATTGAATATTGTTCGATCTTTAAAATTACTTTTACCAACTAGTTTTGTAAATTTTACTTTATTTGTAATAAGTTGTATATTAATTCTATGTCTAACGTTTTCCATCATTTTACCAAAAACACTATTATTCATAAGCTTCCAAAAGTTCTTCTCAAACTCATTAGTAGCCCGTTTCCGCTGTAGAGTGTTCAAATCAATGTATGACTTCAACCATGCCGACTGATTGAAACAAATGACTCGATGCACACACAGAAGTTTTAACCCTAATGCAATTGCTTGTTTTAAATTTCTATAGTGAATAATATAATTATACTTATTTTCTAATGTATTAACTAATTTCACACATTTTCCAACTGATTTAGCCTCAGGACATAGAGGTAAATCATTATGCACCAAATGTAAACTTGTAGGATACTCCAAATCCACCTCGAGCACATAGCCAATGGATCCATCATCAGCTATCTCCATAATATTTAATTCTCTTATTTCTTTTTGGCTAAGCCATCTGAAACCATTCATAGGAAGAAGTTCACTCATAGCCCAACCATAAAGGTTATTCGCATCTAAATATGTTATGAAAGTGTTATCTACACCACTGCTACTACCACAATCATCATTACTACTGGAACTATTATTATAACTATTGATGTATGGATTTTCTACCCTGGCATAACGCTTCACACACTGACACATACCACCGCGTATTCCAGCTTCGAAGAATAAAACCATATCATAATCAGTTAGGAGCTCCAATTCAACCTTTGTTAACTTTAACATTGCCTGGAAGGCTAATCCAGGGGCTGTAAAACTCCATGCAGGATCCAATTTATATATGTTATAACAGACACTTCTAAAGTTTTCAAAAACATCTGCTAATAGAAGCACATCTGTCTTTAGATATATATCACTATATCCCCCAAGTGTTTGAACATTTAATACATTCCATACATTCACTGCATGTAAGTAATCTTCATCACTAATATCTGATTTTGTCAAGGAATTATAGAAATACTCCTTTGCAGGCAAACTTGTTTCATCCAATTTTTCCCATGATGACACATATGAATAAGGGAAAACACCCTTTCTACGAAATAAAGGAAGCAAATCAGGCGACGCAATGTTCCTGATGGTATGATGAAGTGAACTATCAGGCAAATAACTAGCTAATTTCTCAAGACTTGACGCCATAAAACGGAATGTATCTATGAATCGTATTTTCATTTTTTCTGAAATGCGCTTTGAGAATGATATGTAGCGTTCTTCACTATTTGGTATTACTTCAATGTCCTGATCATCGCATGCTAAATCCCTGATGAATAAATGAGCATCATATCCACTCAGATTATGTATGAATACTGGCACAAAATTCGGGAGTTGATACTCTAGGTTACATTTTGAATGTGCTGCACCTCGAAATTTTCCTGTCAAATGATTATGGTCTGCAACTTTATCATCATGTAGCACCCCTTCACAAATGTGGCACACCAATGAAGCATCATATTTTTCCAAATCCTCAGGCGTCCACTGCAACGGAGTGTTTTTCTGATAAATCTTTTCTATTTTTTGAACATCTTCCACTAACCATTCATAGAATATTTTAGTTGCATTAGGACCTTGATACATTTTAGGCTCCGATGTAAAATTAAACCCAACACCTTCTTCACATCTTGATACAATATAATAGCAAAAGCTAAATGCTTCATGCCTCTGTATGGGGATAGTACTAGATGATTTTTCGGACCTGTTTTGATTACCAGTGTACGAACCATCTTCCATACATTGCCGCTTACAATTTTTCATATTTCCACCATGTCGCTGACTTTTTCGATGCATACCACCAATTTCTATATCGCCATCATCATTATCACTAATAATTTCTCTATCATTGGCATCACTATCACATGATTCATCATTTAGAGGCTTCAGGATACACTCGAAGTCAGCAAATATGACAAATGGTATAAATTCTTGCTGTTTATACTGTTGGAATTTTAATATTTTATTCTCCTCTGTTGGCATAATAACTGTTGCAGGAGTATTATTAGAGCAGCGCTGTGTATGAGCCAGGTACTTAGAATGATCCTGGACATACCATAAACAGCGACGGCATATAAATATACGATGGCAATCCTTAGTGATCTGACTTCTTACAAGACGCTCCAAATTTTTTATCCAACAATAGTGTGATTTATCACCTTCAGTTATAAGGAGCAAATCTGTATGATCCACTCGTTCTTCTTTACATATACGAACTGGATAGACAATGTTTTTCTTATCCAAACCATAAACATTCACAGATGATTGTAGGTTATTCTTTTCAAATGTACTTATATCATCCAATGATGTGGGGAAAGATATGCCACTCCAGTTGTATTTCTTTAACAGTGATGTATTCCGCACATAATTGCTTGCATATTCTGGATGATTCACCTTAATATATTTTGTCAACATTGAATATTTGAAACACATGTGATCATCATTTTTCACATTAATAACAGCCTTTTTCGATGCAATACAGGATGGTAGTGGAATATATGATGATGCATGGCTTAGAACATTCCGATGGTTGACACGAATTTCTAGATATTCGATTTTCTTTAATCTCCAACCAGATCCTGTCGCACGCTCAAACTTATCAGCAAGACTAATAATTTTTCCACATTCTGCCTTGTACCATGCAGAAATATTCTCACCACGAGTGAGTAAATGCACATTAGTTGGGAAGTAAAACTGGCTAGTGACCCAGTCTACAAGCCCAACACCTTTAACAAATAGACAGCATAATGACAAATTAACTTTTATTCCAGTACTAAGTCTTCTCTTAATTATCCTGATCACTGTAGGAGTAATATCAACCAAATACTTTGCAATGTCCATCTGGCATTTATTATTGTTTACAATACGATATGTTGCCAAACGCTTACGATAACGCTTGCTAACGTTTTTAACAGAAATATTACGTTGAACACCCACTGACGACATCTTTATAAATATTAATACAATTACAAATTAAAAGCAACAAAAACTTGAACGCAGGAAAACACGTCTAACAACTTAAAACACATAGACAAATCAAATAAAAGCCCATCAGACCTCATACTTATAATAAAATGCATACAAAGTTCATAACGCGAAGTAATTTTAACTATTTCAAAAAATTATTTAAAAATAAATAATATAAAAAAATTTAAGTTTTAAAAATAACGCTGGTAGAATTACTATACTTAAAAGCCAAAAATACTAAAAAAAAAAAAAAAAAAAAAAATAAAAAAAATTGATGTGTTACTCATGTGTAGCAATGTGTACATACACAGCACAATCTAAATATTCCTTATTTGATGACAATAGGAGGCGATGATGGCCGAACTAACAAAAGATTTTCTGTGAATTAACATATAACATAACAATTTCTAGCAGACTAACATTAAAAATTTCATCAAAACTCACATGTAAATCTTCTCTATATATACATTTCACAATCTATTTTGATCACAGAGAGTTAATGCCTATTCATCAGCACTAATTTATAGAACGTTTTAAATATCTAAAGTAATAATATAATGACGCTCATATATCTAAATATCTACATATATATCTACATATCTACATATATATCTGCATATATACATATATACATATATCTACATATACATACATATCTACATATATACATATATATATCTACATATCTACATATATACATATATATATCTACATATATACATATATATCTACATATATACACATATATATCTACATATATATACATATATATCTGCATATATACATATATACATATATATCTACATATATACATATATATCTACATATATACATATATATATATCTACATATATACATATATATATCTACATATATACATATATATCTACATATCTACATATATATCTACATATCTACATATATATCTGCATATATACATATATATCTACACATATTCATATATATCTATATCTATACATATATATCTACATATATATGTCTTAAATAATTAAAAATATATCATAAGAATAGACAGAAAAAATATAAAAACATACTCATTTAAACAATTATTTAAAAACATACAAAATTAATACATCTAAAAGATAAATATTATATAAACTAATTTAACAAAATTTACTAGAGAAAAGAAAAAAGTATCACAAACTTCAAAGGAGTAATCAAAAGAAATGTATGATTCAATTCAAAACACAATTTTATAACAAACCAGTAATGAATTAGCCACAATATTATATCTACAACCACCAATGAACAATAAAATAAATGCATGAGATTTAAAATATCTCCTTCCAAAAATAATGACCACAACACACAAAAAAAAAATAAAATGAAAACATGTAAAGTAATGGAACAAAAATGAACTGGAAAATAAGAACAAAGCAGGGGCACAATCAAAATTAAATAATAGAATATAGCAATACAAAAATTAAAGAGTCAATAAAAGACGGGCAAATACACAATAGATGTAAAGAAACTATGATTTTCAAAGTAAAATATAATCAATTACAGATTATTTAATGTATCCAAAGTAAAAATCAACAAATGGAAAATAAAAAAATTAACAATAACACAATAATAAAATCAGATACAAAACTGACAAACCATAATAAGAGAAGAAAACCATACTCTAAAAACTGGATTTATCAATGGAAACAGTAAGTAGAGTGATTATACAAATAAATAAATAAAAAAAGTGGAAAAGTAATAAGAACTTGAAAATACAATCAATTCAAACATTCTAACAAAATAATTAAAAAAAACAATAAAAAAGCAATGAACCATGGAGAGAGCACTTTGAATTAAATTTAAAAAAATTAATAGGCAAAGTTCACAAGCTCCAAAGATTATAGCTAAATATGATTAAAGAATAATTAAATATATGTCATAGGAATCCTCAGAAAAATATAAAAACACAGTCCCTTAAACAGTTATTTAAAAACACACAAAATGAATACACCTAGAAGGCAAATATTAAACTAATTAAACAAAATCTACCACAGAAAAGGAAAAAGTAACATAAAATTCAATGAAATAATCAAAAAAAAATATATGATTTGATTCAAAACACGATTTTGCAACTAACCAGCATTGAAAATAACTGCAGAATTAAATACACGACCATCAATGAGCAATAAAAAGAAATACTTAAGATTTAAAATACCTCCTTCAACAAATAATAACCGCAACACACACAAACCTAAAATTGACACATCTAATGTAACGAAACAGAAACAAAGTAGAAAATAAAAAAACAAAAACAAAGGCATAATTACAATTAAATAAAAGAACATAACACAATACAAAAAATTAAAGGATGATACAGATCGCTCAAATATATAATAAACACAAAAGAAACCCCTATTTGAAAAGTAAAATATAATAAACTACAGATTATTTAACACACTAGAAAATAAAAAGCAACAAACGGGGAAATGTAATATAACATAACTACATTGGAAGAAAAAACACAAAAGTGTAATGAATTAGTAATAAAAAATCACTGGATTAGAGAAAATAATTTAAAACCATTAAAATCTCTATTAAACAGACGAAAATAACACATATATTAAATTTATAACAACTAAAGATCGCGTCCCTAAACACTTCAACTACATACAAAAAAAAAAAAGATCGAAAAAGAGTGATATAAAACGGCCAAATCGGAAAAAGCATAAAATTGTAATGAATTATCAATAAAAATAACTGGATCAAAGAAATTGATTTAAAACCATTAAAATCTCTATTAAACAGACGAAAATAACAAATATATTAAATTTATAGCAACTTATAAAGATCGCGTCTGTAAACACTTCAACTATATGCAAAAAGATCGAAAAAGAGTGATTAAAACGGCCAAATCGAAAGAAAAAAACATAAAATTGTAGTGAATTAGTAATAAAAATCACTGGATCAAAGAAAATGATTTAAAACTATTAAAATCTCTATAAAACAGACGAAAATAACAAAATATATTATTTAAAACTGATCATAATTTACTTAATAACAAATATATTAAATTTATCACAACATTATAAAGATCGCATCTGTAAACACTTCAACTACATGCAAAAAAAAAAAAAAGATCGAAAAAAGTAATACAACACGGCCATATTGGAAGAAAAATATAAAATTGTAATGAATTAGTAATAAAAAAACACTGGATCAGAGAAAATGTTTTAAAACCATTAAAATCTCTATTAAACAGATGAAAATAACAAATATATTAAATTTATAACAACGTTATGGCATCTGTAAACACTTCAACTACATTCCAAAAAAAAAAAAAAAAAAAAAGATCGAAAAAAGTAATACAAGACGGCCATATTGTGAGAAAAGAGCATAAAATTGTAATGGATTAGTAATAAAAAATCACCGGATCATAGAAAATGATTTAAAACCATTAAAATCTTTATAAAACAGACGAAAATAACAAAATACATTATTTAAAACTGATTATTATTTACTTAATAACAAATAATTTAAATTTATCATAATATTATAAAGATCGTACAAAATAGAAAAAAGATTGCAAAAAAAAAAAAAAAAAAAAGATCGCAAAAAAAAGATCGTAAAAACATTACACTTAGATAAAATACACTGTTGCATAGAAAAGAGAAGAAAAACAGCGCCGGAAGACAAAAATAACAGACCAAACCGGCGGAAACAACCTGTTTTATGTATTTACACAGCTGCTCACTAACACAAACACACTAAAAAAAGTAGTTGATAAATGCGGGGACTTGGGTTACTTTCAGACATTAATTAATATATTTATGTTAATTAATGATCAGTTCGGTTTATCGGAAACGAGCGGGGCGTGTACAGGGAAAATTTGAGGAATTTTGAGGAAATTTTGAGGAAACGGGGTGAATTTTCAACGTCGGAGTATAAAATTGGGTTACTTAGGTTAGTTTCAGCCCTCTGCACACGTTTAGTGGTTCGGATTACCGGTTTGGAGTGCCTTTTGCTGTTCGGATCAGCGGATATGTACGGGAACCGTTCAGGGGAAACTCGGAAGAATCGGGGGAAACTTGGGTGAATTTTGACCACCTGGACATGAATTGGGGTGAATTTAGTGTTCGGATCACCGGTCTGGGGTGAATTTTCGCCTCCGGGACAGAAATTGGGGTTCGGATTAGCGGACCTTCCAGTCCCCGCTTTTAATGACTACTTTTTTTAGTGTGTTTGTGTTAGTGAGCAGCTGTGTAAATACATAAAACAGGTTGTTTCCGCCGGTTTGGTCTGTTATTTTTGTCTTCCGGCGCTGTTTTTCTTCTCTTTTCTATGCAACAGTGTATTTTATCTAAGTGTAATGTTTTTACGATCTTTTTTTTGCGATCTTTTTTTTTTTTTTTTTTTTGCAATCTTTTTTCTATTTTGTACGATCTTTATAATATTATGATAAATTTAAATTATTTGTTATTAAGTAAATAATAATCAGTTTTAAATAATGTATTTTGTTATTTTCGTCTGTTTTATAAAGATTTTAATGGTTTTAAATCATTTTCTATGATCCGGTGATTTTTTATTACTAATCCATTACAATTTTATGCTCTTTTCTCACAATATGGCCGTCTTGTATTACTTTTTTCGATCTTTTTTTTTTTTTTTTTTTTGGAATGTAGTTGAAGTGTTTACAGATGCCATAACGTTGTTATAAATTTAATATATTTGTTATTTTCATCTGTTTAATAGAGATTTTAATGGTTTTAAAACATTTTCTCTGATCCAGTGTTTTTTTATTACTAATTCATTACAATTTTATATTTTTCTTCCAATATGGCCGTGTTGTATTACTTTTTTCGATCTTTTTTTTTTTTTTGCATGTAGTTGAAGTGTTTACAGATGCGATCTTTATAATGTTGTGATAAATTTAATATATTTGTTATTAAGTAAATTATGATCAGTTTTAAATAATATATTTTGTTATTTTCGTCTGTTTTATAGAGATTTTAATAGTTTTAAATCATTTTCTTTGATCCAGTGATTTTTATTACTAATTCACTACAATTTTATGCTTTTTTCTTTCGATTTGGCCGTTTTAATCACTCTTTTTCGATCTTTTTGCATATAGTTGAAGTGTTTACAGACGCGATCTTTATAAGTTGCTATAAATTTAATATATTTGTTATTTTCGTCTGTTTAATAGAGATTTTAATGGTTTTAAATCAATTTCTTTGATCCAGTTATTTTTATTGATAATTCATTACAATTTTATGCTTTTTCCGATTTGGCCGTTTTATATCACTCTTTTTCGATCTTTTTTTTTTTTGTATGTAGTTGAAGTGTTTAGGGACGCGATCTTTAGTTGTTATAAATTTAATATATGTGTTATTTTCGTCTGTTTAATAGAGATTTTAATGGTTTTAAATTATTTTCTCTAATCCAGTGATTTTTTATTACTAATTCATTACACTTTTGTGTTTTTTCTTCCAATGTAGTTATGTTATATTACATTTCCCCGTTTGTTGCTTTTTATTTTCTAGTGTGTTAAATAATCTGTAGTTTATTATATTTTACTTTTCAAATAGGGGTTTCTTTTGTGTTTATTATATATTTGAGCGATCTGTATCATCCTTTAATTTTTTGTATTGTGTTATGTTCTTTTATTTAATTGTAATTATGCCTTTGTTTTTGTTTTTTTATTTTCTACTTTGTTTCTGTTTCGTTACATTAGATGTGTCAATTTTAGGTTTGTGTGTGTTGCGGTTATTATTTGTTGAAGGAGGTATTTTAAATCTTAAGTATTTCTTTTTATTGCTCATTGATGGTCGTGTATTTAATTCTGCAGTTATTTTCAATGCTGGTTAGTTGCAAAATCGTGTTTTGAATCAAATCATATATTTTTTTTTGATTATTTCATTGAATTTTATGTTACTTTTTCCTTTTCTGTGGTAGATTTTGTTTAATTAGTTTAATATTTGCCTTCTAGGTGTATTCATTTTGTGTGTTTTTAAATAACTGTTTAAGGGACTGTGTTTTTATATTTTTCTGAGGATTCCTATGACATATATTTAATTATTCTTTAATCATATTTAGCTATAATCTTTGGAGCTTGTGAACTTTGCCTATTAATTTTTTTAAATTTAATTCAAAGTGCTCTCTCCATGGTTCATTGCTTTTTTATTGTTTTTTTTAATTATTTTGTTAGAATGTTTGAATTGATTGTATTTTCAAGTTCTTATTACTTTTCCACTTTTTTTATTTATTTATTTGTATAATCACTCTACTTACTGTTTCCATTGATAAATCCAGTTTTTAGAGTATGGTTTTCTTCTCTTATTATGGTTTGTCAGTTTTGTATCTGATTTTATTATTGTGTTATTGTTAATTTTTTTATTTTCCATTTGTTGATTTTTACTTTGGATACATTAAATAATCTGTAATTGATTATATTTTACTTTGAAAATCATAGTTTCTTTACATCTATTGTGTATTTGCCCGTCTTTTATTGACTCTTTAATTTTTGTATTGCTATATTCTATTATTTAATTTTGATTGTGCCCCTGCTTTGTTCTTATTTTCCAGTTCATTTTTGTTCCATTACTTTACATGTTTTCATTTTATTTTTTTTTTGTGTGTTGTGGTCATTATTTTTGGAAGGAGATATTTTAAATCTCATGCATTTATTTTATTGTTCATTGGTGGTTGTAGATATAATATTGTGGCTAATTCATTACTGGTTTGTTATAAAATTGTGTTTTGAATTGAATCATACATTTCTTTTGATTACTCCTTTGAAGTTTGTGATACTTTTTTCTTTTCTCTAGTAAATTTTGTTAAATTAGTTTATATAATATTTATCTTTTAGATGTATTAATTTTGTATGTTTTTAAATAATTGTTTAAATGAGTATGTTTTTATATTTTTTCTGTCTATTCTTATGATATATTTTTAATTATTTAAGACATATATATGTAGATATATATGTATAGATATAGATATATATGAATATGTGTAGATATATATGTATATATGCAGATATATATGTAGATATGTAGATATATATGTAGATATGTAGATATATATGTATATATGTAGATATATATATGTATATATGTAGATATATATATATGTATATATGTAGATATATATGTATATATGTATATATGCAGATATATATGTATATATATGTAGATATATATGTGTATATATGTAGATATATATGTATATATGTAGATATATATATGTATATATGTAGATATGTAGATATATATATGTATATATGTAGATATGTATGTATATGTAGATATATGTATATATGTATATATGCAGATATATATGTAGATATGTAGATATATATGTAGATATTTAGATATATGAGCGTCATTATATTATTACTTTAGATATTTAAAACGTTCTATAAATTAGTGCTGATGAATAGGCATTAACTCTCTGTGATCAAAATAGATTGTGAAATGTATATATAGAGAAGATTTACATGTGAGTTTTGATGAAATTTTTAATGTTAGTCTGCTAGAAATTGTTATGTTATATGTTAATTCACAGAAAATCTTTTGTTAGTTCGGCCATCATCGCCTCCTATTGTCATCAAATAAGGAATATTTAGATTGTGCTGTGTATGTACACATTGCTACACATGAGTAACACATCAATTTTTTTTTTTTTTTTTTTTTTTTTTTTTTTAGTATTTTTGGCTTTTAAGTATAGTAATTCTACCAGCGTTATTTTTAAAACTTAAATTTTTTTATATTATTTATTTTTAAATAATTTTTTGAAATAGTTAAAATTACTTCGCGTTATGAACTTTGTATGCATTTTATTATAAGTATGAGGTCTGATGGGCTTTTATTTGATTTGTCTATGTGTTTTAAGTTGTTAGACGTGTTTTCCTGCGTTCAAGTTTTTGTTGCTTTTAATTTGTAATTGTATTAATATTTATAAAGATGTCGTCAGTGGGTGTTCAACGTAATATTTCTGTTAAAAACGTTAGCAAGCGTTATCGTAAGCGTTTGGCAACATATCGTATTGTAAACAATAATAAATGCCAGATGGACATTGCAAAGTATTTGGTTGATATTACTCCTACAGTGATCAGGATAATTAAGAGAAGACTTAGTACTGGAATAAAAGTTAATTTGTCATTATGCTGTCTATTTGTTAAAGGTGTTGGGCTTGTAGACTGGGTCACTAGCCAGTTTTACTTCCCAACTAATGTGCATTTACTCACTCGTGGTGAGAATATTTCTGCATGGTACAAGGCAGAATGTGGAAAAATTATTAGTCTTGCTGATAAGTTTGAGCGTGCGACAGGATCTGGTTGGAGATTAAAGAAAATCGAATATCTAGAAATTCGTGTCAACCATCGGAATGTTCTAAGCCATGCATCATCATATATTCCACTACCATCCTGTATTGCATCGAAAAAGGCTGTTATTAATGTGAAAAATGATGATCACATGTGTTTCAAATATTCAATGTTGACAAAATATATTAAGGTGAATCATCCAGAATATGCAAGCAATTATGTGCGGAATACATCACTGTTAAAGAAATACAACTGGAGTGGCATATCTTTCCCCGCATCATTGGATGATATAAGTACATTTGAAAAGAATAACCTACAATCATCTGTGAATGTTTATGGTTTGGATAAGAAAAACATTGTCTATCCAGTTCGTATATGTAAAGAAGAACGAGTGGATCATACAGATTTGCTCCTTATAACTGAAGGTGATAAATCACACTATTGTTGGATAAAAAATTTGGAGCGTCTTGTAAGAAGTCAGATCACTAAGGATTGCCATCGTATATTTATATGCCGTCGCTGTTTATGGTATGTCCAGGATCATTCTAAGTACCTGGCTCATACACAGCGCTGCTCTAATAATACTCCTGCAACAGTTATTATGCCAACAGAGGAGAATAAAATATTAAAATTCCAACAGTATAAACAGCAAGAATTTATACCATTTGTCATATTTGCTGACTTCGAGTGTATCCTGAAGCCTCTAAATGATGAATCATGTGATAGTGATGCCAATGATAGAGAAATTATTAGTGATAATGATGATGGCGATATAGAAATTGGTGGTATGCATCGAAAAAGTCAGCGACATGGTGGAAATATGAAAAATTGTAAGCGGCAATGTATGGAAGATGGTTCGTACACTGGTAATCAAAACAGGTCCGAAAAATCATCTAGTACTATCCCCATACAGAGGCATGAAGCATTTAGCTTTTGCTATTATATTGTATCAAGATGTGAAGAAGGTGTTGGGTTTAATTTTACATCGGAGCCTAAAATGTATCAAGGTCCTAATGCAACTAAAATATTCTATGAATGGTTAGTGGAAGATGTTCAAAAAATAGAAAAGATTTATCAGAAAAACACTCCGTTGCAGTGGACGCCTGAGGATTTGGAAAAATATGATGCTTCATTGGTGTGCCACATTTGTGAAGGGGTGCTACATGATGATAAAGTTGCAGACCATAATCATTTGACAGGAAAATTTCGAGGTGCAGCACATTCAAAATGTAACCTAGAGTATCAACTCCCGAATTTTGTGCCAGTATTCATACATAATCTGAGTGGATATGATGCTCATTTATTCATCAGGGATTTAGCATGCGATGATCAGGACATTGAAGTAATACCAAATAGTGAAGAACGCTACATATCATTCTCAAAGCGCATTTCAGAAAAAATGAAAATACGATTCATAGATACATTCCGTTTTATGGCGTCAAGTCTTGAGAAATTAGCTAGTTATTTGCCTGATAGTTCACTTCATCATACCATCAGGAACATTGCGTCGCCTGATTTGCTTCCTTTATTTCGTAGAAAGGGTGTTTTCCCTTATTCATATGTGTCATCATGGGAAAAATTGGATGAAACAAGTTTGCCTGCAAAGGAGTATTTCTATAATTCCTTGACAAAATCAGATATTAGTGATGAAGATTACTTACATGCAGTGAATGTATGGAATGTATTAAATGTTCAAACACTTGGGGGATATAGTGATATATATCTAAAGACAGATGTGCTTCTATTAGCAGATGTTTTTGAAAACTTTAGAAGTGTCTGTTATAACATATATAAATTGGATCCTGCATGGAGTTTTACAGCCCCTGGATTAGCCTTCCAGGCAATGTTAAAGTTAACAAAGGTTGAATTGGAGCTCCTAACTGATTATGATATGGTTTTATTCTTCGAAGCTGGAATACGCGGTGGTATGTGTCAGTGTGTGAAGCGTTATGCCAGGGTAGAAAATCCATACATCAATAGTTATAATAATAGTTCCAGTAGTAATGATGATTGTGGTAGTAGCAGTGGTGTAGATAACACTTTCATAACATATTTAGATGCGAATAACCTTTATGGTTGGGCTATGAGTGAACTTCTTCCTATGAATGGTTTCAGATGGCTTAGCCAAAAAGAAATAAGAGAATTAAATATTATGGAGATAGCTGATGATGGATCCATTGGCTATGTGCTCGAGGTGGATTTGGAGTATCCTACAAGTTTACATTTGGTGCATAATGATTTACCTCTATGTCCTGAGGCTAAATCAGTTGGAAAATGTGTGAAATTAGTTAATACATTAGAAAATAAGTATAATTATATTATTCACTATAGAAATTTAAAACAAGCAATTGCATTAGGGTTAAAACTTCTGTGTGTGCATCGAGTCATTTGTTTCAATCAGTCGGCATGGTTGAAGTCATACATTGATTTGAACACTCTACAGCGGAAACGGGCTACTAATGAGTTTGAGAAGAACTTTTGGAAGCTTATGAATAATAGTGTTTTTGGTAAAATGATGGAAAACGTTAGACATAGAATTAATATACAACTTATTACAAATAAAGTAAAATTTACAAAACTAGTTGGTAAAAGTAATTTTAAAGATCGAACAATATTCAATGAACGACCATTTCTGGCTGCAGTACATTTAAATCCTTCAACAATTAAATTTAATAAACCCATTTATATTGGGATGTCTATTTTAGATATTAGCAAAGTAAAAATGTTTGATTTTCATTATAATGTAATGTGTAAAATGTATAAGAATATTAATCTTTTATATTGTGACACTGATTCACTTATTTATGAACTTAAAACACTTGATTTTTATAAAGATATTAAAGATAATGCTCAATATTTTGATACAAGTGATTATCCTGAAAGTCATCCATGCTATTCACTAGAAAATAAAAAGAAACTTGGCGTATTTAAGGATGAATTAAATAGTATTCCAATTAGTGAATTTGTTGGATTGCGTCCAAAAATGTATTCTATAAGTATTGTAGATAATAGAGAAATTAAAAAATGTAAAGGTGTACAGTCTTCTATAATTAAGAAAGAGCTTAATTTTATTGATTATTATAATTGTGTGAATGGTGTGTGTGGTAAATTAAGTGATAATTATAAGACATATTACAATATTCAAAGTCATAAACATATACTGTATACCCTGGAGCAGAATAAAGTAGTATTAAGTGGTAGTGATGATAAAAGAATAATATGTAGTAATAATGTAGATACAATAGCTTATGGAAACTCAATGTATAATAAATTCCATAGAAAGTTTAATGTTGTTTTAGCTGAACTAAGAGCATTTATATTAGATAAGAATATATATATTGCATGATTATATGGAGCTATGTATTATTATTAAGTGTAATATTAGCCAATGTATATTTTGTTTTTATTGTGTAATAAATTTTGTATTAACAATTGTATTTATTTCTTTAATTTGTTAGATCTAAGAATGTGTGGGAGCTTAAAATATTTTGTATTTAGTCATAGTGTATAGAGGTTATGTTATTTCTAACTAAATAGTGTGTATGTAGTAAAAATTTAATACTTTTCCTTAGGATGGTGCATTTTTCATTAAAATTTGGAGCTTTCTGTCTAAAATAGTACCATTTATACTAAATTGTTATATTTTACTATAAAATTGTTGTTTTTGTGTCTAAAATGAGGATATTTTGTGTAAAATGGTCTTTTTTCATATAAAATTTGATGTTTTTTCTAAATGTGGCTATTTTTTTGTCCTAAATGGAGTAATTTGTATGAATGGAGTGCTTTTAGTTTAAATTGAGCGCTTCTTTCTATGATATAATACTTATCTTAATTCCTGTTTATGATGTTTGGAGTTATGTTGCAGAAAAAATTATTAGGTTTTTAATCTAGTGTTTGTATAGCAAGTGGTAGTGCAGCAGCTTAGGTGAGTTATTGAGATGGTGGTGTTATTTGGTTGGGAATATGTGCATTATGGAATTCTTGGGAGTGCGATTATATCTGTCAAATAATAAAATTTGGGGGTATAGATATTGCTTCATTGCATTAGAAAGTGTATACATACATGTGCATGGTCACCCAAGAAAAAAATCTCTGAGCTGAGATATATCCCCACATATATGTTGTTATTACAATTATTTTGGTTGGGCATATATCAAATTATATACATGCAAACAAGCATTGGTAGCAAGGATTATCCCAATTTCAATTAATCAACATATTAAATTATTCTTGGAGACATATTTGTTGGAACAAGTGTGGTAGGTGTAATAATATTGGGTTAGCAAGTTGTATTAGCATTGGTAGTTTATAATAAAGCACTTTCAAAGCATACACAAACATGAGCAGCTAGTATCGGTTAGCACAAATTATTACATTAGTTAGGCAATCATAAATATATCATCAACGCACATAGAAACACACAAGCATCTTAGCAAATTATTATATTGGTTTGGCAGTAGTAAATGCATCATCAACACATATAAACACACACAAAATGGTAGAATTGGTATTGGGGTTAAAGAGTTGATGGTGGGTAGTCAATAGTAAAACATTTTCTCAAAGCATACATAATCATAAATAAATAGTATCAGTTAGCATAAATTATTACAACAGTTAGATGATCATAAATATATCATCAAGATACATAAAAGTGGGATGATTACATGAAGCAACTTAGTAGGGGTTAGAAAAAAAATTTAAAGGTGGTTGGTTAAAGCCTTTCCCCTAATCCATGTTTTTGGTCGAGTGGTGTTACTGAGTGAGGGAGTCCATATGCAGGTGTCTACAGAGAAAGCATGTCATTGATTTGGGGTGTGATAAGACATTGAAATATATGGATTTAGGATTGTAACAGTGAAGATGTGGTGAGCAAAAGAGTGTAATTGGAGTAGAACATGATGGTGCAGTGATGAATAATGTGAAAAGAGTGTGATCATATGATAAGGTATTGACTCTTGATTAGTTGAGTAAAAAGGGGCGTGGTCATGTGACTAAATACTGGCTCCTGATTGGCTAATCTCCTAGAACATAGGTTTTCTATCTACTGAATGCCGTACGGTATCTAACAAACGAAATACAAAGAGCAGCTACTTTAAGCACCCCAGTTCTTAAATGTAAAAAAAAGGTTATTTTAAACTGAACTCAGTTTGGCTTCTAATAAAGATAATAATGGCGATAGAAATCGTAATAATAATAATAACAATAATATTAAAATTACTAATGTTAAAATAATGGTAATCATAATCATGCTGATAGTGATCGTAATAATAGTAGGGAAGGGAGGGACACGTTGTTACAATTTTTAGATAATTGAGCATATCACATAATTTATACATTTGATTGCTTTTTATCGATAATATAACTATTCAGCTAGTAAAATATTACTGAAAAATTATTAAAATTTACGTGATTTTTTCATAATAGGTAATTTAAGTAAAAAAGTTGTTACACCTTTGGGACACGTTGTCACGGTAGATAAATAAATAAAATCATCAAAGATAAATCAAATTGTAATGTTTATTTTTAAACGTTATAAAAAAAACGAACATTTTAAACAATCTCATAATAATAATCTGTAATTACAGTATCTATTTCTTAATTTTTAAACTATCTAACAGTAAAATCAAATTACTATGCCAGCAAGTTTCTTCAATTTTTCGGGTAAAAAAAAACATTTTTATTACTAAAATTAAAAATAAACTTCGTCTGCTACAAACGACTTTCATTAGATAATTAATAACTTTTAGTTATTTTAATCAATATGGCACTTTTATTAAACTAAAAAACTTTGGATTATAACATGAATAAGGGGCGCTTATTACTATTTAAATGAGATAGAATAGGATAGAAAAATATATATAATCATTTTTATAGAGGTCGGTAACAATATCACATACAAGTATTAAATCAGTCTTCATCACAATTGCAATTAATGCAAATAACTTAATTTTATTTGCTTTATGAAAGCTTGACGAATCTGGAAGCGGTAATGTGCAGTTAAACGTTCTTTACCTTACGAAACAAACGGGGTTTGGAGAAGGTGAAACAGTAATATTTTTAAAGGTATCAGGTATTGGATTTGTTGCTGTTTCGATTGCCTGTATGATTTCATCGGTGCTTATGTTCAGTTGAGGTGCAGAATCTAATAATTCCGGATTTTCTAGGTCCAGTGTCAAATTGGAGATGTTCTGCGAGTACGTGGGACGATCTGTTTCTGAACTGAAGTATGGACGATCAGTGACATAAGAAGGTGCAAAGTCATTGTCTTGAAAAACATCACGATTGAAGAGCCATACTTCTATCGATTTAAATCCACCCATGATATTTGCAGGATTTAGGGCAAGGGGCAGTGTATCTTTTACCAAACCTAGGAGATCATGAATCGACATTGTTTATTGAAGGTAATTTGACAGATGAAAAGTGCTTTCATACTCAAAATCAAAGGTAATACAAATTTTGGGGCAAGTTGTTACATGTAAGAACTTACCCCAAAAATTTGTAACTACGCGACCCATAACACGATTTTTTAAATAAAACAATATTGTAAATTAAAAGTAGATATATTAAGAAAGTTCGAGCATTAAAAAGTTGTGAAAATAAAAAAATATCCATCAGAAATCAAAGATTTCATAAAGAAGTTTTTTACTTACTTGGCTGAAATTGAGGTACATGCCCACAACCTGTCAGCACACCGCTCGGCGGGTCATTGGTCGTTCTTATGTAATGCATGATGTTATAAGGAATCAAATGAGTCCAATACTATGCACCAGAGAGTTCTAAATCCCGGTAAAAATGCGGGTAACTACTTATCCCTGTAACAACGTGTCCCTTTCTCCCCTAATGATAATGCTAATAATAATGACGATGGGAAAGTATAATAATGATAATAATAATAATAATTCAATTTAATTTATTTATAATATAAAAGTATAAAAAAAATTATTAGTCCACTAATGCGCGGATACGCGCGAACCGTAGGCTAAGTCTTATAAACTATAAATATATCGTAATATATACAAAACAGACGAAACAATGAAATGAAAACGCTTTCGAAATAATGAATTAAACAAGTTATTTCTATCGCAGTTCAAATGATATTAACATTTTGCTTTGCTTTCTTATTATTATTATTATTAGCATCGTTATCCTGCAATTAATTTTAACTTATATACATAGATATACATATATACATAGATATACATTTATATATATATATATATATATATATATATATATATATATATTACTAGTTACTGAGAGTTCAAAAACTATTTGTTCAACAGTTGAACATCCACAAATTATTATGCATACATAAGAACTCAGATGCACGTTCACACACATACACATATTCACAATATACAACAAACATGCATGCATACAGTAAAGAGTTAAAAAACAAAATCGCAGTACAAGATGCTTTCTTTGCTCTTTTTCATTTTTTTTTACTTTTCCCTCCCTTATAGTAGTAAGTTGTTGATCAATATAAATCGAGAAGATAAAAATTTGTAACGTCGATAAATTAAAAATCAGTTAAGCGGTCTCACGTCATCACGATTCATATCGTTTTTTTTTTTTTGTTTTTTTTAAACCTGGCCTGGTTGTAAATACCATTTGGCCACTAACTATTCATTAAATTAAATCAATCTATTTCTTTTTGGCCGCCGCTGGGAATTGAACTCTTGACCACTATCTCAACGATCAAGAGTTCACGCCACTAGGCTATCGCGACAGGTATCATTTTCTTATGCTTATGTTCAACATTTTTTAAACAGAATTTCATATATTGTGGTCACTGATTACATAGTAACGGGCACATAAATACAGTTTACATGTGCACATGTTATTTACTGAACTGAGGTAGAAGAGAAAATAACTCTTCTGCTGACTTTCCTGTAACTTCACGAGGAATGTTGATATCAAAAGATACCAAATTTTTATAAAGAAAATTGATTAGATGTAATAAAAATAATAATAATAATAATAATAATAATGATCCTCAGGGGCTCACAACCTGTCAGTATAGGTATGGCGCATCCGAGGTACCCTAGCTGTCCCTCACCTTGCTTCGCTAGTCTATAACTAGTTTTTGGGTGAGACAGCTTTCTCTTCATCTTTTCTGGTCTCCCTTGACCAACTCTTGTATTTTTCTGACCCTGATGCTATTAGTGTAAATGAGGGCTAAGGATTTTCTTTTCCTTCTGTCTACATTCTTCTTCTCTAAAAATCCTTAAACCAAGTTATAACGCGACCCGTGACGATGGCTGCATGACACCTAAGGAAACAGAGGTGTCGCTAACGGAACCTCTGGGGTACCTTCCGCCTCCCTCCAGGGTATAGAGGATTACCATGGCATAGAGCTCTACCATGACGGGCATTCCTTAAACTTAAATTTCCGCTTCGTAGAACCCGTTTTGAGTCTATTGAAGCTATAAAACAAAATTTGTGGAGGAGCTAAAGACCATGCTAGGAAGTGTTTATAAAAAAGGGTTTCGAGGATTGGAAAAAGCGCTGGAATATGTGTACAGTCTCGAACGGGGAATACGTTGAAGGCGACAAAATAAATTTTGATGATTGTATGTAAAATTTGTGTTTTATTTTAAAATTCCCGATACTTGATAAATGTCAAGATTGGAAAATAACCGTTAACATTCGGTTGCTAGTGTTATTTTTTTTATATTACTCGAACGACATTCACAGTTCACAAAAAATATGTAACATTATTCATAGTAGGCTTAAATTGTTCAAAACGCATTAAAAATGAACGACCAATATAACAATTTCAGTTTATTACAATGTAAATAACGTTATATATTTTTTGTAAATTGTGAATGTAGTCCGAGTAATATAAATAGTATAACATTAGTAACCGAATGTTAACGGTCATTTTCCATTCTTTACATTTATAATATACTCGTATATAGCGGGTTACGGTAGAAAAAATACTTATAATTCCCGGTACTTTTTTGGCAGAATGTAACTCTTTTCAATATATTCCTGCAAAGACTATTTTTTCACTTTCCTCTTCTCCTCCTAATTCTCTCCTTCGTCGTAAATCTCCCATTTTTCACAACCTCAGTGTGATTTAGAATTTGTTTCTGATCACACATAGTGAGTTGTGTTCTTAGCTGATGATGGGTTATACCCGAAGACATTTCTAAGTAAGCCTTCATTTTATTCTTAAATTTGTTTGTTATAATTGTATTTGTAATAAATTACTATATTTTATAATTAACAAACAGGATGTTGAAAGATTCTTTATTATATCTTTAGTTTGCTTGCTGGTAATTATTTTTCCGCCAAAATATTAACAATTTGCTTTACAGTAAAACCATAATAGAGAGTCAATTCCAAGGAAAACAAGGAAAAGATACTGTTTGTTTCATGACAATTTTATCACTTCTGCTTCTTTATCTCTTTAGACTCACATATTGTCAAATTTTCAAGATCCTATTCATTGCCTCTTTTCGATTAGTTCCAACGAATCCGAAGTAAACAGGTTAAAGAGTGAGAGCCGGATCAAAAAAAGAATTGACGCACGTTTAAAAAGTACTGAAATAAAAACTAGTTTCTACTTCTGTTGCAAACAGTTCCATTTCCAACAAAAAAGCAAAATAAGTTAATAATTGGGTTTGAGAAGTGGAAGAGTACTTATTTTACGAAATTCAGGTATATCCTTCAAAAATCCATAGAAAATTTACCGAAGTGGTCCAATGATAACGGTCTGACTTTCTCCTTAGCAAAAACAATATGTGTTGATTTCCACAGGGGACGCCAAAATGCATTTCCTAGTGTATTCCTGAGTCTAAATGGATTTCCCATCCCAAATCGTCCACCAGTCAAGTTCCTAGGCCTCATATTCGATAAAAAACTTTTCTGGCGCGCTCACATAGCTGAGTTTAAAACCAAATGCTTAATATCCTTATCTATCCTGAAATATCTATCAAATTACAAGTACAATATAAACCTAAAATTACTTCTTACAATATACAGATCAATTATCCTTTCGGGAATCAATTACGATGGCCAGGTGTACTCCTCAGCCGCTAAAAGTGTGCTAAGATTCTCAGATCCTATACATTCTGCAGCCCTCCGGTCTATCTTTTCTGCCATCCCTCCTCTCCGGTTCTAAGTTTATGTGCACTGGCAGGTTGTCCTCCGCTGTCCTTTTATAGGAAGTACTATAACTTTAAAGAATTAAGCACCCTCCTTAGTAGTACCAAAACCACGACACTCGAGCTGGCTACCATATTTCCTAATATGTGGTTTGGGAATGACTCAGTGCTTGAACTCTTTTCGGTTATGGGTCGTTTCCAAATATCTTCAATCCTAAGAACTCTACCAGACTTCGCAGCAATCGTACCACCCTGGAGTCAGCCAATCGCAAACATAAACATATCGCTAACAATATTTAACAAAGCACAATACCCTTCAAACATAGTACGAATAGCAAAAAATATCATATCGAGCTACACAGACCATGCATGCCTAGGGGCAGCAGAGTGAGTCCGACTGCATAATTCTTGTACAGCACGGGCGCCGAAATATACGTGATGGTTTTTTACATCCAACACTACACCGATAGCAACCCCCCAGTCCCAAAACGCCTTATTCATAATTGACTCTCTAAACTCCCTTCAACTCATCTCAAAGATTAAATCCAACAACCCTCTGATAAGGAAGGCGCATTACCTATTATATAAGTTATCGCATCTAAATTCTAAAATATCTTTCCTATAGGTGCCGGCTCATGTTCGGATTCCAGGCAATGAGCGTGTCAATCGAGCAGCTCTGGCGACATTGTTCTCTCCAATGCCATACAACCCCCCTTTTCCCGCTACATTAGCTCATTTGTTTATGCAACAAACTGGAGAAGAATGGCAACAGGAATGGAGATCTTCAAGTACGTTTCTCCGAAGCATAAAAACAACCACGGAGCCTTGGTGGCCCACAGAGGGAGTTTACCGCAGAGATTTTTCTGTCCTGAATCGTCTGCGAATAGTACATACAACCGTCTCGCAATTCACGAGCCAGGTACCCCCAAATGTCTGCCCCTTTTGTAGTCAATCAAGCACTCCATCAACCTTTCACCTACTTCTCGAATGTTCTTCCTTTGCAGTACCACGATCCATTCACTTTACCACCTCCTATAGTTCTAAGATAATATCAAATGCTCCCTCCGCCATCGCAGCTGTATTAGCTTTCATGCGAAGCAGCGACTTGTACTGTCGCGTTTAATCCTCTTAAGTAGGCTCCATGTGCTATAATAGCCCCAGTAGTTATACACGATACATGGAAACACTCATACACACCTTCAGTAAAAAAAAAAAGAAGAAAAATAAAAGGTACATGCCACAAAAGTATACAAGATGAAAATGAAAAAAAAAAAAAAATGGAAACAAACATGATGACGATTAACCGATAAACAAACCTGAAAAAATATTTAATTATTTGTTGAACTGACTAATTCGTGTTAAAAATTAGTATATAATAAAGGAACAAAAAATTTCTAATTAAAAGAAAACAGAACGATTCTTCTAAATCAATTATAATTAAAGAGTTACTACATTAATACTGATATCAAATAATCTTGATTTACACTGTTTTATTATTCCAAGCATAGCTGTTATTTATTTAATATAATTTTAAATATATTTTAAAATAATACATTTTTTCAAAAATAAATACACTCGCTACCTTAGTACCCATCACAAATTGGGATCAAAATATTTTTTCACGGCAGGGAAAAAATCAAAGAAAACGTTTCTTAAGGTACAAAATTTGAAATTTTTTATTTACAATATTTCCATAAAACTCCTTTTCGCATGTATACTTTTAGTGCTGATTTATTTTTTAAAAATATTTATTGGCGATCAATATTTATTTGTTTTCTAAAGTAATACATATAATAATTTTGAGAAGGTCAAATAGTTGTTTAAAAATCGGAAAATTTTTATTAATTTGCTTTGTTAATTTTATTAAATTTTATCACTAAACAAGCTGTTTTATTGCCATTTTCATATGGCTTAAAAGTGAATTATGATTTACGTAAGTTATATTTCACGCTAATAAGAATAGCAGTTTCCGAGTGCTTGAATTATGTTACATATCGCGCAGGATTAACTAGCTCTGCATTATTTATTTTTTACGTGACTATATTCTAGGAAACAATTAAAAAAACAAAAAATAATAAAAGACTATTGATATCACACATCATACAGCAAAGCAGTTGAACATGATGTGTCACAACCGCCAAGGATTCTGTATGATAAGTACGAATTTACGATATTTTTAAATTTGATGTTAATTGAAGACAAAAAAAAATTAAAAACTCGCTAACACTAAACTAGGATTACTTGAAAAAAGCACGAGGTGGAAACGCAACGAGGCCGAAACGTATCGGGGCGGAACGTTGAGGCGACCTCGTTCGGTAAAATCTAATGGAAATTTTTCACTTCCGATTTTTAGATTGTAAGAAAAGGTAACATTAAAAAACACTCGCTTAAAATTCCGAAGTTATGTTCTCTTTAGATTTGTAAATAAATAAATTACTGTAGTAGTAATGTTTTATTTAATGGAAGTGTCTATGATTGTTAAAATTTATTTTCACGCACACCTGTAGTTAATTAATCATTCATGTTGTAAGAAAATTCAGTGTAATTTTTTTTTAACGAAAGTTTATTTTAACAACTTTTATTTACTTTTTAATTTTAATATAACGGGCAACGATTAGAACTGTAAATTAAGTCCTCAGTGTAATTTAATATTCCATTGCGTTTTTTTTAAAACTAATTTTGAGCAATTTTTATAAATAGGGTAAAAAGAAGAAAATTAATTTTTTGTCCCGTTGGTTTCTTATATAACCTACACAAAAAAGTGGACTTAAAATTCACGAAAAAAGGGTGTAGCCGGTTAAGGGGAGTAAAAGTGTCCTTGAACCAAAGTTTATAAAAAAATATATATACATCTAGGGCATGAAAAAAATTGGTTGATGTTGAAAGTTTCAGACCTTTAGACCCACAGAGGGCTGATGTGTTTACCATTTTATGATTTTCCGATCGATTTAAGAAATTCTTGTTGAAGGTTAAAGATAATCGAAAGTGTTCTATAACGGTTAATTTTTTTCAGATTTTTAGACACGTTCCGAATTTTTAAAATGTCATAAAAAAAGTTTAAAAAATTCAGTAACGACGAAAAAAATATATAACATGTATTTTAGTGTAAACTATCCACTGAAATTTTTTCAGATTTTTAAAAGTAGTGAAAGAGGTTAAAAAAAATAAAAACATGTATTTTTGGCTCAAAAAAATCTTGAAATTCAACTAGTAACAACGAAATATATATATATATATATATATATATATATATGTTACGTATTTGAAGATTTAAAGTTTTTCTGAATTTTTTCAGATTTTTTAAACCGGGGGAACGAGTGGAACATGTCAAAAATTAAATAAAATCATACGTTTTTGGTTGAAATTCAACTAACAACAACGAAATAGATATATATTACGTATATTGTAATAAAATGTTTTTCTGAATTTTTTCGGATTTTTAGAACAAATGAAACAAATCCAAAAAAAAAAGGAAAACATGCATTTTTGGCTGAAAAACCTCCGAAAAACTTCAACTGGAAGAAAACTGTAAAATGAAAGTTCCATAATTTGTGCCAGTGTGTTACCTAATTTGCTATTATGGGAATTTTAAATTCGTGCAGAATCTCCGTATTTTTTTATTTCTTAAAAAAAATACATATAATAATGCTTTTAAGAAATAAAAAATTCGAGAGATTCTGCACGAATTTAAAATTCCCATAATAGAAAATTAGGTAACACACTGGCACAAATTATGGAACTTACATTTTACAGTTTTCTTCCAGTTGAAGTTTTTCGGAGGTTTTTCAGCCAAAAATGCATGTTTTCCTTTTTTTTTTAGATTTGTTTCATTTGTTCTAAAAATCCGAAAAAATTCAGGAAAACATTACTTTTACCCCTTTAACCGGCTATACCCTTTGGGAGCACATTCCTCGCGAATGTATTAAAAAAGGGGTTTACAGTGCGTACACATCTCTATATATCTCTTGCAATGCGTTTAATTGAAATCACTTCTTAGATCGTTTTATAAGCAGATAAAAAATTTAACGGTTGTTAATTTCCGAAAAACTTCAAATTCTACGCTTGTTGAGTTAGCAGTTAGTAGAAACTTGGACGTCCCGAGTGAATATTACCCATGCAAATTGATATCAGCGACTTGATCGCAAAGGTAAAAGAGAAATACTCCTTTCTGACATATTAATTAAAACGTTTCTCGCAACACGTGTACAAAGAATTAATATAAATTTATACTTGTGCAAACATCTACACACATTTAAATTACATATATCTGCGAAATTTCATATGTAAATAAGAAAAAAAAAGATTAATAAATAAACTTTCCGAAATAAACAATAGCACCTTAATTATAATTCAATACAGAAGTCTGTTTATCAATATATATTAATTACTAGCTGTGCCCGCGGCGTTGCTCGCGTGAATTATGATTCTAAAAAATTACTTTATTTGTTAAATTACACCCGCGCGGAATTCAGTTCATGACTGTGTAAGAGTATCACAGTAAATGATTATTTGTCAAAAGATTTTTTATTAACCGTGGCGGCTCGTGAATATTGGGGAGACTAACTTTTCCAGAAGCACAGCACATACCATCAGGTTCATTGGCCCATTTTTTGGCAGAACACTTGTGGAGCAGATCTTATTCACGGCTCCGATTTGGACGGAAGACTGTTGAGCATAATCAATCTGTGGATCGTATCTGAAAGCCGATCTGTTACTGGGAGCACCCGACTCTCGCGCGCGTACTTGAGAGGTTCTCAAATTTTGTTCATCAAGCCGCTGCGGACGCTCGATATTCGACTTTCACGCGCGTACTTGAGAGGTTCTCAAATTTTGTTCAGTAAGCCGCTGCGAACGCTCGATACTCGACTCTCTGGCACGCGATTGCGACGCGTATTCTCTCTGACTTGCAAGACGATTTTCAGTTTCTGATGAAGATTCTCCATTACGACGTATTTTTGATGCCCTCGCCTGGGAACTATTTCTAGAAAGTTGAGATCTTAATCTTTTGGGCATTTTTTTGTACCTTTTACAAAAGGTAACGGTAACGCTCGAAAATTTTCATTCATTACGTTAACACACTATTTCCATTGGTGATGAGCTTGTAAACGATGCTAAGGAGATGTTTATCCGAATTTGCATTTCCCCATGGTAATTGACATCGATATTTTTATAAAAAAAGTTTTTGCAGCGCACGCGATGTAAGGAATTATTTAGGTCATTTTTTTACACCTTGAGTTACATTATTGGAGTTTTAGTAAGGATCCGTAATTTTTTTCAAAATATAATATAGCCTATGTCACCCGGAGATAGTTTAGCTTCCCAACGGTGAAAGAATTATTCAAATCGGTCCAGTAGTTTCGGAGCCTATTCAATGTGTAAACAAACAAACAAACAATCAATTCTTTGCTCTTTAGAATATTAGTATAGATATAGAAATTTAAAAAAAATCACTATTACGTTTCGGAGGCCCAGTACACTATATAATCATGGTGTATTAGAATTTTTTTAAAAATTTTATATATTTTTTAAAGGTTTTATATTGAAGTTTACCACCAATCGGTAATGAACGGAGTGCGTAAAATATTTCGAGTTGCCTTGTGCGAATTACCGAGCGATTTGCAAGTATTGAGAATGGGGAGAGGAAATTAATAATTTTTTTTAGACTACTTCATTGTATCAAGTTAAAACAATGACAGACTTTTTTTAGACGATGCGATGAAATTGTCATCGGGTAAATTCGTAAATATTGTGGTTGACAGCAGCGCCTTAAAATTTTCGTAGAAATATCTGTTCCCGATTTAAGCCGAAGAAAGGTGCTGGAAAATAATGGAAATTTTCGGAAAAGTTAAGTAACCGGAACTTCTGACTGCTGGGTCGATTTTTTTATCGCATTTTAGCAGAGCCGCTTCGAACAAAAGCGACGCGATAAATGTATCGCCGCCGATAGAAAAATATTTGTGAGGTTGATAATAAAAGGAAAATTCGAATTATTAAAGCTGAATAAACGATTTCGATTAGGAAATAATTCGGCAGGAGCGATTAAATCGATTTGACGGAATAATTTGCCAGAGTGAAAATGGTTTTGACAAGGATTGTGGTGTTGAACGTTTTTTTTTTTTTTTTTGTCCGACTTTGCAATAAAGTACATTAAAAAAGGAGAAAATACCGAGATTTATAAAATCTTCTTTACACAGATCCGGAATAATTTAAGTTAAATTTGAAAATTTAATAGGGGCACCTGTTAAAAATACTTTAAGCGACTCAATCTGACTGGAAAGGTTTTTTCATTAACAATGTCAACAGTTCTTTTTAAGAGCTTTAGTTGCAGGCCGGGAAGAATGTTTCAGTTTTTATCGCTCAGTCGGCGGATTGTAATATTTTCTGGGACCCCGGATAATTTTTTTCTTTTTTTTTGGGGGGGGGGGATCCTTTGTCATTTAGTCAGTTTTTTCTTTCGCTTAACAAAGTATTTTATAGAACTTTCTTACTTTCAATTTTTATATAATTTTTATTTCGCGGTACTTTATAAATTTATGCATTAGTGAAACCGGATTCGATTCTGTCACTATCTGAGCTACAGTCGCTGGAAAAGTATGCAGCTCCGATTTTATCCTGTTCGTATATTCACTGCCAAATAAAATGGCCCATTGTTCCCTTTATTCCACAACCAACGCGCATGCTCCATCATTAATTAACAGTAATAATTTTAGCCGAGTGAACATCGAGGGTTTTATCGTGAGAGTTCCCGGTCTAATTATCGTTACACTATAATAATATAGTCTCTTTCGAAGTTGTCAACTCTCTTAAACCACTTGGGACACATACTTTTAAGTGTATTCTTGAGTAATTTTTCCTATTTTGATATTACTACCGACGTTCCACCACTTCGTAATAGCGTGTTCTCTAATTATCGGTAAAAAGTCCCACCACCAATTTAGTTTCTAGACAATTGTTGTTCCGCCTATTGCAGTTCCTGCACTAACAGATCTCTCCGAATGAACAAAATCATCTTTTTTGCCTCTTTACTTTTTAGACTTTTTCGATTGCAGATTAATATCGGAGTAGCGTTTTTTGTTTTTGCATTTTAAGCCTGATTTTAAGATACAATTTGTACGGTATTCGTCAACTCGAAACGTAAAATATTCTCTTCTCTTTACCTAAATTGAAATAAAAGGCGAAAAACTCACCGAACATATCAATTCTCCGGAAGTTTCTCGCCTCTGTGACATAGTCTTCAACTTCGTAACCGCTTCGATACTTTACAAGATTTGAAACGGGATAAAAAGATCTATTACAATAACCTATATCAGTTGGGCCAATTCTGCAAGCAGCTATATTTTGCGCAACTGGATCTCACAACAAAATGAACACCTTCATCAGCCCTAGCGGGCGAAGTGAAAATATTGTCGATGTCCCTTTGTGACTGCCATTTCATCACAACTTTAGTCGCTTATTGTGTTGCAAGTCTGGTAGTGTTCAAGTCTTCACACTATAAACTCTGACTTATTTTAAAACTATATAGCCGTTCAGTTGATATTGTAGACTGTCACCCACTTATTACTTCAGCTATATATTCTGAGATGCTACAGACTACTTTGTTGTTGACGTACTGCGAACATTTCATTATGGAATTTTACTTTGGAATCGTGTCATATTAATATTTTCTTTTGACAGCCGTGCATTTAAATATGATCGGAATTTATCTGTAAAGTTAGTTTCGATTATTTTCCGGTTAACCGGTGATACACTTTTGTCGGTTTTTAAATTTAATTCGTTCCTTTAAGTTTGAACTTGTTTCGTCTTATGACCCCCCGAAAAATTGTTTGCACTTAACTGAGTTTCTACGATAGTGTTTGTTTATGAAGATGACTCGAATGAACTTCACCCTCCCCAGCTATTGCGCTAGTCGACGATAGTATCAATTGTAGTTTATAACACATCGCTTTGTCATCTGTTAGAGTGTAAACGGTTCCTTCGTGTACATACCTGAGGACATAATAATAATCTCAGTGACTCGTTTGCCAGGCTTTATTATTACTTGTGAAAAAAGCTTATCGAATAATATTTATTATTGTATCGAATATGTAAATTTAACTAATAACCTTTTCTTAGGAGCTCTTGGTTAAACTGAGTTACTGGTCTTTTTTTTTTTTGCAACAAAGTTCTTTTACGCGGCTTGTCGGTAGAAGTAAACTGGCAAAAAAGGCGAGGTAACGAAATCGCGTTATGCGTCGTCCGGCAGACGACCTTCACTCTCGTTTTCATTCACTCTGTCTCTTTCTATAATATACGCGTGTGTGTGTGTGTGTGTGTGTGTGCATTCGTGCGAGTGATTCGAGCATCAAGCATCGTACGCGGTCAGCTGTATAAGCTAAATTCTAAACACGTGTAAATTTTATTGAATTTGATAATTGGCGCGGTTTTTTTGTGCGACGTTAGCACACTTCAACGAGTCTGGTGATTGATTTATTGTTAATTCATACGGGGGATTTATATATTGTGCGTCATTTTTTATCGCATACTTTATGAATGATTTTATACTTGTATATCTACCAAAAAGTGAAAGGAACTTCGATCCTACCGGGTGTACACCACTTCTCTTTCCCATTTTTCAGGATAAACGTTTCTAATGACAATTTTAATTTTTTCGGCCGAAATTGGAAGATGCTCTTACTGCAGTCTGTTTTTTGATCGGCTTATCATAGTTCGGATGAGCTTGAAGTACTTCCACACGCTATTCTCCAAAACCGATTTGTTTTCCGTTTGTCACCGTGAACCGAGTATCGGTAAAATTTCATGATCTTATGTTCTTTCGAGTTTTTAAACGTCGGAAGGTTTTTAAACGAGTTGTTAACCGTCTGCATGCGATGCGATTAAATTTAAAATTTCGATGTTTCTACGATAAGAACATGTCGTCTCACATAAGAAAACAAATTGAAAACAATAAATCGAGAACGATAAAGGAGAATAAAATCAGTTGGTGTAAAATTGTTCGATTCGGTTAGTATTATGATAAAATAAGCGGAAATGATCTCGGTAAAAGCGTAGAGAGACCAAATGTAGTAGGAAAACCAAGAATAGTTTTAGAACGGGAAGGAAGCTCGACATGAAGTGTGGATAAAAAAAAGCGGACATTACATCAAAAGGATCGAGAAGGCGTTATGGATCCAATAGCAGTAGGAGAAGACGTTGGAAGGGCAAGGGAAATTGATACATTCGGAGAAATTAAATGAAGTAATTTCAGTATATTCGAAATGTACACAATTTCGGTAGAGACAAATTTTTCCGTTAAAATTTTCCGCAAATTAAAAATGTGCAACCGAAACGAAGCGAGAAAATCCGGATGAAAATTTTATCTCCTTCTCGGCTTGATATTGAAAAATTTTACGACTTCCAACTAAATAACATTTCTCCTCCGGCGTAACTAATTTATTTCTAAAAAAACTGTAGTCGACTTTAACGTTCGTCTAGGTGTGTTGTACGTTTTTCGTAGCTTTGGAAATAGAAAATCACACGGCAGTAATACGCAATAACACTCGATATTGACTCGGTAAGAGCAGTTATTATCGATCGGTGGTCTTGCTTTCAAAGTGTCGATTTCGACGAGATTATTATTGTGCTCCATATTGGACGCAAAATTACGTGTGCAAACTTTTTCAGTTGTGAAGCGATTATTCTTCCCACTGTCGGTACTCGTCGATGGCAGCTGGCGAGCGGAATTTCCAACGCCGTGTATTAATTATTTCGATATTCAGCTGCGAGCGCCTGATAATTGCCCGGCGTTACCACGAGCAGATCCAAATTATACCGGTAGTATCTGCGAGAATGAACGACCCCCGCTCGAATGTCGCCGAGCCCACATTGTCAGACCTTTCTCAAGCCTTTGCACGTATTGCCCGTTTATCCCAAAGTTCGTCCAAGAATTATATTTGCCGACGATCTTTATTTCGCGCGTTTGCCAAAAAATTTTGCTGGGTTCACGGCTGCGCGCTATCGTAAAATCGTTGACCATGAAAAGAAATATTCCGCTGTCCTTCGTTTTGAGCGCCTTAGCAACTGGGAAAATTTTATGTCTTACTGAATTTACCGATAAACCTCACGTTCGCCTTTGAGCTTGTAAAAAGGAATAACGTGAAATATACTGCGGTGATGCGTTTTCATGAACCTTAATGACGTCTAGTTATCCTAGATGATATGGCTAGAAGAAAAAAATATCTCAAGACAGTCGTGTATAATGGGAAAAAAACAAATAACGAAATAAGATATCCTTTAGTGCGCTTTTTTATCAAACTTTAGCTTCACTCCGGATCGTTGTGCACTCAATTTTTAAAATGTAGCGCGATGATTTTGTCTGATGATGCGTATTTTTGTACTCTTTGCGAAATAGAAAGAAAGAAAAATGAAACGAAATTTTGATCGGATAGTTATTATACCGTGCAGAGCTCATAATATGGAGGCTCCTGTGTACGAGATTCTCTCTCCAACACCCCTGGCGCCATAGTCAAAATTCCAGCTTTTGTTAAGGAAACCGGATTGCATTTGCACTTGTAGATTTCACATAGCTCTTTTTTTTTTTTCTTTTTTTTTTTTCTATAATAGTCTGGCAGTTATAGAACACAGAGATGTAATAAAATTTATAAAAAAAATCTGGACAGAATTAAATCTCGTTGTATACGTTTCAATAAGCGAATAGTATTAATCTCCGAAGAGCGCTCTAAGTTAACTCTCATCGGTCGCCACTTTTTACATCGATGTACGATTATTCGAATCGTCTGTTGCATTATTATTTTCGAATTCTGGCAGCGAAAACGATGGAAAATTTACAACGAAAAATAATTCATTCGACGGTCGCAATTTTTATGTTTATTTTGTCATCCGCGAAAATATAACATTAATTTACTTTATTTCCATTTACTACTAAAATAAATAGAAATACGATAATATTAGATTTGCAGATGACGCGATTCTGATCGCAATCTAAAGAAGCTACAACGCTTTCTGGATGTATTTACTGCCGCGGGGGGGGGTCGTATTGTTTCGGCCTCAACGATTCGGCCCCCATATATTTCGGCCTCAACGATTCGGCCCCCATATATTTCGGCCTCAACGATTCGGCCCCCATATATTTCGGCCTCAACGATTCGGCCCCCATATATTTCGGTCTCAACGATTCGGCCCCCATATATTTCGGCCTCAACGATTCGGCCCCCATATATTTCGGCCTCAACGATTCGGCCCCCATATATTTCGGCCTCAACGATTCGGCCCCCGTACATTTCGGCCTCAACGATTCGGCCCCCGTACATTTCGGCCGCGGCACGATTCGGCTTCGTTACGTTTCCGCCACGTGCTTTTTTCAAGTAAACCTAGTTTAGTGTTAGCGAGTTTTTAATCTTTTTTTTTGTCTTCAGTTAACGGCAAATTTAAGGCGTAAAATAATCGTTGAATCAAAAACAAAAACACCCGCGCGAGATTAGGAATTAATTTGATTAGAAAATAAATCATTTCGTTCATATATCGCTTAAAAAATTATTTCCTCTTACAAAGACACTTGTGGAATGCTGACTATGTATTCATTTAACGGGTTACTTCAATAAAACATTTCGGAAAAAATTAAGTCAATCACAGCAATAATTTCCGGTTACGACCGATTTTTTGCTTTTAAAAAATGAAAAATAAGTCAACTTTAATGATTATGGAAAAGAAATAATTTGAAAAAAGCAAAATCGATCTAGCATCTGAATTATGTTCAAAAAAATCTGTTTGTCTTAAGAAGTTATTCCGCCATTTTCATAATTATTTTTAACGGGAACCATTCGTTTGAGATTAATTGATTTGGTCGATAAGCCTTGTAGAAGGTTATTTTGAAAAACTTCACAGGAAATAGTATTTGTTTTTAATTTCGCATTATGTCAACTTAAAACAACTTAAATTCATACTTACCATGCATAATCCTTGGCGGTTGACACATCATACTCAACTGCTTTGCTATATGCGTGATATCAATGATCTTTTATTATTTTTTACATTTTTTCCCAGAATGTAATAGTCACCTGAAAAATAAATAATTTAGAGCTAGATATTTTTAATCCCGCGCAATATAGAACAACATTGTATTCCAATCACTTGGAAACTATTATTAACTTACATAAATCAGAATTCACTTTTAAACCATACGAAAATTTCAATATAGCACAGCTTGTTCAGTAATAAAATTTAATAAAATCAACGAAGCGAATTAATTAAAATTTTCCGATTTTTAAACAACTATTTGACCTTCTTAAAATTATTATACGTCATTACTTTAGAAAACAAATATGATAATGGATGAAGAACTTCTTAGGACTGACAAACAATTTTTTTCAATAAAATTCAGATGCTGCATCAATTTTGCTCCTCTTTCAAATTCGTATTTCTTCGTAATCAGTGAAAGTTGATTTATTTTTCATTTTTCGTACATGTAAACATTTTCTATAAATCGCATGGATTTTCCTTGAAAGCAAAAATTTAATCGGAAATTATTGCAGTGATTGACTATTTTTTTTCTGAAATTTTTCATTTGTTCACGTATGCGCTGTTATTACTTAATAATTGATTTAGGTTTGATGGTAGATTATAATGGGATTCGGATATGAGTTATTACAATCTGTTAAGATGTAACGCGAATCGTGAATTGGGAGGTGTTTCAAAAGGGACAACAGGATGGTAAAGGTGCATTAATACATACATACAATATACATACATACAATATATATATATATATATATATATATATATATATATATATTAGGAGACAGAATTGCCGAGTCTTGAACAAAATTATTTCTTCTTTTCGTAATTTCCTATTAGATGAGATCCGTTTTTCGACCTTTTCTTTTGGTGCCTTCTGAGGTGGTTTGCAGTTGGAATCGTTCTCCAATTGTCGTTGTTATTTTAAATTAATATCCGGTTGATCAAAAAAAGTAGGCGAATAATATTTCTTTCTTTCTTTTTGGGGGGGGGGGGATTACCTTGGATTTTGTTACGAAGGAGTATTTTTCGAGACGTTAGATCGAAAGAACCGTTTGAAAATTCGTCGCGTGAAAAGAAATTTTTACGAACTAAAAATGGAGGAATTTTTAAATTAGGTTCTAGCACGGACATTATTTCGAAGGTCATTTATATCGGTAGTCGTTTATATACAAACCAGCCGAATTGAATCATTTAACGTCAATCACAATGTGAAAAACGAAAAAATCGAAAAAGGCGTTCTAATCGAAGAAGTTTCCCCCCGTTTATTACGGTAATTTTAAGGAAAAAATTAATGCAAAAAAATTGAATTTATGTAAAATTACTTCTACTCGTCACCAATCAAGTAAATACCGTTAGAGAAAGTTTGAGCTATCGTTCCAAATCATCTTTATTGTTAGTATTAAGTAAAAAAGTGCAGATTCGCGAGCTTAAACGGTCAAGTCAGGTGTTATTGACATTTTAAATAATTATTAAGCTCCGGGATATTTTTGTTGATCTAATAGTAAAGTCCGATGACTTGAAATTGTTCATGAGATATTGTAAGACGCGCGATGCTCCCCCCGTGAAGTTTTCATTCTCCGATGAAATTCTGTAAAAAAAAAAAAAAAAAACATCAAAAAACCATAAAAAACCGCTTTTAATTAATTCCCCCGGTCTTATTTCTGGTGTGACTTTCATTTATTTTCGGCATCACACTCATCGACTCAGCGAACGACGGAGAGCTGCACCAAGACGGCTTCCACATGTTTGCAGTGGAAAAGTAAAAATGGGCATGCATCCTGCTGGCACGTGGTCGAGGGGAAGTTCAGAGTAAGCGGCGCTGGCCTCCGAGTTTGTTTTCGTTACTAGTCAAAACAATTGGCAATTTTGGACCGATCTGAACGCGGGAATCAGCTTTGTCGCTGAGTCATCATAAGGTGAGTGTAATAAACGATAAAGCACTTTAAACGTCATTTGTTATATACTTACTTCATTGTAGCGCGGCCGTAATTGTAAACACGCAAGCCTGCTTACCGAATTGTGTAATCTATATCAGTGACTAATTTCGATACTGGCTTTCCTTTGTAGCGACTAATATTTTCATAGAACTCAGATCGAGCGCACGTAAACTACTCTTATCAATTTTACACCTTCGTAGTAAATACCGTCATTTTAAATATCGAACATTATTTTTTTTTTTTTTTTTCATTTCGATACGGACATCCAAATCAGACTTTCAGCAGTCCTATACGGCACACCTTTTCGAAAAACACGTGCGATCCGCGGATAAAAAAAGACTAAACACCTGAATATTCAGAACCTCTAATAATATACAATTGCTTGTTCTTTTCAACATTTTCAACGCCGAGGAGTTCGGTGATTCGTAGTGTTTTTAAGAATTGAGCGGTTATTAGCCATTATCGAACCATTACATAAACCGGCAGATTTTAATTTCCTTTAAAAAATGATATTCCTGAGATGTTGTGTATCTCCATTCGACAAAGGGTAAAATGGAAAACAACAGTCTTTCATTTGTGCTATTGAAATTCGTTCCAGTCATCGGCTAACACAGCACTACTAAACGAACGATTTTCAAGTCTGTTTTTGGAGGTAACCAAAAATATTTCGGTAATTAACAAAAGTGGCGGGATTTCTGCTAAACCGCGCTCGTGTTAGACGGGGGGGAGCTTCCTTAGTCTTCGAATTCCGTAACTGAACGTTAAAGGTATTTCTTCCAGAAGTAAATCCGATTGCGAGCCACATGAACACCTTTGTAGCGTTGTATAACCTTTCATTCAAATGACGATAAGACATATAGAATTATCACAAAGACGTGGCATTTCTATAAAGACGTGAAATTATTATATAGAAAAAAAAGTAAAGTAAGTATAAATATCCCTTACCCTTGATAAAGTATAAGCTTTCCATAATGGTACTTAAGGATCTAATGGATCTGAAGAGAATATTGGGGCCAGTTCCTTTTTATTTGGCATGCAGTATTACTTTAATTTGATTTCAGATTATAACGAGACAAATCTCGAACTCGTCATGATTTCGTAGCCAAGTACTCTTAACACCACTACGTGCTACCTGGAATTATTAGTAAAGACACGGACAATTTCGCTACATCGGTAATGTCGGTAACCTCTTAAGCGGGAATTTAAACATTACTTTTTCGAATCGCCGCAACCGCTCATGGTTTTGAAGTACGCTTAGCCCGCCAGATTAAGGATGAAACTCACAAAGTGATGAAATATCACGGAAAATGTTACAGGGGGGCGAGGTGAAACCGACGAAACACATAAAGCCCCCTCCGCAAATACGGCCACACACGTTACCGGTGCCCTCTAAGCGCGGGGTTTAGCGGGTCTTTTCGAACGATGGTACGGACTATCCAAAAATCGGGGTATCGCTATTACATGATGCGGAGCAGTTAATATCATTTTCAATGCTAAAGATTCGGCTACTTTCTTATCTGTGAATGGTGTAGACAAAACCTAAATGTAATTGACGCAACCGCAATTTCCACAAGATTGTTTAATAATCGCGGTAATTTCCGAAGAAGAGATGGGATTTTAAAAAAGCAAGCTGGAACGTGCGTAATTGGATGAAAAATTAACGACAACTCTGCGGGCCTTTCTCGCTGGGACCGCTATGAGGCGGCAGTCAAAAATGAGGAGCCAAAAGAAAAGGGAATAAATTCCGCGCCGGGCAGAAACAATGCGCGCAATTATTCGGAATTCGTAATTAATGCGGAACAAAAAAAAAAAAAAAAAGAAAAAATTACCCGTTAGATACTGCCGAAAAATTGAAATATGCGGAGGATTAAATTGGGTGATGTAACCCTTTGCAACGAAATTTTATTATAAAAAACATTAGACACACTAAGTCTGCTACAATGAGTAAATTTTTCGCGGGCTAGAAGGAATACTAAAGAAACATCGTAAAGAGAAGTCCTCTGAAACTTGACAAATTTCCCAAATCGAAAACACTAAAAGATTTGCATCTTCTCCGAATTCGTGAAAAACCTCTAGACTCAACTTCTTCTCAAATTTTGTATAATGTGAATTCTACATATTCCTCCGGAGCATAAAGAAAACCGACATATATATTAAAAATGCTGCCCGCCAAATTTAGAAATATACCATTTGTTTTAGAAATAATTTATAATTGAACTGATAACGAATTTAGTATTCATTTCGTCATAGATGATCGTCTCTAGCTGCGAAATGGAAAAATTGTAAAGAAAAATGCAATGCACTTATTTCCGGAGACCAGCACATCATTTCTCGTCCAGATTAATCGCTTAATCAATAACTCGCTAGCAGATTGATTTTTCAGTTGTTTTTTTTTCTTCTCCGGTTTGGAAGCAGTGTCGACGTAGATGCCAAAGATCGGTTTGGTCATTTTTCTAACTACTAGGGGATTCCTTCCTTTGCTGGGTAAAAACTTACAAATGGGTAAAGAGGCGACGGATAACAAATGGGGCGGACAAATATTTCTAAAAAATTTAAACAAACACCTACCCGTACGTACGTAAGTACCATAAGTATACATTATAATCATGGACGTATGACTTACCGCTGTAGCGCGAATTAGTTATAAAATCCATAATCAATGATGCGAGAAATTTCTTCGGGAAAAACAGAGCGGAAGTCGTCGTTTTAGCAAACGTAATTACTAGAAAACTACGGGTTAATATTTTTTTTTTTGTGACAATTTTTCGCAACGACCTCCAATATCCATGTCAAAATGTAGCTAACTGGGCGGAATCTGAAGTCGAACATATTCCTTTTCACCTCAAAAATCATTCGGCTAATAACCTCCGTTGTTTGAATTTTCTTAGTACTGAATAGTTCGCTGTCAGCTTTACCGTCCGATATCAGACAAACTTACTCAAAATGCCGAAAATTTGAATAAAAATCCGGTAACAGGCTCGTCATCTCATCAAGAGACGCGGGATGTAAACTACATACTGGTATCATCGCGGTATTTTCCGTTGCTGAATATTTCCATAGCATCCGTAGTACCGGGAATAATATTGTGATGTCACGTTTGTGCAAGGCCCGCATGCGGTACGAATAATAACAACACTCTTGTGCAACCCTCGGTATGACATACATACAATATATATATATATATATATATATATGTATGTATATATATATGGACACGTAGAGCTCTAGTTTTTAATAAGGGTTATATTGTTATTCACTTTCAGAATGTCATCAGGTAAATTTCCCGGCTCCCGATAAATGCTACTATCCTCATAAATGATTGAATCGGAAAACCGCATAAAGTAGTTTAATAAATAAAATTAGCTGGAAACTGAAAAATTAGCAACACTCGTTCGACGCTAAAAGGAGGGAAATTCCGCCAGCTACATAATTTTTCTTAATTCGATCAGTTTTTATTAAAACATTTTACTCGCCATGCAGTTGCTACCACCGGTTTTTGTAGCGTAACCAATTTTTTTTAGATATGGAAGTATTATTTTACGCGGTTTTTTTGTTTATCAGCTTCAAGTAAGGTTTTTAGGTAAATATGCTACTGCGCGAGGAGTTATGAAATATTTAAAAAAAAGTACTTCGAAAGGAAAATTATTAACCTTACAACCGAAAACATTTATGAGGGAAACTAGAAAAAAAAAAAAAAAAAAAAAAACATTTTTCGCCGATATTTCGAATTCAAAATTTGTAAACGGTCCCCGTTAATTTAAAGCGTCTACCACTGCACGACCTCTTCTCTCGCTTCAATACCACCTCCCCGAACACATGCGAGCGAAACGGCGTGAGATCGGGAAAAATTCAATCGAAGCCTCTTTCTCCAGCTATATCGAAAAATGAATATCGCGCCTGCTCGGCGATCGCTGGTTTCTCGTAGTATCAGCGGAGACTTCGACAGCCTGAAGAAACGGAAAATGGTATAGCAGAGACGATATGAAGAATTCCCGGTTAATTGATGACCGACGAAATGAGCTGCCAGGTAACAGACTCGCGAAGAAGGTAACGGAAATCGCTCAAACGGGGTAATGACGGGTCTTAATAGATGCGGTTAACAATAAACGGGACCTTAAACAACAAGCGGGACCTTAACGTTTCGGCTGCCTGCTGTCACGGAAATCCTTAGACAATTCATTGCCGAACAATGATGTGCTCAATTCCTTCTTCGGGACCTTTGCATTTAAAAGGTATAATCTCCAAGTAGATTGGAAACTATACAAATTGTACAGATTTATTCTGTTCTGGAGGCCCAGTTTTATGCTGGCCGCTTAATAATAATAATAATAATAATAATAATAATAATAATAATAATAATAATAATAACAAGATAATAAATCTTATTTTTCTAAAATTTCATAATTTTCCTCTAAACGTTAAGCTGAAATTCAGCTACTAAGCACGTGGCTTATTAGAAGGTTAATTCGTTGGACGGAACAATTAAAAACAACTAGATATCTCTTTTTACGTCTCAGCATTCTCGCATTTGCACACTGACGGGTTCTCGTGTTCTTCAAAGCTCCCGTAAAAGTGTCGCGCGGTAGATGTTTGAAATTTAAATAATAATGAACATCTTTGCTCATGAACCGTAGACGACTAGTCGAGCAACTCTCCATTTCAGTGTTTGTTCTTCATGGGCTGTTGATAACGATATCGCTTTGCCACGCTATCACAATTTTACCATCGGACATTTGGTTTTTTCTTTTGTAAAATATACATTACGGATGCGCGTGTAGGTGTGTTAAACCAGTCGTCTAGCAAGTACGTATTCTCCAGCGGGGTTTTCCATATACATATATTTCACGCTATAATTACAATTATATAAAGCTCATTTCTTAATCGAATGTCTTATTTAGCTTTTTAATCGTCACAAAATTTCGATAAAACTTTCGCTATTCAATTTTATGTCGACGTACATGGAAAAATTTCTGTTTTTCTTACTTAAATGTTATCGCACATCGCCGATTACAATCTGAATTTTTCAGATTTTGCAGAGGCTATTCGAAATCCACGGACACATCCAATAACCTAAGAACAGTCGAAACAACGAATTATGTTGCGCGCCAATCTATGTCACATCAAATCTTCTAAGAAATCTTAATAAACAACAAAGGAAGTTTCTCCTAAGTATTCCGTCCCTTTACAGAACAACGCCCATGTCAGCCGCTGCTGTTATTAGTGGGGTGTTCCCTTTGGATTAATATGTTAACAACTACTCACCTACTCGAAAGAATGAGTTCTCAAACATTTAGTCAGACTCTCTCAATCAAAGAGTTTACTAAACAAGTTTTAGGTGCCTTAACAAGCGAATGGCAGAGAAGATGGGATGTGAATCCTACAGGTAGAAAAACATATCAAATATTTCCTAACATTACTGAGAGATTGAAGCTAAAAAAACTAAGTATCAATTTTTACAACTCGCAGGTACTTTCTGGCCACGGCAAGTTTGCTACCTATTTGCATAGGTTTCGCCTTACTATGGATCCTCAGTGTGGTTGCTGCACTGTTGGTGCCCTGGACGACTTAAATAATTTTGTCTTTGAATGCCCTGCCTTTGCGGTTCTTCGCACAAAATACAATATTGAAAAAATGGGCTCTCTTCTCCTTAACAACAAAAATCAATTCAACTTCCTCAAGTTCTGTGAACATGCAATGCGGCTCAAGTTTCAACTCATTCACTAATGTATTTATTAACTTCAGTTAATACAATACAGAATACAGTGAAAACTTACTAGTTACAACTATGTTCAACTTCTGCTGCATTACGGTAAATAATCTTACACCCCATAAAAACTGTTTTTCTCTATAATACTAACATATTTGTAGATAATAGTTTTTAAATGTTGATAGCAGTATTGTTTTTTAGTTTCTAATTCACTTATTTTCTTTTTTCTTTTTTTTTTTTGTAAAACTAATTCAACCGTGAACCCATTACTGTTTATTGTTTTTATTTTAATTTTTACTGCATCGTAGTTGATAAATTATGTTGCTCGCAATGAGTAAGAAAAATATGAAAAGAAAACAAAAAAAAAAATAAACGGTACGACCACGTCACAGTGAAGCGGATAGAATTTGATTTAGAACACGAAAGAAATTTATGCAAAGTTGAATAACGGACGTGATGGTAGTCTAGCTGAGTTCTGTTTGGATGGGCGATTTTTTTTTCTTTTTGCAACTGAAAATTACATTTTCCGATTTTTAGCCTCTTCTAATATATCCGGGCATTTATTTTTGGTTTTCGAATAGTACCCCATCGGTGAGTGTTAGCACTGTTGATTAAAATGATCGCGGTATATGAACAAAAGGCAGAGGTCCCGCCGTTATTAATACCAGTTTGAGGAATTCGTTTTATGGTACACGTCCCCCTGGCCGGATTATGACAAAAGCTGAAAAAATGTCGACGCCGTTTCAAATACTTTTACGTGGTATAAACTAAGGCCCAACGTACAAGTACGTCCGAGTAGAGTAATATTTGATAGCGGCGTGAAAGCGCCGGGCTCTATTGAAAAACCAAATATGCTAGAGGTCTTGAATATGTACAAGAGTGAAAAATATCTTCGGCACTAAGCGACTAATAGTTTTTTTGAATGGCCAAATTGTTGTTGATGTTTAAATGCGGCTGGTACTTCTGCTAGATTGCAGTGATACAACAGCTGAAATGGATGCAAGAGTTAAAACATTTTTCGTCAAGATGTGTGTACGTACGCTTATCATGACTGCGGTAGTTATCGGAATAATGAGTGTGTCCTATCTCGCGCAAGGAAGGAGGAATAATCGGAGCAAGCAAGATATTTACGATACGCAGATCTGCTCTGGATTTGAAGATGAACCAATACTGCTCGGGGTAGTGAACGAAATTATCAGTGGCTGGTGTAAAAATAAGCGAAGAAAAAAGGTGAACGGTATTGTGTCAGTGTTCTATATTATTTTTTTTGATTATCATAATGTATGTTGTATGTTTTTTGTGGATCTGTTTTCAGTTGAGTGAATATTGTTAAAATGCTTAAGAACAAACACGTACGGAAAAATGGCTTGGTAAAAATATCATATAACGGTAACTGCGCGCGAGCCAGAAACAACAGAATAGTAGCAATGGCCGGTAAATCAGTTGTTAGTGGATAAAACGAGATGATTGTGAAGTCGACTGAGCTCTTTCAAGATAGCGGATAAAAATGAACTGCGTAAGATGTCAATAATGAAAAAAGAACTGAAAGTGACAGAAGGACGACAGAAACGCTGATTCTAAGATATATTTCGGGAGCGTTATGTGGAGGATAATTATTTTTAGGTGAAAGAACAAAACCACATGAGCAAAGCTATAGAGACTTTGTTGCGTGAAAGTTTTGCGGGGATAAGCAAATAGACGTCGGAAAAAAAAAAGGAAATATTTCCGACACATATCGCGTAATGTTCGGATCCGGAAAAAGGAATCTCGTGCTTTATACTTGACGAATGAAGAAGAGACGTTTATGAGCTAGAACCGGGCAGTACAAGTTAGATCCGTGTGTGCTCACTGAAATTTTTCATCTACAGATCATTACGGTGGGCTGTGAAAAAAGAGATGTAGCATTTCAGCGCTTAGTTCTCCGGTATTTCTCGGTATTTCTCGGTGTTCCCCGATACCAGATGGGGAAATGTTGCGCTACGTGCTCTTCAACTACATGTGCTTAATTGGTTTCTTTCGCTGATTCGAGGGTTTTCTATATTTCCCTTAATTGACGACCTCAGCTTATTTCGTTTGTTTTTCTTGAACACGCTAGCCAAGAACCATCACCCAAAAACAACAAAAAGGGAAAGAGCCGTCAATTAGGATTCGGTCAGATACGGACAATATAAAGAACTAATGGATGAAATAATTGATGGCGAGGACAAAATATAAAATGCGCAATAAGGAGTCCCTACTTGAGTTTCAACAGACAAGAATATCCGATAGAAGGGAATGGATATTTAAAAAGATATATAATTGACGTCGCAAAAAATTAAGGTGCAGAGGACAAAACTTCGAGGAAGGAACAAGAGCGAAAACGAGAGGAGAGCAAAATGGCCAAAACGCGAGCGAATTATAGAAATGACAACAGAACGGGGAAGTTAAAGTAACTGCAAGAACACCAGGTATTAGAAGGAAGATTAGGTTGTATAAATATCTGACCAATGTTTTTGAGGTGAAACTTTTTATTTAGGGAATTCGAGTTAGAGGGTGGAATTTTTTTAAAAAAACAGCAACAATTCAAGGTTTCTTAAAATGCTGCGACCAACTCGACAGCTACACCGCGTTTAACTTTCATTTTTTTTTTTTTTTACGTTACTGTTATACGAAATGTACTCGGGCGACACAATTTTTTCAGTGAAGTCAACATTTTCCTTAGGAGTTCTAGGGTTCCGTAGAAATGTTTTTATTTGCTAAGCCCGCGATTTCTAGAAGATGATAATAGAATCGCAAGATGACTAGAGTGCAACTAGCAGGTAAATGTGTGTCACGGATCTCATGTAGTTCGTGTAACCTCAAGCGTTTTGTGAAGGCAAAAAGTACAACGGGTAATTTATTGCGGTACAAAATTTAGCTCTTCCGGTACCGCATAACAATATCGTTTTCTGAAGTAACCACCGCAATGATAGTCATCAGTCTGCATTCGTAATACGAATTTATTAAATCGATGTTTTGTCCTACACAACTCGGTGTAGCACCCGCACTCGTACCTACATGCGCAGTAAACTTTCCAATGCGATATCGTACTTTAAGCGCGCTGAATTTCGATAAGAAAGTAATTTCTTTCCCCGCTAGCACTCTGTTCATCGTAATAAGTGTAGTTAGCTTCATATTATGAATAAGGCAGCATTATTTTTGTCACTAGACAACATCTCAGATGGAAATTTAACGTCGAATTTCGAGATGGTTTCTTATAAACCTTACAGCCGCAGTCAATTTGAAATAATTAGGACCGGAGAAATCTGGGAAAGTATAGGCGACCATAAGAATGGAACTACTGGCCCCTAACGGTTGCGATGTAAATACGAATGAAAACGGTAAATTAATGCCATTTAAATTAAGATTAAGATTTAAAGCGAGAATAAAAAATTCGCTTATCAGAAATGGGAATTAAATTTTTATAAAATCAGCGTTGTCATATATTAACCGCTAATCGAAACTTTAATCTATGTTGCTGGAAAGGTAGATATTTTCTTTGTCTCATCGTGGTTATTATATAGTATAATTGGAAATGTAATCGAGATGAAATTTATTTAACGTAGAATCGTTTAACACACATACCGTTAAGTATAAAGTATAATTTGGAGTTCATTATATTTTGTTTCAAATTACTGTAAATTTATTTATCTTTGACGAACACGATGTGACGAATGATACCGAGTTTTTTTTTTTTTTGTTTTTTTTTTTTTTTTATAAATAAATAAGTTGAGGGTCTCACTGGGCAAGTATGCCCGTTGCGTGAATGCCCAACACTCCTATTATCGTTTATTCAAGTAAGCAAAATTACAATTAATCATTCTTACTACTTAGATCGAACGTATTAAACCAAAAAAATAAAAATAAAATATATCAATCGACGCAAATATATGTATATATGAATTACACAATAATACACCCATACACAGGAGCCCCGCTTATATATTGGACATTTGCATACATTAATGTATAGGAAAGAAAAAGAAAAGGAAACTGGTAAATGGATGGTCTAAAAGAGCCCTAAAAAATGCAACAATAAAAATAAATGGAAAAGAGGATGCAGCAAAATTCCTTAATATTTGCACCATTCTTTCAATCACTTTTTCACTTCCCTCTTCCATACACCAATTTGTTTTTCGTTTATTATGTGACTATAGTACTCATTAATTGCAATTAGAACAACCGAATCGTCTGTATTGTCGATTCGTAGATTTACTCCTCTAGGATGAATAGGTATTACTTTGATTCCTTGTTAGTCGAGTTTTTGGTCTGGAAGGTAACTTTACGTTATTGCATTTAAATTCAAGTAATCTGTAATAATAATAATGCATTTTGGCAGACATTTCATTATTTTCCTTCCACCGGGTTGATGTAGTATCATTCCGCTTCCAATGGGGTAGTATAAGTTTCAAACACCTTTTCTGAATTTTGCCTATTTTATTGATTCCCGGTTTTTTTAGCCTCACCTCATATTTGGATCCCATATAAAATTCTATTAAAGTATATCCGTAATGTCCCATATGAAAGAACCGTCTCAGTTTATATCATTGACTGTCTTACTTTCGAATTTAAGTTTTGTATCTGCTTTTCCCAGTTCAATGATTTATCGATATATATATATATATATATATATATATATATATATATATTCCTAGGTATTTAAAATCTGTTACATTCACTAGAGGTGGACATGAACATGGGTGAGTGATTTTATTCCCGTACCGTTCATGTAAGCATTCAATTATTATGTATACTGATTCGCGGGTGGTGACTCATATGTTTAGAAATATTACGAATTAGGCAGATTATTAAAATACGAATGAGAATATTTAGAGTAGGAATGGTGTGATGTGTGAAAAATACAGCATGACGAAGGGATAATATTATAAATGACAGTGTACCTTAATATCGAGACATTCATGTGATTGGATAATTCGAATACAACTGCTTTTCATTGTTGAACCATCTCATTGAAAGCTATTTCAGAACTCGTATCATTCCATAACTATGAATCAGATAAATATTTAAATTCTAGAAGTTTCGGTAAACTGGACAGCCAGATCAAGAATTAGCGTGATTTCCTAACAGTTAATAAAATAAATATTTAAATTATAAAAGTCTCGGTAAACTGGCCGGCCAAGTCTGAAAAAAAAAAAAAATGTCAAACTGACTCTTGTATTAAAAATTTTTTTCGTCAGTAATTAAGTGCGATGTCAGGTGAAAAATAGCTGAAGAAAAAACGGTTTTGGGAATTTAAATTATTTTTATTTTACTCGCGTCCGTGGGTATATAACAACGTATACACGTACGTACACATGTTAAATGTGTATGTATGTAAACAGACACGTATGTAAGCTGAAAATTTAGAGATGTTTTTATAAGATCTGCTCTATCGCGTAAAACAAACCGCATTAAAGTCTGAAATTCCATTTCCAGTCGGGGTTAAATATTACAGTGTTTGGTATTGCCGGATCAGCCTCCTTCTCTAGAGAATAGAGCAGGTAGCAGCGCACACCGATTAGGTCATAGACCACTTGGAAAGATATTTCCGGTAAGGAAACGATAGTATATTATTAAAGTTACCTTCTTCTTGTTTTATTACACTACCAGCCCCGTTCAACTCCGTAATCCGCATTTCGAGCAGCAAAGATGGTTATTAAGAATTTTAATTCGAGGAAAAATGACGACGATACTGTTCTTGAAGATACTCCAAAGTCCTACGACTGCATTCGTAGAATAGGCACGACCTAGTATAGGATTCTCAACGAACGATCCGCATCGCGAATACTTTTTGAATTTTTGAACCCGGCGAGATTGTGTATGAAAGGCAAAGTAGACATTTTATAAGCTTTTTAGTATACAAGTCTGCAGGCAGTTCTAACTTATTTTCCGGATTCCGTTTCATATTCGATTTGATAACGATTTTCGTAGCGAAGAATTTTTTAACCGGCGTTTAATTGCCGCATGGCGTTTTTCTTCATTTTGTAGTTTATATCCAACTGCGAAGACTAGTGTATCGGATTAATTTGATCTATTTTGAAAGCCGTCTAATCTGTTCGTTTTAATAAATACCGCAGAGCATTTAACTGATTTTGGGCCAAGGCAGGGAATACTCAGCCGAGGTCGCGTTTGTTAGACAGTGGTGTTTCAGAGCGACAGTTTATGAGTACTGCCGGGCAGTTGCTTTGACGGTGATACATCGACTGCACGGGGCGCGGTAAGACTTTATTATCGAATATGGGTTTTGCTCTTAGCTTGTGTTTGTAGCCGAAAATTCCATGCAAGACATTTCCGGTAAAGGATAGAGCAGTACGCTTAACTCGATATCCACGTTGACTCTAATTATTTTCTTGAAAAGTACTCGAAAAAATTGTCCGAAATGAGAATACCGAAAGACGGTCGATTACGATTTTTTCCCAATATCAGTGGTGGCACTGCTAATTTTTTTTAGTAGATCTTCACAAGGAATCAAAGTTTTAGGCCAGATCACAGCAAAAAGCCCATCGCGCAACTATGTAGGTGGATAAAGGTAGAAAATAATAGGAAAGTCGTTCAAAATGTAAAGTTCCCTACGTTTTATTTTCGAAACTAATAGATTTCGAAAAAAAGCGGACATCGGAATTCGACATATTTATTTACTTTTCCACATATTCCTCTAACTTTCGAGTTTAATCATTTGTCGAGTCGAGAAATTAACATATACCTTCCTCGTAAAAACTCGCCGTCAAATTTTGTAACCAGGTAAGAACGAAATTTTTCAACTCGTCGTCGGTCTCGATTTTTTTTCCTGCGACGTCTCCTTTAAGCTTTGGAAACAAATGGTAATCGCTAGCTGCTAAGTCCGGACTGTAGGCTGGGTGAGGTAAAGGTATTTCAGGAAAATTGAGCGCTGACGTTACAGGTTTCTCAAGCAGTGTCATGGAGTAACTCAATGCCTTGAGTCAATCTTCTACGTCTGTTGTTTTGGATTGCCCGACGAAGGTTAGTTAATGTTCGACGATAACTTTTTCCATTGACAGTGTGGTTCCGGGTTCCATGAATTCAATCTAAATAGCGTCTTCGGAATCCCACAAGACCGTCGCCATAAGCTTCTTCCGAGTCAGTGTTTGTTTTGCCTTCACGACATCGGGCGAATTGGTTTGTTTCCATTGCATACTCATTCTCTTTTTTTTTCCCTAGTGTGCAATGAAATATTCAGGTTGCATCATCTGTGACGATTTTATCGAGAAATTCGTTGCCTTCTTCATGAAAATGTTTTGCAAAATTTCGAGAGAACTACCCATTTGCTTTATGCTCCTCCGTGAGCAATTCTGGAACCCATGTTGCACAAGCACGATGAAATACATGGAACCCCTCGTGTGACACACTCGGAAAGAAGATCGGAAATGGTTTGGCGGCGATCGGATCGCGGATTTTCTTCAATTTTTCGCAGCAGTTGTTCGCCTGAGATTACGGATGCTCCTACGTTGGTCGTCCTTTACATTCGTTCTACCTCCTCCGAATTCACAGCACCCGATATACAAACATGTTGAACACTCATCAGAGGGGACCATAAAAACTTCGACTATTTATTGATCGATGAATTTCAATTGGCGAAATTTTTTTATGCGGTTTGAAAAATGAAGATAACTGGGCGCACCTCGTAGTAGTCAGCGGCAACTTTCAGAATTTCACCCACGATTAATTTACGTAATTCGAAAACGAAAAAACGTACACTATTGCCGTTTGAACTAGTGTAAACTTTAATGTTGTAGCTACAAAATGAGATCACGCCCACTCCCGCAAGTTTATTCTACTACCGGGTTTACAGGGGTGATAACTTTACTTTTTGAACGTGTCTCGTATATACACGATCATTGAGCAGACTCGGTTAAATGCAACTAGAACAGTCAATAAGGAGAACATAATAAATCAAGCAGGAGCTATTCAGCACACGTTGAAGGATACGGAAACTTGTTGGTTGCCTGTTTTTCATACGATTACGCTGGATAAATCAACTCCGCAAAAACATCAATTGACCTAGTGCGCATTAAAGTATGACATAAGTGCGTATCAGTGTATTCAATTGGGAAGCGAAGAGAAGGAATGGACTTTTTTTGAAGATCGAGTGATCTAAAAGGTAAGAATAGCAACTGAAGATGTTGTGAATCAGTTGAAGAAGCGGTTTTTCTATTCACAACTTTTCTTCGTGAATAGCAACGATTTAATCATTGTGCGAAATACAGTTTCGCACGATATTTATTATAATTAATAAAATATATTAATTACTCGTAGAGGAAGGGTTCAGAAATTTCAGCTCTTTTCTTCTTTTAAAATAGAATACCTCATTCTTCTTCTTCTTCTTCTTCTTCTTCTTCTTCTTCCCTGTACGCCTTTATTTGTGATAATCATTATTCTGCTAACTGACTTCCTCGTTGGCGGCTGTTAAAGAACAACACAAAAAAAAAGAGAAGTCGACATGCCGGCGGGGTTAGAAATAACTCCCTCCAATATATCGGAATAATAGGTTTAGTTGAAGGTTGGAGATTTCCACGAATTAATGAAATTCTAGAAGAAAAGTCGGGAAATTAGCGAGATCATCAAAGGTGCTTTAGGAAACGTGCGAAATTAATATTCGGCAATTTTAAGGAAATGCGGCGAGGAACGGTTCCGCCACATTGTAAAATATTTTAAAATGCCGCGTTGAGAACAAAACGATGCATTCGAGAAGTAATGGATTCCAGTCAATATATATATATATATATATATATATATATATATATGTGGTTATTTTGAATTAAGTCGACATATTCCTTCCAAATATAACTTAATATTTAATTAATATATTTATATTAATTTATCCACTTATTTTTAATACTTTTGTTTAATTAACCTAACTTTGGACCGCGATAGTTCAACTATTAGAGGTTTCTCCGCTTTCTTGTGTTTCAAACATTGCCGCATTCACTATCGATGCTGTTTCTTCGTGTAAAGTTTCGGTTTCTCCCTGAAGAGAGATGTTTTGCCAGTTTTTTGCAGCAGTGGTTGTGTCACACTCGGTTTCATATTCATTTTGTTTATCTCGCTTTCTACTTCCATAGACCAATTCCGTTTGTTCTTTTCGTACCACTACTTCCAGAGAAATGTAAAAATTCGTCGCCTTTTTTCATCATACGGATCAGCTTCTTCTCCGAGTATTTGTATACTTCCATGCTGGCTTTTGTCTATATGCTTCGATTTTTTTAATTGGAGCCTAACACAGAGAGACCCTACTACGGGGAAACGAATTTCAATGATTTTTGGTGGAGTGATAGTATACACCATGTGAGTATACTATGTGTAAAATATTAAGATGCAATACTCAGGATATTTATCCCTCCCTATTTTCTAATCGTCATTCTCATTACCGTTTCATTCAGCCAATTCCTCGTTCCCTGTCTTGGTTCCATTCTTTTCCTTTCAGTCGTCGCTCTTCTATTGTCTCCCTAATTCGTCTCCCGATCAATCATTCTCTACTTCTCTATTCCCGTTTTCGATTTGCTCTATCGCCTTCTCCTGATTGTTCTCTTCACGATTGTGATCCTCCTCGTACATATGTGATGCTAATCATATTTTCTTTGAGTGTCCTGCTCTTCGTAACGAACGCTCCCTTTTATACAGTCAGCTCCTGCCATTAGGTCTCCCTACTCCCTATAACTCTTCCTTTATCCTCTCCTTTCCTTCATCTTCTATGGTGTCCGCACTGCTGTCCTTTGTTGCGTCCATTTCGAACCACTTAGTTATCTAATTTCTTAGCTTAGTTTTCTTGTTGTTGGGTCAATGCCACAAAAAAAAAAAAAAAAGAAAAAAGATGCAATACTGAAATATAATCGAGAAAAACGAATTTAAAGTTTCATGATCAACACTTTATGAATCTATAGATTGTATAATATAAATTATAGAACACATCATCAAAAGCTGCTGTGTGGCCTAAGTGGTAATGTCAGTGACGCATACACTGGTGTTGGCCGCGGGTTCAAATGAAGCTGTGCGCATTTACTTTTTTTTTTTTTTTTTTTTTTTAATATAAATACTTATAATAATTTCTTTCCTAGAAAAGTAAATATACAATTTATTTATTTACTCATTCATTTCTTTTTTTATTACTTATTGATTTTTTCCGATGCTTTTTAGCATTCAAGTTTAATTTCTATTGGAATAATAGTAGAAATTAAATTAATGAAATAAATAATAAAAAACTATTAAAAAAATAAGTAATTTTTACAATTGTAAATGAAGTGTGTTTCTCATCAGACCATTTAAAAAAAAAAAAAAAAAACTTTCGATTGTAAAAAAGCAACATTTGTTTGTTGTTCTCGGTGTAGACAGAATTTTTTGTTTCGTATGTTTTTACCATAATTATCATTTGGAATCATATCTGTACAATGACACACGTGTACATGATGTGTTTCTTTAATAAATACATTTCTACAAAATCTTACATTTTCACTTTTACATCAATCTCTTTAACTATCCTAAATAATAATTAGAAATTTTTTTTATTATATTCAAATAGTAATTACTTTAATAAAAAGTAAAATTATAAACATATTAGAGACTTGTGGAATAGTAGAAATGAAATTTATAATAAAAAATCATTGAAAAAAACAATAAATAATTAATAAAAAAAAATAAACGAATAAGTAAATAAATAAATAATTTATTTACTTTTCTAATAAAGGAATTAATTATAAGTATTTATATCAAAAAAAAAAAGTAATAATAAAAGGAAAAAAAAAATAAATGGAACCCACCGCGTATACAAGTCTAATGAACCTATATAGGCCACGACAATTTCAAGCGAAATGTTCTATAACTTATATATACAGGGTGCGAAAGCATAACTTTCTAAAATGCGCCACATTTTTTCTACTAAATTTTCTTGAAGAGAAATAATAAAGCAGAAAATCGAAATAAAACTGCGAGAAGCGAAGAAGCATAGCCAATGGGGGATCTAAAGTATGTTATTTCGATTTTCTGTTATTATTTCTCTTTAAGAAAATTTAGTAGCAAAAATGTGACGCATTTTAGGAAGTTATGCTGCCGCGCCCTGCATAACGTATACATGAAGTGTACTGATCAAACTTTAAATTCATTTTTCTCGATTATATTTCTTTATTGCACCTTAATACTTTACACATATGTTACAACTCCAGCAAAAATCATCGAAATACTCGTTTGCCCATAGGGGGGTCTCCTTGTAAGATTGTTCGTAATATTTTTCTCTCCGTTGCTTGAAATTTTCCGATCATTTAATACCGGGGAATTTCTGCTGCCGCATAGAGCGCCTCAAGTTGAATAACCGCTCGGTAATGGCGTAGTTTCGCATTGCCTGCTGTAGATTATCGTTAGTTGAACAGCGATTTCCAATTTGTTTATTTTAGCTGATAGTGCGCTGTCTTCGGTCGATGTATTCCGCTGCGCACTTTTAAATTCGTCTGCTCTGCTCCACTTGTTACTCTCTGTTATCAATAGCTTAGCCGTTGTTTGTATAGTAGTTATAAGTTTCGTTTCATCGGCAGAGATTTGAGCATCCTCTTTTGCCGCTTCCATCGGCAATGCCTTAATTTTTCTAACTGCAACTTCTCTCGTGTTTGCCAATGTAACATCTGCGAAAGCTACGCAGCCCACGGTTAAATTGGTTTTCTTGTGTACCGACTCGAAATTTTCCTTTTCTTATTTTCATGCGCCATTCTCGGACAATGTTTTCTAGCACACAATTAAATAACTCATCTTCCAGATCTAACTCCCGTTTGAACTTCAAATGAATCCGAGATATCTCTTCTGAATTTTACCCTGGACACGATGTTTCAGTTTGCTTAATAACCATTCTAGTCTTTCATTGTTCGAATTCTAGCTCTATTGAGGTGAATGGTAAAATCGTTCTATCGACTGAATCGTATGCTTTTTGGAAGCAACAATAGTATTATCCGATAGGATTAATAATTGATGGAAAATTAAATTTCAAAGAATACGTTAAATACTTACATGAAAAATCATTAAAAATATATGCAAGTACTTTCCGCTTAGAGACGCAAAGTTATTTATCGAGTATAGAAAGTAATCAGAAAAGAGAATTCTGTATAAAGCTACGGTTCAAAATATGTATTTGTATGCTTCAAGTATATACACGTCAACTGTATAAGTAAGACAACACTAAAGAATATAGTAGCACAGCAAAGAAAAATCTTAATTAATATTTCTGCTGGCTTCAGAACAATATATCTAATAATGCATTACAACTAATAACAAAAATAATCCGCATTGATTTAGTGATAGAACAAAAAAAGTCAATTGTTTAATAATTAACTGCTTTTTAAACATCCCGTGTTTCTTCTTCCTTAATTATTTATAGCCAGATTCCTTTGTCCGTTTGTACTGTGGGCTCTGTAATTACAGATGTGGCCATGGTATGGGACAGCTAACTCCTTTTGCTCTTACCTTCGTCATTCCTTTTCAGATTCCATTCCTTGTTACTCCTAATTGCTGCTATGTACACATGTTGATGGGTAATCGTCCGTTGCTGACAAGCCCAGGGAAAAACCCAAACAAGAAAAAAAATAATAATTCAAGCAGAATATTCAGATATGAATAATAAACAAAATATAGTAAATTGGAATATTACGGAAAAAAAAAAAATATTCTGAGAAGAAATACTCAGAAGATGGCAAGAAAGATGGGATTTAGCAGAAAATGGAAGATACATAATGAATATTAAAAACAAAAAACAAAAAAAAACATACCTAAACTACTTCATAAGACAAGCTTTAACGCAACATGGGGAGACCTTGTAATTAATATTTAAATCAATTTAAAATAGTTGATGAAAATAAATGTGATTTTTCTGGAGAAGTAGAAGATATCGAGCATATACTGCGTCACTGTGTTAAGTATACCGCAGAAATTAACAGAAAAATGGATATTAATGAATGGGAATTATTATCATCAGAAATTGTTCACATTAAGAAAGAAAATTTATGATAAATACAATCAAGGATAAATGAAATGGCCATATACTGAAGAAGTTATATTTTAGTTATTTTGAGTTAAAATTTTCTTTTTCTTTTTATTGCCATTGTTTATTATATTATTATTTATTATTATTATTATTTATTCTGGATTAACGTGTCTTTTGAGAGACTAATTATGTGAAACCAATATATGAAAGAACCATGGCTAATTAATAATAAAAAAAATTAAAAATTAAAAAAAGAACCTGTTTACTGCAGCTTTGTTCCCTTTCGAACTTCCTTGATATTCTCCTAATTGTATGTCGAGTTGTTTTTCTACCTTTTGTAGGAATTTCGATAAAATTTTACTATTAACTTAATTTTATTAATGCCCCATGATTATCGAGTGTGTAACTCCGAAACATGTCGGCTGTATTTTATATATTTTATAACAATTATTATTATTATTTCCTGTAATACGTGTTTTTATATAATATATTTAATCACGTGATAAAACAGAAAATAGATTCGAACATTTTCAAATTTCAAATTTAAAATCTTCTTTGCTACCGATAGTGTAGAGAGATAACAGGCTGTCGTCCATGAGTTTCGAAGTCTTGTGGTTTCCTAGAGATTATGTTCGTTCACTGAGTGTTTTATTATTTACACATTTCCATAGTTTCGCCACAATAGAATCTTCTCCTGCCTGTCTATTCTTTTTTTTTTTTTTTTTTTAAGCAACTGAATAATTTGTACGATTTCCTCTGTCGTCAGTGATAGCGGATATCTAGATTAGTTTCTACGCGCTTTTTAAAAGTAAAACATTCGCCGGCAGGTTCCCGGTATAGGATAGATTCGAAATATTCGACAGTTACCCTTGAATCGCTGTATGCAATTTTACCACTTGTATCTTTAAAACGGTTCGGTGTTATTTTTAAAGATTCTGTAAATGCGATCATGCTCTATTTTTAAATCTTTCTTAATTTTGACTTTCTTCGAACGCATCTTTTTCATTCCTTACGGTTCTGGTTGTTGTTTTCTTTATTCTATAAACTGTGATCGATTGTTTCCGTTTTTATTTTGATTTTATTTATACGGCTTCCCGACATTCTCTTTGGTCCATCGGGCACGTCCCCTTACTTTCTCCAAAGGGTAGAGATTCTTCGGCCGCCTTTACTATTATTTCCCTTAAGTTATTTGGTTTGATGACTTCTACTATTTCCGAAAATTCTATGTTATATTTTAATCTTTTTTTTTTTTTTTTTCAAATCTAGCATCTTCATTGCCTTGAAATTCGCTTAGTATTTTTCGGTATTAATTTGACTTTTATCTTTTCGATATTTAGGGGTCCGAGTCTACTTTAGCGTTTCTTAAATATTTTGTATTTCTGATTGCACCTTTCGCGCGACGGCAATCAATTTGGACCCCGCTCTCGTACTGTTTTCTAGGGGAAATGTTTGAAAGCTATTATGACTTTATTATTTTAACTTAAAAGTTCTGCATAACGTTTTTCAAGGAATTTTTTCCGAGGAGTTTTAGCAAAGCAAGGAATTTCCACAAGGAATTTTCGCCATGCTTTTCTCAAGATCTTCCCCAAAATTCATCCGCTCCTTTCAGATCTACTTGTTCATTTGGTTAATTGGTGCGTGTACATTTACAACGGAAAATATTTTGTTCTGGTACTTCTAAATGAGAGACTGGATATGAGTTCAAGGGTGAAAAACCTGTTATCGAATTGAGAATAGCTTCATTGACGATGAAAGCTGTCTCCGTATTCGGAACATTTTTTTCCACAGGTTTTCGTGTTCTACCCTTAAATATTATCTTTCTAAATCAAAATCATTTTCATCACTGTATCTCGTTTCCTGATATTATTGCGTCAGAATATTTCGTGATCTGTTTTAACTTTTCAGTCCCCTAGTAACCGCTCTTTGTAGTTAACCAGCATATATTTGCTGGCCTTTCCGCTATCCGCATCCTACGGACACTCCCCGTTCTGTTTAGAGCTCCGGATCCTATAAGTACCCCCTTGAAAGGATATATGTATATATATATATGTATGAATGTTTTTGTGTGTATACGTGTGTGTGATAGGTTAGTTAAATAAACGTATTAAATAAGCAAATAAAGTAATATAAATAATAAATTTTAATAACATTTGTACTACTTAATATTTAGTGTAGATATGTATTCAATAATGACTTTGATAACTCTTTTTTTTTTTTTTAAAATAAGAACTTATTACAAAGAATTAAAATTAAAAATTCTCGCTAATAATCAGGTGGAAGGCAATGGCAGACCACCATGTACAACATCCTATGCGCGCTAGGTCGGTACACAGCAGACCCACACTTGGGACTACATTCGTAAAACGATGTAAATCAAACGATTACTAATCTGTTCCGAATGTGTAGTATTGCGTTAGTACACCTGCGTTGCATATAATAATTGCCTGGTACACAACCTACATCGGTACAATAGGTTGCGCTAACGTGCTATGTAGCGTACGACCCTTAAGAAGAAGAAGAAGAAGAAGAAGAAGAAGAAATACCCGCTAGTAAGGGTCCAGTTCAGGACAATGAAGTGGAATAAAATTATTTACTTCCTTGCTGATCTTACGATATATTGTGTATATGTATATTAAAATAGAAGTAAATGTTATTTGGAATAATAATAATATGCAAAAACGATTAATAATGCGTCTCCGTTTTGAACGAGTTCACTTGAATCTTCTTTGCAGGGACTATGTAACGATGGCGATAATTTGGTTTCTAACAGAAATTTTCCAAAATTATCGATATAACTTGAAAAAGTCACTGTAATTAGTGAAACATTTTGACTTAAGTATTCCGATCTTCTAACGATGCTTTTATCGTTTTATTCTGAACGCGACATTTTAGAATATTCTCCGATGCAACAGAACCGTTTCCCTATATGTTTTCATAAAATTATCGAAGGTGCGACAAAAGTAGGAAAATTTAGAGTTGTTAAAATTTTTTCGAAATCCTATAAGGAATAAGAAAATTTTCGAAACGTTTTCGATTTTTTTGTGGTAGAGAAATTGTATTTACGAGAATGATCGTCTTAGTTCTGCCTGCTAAACGGGGTCAACATGGTACGTCGTGTTAACCGACACTTGAAATAGCTTAACCTCGTTTTCATTTTTATTTATTCAAAAAAGAGACGTACATTGTAAACTTTCTTTTTCTTAAGCAATTTTGGATTTTTTTTTTTTTTTTGCTGGTTCGTTAATGTGGGCATTGGCTCAAGAACAGAGGAAAAGAAGGAAAGGAGACTCAGATCTTCACAAGATCCGAATAAAGAGCTCGGATAACACAAGGAAACTGAAGAGAGAGAATGAGCGAAGTACTACACAAGTAGCGAGAATACCGTTTGATAAAAGAGAGGAGTAATAACGAACTTCGTTCAGTTAAAAGTTACGGACATTATGTGATCGGAGTCGGAAATAAAATTAGTTGTTGGAGGAGCGTAATGGATAATAAGGAGACGACACGAGAGAAAAACGGAAAAGCGAAGAAGGGAGTGAAGTGTGCCCAAAACGCAAGATATCGCAGAGAGATTAGAGCGACACATACTCGTAGAAGGAAAGTCAAAAAACCAGTGGAGGAGAAGGTTTAATAGATAGGAAAAAGGAATCCGGGTTAGATAATGAGGGGGCTTAAGAGTCAAACCGAAGTTTGGAACGAGCAGCTGCAGAGGAAAAAGTGATAATATTAAGGGATGAGAAAACGGGAAAAAACCTACCAGATAAGGAAGATAAACGAGCGAATAAGTCAACTGACAGGTTGTAGATGTTAAAATACTTAAAAAAGGGAGAAGAATAAAAAAATTAGAACTGCGAGCAAGAAATAGAAGGGAAAGAAAAGTGTTGAGATCCGCTCATGGTGGTACTGCGTATGAAGTTCTCAAATAAAATTGGAACGATGTACACAATATTGTACCGAAAATATATCGAAATTCTTTTTAAATTACAGTTCGAACGCTTAACATAACTAAAATTTCATCAATGTCACGAGAAGTAAGTCTGATCAGTGATTTTCTTTCTAATCGTAAAAATATTGTACAAGGAAGAAAAAATTTGACGGAATGATAGGTAACAAGAGTGAACACATTCCACTAACCGAAAGCCGTCTCTCTCTGTAAATGTATATCGGAAGGAATGTTAAGATTTTTCGGAAGGCCTAAACGCTATTCAAAAACCGTGAACTAAAAGCGAGTTTCATGCGTGAGACATTTTCGAATGTAAATCACAGAAAATATCGATAAAGTAAAAAAAAAAGAAAAACATCGAAAAGAACAAAAGTAGTAGGGGAAGCATCCGGATTGTTGGTATAAGCTATAAAACGGAGTTCAATCATTTGAAAGGTAACGACTAAAAAGGCAAAGGAGAATATTGGAAAGCGGAGAACTGATGCTTCGGGAATATTGTAGAGCTCTAAATTTATATACAAGTATTAGAAGAATGACGACAAGTTTCTTACGATCGTAAAAACCGAATTAAAATACTGATGCCATAAAAACAGAATACGTCGTACGATTGTCTTGTCGAAGAATTTTTCAAATTCCCTATACGAGTTTTAACGATCGCTATATAAAATTATATCTAATTACCCTTATAATTTATGCATTACTTTTGTATTACTCGCGACGGTAAAGAGTCTGTGTTCTACTCGAGTAGTTTATTTAGATGTTTACAAGTCTATAAAAATTCTTCTTGACAGTCAGAAACCCGTAAAACATCGCAGCTTAATAGTAATTCACGTAAACAATCTAAACCGGCAATGGTGAGCGAAGTGTGGACAAGTGCCGGGGCTAAATATAATTCAACGTTTTAACAATAAGGTCCAAATCATTTTTAGAATTCGGTACACATATAGATAATACGGCGAATCTGAATAAGATGGTTCAGAAACGAAAAATTCGATATCTCCAAAGCAGTTCGACTTGTAAACTTCAAAATTGAAACATAAATCACAATTAAAATTCTCTTTAAAAGTCTATTAAGATATTCGATAACGCTGGGCGACAAAAAAATCTTATCAATATGTATTAATATGGAATTTAAAACGACCTCAAAAACCACCTTTAAAAAGTTCATATAACAGATAATTCGAAATATGAAATAAAACGTGAAGCTTCTCGTGAAAGTTATTTAAACTTCTTCCTGTTGACCGAAAAATAGTGAAAAAAAAAAAAGAATGATCAGGTAATAGTCTGAGTAAAACAGAAATGACAAAATACCTCAAACATGCGCATAAAAGAGACGGGAAATACATATATATATATAGCCGAGCTTACAATTTCATATTTAGACATTCGAAACGTCAAAAGTTTAAAATTTTGTTAAAAAATATTTTCTTTTTAGAACACATCGTCGGAAAGGTCGCTATTTACCGGAAATGAAACCGTATTTTATTTCCGCAACGAAAAAGTCGACAAAAAATTCAAAAAGGCGCGAAAAATGTCGTTTTGCAGCGCGCGTATTTTGGTTAAAAATTTTGAACGAGATTAAATACACGTACATTCCTGCATATGTCTCCAATTCAGAGCATCCCGGCTTTCCAACTTCAAAATTAGGCTCTCGGGACGTCGAAAAATCGAAATTTTAGGAAAATATATTTTTTTCCCGGGCGTGTGATATATCGATGGAAAAGTCGCTGTTTTAATAGGAAGGGAACTCTATATTTCACTATTCGTTTTTAAAATTTTGTCTTAACTATCCATCAATATGGGGTTATATTGACGCATCACTTTAAAGCACGGGTTAATATAAGAATAGAGTTTGTCAGTAAGTACTATTATGTTTTTTTGGTTTGTTCTTTTTTTTTGTAGAAACGGAAATCAAAAAAAAAGACAGCAGCCTGTAGAGCTTAAAAGTTTAACATATCTAATAATATGCAATGGGGAATACATAATTAAATTTAATTCTAATATCCTTTCATTTTCTATCTACATGAATTTATTTGGTATAAAGTTATTTCTTTATCTACGGTTTTTATTATATGTATTGATCGCACCTTCGTAAATATGTATATATTATAGATGTTCTTTAATTTTGCTGTTAAATGACGTCAAGTTCATCATTTTTTTTTTTTATTATAACATAATAAAATAATCACATCTGGAAGCTGCGAAATTATTAATGAAGAGCTTCGTTGATTTTAAAAAATTTCGAAAAAGAGCAATAAAGTCTCAACTATTTTTAGACACTCAAATATATGTATATATATATATATATATATATAAACTCGGTCATTTTGGTCTTGCAGGGGGCTGTGCCCTTTGACTCCTCTTGCTTACATTTCTGTCTCTTTCTCTTCTACATTTTGTATAAAATGATCAAAATTTACAACGTAATTCTAAATCGGTCCATATGAATATAATAACATAATCACAAAAATTCTATAAAATATAACAAACGTTACATAAAATTGGAATATTTTTTCTGATGGGGTGGACTAAGAATTATGTTTTAATTAATATATTCTAATAGGGGATGGCCTAAGAATTACGTTGTAATTAATATATATATATATATATATATATATATATATATATACGTTTACGGGAATGACGGGAGAAAAATATATACGATATTGAAAATTTAAAATTGAACATTTTTGTTTTGGATTTAGTATTACGTAGATGTAAATTATGGTTATCTTTAAACAGAATGCGCAACACATGAAACATCATGGTCGATCGACCTTGTTTTTATTATTATGACCACCGTAGTAGACTGTTTAATTAAATTTTAATTTGATCGTATCGTTTATGAATTAAATATTCTTTCTTTTACGTTAAAAAATGAAAAAAAAAACATATAAAAATAAAACTGAATTTACTTTAACCGTTTTTCAACAAAAATCATTTAATAATTGAAAGCTTTACATTCCCTTAGTTGTTTCATTTTTTCTTACATCTGATCGATAACTATGTAATTTCGGTAGTACAATTTCTGAACAGCTTTAAAGAAGAGTTTGAAAATATTTTTAGATAATTCGCATAAAATCAAAGTGATTTTATTCTTGTTAACACACGTTAGAAAACATCAGTAACATCAGCAAAGATGCTTCCCGAGTTACGATTGTGGATCACGAACTGCTGATGGTTACCACCTTAAAGGTGAAATTCAGATCAGCGAAAGCGAATACAATTGAAGAGGCTACTAAATCTTAAAATTAAAAAATATTTCAAAAAGAAAATTCCGGAATGTATTAAAAAAATAATTACTATAATACTTACTGCAAAATGTAATGAAAAAACGTAAATAAAAACTACATCGCTGAAATGGATTACTAAAAATACGCTTTAATTAATAAAAAAAAAAAAAGAAAAAAAAAAGGAAACTGGATGGAAAATGAAGAAACACAAATGTGATAACACAAAGGTTAGAAAAATAAAGAAAAAGTAATTTCTAGCTATAAAAAGAGCATACGAAAGAAATAAAAACAGCTCTACAAGTCGAAAACATTTACAAGAACTTTGGCTATAAAAAATAAAGAAAATAAACTTATTACAAACTCGGATGATGCTGTATCAGCTCGGAAAGATTATTGCGGTCGATTACATAACGATCTGAACCAGAATGTAATGAACTCTACTCCGAAAATGAACTTGAAATACTAATGTGTAAAATATAATTGGTCATCAGTGAAAACGCAGGAAGGAAGGAATGAACAAAATAACATTTCAGTACTGGAAATTACTAGATAGGGAATCGAAAAATTTGGACGATTGCAGACATTCAGCTTGATGCATGTCAGTAATTGTTTCTATTCGTAACATGCATGAAAAAAAATTCAACTGCGCAATGCAATTGCAACATTTATCTCGCATGTAAAGAATTATCCTACAAAGGTTACTCAGGCCAGATTTACTAGAGGTACTCGAGAACGAGTTATTATTTTATGATAGCTAATAAAAAAATAAAGAGAGTTCTATAAACCGACATCTTTATTACAAATATATATATATATATATATATATAATACCTATATAATATGAAATATACTTACTTAGCTCTATATGTACCATCACCACTACATCTGATTAATCCTATAAAAAACTTGTATCTACTAATCAGACATTGATAAAATTAGAAAATACACTACCATATTCGTTACAAAAATAGAACGATCACATGAAATACTGTCATTCATGCTGTTTACCATCTACAGCGAACATTTAATGCAGGTAATTCTGGAAAACTAGAGGCAGGCGACGTAAACATTAACGGAATAAGACTTATGGATTTTCGATCAATTATAATAATATTTAATGAAGAATCGTTTTTTCATGCTGTTTTGTTAAATATATAAAAAAGTAAGTTAATAATAACAAATATAATAAACAATTATAACAAACTAATAAGATAAATTTTCTTACTTAGTAACGAATATCATTATCGAGTATTATCCAATTTTATTTATTTATTTTAGCGGTCGATCAACTACAAGTCAATTATAAAATATCCGATTATATGAAAAATCTAATATCAAATCTCCCGAAAACGGGTACTACGGTCCCGTTCGTTCAATCGCGAGCTGCTCTTTAAACTGTTTCATTATTTTTATATCAGCTTCTCGTCTTTTGTTTCTCCCTTTTTCTTATTTGATAAACTGTCCAATACGGTCTTTTATTTGCAATCCTGATGCGCATGTCTTACCTCCAGTTTAGTCTCGTTTATTACCTGCGTAATAGTAACCGGGTGATATTTAAGTTCGTTCTTTATCGCATCTTGTTTAATTGTAACACTTGAAATAGATGTTTCCATTAATATTTCGGGTTATTTTAATTTTATTTCAAAATTGTTGACGTACTACCTTGATCAAAAAGTTTCACGACTTTGTTCCGGAAATGAAAAATACAAGTTTATTTAGCGAAATTGATTTTGTTCCTTTCAAAGTACACTCCATTGACTGCGATGCACTTATAGCAGCGGTTGATCCAATTCTCGAAACATTTATTATTCTCGGTTTTCTGTATGGCCATCAAAGAGTGGTCTTCGATTTACCTCCTAATGGCGGTTGAAATGCATTCCCTGGAGCAGCGATTTCTTGAGTTGAACGAACAAGAAGAAGTCGCACGGAGTCAAATCAGGCAAATTTGGTGGCTTTTAAATGGTAGTCGTTCTGTTCTTACAAGGAAACCGTACAGCCTTGGGGAAACGAGTTTCAATGATTTCTCGTGAAGCGGTAGTATACCACGTGGGTATACCATGTTTAAAAATTAAGGTGCAATACTGAAATATAATCGAGAAAAACGAATTTAAAGTTTGATGAACACTTTATGTATTCTTTATATAGTTGTAGAACATTTCGCTTGAAATGACCGCGGCCTAAGTAGTGTAGCGTTCGTGACGCGTACACTTGTATACGCCGCGGGTTCGAATCTAGCTGTGTGCATTTATTTATTTTTCCCTTTTTCTTTTCTTTTTTTTTTTTATATATATATATATAAAAAATACTTATAATAATTAATTCCTTTATTAGAAAAGTAAATAAATGATTTATTTATTTATTCATTCGTTTATTTTTTTTTTTTATTACTTATTGATTTTTTCCGATGCTTTTTAGTATTGATTCAAGGTTAATTTCCATCGGAATAATAGAAATTAAATTAATGAAATAAATAATAAACAAGCATCGAAAAAGCAAATAAGTAATATAAATAAATAAATTCTAATATTATTATAATATTAAAATTTTATATTTTGATTTTCTGTATGATTTTTAAAATCATAGCGGAAAGACAAAAAAAGGTTACTAAACGATTACAAAATAGCGGTGAACTCTTCTTCTTAAGGTGCCGTCGTACGCTACATAGCGCGTTGGCGCAACCTACTCGTACACTTTTAGCTGTACAGACTAGAAAAAAAAATTATGAAATTCATTCTCGAGAGGATTGCCTGAAAATCCATTTTCAATTTTCCACCACTAATTATCAGCGCCAATATTTTGTGACATGATAAAATACGCCTAGGGTGGTATGCCACTGGGGCTCTGTGATACTAGACCTTTTTTTTACAAATGCAAATGAAGTGTGTTTCTCATCGGACCATTTCAAAAAAGAAACCTTTCGATTGTAAAAAAGTGGCATTTGTTTGTTGTTCTCGGTGTAGAAAGAATTTTTGTTTCGTATGTTTTTACCATAATTATCATTCGAAATCATATCTGTACAATGACACACGTGTAATGGACATAATATTTCTTTAATAAATAAAACATTTTTACAAAATCTTATATTTTCCCTTTTATTTATATAATCAATCTCTTTAACTATCGTAAATAATAATTACAACTTTTTTTTATTATATTCAAATAGTAATAACTTTAATTAATAAAAAGTAAAATTATAAACATATTAGAGACTTGTGGAATAGTAGAAATGAAATTGATAATAAAAAATCATTGAAAAAAACAATAAATAATTAATAAAAAAAAATAAACGAATAAGTAAATAAATAATTTTCTAATAAAGGAATTACTGATAAGCATTTATATTTAAAAAATAATAATAATAACGATAAAAAGAAAAAAATCAAATAAATACGCACAGCTAGAATCAAATCCACGGCCAATACCGTGCGCATTACTATCGTTACCACTTGGTCCACACCGCAACTTTGAATAAAGTATTCTAATAACCTATATTCATAAAGTGTTGATTATCAAACTTTAAATCCGTTTTTCTCGATTATATTTGAGTATTTATTATTTATTGTTTATTTATTTGGTGAATAATAACATAAATACATAGTAATCGAAATATAGCCATGAGTATCTCAGTTGAATGAACACCTCATGGATTGGAAACAATAAAAAGAAAATGAAAGAGACAAAAATTAACCAATATAAAAATTAAAATAAAATTAATCATTTATTAAAAAATCTTCAACATCCGAATATTTGGAAGCCATGATAAAATTCGCCGCGTGCAGAAATTTTGATAAATTATCGTTGTTTAATGGATTGAGTATTGCACCTTAATATTTTACACATAGTATACCCGCATGATATAATACTACTGCTCCATCAAAAATCATTGAAATACTCGTTTCCTCAAGGCAGAAAGTCTCTCCTTATTAGCCAACAAATCACAGATAACGCTGTCGCTTTTTGTTACGTGAGATTCACGGGTCTTTCAATACCAGCTTTGCAGGGACACATCTCCAACCGAAATCATTGACCAAAATGTCTCGGACGAATCCGTAAACGATGTTCAAATCCTCCGCCAATTCTCTCTGATGATCAATTTGCGGTTTTCAGACAACGTTTCTTTGATTTTATCGATGTTTTCCTCGGTTTTCGATGTCGCGGTGCCCGGTCACTGCGTTCATCATCCGTGACGGACTAGCCACCACTTCTGAAGCGTTCGTGCCACACATAAACGTTTGTTTTCGATAGAGTACAGTCGTCAAAACGCTTCTCTAACATTTCCAAGGCCTTCGCTCCGTTGAATTCGTTTTAAACCCGTTGATGCGAAGTTAATTCCATTTTTAAAATCGGAAAAAATCGGAAACACCCACAAGGGTAGATATACTCAACATGGCATAACTTTTACAAATGTCAAGCTATCACACTGAAATCAGGCCGGAATACCAACGACAAACGTGGCAACCTAACAACGAAAAAAAAAACTCAAATCGAGTAAATGAGAGCGTCACACCGTGGTCGTTCCCGGAACTTCAAGATAGTATGCAAGAGTGACCGAGACGGAATTATTTGAAAAAATATATTTCTTATCTATTACTATATCGGATTATTTTGGATTATTTTAGAATATATATTTTAATAGCCTAATTTGCTCAATGTTTCACGATAGTCAAAAATTAAACAGGTCCATCTTGAGTTTCTCACAATTTACACTTAATAATTTACCATTATACTACTTTACCTTTTAGGTAAGGCTCTTCTCGATGTTTTTATTATTTATTAGTAAGTCAGTTTTCTCTCCCGCCCCTTCGTTTAATTCAATTGAACACCCATCTTTCTTTTATCTTTTCCGCTATTAAGACTACGTCATTTGCAAATCTGAAATTTTTCAACATTTCCCGTTCATGTTTACTTCTTTATTTTCCCAGTTTAGCTTATCTCTTCTACGGCTGCACTAGACAAGGCTGAAGATAAAATATTTCTCTTTCCTATCCGTTATTATCAGAATGATCGTTCTGAATCTTTTATCGAAACCCGTATCATTTTATTTCTTAGTACTTCGTGACGACACCCGCAAGTCATTTGGGTAATTTATAAAAATCCAACTTTTCGATTTATGTGATATATTCTCCGCAATTTTCTGTTAGTTGATTTATGTCATGCAGGTGAGATACCCCTTTTGAAAACTAGCTTGTTTCGAAAGAGACCGTTTTAAATTGAGAATGTTTTTTGATCTGTTGACTAATAAAATTTGGAAAACTTGTTTTTTTAAAAATTGTATCGCTTAAGATCAGCGGAATATAATTTTTAATTTTTGTTCCCTATTTTACATATTGCAATGATGTCGGAGTTGTGTTATATTGAGATTTTTCTGTGCGTTATATAAAAGTAAGAACAACTTCCATCTTCTCAGTTCGGGCGCGCTGAATTTATTTGTTTTCTCGCATAGCTCTTGTCTTAATCATATTTACTCCGGTAGTGTTGCTTTTTTCTCATTACCTTCTGGACAATATAATAAAGGAACACTAATGGAGGACAAAATATAAGATGCACAATAAGGAGCTTGAGTTTCAGCAGATAAGAATATAAAATAAAACGTTCGACAGAATATATATATATATATATATATATATATTGCATCTGACGCAATGTCCGATAATGTGAAGTCGCTTTAAATTCGCATTAATTTTTTTTTTTTTTTTTTTTTTTTTGGGCGCATCAACTATGGACCATTGCCCAGACACAATGGGAAGAAGAGACAACTAACTAGAACCTAATTCGGTTGGAGACAGCTGAAATAAAGGAACCAAGGACAAGAACAACAGACTGGGAAGGAAGGGACAAGATGTAAGACGCACAGTAAGGAGTGGGAAGCCCCAGCTTTATAAGGTGAAGATAGAAAAGAGAGCGCTCCGCAGAAAGAGCAGAGCACTCGAAGAAAATGTGAATTACCTGGTCCTTATTGAATTAGAAGCTAGAAAAATTTAATACAAAAGTATTTTTTTTAAGTTAAAGTTTTTTATTATCCTTTTTCACTATTATCATTATTTCTGGGCACGTCAACTATGGGGACATTAACTCAGCACAAAAGGAATTTATCTATATGTTCTACGTACAATAGGGGATTCCAACCAGATCCTAGCTGAATAAAATACCATTGCCTAACCAAGTAATAGGCTACGGTCTAAGTTATATCGATTAATTAAGACGTCAACAAATATCGAAGGATTAACGTTTCAGTTAAAAAGGGATATTTTATCATCCGATATCGTTAAAAATGAGAACGCGACGTACTTGTTTAGTCGAAAAAATCTAAAATGGGAGAAAGGGAGCTGGCAGAGTCAATAGACTACTTTCATGCAGAGAACAACAATAATGTGGAAAAACTGTAAAGATTGAAACTAAAGACGTCAACGCCTTGTCAGTAAAGAGACTTGCACTGCCACCTCGGTATACAAGTCACTGGACGCAGCATTCTAGTACCCCGATCAGATAGAGAATGCTGAAATTATCACGAGCAAATAGTTCAATCGGAAGAGTAGAACGAAAACGACTGAAATAGAGAACCGGAGGGAAACTGGACTGAAAAAAGTGTTCTTTAATTTTCGACACAAAATTTTCGTTCTCATTTTAATCGAGACAACATACTTCTGACAAGTAGTATTGCTCACACGTACGTCGGAAAATTTTCACATCGAACACCGCTCGCACCCGATGCAGAAGAATAATGTCTGTGTCAAGCGGACGTTTCGTAAAACCAACCGCAGTCAACGAATCGAAACTGCGTTATAGTTTGAAAAAAGCTAACTCTGGACTCTCACGCGAGAACTGAATGGCAGCAATAGAGTGACACTGTCAAAATAGGTAGTTTTAAAGCAGTAACGGGTGAATTGTCGCAAATTGTGTATAACTAGAATGTTCAACAGCTTCCAGAACAACAGAAAATTTTTTAATGAAGATCCATTCAACGAAGAAACCATTAAAAGGGGATTAGTAATTGATCGCTGCAGAACGTAGTAAGAAATGACGGGAATTAGCTAAGGATATAAATTTCAACGAGACCAGCGGAAAAGTATGGCAGTTGCTGAAGAAATTGAAAGGAGAGACACAAAACGTAAACTAAGTCGTCCATTACTTGCTAAACTGTGGAAAAGTAAAAACCGCGTGATACCATTTCATGCCTTAGAGATAAACGCAAACTGGTTTCGGAATCTGAGATTACCAAACGTTTGCAGAACAGATAAAAGACTTCGAGATTTTAAGCAAGAATGCAGATTCGACAATTCAATGGCTGTATCAATGGAACAATGACGGCCAAGTCTCGGGGGAAAGTACATGCCATTGCACCAATAAAACCAGACAAATAATAATATTAAAAACTACCGCTCGATATCTCTGTTATTTCATCTGTAAAAAATTTTTTGAACGGGTAATATCAAACAGAACAGCAATTGATCTAGACCTCATTCTGCAGCACAGGTATGGGGACAAAACTCAAAACAGCAGTTACCACCATAGGCGTAAGTGTATCATCTCCCGGATCGACGCTGAGCGAAATGGGCGGTGAGCGGTGGCAGGGTTGCAGAAACAATAAATTCGATGAAAAGACAGGCAAACGACGTTTGATCAAGGGTCAAGTTTTACTTTCTTTCAGAAGAGCGCTGCTGGTTCTTTTTTAAACTTCGTTCGTGAAAAAAGTTCAAGGAGTCGTACATTGCAAAAAACCTCGTCGCTATTATACCGCAAAGTCCGGTTAAATGTTCCGAGATTCGTGATTAACGGGAAACGTTTATTACATTGTCCGAAGAATTCCCGCCGATGGAGCACGGCAATTTGCAGACTGACACAGCGGCATCAGCGCACGTGGAATTTAAATACACGTAATTATTCTAATCGTCTGAATTTGTATCATCGATAATTGTGCATTTTCGAAAAATTCGTGTTCAGGTGGCACTTTATAATATGAAAATTAACATAATTGCTTATAATACTAACAATCGTAAATTGTAATCAAAAGAATAACAATAATAATAATGAGTAATAATTTAAAATAAAACGAGACGCCGCGGCATCCCTCAGAGCACCGTACTATCTATAGGTTTTATGATAAAACGAATTTTTTATTATTATTATTGACACAAAAGTTACTTTTTAACGATGACCGAAAATGCTGGGGATAAAAGTGTAACTTTCGATTTTAGTCGAATTAAAAGTTCCACGCGTCACGGTCCAACTTGTCGCGGTCCGATAAACATCTCGTCAAAATGAAGAAAAAAAAATTGTCGCAACCGGCAATGATTATAACGTCGAACGCGCACCAAAATTAAACCACGTCGAACCAGACACTGACCCCCCCCCCCCGAACGGGGACGATTAACCACATAGGCAACATTTTCCAGGAAATCACGTGACAGAAAAATATCTCGGAATGCAATCGGTTAGCTGCGCAGTTACATGTAGCGCCGATATTTATACTGCTGATGACCCCTATCTGGGCGTGCACTGGCTTCCTTTCAAACGACAATAAAAGTTAAACATCCTTGGAAATAATTTAAATCTCCGGCGCGTAAAATCAGAGTCAACCAGACATAAAAATTAACAGTGGAAAAAACATTATCGCTAATGTACCGAATGTTCTGCGCGTCGTACGCAATGTGCCGTAAATTTCGAAGATGCGAAATTGAGCACATTACACGTAGCGGGAAAGAACTCAATTGGGTTTAGAAAACGGAAAATTTGATTAAAGCAAAAACCCAATTGGTCCGTTAAAAGCGAGGAAACATTTACAAAAAAAACCTAATAGAAGTATTCAGACTATGTCGGAATTAATCGAATTAAACGATTTAGAGATTATTTAAAAAGAGAAGAGATTGAAACGCCGGTGTGTATCGGTAAAAATGGATTTCGACGAGGTGTCTATCGCAATTTTGTGATGATACATCATTCCCAACAAAATAAATATCGATCGCGCGCGATTAAAGATAAAAGTTAACGCAACCAGGTGAAAACAATATAAAAAAAGCAGTTCTTCCGAGTTCAGCCGCTTCCGATGACAGCGACAATCAAGGTGAATAATCACAGATTGAAATTTATGATGTGTGATTGATAGATATTGAATAATATAAAAAATTTTACACATTTTTAAATTCCATCGACTTTACGATTTCGATTACTCAAATGCGACAGAAATATGACTTCTGATAATTCGATATTTACATCATTCCAACGATGTGCTATTGAAGAATATAAAGTCCGAAATACATTAGTCAAAACCGGCAAGCTGGTATTCTTTTTGGACACGAAGCTATAGGAGAATAACGCTGATATGTTTGAAGTTGTCAAGCGCAAATGAAAATGCTAGCAACAAAGAAGCGACTGAATTTTTTTTGTGTATGCTAAAAATACGGTCATTTTTGCAGGACGAATAAAGAAACCGCTTTCTTGCAATTATTACCGGGATGATACGGGCAGAGTAATAACAAAGACTATCGAAATTACCAGACAACAATTATGATTCTAATTAAACACTGTCCGGTTACAAGCCCAACCTTAACAAGAACTAACATTTTCGTCAGATATTAAAACACAACCGATATAACTTAGCTAATTAGCGGATAAATGAAATAATACGCTACAAGCATTAAAAAATCTACCGAAAAATATGCTGAAGCAATAATGATTGTAGCTACTTAATGGGGTGTCATTCAAACTCTAAATTTGACCAAATTAAAAACTGTTCCGCAGAATATTTCAATGGAATTATTTTAAACGTTTAAAATCAAATGTACATCACGGAAAATAACGTTGATTATGATTATACAGGATAAGCGCATTTTCATGGTTTTTATTGACCATTTTAATATTTTCACGCCCGTGCTGGTTTTCGTGTATTATAATGCAACATCGTGAAATAGAAAAATGTTGAAAATAGAGTTATCTGTAAGTTATTAGTTTTAATAGTGATTAAAACTATAACATCATTACCTCAACCGTATTTTAATTGCCCATTCAGATTATTAACAAAACACAATATAATATCATTTCTTTAAGACATTAGGTAATTCCTAGGTAGTTGGGGGAGATTTTAATGAAAAAAGCTGCACATCAAGAATTAAACAATTAAAACTGACTCTTGAAGGAAACATATATACACTGTGCATTCGGTGTAAAAATCAATTCGCCTTCATAGAATATAAATCTACTATTTCCTTACACATTAACGAAACTCATAAACAGGACGAGTACTCAATTTGTTAATCAAACAGCTAAACAAGGGGGGACTAGCAATACTCAAATTATTAACTAAACACATAAACAAAAGGACCAGTTCTGTTTGTTGCATTCTTTCTTTCTGAAGTAATTAATTAACTTTTATTATATTTCACTATCACACATATATGTACATATATATATATATATATATATATATATATATATATATATATATATTCCTCTTTTTGAATGCCGTCTAATTACAGAATTGATAGCTAACTATTAATCACTCCATTTGTGTAACGGATTAAAATTTGATAATAAGTGTTGTGTTAGGCAGTTTTACTATGGACAAATTGCTCAGGGGAACCACATCTTATTTTACGGTGGAAGGGCAGCTTGCCGGCTTACATACCTGTTAAGGTAGTAAATTTTCAGGATTGTTTTATAATCAAAAATTTATCGGCAAAACTTTATTGATCTAAATTCTAAAACAAAACAAAGACTTACCGATGATAATTTTTTTATAAAGAAATTATTCGTATTAAAAAATGATGTAGTAAACATATATCAGTTCGGGCGTATTTCGAAAAATGAACAAAATTAACCTAAAAATTCCACTTAAAACAACTACAAGAGATGTATGGAGCTCGATAAAAGATTTTATAAAAATAGTCCAGCGTTTCGTCACAACTACGCCAAGATCATAGATGTTCAAAGACTTTAAAGAGAAAATTAAGAAAAACATGGGGAAACGTAGAAATGCAATAGGCAAAGCAAGACTGAATAACCCGACAAAAGTAAAGAAATTATTACGAAATCTGAAAAATGAAGCACTCAAAACATCTTGCCTTATCATCCTGGCAGAGCGATACGATTGTTCCCTCTCTTTGTGAAAGCAACAAGAAGATTAGAAGAGCGGATGAAAAACTTCCAAAAGTGTGATGTAAGGCCGAAGAATTTTGTTAATTATTTAAATGGCAATTTCTTTGAAACAGAATTTCTACCGGCACCTTTGCATAATATAGATCAAAGGAATATACCGTTAAACTTACATTTAAACTCACATTTAAACTCTCATTTAAACTCTCATTTAAACTCTCATTTAAACTCTCATTTAAACTCTCATTTAAACTCTCATTTAAACTCTCATTTAAACTCTCATTTAAACTCTCATTTAAACTCTCATTTAAACTCTCATTTAAACTCTCATTTAAACTCTCATTTAAACTCGCATTTAAACTCGCATTTAAACTCGCATTTAAACTCGCATTTAAACTCTCATATAAACTCTCATATAAACTCTCATTTAAACTCTCATTTAAACTCGCATTTAAACTCGCATTTAAACTCGCATTTAAACTCGCATTTAAACTCGCATTTAAACTCGCATTTAAACTCTCATATAAACTCTCATATAAACTCTCATTTAAACTCGCATTTAAACTCGCATTTAAACTCGCATTTAAACTCGCATTTAAACTCGCATTTAAACTCGCATTTAAACTCTCATTTAAACTCGCATTTAAACTCTCATTTAAACTCGCATTTAAACTCTCATTTAAACTCTCATTTAAACTCTCATTTAAACTCTCATTTAAACTCTCATTTAAACTCTCATTTAAACTCTCATTTAAACTCTCATTTAAACTCTCATTTAAACTCTCATTTAAACTCTCATTTAAACTCTCATTTAAACTCTCATTTAAACTCTCATTTAAACTCTCATTTAAACTCTCATTTAAACTCTCATTTAAACTCTCATTTAAACTCTCATTTAAACTCACATCTTAACTCACATTTGAACGCGCATTTAAACTCACATCTCCTGTTGAAATCATTCAAATTGTAAATCAAAAAATCGATCTTCGCCAGGACCCGTTCTGCTAACCGATACCTCTTTAATCTCGTACTTCGATTAAAATGCGTTTTACTATCTATCTCGAAATTTACATAAATTTTTACGGTTGAGAAACCTAAAAAAAGTTGCAGGCAAACTAACACATAGTATTGACGATATGCAAAGAGCTCTAATTATTTTTAAAGGGAAAACGAAGCCATTTCATGGAGCTATACGCTAAAACACTAATTTTGATTTCGAACTCCGCCATTGAAGATTCACCGTGAATATTATCGAAAATTTTCGAAAGTTAAGACAAAAAAAAAAAAGCGCGGCTGGGTTTTCATTGACTTCAAACAAATGTTTTACAGAGCATGCGAACTTTAAAATCAGACATATCCTTCCTGTCGAGATTTTCGAATCAACAAAATCGCATCTAGATGGAAATAATTGTTTGCCAGATTCCGAAAGTGACGACAGTCCATCCGATAAAAGTTGACGCTCCGTTGCCGATATTCTAAATTTACTCGGCAGATATTAAAACCACTTCCACACAACGACAGTTCGCTGCACTGATTTATCTTTTTATCTTTACAAAACGTGAATAATAATTTTTTTTTTTTTTTTTTTTTAAATTGTTATTGTATTACAAACTGGCCATCTAGGCCATTTAGCAATATTCTTAACAGGGAAATATTTAGCATGAAGGGAGAAGTAACCAACAGTACCTACCCGATAAACTTTACCTTAAACAAGGTCATGAGGTTTCTTACGCTTCAGCCGCCTCCTATCATTAACATTATGTAGCAGTCCAGCAGCAAGTTTATTCGGATGACTTTCAAGTCTTTCTGCGTGTCTTCGGGCATGAGTTTTAATAACATCTGCCACATACTCTATCCCTAAATCTTGATGCAAAGTTTGGATTGATACATACCATGGCGCCTTGGTTACGAGCCTAAGGATTTTATTCTGCGCGGTCTGTATTATCTTCAGATTTGTAGGTTTAGCACAACTCCAAAGTTGTACTCCGTAGGTCCAAATAGGCTTCAAGATACTTGTGTATATCAAACGTTTATTATCAATACTTAAAACGCTATTTCTTCCTAGAAGTCAGTACATTTTTTTAACACGAATGTCTATTTCTCTTTTCTTTGTTTGAATATGCTGCTTCCATGTTAAACGACTATCTAGTTGTAATCCCAAGTACTTAACTGTAATAATTTGAAGCTCTATTACTATCTGTCAAAACGGCTTTTAGACGAAAACAAATTGCATAATATTTACAAATTCAAAAAAAAAAAAAAAAAAAAAAAACTGCAAATTACCAACATTGAACAACCAGATGGTTCCGGTCAAAGAGAAATGGTTAAAAAATGAAATGATTTAAAATTTGGAAATACGTTATGGTTTTATCGGTAAAATAAAATATCATCGCGCATAATAAAATTCTAAAACTTACGTGGACGGAGTCAACTGTGGGGATGTACCAAAGAATATGACTTCTTCGAAATATAAAGAAAAGAACGATTAGGAATACTCCTTGGTATGGGAGAGTAATCTTAATGCAATGATTTAAACACAAAAACTGTTAACAAAGAGAAACACTGCGACTGTAAAGAATGATTTCCATGAGCAGTAGGAACAAAAGAGAGTAATATACTTGTTTTGTGAAATCCTCAAACCGCAAAGAATAGCTCGTGTGATAGCAAATTAGATCATCGTTCAAATATTTCGGCAATTGCTTTGACTGAATACGAGTCTGATGATTGAAGAGAATAAAACTGACAGATTTATTATAGAAGAACAATAATAACCGACGCGGTTATATACGCAGCCGAAATTCTTATTGCTGTAGGGCACAGCGATTGTTAAATAGCTCTTTTGAGCTAGTTGCGTACTTGAGAAAACAAAATATCAGATATATTTCTTAGCGGAATAATCGCTTTTACCATTTCAGATGTATTTAATTTAGCCCGATATTTTGGCGACAAAATCACAGTTGTTAATATCTTCTACCTATGGGATTTAATGTAAATACTAGCGCTGCCGTGCATTACTGTTACAACGAATAAAGCGAATTTCTGGGAAAATTCGTTCTAAAGGGTCGAGGAAGTTCATGAAATTCTTGTGCACCGATACACATCTTGTTTATTATTTCTTTATAATTGATCGATGGAAAATTTTTGTATAACGAATAATTCAAAAGAGGAAAATAAGGCACATAAAAACGAAGAGAAAATGAAGGTTTAAAAAATCATGGTAATTTAGAATGATTCAGAGCGACGTAATAACATTATAATAAAGGACATAGTATTGCTATTATAAGAAGAATAATTTTATAACGGTACGCGAGGTAGTAGAGATTTAAGAAATGTTAAACTATACGATTTCACGACATTGAAGGTTTCTAATCAAATCAAACGTATTTTACAATGCAATAAAATATACTTAATTACGGTGTTTGAAGTCGCCTATGCGCTGCAGTAGCGTAGGTAGCGAAATTATGACTCGATTTACATGGGCCGAATTATGGTAATTAGTATAAGTAATGGAATAATATGTTTTTTGTTTTTTTTTCTTAAATTTTGCACCAACAATTTAGCTCGTGTTTACAATTTTACAATGAGTTCAGCATCTTGTGCGATGTAAATTATATACTAAGAAATAATTTTATGAACTTGAAGCGTATATACGAGTACTTAACATTAACCACACGCAAATAAGAAAATCCGACTCCTAAACTAAAAAATAATATAAAGCTAAACGTAAAAAGTAGTTTAAATTAAAAATAAAATTAACAATTATTATTAACTAATAATTTCATTATATGGAATAAAAGCTAACTACTAAAAAGTGTAATATTATATTAACTTTATAAAATAAGTTTAAAGGCAGTGCTAAGCAATTTACTATAGTAAAACCGTTCACGAAGAAGTAATAATAATAGTTATTATTTTAATAGTTTTAACGAGATAACGGAATAATAGACAATTTATGATGTACACGAGGCTCTAAAACGGTAAAAGAAATGTAAATTTACATTAATATTTAAAAAAAAAAAAAAAATTATATCTTCAAATTCACTACACACTTTAGTTTACTTCTGAATAATAGTTGAACCTAGTCTGTAATAATTTCAAGTTGAGCAAAGTTTGGCAACATTTAACCATGTAATAGCCAACCCATCCTTCCAATGAAGGATTGAGTCGACGATAATAATATGATTATAACTGGAATAAGCGTGTTTTACAAAACCAGCGGGATAATAACCTGTATAGTGAAGTATGGCCCATAGAGTCTCGCCAGTACTATGAGGAGAATTTGATAATATTAACAGTAAATTGAACGCCAGCTACATGTGTCTTTTAGAATATTATATACATATATATAAATGAATTATTCATCTAGCAGTAATTGTATTTATGTTATTGATAAGGCATATTTTATAAAATCAGCAGGATAAGATGGCAACAATACAGTGAAGTATGACCCGTGAATCCTGCCAGTACTATGAGAATAATTTGAGAATATTATCAATAAATTTAACGCCTGCTATATATGGCTCTTAAAATATTAGTATATAGTTTTATAAAATGAATAATATATATATATATATATATATTAATTACAACGTAATTCTTAGGCTACCCCTCATTCGAAAAAATGTCCATATATATATATGAATTACGCGTTCAGGACTAATTGTATTTGTTATGTTTAATAAAGATTTTCTGGACAGATAAAGTATTAAATGCAGAAATATTAAGAAGAACAAGCATAGGTAGAAAACTCTTGGCAACCATCAAAAGACGAAAGATAACATACCTTGGCTATATCTTGAGTGACCCAAAGTAGGAGCCACTTAGACTGATCTTACAGGGAAGAATTGAAGGAAAAAGACCACCAGGAAAAAGAAAATATCCATGACTAAGAAATATTAAAGAATGAACCAACATCTGGGATACAGAAAGACTTTTAAGACAGCAAGGGAAAGAAGACAGGAATAGCCGGCGCACTGCCTAGTGTATGGCAACCTAAGAAGAAGAAGATGTTATTGAAAGAGCGTCACGGCACCATTTTTTTCTTTTAACCCCCTTTTAGGATTGCCAGAGTTTTAGTGCACATTTTATGAATATAAGGGTTTGGATTTGATGTTAATTTTTCAAAAAATATTTTATATTGTGTAGTATAGACCTCACTAATAAAAGGGAATATTATTTAAATCATCGTGTAAGGTCATATTAGAGACGTATTTAGGGGCAGCTGCAATTGTCCGGAGAATTTTGGACTGCTTGCTTTGGATTTTTGATAAGCTACTTGCACAAATCCATATATCTCCAGTCCATACCTTCATATTGACGCTATGATAGTGAGATAGATGGATCTTTTTAAGCTTAGGCTTAGAGCAGGAGATCTGTCTAATAGAGGGTGCAGTATCCTAGCTCACGTGGCAACTTTTTGACAGGTCTGAGCAACATGATATCTCCAAGTGAGTCTACGATCGAGATACATTCTCAAGTATCTCAAAGAGCCTAATTGTTTGATTTCCCTATTATTTATTTTTATTTCGGGACATGTAACCAATTTATTTGTAAATATGACCTGTTGACATTTCTCTTCATTGAATTTTTAGTTCTCCGCTTATCTGCCCATGTCTGAATTCTGTTTATATGCTGTTGAATAGCTAAACTAGCACATTTGGTTAACTGCTTGTTTCGTTTATGTTGTAGAAGCAAAAGTTGTTTATTTGTTTACACCGATATTTTACAAATTGAAACTAATCATCTTCTTTAAACAAATATACATATATATATATATATATGTATATGTATATATGTATTGTTATTATATTCTGTTATTGTTAAATACATTTTTATGATTGTAACTGATAACGCTATTTATTCTTATTTGTCCGCCTAATTTAAAACTATGTTTTAGTTGCGCGAAAAATATTTACGAATGTTGTTTGCAAATTTTTGAAATTTGTAATTGAAGTAGAGTAGAGGACTGTGCGGGGTATTTAAAATTAATTTATGAATTTAAATTAGTCTAGCATTTAATGATATGAAATTATAGAGAACACGATTTAACTTGTTACAACGTAAATGTGTGTAAAATTACCTTTAAAACTTTTGGAAGTTAATAGTGTTTTCTGAAATATAGTCAAATAAAATTTTCCGTTTGTATTTATAATTTCTAAGATTTATTTTAAATGTTTCGGGTAAAGAATTATTACACTATGGAATCCATATATCTCGCCTGCAACCTAACATGGTATTTATTGAAGCAAGGTGTGCTAGCTTTTTCTTGTACAGACGTTCGCGTAATCCCGGTTTGTATTATTACATCAAATTTATCCTTAGTATTTTGTGCAAATAGTAATAATTGCATGTAATATAAATTCTCAACGTTCAGAAAATGGTTAATATCACAGTACTTGCTTTACTGGACCAATTTATTTTAATTATTAATTTTTGCAAATAATTTATCGGAAATAGGTGATGTTTTTCTGCATGTCCCCAATGAATAATCCCGTATGCGAGAGTCGATTGATAAAGTGCAAAATATAAGATTCTTAGCTGATTGTAATTAATAATTTGTTCTAAATAGTGGAAAAGATAATTTAATTTTCTCGGCTTTGCCGATAAATATGGTAAATGAGAGCTCCTGAAAATAGTCTTGGGTATTTTTTCTCATAAGCCCTTTCTATAAATATATTGTCTTCCCATTGTATTCTAAATGAATCCCACCTGTGTTGAGGTAAATGGTTGTATATTAAATATTTTGTTTTTCTAACGTTTAGTCGGATAGAGAATATCGTGCACTTTATTCAAATCATTCTGTATTAGTTGCTACAATATATTTGGAAATATAGAACTAGCAATTAGAAGAATCTGTGTAGCTAAACATTTTCCCCGATACTTTTGAATTACACAAATCGTTAACCTAAATAAGAAAAAAGGATTAGACACAGAATACTAACTTGCGGTACGCCGTTCTCTTGTACAACACTATCGCTGAGAGTATTATTTATTTTAGTAACAAACCTTCTGCCTATTAAGTATGATTGAAACCATTTATAAATTACAAACCCGGAAGAATCCACATGCATATAACTTTTTCAAGAGTACTTTGTGATCAACCACGTCAGGTGCTTTGCAAAAGTCTCGATAAACTGCAGCCCATAATGGAATCGAATGTCAAATGGACGCGGAGATAAAAAATCGAAATTAATTCAAAATTTTAAGATTAGGAAAATTCCGAGGAGTGCTATCCGAATTTTTTCATTAATTAAAAATAGACACGCGGTATAGAGATGTTGGAAATTCTTTTCATCGAGGTAACAAACTTTAGTTGAACCATAAAAATAACGAATGAGAGCGAACTCCATTGAACGGTAAGTAGAAAAAGGAAATCTTCTCCCCGTATTCACGATGCAGAATAACAGAACGAGAATATGCAGAATAGGAGAAAAGTTCGCGAGTGTTCGCAATCAAACGTCACGCTGAATTTTTACAATTGGCGTGATAAAGCGAAACAGTTAACTTTTTAGGCATGCTGCAGAGATCGTATCAAACGGAAAAATGATGTTGAACAAACACGACTAAAGATCAAACGTACACGGTCGATGAGAGTAGACTAAGTCTAGCCTTTAATCGAAACCGCTTAAAGAGCCACTTGAACATCGGAATAAAAGGTGTTCTATATAACTACCAACTGCGATCGTAGACCACATCATATTTTTAACGGTCATTATTATTTCCCAAATAGATTTTTTAAACCATTGTTCTAACATTCCGTATCGGCCAGTTATACTGCTCCTTTTAACACCGAAGTATTCCACGCTTCTCCGGATTTCGCATTACAAGGTCGAAGTACTCCATTTTCAAATTTTATTATTCTCGACCAATTCGAAGTGTCCGTTTAGAAGCGTCTCTACAATAAATAACATTTCGAAAGATGCCCGTCGGTGCGGATTCCGTGGCATAATTCTGTCGGGTAACTATAAAAGTAAACCTGGAACAAATGTAACATCATCGACCTAAACTTAATTTACGATTACATTAAAAATAAGGCGTATATTTCACGAAATAATCAATTCACAATATTATGCCGGACACAAATAATAAAATTATCATAAAAAATTATACCAGAAAAAACATATAAATCATATTTAAAAACATCGATTAATTATTTTTAATATGATTTATATGTTTTTTTCTGGTATAATTTTTTACGATAATTTTATTATTTATGTTCGTCGTAATATTGTGATATTTTGTGAAATACATATATCTATAGTGTCGACAGTACTGCATTTGATTTTATAAAAATAAGGTAGTTACGAAACGCTTTATCGCTATTAGCTCATTTAAAGTGGTACCGGAGTACAAGATTGTAATTCTATCACGCGCGTTCCACTTGCTAATTATCATACATATATTTATACATAACCTTCTATCATGTGCCCATTTACTAAAATTATCTATATCCTCTTGAAATAGTCTTTCCGCCATCTCTAAATTCTTATGCTCCATTAATAAGGGGCAATATCATCGGCAAACACATATACCTTTGCATTTTTAGTATGCTTATGTAACGAGTTAGTGTAAATTACGAAGAGAATAGGGGCCAGCCAATACGGTGCCCTGACCTACTCGGCAATGAATTACTTTTTTAATTAATTTTATTCCCTGCGATTTTTACTGTACTTTTCCTATTTTTTAATGTAATTCTTAAACCTTTTTTAGTTGATTATTTATAATGCCCAAATTTTCCAAATCCTTAATCAGTAATTCTCATGGTCAACTAAGTATCTAAAAAGCGTTTGAGATAGGTCAATAAATGTAATCAGAAACTGGTATCGACAATATTTATTTTATTTACAATCGATTTTAGTAATTTTATCGTAGATCTTTTTTTTTTCTTTAAAAACGTGTTGATTTTCATGGAGTAAGTTGTTTTTTTCCACACAATTTCTTAAATTTTTATCAATGTAATGTGTTCTAATGCACTTAATCATCCGCTTTCGTGTTAACCTTTCTTTTGCACTTTAAAAGCTTTCTTGAGTTCCTTACGAGCTGATTGATATCGTTCACGCCATATTATATCAAGTTTAGTTCGTTTATAATTCTTCCGAAATTTTTCTTTTTCCTTTACAAGCAATATTATTTGAACCAAACAGGATATTCGTTTCTTCTATATTCACGCAATGGCACAGTCTCACTTAGTATCTCCTGTATCTTATTATCAAAAAATATCGCCACATTGTGCTATTATTAATATCAAATAAACGATTCCATTAACGCACATTTATAGTACATCGCCGAGAAATCTGCTTTTGGCCATACGGTGATTTGACGTATGGAAGTAACATGAGAGAGCAAGATAGAGTGAAGGGGAAGCAGAATGCAATGGAGAGATCTGCATTAAACGCTAAAGTACTCGAATTTCGTGGCTTGAAGAGTGAATTGAAAGGTAATTTAATTTCAGGGAAAACATGAGAAGGTTAACGCGTATTTTCACCAACTCTGCTGTTGAAACCAGACAGGAAAGCCAGTTATCATTCCCTGGCTACAATGTTCATCGTACCGTTAACAGCTTATATTTTCTACTGGCCGTAAGCAAATTTAATTATGACACAAATGGCGGCGAAAAATTTCCAACAAAAATTTATGCTTCATTTAGCGTCTTACCCAATTGAGCACAACGTAACGAAAAATTGCGTAAAATTTTATAGTACCACCATCTTTTAAAATTACAAGTATTTTGCTGTACATGTCTGAAAACCGGCGCCTTTTATATTATCTGTCGGTATCAGTAAATAATTTTGAAAATACATGACTATGTTTGTGTAATTCGAAATATTGAACGTAGAGAAATAAACGAATTTCAGTTTCGGGAAGTAATCTGAATTTGATCTGTTCCCGAGAAAAGCACCTTATCTTCTGGTATTGCCTTAGCGGTTAAATTAATGACGAGAACGGTTAAAAAAGGAAAAAAAACAGGTAGCGAATTAGATGGAATCTGCCCTGAGTAAATTGAGCCGGTGATGAATGATGCTGAGACTAGACGAAAACAAATTTCTTTCTATTAGAAGCTTAAAATAAGATTTCCATTGAAGAAAATATACCGCGCGCTCTAAGATTAATTTCTCGAACAAGGAAAAATATATGTATTACGTTTTTGTTTTCGATTTATTGCGACAGAAAATATTATATTACGCATTCGCCTGATCAATTTACACCGTATTTTGTAAATTAATTCATTTAGCGTCATTGACCCCCGCCCCTCTGCGGGGATATAATAATCCTAATGATAACATTTCAGGTAAAAACAATCAGGCAGATAATATAAAACGTTATTTATAATATTTAATCTATTTCGCTTATTAGCAGTTTCTTAGTCTTTAGTGAGCCTGTTCAAAATGAAAGAGGGAAAAATATTTCCACTGCAATTCACAAGAGAACACTTATTTTTCGAGAATTCTCTCGTAACTGTGACTGAAAAGGGAAAAAATCGCTAAGCTATAAAATCGAAAATATTCATGATTGTCGCCAACTACAACCACCGCGATCATGAAGCTTTGTCTTTGAAACGCTTCGAGTATAATAAAAAATTAAATAATTGTTTTTTAGCGGTGTGTTTAATTCACTTAATATATAACTACCATTCTGTCGTAAGTACGATGAATCATTTTCAAGCGATTCGATTTTCGAGGGACTATTTTATTTAATAAAATCCGCGATAAAATTAAATTCTTCGCCTGTAATGAAAGGGATGGGTGGGGGCACACAACACATGATAGTGCTGTTGACTTGTTCGTAAAAAATTCAACTTTTATCTAAGCAAAACAAATTAAAATAGAAAACGGTTAATTTTGAAGTAAACAGATTTGTTTTGATATAAATTTACTCGGTACGATTTTCAATTATTGCAATAGCAGTGTTTCTTCGCAGGTAATATGTCATGTGGATCACAATGAGATATCGAACTATACACCTTACTATAAAGCTGCAAGGCGACAAACCGCGTAGCTCGTTTTCAGACTAAAATATTCCTCATCTGGTTGTTGCAGAAAAATTACCGAACTTAAATAAAATTGTCTATGTAAGCAATGATGGAGTTCATGCAGTTCGTCTTCACGATTTGTGCACGGTTTTGGAGGCTGAAATGTATGGCATTCTTTTAGGCCACCTCGAAATACCTAGAGAAGCACCATCTGAAAACGCTCTTGTGATTACGGACTCATTAGTGAAAGTTCCCTCTTACTTCTTCCAACAAAAGTGTTCCGTGTGCAAAGATAAATTACACAATAAGACAACTCCCACAGTTAAGCTGTGAGGTGATGTTTTTCTGGGTGTTGGTGCCTGCACATTCTGGGGTGCTGGGAAATAGAATAAGCGGCCAGATTTACCTGCTAGAGCAATGCTATCCACGCTTATCAACATAAATGCTGACCCTTCGTGCACTATATCCAAATTTCCGCGTATATATTGTTCAAATAAGTGTCTTTGGTTGTCACAGACAGCGTGGCTAAGGACCATCAAACCAAACACGGAGTTGTGGTAGCTCCCATTCGAAATGACACGTAGGGAATTTTCGATTCTAAGCAGGCGTAGAATCGGACACACTTCTGTGTCACTTGATTACCTCTTTTTGAAAAAGTGCTTTTCTTCTTCTCCTGTAGCGTGTACTTTTTGCTTGCAGCCCGTAGAAGTCGTTTATATACTAGGACACTGCTCACGCATGACACTTATCTAACGATCCCGATGAAGCAATATTTTCCAATAACTCTGTCTAACTAAAACGAATACTTAAATTCATTAAAACAAAACAAACTGCGGCGCAGGTGTTACATAAACCGGATGTGGTACATGTGCGCCATGAGATAGCTTTACAGTCATAGACGGGGCGCACGAACTGTAATATAATAAATAAATAATAATAAAAAAAAAAAAAAAAAAAAAAGGTCCAAATTTTGAAAAAAGTAATAATAGTCAGGTTTTTAGAAAAAATAAATTTTTGAAAATTCCGCAATCGTTCTATTCGGTAGAATTGTTTTTTTTCTTTTTTTTTTGATCGGCATATTTTTGTTAAATTAGAAAAGCTTAAAATTTAAGGGTCAAAAATTAAAAAATCATAAAAACAGTAAGGCTAAAAATAATTTTTTTTTTTTTTTTTTTCTACGAGTAGTTAATGCCTATACGGCTATTACTCGATTTAAAATTCTTAAATACTATTAATAATTTTCGATTTAATAATAAAATGTGTGGAAGTTTGAAGGTGAGAATATCTGAGCTCAGTTGCTTTTCGTGATGGTGGTTTTTTTTTCAAGTGACTTATTCTTGCTGCTAGAACACAATAGGAGGAAACTATGAGAACGCCAAATTTTGAAAATGCGAAAATCAAACACCAAAAAAAAAGCAGTTTCAAAAACTTCACAGCTCTGGTTTTTTGTTTTGTTTTTTTTTTAGTCGGTATATTTTCGTCCTCAAAATATCGCAAAAATACAAAAGTATAAAAGTGTTGAAATTTAACGGCCAAAATTTAAGAAAATATAAACCTATTAAAGTCCACCACAGTTCTTTCCAGAGACTCAACTGGCTACAAAAATCAATACCTAATATGTAAAATAAAAATAAATACGCGGTGATGATAAAAGATAAAACAACAACAACAGAAAACCATTATTTAAAAAAACAAAAAAAAAACAGAGTCCGTTTTATAAACGCTGGAGGGTTAATTTTTTTTCAAACTGACATATTTTCGTTATTAGCGGAAAACTAGGTGCAACCTCCAAATTGTACAATATTTAAGAATACAAATTTCGAAATGATTTTCGTTATTAGCGGAAAACTAGGCGCAACCTCCAAATTGTACAATATTTAAGAATGAAAATTTTGAAATGAAGAGCGACGGTCGCCGGTAACTTAAAATATCGTGGCTTCGATTTTAAGAAAGAAAATTTGACTATAGTAAATTTAAGTATTGTTAATACCTCATTTGAAAAAGAAATAAACGAAACATACTCCCCTCTGAAATGTACCATACTCTCTAGCAGTTTTAATCTTTGAGATAATATTTTAATCCGAATTTTTTAAATTAAAATAAACGCCATTAATCCGTTTTAAATTAGAAATGCGAAAAGAGTTAAGGTCCCCTTGTGCTTCGTATAAGTTGGTTTCGCACATAATACATACCGCTAACTGCCGGCCGAACTACGGACACAGCCGCCGCATATTCAGAGTTGCAATAATTAATATACGCTTTTATCCGAAGACCCGGCGAGAATGTTCACTAAAACAACCCTGACCAACTCCAACGTATACTCGGGTGCATTTAAACCGGTTCGTAAAGAGCACACACCTGGTACACAATAGCCTTGCGGTTACAGCCTATGCGAGTTGTAATAATTAGGGTTGTCGAAAAATTTTCGGTTTGTGAATCACCATGTGTTATGCTAGAAGGGAGGGGCTCGATCGATGTTAGCAGCTTGACGAGATGATTTTTCACGTAATTCTTTAAACGCGATGTAGAAATTAAGTTAAAAATACTTTTGCCGATTTCACGCACGAACACGAAATCGACGAAATATGTTCAAACGGTGCGCCAGGTAACCGCTTATTAAATAGCCACCGCCCCGTGTGTTCGAAAAGTTAAAGTAATTTCAGAGAGTAGTAGTAAAATTTGCTTACTCCCGGTAATGTCTTTTTCTATTTTTAATTAATTTAATTTGTCCCGAACCGTCAATTTTGGATTTATGAAAAAAAACTTCCCCGGAGGGTATTCATGGCAAAGGTGTTGTCCAAATAGTTAAAATAAAATCGTTCCTAAGTGAATAAATAAAATGCAATTGGGTGCTATAATACTTTTTTTTTCTCTTCTCATTTCAAATACCGACAGAAACCGAGATTCTTCGCCGATTTCTGGGGATTTTTTTTATATATACATATATATTTTTTAATAAGTTTTTCTCGATTTTCGACTTATTCTTTGTCTATGCGCTTTCCGTGCGGCTTTTGCTATTTCTGCGAGCATCGCAAAGCAAATCGATGTGAATAAAATAAAGTGCGAGAGAAGCAAATTTAATGTTCAAAATATACTTCCACGCGAGAAAGCGTAAGCGATTCTCTGAAAAAATTTTGGCCCAACTAAAAGGCCGTTTTAAAAGCGTTTCTTAATTTATTACGCTCACTGAAATCAGATAACAAGCGATTCTGTACACCGTGAGAGGCCCCGACGTCGAAAAGATTATTAGCGATAACTCTCTTCGCTGTTCGCTGCTGCCTAAAATGCTGAGTCTCCAACGCGCCACCGTCATTATATGGTAACTACATCGCAGTATGAAATTGCTGTTTTCCGTGAAATACTTCCTGGTTCGGCCTTTTTTCTTCGGTTTTTGGCTTCTCTTCGTTAATATTACTGGAAAATATGAAAGGAAAGGAAAAATAAACGCGACGAAGGCATATTTTTAAATATCAACTAAAAACGGTTAAATTGCGCAGAAATTTCAAATGCTGTTTTAACTGCTTATAAATATATTCGGATACTTTGGAACCAGGAGTTGCCAACCAGGGGGATGTCAAGGGAGGCGTGAAAGAAAAATTAATTTGCCACGTAAATTAAACATCGGTCGAGGGGTGTTCAATAAAAATAATGTGACATGCCTTCGAAAATGACCTATCAGGCTTTTGAAAATTTTCACAAATAATCAACGAAGTAAAATTATCGTCATTTTTTGCATCAGTTGCGATGAATCCACCGACATCGTTAATTGTGCAGAGTTAATAGTTTGTGTTCGTTACATCAGTGGAGATCATATTGAAGAAGAGATTTCGTACACCCAATCTTTGACAGCAGCCACTAAATCTGAAGATATATTCAATTCAATATCTGATTTCGTCGAAAAAAATGATTTGGATTATTGGAATAAACTAATTGGACTTTGCACAGATGGCGCCCCTGCAATGATAGCTGTACGATCAGGCTTAGCTCAAAAGCTCAAGGAAAAGAGTGTACTAATTGTTTTATTCATCAACGACAAGCTTTGGCTTCCAAAATATTGCCACAGAAATTACGCCAGACTTTGGACTTTGCTATAAAGATTGTAAACTATATCAAGAGCCTTTGAACAGTCGATTATTTCGTTTACATTGCGAGGATCTTGATTCTGATAACAGAGTTCTTCTATTCTACACAGAAGTACGCTGGTTGTCTAAAACATGTTGGCTCGCCTTTATGAACTAAAAGAAGCCTTTTCATGAGTTTAAAGAAAAAAAAAAGATTTTTTGCAAATATTCAACAATGAACAATTTCAATGGAGGTTGACCTACTGATATATTTGATGCCTTCAATCAGCTAAACTTGAAGCTTCAAGGCAGAGGCGGCACTGTAATAAGTAACTATGATCATATTCAAGAGTTCATACCTAAGCTTCAACTTTGGAATCAAAAGGTACCCGCTGAAAATGTAATAATATCGTTTTCTCGACTATTCGAAGCAATTAAAAGTAAACAACTAGACGAAGATTTAAAAGTTAAAATACAAATTCATTTGCAAGCGCTGGAAGACGAATTTCATCGATACTATCGAGACATTAATTCAGAGTCACCAATATGGCACATGACCAGAAGCCCATTTGTCGTTGATATCTTACAATTACCGGAAGAAGTTCAGAAAGAATTTCTAAAAATGAAGGCCGATTCGACAACGAAAGATGACTTCCTCTCTATATTGGAGAAATTTTGGATCAAACGATTCTTTGTTAATTCGAAAGTTACCTCTCTTGCGGAGGCTCGACGAAAAGAGGAGGTTGGGAAATTCTGCTGTAGACCATTCGAAGTCCGGGCATTGAAACTCTTCGATAGAGAATATGAGCTGTTCTGCTCCTCGGTACAGATGATAATTTTCCGATTGCCCGAATTTATCATACTTATGATTTATTTATTTTTGATATTAATTTTTATATTTTCGAAATTTCAAATTTTTGAAATTTTTAAAATTTTTCATTTTTCATTTAAATTGTTACCATTTTCCTTGTTAAATTTTATTAGTTTATATTTTTTAAATTTTATACATTTTATATTTATTTAATAATTGACTTTTAATATCGACCTTTTTCAATTTAATTTTAAATGTAGTTATCGTCTTCATTATTTATATTTACAAAATTACTCTCGTGAACATGAAGTGTTTGCTTCGAAACGCGCCGGATATATAAAAATTATATATATATATATATATATATATAATTGTTTAATTAAATGTGTTAAAAATTTATTTTTGTCGTGAATTATTATTAAATAGATTAACACCGAGTCAGAAATAGAATTAATTAAAAATTATCAATCAATTTTTTTTGTAAAAATTGACCGTTCGGTTTTTTTTTTTTTTAATTAATAATAATAAATCACTAATCCCCCCCAAAAAAAAAGATGCCGCTGCTACTTTTGCTTTTTCTTAAGATTGATCCCCGGCAACATTATTAAAACTCTCAAAACGCTCTAAAGAATTGCTGTAAATTGTAATTTATGATGAAAATACGAAAATAATCTTTGTTCGTAGTTGTTTCGAAAAGGGGCTTATTATTTCAAATAGGCGAGGAAATAAAACGAAAAGGCGGAACGACGAAAGTAAACAAATTCGAATATATCAACCGAAGAACTTTATTATTATAATATTGTAATCGCGCGAACGAGAAATAGATAACGCGTGTGAAATAATTAACGAATCGGCTGAAAAGGATATTTTTAAATCGGGGCGAAGGAGGAAAACAATAGAAAAGGCAAAATTCAGATAAACGATAATCGGAAACGAAAAGGATCGTAAAATTTCGAAAAACGGGTTAGGATGTGAAAATGAAACGCGAAAAATAAAACGAAGAAACTTTAAGAAAAAGGACAAAAGCGAACGTCAACGTAAATGAAAAGGGAAATAAACTGCGACAAAACGGCGGCCCACCTTTATAAATCGAGTTAATTACAAATTAAAGTCGTTAGAGGTATACGCAATCAATCGGTGGTGCGTAACGTGACAAAAGGTAGTTTCACACTAACGTACTATTATCACTAAATTAAACACCGGCGGCCTATATCGAGCTTATCTGAGATAGTTCTGAACGATCTTATGGACAAACAAGTCCTCTTTTCGATTCTCAGCCGAACTTTGACAGAGAGATTGTCAAAGCAATGGTGTCGACGCTATCTGGTTATACTGTTGAATTAATTTCAAGCGGAGAAAAAAATAGAAAAAAAAAATAGAAATGGAATTTACGCGAAGAAACCTTTATTTTCATTTTTTTTCCCAGATTGAAACTATTAAAATGTACGCAATGTAATATAAGAAAGATGATATTTTATTTTTACTTTATTTTTTCACGCAAGCTTTTACGAATAATAAATAATGGAAAACAGAATTTTTACGAACATCGCGAATGGTGAAAATAAAGTCCGCGAATATAAGAAGAATATAGGTTTCGGCGATAATGACTGCGAGGAAGAATGATGAAAACAACACACGATCAGATATCAGAAGGACGATTGTAGCGTTCCTTCGGACTGCACGATGATGGCGCACAGTTTTCATACATTGCCTTGGGAAAAGTTTGAAGCGAAAGGGAAATGGTAGGTTGTGCGACAGACGAAGCAAATGTTGCGTTAAATCCGGAGAATTGACGTGGATTGTTGGTCGCACCGGATATAAAAAAGAACTCTCCGAAATAGGAAACTGACTTTAACGGCACACATTCGCAAGTAATATATAGTATACGATCGAAAACATCTGACGAATCAAAGAGAATTCTCTGTCGATTCGAAGATTAACCGGAAAGCGACGTTAATTATAAGTAAAAATGCACGATAAAAATGTATGATAAAAATGTATTGCCCATATTATGCGGTAGTTTCATTTTTATCGGAAATGACAAAGAGCCATCGCACCTCGATGACATATTGTACAATAACGGGATGTAAACAATTTCTAGTTTCGATTAAACTGCGATGATGTCGATAAGGTCGGATAATTTCGTCGCTGGCCCGAAAGCGTTAACTGGCGGCGAGGGCAAAAAGCGGGAACGACATTTTAATGACCACGGCTGTTGTTAAACAATCGAATAAGAAGAAGGCGATGATCATCAAGTGCGATAGGTTGAAATTGGCGGTAAATTTGCGCCCAGCAAACGTGTGTGTCTGCGAGCCGGCGCAGTCCGAGCAACATTGTACTACTAGCATAAGGCTCTGTCTAAATGAGATGAGTGTTTTTCTTTATGCAGCTCGAGTAGTAGTTATATGCCCGTCCTTGAACTTGCAGAGCGGTTCAGCTGCTCCATCCATTAACCGATCCGATACGCGATTTCTTTCGGCCGTACACCAAAGCAGCCGGTTCCCCGACGTGTACGATCTCTGGCATTAAATTTGTTGTTGCGCCGTGTACTGCCGCCGGTGGAGGGTTCAGGGTATCCGGGACGTTACACGAGTTTAATTCAACGCACATCTGTTTCAGCGAGAATTTTATGCTCGGCATCGGTTTGATTCGAAATTTTCAACCGAAAAACCATTCAAACGATTCCGGGAAAATACACGCCAAGTCTGAATATCTGTTTGTTTTTTGGTTTGTTTTGTTTTGTTTAACTAAATTTTAAGTCCGGAGCTTCTTGGTGGGTGATAAAGATTACTTTCGCAGTATATCCTGACACCGTCGTGTCAAGATGTGTGGCACGGTAAACGATAAAAACGTTTCAGCCTATACACTCTAATTAATAACATACTCCGGAATCTGTCCTAAAATTAATTAGTAATTTTAGGATTGATGACGAAATAACAAGAAGAAAGTCGGGCAAGAAAATGTGCCATTAAACAACGTGTAATGAATATAATTTCGGTCGGTTCTAGTTGTTTTTTAATAAACCAGAAATTCTCGAATTTCGACATCGTATCGAATCGAAAAAAGTCTTTTGCAAGTTTCTTTTTTGTCCCGGTTTGTCCGTTTTTGGTCATCACTTTTGTCGAGTTTATCGAATTATTTAATTTTTCAATTTTTCAATTTTTTTTTTTTTTTTTTTGCCTTTTAATAAATGTGTTTGCAAGGAGGATGCGTGGAAATAATTACAGGGCCTTTCTTTATTCATCAGAATTTCGAAAGACGGGCGCACAGCTTTTCTCTGAAGCCTGAAAAATTTAAAGGCCGTCTAATACGGAGAAGTTTTTTATGAATCGTAAAAGTCACATTTTCGAAATATGTAAAAATGTCTAGGACGAAAGTTTCCGGTTTATAGCAAAACTATTTAAGATAAAGTTTTATTACATTTACGACGGAAATTAATATTTCGCTAGTAATAAAACGTGTTCAGTTTATTTTTTAGTTATTCACCGTATTCCGCCGAATCGCTGTCGCTTGATTAGTAGTCGCCGGTTGATGCTTCATCTACCGGAAATACCGGAAGAAGTTTTACACCGCTTCTGGTAAAAAACACTTTAACTTTTCTCGCGATACTCCAAAAAAAAGGTCGGTAGGGTGTAGGAGGGGGAATTTAACCTGCACTGTCTTCACTCTGTCGGGAAATATGCGTTCGAAATTGCCTTTTAGATATTTGATCAGACGCGGGACACTTCCAGAGGTGTCTTTCAACAGTCTCGTTAATAATTAAAATCAAAAGGGCATATAATACCCCGGTGTGCGGATGCGACTAAACGAATTCCTGTTGTTTGCGTAGACTTTTGATTAAATCGTCATCGATTTACGGACTAAGCGGAAGTATTTCGAAAAAGTCAGCGACCTGTATTACCGCCGTCGACACTAGCGAAATTTTTTTTTTGGTTTTCTTTCTTTTTTGGGGGAAGGGGATTAATTAAAAGTGCCCTGGTCGGGCTAAGAGCCTGTTCTTTTTTCGGTCCTCACTTCGAATGTTACCAATAGGACAAATTTATTACGTGTTACACATTACAAAAGTAAACTACTCGGTAGTTTTAGTCCTATGCAGAAAGTCTTCGAAAATTTCATATGACCATCGTTAAAAAAATTTAGCACGTATATTATTCATTATGTTTGAGGAAAACAATTGTAAATGATACTATTATATATATATATATATATAATTATCCCCCGCATCTAGTGTGTAATTTAATGCTCTATATTAACCTTTCAAACGGGCATTTACATTAAACTGTTATAACAAAAAATTTTTACCATTACCATAGTATAACGTGTCAAGCTGATGAGTAATATTATTTTTAAGGCGAACTTTACAATTTAAAGCTAAATATTTCTTTATATGAATTTATGACGATTGTTTTTTGATAACTTGACACTGTTTTTTTTTTTTTTTTCGAAATCTTTTTTAAGTCCAATCATACATGCTACTGTGTGTAATATTTTACGTAAAATCACTGCTTTGCGTGAAATAATCGGTTTAAAATTGTATTTTGCCATTATTGTCGCAAAGTTTATTAAATATAAACAAACATTTTTAATTTATTTTTAATACTACGAGAATTATTGTAAAATTCTGTTAATTCGAAGAAAAAAAATAATAATATACGATACTTTAAATTTGGATCTACATTGCTTTTAATTGTCCTATTCTGCGAAATAAAAATAATAATATTAAATATAGTTTGCAGTTTGTTTTCGATATACTTTAATTGTATTAGTCTGTATTCATTTAGGAATTCTTTTCAGTATTGCCGAGTCCATTAAATAAACCGACAGCCTGTTCGGATGATATACTTCTTTCTGTACGACTTTTTTTTCGTTACACCGCTACGGGGCTTGTCACATATCGCGAGCATTTAACGTTATTTCTCTTATATTTATCATCGAATATGTTAATATTTACAAAAGTGTTTGAAACATTAAGTAAGTAAAATAAAGTAAGTAAAGTAAAGTAAGTAAAGTAAAGTAAAGTAAGTAAAGTAAGTAAAGTAAAGTAAATAAATCCCATATATCCTCGGTAAGGTATCATGGATTGTGAAGTTACGCTTTCCACATAATGATATACTAACACAAGGTAGTACGGCCTTGGAGAAACGAATTTCAATGATTTTTGGTCTAGTGGTAGAGTATACCATGTGGATATACTATATATGTGTAAAATATTAAGGCGCAATACTGAAATATAATCGAGAAAAACGAATTTAAACTTTAATTAACACTTTATGAATATAGGTTATATAGTATAAGTTATAGAACATTTCGCCTGAAATGGCCGTGACCTAAGTGGTATAGCGTTCGTGACGCGTACGAGTGCACGCGGGTTCAAATCTACCTGTGCGCATTTGTTTTTTTTCTTATATAAATACTTATAATTAATTCCTTTATTAGAAAAGCAAATAAATAATTTAATTTACTCATTCATTTATTTTTTTTATTACTTATTATTTTTTTCAATGATTTTTTATTATAAATTTCATTTCTACTATTCCACAAAATTTCGGGGGGGGGGGGGCTACGAAAATATTTTTATAAATATGTGTTATCATGAAATATATTTATTTACAAATAGTACACTAAAGTCACAAAGTAAATTATTGCATATGCAATATTTGAACACTACAATAAAAGCAAAAAAAAAATGATTGTATGTGCAATATTTGAACACTACAATAAAAGCAAAAAAAAATAGTCGTTTCTATAGAATTCATAAAATTTTTAATTTTCTCTTCTTTCGTCAAAAATTGAAAAGAAATAAATTTATTCTGAATTTCGGTGCATTTAATTTAAGCAGTTATTATTTCTCAGACATTTGGCGGGGAAGAGGGTTGAACCCGGAAAACCCTGTTCAGATAGGGCCCTGATTCCAACATTTTTATAATTTTATTTTTTATTGAAGTTATTGCTATTTAAATATAATAAAAAAAAAAAATAATACATGATTCAAAAATAAATTATTTACGATAGTTATTGATCTAGCTGTGAACACTTTTTTTTTTTTTTTTTGTTTGTACATAAATTCTTATAATTTATTTACTTACTCATTCGTTTATTTTTTTATTACTTATTGATTTTTTCAATGCTTTTTTAGTATTCATTCAGGTTTAATTTCTATTGGAATAGTAGAAATTAAATTAATGAAATAAATAATAAAAAATCATTAAAAAAAACAGTAAGTAATAAAAAAATAAGTAAATAAATAAATAAATTTACTTTTCTAATAAATGAATTTATAATAAGTATTTATATTTAAAAAAAAAAAAAAAAAATGGAGAAAAAGTAACTGGATACACAGCAAAATTTGGACCCGTGTATCGTATCAGGTATACGCGTCACGAACGTTACCACTTAGGCCACGGTAATTGCAAGCGAAACATTCTTTAACTTATATAACATATACATATATATAATATAACCTGTATACATAAAGTGTTGATCAAACTTTAAATTCGTTTTGCCCGATTATATTTCAGCACCTTAATATTTTACACATTGTATACCCACATGGTATAATACTACTACACCAAAAATCATTGAAATTCGTTGCCCCAAGGCCGTAAGGTCTCCTTGTGAGCCAAACGGCACCGATGAGAGTAGTAGGGGTGCCAGTTCCGATCCATCTTTACTATCCCAGATTTCTCTGGTACGCAATTATTTCAAGCTGACAAGAGAGTGTATTAGTAAGTTTATGTAAAAATGTAAAACTTTATTGCCAGCGATTTTATTAATTAATATTAAATCAAAATTTAACGCGCCTAACGTAAATTCAGTAAAGTTCGCCTACTCCTAATAAAACGTCATTTCAGCGACTCTTATGTAACCGGCATAGTCAATTTTTCTTGATATACTTAAAGTTCGGACAGCTTTCACTAATTATCTCATCCGAACAGAAACGACAAACAAAGTATTAAATAGTGTAATAATAAACAAAATTCAACCGACGTGGCAATCGAATTATTTTTCGATTGTAATTTTGCATGCATCGAATGTTGTTTATTGTTACATTAGTTAAGTCTTTGTTTACCGTTTAATTTCTGATGACGACGGTTGGTGTAGGCTATCCGAACGGTCGGTCAAGTATATTGTTCGCCGTAAATGATTTCAGCTCTTACGTATTGACCAGCACGGAAATTTTAAATATTTAATTAGATTGCGTAGTAGGATTGAATTGGTCATGAATTCAGCGAAATTCGTTACGTGGTTGTATCAATTTTTGATCTCTATTTTTAATGATCCACTCTAACTCGTATTTTTAACCGACTTCAAAAAAGGAGGAGGTATTCAATTCGACTGTATTTTTATTTTATTTATTTTTTTTTATGTGTGTTACCTTAGAACTTTCTTCTAGATGAATCGATTTTGATGATTCTTCTATTATTTGAAAGTTGGTGCTTCTCATGTGGTTCCATTTAAATTTGATCAAGATCTGACCGATAGTTTTTGAGTTATCCTTAATAATGCGGGAGATTGAAGCTTTTTGGATGCTTTTCATTCATGATTGTTTTCACCGTCGGGTTAGATTTATTGACTTAAAATACTATAAATTTGCCAAATTTCCATGGAAATGTAGCTTTTGATGTTTTTACACCGTGGAAATATCTGTTCTTATTATTTAATTGAATAAAAATGCACTAAAAAGTAAAAAATAAAATGCTTTTTTACAAAAAATAGATACCGATACTTGAAAACTTATTATAAAAATTTAAAAATGCACTAAAAAGTAAAAAAATAATTATTCCCAATTAGAAAATATGTATATCAGAGTGATATAACACTTAAAAGTGATATTATCGTAATTCTTATACAACATTAATACCTTAATTGCAGTAGGATTCATATTACATATTACAATAATAATTAAAAACTGCATTAAATGTTCATTAAATTGTTCCTAGATATAGTAACATGAATTTAATGCCGACTCTGATTAAGGTATTAATGTTGTATAAGAATTACGATAATGTCACCACTCGAGTGTTTTATCATTCTGATATACATATTTTCTAATCGGGAGTAATTATTTTCTACTTTTTAGTGCATTTTTAAATTTTTATAATAAATCTTCAAGTATCGGTATTTATTTTTTGTAAAAAAGCATTTTATCGTAATATCAATTTCTGTTAAAGTAATTCATTTTATTCGTTATTTACTTCTTCGGCTTCGTGCGTATCGATTGAGCCGTCAGATTTTTTGAGAAATTTTGATCTAGACCGTTTTTGAAAGTAATGTAAAATGTATTTTCGGTATAACTGGTTAAAATATGAAAAAAAAGAAAAAAAACGGTAAACCCTACAGGTTTTTTTTTTTAAATTAAAAAAAACAACAACAAAACAATAAAAGTAAATAAATAAAAAATACAAAGTGAATAAAATTAACCGTTACTTAACTGCTCTTAAAAACAGTAGAGTAAGCGTTACTTTAATCTCACGTTTCACTACTTCACGCTAATATAATAATAAAAAACACTGAGATTGCGACACAGCGTATTCTGATAGTTGAGGAAATAATTAACGTATAATATATATATAAAAAGTCTGACAAAACTATTCAACATTAAAGCGAGCGACTAACAACATAGCTGAAATATTTTAAAACATTGTTTATTTATAAGACAAAATATCAGCATTAATTCCTACATTTTTATATGCTCGCTTTTCTGTAATTTAATAATTAGTATTAAAATATTTTATAAAATTAAAATAATTATAATTCTCATTAGCCATTTGCAATCGTCAAATACTCGTGGTAATTGCAACGAGTATTCTGAAAGTTAACCGTAAGTCTACTGTCCTAGCACCTGACACTTGTCGTCAAGACTCGCAGCTCTGCCTTACATATCATTTCTTTCCCGATGTGGGGCCTCTTCTATTGAAATCTGTCCTGCTGTATTCCTTGACTGTTGAAAAGAAATATATATATATATATATATATATATATATATATATATGTATGTATGTATGTATATATATATGTATATGTATATAGGGAGAAACAAAAAAGTAAACAAGTTGCTCTCGCTTGAAATTTGTTAAATTATCAGACGACAGATTATGAATTTTCAGTAGGTCTCATATTCTAAACTTTGGTTTCAGAAGCATTCAGTACAATTCTTGAAAACGCTTTAAGACAAATGCCTTTTTTTTGTGTTTTTTTTTGCCTTTTTGGCATAACCGATTATAACACGAAAATCGAAGGTATATAATTCGATGTTATAAGAATGCAGAATAAAAAATTTCGACTTTCTACGACTTATCAAGTTATAACGAGAATTCCACGAAACCCTCTTCTATCAGTGTAACCGAAATCGGGGTGGGGAAACAGATAAATGTTTTAATAATTCCGAGTCCAAAATTTAAACTTTATTCGCCTACCTGTTTTTCGGTTATGAGAAAACTTCCGCAAATCCAGCCAATAGAGAAGTGCTTCCCTTCGGTCCAACCGATCGTAACCAAAAAAGGAGGTGCACAACTAAAAATATTAAAAGTCCTAAATTCAGAATTTCAACTTTCTGCGACTGGTCGTTTTTGAGTTATGCGTGATATACCTGCATATACGGTACCGACGCACGTCGTTAAAACAACACTTCAAAATGGATTCAGGGATAGTTAAAATGGGTTACTTCCGTTGAAATGTGAGATTTAGAATATTCCGCGAATACAGAGTACTTCTCCTTCTGCGTATATAAAAGGACGTAATCGGGAGTGATGGTCGAGACGGATTTCGTTGACTTACGGCATTAAATATTTTTCAAGGTTTCAATACTTCCTTTACTACCAACAAGGAAGGAAAAATCAAATTATATATTAATCAGCGTAGCCGCGGTGGTAAATTTACTTTTTGAGTAGAATCGGTCCTCGATACAACGGGACCTAATTCGAAATTAAGAACTAGCTTTTCTTTCTTTTGATTATTCACAATTTCTGTAAATATATTACAATTTTCTAGATTTAATCGTAGAAATTAATGTTCACCTTTTTAAAGTTTAAGCGTGTGATTGTTTGCCAATTCTGTGCCATCTGTGTGGCAATTCACACGAAATGGATCCCCTCTTTTATTGCTGGAAACAAATGGAAGGGTGCTGATTTTGATTTTTTCAAACTTTCACAACAACGGACTATGCTTCCATTCATTATATCGAGGACCGATTGTATTTTCTACTTTTGAAATACTTTATATATATTTATTTTAATAAGAAAAAATAATACACGAATAAAGAGCTATGAACGGCGACTTCATAGGTTAGGTTTGGAGGAAATTCAGAATATATATACATATATATATATATATATATATATGTGTGTGTGTATATATATATATATATATATATATATATATATATATATATATGTATGTATATATATGTATGTATATAAATGATTTGGTTAAGTAAATATGAAAATTACAATAACTGAACCACGGATTAATGAAAGCGAATCGAATTATTATTTGGACCAACAAATGAAAATCGTATCAACATAATCGCTTACGCTTCATTATGACCGATTTATCTCCGGTACTAGCCGATAGTAACAAATATTAATTTACCCTTGAACTCAATTTGCTTGTAGCAAATATGAAGATCACGGTGGTGTTATTCGAGATAGCGTATGAATTTGCTTATTTTTGATCAACGAGAAGAATACAGCACACAGCGAGCAAGACAAGACGAAAGGAAATAAAGGAAGATAACTCCGTATGGAACTCTGTGTTTTTGGTCCTTTCTCGACGCATCCCTGTATTCGACTTTTAATTGCAAATATTTGAATGGAAATATATTAATTGATACACAGCTATTCGCTTTACATTCCCACATCGCTCTGCGCAATCGTTCAATGAAATAGTTTCAGCACGTGTGCGCGCCTTCGAATAATGCGAATTCACCGAATCTATTTTTTATCGGTATAACGTTAAAATGTGTAAGAGAGATGAGGTAACGAAGTGCCACAAGCGCGGTTCACTGAGCAGATGTTGGTAAGGCGTCAGCTGTTAAACAAGTTAATCAATTCTCGTGCCACGTCTTGAATGAACGAACGAAGAACAGAGAAGAAATCGAACGAACACACAGCGACCGCCGTAAAATTATTATTTTGCAGTGGTTGTAAAAATTCGAATATTCACTAGGGAAAATTGTAGATTGAATATTTTAATAAATACGATCGAATATTACAAAATAATATATCCATATATATCTAGACGAAGCGAATGAATGATAAAAAGATAAATAAAAATATTGCTAGCAATATAAAACTGCTTGCGAAGTAATCTGAATTTTTATTTATGGTTTTTCTTCGGTTTTGCTCGATTTTTTCTTCGCTTTCTGTTCATGCCGGAGGGGGCAGCCCGTGTTTTTCTGAGCTCTCGCGCCGGTCCGTACGGAATTAATGTCACCTGGAAATTACTTTTTTTTGCCCGTAGTTTAGATTCGCTCAAGTACCCCTGCTCGTTCATCGATAGAGATACTTTAATATTTTTAGTTCAACTTACGGCCAAGTCTGAAAGGAAGACTACTCGTGTTGACAGTTCTCGAAAAGAGTTACGTATAGACATGGTCATGTACGTTTGTTGATATCCATCCCGCGCTCGATCTTCCGCACCAAATGAAATTAATCGTACTCTCATCGCTGGGTCGTACGGTTCGCCGAATTAACACCGGGGCCATCAGTGCACAACACTAAGTTACGCCGACGACTTCGGTGTCCATCGACGGCTACAGAGAATGGCAAATTCCAAGATGGTTTATGGTTGGACTTTCAAGTGGGGTTAAAGATTGAATGATGCGGTAAAAGTAGATAAATTGAGACATACTGAACGAGACTCGAAAAAAACGATCCTTTGAAATTAGACTATATCGGCCGTATTAGTTACTTTTAAAAAGTTGAACAAGTTTAATGATGTCGTGAAAAAGCTTTTGTGCTAAAATTCAGAGGGAAAGGTGAAATACTTTTTTCTTTCGCTTCTCTAGGAACGTACGAACTCTCCGAGTTGTGTTTCCCTTAAATATATTTATTATTTTTCCGGAAAAATTTTTACATTACCGACACTAGTTCATTCTGTTCTTTTATATTATTAGTTCATATTAATATGTACGACGTCTCTACTTTACCAGTTTACTCGACTGACGAATAATTTTATCGATAATTTTAGTTTTTATCCTACTAAAAATTTAATAAAAATATGAAATCCTAATTTAAAATTTAAAAATTGTGAGATTTTTTTTTTTTTTTTTTTTCATTTCTGGTGAAAATCACATGTAATAGGTTTGGTTTTTGGTTTTTTGTTTTTTTCTTTTTATTTAAAATTTTCTGGCGAGCTTATACGAAGCCTACATTTTTTTTTTTTTTTATAACCATACGCTATAGAGATTAATCATATAATGCCGAATACAATAGTGTACAATTAAATAAACCGTATTTTTGAGAAAAGAATTAAACTTTTCCATACTGCACTGAAAGTTGAAACCATTTTGATACGCTATTACGAATTTACTGATGACATGTATACTGGAAAATTCTTAATTATCTTTCCAATTTCGAAAATAAACTTATTCAGAACGTGCTTTTACAATATAAATAAAACCGGGTGATTCTGTTGTTTTTTGTTTTTTTTTTGCATTTATTTAAAGTTTCCTAAAGATTCGAAACGATTATTATCGGTCCGATTTCGGAAAAGAAGTACGGACACACGCCGGTAAACTTCATTTGGAGCAGGTAATTGTCATCAATGCTTGGACATTAATCGCAAATAATAATGTAAAAAAGCGATGCCCGGTTTAGCTGATTATTCGCTGCGTGTAAACACGAGCATTGTTGCTTAAAAACTCGTCCCGAATAAATATTTCTGAAAGTGAAGCGTTGATTAAGAATAACCCGGTAAGTACGAGAGTATATTTTAATATATATGACATTCCAGCGTGTGTGTTTTATGTTCGAAGACACATCGCAATCATGCCACTCGGCCGATTTTGATTTCTTACCTTCAACATACGGTAGTTTGGTTTATGTGTAGTTCTCCCGGGTGGATGCATCACAGAGCTATGATGCCCCGAGGGGTAAAATTTAAAATTTTAAAATTGTTCGTGTTAGGTTTCGAATTTTAGAGTCCGTTATTCAACATCGTTCTACCGGTAGGAGTGTGGTGCTGAGGGGCAGAAGTTAAAATCGAAAATTTTCAAATGAACTTCATACGTTCGTAAGGCGCCCCCCCCCTCCCGCGAAAGAAGCGAATAGAGGGATTTTCAACTACTATTCGGGATTTTTAGTTACCTCTGCATATCGATATTGAAATAATTTTCAAATTTTTGAATGAAACGTAGAAAAGAAAGAAATGAAACTATATTAAAAATAGTTTATCTAACTTTTTCTTATTATAATAAAAAAGAGATAATAATAATCGAACATTATATTTTACTTATAATTCGATATAGATGATAAATTTTTGAAATTATTCGTGGCCAAAGATGTAAACTATTCGGCGATGGTAGAAATAGAATAAAAAGTCTATGCATGTATATATGGTGCTGCGTGCGTTCTGTCAAGAACCAAAACGGACGCAGAGAATTGAACACGGACAGCGCATATACGGAAGAATAGAGATAGCAGCCTACCAACATCGAAAATTATCCGGTTGCGACGTACACGTGTCTTAGATACTAATTTCGCTTTCGAAAGATCAAGAAGCGCCAATGTGCACAAGGAGATGGCGAAGTCACGGCCGAACATTTCCCGCAGAAATGTTGCAAATACAATGAATATCGCCATCTATTGGCAACGTCAATCGATTTAGACTGATTCCGCGTGCCAGCAAAAATATTCTCCGCTTACTTACATTGCCATTTGTAAAGCGCACACAATAAATTGTTTAAGGAAAGAACAAAAAGGATAAAAGTAAACCGGATTATGTGGGTGTTAATCATCTTTGAAAAAAATTTTATAGTATAATTTTAATTTATTATTAAATTATTTTTAATTGTTTCGAGTTTTTCCATTATTATTATTTTTAAAAAAATGGCAAAGAGCCTAGAATCAAGAAAAAGTGGAAGCGTCAATTAAATGCAGATTCGGTCGTGACAGAATGAACAAATTGAAAACGGTGTTAATGTACATATAGAGCGAACTGATACGATGTAAGGGGCGCAATAAGGATTATTAGTCGAAAGGATCGGATATTCAAGGAAGATACGATTAGGATCGCAGACAACTTCGTAATTAGGATGAAAATGCTTTTTTTTTTTTTTTTTTTTTTTTTCTATTAACCCCCCTTTGGGCACGCTAGCTAAGAACCTACACATCCAGAAACAGCAAGAAAGAAAAGAGCCGTCAGTTAAATTTTTACTCGGTCAGATATGGACAATATAAAGGAACTACTAATGGATGAAATATGGACGGCGAAGGGAAGGACAAAATATAAAATGCGCAATAAGGAGCAGGAAGCTTGAATTTCAGACATTCGACAGAAAGGAATCGCTTCAATGGGGTGGAGAGGAGACAAACGAATAGCGTGTCAAAAACGAGAGGAAGGGAGAGCAGAACGGCCAGAACACGAGCGAATTATAGAAATGACAACAGAACGGGGAAGTTAAAGTAAGTCCAAGAACACCGGGTATTAGAAGGAAGATTAGATTGTACAGACTGATAAAAGGATTGGTTGTTACGAAATGAGGAGAGGTAAATATCTGACCGAAAGATAACAGATAGGATGTTAAGTGGAAAGCGTGAGAAAAAAAAAAGCAGATTAATAGGCGAATAATAGAAATGATAACGGAACGAAGGGAAATCGTTAAAAACCGGCGGGATAAATAGGAAGATTCCGTTGGATAGATGGATAGACAGAATTTTGGTAAGTGGAAACGGGTTTGGGGAATTTTTTACACGGTTCGGAAATTTTAATGAAATAGAGGCGGAAAGATGCAGCTATCTGAGCCAAAGAATCTCTGCTATTTTATTATCCTGAGGGGATCCGGAAAAAATCGATATGAATGGTGTGCGAGGAGATTATGGATGGAAAAGTGTGACAAAACGGTCGAAGTGAGCGGGAAAATTGCAGAGGAGTACTCGTGGAGTCAGAAAAAATGAAATAGCTATAAAAGCAGCTTTACAGGAAGATTCATAGACAATAAAGAAATCACGCTCGCGTAGATACCCGCTCATGTTGGAATAAGTGGGAACGAAAAAGCTGATGTTGCTGCCGAAAGGTCCACTAAATTGGAGACTATCACCGAGACTAAAATTCCATACATCGATCTAAACAGAGTAACACATCACAAAAAAGAGATCTACTGGAATGAGAGGTGGACCAACGATAGAAATAATAAAATAGCAGCTTGTCGGGACAATATATGGCAAATAGCACCTCACCATAACAACAGAGCTCTACAAACAATAATCACTCGCCTAAGAATCGGGCATACTAATATAACACACAGATACCTAATGGAAAAAATACCACCCCAGATATATGTACATTCTGTTCCGAGACAACAAGCATCAATCTCACACTGGTTCCTGGAATGTACGCAGCTGGACCAACAAAGACTGCAGTGTAAAATCCCGGGCACACTCCATGAATGCCTGAACGACTCGGATTGCGAATAAATAAAGCAATCATGTTCTTAAAATCTATTGAAATATTAAAGTTAATATAAAATGTTAATATGAATTTGTATTTAAGTGTATAAGTAATTTTGTCGCTAATTTCATATTTCTATTGTAAAATAATAATAATATAATTATGTATTGCGGTCGCTAATAACCTAGCTGTTGAAGCGACCTAAATTTAATATAAATAAATAAATCATAAACTCCGATGATAAGATAGTCCCCCGAAAATGTTTTTTCAGACTTGTTTATAGATTTTTGTTTTTACTATAAGGTTGCGTTCTTTTAATATTCGACGTAATTTACATAATTTAGACATTTTTCTAAAACAATTGTTATCTAAAAAAAAAAAAAAAAAAAAAAAATAAATAAAGAGTTTACAGCGCACGATGGTAATTTAATAATTGCATAAAATTCGCCGACACAAACAGCTAGAACTTCGAAACACCTGGCATTAATTTTTTAGCGTAGATTTCTATTCGGTGAAAAAATAATATAATTTGTCTGGAATAAAACAAATTTTTTCACCACGCGTTAATATTAATAGGCGCTGAAATTTATTTAAAAATCAAGTTTTTTCTTTTTCCGCCAACATTGAAATATTTGGGAGGCACGAATTTTTGTTATTTTTCAGAGTTCACTAATTTTACATCGGTGATTTATTGTAATTTTTATTTGTCATAATTATTCCGATTTATTACTGGTTATTTCGTTTTCATTGCACGAAAGAGGAGTACGTATAAGCTCTTTTTCTTCAAAACATCGATAATTCAAGAATAGGAAATACTGCGGAATGTTTTACTTTGTTCATGCGTTTCGCATTTTCCCCTATTTTTCCTTTATGAGTAGTAGTAACACTGCAAAAAATGCTCCAATAACGCCGAGGAATAAATTTCGAAGTTTCCTTCGCAAAGAGAGACTGATTGTAATATATAATCTCATTCACGGGGCAGCTTCGAAATCACTTAGTTAGCAACTGTATAGATTATGACGTCGATGACATAAAAGAAATCATAATCGCTATTTATGAACAGAAAAGAGTACCGAGATCGATGACCCTCTTGTGTTACCTATAAAAAAAAAAAAAAAAAATCGATTTTTAATAACTCCAGAAGATGTCAGTTTTTTGCGGATTTTTAATCATTTCCGGGGACAGAGGAAATTTTAAAATTCAGCGAGATTTCCGATTTATTGCTAAACTGTGCGTCAAGAATGACGTAGTATTACACACAAAGTTCAAACATCAAGGTATAGACACATACCGGCACGCGCGCGAGCGTAATTACTGTAATCGATACAATTGAAAAAAAGGTGAATAATTTTCAAAAATCCGATCTTGATGGGCACGTAAATAAGAAAAACGTCGAAGGAAGGCTAACAACACACTCTACTTATGTTAGTTAAAATGCGTAAATGCGCGCGCAACGAAGAACGGGGTTAATCAGTTGGCAGCCAGACAGTTTTCCTTGTCTGCAGGTGTCAACTGATGAAAGTATTTATGAAGGCTCTTTCAGCTTGATGAGGCACAGTCTTTTCTTAAATACCCTACCGGTCCATCAGTTGGAACGGATCTCTGTTCTAGCTTAATATACTCGATAGACACTGTCGACCATCTGTTCCCTCTGTTCGAGGCTACTATTATTAACTGGTACTTTCTACAGCGCGGACCAGGTTAGTCGGTTATTTATTCAAGGCTGTCGCGCGATATCTAATCGGCTCGGAGAATGGAAACAGAGAACTCTGATCTATCGGAAATATGAACAAGAGATATCCGTTATTGTAATTAATCGAATAGCCGAAACGGAAGACGGTGTTAAAGGTGTTACGTTCAAAAACACGCAGGCACCTCAGCTTCCGAAAACCGCGATGAATTCCACTCGAATTTACATTAGTACAAATCGAATGTCCTTGTTCGAAATATCGACCGCTGCACGTCAAAGAACTTTTAACGAAAAACTCGCTGATTAAAGATGCAAATGCGCTGCGCGCGCTCAATAATCGCCTACAACCATTGTCGCAACGGAAAGATCGACTAGCATCAGTTACCAAATATTTCAGCGGTGTAATTTCTTTCTATTTTTCTTTTCTTTTTTTTTTTTGTGTTCCATTGACTATTAGTAGTATTTTTATTTATAGGCGAAAACATCGCGACAAAATATATCGATGTAATCTTCGATTTTTATTATCCGGTACACACCACAGTGCGGAATCGTCGAGTGATTAGCGTTATTTTTCTCTTCTAATATTACCGAAGCATATTATTAAAACGACTGTTAACTTCAAATCTCGAAGCCGAAATTTGTTGAACAGTTATAATTGTCGTGCAATTTTCATTTATATTTAAACATAGCATGGCGCATAAAGTGAAACTATCGCAATCACGAAGTGCCATCATTCAGCTTTGTTTTCCTCTTCTCCTCAATCCGTTAACAGCCTAATTTGGTATTAATTGCTAAAATCACCTTTATTAGAAAGAGTGAAAATTTTCATTCATTACAACTGCTAGTAACTTATTATATAGACGTTGCGTATCGGCTAATACCACAATAAAATAGCGTTCCGTCTTTCAGACTTCCCTCTTTCTGCTCTATCTTCTCGGCCGAATCGATCTCAATTCTTCGTGCCATTCATTTTATATCCTCTACAAGTGAGGTTCACAAATTCCCGATCGTTTCCGATTCCAAAGGCGTTCTTCAAGCCATCTCCTCTCCTCCTTCTCATTCTTCTGACGGTACCATCCTCTCTATTCGATCTCTTGTCTCCTCTTTCTTCTCATCCCGTTTTTCATTCTCATAGACTTTCTATGGGTTCCTAGTCATTCCAATATAGACAGGGCAATGACACTCAGCTGACTCTTTAGCTCGCTCAGCCGCCCGCAATGGTCCTTTCCTCGACTATTTCCCTTCTACAGACATTCTTTCTCTTTCACGCTCTAATCATTCCAGACTTTGATTGGACATGTATCCCTATCTTTATTCTCTAATCATTATTCATACTACCGTCTTATTCAACCGGTTTTTCCTGCCTTGGTTTTATTCTATTCCCTTTCTGTCGTCGTTCCACGGTTGTTTCCTTAATTAGACTCAGAATCAATCATTCTCTACTCCCTTCTTCTCGCTTTCGTTTTTCTTTAGCTCTTTCTCCTTTCTGCTCTCTTCACACTTCTGAGCCTTCTTGTACTTGTTATTCAGATCACATCCTTTTCGAATGTTCTGCATTCTCTAACGAACGCTTCTTTCTTTATTTTAGCTTTGGGTCTTCCTACTCCCTTTATATCTATATCCTTTCCTCCCCATTGCTTTCAGTTAGTTTTTCCTATTTCTGACCTGTTTGGCTATTTAGTTCGATCTCTTAGTTTTTCATGTTGTTGGGTCAAAGCAGCTGGCGCGCCCAGGATAGGAAAAAAAAATAATAATAATAATACTACAAGTAAATCAATGCAGAATTATAATTAGAAGCTAAGTCGACCGTAGGAAAACATTGGAGACAAAAAAACCGGCGCGCCGTAGGAATTAACATATGTTATTATTGTGCATTTTTTAAACTTATTATTAGCTTAAGAATATGGCGTCTGGACACAGACAGATGCACACGTGCCGAGATATATGTTCAGTCACTCACACTGCATTTGTGATTTGCTGATTCACCTCGATGGATTGTGCTTAGCCTGCAATGTTTGTCGTTCTGTATTAAGTTCGCAAAATATCAACCCTTATGTACGTTTAGAAATATTATTCAAGCAGCCCAAAATAAATTCCTCCGTATGGATAACCAATGCTCGATGGTTCCAACGGAACGAATCTCTACATACCGATTTAAGGATCAAATGGGTGGACGAAGTCATTAAAGACTTTGCCCATCGTCACGAAGAAAGACTCCACATGAACTCGGAAGTATTGGACCTTTTGCTTACTACAGAAGATGCAAGACGGCTTAAAAACCGAGCGACCTAGTCGTGTTGTAAATTTTTATCGTTTTATCGTATGTATGCGTATATAAATAGAAAAGAATAGTTATAGTGGACTATATTCCTTTGCATCATGTTACTTTTAGTTATAAATGTTACTTATTTAGAAATAGTTCTAAGATTGTAATAACCATACAGTTCCCCCTTAAAGGGGCTGTTTTACAAAAAAAAAACAAAAAAAACTTATGTACGTTTCCTTAAGTTTTTTGTTTTTTTTTCAGTATTCGTTACAGTTTTCCTTTAATTTAAACTATGTACCAAATTAGTAGGTAGCACGGTAGTTTAGTGTTTGAGGTGCTTGACTACCAAATCAGAGGTGTCAAAGGTTATCGAGACTTGTCTCGTTTTGGATCGAAGTCGCTCCCAGGTATACACCCTGTCAAGAAAGTATCGGGAATTGTCAATTTAAATCTCCCGGGTAATAGCTAGGCAGATAATTTTTTTTTTCCAGGTTGGTACAACTGTTTTGTATTATGATGCCTATTTTTAGCGCGATCTGTCAACCAGTGTGTTTACAGCAGCTGTTAAAATCAGTCGACCTTGAAGTGTTTTGTCGAAGTTTTACAATGAGTGAAAATATTGAACAACGTACTTGTGTTAAATTCTGTGTTTCGAACGAAATTTCTTGTGCCGATACACTGAAAATGTTACAGAAGGCTTTTGGTGAATCTGCTTTATCAAAAACGCGGGTTTACGAGTGGTACAGAGCGTTCAAGGATGGTCGGGAGACGGTCGAAGACATGCCTCGCTCTGGACGGCCTTCAACGAGTGTGACCGATGATAACGTCGATAAAATCAAGGAAATCGTTGCTGAAAATTGTCATGTGAGCTTGAGAGAGATGGCTCATGGATTGGGCATGTCACACGAGAGCGTACGTACGATTGTGCACGAAAAATTGGGTATGCAACGCGTTGCGGCTCGGCTTGTTCCGAAAGACCTGAATTTCTTTCAAAAAAAGTACCGAGAACAGGTAGCTGCAGACATGCTGGATCGAGCCAATTTGGATCCTACCTTCTTGGAAAAGATAATTACTGGTGACGAGACATGGGTGTACGAGTACGACACGCTTACGAACCAGCAATCGTCCGAATGGCGGCCAATTGGCGCGCCAAAGCCGAAAAAACCTCGCCAAAGCCGATCGAAAGTGAAGATCATGTTGATTGTTTTCTTCGATATTCGAGGCGTGGTACACTATGAATATGTGTCAGCCGGACAGACAGTCACCAAAGAGTTTTACTTAAGTGTTTTGAGACGTTTGAGAGAGGCTATCCGTCGTAAACGTAACGATTTGTGGGTCGACAATTCTTGGATTCTCCATCACGATAATGCGCCGTCTCACAAAGCCATAATTGTGAATGAGTTTTTGGCCAAACACTCGGTAAATATCATCGAACAACCGCCGTATTCACCAGATTTAGCACCCTGCGACTTCTTCCTATTCTCAAAACTCAAATTTCCGCTACGGGGAATGCGCTTCGAATCGATTGATGACATCAAGACGAATGCGACGCGAGAGCTAAAGGCCATCCCGGAAACCGCCTATCAGAAGTGCTTTGCCGAGTGGAAAAAGCGTTGGCATATGTGCATCGCTTCGAATGGATGTTATTTTGAAGGTGACAAAATAAATTTGGATGAAAATTAAAAATTGTTCGTTTTATTTAACAATTCCCGATACTTTCTTGACAGGGTGTATATCCAATCTGAAACTGAATTGGTTAACTATCAGAGAAATCTGGAAAGGTAAAGGTGGATCCCAATTAGAAAGGAACTGGCCCTATTATTCTCTTTAGATCCATTAGGTCCTTAAGTACCACATTATGGAAAGCTTAACCTCATAATCCATGATACCTTATCAAGGATATATGGGACTTACTTTACTTACCAGATTAGTGTCTACCTACATACGAGACGGTCTGTTGTGTTTGTTATTATTATTTCTCTTTTTAAACAAGATTTTTAGTTTCTTTGACGTTTCCGAAGAACCTTCTGTTTGCTACTTTTCGTGTCCGACATAGTTTTTTACCCATACCGACGCTATGTATAATACTTTTTGGACGACATGTGTGACTCTGAATACCTAATGTATGAGAGGAGTTTTTGATTCTTTTCGATAATAAAATGTTTATTTAAAGCACTTTTCCTTATTCGTATCTCGACTTTTTGCTTACGTAAGCGTTTTTCAACGAATTAGCATCATCGTCATGTTAGTTTAATTTATTTTCATAATGTATTCTCATATGTATTGCACTTGACCTTCTCAGCAATCACCAGACACCTGAATAACCGGAAGATGCTCACCAGTTTTAATTTTTATACTCCGTTTTCCTTTATATTCTCAAACGTTTTTTTCTGTGTATTTCGAAAAGCACCGACGCGTAATTTTACATTGCCGCCACATTACTGTCCCTCCGCAGCGTTACTCTTTTCCGGTTACATCGCGGTAGATTTTTATTCTTCAAAGGTGTAGAATTTTCCATTAAACGCCTTCGACATCGTCAGAATGACCTTTTAGCGTTTTCAACGGGATTAGATTAATAAATAATCTCGGCCAATTAGTTTCGGAAAGGTAAGCAGTCGGTGTTTTATTTAAATTTATTCAGAATTATCAATATTATGGGAATGTTTGCGCGGCATTTTCGTTTCGACGTTGCGCGTTATCCGTTAATTTTGTAACGGTTTCATTACTTCCTGTTTTCTTCCTGCTTCGCAGAATATTATGCAGTTCGCTGTCATTTCAGTATTTAAAATTAAATCGATTTTATAAGTTAAGTTTAATTTTTCAACAGTATCCTAGCGATCATTTTAAAATTTACGTCACGCAAATATTTATAATCTAAAAAAACTGGAAAATAAAGTAAAAGTTTTTGCATAAAAAAAAGGAAAAATTATAAATTTATATATTTATGCGTATAATGTTACATTACCTTCAGAAGTTTGTGGTAATCCGGGTCTTCAGTAGTCTAACCGACACTTAGAACTCACTTCCCTATTCAATCTTAATAAAAAAAAAAAAAAAAAAAATCCGTTATTGTTAAAAATTCTGCGTTCTCTGTACCGGTCGTTTTCAGATAGGTGTCAGTTTTAGGCAGATCGGTGTACTAGGAAAAACGAACTAATCTTCAGCAATGTTTTCGACAAAGCAGTCATAGAACCCGATTATTAAAATTAAATGGAGTCAGTTAAGGCAGGTTAGTTTCCCTTCCTAAATCCAACCATATGCGTCCATATCCACTTCGGTTGACAAATCGTATTCTATACAGTTGCCACTTGACACTGCGGTAGATGAATGACCATTTCCATTTTCCGGTAAACTGTCATCATTAATTCACTTTTTCCCGCTATCAAAAAGTATTAAAAGTAAACATAACTGCATAAACAGCAAACAAACCGATAGGCAATAATAATACACTTCCCCACAAAAACATTTTTGGGCCTAGCCCGTCGTTTCCTGTGAGTAAGTATTATGTCCCACTTCTGTTTGTTGGCTATTTTTAGTTATGTTTAATACTTTATAATTGTAGCAAACCGATTGGTGGAAGTCACTATAATTATAATTTTTCCCGTTCTTGCTACACATCAACCTTGTCTACATTTATTTTGGCTTCTACTCTGGGGTTAATCATTTCTTGCGAATTAGTCATTTTCTCCAAACTCGATAGCAACATAGAATACATGTACATGGCAATTGCGTTATTGTTTTCCCCTTGGTTATAATAATACGTAACCCGGCAATTTTTCACTTTTAATATATTCCTATATACTGCAGCTGTGAATAGTTTTGGATATTTTTCTATAATATTTATAGAAGAGTAAATTTCATAAAAATAAACTATGGTTAATTTCTATTAAAAACATGTACAAAAATTACATTCTCGGTATATATATGCATATATATCAGGGCCAAGGGCGTCGCCAGTCGATAAGCCAGGGAGGGGGCACGATGAGTTTCCAGCCGCCAGGGGTGGGGGGCAAGATGATAGAAAGAGGATATGAGTTGTCGGAAAAATAAAATTTGTGAGTTATAAAGGCTTAATATTTTATTAAACAAGAATAAAATCTTAATTAAAACATAATTTTCGTGGGTTTCTGGCAAATTGTCCATGATTACGCGCCTATGAATACTCATCATGGCCAGTTGATTAAAAAGTTTTAAGGCTCCAGGGGGGCAGCTGCCCCTCCTGGCCCCCGCTGGCGACGCCCATGATCAGGACGGATCCAGAGAAATATTTTGAGAAGGGAAATTATATAATTACGTAATATCTTATATAGTAAAGAATAGATTTTAGAAGTACCTTATTTCATAAAGAAAATCAGATGGCGACCTCTTTAGAAATTTAAATATATTTTAAAAATACGTAATTATTACAATTTTTAATTTAACTTTTGTCTTATATCTTTTTTTGTGTGTGTGAGGGGGAATAAAACGAAATTATAAAATTCTAGCTAAAATGGTAGTTTAGAATTTGAATAGTAAGAAAGATAGTATTTTTATTAGACTTCACTTTGTTTTTATTTTTGTCAATAATCCGATCCCAATTCATTGTTCGTGAGCAAGTTTAAATATTTTCTCATTGAACTATTTTCATTTACATCATAAAATAAAAATTGGAGGGGATGTCCCCGTGGATTCGACACACATTTATATATATATATATATATATATATATATATAATAAAGTAAAGTAAACCCCTTACCCTTGGCAGAGTGTCGGAGATTACGAATGTGAGTAGGGCTAGTTGCTTTCTCTCAACTGCCTTTATTTTTCCAAATTTCTCTGGTACTCAATTATTTCAGGCTGGGTAAATTTAAAAGCGACTTAGATCATGCGTGTGTGCGTAAGTTAAGAATTGTCGTTTTCACGCTGGGAAGGAAATCTGCGGCATTTTCGCGCCAATTTGAAATTCGGTTAAGGGTTATTTACAAATCTGGCAAGTTTTAATAGAAGTTACTTATCAGGGCTACCAAATGAAAGTCATCGGTTTGCGTGGCATTTTCGAATTGTCATTTGTTGACTACGCTTTATGCCACAACTCGCAGATTTCATTAATCGATTTCACGAAATGCTTTCGTTAACCCAATACCGAAACGTTAGATGATTTTTTATACTATCCGCGATGTAAAAACTACATAATCGTTAATATACGTACACATATCTTTTTTCAGTTGCCATTTTTTTTCCGCGAGTAATGTAGACATCTTAAAATCGCTTTTATTAAGTTAAAATACACATACACAAACATATGAAGTTCATTGAAATTAAAATTAAATTTCCGACTACTTTCAGACAGCTTGGCTTATAATCATGGCGATTTGCCATGGTTATGGGCCGAGCTGTCTGAAACCGGTCGGTAATTTAATTTTAATTTTAATCAATTTTATATGTTTATGTGTGTGTATTTTTACTTAATAAAAGTGTATTTATACATATAAAAGTACATATTGGTCATTGCGGATCACCAGATTAATCTTAAAATCGGCTCGCTTCACACATAAATTTTTAAATTTAATAGCTGCCGTAGCGGTTTTAGTCTGATTGGCTTTCTACGAAGGAACGAATTGCGAGTACGTGTAAATCTCGCTTAGATATGATGATTATAATATGACACACCGTTTCTAATTAATATCACGAACAAGAAATTATACAAAAAACGTATAAAAACATCAACAATGTTCATTTAATATACCGTGAATTAGCCGCGAAACTTTTTTTGTTTTTTATTCTTTAAGCATCTAATAAGTATACACTTCTGGTTCGTTCTAGGTAATTGTGGATATAAGTGCGTATTCATGGGTTCTGCCGCAGCCTGCAGAACAGATAGACGGAGAAATACATTTTTTACATTGCCGGTTATCACATAGAGCGGGGAAAAAATTAAGCAGATTAGTCGGCTGCAATTGCACTTCGGCAGATCGAGATTGACCCATTCTGAATCGTCGGTGAAATAAAAGCGCTAAAGGTGTTCCTCGCACGAATAAAATCGCAAGCATCGTCAATCCAACAAAGCTGAGGGCTCTGGTAAAGAAGGGAGTTTGCGTTTTCTTAATTTCGAAAACACACTCGATTACGAACTTCTTACTCGGGCATTCGGGGGGTCTGTAGTTTATCGCAAGGCACAATATTTTAATTTTCCACTGCCATACTGCCTGTGTATAACCGAAAATCGTTGTAAAAGCTGTTATTATCCATTACGTACCAGTGCGCTTGTACAGGCACTTTCTTAATGAAACGGAATTCTCGTGAACAGCTTGAGAACCATTTCGCAGTTGGAACCATCTGGTCGACTAAATAAAATTTTATATTGCAGACTCGTTGCGTGGCCCGAAAAGCGCTTTAATTTCGATCGGCTGAGGACCACCGGTGTACTTTACCGTTGTACAGCGCTTCTGGAAACGTGTAAAAAACTTTAATTTCATCACTAAAAAGCTACAGTGTGCGGCCGGCTTTAGAAAATCGGGAAAATGAAACCGCTCCAATTGGCTAGTTTGCGTGTTGCTCGGATATCGGTGAGGCCGTTTCTATCGATTTGCGTAAATTTGAGCAGAAAATCGACTAGTAAAGAATCGCTCGATGCTCCGCTTTTTACAGCGTTCAGAACGAACGACGGATTAATAGTCAGAAGAAAAAAAAAAAAATTCCCGAAAGCTTTGAGATCTTTTTTGCCATTGCAGCGACCAATATTTTCCGTAGTGTTAGAAGGCGTTAAGGTTCCTGCTATAACGGGAGCAATCTGTCTAAAAACACGCGGGGCAATTAAAAGAAAATTCTGCTACCGAGTTTTCTAGTTATTCTTTAACAGTGACCACACTTACCTTGACCAGCGTTTATTTTCGAAGGAAAATGTTTTCCTCTCTTCGTGGCTGTTGCAGACTCATTGTAAGAAGACTAAATTCTTTCGCACGGCACTTGCAGAGGATAATTGCTGTACTGACATCATCGGAAATAATAAATGATTTTTCGGCAGCGTCCCGGTTTACGTCATTTCATTTGTTGGCGAAAGATTACTTTTAACATGAAGTTTTTTTAGAGTTCTAGTAAATGAATCATTTAAACTGTAAGTAAAACTAAAGTGAAGCAAATATACATCCTTGATACGGTATCATGATGATTGAGAAATGAAGCTTTCCATAATGGTACTTAAGGACCTAATGAACCTCTGATGAGAATATTGCGGCCAGTTCCTTTCTACTTTTGGACTATCCGCCTTTACTTTCCCGCAGATAATTCGCCGGTGTAACCAATATTCAATTTCAGATTAGGTACCTGAAAGTGACCTCTGGATATCCGGAACGAGACAAGTCTCGATAAACTATGACACCATTGATTTGGTAGTCAAACACCTTAACAACCACTAGGCTCCGCGTAAGTATAGATATTATATTAATGGAAATAGCACATATATGTATATTCGGGGAAAACCAGTTTAACATCAGTTTGAATTTTTCATAATCGAATATTTGCGACCGTAGTCGGAAGATCGATTTTAATTCCGAACGAATTATTTTACTACGGTGGTCAGCCCTCGATCAAGTCAACGACTAATGTAAACAATGTCGCAATAAACGGCGCTCTTGCCAAAAATTGTATAAATTTTTCTTTAATGTTGCGATTACTGTCATTTTTGCTTATCTAGTTACTTTTTCTGGTCACGGCAACTATCGACTAATCCAGCGTCACTGAAATATTCGAAATCCTACTTTTGCTTAAAATATTTCCGTTATTACGCTTCCTGTTACTGGAAAATAATTGCTTTTCTTTTTTCTTTCTTTCTTTAGTCGCGTTAACCGGAGACGTAGGAAAGGAAAGAATCGGATATTATAAAGTTAACATTTTTACATACTTCTTTTGTTGAGAGTCGTCTCTTTAACGCGCTACAATCACTAGCGAACATTTTGACATCGGGACGTAACCTGCATCGATACGAAGTAATTTAAATTTGTTAGGGAGCCGAAAGATTTTTTATTTCCGTTATAAATTTCTCGACTTTTTGGGCAAATTATATCTTCACTTCTTAATAGTAAGACTATGCGATGAACGAACGAGGAAAGTTGGAAACGAACAGGCACTCCTCGGAGCAGATATGTTCCCCCTTCTTAATTTCGATATATTGGTCAGTAGCGTGTTTCGAAGAAATAAGTAATAGTTCGATTGAAAGTGTCTTAGAACTTTCGGAAATAACTGAACAAATGTAAATGTTTCCTTTTTTGTTCATATATTACGTTATTTAATATTTTAAGTTTCTCTTCAACTCGGAAAACTTTTGTTTTTCAACTTTAAGCAATTAAAAATATTACTTAACGATTACTAATGAAAAAAAGAAGAATAATCTACAAAAAGAAAAACACAACAAAAGTTTCAATATACTATAAACTTAAATTTTAAAATTAAAAACTGACCCTTAAAATAGCGTAAAATTAAAGATCAATTATAAATAAAAGTTGGTGTGAAACAACATGAAACAGTGTAATAATTCATTAAATACATGTTAAAAATATAATAAATTTCAAAAAGACCGGCACGTTTCAAAGTCACATCGTAATTACGAATATTTTCTGTTTCAACACTACTTTTTCTTTAATATTAATTTTAAAGAAAAAAAAAAAAATATATATATATATATAGTTTAAAGTAATATAAGAAAGTAGAAAAACTATCCGACGAAATGAGGAAAAGAAGGTTGGTATTTTATGCGCATATCCAGAGAATGGATGATACCCGGTTAACTAAAAGAATCTTTCAACATTTTGATAGATTGAAGTCCAGGCCGAGGTGGGTCTCGAACAGGAAAAAAGATCTTAATGAAGCGCAAATAGAGATATCAACTATTAAAAACAAAACAGAATTTAGGAAGAAAATTAAAGAGAACTCAATAGCTTCAATAAAATCAAAAGGAAGAGAACAGGGCAGAAATGGACAGATGATCGGAAGAAAAAGCACAGTGAAATAATGAAGAAATACTGGAAAGAACGAAAAAGGAAAAGTTTGCTGTTTTCACGCGGTCCATAGATGGCCAAATTCGAAGAGAAGAAGAAGAAGATAGTTTAATGTAACAAAATAAAAATATATAAATGAATAAGATCGTCAACGCAGAGAAGAGACACGTAAACCTAAAGAGAAATTCCGTCGTGTATTTTTCCACGAGTTTCGAAAATGTTTTTCGTATGTGTTTAGTTTTTGTTATAAACGCTTTTGATTTTGTAGTAATGGTTTTCCTGGGAAATTTTCAAATAAGTTTGTTTAACTTAATTAATTATCAAAAACTTTACATTTTAATATTAAACGTATGGTAATTTCTTTAAAATCAAATCAAGAAAAATGAAAACAAATTTTTATTATATTATCGGGGATGCAAAAGCAACGTTTTGAAAACTACTTTTTTACAAAATTAAAATTATTTTCCTCGCGAGCGCTCTAATGGTAAAACTGCCGTTAAAAATTTCCATTACCATGGTCAGTTAGGCAAGAAATTTTCGCTCCAGTTCTGCGTTAATGTCTAAAGGCGGCAAATGAAAAAAATAAATAAAACAAAGTCAACAAAAATTCAATATTTTTAATAAATCCAGGACAGAGCAAAATAAATTCCTAAAATTCATGCGCTTATTAGCCCCCATCACTGAATCGGGATGAATCAGATAATTTTAATATTTAGTTGGGTAAAGAATAAAAATTGCTTATTTTCTATCATTGGCCATATTAAAATTACTCTTAATAGGGCGCTGACTGCTCTATTTCAGAAAGGTACTAATAAAAATACTTGACATTTCCATTATATAACATATATATGTATAATGTATAGAACATATGTGCGTATGAATATTAATTAAGCTGAAAGCATTATTTAGCTGCTTTCTAATCCATGACGACGTTAAAGTACACACTCGTTAATTCTTAAACAATTATCAAATAAAAACATCGCACACCGTAATAAAAATGAAAATTTACAAAAAGCGACCACGAAAGTAAATTTTAATATCAATTTAAATGAGATCTAGGTAGAATTCTAAACAAAGAGAAATTAACATTCGGTTACATGTTTTTTTCTTTAGAAAAAGAAAAAACTTCGTTTCCTGTCATAATTTTCTAATTACCATTCAAATGTTTATTTCAGTGCAATGCTAATATCACGCTGGCTTACTTTGATCGCAAGACGTCTCCATGTCGCGGTGGATATTAGCAAAAAAACCAACTAATCCGTACTGTCCGTTGAAGCGAATAAAATTACTGAAATCACGATAATTAAACCGAAATTTCTTAATGTGCACGTATTTCCAAGCCCTTCTTCTCCAATACGATCACCAATGAGAAAAACAACGAAACCCCGAAAAGCAGGTTTTCGATGCTCTGTTACTTACTAAACCGAAGATGTATAGAGTTGCGTGTTTAAGCCCCGTATGTAATAAATAAGTAAATCTAATAATAAATACTTGTTTATAGTTGTGTATTTAAATTTTACCTGCTGTACAATAAACGATATATAACAGATATAAAACTGAAGATGAGCTTACCTAAAAATAATGTACATGTATATAAAGAATTTTTGATCTGATTTTTTCCTTTTTTTTTTGTAATTTTATCAACCTAAAAATATTCCCAGTTTCTTTAGAAGCATTTTCAAAAATGTCTCATTAATGTGTGAGCTTCAACGAAGCATAATACGTTATCCTTTTTTTGTTGCAGCTTTTTGGACGAGGTGTATTATTACGAGTAAATTCTAACATGTAACAAGATTTCGAACTGCAAACTGTTCATTTCATTCACCTACTTAGAGACTAGGCGTAGGTGTATCGGCACGAGCAAACGTGCGTTCGGACACACATTAGCTGTTTTCGAGTGCTGCGGACATGCAAACCTGGCAGCATAGCCAGGTGCAAAGTTTATATCGGCGAACGGATTACCTAATATAAAGCAGGTGTCACACAGGTGCTCTAACTGTTACGAAAAACCGCAAAAACAGTGTTTTACGAAACGATAAATACCGTCTGGTCATCGTGCAGAATTACAGCGTGCGTCCGGAACCGTTAATAAGGTTGTAACATTTTCTGATGTGGCTGTGTGCATATGCATACATACATACACACATACATATATATATATATATATATATATATATATATTATGTGTGTGCTTATTTTGAAAAATAAATAAAGTTAACGTTTAATAGTGTGACAGAGTTTTTTTTTTGGAAAAGTGTTCGAATAAATATTTACGATAGCGACGAACGCTCGAAGTAGTCTATAATTAAAGCTTGTTCGCAGATAATAATTAAAATTTAATGAAGTCAGCTTTAGAAAAGTTTTCGTTATCGCGTTCATCACTTCGTTTGCTTCGTTCGACACATTTAAATATTCTCGTTTTTATCCGTTCTTATCTATCTTTCGTGCACGCCGCGTTTCCTTATTATTCCATTCGTCGAACGAATGCTGGAGGATTCTTCTTTTATACTAAATCAAATCAATACTTCATTAGCGAGCTTTTTCTATATTTTTCGAAATACCGCCGAAATCCGTTTACTTTCGCTGATTATTCAAAGTTCGCTTATTAAATCTGTTTAGCTTCGCTAATTAATTCGCGTTTTAACTTATTTCAATTTTACTACTGATTAGTTCACTGTAATAATGTAATAATCCCCATTCATTCAACCAGGTTCCATTGGCCAGTTTGTTCCGTTCAAGTCGTTCGAATCTCGGTTCCGTAAATTTAGAATACAGAAAGATTCTTTTATCGCTAGGGTAATGTCCGTAATTGACGATCCTAAAAAAAAAAAAAAAAAAAAAAAAAAAAAGAAGGAATATTATACGAAGCGTGTTTTTTAAGTAAGTACCGTTTTCAAATTGTGCCGCTGCAGCGCTGCAGTGGGCATTTGGCGCATGCGCGCTGTGTACCTGCATTTGTCAGAGAAAACATTATAAGTGATGGAATAGGGTATGGAAATGGGTTAGAGCCTTTAAGGACGGATGTTCATGATGTGGAGCTAAGTGGGCGGCTACCTTCAGTCATTACTGATGATTTGGTATGCAGAAAGTTGACGAAAAGGTGAAAGAGAACACAGACGCTTTACGATTTCATCGTTATATAAAATGAGTTTCCTTAAGTGTCAAGAACCGGATTGTGACCGGACGCTTAAATTATCGAAAGTTGTGTTCGCGCTGGGTACTGAAAATGTTGACTGAGCAGCACAAAATCAAACGTTTAGCCAGTGCGTTGAGTTTCCTTGAGCAGTATAGTACGGAAGGTGGATGATTTTTTAAGCCAAATTGTCCGACGAAACATGGGTGTTACACCGGAAACAAAACAGCAATCTATGTATCGGCGGCATTCATCTTCAGCCAAGAAATTGAAGTTCAAACAAACAATTTCAGCCCGGAAAATCATGTGTATTGTGTTTTGGGACAGAAAGGGTGTGTTGCTTGTGGATTTTTTGCTCCTCATGGTAACACAGTAAATGAAACAACTTGATTATTGTGAGACCTTAAAAAAATTCGCGCCGTGCAATTCAAAACAAAAGGTGTGGGGCATGCTGAGTGAACGAATCGTTTTGCTCCATGACAATGCCCGTCCACACACACGGCTAATTAAACTCAAGATCTCATCAGATCGTTTCGCTGGGAACAACTTGATTACCACCCTCCGTACAGTTCCGATGTAGCGCCCTCTGACTATCACGTGTTCCTCCATTGGAAGATGCATCTAGATGGTCAGCGCAACGACGAAGATGATAAAGTCAAAACGGCCGTGTTGCAGAGTGGTTATCAAGTTAGGCGGCAGACTTCTATGAGGAGGCGATTCAAAAGCCGATCGTACGATATACGATAAGTGTCTTAATAATATTGGTGGCGCAATTATGTAGAAAAGTAAATTAAGGTACATATTCGTGTAAAAATAAAATTGTTAAGAAAAGTGAACTTGTTTTTTTTTTTTTTTTTTTTTTCTATTTCAAAACGGTACTTACTTAAAAAACACTCCTCGTAAAATTTCCCTATCACACTATCGTTCGTAATAAACACAGTGACGCCTTTTTATTACGACGGACGGTCTCTTCAATTACTTTTACCTTGACTAACTAGCACAGGCGAATTTTAAGATTTTTTGAAACTCCTCCAGCGTGGAAATTTGAGAGTTGGATAATTTGGCAAAAAAAAAGTCGCACTATTCACAGTTACTTAGGCATAGTAGGCTCGTTTTAAAAAGTAACGCGAATATTATAGTTAAATAATTGATTAACAAATTCGAATTATATGGAAGAATTTTGATCGTTTTGTTTTTTAAATAAATTAACGGTAATTTTATAATCTAATAAAATGTATTCGTTAAAGGTTTGTGGAAACGTTTTTGCGGTTAATGGCCCATCGTCAGCCAACGGATATGACAGAGATAAAGCGATGTTTTTTTGTTTTTTTTTTTGTTTTTTTTTAAATAAAAAGGTAGAGAAATTACTCTTCTATAAAGTCGGTTTGCGTTTTTTTATTCTCTTCAACATCTGTGCGTCTAAACAATTTTATTATTCAAATTAACAAATAACCGCGAGCAGAAATATTAATATCATCGGAAAACAAACTACGCATGTTGTTTGCTACGGAACATGTTGCTGTTCAGATAATGTAGTGTGACGACCGAGTTTTGTTCGTATTCTCACTGTTCGTCAGTTTCAGAAACATTAACAATACAACAATAATACATACGTGAAACTTACAATATCGCATCACGCTATTTTTTTGTCTACATTGAAAGTGTGTTTTAATACGCCTAATATTTCGAAATAACAATATCGCCAACAAATTTATTTCATTCTCGAAATTTTCCTATTTATAAATTAGTAAATAAACGGATTGTGTTAAACTTTCTAGTAAACCTCGAATACTTAAGTTTGATCCGTAACACTAATTATTAGAACTGCTGATTTTCGATTTATAGACCTTAAAACCCTCTACTAGTTCGTGAATTTCATCAAAACCATTAGAGCCGTTTGCAGAAACAATTACACACACATATGCATATATACAAGAATTTCTTCACTTAATAATGTCTGTATTATATTAATCGAGCTCTTTGCTGGCATTTGAAAAATTAATCAATGGATCGAACAAGCTGTCAAACGTTTAGCAATAACATATGCACAAAAACTACGTTGTTTTTCGTGCACATTGCATTCGTCACATTAAAGAATTCTCGCGTTGTTACGGAAAATAAAAAATAAGCGGGAAATATTTATTACAGACTATTATTATTATTATTATTATTATCATCGTATAATTTTATAACGGCGCGCCATAAAAAGACGTGCAAGAAAGAAATGGAATATGCATATACATATACATATACATATATACTTTTTTTTTGCAACTTGATACAAGTTTATTTTTTATATTTCGAGCTTGCGTGTTAAATCGCTCGCCAATCCTGCATATATTTAGGAATTGACGTAATGTTTAAAATCGTTGTGTGAAGCATAAATATATATATATAAAAATAATTATATATATATATATATATATACTCTATGTGCAAAATCAAACAGAAATCGTATAGGTAAAAGTATATGCTTTATATAACAGTTTTAAACATTACGTCGATTCCTAAATTATATACAGTCAGCCACATTAATATTCGGTCACGCCGTTGCGGAACAAATGAATGCACCAAACAGATGGGAATAAAGCTCTATTTGTAATTTTTCTAATGAAATAACACAAAAAAAACCTTCTGAATACACATGTATGTAAAAAAAAAATCACAAACGAAAAAATGTCACAGCTCCTCCGATAACAATGAAGACAAAAAGTCGAAATTGGTGCGCCACATTAATATTCGGTCAGTGGCAAAATATGACTTTATTCCTCCAATACGGTAGACAAATGAGCACGTCAATACTTTATATGCCAATCCTTCGATCGGATCACATTTTTCAACCGACGTGGCATCGAGGAAATCAAGCTACGACAGTGATCTGGAGGAATTTTACCCCATTCCTCCAGTAAGCGCTCTTTCAGCTGGGCACGGCTAGTAATTGGTTTCTCACGTAGTTTCTCGTCCACGAAGTTCCATAGATTCTCTATGGGGTTCAAGTCGGGAGACTATGGCAGGACTGGCATGACAGAGTGGCAATTATAGAACAGCCATAATCGAGTGTCGAGTGCGGTATGTTTCGGGTCATTATCCTGATACAGCTGCAACGTGTTCTGTAGACCCACTTTCTCGGTGCTTGCACGTAAATTGATTTTCAAAATCTCAATATAAGAGGCAGTAATCATAGTTCCTTCGATAAAACTCAAATTCCCGACGCCGGTAGCCGCGAAACTCCCTCTCACCAGCACATTTTTTCCACCATGTTTGACCAAAGCAGCTAAATTTTTCTTCTCCAATGCTGTATTCTGCTTACGCCATATTTTTTGTTTTACGTCAACACCAAAAACATTCAATTTCAATTCATTGATAAATAACACGTCGTACAAGAATTCCTCGTCTTCATGCACATACCTCTTTGCAAATTTTAAACGTTTTCTGCAGTTGAGGTATGAAGGGTGTACCCCTAGAGGTTCTCGAATTGTATCCCATATTTTTCAGTGCTCTGCGTATGGTTTCAGCTGAAACCATTTTCCCAGTTCGTTCGTGTAAGGCTGTTACTAATTTCGAAGCACTTACTTTTGGATTTGCTGTTACTTGTAGCCGAATAAACCGTACATCAAGAGTGCCTATTTTTTTTGGCTTTCCTTTTTGCGTTATAGAGTGAATTCGACTTGCCTTTAATACCGCTGATAAATGTCATTCACAGTGTTTTGCGACATATTTAGTAACCGACCTATCTCACTGCCTGGTACACCATTCTTTTTAGGAAAAATTACGAGTTTGCGAGTCTTAATCAAGGTATTTTCATTCTTACGCGACATTTTTTTTTTTTTTTTGTACAACTGCACTTGCGTTATGTTGCATAATAACTGCAATTTCATATTCATTGATGACTCACACGCAAGCAACGTACTTATCTCGCTGTACTAACGCTATTTCGCACGTTGGGAAAAACCCCAGGGCTACTGCTCATGCATCGGTCCGTCATTGACCGAATATTAATGTGGCGCACCAATTTCGACTTCTTGCGTTCGCCGCTACTGAAGCTGTGATATTTTTTCGTTTATAATTTTTTTTTTTTTTTTTTTGCGTGTATGTATTTAGAAGGTTTTTCTTTGTGTTATGTCATTACAAAAATTACAAATAAACCTTTATTTCCATCTGTTTGGTGCGGTCATTTGTTCCGCAACGTCGTGACCGAATATTAATGTGTCTGACTGTATATAGAGGACGTCTCGTTTATAGAGTTTATATCGATTAAATATTTTCGGCTTGAGAATATTTATTTTTATTTAACAACGCGAGAATAACGCAAAAACGTATTATACTTAAATAGCAGAAACGATGACCATTAATCGAAGTAACTCTCGACAGAGCAGTTGTTCGACTTTAAAAGTCGTTCGATAACAGGCGAAGACGGAAAAACCTTCTTTCCTTAATTACGTATACACGCAAAATAATTAGGCGAAATTGTACGTAATCAAAACACTCGATAAAAGTTTCGAAAGTTTTGAATTGATAAAAGTTTCCGAATGTTGTCAAAAATGTCGAACGCTGAGCTGGAAAACTTGCAGCGAGACTAATAATCCGTGTTTAATTTGTCGAGTGGAATTTCCATCAAGCTGAGCGATTTGTAGTTTCCGACTTCTTCGGTTATCCGCTGGCGGGGGGCAACTGCAGACCGTTAAGCCGATCAGGAAGCGTGCGTATTGAAGGCGCTCATTTGTTACGTAAAGAAAATGCGCGCTTTTCAAATCGATGTTAATACCGATCGGATTATATTCCGTAAACAGCGCCACTCACTCGGGGATTACTAGTGCTACTCATTAAATGCGACAAACCCGATTTCGCGATTTAGGCAGACGCCTGCGAAGGTGCCTGCACCGTTCAAAAGTGAGATTCAACGCACCTTCAGGAACAACCCTAAAAAAAAAAAAGTCCCAAAGCGGCTATCCGTTCGGCACAGTGTTCGACAGAGTGTTCGACGAAGGGGTAAGGTTTGCATTGGTCATCCGTACCTTTTTCTCGTGCAGTTCTCCCTTAGCGTATTTTTTAATTAGATTGCATGAGAATAAACACACCTCTCTCTCTCTCTCTCTATGAACTGGTAGAGTGCTGAGACATTTATTTATCGCGGTATCTTATAAACTTTTTTTTTCGAAACGTCAACAGAGTTACTCATTTCGGCGAATTCAGCCAAAACAACTTCTTTATGCAATACGTAATAGCGGATGAACGAGCTTTTTCTGAACTTTCCGATAATTGTAATAATACGGCAACGATACGTACCCGGAGGCATTATTCGTGTACTCATTTTTATACGGAAGTACATTTGGAAAAAAAGGTTACTGAAATCGTGATCACGCACACTCTGGAGCGATAGCCTTTTGATTATAACATTTAAAATCGTGGTGTAAATAAAAAAATGTACGTTTTCTTTTGACAAAAATTTTGTGTAAACAGAGCGCGTGTTGCTCTTACACTAAGTCGAGAAAAGATATGGGAAGATATTGAAAAAGTTCTGTAGACAAATGTAAGATGCGTTAGAAAATGTTTAGTTTAATTTCTTTGTGTATTTTTTATGTTTCGCTTTTAATAGTATACTTTCTTGTAAAGACACGTTTTTCAGTTTATTTTAGATCTGTGGTCAGTAATTTTTAATTATCGCGCTGCGAAATTTAAAAGAAAAAAAAAAAAAAGGAAAAATGGATGAAGTCTTCACCTGAAGTATTGCTGTAGAGAGTCCGTTCTTTGTTGTTGTTTGTGATCGTGTATAGTTTGTTTTTTTTTCCCGTTGTTAACGCATTAACGTTTTTTCATACGAATTTCTTAATTAGTTTTTTGAAAATAGCCCCTTTCCAGGGTTCGTTCGTCATGGTTTGTAAAATTAAACATCGGCCCTTACGTAGTTATTACCCCGAGTGTTTTATTCGATATTTTTTTTTTTTTTTTTTTTTTTTTGATAATAATTTGCGGGTCCCACAAGGCACTAGCCCGTCTATGGGTTCCCAACATAATTATATCATTTATTTGTACAATATAACATCAACTTAAGTACTACTTTCTGTTACAGCATAAAAAGTATTAACTTATATATTACTATACTATAAAATCCACACTCTCATTATTTATCATTTATATTACAATTATATACCACCATCTAAAATAATATTTCCTACTACAATAAACTTATATATGATAACACTTATATATTACAGTAATACAATATAATGTTTACCACCATCTAAAATAATATTTCCTACTACAATAAACTTATATATGATAACACTTATATATTACAGTAATACAATATAATGTTTACATCCGAAATTTTTCGGTATTTTAAATTAACTGTAAACAAAGGAGATATGTCGGAAAACGAGAAACATTAAAAAGAAGATGATGAATGGATCGATAGGTTTTTTTTTTTTTTTTTGTCAAAACAACAGAGTAGAAGGCGTTTCGAAAAACATCGGGTCCAAAAGGATACTCTGCATCAGTAATAATAAAAACGAAGAAGAAGAAAAAATTCTAACTCGCTTCCCACTTAAGAATCGTTAGAAAGTTCGAGAAAATAAAATCTAGCTTAACTCACTCCGATTTCTAGCAACTCTCAAAGTTCCATCGAAAAAAAAAAAAAACATAACAAAAAAACACCGATTATCAGATACCGAGGGGGGGGCGCCCTTGCCAAGCACCGGCCACGACCTTTATCTTCAAATTCCGTTCGCTGGCACATTTAATATCTCGGAATTCTCCCTTCGAAGACAGCGTACACAGAGCTGACCGTGCGAAAATATTATACCGTCCCGTTTTTCGCAATCAATCTGATTTTATCGAAACTTCAGCCACCTTCTAACTTGCACAAAACATTAAAACATTTCTCCGATATTTTTTGCGATTAAATAATCTTCGGAATCTGAAACTCGTTCAAAACACATACAGAAAGTTACGGTAAAAACGGAATTTCCCTAATCTAAGAAAAATCTCAACTTTTTCTTCGTTTTCCACGTTTTTCAATTCCACATTTCCGCGTATTTTTCCAACTTTGTTCGCTGCTGCTAGTAATCTAAAAGCGATTATATCTTTAAAATTTAAAAAAATAAAAGTGCACTGTCACTTATAATTCCGTATGAAATATTGACACACATTTCAGCTGGTCGCTTCGTTAACCTCCACCGTTTTTCGCTTTTTATTTCCACTATAACGACGTTCGGGCTCGCAATTGGTCGTACTCTAGTAACGTTTTTCCCAATTAGCGTGTTAACTTTTTCCGGATTTAGAATCGGACGGGGCGACAGGTTTTCAGTTTTTAATACCTATCAGATTGGACCACGGCGCAAGTGGGACGACGCGGCGAAACGAAATCACTTGAGTTTTCGTGCGTGTGTCTGTTCAAAATTTGGTTTCTCTCAAGTTCGAAAGATCCCACAGACCGGTGGCCGGATTAAAATCGGCCGGGTAGCGAAGACCTTAAATGGGGGGGGGGGTCGTCCGCAGGGGACATTACATCATCGCCGCGTCTCCTCGTCCTATATTTAAAGTAAATATTTATTTTTAAAATCGTAATTTTAGAATTCGCGCACGAAACTGACTAATAAATCTCCACGTTCGAATTGTTTACAATGAACGAAAATTCGCCGAACGTGCTGAGGGGGAAATTATCGATAAGATAAAAAACTAACGAAGGCGATGTTTTGTCAACAAAGCTCGTTTTATTAACATCGCTGTGGCACCGATACGCGAATTCTAAACAGTACGTGTTTTTGTCGAAAAGGAAAATTGTAATCGACGTTATCCCCCCCCCCCACTCGCCGGCTTCTTTTCCCTTTCTTCCTTGCGAATTTATTTTTTCCAAATTGTTTTTGGCGTTGCGCGATCGCGCGTATAAACTTTTTGAGCTTCCCCCGTCGTGGAATTTAAATTTTTTTCCATCGCATTTCTGACAACCAAAGCTTCAGCCAAGGGACTAAAATTAAAGTAACACCGGATACACGTATCTCTATCGGTTTAGATAGACGATCGCCACTGAAAAAATTCTATATACGTATATTCCTGATCTAGTGGAGGGCGCTTCTTGAAAAATTTGCCCGTGAAGTTTTGTTCCGGAATAATACCGAATTGTAAAAAGAGAAACAAAGAGAAAAAAAAGATCACTCATTCTTTTAGTTTTTGCGATAATTTCGAAAAAAGAGCGATAACTGGCCCCTTACGTTTTGAGCGTGAAAAATCAAATCGACATTTCGAGATGACAAGTTTGTGAAAGAAGTACTTTCGGTTTCGAAGAACGTCCTCTATTTAGGATAAATTAGGAAGTGCTTTGAGATCATTATTGGAAACGTAAACGTCTCAATATAATTTAATAGTTAATCTCGCACGTGTGAAATTTCTAATCGAAGATTGGTCACTATCGGAGTACGAAGATTTGTTTTTGAAAATTTTTGCTTAAAGCAAACACAGCCGGATTAAGACGATTTTTTTTTTCTTTTTTTTCCCGGTTAAAAGTGGGAAAATTAAAAACCGAGAAAATCACCAGTCAAACTTTTTTCGTTAATCGGCATTAAAGATGTGTGTGTTCTCACCTTCATGACATCGGGCAAAATAGGTTACCTACCTATTAGGCTCTGGACGGAGAGACACGATTGAACGAAAGTAGGAAACACAACACCGGCGGCCGGATGGAATGTACAGTTGAGTTTTTTTGCCGTGTTTCCTGTTTTTTTTTTTTTTTTTTTTTTAAAGAAAACCAGATTAAGTCAGGAAATTACTCATTGTCCCGTAAATTTTCCAGAACTTCTTCGTTTTGAGAAACAGACTTCACAAGTCTAGGGCCATTTCACAATGATCAGTTATGATGTAACATCGAATCCGATGATTAACGAGATACTACGGCGTTTATACAAATTTCGTTTCTAGCCGAAAATTAGTTCCAGTCGGACGACGGAAAGACTTGTTCTAAACACCGTCAGTCGATATTGATATTTATATGAAATTCGACCGAATTTTTGGTTGTTCTTTTAGCTAGAAATTACATCACATTGTAAAAATTCTAATCTAGCGAAATGTGAATATCACGATGTGTGTGTGTGTGTGTGTGTATCTGAAACCAGCGCAGTGGAAAATTAATTTGAACTGTACGACTGTCCGAAACATGCATATATTATATAAAGCGTAATATTAATAGCTGAAAAAGTCACTTTGTTTTTGGTATGAGATCTTTTTTGAAACTAACAAATTTTCAATTATGAAAAATACTCGTTTTTCTTTTCTCTGATTCCACGATTATATATATATATATATTGCGCTCATTTGGCGTGTACACTTACCCAACTGTTCAGTAATAAATACGGAGTCAGTTTTATAATCGACATACAAAAAAAAAACAACAAAAAAACAAAAAACTAAAAAAATGTATTATTGAAATGACCGATTGGTGAAAATTTAATTTCATTTGACCGATTCGCTGTGATATATTACGACGCTGGCGAATAGTTTCTAAGAGCGGTAATAGTCAAATCACTCCGCCGGTGTGATTTTCACCTAAAAATCTAAAATGTGTAAAGGCCTTTTTCAACAGGAGACTACTTGAATGTTTAAGACGAAAAACATGTAATAATTCGAACCTTAACTGCTTTCACTCCCTCTTGTTCTAGGACGAAGACAAAAATAAAGGATGAGAGATTTTACTTGTGTGTCGAGTCATTGGCGGGAATATAAGATCATTAAAAATATGTGCAGCCCTGCGGGTTGAAAGGTACCTGAATTGCCCCCTACAGAAGGCACAGTGAAATGGAAACTTTCATAATGAAAAGAAACGGACGAAAAATTGAACAATAGGTAGTTAGGCTGATAGGTATTCGTCGAACTAAAACTGGCTATTTTTATGGGGTTTTTTCGAAGAATACTACATAACAGTATAGTTCAAATCAAATACAGAACTTTTGTTTGTTCGGTTTCGGTAAAGCTTCGCCTTATGATTTTCTCTTTCTTGAAAATTATACATTAAAAACAAACTTTAATAACAAACATTATACAGTTTTAACAAACAATTCACCTACGTTTTTGAAAATTATTTTTTAATCATTTTCTAAGACTCTGATTTCAACCAGCATCTAAAAAAAAACAAAAAATAATGAGCGAGCCTGTTTTATATTTATGCTAATCGATAAAATTAAACGTTGTAAAGTGGCGATAAATAAAAAAGATTAAAAATTATCGATTTATACACAACAGGAAGAAAGAAATAATGAAAACTTTTAAAAAAATAGGATAAAAAAGAAAAGAGCGAATTTAAAAAAAGATACATTAATAAAGGAAAATTATACAAATCAATCGAATAATTAGGTACAGAGCGTTTCAATTTCATCGAGACGTGTCATTCATTTGATTAAAATTTAAAAAAAAATTCCGACTATTCCGGGTGTTTTTGAACATTGGTAACAATAGAATAAAATGATGGTTATACGCACCGAAATTGGTCCCCATAATATTTCATTACGATGTAATTTTGTCTGTTGGCGAATGTGATTATCATTTTACAATATTCGGGACGACATTTTTAGAATATACCTCGCGACGTATGTATATCTTATACGTAAAAATTTGCCTGAATTTCACATACAATCGCCGATTTTCTTTAATAAAACAACATAATCGTAAACAAGTAATACATCGAAATAAACAGAAGAAAAAATAAACCAAATAGATTAAAACATATCTCCCCCCGTTCATTATTACCGTACACTTCACAGCTCGGTGGCAAAAGTTCGAACTTAGCCAGAGCTAATTTTTATTTTGACATTTCGTTGCTTCTTTACGATTCGGTTAAACAAAAATCTGTAATTGCGTAATACATTGTTTATAATTTCTTAGATATTAAAGTTATACATATAAATATATTTAATAACTATGTACCACTCGAGGTAATAAAAAAATGGTGTTCCGAAATTTGTTACATTTTTCCGAAATGCTTATTTTTCTTTCTCCGCTTTTATCGTTTCCAAAAAATATTTTTGATCACTTTGAAAAAAAAGTTATCATTTTGCGGAGTTGACATTGACACTCTCGTCTATAAGAATTATAGAAGAGTGCCATCCGGGGTTCCAGAATTGTTTGTATGCCAAAGTCTAAATTTTATATAGATATATTTTTAGAGAAAATCGAGACTGAGAATCTATCACATTATCCACGCTTTTCGTGCTTTATCTTGTTTTTAATTACCATTTTTTTTTTCCTTTTTTTCCCTCGAGAATGCATATGCAAACAAGTAAAAAATACTAAAACCAGCTCGGAGCGCATATATATATATATATATATATATATATATATATATATATATATATATATATATATATATATATAGCGTCCGTCGAAAAAAATTAAAAACTCCGAGTATAATTTTTATTCTAATCCCGGCAAAAACATAATTTTCGGAATTTGCCGAAGAATTTCAAATACAAGTTACCAAAATTTCAGCTTTCCCCAGTTTATTGTCACTCAGTACATTTATACCCCTTTTTAAGTACCACTCATATGCATATAAATATTAATTACAACGTAATTCTTAGGCTACCCCTATTAGAAAAAATGTCCCAATTTTATGTAACGTTTGCTATATTTTAATTTTTACCGACTTTATATACATATATATATATATTTTTTTTATAGCGCCATACTTAATTCTTGAGCGTCGGCGACTACCTATTCGTACATCTCAGCTGTACAAACACAGGCATAGTGTACCAGGCAATTGTTTATATGCAGTAGGAATGTGTACACGCGCAAGACTTCATTCGGAACTGATTAGTAATCGTTGGATTTATCGATATACAAGTGCAGTTCCGAGTGTGTGTACTGACCTAGCGCGCATATGATGTTGTGCGTGGTGGTTTGCCATTGCCTTCCACGTGATTATTAGCGATTATTTATTTAATTCTTGTAATAAGTTTTGTCGTCGCACGGGATCGAACCCGTGACCACCGTAACGAAAGTCAAGCGCTCTAGCAACAAGGCTATCGTGACTACATATATATATATATATATATATTAATTAGAACGTAATTCTTAGGCTGGTCCCTATTAGATTTTGTAACGAAAAATGTCACAATTTTATGGAACGATAAAATATCATAATTTTATGTAATGCAAGTTAAATGTTAGGACAGGATTCTTGTGATTATGTTATTATATTCATATAGACTGATTTAGAATTACGTTTTGTACAGAAGAGAAAGAGACGGAAATGTAATCAAGAGGGGTCAAGGGACGCAGCCCCTTACGAGACCAAAATGGGCGAGAATATATGTATATATATATATACTTATATTCACTTAAGATGATTAAAATATTTAGCAAAATCTAGCTGATGTAAAATGCTGTAATAATATTTACGGGGGGGGGGGGCAGAATAATTACGAAGCCGAAAATTTGTATATATATATAGTTGCAAACGAGCTCAAATTCGTCAGATTTTAATAAATTTCAAAATTAGAACGCACAGCATAATTCCGGTTGTAAGAAAGGTAAAATGTTTAAAATGCAGGTGCAACGGGGTTTGAACCTGAAACTTGCGATGTCTAAGTATTTACACGAAGAACGTATAAGATATAGAAATTAAAAGTTGGTTACTAGAATAATATTCCAAAGTATTAAGAAAGAGAAAAATTATGGGCCATCAGACTGTGCTTAAACGTAGAGGCCAAAATGAGCTGAAGTTCTTATATTTTTTTTCTACCCTGAGCGCGCCACTTGATTTCTTCTCCACACTGTCCTCTCCATCCGGATGATGCAATTATTTGCGACGCCGATCATGTGTTCTTCCAGTGTTCATCCCTCTCCGTGGAGCGTTCTGCCTTATATTCTTATTTGCTTAAGCTTGGACTTCCTACCCCTTATTGTGCTTCCTATATCCTGTCCTTTCCTTCCCCACTAATTACTCCTGCCATCTGTTGATCAAAATATAACCGACTTCTTTCCTTACCTTTTGTTTCTGGGTAAAGGTCCTTGGTTGACGAGCCCCAAAAAAAAAACAAAAAAAAAAACATGATAAATGAAAAGATAGAACTAAATAGCCAGGCGGTCAGAAATGGAAAAATCAGCTCAAATTCTTCACGCATGTCTCTAGTAGTAGTCAAAACCGTATAGTAGAACACGTTTATAGTACAGGCCGGAATAATTATAAAAGAATAAATCTTTTAGGTACTGCTATTTCGAAAATACGCTTTTGTCCGAGAAAAATTAAAATTAATTTTAAATTAAAATAAACTTCTTTTAAGTTAAAACTTTGCGCGCGTCGTTCTACCGGAAGGATTTCTATTTGGGTTTTTTCCCGGAAAACAAGTACAAAAAGTTCCTTAATTACGATTAATGGTATTGAAAAAGCAGCAAGAATGACTAATCAAAGAGGTGAAAAAAATAGTTTGGGTCAAACGTTTAAAAGTGTTGTAATTACATTAATTTGAGACGAAGTATGAAAGTAAATTTTGTTGCGAACATTATTACTGATCGATAAGGAATACATAAATTTTTTTGAACACTGATAAAATCGAAAATCGCGGGAGACTGTTGCGGCATTCGTCGTCTCCCTAAAAAAAAAACCTTTTAAAACATAATTTGTATAATACTAATTCCGTTAATAGTCGTCTGACGACTAATTCTGATTTGTTACTGCACCACTGTAAAGAGACTTTTGAAATCAACATTCTTCTTGCAAACATATAAAATGGTGATTTATTGCTTTCCACCTTCAGACTACAATTTAAATTTTCGATAGCAGTTTAATCCATTTTTGATCACGTTCAGTATTTCTAGATTACGATTATAGCTTATCCGATCGCCGGGAGTTTCTCATAATTGTCATCATCCTGTGTCTCACGGTGCTTAAAGCATTGATTTTGTTCTTTCTCTTCGTTGTTTTCTCTGTGAAACATACTATCATGCTTGTACCGCGTATTTAGGGAAGTGTCTAAAGCAACTAACAACGCATCTACCAGGCGCGGACCATACAAGTATTCTACGTTGCAGTGAAAATTAAACGCTTTCTCGAATGCAGGTGTGGCCAGCTCAGAAAACAAAGCCGACTCGGTAAAGAAGAGATTTCTTGAAAAATTCGTTGACAAAAAAAGGTATCATCAACAAGTCCTCCTCGATTGTAGCTTTAACCGAAGTGAATGAAATTGTTCGTTCGACTAAATCAATAAATTCACATCCGTTTTATGACATTTTAATTCATATTCAGTCTTCAGTTAAACGCTCAAGTCTCAATCCCGTTCTTACAATGCATCTAAACCTCTTGATTCATCTTTCTGCCTTTTATCGATTTTGCAATCATACACTCTTCCGAAGAAATTAGAAGAAAAATTAATGGATTCCTTTTGATTTATTTTATCGCAATTTTATACTTTAAACCGCTTACATTAATTTTGACGAAGAAGTCTCTATTCGTTCGGCGAAAATTTGGCCACTCCAGAACGAACTGATTCGCAGAAGCTGATAAATATCATCTTCCGACACAAATCTGTAACTGAAAAATTTTCATCGCCGAGGGTTTCAGTTTACTTCACGCTCAATCTTAAATAGGCAGCGTGGTAGCCTAGTGATTAAGGTGCTTGGCTACCAAGTCGGAGGTCACGGGTTCGAGACTTGTCTCGTCCCGGATCCAAGTAGCTCCCAAGCTTACTCAGCCTGAAATAATTGGGTACCAGAGAAATCTGGGAAAGTAAAGGCAGCCGAGAGAAAGGAACTGGCCCCCCTACTCTCATTAGTGCCGTTGGGCTTAGTACATTGTGAACCTTAACTTCACAATCCCGACGCCCTGTCAAGGGTATGGAACTCACTTTACAATCTTAAATACGGACGCTGCAATTCTGATCGGTAATATTGTCTAATAATTTTTCATAAGAATCCCCTTTTCACTGCAACTACTTTCGTGTCTTAATTTGGTCGATATTTCTATAGGTAGCCTATCGTTCTCAGTCTCACGTAATATAGTCTCTACATGATCCGCTTCCGAACAGCGATCCATTTAACTTTCTACCATTTACCTGTATACGGACCGTTCTATTCTAGATGTAGGGGTGATTGAAATTCGCGACTATTCAACGTCACAACCCCGCAACGCTAACGATTAATTCCTTTAAAGTTTAATAATTCTCGGAAATAATCCTTCCCTCTTGAATCTTTACGCTATTTAAAGAAGAATACCTTCCTTCACTTGACCTCCATCTACATCCTAAAACGCGAAAAAGAAATTCGCCATGTAACACTTTTAGTAGTATTGTCGTTCAACGTTGCTGCTGCCGCTTCTTCCCGCCAAAACTCCACGGCCGATTTCAATCTTAACTGATACACTATATCCCATACATGCAGATTTTGGACATTTACTTCTGCCATTTTGTAGTTGCGTTATGGGCTTTCTTTTCGCCGGTTGATGCTGAACAATTATTTTTACCGCCCTTTAGAATTTTGTTCATCGATTTTATTGTTCCTTTTTATGCACTGAACTACGATAATTTTCTTTTATAACGTTTGGAACGACGAGCCTTTTCTTCCTCATAGGCAAACGTGACTATGGTTACTTCTTGTTTTTGGTTCTTCATCCCTTTTAGAACTCTCCTATTATTAATTACGCAGTCCTTTTTTTTAAATAAAAAAACAGGAAAATAAGATTGGGCTCGTCAACCAAGGACCTTCACCCAGAAACAATTAGAGGAAAACGAAAGTTATACAATAAGACGATCATCATATATCGTTAATAAGAAGGAAACAATGAGAGGGATAGTAAATGTAGAAGGAAAAGACAGGATATAACGGGGGGTACAAATAGGAGCAGGAAGCCCCAGCCTAAGCAAGTGGGAGTACAACAGAGCCGAACGCTCTAATGAAAGAAATGAACACTTAATAAACATGTGATCGGCGTCACAAACAACCGCATCATTTGAATATGGAGAGGACAACATGGGGAAGAGGCTAACGAGAGGCGAAAGCCGGAGTCTTGCCCAACAGCAGCTTAGTCTTGTTTCCTATGCACTGCTTAATCCCCGTTTCATGGAAACTCTGTTTTTTTTTTTATTTCATGAATTATCCAAAAATCTTCGTTAAACTCTTCACATTTCACTTTACTCGACAGCAATTTTATACTGAAATGTGTACGTTCGAAGAACATTACCAATTTTTTAACATCGAATTAAAACAGTATCGCTAATTTTGGTTTTAAATCTTTTTTTGGGGGGGGATGAAGGTTGGCCAGTCGAGGACACCGGGACAACTGGACTATGTTAGAGATTAAATTTTAATCCGGTCAGAGATCAATGAAAGAAAAGAGGCGAGAATAGGAACTACCTTTGTAGACGGCAAAGTTAAGATATAGGAAGCATTATAGGAAGTAGGAGAATTCAACACTTTAAGCATATTACATTCGGAGGAGAGACTGGAACATTCAATTTAAAAAAATTCCTGGTCACAACATACTTCTCTTCTCCAAAAGAATGCATGTCAGACTTTCGTCGGATGTATATCCTCGCTCCTTTTCTAATTCTAACTCACTTTACTATTCACCCTAGATCCCCTTTCTGTTCTTGATTCTATTATTTTCATACCCTTAAACCGTCTGCGGTTCAATCATACATTGTTCCCATCCTCATGATATCGTTTTGCTGTTTCCCCGTCCCTTTATTGTCCTTTGCATTTTATCGACTGTACTTTCGTTTGTGTTCCTGGCCATGTGCTGGTTTTAAATCATATTCATTATATCTCACGATAGATCGAAATCACAAAATTGCGATTGCAAATGTGCCCATTTTAGGAAAATGGACTTTTCGTGTACCGCTATTGGTCGGTGTTTCACAATTATCGTCTTCATCACCATCTTCCAACACTTCTTATTTGCTACAGCTTGACTAAAATTCATACGTCTAACTTTCAAGTGTATGAAATGCCAGTTTGTCGGTGCGTTTAAATCCAGTCAACTACTCGTATAACCGACATGGACTGAGAATATATGCATATCCGAGTTTGTATTGCTTTTCGTATTCCGCTCCAATCTTACTGTCACGGCCGGGACAATATTCTAACACCATATTATACACTGGCCAGTGGCGGATCCACGGAGAGGGAAGTATGCCCCCCCCCTCAACGAATCAAAGCCTCTATGAAAAAATTTGTTATAACCGAGAAACTTCATTTATGCTATAAAAGATTTGTATAAATTTTACACCTAGGGATTTTAATAACTAATATTTAATACTGTTTTCTAATTAATGTTACGTTTTTATTTTATTTTAAACCCAACTGTCATCTATTTATTTTTAATTTTAATTTTGTAATTTTAATTAAAAATAGAGTTCAATGAGAAACATATACATTTAAACTTCCCCATGGGGACAAAGAGAATTCGGATCGGATTACTAACAAAAATAAAAAAGAAGTAAAGTGTCTAATAAAAACACTATCTTTCTTACTATTTCTAAACTACCATATTTAAGGTATAATTTTATAATTTCGTTTTATTTTTCACCCCTAAATATAAAACAAAAATTAAATTAAAAATTGTAATAATCATGTATTTTTAAAGCATTTTTATGAATTTCTAAAAAGGTGGTCGTTATTCGATTTTCTTTATGAAACAAGGGGTATTTTTCAAATCTACTACCTATTGTAGAAGATTTTACGTAATTATATAATTACCCCCCGCAAATGTCCTTATATCCCCCCACAAATACACACACACCAGCGAATGTCCTTCCGGATCCGCCCCTGACATTGGCACAATAGTTTTACCTCGCCATGCTTTTCATCCGTTCACCATAAGCTTCTTTTAACAAATTTTTCTCCCAACTCAAACCGTTCACCAAAAAATCTTTGATTTTGTGCTGTTTCTTGTAACGCGTAAGAACACTTTAATATACACAAAAAAAAACAAAAAAAAAACAAAGTTATACAAAAATGTAACTTTTTTGTATTGTACGCGTATTATTGATATATATATATATGTATTTTTAACCCCATTTATAAAATTCAACGCGACTGATTTGCAAGCTGTTCAGAATAGATTCGAGTAAAGAGGTTTATACATATTTGTTCGACCGGGTTTGTTGAAAAATCAATTTATATAAATTCTCACAACAACAATGCCATTCGGGAACTCAGTAAATGAAATTTATTAGCGTACACACAGAGTTGACCTTCGCACAGAGAAGCACTAAATATGTAATTTTAGCAACACGTTAGACCGGAATTTATTCCTTTCCGGCGACGGTTCCGAGCAATTTTTCTGTTACGCTTTTATATTTTACTGCTTTTCTACGCCGAGGAGGAGTCCTTTCAAATTAGGTACCACAATGAAGCGAAATCCATCAGTGGGTTCCTCAAAAATTCATTCGGTTCCAGTCAGTTCTGACCGCTGTGACCTGCGAGCGCTCTCCATTCTTTCCGGTCTTGAGTCGTATTGATTTTTTTTTTTTTTTTGAACATGTCGGCTGAAGATGTTACCCAATTCAAAGGTATGGCGGCACAAATGATTATATAGGAAAACTATTAGATATAGAACATATTAATGCTAACAAAGGAATAACCGAGGGAGAAGGAAAAGAAAGCATTAAACGCTGTAAGAAGTAGGGAGGACAAGACGCAAAAGACCAGAATACAGTATCACGTGTTCTGAAGAAATGAAGGGACTTTCAAGTAAAATATGATTTTCATCATCAAGTCCATTGTCCTACGTAAGGACGTGTTGGTATCATATTTCTTTTACCGTTTCTTTCCATTTATTTCGATCCATTGCTACCTGGAATGTTTCTGACAACTTGTACCCTGTTAACGTATTTACTTGATCAGCCCATCGTAGTGTGGGCATCTTTCTCTGGGACGTTTTCTTTGCACCTCTTGCCCTGTATAATAATGTTTCTTTCTATGGAATTTATGTTCCTGGCTATATGACCGAAGTATCTGATCATATTCCGATTTATTTCCTGCAGGAGCCTGGTTTCTATCTCCAGCTCTTCTAGAAACTTCCAGTCAAATATTGCACGAGAAGATGTATTTTTTTTTTTTTTTATTTACGCAATTTTTAGTGCTGGATTGATTTTTTATTTCGCTGGAAACATTTTTTGAAATCCGGCGTTACGTCATATGATGAGAAACGAGGATGATCGCCGTTCTTTAATTTTTAAAACGTGGGGCTGGGGTGCTGGGAATGTCTTAAGAATATTAGGAATGCAGAAATAGCAATCTTCGGAAAATATAATTAAGCAATAACGTTAGAACCGTTAGTCAGTCCGTCAGACTGGGGTCTCTTCAAATGCAGACTAAAATTTACTGCAGGGACGAACGTTTTTTTTATTTATTTATTTTTTTTTTTTTTGAGAAAGAGGTTGTGGAAAAAGAAGATTCCCAAGAAGCTCGCCCGGGCATTTAGACTTTCCGCAAACGGTGGTGTGTAAAAAAGGATACAGGAGTTTGGATGTTTAGAAATAAAAGATTTTATCGAAGACCTGCGTACCGCGTTGTTAATGATAACATTACAATTTCGCGGGGCTCTTAACCGGAATGTAAGAGGTGTTATGTGTTCCTGTAAGTGTACGCTCTATAAAACAAAGCGGGGTATTAATAAAATCCGGAAAGCGACCTCTGTCTAATTTATGTAGACAAATCGGCGCGAAAAATGTATTCGGATTTAAATAACTCTTTAAAAAAATAGAAAGAGAAAAGGATTTATGTCGCTCCAGTTCTCTCGTTAGGCGGAGATAATTTATTTCGAAGGAATTCATCGCGAACCGAACACAACACAAAGAAGAGTGCCGTGGGAACTTCGGCATTCGAGTATAGAGACAAATATGTGTGTATACATCTTATAAATAAACGGGCTTGCCCGAACAAGTTGACCGTGGACCGTGTTGCCGGTGCATTAGTCACACGTTAGAATGTGGATTAGGCTTTATGAGCGACAAGAATCGACTTTCTAACATCACCGCGTAGACACACACCATTAAGTCTGATTCATTCATAAAATGCATCGCGCAACGCTCCCCGTTCAATTAGCAATGGCGACCAGCTCTAATAAAGATGACATAACGTAAGAAAAAAAAAATAATATAACTGGAATAATTCTGGGGCCATTGCTCACGTTGATCGATAGGGGGCAGATGAGTAAGTAAAGCGGTTCTCGTAATAGTTGAATTTGGTCGGTGCCTAGATGATTAAAAAATTTTCAAATTTTGACTGAGCTACATTTCGAACGGAGCGATAGTGAATAATACACACTTTTCTCTTCTCCGCTTTTTAAACGAAGCCTCGCATCGGAACAAAGAAAGGAAGCAAAAGAAACACAAACAATAGCAGTCGAGACTCTAAACAAAGAACGCTATCCGGAAATAACCGGCATATTTAATAATAAAAACTCTTCAGACGTCGCATCGGAGTGTATATGCACGCGGCCAATGAACCGGATTGTTGTTAAAGCCGAGGACGCGATACAACAGCGCCAGTGTGTAAAGATTAAGATGATCTAATGTAGAACTAGATATTCGGCGGGTAAATATTTTGTTTCCTAGTTAACGTTCAAATTCCTGATGAAACGTCGAATTTTACCAGAAATCCCTCCAATAGCAGTGCTCGCGATATTCCGACGTTATCCTTACAGGTCCCTCCTTCTCGGAGGAGCTGTCGTTCGAAATTCTCATTCGCCCCGATTTTCGGTTATTTTCTCCGTCCCGAAAGATCGTTTTATTTCCTTAAAAAGCTAGCACACTATCACTGTTATCGTTGAGAAAAAATCAACCCGCCGCCCCCTCCGGCCACCGTCGGCCTAGCGATATAAGGGAACTTTCCCGAAACATGTTTAGTAATCCTCACCGCGACGACGCTCGGAATATAAAATAGCGCGTTTTCCTCGTCGTCCGTATGATTAACTTTTGCCCTTCGAGGTTCACTCTATCCTTTTACCTTATCGCCGCCGTACCGCCAAAATTTTCCACTCGCACTTCCACCGTTCTTGTTCGTGAAAAATGTTCGCCGCTACTTTAAAAAACAGAACGCTTTACATTTCCCCCTTTGCCTCTCTCATTACTAATCTCTCCGAACGACACAAAGTCATCCTACTTCTTTCTATTCCGCTCGGTTTCGCCGAGAAAAATCTTGCCTTATTCAAAAATTTAATTTCCCAGATTTTTTCCGACCTTGTTTTCTTTTTCCTAATAAAAAAAAACAAACAAAAACAAAAAAAAAAGGTGTATTCTTCTCTCTCTCTCACTCTCTCTCTCTCATCGTTTGCTATGTGTAATTTCACCCGCGAAAACTGTATTCTCTAACTGCCGTGCGAAATTCTTCATTTCTTTCGCCTAATTGCGGCTTTTCAATCTTCTTCTGCAACCCCATCTTTCGTAATTTTAACCCTGTCTCATTTCCTCGCCTAACCAACAACCGAACCCTTTAGTCAATTCTCATCCTCTTCATGCGAACTTATATAATAGAAATTATATCGGTACAATCTTAAGTGAACCTTTACCAGGCAAGTGCTCGTTCCGAATGCCTTTTTCTCTCTTTCTGTAAATGAGGAGACAATCTTCAAAGAAACCGTTCGCGCAAAACGACTACTCCCGTAATTTGCGGCAAAGACTTCCTAGCATCTGAGTTGATTATAATCTTCATTTAACTTATTCCCAGTAGAATCTGTGATACGTTATATATTCTTTTTCCTTCAAACTCCTATTCGGACTTTTTTCTACAACTTGCAACCGATATTGCCGATTCGGTGAAACTCGTTTAATACCTTTTCCCAAAAAAACCGCGTAAAAAGTGGAAAAGCGTCACGGGAAGACAAATAATATATACATTCGCTTTTTATTTTTTTGATCATTTAAGTCTAATCATAATCGTTTACACGTATAATTTTAGGTCAAACTCGATTTCATTTCCCGCAGAATGAATCGCGATCATTTGAAATTACCTTTTCAACGAAATTTCTGAATACCATTTTGGCGGAGTCATTTTAAAAGATACATTCCCGGTTTAATTCGTTAACACTGCTTCCGTAACCGCAGCGTTAGTATCGAAGTGTTTTTTTTTTTTAAATTATTTATATATTTTCTTTTTTTTTCATTTAGTAAAGTGATTTCACCGTTGATCGGTCTCTGTGACAGTCAAACGTGGAGCCAAAGTTTATCCGGAAGGTTTTCAACTCTCCTAGCATGGTATTATGCGCAGGAGCGGATTGAGAATTTACGGGGCCTGGGACTGACCTTGAAAAAGGGGCTCCCTGCAATGAAAAAATGGTGAAACAATTCATTATCATATATGTGCAAACAAACAAGCAAACAAAAAAAAACACTACATGCGCACGAATGACTAATAAAATTAAAATTATGCTCTCTTTAAAAAAATTAATTTTCTTATCCTGACGAACTAAATACTACGTAAATTGAACGTCAAATAAGGAATTTTATGTGTGCACATATATACATACATACGTAGTGATACGGATTCGGTATTTACCTGGCGCGATGATGTCCAGCTAGAAATTAGTCTCCGATTAAAATCATTAATTTTCGATCTCTCGGCGTCAATTATATTATTCATCGTCGACAGAGAATACGGCCGGGATATTTACACGACCGAATATGTAATTTCCGATATTTTGTCGAATTTCTCGACTTGGGAAGTGTTAAGGAGTTGTGTAAGTGTCTTGGTACGTGCGGTCTGCGACAACAGGATAGTGTCTGTCGGCCGCGTGAGCCGTGTGTGAAGATGAGCGCTGTAGCGGCTATGTGTTATTAATTGATAAGGATTCGGTAATGTACCGTTAGTTTTAGAATAAAATAGAGAGCCGTGTTTGTTGCGAATTAACACATCTAGTCGTCGGTCTTATGTGTTAAATTTTGTTGTGCGGTCAATTACCCGAGTTACCGTTTTAATTATTATTGAGATCTAGTCGAAGTCATCGCCGCGAATGCAACGTTTTTTTCTAGTCCTCACCGAATGAATTTTTCTTTTGTTACGCGGTTGCATTTTTTTGTTATGTTATAGTTGTGACTATATACACGTATGTTCAAAAAGAACGGCGTCATTATTTTTTTTATCTTTATCGGCAAATTTCTTATCGTAAAAGCCTGACGCTCTGCTCGGCAGAGTTGATTAGGTTGTGGTAGGCCGTAATTTACCACTGCCTCCCGTTAAGATACATTTCGTTTTTTTTTTATAATTTTCTTTTGATGGCAAATAAAGTTTTGCCTCCAAATGAGAAGTAAAAACATCGATTCATAACAACAAGGAGTAAAAAGAGGAAAATCATCAAATTGTAACCTTGGCTCCCGTAGAAGGGACCAGAAAGTCCTCAAATCGTAACAATATGAATATATAAGTATATATATATATATATATATATAAACAGACAATAGCCCTGTGAAGATGTTAATAGATTATAATCCTGGAGGAAAGCGACCACGAGGAAAACCGAGAAGACGGTGGATAGACTCTGTCAACAACGACATGGTGGAAGTCGGTGTTGGGATAGAGGACGCCGAGGACCGTAGAAAATGGAGAAGACAGTGTTGCCAAACGGACCCCGCACCGGGAAATCGTTAGGAAAGAAGAAGAAGAAGATAAATATAAATATATATATATATATATAAATATATGTATATATATACAGTGGCGGATCCACGGGGGGAGAATACCATATAGGCCCTTTGAAAAAATTTGTTATAACAGAAAAACTTAATTTATACTATAGCAAATTTGTATAAATTTTATACCCATGGGGATTTAATTATATAACTAATATTTAATACTGCTTTCTAGTAAAACTATTAATTTTATTTTAAACGCAACTGTCATCTATCTTTAGCCATTTTTGTTTTTTTTTTAATTTTTATTTAGAAATTTTAATTAAAAATAATTCAATGAGAAATATGTATATTTAAACTTGCTCACGAACAATGAATTGGAATCGGATTACTGACAAAAATAAAAACAAAGTGAAGTCTAATAAAAATACTATCTTTCTTACTATTCAAATTCTAAACTACCATTTTAGCTGGAATTTTATAGTTCCGTTTTATTCGCCCCCCCTCGCTCACACAAAAAAAAATATAAGACAAAAGTTAAATTAAAAATTGTAATAATTACGTATTTTTAAAATATATTTAAATTTTTAAAGAGGTCGCCATCTGATTTTCTTTATGAAATAAGGTACTTCTAAAATCTATTCTTTACTATATAAGATATTACGTAATTATATAATTTCCCTTCTCAAAATATTTCTCTGGATCCGTCCTGATCATGGGCGTCGCCAGCGGGGGCCAGGAGGGGCAGCTGCCCCCCTGGAGCCTTAAAACTTTTTAATCAACTGGCCATGATGAGTATTCATAAGCGCGTAATCATGGACAATTTGCCAGAAACCCACGAAAATTATGTTTTAATTAAGATTTTATTCTTGTTTAATAAAATATTAAGCCTTTATAACTCATAAATTTTATTTTTCCGACAACTCATATCCTCTTTCTATCATCTTGCCCCCTTCCCTGGCTCATCGGCTGGCGACGCCCTTGGCCCACATATGTATATATATATATATAATGAAAATGTAAACCATAGTTTATTTTTATGAAATTTACTCTTCTATAAATATTATAGAGAAATATCCAAAACTATTCACAGCTGAAGTATATAGGAATATATTAAAAGTGAAAAATTGCCGGGTTACGTATTATTATAACCGAGGGGAAAACAATAACGCAATTGCCATGTACACGTATTCTATGTTGTTATCGAGTTGGAGAAAATGACTAATTCGCAAGAAATGATTAACCCCAGAGTAGAAGCCAAAATAAATGTAGACAAGGTTGATGTGTAGCAAGAACGGGAAAAATTATAATTATAGTGACTTCCACCAATCGGTTTGCTACAACTATAAAGTATTAAACATAACTAAAAATAGCCAACAAACAGAAGTGGTACATAATACTTACTCACAGGAAACGACGGGCTAGGCCCAAAAATGTTTTTGTGGGGAAGTGTATTATTATTGCCTATCGGTTTGTTTGCTGTTTATGCAGTTATGTTTACTTTTAATACTTTTTAATAGCGGGAAAAAGTGAATTAATGACAGTTAACCGGAAAATGGAAATGGTCATTCATCTACCGCAGTGTCAAGTGGAAACTCTATAGAATACGATTTGTCGACCGAAGTGGATATGAACGCATATGGTTGGATTTAGGAAGGTACACTAACCTGCCTTAATTGACTCCATCTAATTTTGTTATCATTTAAAAGCAGATGTAATAATCGGGCTCTGAAGTCATATATATACTGGAAATGTAATTTTTGCACTGGAGGTAATGTGGGAAAATCGTAATGAAATATGTATCGCTTTTAATTGAAATTGCTACGGGAACTACGGTTTATTTTTATGAAATTGACTCCCCCCCCCCAATAAGATCCGGCCCGTATTATGCGTCTAATTCCTGTTCGGAAAGTAACTTCAATGAACACATCCACAGAAGTACCAGAGACACGATGACCGATGTAAAATTAAGTGTGATCGTCTGACTTCCTACTTTTAAGTCTTCTACTCTTTCGCTGTCATTCAACTGTTCAAGCTATTTCACCGTCTAGATTTTTAGGATTTTTTATCTGCGGACGTTCTCATTATTTTTTTTACATCTTGTCACGTAATGAGCACTTTTAATGTTTCTTTGTAATTGTTTCTGTGAAGTTTTTAATTACGCTCCACGCGTGCGTATTGAATAACCGCCATGAGGCGTTGATTAAACGGTTCTTTTTTCTTTTTTCGACACCTCAAATGTCGTAGGCTTGGCGTGTTTACTCCTTTCCGGATCCGGGGGGGAAAAAAACAACAAAAGTCTCGCGTTTCATTTTTTTTTTTTTTTTTTTTTTCGGGGTTTTCACTATGATAAAAATACTAGGTTTAAATTTTTTTAGTGAAAATAGCAATATTAACAACGACTACTCTGTGGACATCACGTTTTATTAATATATTTGTATTTTAAATTAATATCTTTTTTTTTTTTTTTCTTTTTTAATTTGTAACATCTGTTGTAAAAGTTTCAAATACGTTTTTTTTAAAACGGCATATTATAAACCAATGCGGTTTCGAAATTCCCATATCGACCGCGCGTGAATTTCTTCCAGCACCGCCTAAATAAAGCCCTATTACTTATCATCCACGGTTATTATTCTATTTAGCTAAAATCATATTTTATCCCCGACTTTAAGTAATATATTTTGTAACATTTTCGTCGCGTAAGTTTCTTTTTTCCTTTTTTATTCTCCATTTTTATTTAAAAAATTCTTTGTTCATTCTACAGTGACCGGCAGTGGTTCCACATATATAAATAACGTCGTCATTGTGAGTTTGTCCATGTCTTTCGGCTTATTCGCGTCCACATCGCATACGATATGTGAGCGTCTGCCCTACGCTAATGAAATTTCGTCAACCGTTTTAATTCAGTCTCGTTAAGATCGCATTTTTTTGCAAATCATTTTACACATTACCGGCGACAAATCTGTTATCACTTTTTTCAACGTTTTCCTATTATTATCTAATAATGGCCGCGCCGATACAGCGGCTGTCGGAGAATTTTTTTGTTTTGTTTTATAAACAAAAATTTGGTATTTCTGTGTTCTAAAATTTTAAGGGAGAACTCGTACTATGACTCGGTATTTAGGCGATCGTTCTGTAAATGATTAGAAATCAACGAGAGAAAAAAAAAACAAAAAACTGTCGATTCGATTGGATTAAAGAAAACACATTCGATTATACAGGGCTATTCTAATCGAAAAACGATTAAAAATTTTACAGAGGATGGACACCTGTCGACAACTTACGTCATCACCGATAATGAAAAGCATCAGTCGCATGCTTCCATTGATTTTCCAAACCATTTATTTTCTCACAGCAACTAGAGTTCTATGAAACGATCTTCATTGTAAATCCAATAGATATTCCGTTTTCTTCGCGATACTTCATTTTTCCATTTTTTTTTTTTTTTTTTTTTTTTTTGTTCGAGTTTTTCACATATATTTCAATAAATACCTCATAAAATGATTAATCTCACAGTGTCCGTTATAATCACGCAAATCTTCCCTATCATCATTTTTCTCAGCCTAATTGCGTTTTCAGCCCAGGTTAATAATAATCTCACATCGAGAATGTAAAAATGGGCATAAACCTCAGTTATCGTATGCGAAAGTTACGTTAGGGACCAACGGCGCTAATACAATGCTTAATCTTAGTGATAATGTTTACAACGGTGTTGGTTTCCAAAATGGTGGCGTTAACGAAAGTAATAACCGCTTCGCACCTAACTCGCCTACCGGTATAGATGTAATATTAAATACATTTTTAAACGAATTTAAAAATATGTTTCAACAGTTAATGAATCAGAATACTATGATATTAAATTTATTGTCCACAGTCGTGAATAAAACTAGTAAATAATGGCTACTTCATTACGAATTGCACTTTGGAACGCTAATGGCGCTTTACAACGTAAGTTAGAAATAGAGCTATTTTTAAAATCTCAGTTCATTGATATACTGCTCATCTCAGAAACGCATTTCACAAATAAAACAGTCTTTAATATTCCCAACTATGACGTGTACACTTGTCTTAGGCCAGATAATAAAGCTCGCGGCGGTAGTGCAATTATTATCAAAAAAACTATCAAACACTACGAGGAGGAAAAATTTTCTGAAATACGAATGCAGGCTTGTACGGTAAAATTATGCTCATTTAATGGAACTGTCGCTATTTCAGCCGTATATTGCTCTCCAAATGAACGACTAGATGAAAACCTATTCGTTAAATATTTTAAGTCATTGGGAGAAAAATTCATATCCGGTGGAGACTGGAATTCAAAAAGTCGCAAATGGGGCTCTCGTTTGGATAATCCCAGGGGAAAAGTTCTGGAAAAAGTAATTTCTATCCAAAATCTAGGTTACTTTTCGGGGGGCGAGCCTACCTACTGGCCTCAGGATCACAGAAAAAAACCTGATCTACTCCATTTTTTTTGTAACAAAAGGAATCCCATCTTTATATATGAGAGCGGACTCCTGTTTCGATCTACAGTCAGACCACTCCTCGGTTATATTAACGGTGAGCATTTCGCCAATAACAAAAACACCTGAGCCATACCTTATCAATAAAAAAACCAACTGGCCTTTATTTAAACAATATCTAGAGACTAACGTTAGTTTAAATATGCCTCTGAAAACTAATTACGATATTGATAAAGCAGTTCAAAAGTTAACAGAAACCATACAAAATGCTGCGTGGCTAGCTACTTCCACTGTAGAACCTTCCAAGGCGTCTAATAATATCCCAAAACATATACTAACACTAGTGCGTGAAAAGAGGAAATTACGAAAAACCTGCAATACGACGAGAAATCCGGCTATTAAAAGGCAACTAAATAGAAAAACCAAGCAGCTGCGTAAAGTACTGCATGAAAATAAAAACGAAACGCTTGCAACATTTCTGTCGAGTTTGTCGCCGACCAAAAACGATGATTACTCACTGTGGAAAGTGACCAAACATTTTAAACGGCCAACTATGTGTATTCCACCAATACAAAAACCCGACAGTAGCTGGGCTCGTACTAACTTCGATAAAGCGGCGCTTTTTGCCAATTATCTTTACGATGTATTTACACCAAATCCTCAAGCTGCTGACTCCACAGATATCCTCGAATACCTGGATAAACCGCTGCAAATGAGTTTACCTATAACACCGGTTGCCCCTAGTGAGATACAGCAACTCTTCAAAAATATGAAACGGAAAAAGTGCCCCGAATTTGACTTAATCACAGCAGAGCTTTTAAATGAGTTACCACGCAAAAGTATTGTATTTATAACACAAATATATAACGCTGTTCTTCGCAATCAATATTTCCCACTAGCTTGGAAGTTCTCACAGATAATTGTTATATCGAAGCCTGGAAAACCGTCTGAGGTGGTATCATCATATAGACCGATCTCGTTGCTTCCTGTCCCCTCAAAGATACTGGAAAAATTAATTTTAAAACGGTTGTTTCCAATATTATCTAACAATACAATTATTCCCGATTTTCAATTTGGTTTTCGTAAGAACCATAACACTATAGAACAGGTTCACAGATTAACAAAGATTATTGAAAATAGCTTGGAAAACAAGAATATTTGTACGGCCGCGTTTCTGGATGTCCAGCAGGCTTTCGATAGGGTATGGCATCAAGGGGATTATTGTATAAAATTAAACTTCTGCTTTCTCATTGCTATCTATTATTTAAATCACATATGCTAGAAAGATATTTTCGAGTGAAAATAACCGATAAATACTCAGATATTATTTTCCGGTAAGGGCCGGGGTTCCGCAGGGGAGCGTTCTGGGTCCAATATTGTACCTGACCTACACGACCGACTTCCCGATGCTGGATAATACAGAAGTAGCTTTGTACGCGGATGACGCAGCCATCTTGGCCGTTGATAAGTGTGAAAACACAGCCACAGAAAAACTGCAGGGGTCACTTCGGCATATGGAAATTTGGCTAAAACGATGGCGCATAGCAGTCAATGAAAGTAAGTCGACGCATATTTCATTCACAAATCGAAAAATTGAACGCCTGCCAATCAAAATAAATAACGTCGTAATGCTAAATATCAATAATAATGTAAAATATTTAGGCATGCACTTGGACGCTAGGCTGACCTGGGGTACTCACATTCAAAAAAAAATGGAGCATTTAAGGTTTAAAACTAGAACCATGTCGTGGCTGTTAGCTAAGAGATCGCGGGATTGTTGTTAGACAATAAAACTCTATTAGATAAAATAGCTCTAAAACCGATCTGGCTGTACGGTATACAGCTGTGGGGCTGCGCAAAAACATCGAATTTACAGAAAATACAACGATATCAAAATAGGGTGGTACTGAGAACCATTACTGCAGCCCCCTGGTACGTCTCAAATTATACCCTCCATAATGACTTGAATGTCATGTCTGTGGAGGATGAAATCAAAAAACAAGCAAATAAACATGTTGCCCGACTTAGCATTCATATGAACCCTCTTGCTAACAATTTGCTGGATAACTCCGGTGAAATACGCAGACTGTGGCGAAATAAGCCTTTAGACCTTGTCCAGCCATTATTAAGATTTCAGAGGGAGTACTGCTGAGTACTACCCCTCCACAAAACATTCTTTATCGCAATAAATTAATCGCTAAATTACCACTAAAACCGGTCAGTTGTGATGGAGAAAAAAAAAAAAAAAAAAGAATGTACAAATAAAACTGGTAACTTGAAAAATCATTAAGTAGATATTTACCACCGCTCACTGTTTCTAATTTCTTTACCTTTTTTAAAATAAATTATGCTATATTATGAAACAATTTATTGTCAAATTAATAATATTGTGTTTCCTTCGTAATGGAATTTACTTAAAGCATCGTAAACTTGAAAAATCTTCGTCATTCGCGAAATTTAATGGTAAATAAGTGTTAACGTTACTGTCGCGAAAAAAAAAAAAAGAAAAAAGTTAATCACAGTACCGCATCTATATTATTCTAGATTACGATAAAAAATAAACTCGCACAAGGCGTTCAATCCCAACATCCAGACAATATTTTAATCAGTAGCCTCATTTATGTCGACACGTAAATTCTACTTTTATACACACTAATTCCTCGCGCCAACTCTGTCGACAAAAAGTTTTGTAATGCGAGAAGTACGCGTTTAAATTTTCTCTATAATAAAGATAATTTTAGATACGCTCATTACCTTCTCTGAGAGAGGGTTAATAAAAATATCGGGAAAAAAAAAGTACATAAAAGCTCGTCAGGTTGTTTTTAAACTTTCGCTAGGCATACTTCGAAGGAATTAGAGAATATCTTCCGAATGATACACATTCTTCGTCAAAAAAAGTAGCGCTTTCATAATTACCTGCCCAGCCCTTCAGCAGTACTCCAGTAGTAGAGTACCTTTTGAAAGGTGTGTTTAAATCAGTCTGGAAAATCGAAAAATTTGTAAAAAAAAAACAAAACAAATAAAAACATGAATGTTGCATGTAAGTGAGCGTGCATTCATTACGCGGATCCGTTCGTTTTGCTGTGTCTGGCCTTTAAAAATAACAGAAATTCCAGAATATTCCTATTCGTCATATTTTTACGTGCTGCTTTATTTCTTAAGGATATTCCTCGCTGATCGGTACATTTTTTCCGAGGTAAACATGTAATTAATATTGGTTATTAAACAAATCTCTATATTTTTGCAAAGCCCCGCGACGACTAGTTGTTTAAAAGTCGGAAAATTTTTATTAAATTTAATTTTATTAAACTTTATTACCAAGCGGCTTTATTAAAATTTTGCCCATATAGTTTGAATTCTCTTACTAATAAACGGTTTCTAAGTGATTGAATTTTGCATATATTTTGAAAGAAAGTTTGAAAATGTTTTCTTTTTTTTTCTCTCTTTAATAGCCCGGCTTTAGTTAACTGTCAAGCCATTTGGCCACAAACACGATTAACTCTTATCAGTTGTGCCACACCGCGGGAGCTAGCTGAGTTATGAATTACAATAAATTAAATTGGAACGCAAAAAAATTTTCTGTAAAGTTTTTTAAAATAACAATTTTTTTTTTTTTGGCCAGTCTTACGAATCATCGCAGTTCCGAAGTTCGTAATTTAGAGTTCAAACATTTTTCTTAGAGAAATTTCCTACTATTAAAGCAGGAACCTTAAAATCTGCAAATTAGTGTATAATCCGCACCTCGCGGAATCAAATTGTTTGGAATTTTTCGCGAACTTTTTAGTAAATCAAAATACGGTTCTTTGTTACTTCCCATCGCGGCATAGGGGGCATCTAAAATTAAAATATTTTTTTCCATCTTCGGCATTTCTTTTTTGCATTGTAATATCCGGGGCTCTACTATACTGTTCCCTTAAATGTACTTACAAGCTGTTATTATTTTCAATACTCGCGCTACTAAAGACACGCATACTGTGGTGTTGCACACTTTCTGAAAAAAACAATCGAAATGTATCTCTTTTTTAATATTACTGAGAAGTAAGATGTCTTGGAAAAAAAAAAACTTGAATATTTTTTTTTTTTTTTTTGAATCTGCGAAATTACACCTGGGGGGAGGGGGGAGTTAAAAATTGTGGTCATCGCTGATAATAACATTTCGTTTAATGTTTCTTTCGTCCCTAGTAATCTCTCGGTTGTCCAAACATCATTTTGTGGAAAAGCATTTTATCCGTGATTTGTGCGTACAATTTCTAATTTGCATGTTAAACGGTTCCGGAATTGTTGAATTCTATTTCATTCTTTTATGTTTTCCTAATTGTTTTATTAACATTCTGCGTATTATGAAGACGGAGTTGCAATGCGAGAAATGTCCAATTTATGTTAATACATTTAAAACACACAAAATGCTACAGACTAAAAAATGGGTTACAGATATTTGGTTTTTTTTGTTTTTTTTTTTGTTTTAAATAATGTAAAAGTAAGTTCAGAATGCAAGCGTTCCACTAACACATCTCAGAATCACGTTTACCCGACAGAGATAGGACAAAATGGCAACCGGTCTCTAGAAAGATTTTCGCAAAATGATCTTCTTCAGCGTCCAATTCGATCGACGAACCAAATCATTCCGCGCCCAGTTTTCTCTTCGACCAGTCGATCACGACCCAGCGATATTGTATGTAGGTGCTTATAGAATTTTTTGCAACACCGTTGCGTTCTTATTCACGTTCGTTCGGCGTGTTATATGTTTCGATGCAAAATCACCGTGTCTCATTATTAGGGAAATTTGGTTCGCAATACTCTAAAAGGTACGAAAAAAAAAGTGATCCAGTTAGTCCGTGTAAAAATCAGTCCTGATATTTTTTGACAATGTTAACACGTTCTAGTATCGATCTAATTATTTTCCTCCCCCTTTTTTAAAATGATAACAATGATAATAGAAATAATTTAAAAAAATACACAAATGTTCACTGCCCAGTGACACAAATACGTAATTGCAAAAAGAAACGTATTGACACGCGTGGCGACCTTCGTAGTATGCTTAATTTGCCATTAATTTTTTTATCTTGTTGAGGGGCTAGGCGTAAAACCGTTGTTCGGCTAAACGTTTTAGTACAGAACTTGTCCCTTGTTGTTATGTGATTGGACTGCGTCTAAAAATGTATTCTATAAGTAATATAGATAATTAAAAAATCCGAAGGTGTACACACACATAGTCTTTTATAATTAAGAAAAAAACCTAATTTCATAGAATATTATAATTGTGTACTGTGGTTTGTCTGTTGGTAGACTACACGATAATTATAAGACGTATTCCAATGAGTAATGTGTGAATAAGTAGTATTAAGTATAGTAATGGCGATAATAATATGTAGTAATAATGTAGACACATTAGCTTATAGAAACTCGATGTATAATGAATTTCATGAGAAATTTGATGATATTATTTTAGCTGAACTATTGGATATATGTGTATTGCATGATTACACGGAGCAACACTATAATTAAGTTTATACAAACTATTTCAAACCCCTCTCACACATACAGACATTCTTAGATATAATAAATTAAAGTTAATACAAAAATTTTATTATAAAAATAAAAATTTTTGTATTAACTTTAATTTATTATATGTAAGAATGTGTGTATGTGTGAGAGGGGTTTGAAATAGTTTGTATAAACTTAATTATAGTGTATATAGTGCTATTTCTAATTAGAATGTTTTATTTGTAGCAAAATTTCGGTGTTTTTCTTCCGTTCATTAATAAAAACGCTCATTTTCAACCAGCCAATGACGACAGAAAAACGAGATGAAGTCGTTCTTCTCGGTTACTTTGCAAGCCGATGACGGTGCGTAGAATAATTTCCGATACACTGAATGAACGCGATCTTTTTAATCGATGAAAAAATCAACTTTATTCGCCGCGACGCGTACGTACGCGTCTGTAGATTTATTACAATTCCGCAATTAAGGGGTGCTGTACAACATAAAACTACTCAGTCACTTACAGCAAAGATAATTACCCGGTTAATTCGGTACATCCATTTATAAAAGATCTCTTAAAAGCTCTCTACGTTAATTCCGTGAACTCGCTAGTTAATTTACAAGATGGTAAGATAATAAAAACCTCGATGCTGAGCCGATTTTCGTTACCGCCATTTCCGGTTTATTGTTATATTTCTCACGCCTTTCGATCATCCTTCAACCGACGGAGCAACAAGACCATCTTTAATGCGTATCTTTCTAAGAATACTATCGAAAAAACAACAAAGGCTCATTCACTCGCGCTCGATGTTAAATTATTAAAATAAAAAGTAATTTTCATTCGTAGCGGTTTCAAGTGGCTTTGTTACTTTTCGGTAAATGCGATGTTTTTTCCTCTTCGTCATCATCTTCTTTTTCTTATTCTTATTCTTATTCTTATTCTTATTCTTCTTCTTCTTCTTCTTCTGTAGCCATTGTGAATCCACTGCAGGATATTATAGGTCTCTTCCATACGTTTCGTCTTATTTAATGCATTGACCCAGTAGGCCAAATACCGTCTTTATGGTCAACCTCTTTCCCTTTTATTCTTCGGATCCTATTTAGTTGATCTGGCAGTGTGTCGGTCCGTTATCGTTTAATCATGGCCCTGGCCATCTCCATTTGGCTTTTAAAATTTCTCAGTCAGCACCTTTAGATATTTCCGCTATCTTTACTTTTTTTTCCCTGTAAAGTTATCCTCGGCGTTTTCCTTTTAATTCTTCTTTGAAATTTACTAATCAATTCTAAAGCGCGTCCTTATATGTTTCTGCGGAATGTCACTGGCAAGACGCATTGATTGAATAGTTTTCCTTTAACGCGCGCTGGTATTTTCCCTCCTTCCAGCATTCTCTCTTGAACTTGTACGCGTCTCTTTATTTCATTTCTCACATCATTATTTGCCACATTAAGGCACAGTGTCTAGGTGTATAAATACATCTACTGTTTCAATTATTACATTAATTATTATACATTATAATAACTCCCGGGATCATGAAGTTTTGTCTTCGAAACGCTTCGGCTATATAATACGAATTAAATAATTGTTTTATTAGTATGTTTAATTTACTTAATATATTATTTATTTTGATTTCATGAGTTCGTTCGGAATATTTTTTATACGCGACAGTAGCATATATGCATAACATTTTAGAGTTACCGCAAATCAGAGATTATGTTTTGAGTGCAACTACTAAGTTCTGTGATAAATGTATAGGGCACGAGAACTTACTTATCAGCTCTATTGGTAACTATGATTGCAGGCAACTACGCACTATGTATACTAAGTACAAACATCGTAGACTTAAGCATAATATATTATTCTGAATTATTTAACGTTAGTACTAGTATTTAGTTTTAATTTTATTTTAAAATTATTCTATTTGATAATCATTGTGTAAATATCTATGTAATGTGGCACTAGCCACCTAGTCCTCCCCTCCTGTAGTAGGTTTTTGGTTTTTTTCCTACTAACTTAAACGTCGCATATCATGTCTTATTTATATGTATATTCATTAATTTCGTTATGTGGTAAGACTCGTGTCGGTACACATATTAATAACTATATCATGAGTGCAATGTTATTGTTTATGCAAATAAATCTTTCTTTCTTTCTTCGCTGTTTTGTTTTTTTTGGAGGCATTTATTCTGGGACTGTTCTTCTCGCTTGGTGATTTTAGGTGGTTCAGCGTTTTTTCTAGTTCTTGTCCACTCTAGAAACACTCTAATATGGTGGAAAGTTGTGCTACCTGTAATATTTAAAAAACAAAAAAAGCGGTAGCTGCTCTTTTTTTATTCTGTTCTTTTCTTTGTTTTTTCCCCTTTTTTTTGTACCTGTTTCATCTCTAATTATCTCATTATTTACGTTATCTTTTAATTACATATATTTGTAAATCTACAATTTCTCTTCTCGTTTTTTCTGTAATTTTATTAATCTCCTTCCGACATTCATTTTATTCCTATTTAACGGTATCTACAGCGTTTTGTAACGTACATACGTAAAATATATTCGAGCCCGCATTATTATCGAAAAAACAAACCCGTTCCACGCGAATGCGAATGAAAAAAGTGTACAACGACGTGGGGTTCGAATTTTTTGATATTCTATATATTTACATATTTCATTATGTAATAATTTTCAACTTTTTTATTAAATGTTTCATAATTTTCATTGTAATACCAACATAAAATTTATATACATATCTATTAATGGTTATGTATTTTTACACCTCGGCTAACGTAAATCATTATGTAACCTTTTTGGTATTAATTATATGTACGTTTAAAAATTACATAGTCAATTGAAATTAGCTGTTCTGCAAGAATTATAGGGGACCATCATTTGTTGGTCCAGGAGGTCTTCTCACATGGTGAAGTTCAGAGTCTTGAGTTTTTTTTTTCTATATACATACATACATTATAACTTCATGACTTGGCTCCAAAGCAAGATCATAAAATTTAAAAAATAGTTCATACGGTATGCGCAAATCGATACTAATTGGCCTAACCGAAACTATGGGATGGTTTTGTTTCGATGCCCAACTCTCTCTATTTTGTAATCTTGAATGTAGGCACTACACATATATATATATATATATATATATATATATATATATATATTACAAAGTTATTTACTCACAATAATATGCCAAACCCGAAATTATAAAATGTAAGATTAAAAAATTATGTATTAATAAAATGTTTAAAAAAAAAAAAAAAAGGAAAATACCGATACTTGAAGATTTATTATAAATAAAATTGAATAAAAATGCGTTAAATTATTCGATAAAAAATATATTGCAAAATGTGAGATATTTCATAATGTGATATTATCGTAATTCTTATACAACATTAAAACCTTAATTAGAGTAGGCACGGAAAAATCACAAATTACAATGTCTAGAAGTAATTTAATGAATATTTAATGCAATTTTCAGTTATTATTGTAATATGAATTTGATGCCTATTTTAATTAAGATATTAATGTTGTATAAGAATTGCGATAATATCACCGCTTAAGGTATATATCACTCTGAAATATAATTTTTTATCGAATAATCATTTTTTACTTTTTAATGCATTTTTATTTAATTTTTATAGTAAATCTTCAAGTATCGGTATTTCTTTAAAAAAAAACAAAAAAAAAAAAAGACATTTAATTTCAAAATTTTTAGCATTATGAATTTTTTTGCAGATTATTCTCCTTACTTACTTATCTCTGTCATATTATTAAGGTTATATTTTATGCTTAAAAAAGATGAATGAAAAGCATCCAAAAAGCTTCAATCTCCCGCATTATTAGGGATAACTCAAAAACTACCGGTCGGACCTTGATCAAATTTAAATGGGACCACATGACAAACACCACCTTTCAAATAAAAGAAGAATAATCAAAATCGGTTCATCTAGAAGAAAGTTCTGTGGTAACACACATAAAAAAAAAGTTAAAAAAAAAAAAAAAAAATACAGTCGAATTGAATACCTCCTCCTTTTTTGAAGTCGGTTAAAAAAAAGGATCGATTTCTTTATTTTAAGCTGCATTTTCACAACAAAAACGTCAATCGCTTTTATTATTTAAAGCTATAGACATTTCCATGGTAATTTTTAGCGAATTGATAGTATTTTAAGTCAATCGCCATTGTTATACTAATGATAAAAAGCATTATCTGAAGAGGCCACATTTTTTCACGGTATTGCCGCGAATTCTAACGGACAACGAATAAGTAAAATCGGTCTACATGAATATAAAAAAAAAAAAAAGTTTAGTTAAACATGGTGTTTCGCGATTCCGTATGAGTTAACAATAACCATATTATTTATATCCACATAATACTACGAGTAAATTCAAAAAAAGGAATCTGACTTTTCCCGCTAAAAAAAGGGAGGGGCACGTAATTTTTTTTGCGATTTTTCCAAGTTTTGTGCCGGACAAATAGCGATGTTTCAATCGATATATCGTATGCCTCTGGGGGGAATTTTTTTTTTTTTAAATTTCGAGTTTCCGGCGTCCCCAGGGTTTAATTTTAAAGTTGGAAACCTGGATGTTCCGAACTAGAGAAATATATGCGGATGCGCGTATATTTACCCGGTTCAAAATTTTTAGCTATAATACTCGTAGCGCTAAAGGGGGAGGGCACGTCAGTTTTCGAAATTTTTTAAACTTTTCGTGAGTTTCGTTAAGGAAATGGAATACGTTTTTCCTTCCCTTCCAACAATATATCACATGCTCGGAAAAAAAAGAATAATCCATCGTCCGCTCCAAGCTTGATTACTGTGAACGTTCATTTATGACTGCGCTTCCAAATCCCGTCTTTCTAAACTTGATGTGATCCAAAATTCTTGCCTTAGACTCTGTCTCGGTGCTCTTAAAACCTCTTCTATTCCAGCACTGCTTGCTGAATCGAATGCTCCTCCCCTGTCTATTCGCAGATCTTATTTGGGCTATCACTTCCTTGCTAAACGTCTTTCTCTCTCATCTTCTTCTCTCATTTGTTCCTACCTTTCAATTTCTCGGAATGGGCGCTTTGTGCCTAGGAAAATTCCTATCCTGTCCCTAATTTCTCTCCGTCTTAGTTCATTTTGGCCGTATAAAATTTCCTTTAATAGTCTGCCTTATTTCTCCTTTAACTTCAGCGATCTCTGCCACCCTCGCAGAACACTTGCAAAATCTCTCCCTCCAGCTGTAATTAAACAGGAATTCCACAGTATTGTCAATTCTCTCTTCCCTTCTCATGTTACCATTTTTACTGATGGTTCTAAGGGGCCTGATGGGTTTGGTGCTTCTTTTATTCTTCCAGACTATAACTTCTCTGAATTCTTCTGTCTTCCTTCTTTCTATTTCATATTTACAGCCGAGCTAATGGCTATTTTACGCTCCATTATTTTTATCTCCTCCAATCGTCTTTCTTCCCAGTTTCTGATCATATCCGACCTCTTCAAGCCATCTCTTCTCCTCTTCCTAATCATTCCTGTGATTTTACTATTCTTCGCACACGTTCTCTCATTCGGACTCTCTCTTCTCTCCATGGGATCCATATTGACTTGCTGTGGGTTCCTGGCCATTCTAGCATCTCAGGTAATGAAATGGCTGATTCTTTGGCTCGGGTTGCTGCTTCTTCTACATTCTTCTTCAAAAAAATCCCATCCTCTAATCTCTTGCCTTTGTGTAAATATTTCCATCTCAGATTTTCGTCGAATATGTACCCTTCCTCCTTTTCTAATTGTCGCTCTTTTTATCTGTCCGTTCAGCCTAATCTTTCTTCAAATCCTTGGTTCCTTCTGTTTCCTTCACTTCCTCGTTCTGTTGTTGTCTCCATTGTGCGTTTGCGCTTTAACCATTCCTTGCTACCTTCCTCACGCTTTCGCTTCTCGTTGAACTCTTCCCCATGTTGTCCTCTCCATTCAAATGATGCGGTTGTTTGTGACGCTGATCACGTGTTCTTTGAGTGCTCTGCTCTTTCGGTGGAGCGCTCGGCTCTATATTCCCACTTGCTTGGGCTGGGGCTTCCTGCTCCTTTATGTGCTCGTTATATCCTGTCTTTTCCTTCTACACTTATTATCCCCTCCATTGTTTCCTTCTTATTGGCGATAGCTGATCGCCTCACTATTTAATTTCCTTTTCCCCTTAATTGTTTCTGGGTGAAGGTCCTCGGTTGACGAGCCCAATTAAAAAAAAAAAAAAAGAATATTTTTTTCAAGACTTTCGATCTTTCGGCGCCCCAAGGCTCTGAATATAACGTTTTAAGCTTGGCTGCTATATTTTTCCTATGAAGCGGTTCTTTATAGTTTTCGAATAAGTTTCCTCAACTTTTTTACTCCGGCTATTGCTTACGTGAATATAGCCTTTTTGTTTTTTTGCAATTTTTAGCCCGAAAGAAGAAGAGGTTTAAATAATTTTTTGACTGTTATTTTTTGATTTTATGAAAGAGCTTTTGCGATTTAATATTTTGAATTTTACTCTTAAAGCGGGGGTTATCCGGTAATGAGTTACGATTTTTTTACGAGTGATTTTTGTGGTCGCTTTATTCTTGATGTTTTTTTTAGAGTTTTTTGCCGCCCAGGGTGATCGGTTAGCTTCAAAAGTTATAGATATGGTTTTAAAGAGAATTTTTTAATTGTAACTTACGATCCGAATTTCGGAATTAATAAGTCCAACCGTTCGTGAGTTATTGCATATTTTAATTAAATGTTTTTATCGTTTCTGAACTTAAGGTTTCCAAAAACAAAACATACTAGACGAATATATTTCTAAGTCGGTAAATATAAACTAGTCGATGATTTTTAATCTCTTCTCTTTGCTAATTGCCCAGCATAAAGATTTCATCGGTGATTATATTTCAATTGCTGTTTTAATAAGATTAAAAAAAAAAAAACGAAACTGAAATAAAACGAAAAAGTACATTGGCTAATCGCATTCCGGCGAGTGTAATAATATCACTTAATTGTAAAAATACAAAAATATCGCAGTGGCATAAATTATTCGAGGGGAGGTTTTACTTAAAGGAAGGCAACACTTTAAAACGCCGAAACGGAATTAAATAGCCCAAAAGGAGAAAGAAAAAAATTAAACAACGCCTTCTTAAATAAATAGGCGATTTCGCCAGAAGTAATTTGAAAACTTTCGTTAAAACTGAGTGTCGGCGTTTTACTTTTAATAAGGCCGTTTTCATCGAAGTATGAAGTGGAATGAATATTTATGAAGTATAACATTTTACCGGGAAAATGTTAAAACAAAAGAGAAACTACCCCCGATCAAAGCGACGTGAATTTAATTTTAGAAACTGAAAAATTGACCGTAATATTAGAGGACATTTTTACGAATGTTCCGAAAAACCGAATAAATTAAACGTGATGGATTAATGAAATTCATTTGTTAAACCCAAATAATCTTTACCGCTCGATTTCACGTTCCGCTCTGCTGAAGCAACGGGGTAGTTTAACTTAATTACCAAATTTCAGTCATAATCATCGATTAATTTTTCGACAAAATAGAATCGGCAATCTGAACCCTTCGAATCATTAACGGATTCTGTTAAAATCCCTTCAGAGTTTTTACACTTTTCTTTACGTTATTCTCAATGCTTCACAACTGATGAAGTAGTATCTATCTCAAGAACCTTCTTATGTGACCTTTTTTCGAATTGAAACGATCGTACTACAATAATTTACACTGATGGAGCAAAAAAAACCAACAAAACACACACATAGATATACCGCGATGCAGTTTATTAGCAGAGTTCACAGTTTCGCAGTTATCGTTGCTTCGTCCGAAAATAAAATCAAAGTTGCCATTTTCATGGATTCGTTGTGTTTCATTGAACAACTACGCAATTAAATAACAAAGCCAGAAAGAATATTTCGTGAAGATAAAAACGAAAATCAAAAGTCTGTGTAAAATCCGAACGGCAATGTCATTTTGGTCCGAACAACAAAGTAACCTAGGCCACCCCAGGGACGCATTGGCACCCGTGTTAAAATCTTTTATCCTACGCACAATTTCTAGATTTGTGATGGAAGTGGATCGTGCCGCTTTTTTTTTCTTTTTTTTTTTTTTTTTTTTTTCTGTTTCTTTCGTAAAATATTATAACCACGCAGAGGTGTTAAACAAGTTTTAATAAACGTATAGTCTCATAATTGTTGGTTCAGTACGTTTTGCTTTGACCTGGTATTTCGTCCTATAAGTATAACTTTATTAATTTCAATATTTTAATTTTTCGTTTTTAAATAATTCGGGGGTTTCACTGGGGATACATATGTTGTTTAATTATTACAAAACTATTAAATTATATATTTACTTTTACTACTTGTAATCTAACTTAATTTTATTATTTCTATCTGCTATATCTAGCACATCCGCGCTCGTATCCACATTCTAAACAGGTATGCCCACGTGAATTTACCGGCGAAAATAAAAATACAGTTAAGCAAAAATCGAAAGAGCTTTTTTTTTTATGTTTTTTCACCTCTTTTCCCTTATTCTTATAACTGGTATTCCTCGTTCTTTGCACTACGCTATGGACCATATTTATATATTTTGTCCTTTCACAGAGATTTCTTTCATCACTATTTTCGTTCGGTCTATTATTAATTTTATCAAAACTTCTTCTTCAACACTGTTTAATCGTTAACAACACCTTATTTAGAGCTCGAGCCAGGCTACTTATCAAAATGAGAAAACAGGAGTGCTGGACAGCATTTGTATCATCTATCTCAAAAGATATGCCTGCGACGGTGGTTTGGAGAAGAATCAAGTCGTTGTGTGGTAACTATCGTCCTCCAACTACCCCTTCCTTACTCATTAAAAATGTCCTGCTCACAGACACCAAAGAAGTGGCAGATGCCTTTGCGCAACATTTTGCTAAAGTATCTTCCTCAGCATCCTACACCGATTCCTTCCTAGAACACAAAGCGAGACTAGAGGAGCAAAAAATATCCTTTCCTCCAGATCAAAAAGAAAAATACAATGATCCTTTTTCAATGTCTGAACTAAATTACCAGCTCGATAAAAAGCTAAAAAACAGTGCACCTGGAGCCGACTCCATTCATCCATTCATGATCAGATACCTACCTAATCTAGCTAAACAACTACTCCTTGACGTATACAACAAAATTTGGACAACTTCCTCCATCCCAAAATCCTGGAAAGCAGCTTTAATTATTCCTATCCTCAAACCTAATAAAGAAACCTTCATTCCTCAAAATTACAGACCTATCTCCTTACTATCTTCACTCTCCAAAATCATGGAAAAAATGGTGAACAGACGACTATCCTCTTTCCTAGAATCTTCAAACGTTCTCTCCCCAATACAAATTGGAGGTCGCAAATCAAAATCCCCAATGTTACATCTCCTGAGCCTAAAAAGACAAATACTTGAAGCCCAAAAGAGGTCACAAGCTCTCTATACTGTCTTTTTTGACATAGAGAAAGCATTCGACCGGATATGGCGATATAAAGTGCTTACAAAGCTGAAGAACGCCAATATAAAAGGCAATATGGGCAACTATATAATGAATTATTTGTCAAACAGACACATTCAAGTAAAAATTGGCTCAACTGTATCCTCTCCTGTCCTAATAGAGAATGGTATTCCTCAAGGCTCTCCTCTAAGTGTAACACTCTTTATCCTATACATAAATGATGTGGCGGACTGCATACAGCCGCCGGTAACATCCCGATTGTTTATAGACGACCTCAATATATCCTTAGCATCAAACTTTCCTTCCAACGCCAAATCTATACTACAATCCACAATCAATAGGTTATATTCGTGGACCGAAATTAACGGCCTTACTTTCTCCTTAAATAAAACTTCTTGTGTAAAATTCCAGAAAAGTCGTCGAGTAAACCCAAACCATGATTTTTCCCTTACCCTAAATGGACTTCCTCTTCCAGTCACATCCTCAGCTAAATTCTTGGGTCTAACATTTGACTCCCATCTGACATGGTCTCCTCATATTAAAGAACTCAAACGCAAATGTAATAAAATCATAGCTATCCTAAAATGTTTATCACATCATAAATATAACAATAATCCAAAACTACTTCTATCTGTATACAGATCACTTATTCTAAGCAGATTAACCTACGGCTGCCAGGTGTTCTATTCGGCTAGTAAGCAGCTCATAAAATCACTTGAATCAATCCATCACGCTGCTTTAAGGTCCATCCTTGGGGCGCATCGAACATCTCCCACGCAGGGTGTCTGTGTGCTAGCAGGAATTCCGCCATTATCCTATATATTTGACTTCTACACCTCCCGTGATCATCTATACTGGTACCAACAATATCACTTCTCTTCGAGGAACACTGTCATTCCTCCTCCAGCCTTTCAAAATGATCCAATACCTAATATTCTAAATTTTTTGACTGAGAAAAACATCAAATACAATCCAGATCTCCTCCTGTTCCCAAAAGAACCACCATGGGAATACCCCCCATTGATGGTAGACTTATCACTCTTTATCCACCGTACATCTAACGAGGACCAATATACAGCTCGCCAAAAAAGTATCGAAAAAATACAAACTTACACACATGATACACACGTTTATACAGATGGAGCTAAAGCAAATGTCGCTGGCACACTGTCCACTCCCACAGCATGTGCCTACCTAATCTCAGGTGAAGCCGAAGCAGTGAGGCTACATGATGACAGCTCCGCATTAGAAGCCGAGCTATACGGAATTCTCTTTGGATTGGAAGCATGTGCGTGTTGTAAATCTGAGAACAAACAATACATAATTATCACAGATTCACTGGCCTCCCTTCAAACTATTCAGTCACTTACTATAACCAGTTCATTAGTCTATAAAATAAGATCTACAGCACATCGCCTTACCTAAGAGGGGATACAAGTAGGCTTCTTGTGGGTGCCGGCACATGTTGGAATACCCGGAAACGAATGTGTAGACCGGGCCGCCAAGTCAATGTTGTCTGTCCCTATGCCACCCAATGTCCCACCACCAGAAATCACTCCCTTCTTCCACAAAAATATGAAAGAACATTGGATCTCATCCTGGTCCCAACATGCAACTTTCCTAAGGAATATTAAACCAAATGTTGATCCTTGGTGGCCACCGATCCAAATGTCCAAAAAAGAATTCTCTGCCCTTAATAGATTGAGACTGGGACACACATCGATATCTCACAACCATGTCCTCCAGGGAGCCCCTCCACCGATTTCCTGCCCATTCTGTAATGCAGCAGTGCTACCTTCGGTGGAACACATCCTGAAACAATGTCAAAACTTAACAATAATCAAGGACGAACCACTACACCTTCTTTTAGATAACCGTCCAGAACAGGTTCAGACAATGCTAATCTTCCTTAACCGAAATAATTTAATAAACAAATTGTAATAAATCCGATACTCGTTGTGCCGTAATGACCCTGGCAGTTATACATGGCCAACGAGTAGATTACACACAAAAAAAAAAAAAAAAAAAAAAAAAAAAAACACCTTGTGTAGCATAATTTTTCGTGTACTTTCTGGTCTCATAATTTCTTTTCCTCGTCGATAAGCTTCTCTCTTCTTCTGTTTTGTACCTCAGTAACTTTTTCAATATTTGCACGGTACTCATCATTAATTGAATTCACTCTGATCCAGTTCGATAGAACTATTTTTGAACACTCCTTCTTTTTCTTTTTTTTAACTTGTTAATATCTTTTTGAATTACCCCTAATCCCCAAAATTGAAATATCTAATCCCGACCGTTATTAGTGATTCAAAGTACAGTCTCGTGGTTTTGTAATGTTCATCGTTTGTTGTAACTTGTGGTACGGCTTATCTGATTTTTCTGACGATGCTATTGATATTTCCGTGTCAACGCTTCATATTAATCTCAGGTACTACTGATAACACACTTCTCTTCTAAGGAATTTATGAGTGCCGTACGATTTTCGGACTTTGAAATCTACTCGGTGTTCTTACATACGTAACTTTCGATTTCTTAGCTTCTATTAACAGATTTTTCGTCACATAGATCCTTTCGCAGCAATTTTTCTATAATGTTTCAGCAGTATTACCAGTGTAATATCGTTATGCGCATAACTTGGCGATTCTAACGTATTTCTTAGTATTGTTCCCTATATGTATATGTAGTTGGCGCTCCGTATATCGCCATATTTATTCCCTCAATCTTTACTCCCTGCTCTGTAAACGCAATAAGCCCGTTTTAAAAATATTTTCCTTTTATTTCCAAGTCCTCTATTATTACGTTGCTATCGACTAAATCAAAAGCCTTCGTGAGATCTAAGGCAAACCATTAAAAATTGAGGTGTTTCCTAGGATTCAAGTAATCCAAGAAGTTTTATCTCGTGAATATTGCGTAGATTATAAGTTAAAGGTTACTGTTATAAAATTCGGTATCTCCTAGCATTTTCACGTTGAAACAAATGGAAGATTATTTTTTTCCATACATTTTTATTATAATAACCACGAAACTACTGAAATAGATATCTGTGAAACAAGTAAGAATATCTTAAATAAGAATCAGTCAAAATAACTTAAACAAAAACAAAAAAAAAGCTCCATCGCTAGTTTTTTTTTTTTTTTTTTTTTTTAACCCCCCTTTGGGCATATCAACAAAGGATCTTCGCCCAGAAACGAAAGGAAGGAGAAGAATCAGTTAAATGTAGATTCGGTCAGCTATTGATAAGATAAAGGAACTGAGGATAGGAACAACTGAGATCGACGGAAACGATAAGATATACGAGGCACAATAAGGAGTAGGGAGTTTGAGTGACAGCAGATTGGAATACAAAGAGGTACGTTCGTTCACGAGGGATGGACATTCAAAGAGGATATGGTCAAGATCACAGACGGCTACGTCGTCAGGATGAAGAGGGCAATAAGGGGAAAGAGCGAGATGAAATCGAAAGCGTGAGGAAGGAAGAAGAGTATGATTCAGACGTAAACGGATAATAGGAACAATAACGGAGCGGTGAAGCGAAGGAAAATCGTAAAACCAAGGCCGCGTGGGAAGATTAGGTTGGATGGAAAAATAAAAGGAAGAATGATTAGAAAAGGAGGAAACGTAAAAATCTGACCAAAATCTAACATGAAACTTTTTGCACAATGGGAGTAAATTCGAAACGGGAATTTTAGAGAAAAAAAAGCGGGAGGATACAGCAATCTGAGCCAAAGAATCAGCCATTTCGTTACCCTCTATCCCCATATGACTGGGGACCCAGAGCATTTCAATGCGGATAGCGTGAAGTGAGAAGAGAGTGTGAATGAGAGAGCGAATACGGAGGATGAAAAGGTCAGAGAAGTGAGAGGGGAAATGAGAGGAAATAGCTTTAAGAGCACACATGGAGTCGGAGATAATTAAAAATTTAGAAGAAGAACGATGTGAGGAAATATGGATTATGGCACGTAAAATGGCCGTTAACTCGGCCGTAAAGATAGTACAAAAGGAAGGAAGACGAAAAGATTCAGAGAAATTAATGCTCGGAATGATGAAAGAAGCTCCAACTCCATTAGGCCCCTTCGAACCATCCGTAAAAATAGCAATATGGGAAGGAAAACGGGATTCGATATAACTATGGAATTCCTGTATAACTGTTGGATAGGAAAGGGATTTGGAGGAAAAAGGAAAGTAGAATACATTGGGAGGATTGGAGAGATCTGCAAAATTGAAAGAAAAGTAAGGGAGATTGTTATAAGATATTGTGCAGGATAAAAAGGAATTTAGCCGCAAAGCAATGTGGGCTAGAATAGGAATTTTCTTGGGAGTAAAACGCCAGTTTTGCAGAATAGAAAGATATGAAGGAATAAGTTTGGAGGATGATAACGGTAGGCGTTTACACAAGAAACGATAACCTAAATAGGATCTGCGAATGAAAAGGGGAGGCGAGTTAGACTCAGCGAAAACTGCTGGTACTCGAGAAGATCTAACAACACCAAGGCAAAGACGAATACAAGAATTTTGAATTATATCCAGCTTGGAAAGAAGTGATTTTGAGGCAGAGCCATAGATAAAGGAACAGTAGTCGAATTTGGAACGGATAATCGAATTGTACAAGGAAATAAGGAGAACGGGATCGCCTCCCCATTTTGTTGGAGAAAGAGCTTTCAGTAAGTTTAGTCTTTTAAGGGCAGAAGAGGAAAGGAAATTAATATGTTCATAAAAGGAGAGACGACTATTGAGAAATACACCGAGATAGCATAAGCATTCCCTACGAGGGATAAGATTGGAGTTTAAGGATACAGAGACTAAAGCGGGATTAAAAGGACGAAGAGAAAAGACAATACAAGAGGATTTTAAAGGGGAAATAGAAAGGTTCAAAGAGGAAAGAGATTGTTCCAAAGTAGCTAGAGACGAATTAACACTTTCGTTAACATCTACGATATCACGGGATGAGGAAAAGAGAAGAACGTCATCGGCAAAAAATAAGGAAGAGGAGTTCATAGAAAGAGAAGCAACAGAAATAGTATAAATATTAAAAAGAGTAGGACTAAGGCAGGATCCTTGTGGAAGACCACGTGAAACAACTCTTGTAACCTCGAACGAAGAAGAAGACAGGAGAATAGTACGATTTAACATCAAGTTAACAATGAGGGAACAAAAATGCGTCGGGATGTTAATTGCTATCATTCTATCTCGAAGAGTAGGGAGATGGACATTATCAAAAGCACTGGAAACATCGATAAAAGTAGCTAGAGTGTACTGTTTATCGATGAAAGATTTATAGATATAGGAAACAAACAGACTGACGCAGTCAGCAGGACCTAAGCCTGGACGGAAACCAAACATATTAGAAGGAAAAACATTATTGTGTTCGAGCCACCAGACCAGGCGCTTGTTAAGCATGCCCTCAAACAGTTTTCTGAGACACGATGCTAGGGAGATCGGACGAAGAGAGGAGTTTTTCTTAGGGATAGGAATGATAATAAAGGTGTTCCAGTCAGGAGGTGTGACTCCTCTGGACAAAAAGGAGTTGAATATACAAAGAAGGGTTCGGAGAGCAAGATCGGATAACTTTTTTAGGACAAAGAAGGGAATACCATCACGACCTGGAGTGGGGCTGGAAGATTTTTTGAGAATGGATTTTAATTCATTAATATTAAACGCAGAGGAAAGAGAATGAGAATTAGGGTTTTCCATAACAGGAAACGGGCAGGATTCATCAACGTTAGGAACATAAGCAGGAGCAACAGCATCAAGAAAAGAAGACAAACTGTCGGAGGAAATAGTATGGATAGAAGGACGTTCAGAAGAAGGGAATTTGAAAGCTCTGGACATTTTCCAGATATGCTTGAGAGGAGTAGTTCTCGAAAAAGATGAACAGAAATTTTTCCAAGAGGATTTCTTAGACGATTTTAGAATAAACCTAGCCCTTGCATTGGCCCTTTTGTGGGCAAGAAAGTTTTCGCGTGTAGGATTTGATCGGAAAATTCTAAATGTAGCGCGACTATGATCGAAAGCGGCATTGCATTCTTCATTCCACCAGAGGGACGATGCTGATCCACGATGGCCTGACGATGACGGTTTACGGGAAGGAGAAGACAGCGATAGAGCATTTGTAATCGAATTTAGGAATAGATGGTAACGGAGTACAGGATCAGAGCCATCTAGAAGTTTAGGAAGCATAGAATCAACTAAGGAGTGGAACAGAGCCCAATTAGTTTTCGATAGGTTCCATCGAAGGTAATTGAGAGGTTTAAAGCAAGGAGAAGAAGGAGGATTCTGGGGAGTAATTAGAATAGGAATATGATCACTACCATAGGAGCCCATGAGAGTTGACCAATTGTAATCAAAACCAATAGAAGGAGATGAGAAAGTTAAATCGAGAGTACTATAACTAGATGGGCTCTTGTAATAGGTAGGAGAGAGATCATTAAGAAGGACTAAATCATTAGAAAGAACAAGATTTTCAAGAGCAGTACCGTTGTTGTTATGGTTTGAGCAGCCCCATGAGGGCGACCGAGCATTCCAGTCACCCCCAATGATGAACGGATGCGGGATAGACCTGAGGAAAGAAACGAGAGGGAAGTGACGAAGGTCGCAACTAGGGGGAACATAAATAGAAATAATATTAAGCGGACGAGCTGCATTGGAAGGAACGGAAATGTGTACAATATTAGGCTGATTAGGACTAGAAGGGGAATTAAAGGAAACATCATGAGATTTAAATAGAATGCCGTTCCTAATAAGAATAGCAGATCCACCATAACCATCGTCACGATCGCATCTGATTATCTTATACCCACGAAAATTAATATTCATATCCGACCGTAGCCACGTTTCCGAAATGAGAGCAACGTTAATACTATGAATGTCTAACAGACCCTCTAATGCATTTTTGTTGGCTCTAAGGCTGCGACAGTTCCACTGTAAAATATTAAAAGTACCCGGCATAGTAAATTATAAAAGGAAAAGACTTGAGTAGGGAAAGGAAAAAGAAATAAAAAAAAAACAAAAAGATAGAGGGGGAGGAAAAGGAAGAGAGGCGAAGAGAGTGCCAGAAGAAAAACAGCAAGGTAGAATAGAAAAAAAAATAATAATTACAATATAAAAAAGAAAGACAGAAGGAAAGAAACTTTAATGGGTGGAGGAAAATTGGGGCTAGCAAGATGAGAGGAAAGTTAATAAGAAAAGGGAAGGAACAAATAAAAACAATTAAACAAAAATAGACTGTTGATGAAAAAAGGACGGCGATGGATGCTAGACTGGAATAAATAAAAGAGAAAATGAAAAGTAAGGAACAGGATTTTAGAGGCAACGGACAAAATGATTCGGAGCCCATTGCAGCTAAGTTGCATAACAGAGCGGAATTCGTAGTCGCTATGATTCTCGATAATTGTCTCAACTTTTCGAGAATATAATGTAAATTACAATAGCGTAAAACAGTGTCAAAGTGCTGCGGTCTCAAAAATATTAAGACAAGAGTACAATGCAGAACGACACAAATAAAACCAATATATCTGAGCCCGGCAGTGATTTTAGTCACAGCAGCGTCAGTACATTGAAATGTGAAAAAATAAATTACTACATGTCTGCCTCTGGGCATTACACCCAAGTATCTTAAAATCCGGCAAAAGACAAGAGTACAATGCATCATGATACGAATAAAACCAATATATCTGAGCCCGGCAGTGATTTTAGTCACAGCAGCGTCAGTACATTGAAATGTGAAAAAAGCAACTGCTGCTTGTCCGCCTCTGGGCAATACATTCAGGAGTCTTAAAATCTGGAAAAGGAGGAAATTAATATGAAAGGAAATATTGATAGTAATAATAATAGTGATCTTAAAAAGAGAATAGGGAGAAAACAGAAAATGGAAAGAAATAAAGACAGAAAAAGCAGAGAAAAAACGAAATGGGAAAGAAAAGGCTAGCCCCGGTTGCATTCACTTTCACTTTATAACAAAAGTGAGAAGAAAGACTAATTAAGGTGAATGTAGTTAGATAAAAAGAGAGGTAGGGAGTCAACAAGGGAAGGAGAAGAATCAATGTTATTGGACGCAAGAAGATCTAAAATCGCTTCAGCTATAAAATTTGCTGTAGGAAGAACAGTAGATGAAGGAACTTTGGAAGTAGAAGCGGAAGTAGAACTGGAAGCGTCATGAACTAAGGAATTACTATTAATGGAGGTGGAATTACTAGTAGAAGAAGAACTATTAAAAGCCCAACCATTAGAGGGCGACGGAAGGCGGTTAGAAGGAAGGGCAGGAAACTGTGGGGAAGGTTTAGTATAAGATTTAAAATTAGGACGTTTATGAAAAGTTGGGGATTTGGGCCGCGGAATAGATTTAGGAACTGTATGAGAGGACTTAGAAGATACATTAGGACAGGAAGCAGGCAACGAAGCACGGTCGGCATATGAGAAAGCCTGGGAAACTAAATTACTATTTTTAAAATTAGAAGCCTCATGGAAAGAGATGTTTTCGAATGCCATAATGCGCTTAATTTCCTTTTGTTTCACCCATTCCGGCCACGTATGATTATAAGCACAATGAGATCCTTTACAATTCCGGCAAAGAGGGGGCTCTTGAAGATTACTGCAGTCTGATAAAGGATGTTTGGAGGCACAGTGAGGGCATATATTCGAAGAGTTACGACAGTGTTTGGAAATATGCCCAAAAAGGAAACATTTCGAACACTGTGTAGGTAGTCGTACGCTAGGCGAAACAGGAAAACGGAGTCTGTAAATGGAAACAAAATCTGGAAGAACGGATTTGTGGAATTTAATTTCTACGGATCTAGTCGGAATTTTAGTACCCTCGGAGGAACGATAGATACGACGAATGGACGCTATGGGAATAGACGATTCAATCCCCTCCGTAATATCGTCTTCAGAAAACGAAGGATGAACCCCTGAAATAATTCCCATTCTGAATAAGGCGCTATTGGGAATGTAAGCTTTAATATTTTTACTGAGAAAGAAGTCAGAATTAGATAAAAAGGAATTTGCAGTGGAAGCAGAAGGGAAGGTGACTGAAATGCGGTCCTTTCCTTGAGGAGAAACACTAAGAAATGACGAAGAAACAGAATTTAATAATCCTGCAAGAGCCAAAGGGTGATTATTGCCTATGTTCTTATCGTCATCTAAATTTTCGACAAAAACAATGAAAGGTCCCGGATGATCATTTACGAAACAAGTATTGGAAACGGCGGTAATGCAACTATTATTACTAGCACTATTATTATTATTATTATTATTATTATAACTATTGTTAATGTTACTATTATTGATGTTGTTGTCGTTATTGTTGCTATTAATGTTATTACTATTATTATTAATAATGTTGTTAGTAGATGAATTATTTGAATTGATCTTAGTGTTATTATTAACAATGTTGTGGCTGAGATGATCGACAACATGGGAAACAGGGGATGTACTAGGTTCAGCCTCAGAGAGTTTAATCTCTTTCGGTAGAACAGAGGAAATGGGCGAAAGAGGATCAACAGATTTACGTTTTGAATTACTGTCCACGTCCATATTAATAGACAAATTGGTCGGCGGTTTAATAGCTTTAGCAGGACTTGGGGAGGAGGCTGCAGAGCGGCCCCCCTTGGCTGCGCTCATCTAACCAACTAAAAAGTAAATAAATAAAAATTAGAAACAAAAATGACGAAAAATTAAATCGTCCAGAAGACGAAGACGAAATAAATGAAATAAAAACAACGCTACAAGTTAACTTAAATTAGCGAAGCGACAAAGTTAATTTACAGCACAGATAAGAGAAATACACTAGAATAGTTAAATCGGAACAATCTCACCGGTTTTATCAGCTACGATGATATCGAACAATGCCGAAGAAATCGAAGACGACGTTACCGGAGAACAATTATTATCTAATAAACAACGCGAATGAACAACCGCTTATCACCAAAAACAAAATAAAAACGCTAGTTCAGAAATTGTGCCTAGCGATAGAAGTTAGTACTAGTAGCGCGATGACACGTACTAATCATTATACTGAATCGTGCAAGCTAGAACCGGCTTTTTCGAATAAATGATTTAAATTAAAGCAATTTAAAATGATAATAAATGAATATAATGTCCTAATAAGTTCCGGGAAATATGAGAAAACTATAAATTTCAGATTTTTCAAAGCATAATTGAAAGGAGTAATATTTCGGTACCAAATTATTCTGATGTACAGTTATCGGGGCATGGAATATTTAAGGGGATTATCTTAAAATATAGGACGCATTTCACAAGGATGCAATAGCGATAGCGTAATGTGTTTACTGGTAGTGTGGACGAACTTACAAATTTTAATAAATTGAATGAACATAAATGAAATCGAGTACCTTAAAAATAGCACACATTTACATTAAAAGATCCCCCCTAGTATTAAATATATATTTTAAAATGTAATAATGTAAAATGGGATTAATGTGCTACCGAAACATAACTGGATAGGACATATTAATCACAACCACCGTGGAAATATTGTAAATAATAAATATATTATATGAAAAAAAAAAATCAACCATTATGGAAATATTGTAAATAATAAATAAATATATTATATCAAAAAAAAACAACAAAAAAACAGCGTTTCCGAGTTTTTTCAGTTCAATAGAAACTGATTGATTCAACTACTCAAACTCATAGGCACTGACAAGCGTGCGCGCTGGTCACTATTGACCGGCGGTTTCGTAATAAATTGATATGCTCAATCCGCAATACACATCCAAATTACATCATGTTCCCCTTTATTGTTCTACATATAACACACCTTGTTCTACAACTTTCCGACCACAATTGATCAACTATGCTAGTAATGTTAAATCAAACTGCGAACTCTCCTCGTCCAATCACAACTTATACACCGCTCTCTATTGTATTCAACTTAATCTCTGTGTTGAAATATCGTTTTACTATTAATGTAATGGATTAAAACTTTACGCTTCTGGCCACGGATACGCAGCACGGTGTATATGTGAAATAAAAATAAAAACATTTTTCTTTTCTATTTTCTTTTTTTTTATTTTACCTACACCAGAAATTAATGTAAGGTAGGTGCAGGTAATAACGTCACCTTAGGCTTTTTGAACTTTTTTAAAGAAGGGGAAGAAGTTTAAAAAAAAAGCTGGTCCATCAGACTTTATATTACCTACTTTTAAAATAATTTCAACCCCATACCCCTTCAGAAACGATCGAAGTGAGACGTAATTACCTGTGCATTATGCAGGTAATTACGCCACATCGATTTATCGCGTGTTTTGACGTATATACGCCGCATAAGCGGAACTAGAGAATCTTCCCCTTAAAATACACTCGGATAATGCAAAATAAAAATGATTCCGTTTTATACAAATTTGTTAATTTGTGCTCTAGCCGGATTCAAATTTTGACTTTTTCGTAAAGAAATTTGATTTTGACGCTTGCGCATAAAATTTCCAAACCAATAATTGAAATAGATTTGGAATGCTGTTTTCCTTACAATAGCGATATAAACGCTAATTCGTAAAGTTTTCGATGTCAACGGATATCCCCCATTTCGGCCAATCGTTTGATTCTTTCGCATAATTCATTTTCCTCAGCTTCACCCTTAGGACTTTACGGCCAAGTTTTTCTTTAATAGTTTTGTTTGCAGCGATGTAGTCCCGTAAAGTTCATCGCGTAATTTAAAAACCCGTACATTTGCCCCTTGTTTACGGACATTACGTTATCCTTTACACTTTTAAGCGCTTTTTTAAGATCATCTTCTGTACATTTCCCCGCCAACACTTGTAATTCCACTAGCTACTATTGTAATACTGTCTAAAGCAGACTCCGAAAACCCGCACAGTATCTACATAAACGCTGGAAAAACAAAAATTTAAAAAGTGGCATTATTACCTGCATTTGATTTTTTAAAAAAAAAAAAAATAAAAAAAAACATCTTTTAGGTACTTACGTGAAATAAAATTAAAAAGCCGACCAAAAATTTAAAATCTACATCAAATTCTCTTTAAAAATCGGTAGTCTAAACATTTTTTATTAGCGCTATCAGTTGACGATTATCGAACATCGCGGAATTTTCGGTTACGTCATTTCCGTCAAACTGATTATCATAGGACGGAAAATTTTTAAACGAACAAGCTTATGTGTTCTAAAATGTCTTAGTACCAATGACGCAACATATAGGAACAGTCATATAGCGAAATTTACCTCATTTTAAGTGAAATATTGAGGGGTGGTGTAGTTTAGTTAGCTGCTATGGCGTTATTCCCTGAAAACACCTTATATATATATATATATATATATATATATATATATATATATATGTATATGTATATATATTTATATGTATATGTATATGTATTTTTACCTAGACTTATATTTGTCAAAGTAAACTTTTATTTAAAGTTTTTTATTTATTATCGAGAGTTAATTAATGTTTTTTACCTACGTCAGTAATCTTTTTTTTTTTTTTTTTATAAAATGCTCGGAAAATCCTCTGAAAACGTTAGTAATAAAACGGAGTTTTAGTAGTAATAATAATAATAATGGTAATAATAACGTATTTCTTTCCCTTAAAGATAGATCTAAATTCAAATTCAGATACTGAATAAAGAAACAATTGAGCCTACTAATGTGTAACTAGAATAATACGAAGGAAAGGAAGGTAAAAACGTTGAACGAAAAAACAAACAGATAAGGAAAGAAATTAAATTTGAACGGAATATTATGTAACTTTAATAATTTGAATAATAACGAAACCAGTGAAATGCGACGCGGATGTTGAAAATAAGGTCGATGATATGGAGTAAGCGAACTGATCGTTAGCATCACGCAGCTTACGAGGATAACGGGAGAACAGGTGTGAGAAGAGCCAAGCAAAAGTAATCGTTGTTGACTTCTAAAAACCAGCTGTTCCAAGCTCTAGCAATGCAAATTAACTGATAACGGTTACAAACGGCTCACCTTCGGTTCCACATTTATAGCCGTAGAACTACAGGAACTTAATCGAATACGCGTTCAAATAAATTTTTCTACATCACATCTTGCCCGTAAAGACTTCGAATTTAACTAAAGTATAATGTAACACAAAAAGGGAAGTCAAATAAGTCCTTTTTCGGAAACGCGCTGTCATTCGGGTGTTTTATTTTATTTTTTCGCTTTTCAATACGTAACATGCCCGGATTGTTCTGATCTTGAAAAATTGAACAGGAACGCTTATTCGACAATTTAAATGCTGTTCAGCCGATTGAATATAACCGGTTTAAAAGTATTTAAAAAAATGCTTTTTGGGAATACCGGCTCTTCGTATTTTAAAACCGTAATATCAGAAAAAAAAATAATCATAATACAAGTAGTTAGCTAATGGAAAATTTTAATCTTATATTTTTTTTCCCCGTAATACTAGAATTAATAAAAAAGAGTTGAGCAGTAGTGTGGAAGAAAAAGATTTTTGTAGATCGAGAATGTTCCGAAATAATTCTCGTCGACGCGATATGTAAGGAGCCTTGTAACTTGTACGTGAATAGTCCTTCACGAAGAAACAGGAATTATTCAGATCCGACAATCATTTCTTTCAAGAAGGAAATGTTCAATTTATAAACTGACCGTCATTCGAACAAAAACAAGTTAAACAAGTTGAAACAATGGATGCGCCGTAATTTTTGCGCATGCACACGGTGGACTGAAGAGAAAAAATCATCGAAATTAAGTTGTTCGCGATTTGGGGAGAAGGAGAGGTTTTCGCGCAAGAGCCGAAATAGATAGATCCGTAAAGGTTTATGTATTACCTTTGATAACGTGTTAGGGACTCTGTTCATACTAAGCCTAACATGGAGAGAAGAACATTTAGAAAGATTTTTTCGAGAAACGAAATTTTTTAATTATTACAATCATAAAAGAGACGCGGACTGTGTAGACGTGAGGATTGCACATGGCAACTTTAAACGCGACGAAATGGGCACTGGTGTCACCGAGGAAGATCCCTTTAAAATCCATGCATACCACAGATACATCACGAAGAAGAAGCTTGCCGATAGGTTATGTTGTCGGAAAACCATAAACAAAAAAAACATACAATAACTAATATTCCAGTGGAGTTCGTTGCATCTGTTTATGTCGCTCCTCTGAATTTCCGCGATAGCATTTGCTGACTATAATTTAATTACTATCCTCGCGCGAACAATTAATCCACATTATAAATGTTATAATCTCGCGGGAGTAGGCTCGAACTCCTTTTTTTTTTCCCTTTCAAAATTGTTGATTTGCAGAGCTACATTTCCGAGAGGGATAAATATTAGTCAGACCGTTATCATGCGCCATTTCCCTAGACCATTAAAAATATCAGCCGGAAAAAACATTAAAATATTATCTTTTCCGTGTTAGGTTGTTCACCGAAAACCGTGTATCATGTAGACGAACTATCTATAACCGAATTCATGATACTTTTGCATCTGTACTCGTAGTACAAATTCGACGCAACTTACCGTTTGTTTGGTGTAATGCCGTTTTAATCATACAATTTACATATATAACGCCGTTGTAGAGCGGGGAAAAATAGACAAAAAAAAAAGTCATTATTTAAAAGTTGGCCAAATATGCCTAAAAATTAAAAATCTTTTCCAGATATCAATTTTTGCCAGAAAAATCTGAAGAAAAAAAAAATCATGGTTATTTAGTAAAACTAAAAAATACACCTCGGGGTGAATTTTTTCAGATTTTTTGTAGTAAAATTGCGTCCGAGAAAAAATGAAAGTATCAAAAAAAAAAAAAAAGAAGGGAAAAGGACTTCACGCCGGTGATTCTGGAAGGCTGAAAATTTGCACGAGGGCATCTTTCGACATTGTCTATCGAATGCAATACTGTGGCACTTATATGGGCTTTTTGTAGAATTATATCAAAACTATAATGTGTATTATTACGAAAGCGCGTATATTTATTTATTTCTATCCAAATTTAACAGATATTTCATTAATAATTTGAATGTATGGGGAGTTTATTTTATTAACACATTCGCGAATGCTCAGGAGGCTGCATTTAAATAAGAGGTGCGCATAATCATAGACATTATATTTACAGCGAAGAAATGCAATCTAGCGGAGAGATTAAATGCATCATTTACGATGATACGGGAAATCTTACATTGCGTTTGATTTAGATTTCGACGAATTCGAAATATTGTACGCGCGCAAGGCTATTAATTCGGTTTGAAATTTTTTCAACGAAGAGATAGCGCACGGCGACGCTCTGTGTAATCAGCTCGTTTAGAGGCAATTTTCTCAGACGGTTTATCGTCGTCATTGTTTATTATCATTACTATTAGCATTATTGTTTATTTTTCTTTTTTAATAAACACAATAGAGCGAGCAGAACTATTTGAACGATTCTAATGTATGTGACCACTTCCTACCTTCCATATCTAATTTCATCTTTCTTACCGACGACCGCCAATCTGTATCCTGTCCTCTCCCTATCCACATCCATCCATCTTGCTCATCGGCCGGCCCGTATCCATCGCGCTCGTTGCCCGGGCGTTAGTCTTTTTTCCTTCCGTCTCCTCGCCCGCTCTGTCTGGTATTTTATTTTTCACCGTCATTACCAGTAGAGTGGTTCTCTGTCTAGAGAGATGTGTCTGTTTTGTTGCCGTTCTTCCTTGGCCCGGATGACCTTCTGCCGGGACGCGACGAAGCCAATCCGAAGACGAAGACCGGGAGGAAGTCGCTGCGTTCGCCTGAAAGAGGTAATTTTAAAAACGATGGCGCGACGGTTGAGCGATCATCGTTGCCACAACTGAATATTTTACAGTTTCCTGCGATGCCGATCTCGTATCGCGTTCTATCGTATCGCATCGTACAACACGTCCTACAGAGATACGACATGCAGTCGAATCCACACGCGCACGTTGCGTACAATGTGTCGTCGCTCTGCTCCGTTCGGCGGTCCATGAGTCGAAGAAAGGCGAAGAAAAGGTTTCTTTTCTTGACACAAGAGCGGCCGATGCAGCAAACACAACTGGCCAAGACAATTCTCTCCTTTACGGCCACTTCGCTCTTCGTACGGAAATTTTCTACTGTCGCTCGTTGCCGCTGTTGCACACGTTTACAGACACACGCGCGCGACCAACATATGCGCACCTGCCCCCAGAGGCTCGTAGGCCGACAGAGGTGTAAGTTCAAAATGGAAATGACTGCGTGCGTACGGCGAGAACAATGAGACGGAAAGATGCAGGGGCTAGCGCCTCGGCGTGAGAAAATAGAGCCGTGCTAAAGGAAGACCGCTGTGTTACGAGAATTTTTCCGGTCCTTGATTCTTCGACGGAACAACATGGCCAGTCGGTCGAAAAATTTAAAGCGCATCTCCTCAAGGTGCCTCAATTTCTCGCACTGTGTCGTCAATGTTTTGCTCGATTCTTGTCTGGTTCCGTATCGCGCGGATATTTTGTCGATCGCGCTCTAAAGAGTGTACCGGGAAGGCGTGGGCTATTCAAAATCGACTGAAGTCGAACTTTGTACGCCCCCCCCCCATGTAGGGTCATCTTGAAAGCACACCTATATACAACTTCTGTAGTAATCACGAAGCTTATTATTAGGCTGATACGGAAACACGTCCGCAGCTACTATTCGTAGTCCAGCAGTTTTGGAAGATGTCCACATTAGAGGCAAACGAAAAAATGTGGGGGGTTGATTGCTTTATTATCACGCTCGTTTGACATACTAGCTAATCGGAAAGAACGGTTCATTTATTAAAGAGGTTTCACTGGAGCGGAGGTCACAGGGGTTGTTTTAAGATTCCGCCTCAATTTTAAATGTTATCACGTTCAATTGTACAAATAAAAAAAAAAAAAAAAAAAAAACTCTTACGATGTAAAATAATAGAAATATGAGAGATTGGTCAAGACCGAAAATGTTTACCGTCGTACTACTTTGCGACAAAAATTCAATGGGAAGAAGAAACGAATGACGTTGACAGCAGCTGGAACGCGAACTCCGGTAGCTAGTTGCATTCTAGATCGACTGCAGCTTGCAACAAATTAATTAATACTGGGTTTTTTTGTTGTATTTTGGCTTTTTTTTTTTTTTTTTTTTGAGTTTTAGCCACTTTGTAATACTTATAATTGTTACAAATTGAAAAGTACATTTACATTGATTTTAGAGGAAAATTCTTTTTCGAAATTTTCATTAATTCCGCTTAACATCGAAGTACCGAAAATCCGCAGGGGAAGAATGAGGGGACAATCAAATATAAACTGAGAAAAGTGTAAAAACTGGCCGACGGAGCAATTAATTAGCCGGAGTAAATGATGTGCGCAATTAACCGTCCGCTTTTGTCGGGAACTCGTGCGAAGGGTAGAGGGTTGAAATGGAATCGTAGTGACCCTTTGTTGCGTTTTTTTTTTTTTTTGCTTTTTTTCCCCTGACGGTAGGCGTATACGCTATTATTCTTGATTCGGCGTCTCCGGAGTATGAAGTACGCGGGAATGGGTGTGTATCACGCGAATGAGCTGAATATTCTCTGACAGCATCCTCCGGATGATGGCGCGTAATGGAAATTTCCGAAATTAATTACTGATACAAGCTGCATCCTCATAAACGGTTTGTCAAAGTTTCCACTCGCCTAACGGAAAAACTAAATAAGAAAAAACAAAAAACAACAAAAAAGCAACAACAAAGCTAATGCTAATGTCGGACGGGGCCGACGAAAAATTACAGCCCATCGTTACTTTCTGACCGAAATAGAATCCAAAAAAAGAAGAAAATCCACCACTGATTTCGCTTAAATTTTCGACGTAGTTATCATCGGTCGGTGTTGGTTTTTGGAGATTTTTTAATTTTTTGGCAGGACGAATTTTCTCTGCCGTGAACCGAATTATCGTAAACCATCCAATAGCTCGTCTTGAACTTTTCTTGAGAAGAAGAAAGAAGCGCTTTTTACTTTCTAGGCGGCAATATTGAGATTGTACTGCGAATGAGATGAACTTTCTCTCATGTCGTCGGTACTATTTCCATCGAGTCGTCTCTGAGATGTTTATGTTTATTGTAAAATTCACGGGGATACCGGTAAAAATATATTGTTTTCCTTTTTTAGTCGTTACTTCAATTCCGTTCGAAATTTCAGCCGAGACTAAAATCGAACTTTTATAATCTTTCGCGCCGAAATTAGAGAGTAAAAATACCGCGAAACACGATTAATTATAAATAAAAAAATATCGCCGACCAGTTTCTCGGTTACATTCTAGAACATATAAACTAAAATCTAAAATTTTTTCACAAAAACTGTAAAGCTGAAGGTCGCGATAATTAATATCAAAAACTGACAGTCGATGTCTAATATTGATAATAATAAATAATTAAATTAATAGGTAAATGAATTATAATTAAATAGCTATTATTTAATTATCGTTCATTTATATTATATCTCAGTGCCGTTACTATAAGAATTATCCGTGAATGAAAGCATTCTTAATCATTTGAACAGTTTCCCCGGGTCATTCCGAATTCGGACGGAAATTATATTAATTTTCGAACCGATTCGAATCAAAAAAAAAAGTACTTGAAAATTTTCTAAAATTGCTGACCGATTGTATCCCCCGCCGTCGCTATACGTCTTTCAGAAAGTGCTTGACAATTTGAAAAAAAACGAAGAAGCAAAAACGTTCACTCGATGAAATCAATCACACGGCAAGGAAAAAGAACGGATATGGTCTTTATCTATTATCGTTATTTTTTTTCGTTTCGCAAACATGAGTACTTTAAAGGACACGCTTAATAAACTTCTTCCCTTCCCCCACCAAAAAAAGAAAATAAAAAATAAATAAAAAGAAAAGAAAATAACACTATATAATAAATCGGAAATTAATTTTCCCAGTTTTTCACGGACTTTAAAAATACGAAACTTTAATTCAACCCCTTAAAGCGATACTTCCGTCTTGCTATACTCCGAGCTACTCTACTCAGCAGGGGGGTAATTAACCATGAAAAATATTTTTCCCTATAATTCTCATTGCCTCGTTTTATTATAATGGAATTTTCCTAAATGTTTATTCTGCCAGACAAAAGTATTTAAAAAAGTACCTCTCTCCGGTAATATCAATAAAGAGCTCTCCGCGAGATTTTGAAACGAAGGCGAGAGAAATTAAAACCAAGTTCTCAACTGTTTTAAGATATAACCCGTTATATTAGCGCCATGAAAGGTGTCAAAAAGAGCGATTTTTATCGCCGCGCCCGCTGCAAGACTGAATTTCAGCCTGGGGAAAAAATCTCACTTAATTGGCCTTAATTTTTGCTCCTTTGTGCGGCTTCAGCCCCTTCACGAGCTCTTTGTAGTTCTTGCTTTTTTTTTCTTTTTTTTTTTTGGGCATTGCCCCCGAATCAATACTTGAAATTCGGACTCTAACAATATCTCATTCAATTACGCTTAATTTTCACGCTTATTTCCGTCAAAAACTCCGCCTATGCATCGACGTCAACCACTTCAATTTCAAAACTGGCTTATTATCTCGTTGAAGCCCCCCGTAATTTAGACAAACTATATATTTTAGATTCGTCGTCCTCTTCTACCAGCTTGCTATGTAAAATTATTTATTTTGCTTATTTCAATTTAAAAATGATTCTGAGCTTAATTATAGCGGCGCCGTTAATTTCTTTCTCTCAGTTAATATTAATAATTAGTCAGACTTTGTAAAATGCTTGGAAATGTTTTAATTTGCCTTTCAGTGTAAAGTATTTGCGTTATTTCTTCTTTTTTTTTATAAAAATTTTAGCACTCGCATGGCTGTCGTCACACTTTTTTCCTCTGTTGCGTGAACGCGATTTTTAGAATAGAAGTATTTTTAAATAAAAAAATAAAAATCCGCCTACAACGTGACTTTTGAAATAATAATATTTAAGATTCTGTAAAGGCAGAATCGAAAACGGAATACGAATAGTAGAAACTAACTAAATGTCACTTAGATTTCTTTTAATCGGAGCACACGGAAAGTAATTTACGGACTATGATACACGTTCTGATAGCAAATTAAAAATAACGCCAGAATATCAGAGTTCGGAAATTGAATGGGGCGACCTCATAATTGCCAGCGAGTGTGAAAGAGTGTAAGCGCGAAGAACAGAACTGCTAATATTCAGAGGCTGAACATACCGGGATTACAGCTTCGGTAAACACAATTAGATGACCATTTTTTTGACATCGGAGCAAAATATCGCGACGGACACCCTGAAGGATATAATTATTTTTTTGATCATTTAATCCGTTATTTTACATTTTGAAATTATAAAGTGAACATTTTTTGTGTTTTTTTTTCCCACTAGTAAGTGAAAGTAAAGTAAAGTAGGTCCCATAGACAGGGCGTCGGGGATTATGAAATTAGGCTTTCCATAATGGTACTAAGCCTAATGGATCTAAAGAGAATATTAGGGCCAGTTCCTTTCTACTTTTGGATTATCCGCCTTTACATTCCCCCAGGTAATTCTCTGGTATAACCAATTCAGTTTCAGATTGGATATATACCTGGGAGCGACTCGAACCCGTGACCTCTGGCCAGTTGTTCCAAAATTAATCTCGTCGTCAGTGGTTAACCTAATTTTTCCTATTAATGATAAACTGTTCAGCGAACAGCCGATAGACAGCTTCAGAGATTTGACTAATTCTTAACATTTGTGTAATATATATATATGTATATATATGTATATATTGCCTATTACATCCGTTATGTGTATAAAAACAACAGGAAAAATAAATGGTTTTAAATATTTTTCTAAATTTCAATATTTATCGTCATTTTTGCTTAATGATATTCAAAAACTAAAGTGTAATTAATAGTACATACTATTTTGACTAGAAACTTCGGGTATAAAGGTAATTTTCGTTTAATATTTATTAAAAATTAATTATCATTAACAGCTCGAATAAGCCTGATTAATAATAACGTATGTATTTTTATACATTCACTTGGTTACACGACATAATGAAATCGGTTATTTTTTTTTTGTAAAGATCTTTTTTTATTTGAGCTTTAGAGATTTTTTTTTCTGTATATCAAAAACCGCTGGCGTTTTTCTCCTCATAAAATCCCAACCCTGTCGCTCACTGCTACCCGTCTTTCTAATTTTTCTCCTGTTATCCTTTCCTACAACACTGTCCCTTACTTCTCTCATGACTTCAATAGCCTATGCCTAGCAAATTATCCTTACTTCCGCTTCGAGCCAATTCCTCCTCTCACAGTGCAGTCAACAATGAATTTCTTCTTTTAATGAATTCCCCTTTTCCAGCTCATGTATCGATCTTTACTGATGGTTCGAGGAGCGAAGACGGCGTGGGTGGCGCGTTTACTGCCCCGTCACTTCGGCATTCTGAGTCCTTCCGGCTTCCTTCCTTCTGCTCTATTTTTTCTGCCGAATCGATCGCCATCCTTCAGGCTATCTCTTATATTTCCTCTTTAAGCGATCTTTCCCTCATTATTTCGGACTCTAAGGGCGTCCTTCAAGCCCTATCCTCTTCTCCTTCACATTCCTCTGATAATATTATTCTCTCAATTTGGTCTCTTACCTCTACTCTGCAGTCATCCCGTTCTATTCTTATTGATTTTTTTATGGGTCCCCAGTCATTCCGGAATTGATGGCAATGACGCAGTCGATTTTTTGGCTCGTTTTGCTGGTCACCTTGATTCATTCCTCAACCATTTCCCTTCTTCAGATATCCTTTCCTTATCCACCTCCAATCACGCCAGACTTTGGCGGGATATTTATCCGTCCCTATTTTCCAATCGTCATTCGTATTACCGCTCTTTATTCAGCCGGTTCCTCGTTTCCTGTCTTGGTTCCATTCTATTTCTTTCGGTCGTCGCTCTTCTATTTTCATCTTCCTAATTCGTCTCCGGATCGATCATTCTCTCCTTTTCTCGCTTTCGATTTGATCTGTCGTCATCCGCTTATTGTTCTCTTCTCGATTGTGATCCTCCTCGTATATGTGATGTTGATCACATTTTCTTCGAGTGTCCTGCTCTTCTTAATGAACGCTCCTTTTTATACAGTCAGCTCTTGTCATTAGGCCCCCCTACTCCCCATAATTCTTCCTTTATCCTCTCCTTTCCTTCATCTTCTGTGGTGTCTGCACAGCTGTCCTTTGTTCGCCTATCTATTTAGTTCTTTAGCTTAGTTTTTCCTGTTGTTGGGTCAATGCCACTGGCGCGCACACAAAAAAAAAGAAAAGAAAAAGAAAAAAAGAGATTTTTTTAATTTTATTTTATCAGATTAAAAAATATAATCTGAACATTTCAGTTCAAAAAAGAAATAATTTTTTAAAGTCAGATCTTTGAAATTATTTTTTTTGATTATTTTTTATCTCGAACGACCTTGGTTACTAATTTTTTTTTTTCTATTCTCCCGCTACATGAAGTAAAACGAAATTCAAAGCAGCGATAGATTTTAAAATTATCCTATTCGCGTAACTTCACAACAACAACTTATGTCCCCAATTGACGTGATAGTTAATTAAATATATTTCATCGTGGAGTGTAATCTGTTCATTTTTTCAATTTTTCGGTTTTCCATAGAGAATTTCCTGGTTTTTTTTCTGTTTTTTTTTTTTTTTTAAAGTAATAACGAGGACAATGTTTACCTCCCTTTTAAAAAATGCTATTTTTTTTTTAGATAATAACACTTTAACCAATAGATTTCCCGGAAAAAATCATCAATCAGCGAATTTCATCGAAATCGTTAAAACCACTTCCGAAGGCCTAGAATACATTCCTCTACTCCTATATGGAGAAGATGGGGCCGCTGTAATCTCAATGGTAACTGAACTACTTTCGGAGGATATGGAAAAAGTTTATCATTATCTTTTTTTTTTTTTGTTTGCGATATGGTTTGTGTCTGTAGATAGTCAACCGCATAACTCGTCAGCCAACTGGTGCTGAAGAATTGTTAGAATTTTTTCACTCCCTCGCCGCGGGAAGAGTAAAAACAACTTTCACTGTAAATGATAAAAGCCTAAAATGTTTTTCTAATTTAGCAATCTTTAAACATATAATTCACGATGATAAAAACTTCTCAGGTCAAAAAAAAAAACAAAACATAGAATATCATGGATGTTTCGAGCTCGTAACAGTAATTACTGATCGGTATGCGAATCGTGAACTTTTTTTTAGAATGGCCACGTAAAATCTAGTGATCCCCAAAAATATGTCCACCCATAATTAGTTATTAAATACAAAAAAAAAAAAATACTACAGATATCGAAGCAACTCCCTCAATATGGAAAAATCGTAGATACAATAATTTGATACCGCTCGTTGTTCGTCCTGAAGTGTTTTTTTGAAACAACATTTTTAGAAGCAATCTTCCTTTTTCTGGTCTCTGGAGAAAGCAACATAAGAATTACAATCTGAAAAATTACTCACCGATTCCAATATACAGTAATACTAATATAAAACTGTTTCTAACCGATCTCATTAGATCCATTAACGAATTCTCCAGATTCTTCAGTTTTTCATTTCGAAAATGAAATTTGTCTTCCAGTTTTAAACCGGCCATTTACAAATGTTTATAATATGTTTTTTTACATCAATGTTCGGCTATCAAGAAATTTCGATTACCAAACAACAGACAAGATCGAAAGTAATGGAGAATAATTATCGAAGAAAGTTACGAGTCTTTTGAAAAAGCATATGTGACATCGATAACGTCGGATGACATGACGCTTTTGTATTTAAATGCGGGCTATAATTATTTTAAACACGTGTTCTTCAGCAGCAGCTATTTCTCATCAAGTAGTAGTTGCAAAACTACAAAATTTTATAAATTTCACTCCATATAAGTGTAAATTATTAAAAAATTACAAAAAAATCGACGTTGACGATGAGAATTAAGGGAATTGGCGAACAGAGGTTTCAACGTATGCGATTGGTTACACAGACAGGGAACTAAATCACGATAACATTTTACAGTCGGAAGTTCGCACGACATCGGAGGCGATACCGTCAGAAGTCCGATAAATGGCCAGGAGGAATGACCCATTTTTTTCTCAGTTATCATGCGTGTTATCATCTATACAATTATTAATCCACGCAAAAAATTGTTTTTTTCTTAGCATGTTCACGCTAATTTCCAGTTCCGTTTTCTATTCGTTCATTTTACGCATCTCCATATCTCGATTACTTTACATATTGAATTAATAATAAAATTAATGTATTGCATAATTACAGATTGGCGATTTAAATTTTTTTCGGTATATATTATAGTGAACTAAAGACTGGGTAACAGATAGGACGTCGCCATCGTTGGAAATCTGTTCACTAGCGGCTATCCCACCCTTAACGGTTATCCGAAACTCCGATGAATTCAGAGATCTATTTCACTGGTACACTGAGCTAAGCTATACCGCAGCGATAATTTAGGAATCCCACTGCCGCAATTTCCGAACGATCCCCTGCCCAGTGTATTAACCCTCCTGAAGGAAAAAGGAATAACCTGCAACTCTGACCTTACACATCAGTATGTTGAACTCCCCCCTGGGAGGATACTCCGATTGTTGCGGACTTATCCCTGTTGGCCGATCGCTCGAACCAGGATGTCACATGGCCGTCCTAGTATGTGGCCGGAAAAAGCAACTTTTTCCCAGCTACAGTCAGCTGTACTCAGATGGTGCCAAAGCAAAACCCCTCAACCTCGCCGGTGGCTTGCCCCTACGAGGTAGAGAAAGTTGTCCATGCGGTTCGGCTCCACGACTTCTGTTCAGTGTTGGAGGGGGAGCTGTATGGTATTTTACTTGAGGGAATATCTGCAGTCTTACGCCGAAATGGATTTCTAATCACCGATTCCTTGCAATCGATTAGGACACTCCAGACACCAAAAAAACTTTACACATACTGTCTCGAGAAATAAAGCGCATCATTAACGTGCTTTCTCGGGCTGGCTCACAGGTAACGTCCTCGTAGGTTCCGGGTCATGCCGACGTGCCGGGGAACGAGCGTATGAATTTGGCTGCTAAAACATAGCCCAATGCCCGAAGGCGCCCCTTTCCCTCAGTTGGGGCCACCCTTTTTTCAGCAACATAAGACAAAGACACGAGATACTATGTGGTCAGCTCGCACATCATGGCTGCGATCCATTAAGGTGAGCACTGAGCCTTGGTGGCCATCGATATCCATGTCCCGTAAAAAGTTTGCAGCATTGACTAGACTCCGCATAGGATACACAGCAGTATTTTTCACAACTATTTGTTGCAAGGAGCATCTCCTCCCTCTGCCTGTTCCATATGCAATTCCCCCATTTCACCAACTGCTGAACACATCCTGGAATATAGCTTGCCTGCAGGCATCTCCAACTTACCGTCGGTTGCGTTGTCAAGGGAACCAAAACAGGTCCAGGATATGCTATATTAGAGCAGCTAACCTGTTAAAATACTTCTAATCTCGCGTTTATCCGTGTGCTGTAATAATCTCGGCAATTACACACGGCACATGGACCATATATATATATATATATATATATATATTTAAAAAAAACAAACAGATAATAATGAAAAACCGCTATCATCAGCGGATGAATCTACGTTATTATTATCGGTTTTCTTTAATTTTATTATTAATTCAGCTCTGGCACCTCATTATTTCAGACTGGGTAAACTTGGGAGCGACTTGGTTCTAGGAAGAGACAACTCTGATTTGTTAGCTCCGAGCACCCCTTAATCGCCAGGCTACCACGCTGCCTTAATTCAGTAGGTAAAGCAATAACACTTTTCCAGTGTATAGGTAGCATGAAAAAAAGTTATCAGAAAGCGTTACAAATAAAATGTATGTAACTGAAATTGAAACCCGTAAATTGTTATTCTTTAGGAGTTCACATGTCTATAAGTATTATAGAACTATCTCATCCGGAGGTCTAATACGATCATCAAGTGTTTACGTACATCCATGGTAGTAATCATCCGTTTTATATACAGTTTGATTCATAACAAAAAAGTATGTTCTGACGAGCAGACATACAATTTACATTTATATAACACAAGCAGAAAAACATGTATGAGAAAGAATTTTACACGTATATTATTACAAACGAATCATTTAATTGCAGTTTTAAGTGAAATTGACATTTGTCCATCCCTATTTTCGAATCGTCATTCGCATTACCGCTCTTTATTCAGCCAAATCCTCGTTCCTTGTCTTGGTTTCATTCTATTCCTTTCGTTCGTGGCTCTTCTATTTTCATCTCCCTAATTCGTTATCAATTCTCTCCTTTTCTCGCTTTCGATTTGATCTTTCGTTCTTATAAACTACCGGAGAAATTTAATATTTGAATATGATGTCGGGGGTAAATATTTAAAGAAGGAACAGAAAAGTATGATCAAATGAAAAACGTACAAAATGGCCGCTGGTGATGTAACACAGTAAATTTTACGAGTGACTGCAAAAAAACAACATAATGTTAATATTTTTCAAGACTTCGCAATGTTTCCTTAAGAGAACGGAAAGCAATCGGGGATGTTAATCTTTTATTTTAATGCAGATCTGTCGGAGGGAAGGGAAACGTCACTTCAGACAAATCTAGTTTAATTGCATTTTTAAACGATGAAAATAATTTAAATAAAAGTTCGCGCGTATGGATAAAACGATATTTAATGATGAATGGCTGGCGACAAAACGGTGTTCAAAAATATATGGTAGGTGTTCTTCAGCGCTGAGACGATTAATAAAAAGAAGATAAGATACGATTTTGTTGATAACGGACATAACGGCGTTAGCACGGGGATGAGTTTCACGCGTCTTATAATATTGTTCGAAGCAGTGGACTATAAATTCGGAAAAGCAGGTAATTGAGTTTGATGTCTATGCAAACGGTGGTCATTCGCGCCGGATCTAATTTATACTTATTGTGTAAGAGACGTGATGGCGCTTAAAATCTGAACGACGAATAATATACATTCGCAGAACATTTCAGATTGTTTTTTTTTTTTGAATATATATACAATGCGGTTATTAGACTTTTTTAATGCGACGATACCAGATCGTCAGAGTATTATTGTTTTTATGTTTAATCAAGCTCCCGTCTATTAAATAATATACGATTAAATTTGTATCCAGAAATTAATTAAATTTATTTTTATCTAAAATTTATATATTATGGTAAACCTTTTTTTTTCTTTAGTGTTTATTTTATTTCACTTCACTTTTACTTCACTGATAAAAATTTGCATCGGTTGTCTGACTCGCGTCAAAAAATACATAAATTATGCAGTGCAACACTGTTATTGAAACCGGAACCAGGTGATCGGCTCACGCTCGCCGTTTCGCACGCGCGTTAATAACGATTTAATTATTTATTTTTTCCGTTTCTTTAAATTAATGAAGTCCATATTTTCACTAAAGATTTATTTCCTCTACCGTTCCTTTCTTTTAAGCCCGTATTATTCAATTAATAATTAAAACAACTCCAAGTACCGTAACAGTGAACCGTAATATATTAAAGATTAAAATTTCCGATGGCAGCTATCGAAACTAAGTATTATTACCGGTTTGTTCGATAATTATTATTCTGTAATTTCCTCAATTATCCTGACGAAATATATTTCTTGTACGGTAATATGCCGAAGTATTTAGTAAGTGTGTCCGAATATTTCAAAAAAAAAAAACACAAAAAGATCAATAAATATCACTAACAAACTATTATGCCGATGGTTTTTCCACAATTATGATTATGCAGTAATTCAGTAACCTCTGTTACAAAGCTACTTCGGGTGGTTAATTATGGTGAATTGTACGAGACTGTCTCTGAAAGAAATGAAGATCAGCCTACGAAGAGAGAGTAGCAACTGAAGAAGTCTTATATTGACTTTGGTCGTATCGTTTTTGAAACTATACTTATTTCGAACTACGAGATATTTAGAAAAAAAGAATAAATATATAAAACTCCCGAATATATTCTAAAGAAATATTCATTTTCCGGCTGTGCCGGTTTGACACTTTCATCTCTTCGCTAACCGTCTGATAACTCTTAATTTTTCATGTTGTTGGGTCAAGACCGCTGGCGCGCCCAGGGTAGGAAAAAGAAAAAGTAATTTTCAAATATTCGACGCATGAAAAAAAGGTAAAAAGCATATATCATTTAGAAGAAGAAGAAGAAGAAAAAACGAAAACACAAGAGTAAAATAATATGAACCCCTACTGATCCGAAAGCCACTGCCTGATTGTAGTTTGACAATGCGACCGATTCGATGCGAATGGGTAACGAAGCTGCGAGTACAATGAAATAAAAAATCGGACAAATAGCGAATTAAACCGTAATGCTAAAATATTGCAACCGAATTTCGGATGAACCAGCGTTAGAAATCAAAAAAGAGAAAAAAAAGAAAAGAAAAAAAAAAAGATCATCATTATTATTAAAATTGTAATTGTCAATTTTCTATATTAATATAAACTATTGGAAAACAAACTATTACACTCGGTTCTAAACCTTGTATATCCTTAACCTTCTGCTACCCAGTCGCACCCCAGTGCCTGTTGTACTTGGGATATGATATGGTCAGTGTTAATTTTATAATTTTATATTCTCTATCCTTCTTGGCACCCGCTGGGCTATGTCATATCATTGCGGCCATGTGTGTTCGAATTGTAAACGTTTAATTATAGCTCTGTTGCTCTACTGTGCCTACTGTACTTTGGACCTGTTATGATCAGTGTTAATTCCATATCCTTCCTTTCGACATACGTGAGCTATGTTACGTCATTGCGGCCATGTTTGCTCGAACTTTATTCTTTGCTCTTATTCCATGACGTTTTAGGATTCAGTCTACTTATTTATACACACTATTCTGTTAGTCTAGCTTATTTGTAGAAGTTGTTAAAGATGGTTTCTAGCAGGGCCATAAAAAAAAAAAAAAAAAAAACTACGAAAACGGAAAATTTAATTATTTACAAAAAATTTGCGAAAACCGACAAGTTTCGGAATTACATACTCCATAATGATGTGTGGTGGTAAATATAATTAAAGTGTTAACAGGAAAGAAAATAAATATTACTATTATTGTAATAGTGATATAAAACGATATATCGTTAAAATTTAATTTCGAATTGTAATAAATAGAGGGTTATTAATTAACACCAAATTACGGTTATTATTAATTTAATTACTTTTACATTCATTAATGTAGATGCTTGTGCGTAATTTAAGAAATTTTCATCGGCCATTTTAAACACTCTAAATCATGTAAAATTACGTTTATAACGTGTTCAACTAGCATATATGCCTAATTGCAGCAATAGCTGAATAATTATGAACGAACATAAATTTTACATATTGCCACTGATTTGGAGACTTTAACCGAAAAAAAATTTATCGAATTACGCTAAAGTCGATACTAATAAATTTTAAAAAATAATCTAATAACAACCTTAATTAATTCGGTTAATAATCGTCGATTAGAAATTCTTAATTAAATTTTAACATATCATCATCGCAATTTCATGTCATCGTTATTATAATAATCCGGTTTTTGCTAACGTTAAATATGCGACTCTGAGACGCGTCAGCTTTTTCTGTATAGTTCATGCACAATTAAATTGTTTGTGTTTTTATAGTTTAAAAAAATGTTTTTGAAATGCAATATTTTTGTCTTTAAATTTGGATGTTTTTTTCTTACATAAGTCAATTATTGCGAGGAAGGTGACATTTTTAAGTGCAGAAGGTCGCGCGACGCTTGAAATACGACAAAAAAATGTATAAGCACGGAATTAGCGAGATTGGTAAGTCTCAACGAAGAGTCAGACACAGAGTATAGTTCGCAGACGTCCGAGTCGATAATAGTGGCAGCATGCAGCGACCGAGATAAGACAATAGTGAACTAATCGGATTAGTTCTATTATCCGTTACGTTACTTGAACTTTCCTGATGGGCTACATTTCGTAACGTTGCTATCGCAGCACCGAAATCCAATACAGTTGTTTGTAAAATGATGAATAGCTGTTTAAAAGTACCCTGCATTATATCGCAGTGTCTTTTCGGTTGCGAAATTAAACGACCGATTCGGTAATACGAACTTGCCGGAATTTTTGAAACGCCGAGTCATTTCGGATCCACACTTCAAATCCGTTTCGGATTTAGTTCTTTTAAATCGAAATATGTCCGCAACCATTAAGTAAGACGCACGACAACGAGCTCGATTTGTCAAGCCTACGCGGCAGGAACATGTAATTGATTTTTGTCGTTCGTGTGGCACACGAATTTTGAGATTGCAAAGAAAAATTCACGTCGGTACCCTAGGTAAAACAAAAAAAAACAAAAAAAACTGTCTGTCTATAGAGTAGCGTGGCAAACGTGTGAGACCAAGTTCAGGACTGTGGCAGATGATGCACGTGTGGCCAATTCCGCGCAATGGTCTGGGTTAACGAACCGGCTAAAACGATAGACGGTGCAAGCGTTATCGTCGCCGAATGACGCTGATTGCCGAACGAATAGAGTCTAGAGTAATTCTACTAGCAACGCGTTACGGTAAATAGCCCGGCTACGTCACTTTCTCATTTGGCTTCTCGTTCTGCAGACGAATTTTAAAAAACAAACGCGCCACCAAGCTTTCCAATTCGTCAAGTACACTTTCGGTCATGTAACCGCGAGCGCCACATGCTGCAAATAAGATAGGGCCCGCCGCGGTTGCATCATTTAACGCGCTGTTCAATTTTCTCGCTGACGACGCAGTGGCCGCACTGACTAGAAGACTGATAGTTCGTCCATCCAACGGCCATCATCGAAATTGTTGAAATAAATAATCATTTAATATCTTGCAAAGTACCGCGACACGTATAGACACACAGATTGGCACTGAATAAATGTTTACGATCAGTCTCGCAAGTATAGGCTCGTTCGTGTATAGGTTCGCACTTTTTAACGGGATTCACCGTGTAACACCTGAAATAAGAAGGCGATGTCGGTTGTAATATGCAGTTGGATAAAAGCGCGCGTTAGACTAGCGAAGGAAGTAATTGTTATATGCCCGTGTAAGCGATGTCTCGGAAGCTTTAAAAGATCTTCTTCTCGAGGTTTACAATGAATAGTGTAAAATTACAGAGCTCCGTAAAGTTAGGAAATCCAGCTGCCAAATTCCTTAAGAGATCATCGGAATCCGCTTGTGCAATGGCTTGCGGATAAACTCGTTGCAAATAAACACATACAGGTACAATCTTTTCATTTTCGAAGCAGCCGTATGTTACTTCTAAATAAATTCGTTTCATATTGTTGAAATATTGCCGAAAACTGATTAATTTTTGCTACATTTCCATAGATTAATGGTTATTGTGAAATTTCCTGAAGAGAGAGAGTATCCTTAAAGTGTAACGCGATATTGTATACGAGTGGTGATTACTATATTATTACATAGTATTAAATGAATACAGTACCGGGATAAAGTTGTACTACAATTTTTTCACTTTAGCATTTTCCAGACGTCGTTTTTTGTGCTTTTTTAAACTTTTGGTAAACTTCCAATGTTTCGTTAAGAAAATGAAATACGAGTTTGCTACGGACAAATAGCGCTCTTTCCAATATGCCTGGGAAAAAAATTTTTTTTTCCCCAAAAGTTCGAGCTTTCGAAGCCCCGAGCAGGGGCTAATTTTAAAATTGGTGTTCCAAACCAAAAAGAAATATACGTTCATGTGCATATTTTTAACCTTGTTCATAATTTTTAGCTACAAGACTCGCGCCGCAAAGCGGGAGCTACATATTAGATCTCGCGCTTTTTTGAACTTTTCGTAAACTTCGAAAGTTTCATTAAAGAAATAAAATACGGTTTTGTTCTCGACAAATAACGATATCTTTCCAACGATATAGAACATGCCTGAAAAAAAACAATTTTTTGTATTTCCAAAATTTCGAGCTTTCGGCGCCCCTAGGGTCTAATTTTAAAGCTGGAACCCCCGATGTTGCATAATAGTGTATTGTCATCTATAACAACAAGCATTTCTGCAAAAGGACACTTTTCTAATTCATCGGGAAGTAGGTGAAAAATCGTTCGCAAGATCCCAGGCAAAGACAGAATGACAGAATGACAAACTGAGTTATAAATAATAGGCTATAAAAAGTAACTTGATTCTCTACCGTAGTGAATAACAAATAGAAGACGGATTAAATTTACCTCGTGGTGTGATATACTTTATGTAATACGAAAATTCTTTATCGTAAAAGGCGAATAATGACGCCGTCTATGCAAAAATGCAGTTTTTTACATCATAGGCATAATATTGGGCATTTTATTTGTTTGCGAAACACATTAATATATTGACTAATCGTGGTCACTAAAATATTAGCAATCCTACGTGTACAAGCTCTAGCGATTTTCATGAGATTCTCGGATTAGCAGTTTTTTGCGATCAAGAAATCAATCGGTAACCTTTTCATTACTAACGGTAGTTTTAAAACAATACGGTGCTAGTCAGATATTTATACGGCAGATTTCGCACATTTGTGTAGCCTATAACTAGCAAGTCTATTCTACGTTTACCAATTTTTACCCCTTTTTTTGGCTTGTTACTAGTAGACAATTACCTAACAACAAAAGTAAGATTTATCCAAAGAAAGGTGACTTGGAAGTACAGTACAACATTAGAAATATGTTAAAAATAATTACAAAGACTGTGTGCTTAGAGTAAAAAAAAAGTATTTATAATTATTATTATATATATATATATATATATATATATATATATTATATTATATTAAAGTATATATGATGCATTAACAAGTTTTTCAAAATAGTAAGAAATGTAAGAAAAAAAAATGTCTTTTTTTTTAATTTTTATTTTACATACTGTACACATTTTTCTAGTTCACCCCCAACGTTATGGCCACAACTACAGCAGAGCCCACAATACCAATGGCTAGAGAAGATGGAACCCCACCTTGAAGTGACTGTGACTATTAACACTAGCACAATGCTGACGAGAAAAAGAAGGAAGAATTCCCCCCCCCCCCATCTAACGTCATGGCTACTCTACGAAATGCAAAATGTAGATAAATCGTATAAATTCCGCCCTTATTAGATAACAAACGAAACCAGGTATAAATTTATATTTTAATAAATTCAAATTTTAAAATAGCTCGATTTAAAGAAACGTTTTCGGGCTATGTCATCAGCTAGCAATATAATAATATACACTGAAATGAAAGGAAAAACAGCGGTTTATACGACCCTATCTTTCTTTGTTAATAAGGGGAATTCATTTATTGGTATATTTCTAGAGTCCGAAATGTTGACGGGAGAAAAGGACGGAAAAAGGTTGCGCAGCTCTATGTAAAATATCATAAAACGGCACTTCAAATGCAGGAAGGACTTTGAACAGGAATTGCTAGGAACTAGATGTAAAAATAGCATCTTTTTCGATTTATACTCGTATTTATAATGCACACGGTGTATATCAGAGAATCGATCATTGTGTTTCTTAATCGCATTTTTCAGTTTTTGTAGTTTAAAAAAATTATCGTAAAAATAATTCAGCTGTTTATTACTGACACACACACACACACACACACATATGTATGTATGTATTAAACTTATGTTACTTCATTTATAACAGCTTTTAATACGAACGCATTTAGCTGTGTTGTTTGTAAACTACAGAGTGATAAGCAGTTATATAACTTTGTTGTGCGACTAATGATGCATATACTTAGTATTTTTTGTAATTTTTTTCACTTTAGCAGTTTTATTAATAAATAATTTGGCGAAACGTGTAATTTTAAATTAATAATAATAATAAAAAAAAAAAAAAACAACATACATATATATTGAAATTCCGTGAAAAATTATTATGAAATATGTAATAATTTACAAAATGCGTAGTCGAAGAATTAAACATATGTTGCGCCGTTGTAACCTGCGCGATTTACGCACGCCCTGACGCTGAACTGCGCGCGTCCCCTCCTTGGCGTCATCTGTCCCGCCGAAAGCGTTCAGTCGAATCGAGAAAACGGTAATATTCTCAGCGATCAATTTAATTTACCTGAAACTCATTTGTAAATAATACCCATGAATGGAGTACTGTTCGGTCATACAGAAACGAAGACAGACTGATAGCCAGTCTCGCTGCGCAATTCTTATCGGTAGAAGACGATTGTTGCAGCCATGTGGTCAACATTCAAGAAACCTCAGGGACACTCTAAATCAGTAGTGGTTCTTAACTTGTAATGAATAAGAGAACACCATTTACTGGGTTTTTTTGGTTTTTGGTTTTCTCTCGCTTTTTTTTTTTTCTTTTTTGCTCTAGTGATAACGACAAAAATCAAATAATTCTTAATTTCTCACCCCAATATTATAATAACTCCCGTAATCATGAAGCTTTGTCTTCGAAACGCGTCGGGTAATTAAATATTGTATAATTGTTTATAGCGGTGTGATTTAATTTTACTTATTACACGATAAACTTTAACAATGTGTGTATCATTAACATATATATACCAATATTATTTGTTTTTTATAATAATTTAATAAAATATAAAATTAAATAATAGAGAATAACGCAAGTAATAATTTAAATAAAAACCAATAAAATTTACTGAAATCAATGAGACTTTTGAATTTTTTTGTGTTTCGTCGATTGTAAATTTTTCAGTTTAATGTCGTCCAAAATTGAACGCATATATAAAATTTACACGCCAACCGATTTCTTCGCTTAGATTTCATTAGCGCAACAACTGCACACATAAGTGAAAATAGCGCAAAGTATCGTAAGTCGAGTTTTCGAAAGTTGGAAATGGAATATCACACTTTTTCCAATCGAAAATCTTCCACGCCAGATTTAATGCAGAAGAGATCGTGAAGAGTGCAGACATAGACACTGTGCACGGCTACCCAGTAGGGGTGTAGCACCTATGCAGACCACAAAGTAGTGATTGCCGGGTCGGTTGGAGAACGACGGTGGATGTTAAACAAAATACATCGAAAAGGCGGCGAAAAATTTAGTATGAAAATCAACGCGGAAAAAACGAAAATAATGAAGTTTACAAAGACCCCAACTGAGATATAGTCGTCAAATCGGGACGGAAGATGTTGAAATTCAGAACCTGACCGTCCTAAGCGACGATCGAAACACTAAGGAAGTAAAGACACGCGTATTGGGATGGCAAAACAAGCTTTCAACATCCTGGTGCAATCGATACTGATAAACTAGAAGCTGAGAATGAGTACGAAAATGAAAATTATACAATGCTTCGTTATGTCGGTACTGAAGTATGCATTAGGAACATGGACACTGAGTGCGGAAAGCATTGAACGAATAACAGTTTCACCATGCGAAACTTTAAGTAGAGTATATTCCGTGGACAAAAACGAAGTTAAATAAGGGAGTATTACAGAAAAGCGGAATGGATTGTATCAAGTAGACGATATCCAAAGAAGAAAAAGGAGAAATACCCTGCTGACAAAATTAGGCGAGAAGGAATTTTCATGCTCGCTCTGCAAGGAAAAATTAAAGGAAAAGCCCCTCGCGAAAGGATAAAATTAAAAATGGCAACTATGAACTTTAGCAAAAAGAAGTCAGAAGATGTAATCAAATTATAAGGAGAAGAGAAATATGACGGTAGGTGGCTATCTGGTGACAAGGAAAGGCTACAGTGCGATTTTGGAAACGTTTCCAGGCATAGTCCATCATCAAGCGAGAAATATATTAAAAAAATCAAAGGCCGGATTTTGTTTACAAAATAATAACGAATCTAGTGGACTAATTTCAAAAACCAAACATTAAGAATATATACTTTACAAAATTCCAAAAGAGGAGTTAAATTTTTATATTAAAAAGAGGGTTATTATTGTCAAGTATTTCATCGTTTAAGAGTAATTTTATATTTATTTATATAATAACTGTAAGCTATATTCATTAAGTTTCCTTTATTATACGAAGCGAAAACTGTTAGTGCATTATAGGTTTATGTTTATTTTTTCGTAGATGTTCAGTATACGTACACAGATTTTTCAATCTCGTTATTATTGAATGATTCTATATATTCTCCTTGTATAACATATTTTCACAAAAAAAAATTAAATCCTAACATCTCGTCCAAAAGACTAAGAATTAATTCTGGAAAACATAAAAAGTGTTAGATAAATTGAAATATTTAAGAGAGATAATTTAGGGAAATTTATTAATTAAGGAAGCACAAGGTACGGGCTAGAAGAATGGAATGAGAGTAGAACTATACTTTTTTTTTTATATTCATGTAAGCGATCTACACCCGGAAACAAAAAGAAGGGGAAAAGTCGTCAATTAGATTCAGATATTGACAATTTAAAGGAACTATAACCGAAATTATGAACAGAGAGGAGTAAGACAGAGTGTAAGATGAGTCATCAATTCGTTCATAATGTAGAACAGAAAGAAAGAAGGCAAATTGATTCCAAAAATAATTAAGATCCGGAAGAACTGAAGATATTTACAATGACAAACATCTCTACCAATTTAAACGAAATTTAGACATTCCGACACTGTAGTAAAACTAAGAAGTTTCTACGCTAAAGAATCTGTGATTTCGACGATAACAAAGGATACGGAGAAATCGGAAAGAGAAAGAAAGAGTGAACCAATCAAAACAGAAAATGAATTTTTGAAGCAGAAGGAATGCCTTTATAAAGAAAAAGAGCGCGAAAAGTTATCGAATTCAATGAAAAAGAAACAAATCTAGAGCTTTGTTGAGTATACGAATAGACGGTTCTAAAGATATCTATAAAACGAATATTTGAAGAAAATAAAAGCATTTTTTTTTTCCTTCTTTAAATGGGTTCCTCGGCATGAGCATTGACCCAAGAATTAGGAAAAGGAGAAGAAAGAAAATTAGATTTTTATGCGACGTGAAATGTCCAACAAAAGAATGTAACAAGCGCTTGGATGACAGAAGGAGAAGAAAGGGAAAGAATAAACGAAGCATTATAAGGAGCGGGAACACTGCTTGATAAAAGAAAGGAGTAGAAAGAAGATCGTTCCATCGAAAGCGAAGAGCATTCAAACATTGTGTGATCACGATCACGTACAAAGTGACTATTGAAGGGATTTAGAGGACAATAAGGAGATGGCACTAGAGAGAACCGGAAGAGCGATGTGCCGAAAGGGCAGGCGACATATCGCTGAGATACTAGAGCGGCGCATAAAAGGGAAGTCAAGAAACCATAAATAGAGAGGAAGGGAAGGCTGAATGGACAAATAAAAAGAATCTGAGTTAGAGAATGAAAAGAAGTAAGAGTTGAGCCACAATTTGTAATGCGCATCAATACATAAAAGAATTATATTGATGGATGGAAATGTAGAAAGAAACCTGCTGGAAGAAGAAGATAGCTGAGCTAATGAATCAACTAATTCATTTACTTCTATTCCGAAGGGACCAGGAATCCATAGTAAATCAATCCAGATTAAACGCGAAAAGAAGAGATCTTGAATCAAGGAACGTATAAAAAGGATTACGTAATCGGTAGAGTGGGAAGGCAGAGAAGATGCAATAGCCTGCAGCACACTCTGAGAATCTGATGGAATAAGGATAATGCGAGAGACGCTTGAAGATCTGACGAAGAGAAGGTCATGCAGGATGGCAATGGACTCTGCACAGAAGATTGAACAGAAGGAGGGAAGTTTAAAGGACTCGGAGTGATTTAAAGAAGAACAAACAAAGGTGCGCCAACTCTACTTGAACTCTTGGAACCGTCAGTGTAGTCTCTCTGTAACGTGGTTAGAAAAGCGAGAGTTTAGAGTTTGTAAAAATTCCGATCTAACGACGTAGAACGGGTTTAGAAGGAATAGTAGAATAAAAGCAATTGATTGAATGAAGGAAGGATTGAAGGAAAAATATGCGAGTTTATTGTGAGTGTAGATATATGGTGAAAATTGAAGGAGTCAAGTAAAAATAAGAGACAGAATTTGCGTTTTATTGACGTAAATCGCCAATCACGTAGTCTGAGGGAATAAGAAGGAATAAGTGAGAAAGAGGAGATAAGCAGACGTTTAATGAGAAAGTGCTAAATAGGAACGCCGATTAAAATGGTGGAGAAATATGGGTTTGAGCTTGAATAGCGGAGATAGGAGATTTCCGAGCTCCGAGACAAATACGGAGACAAGTATTTTGGACGCGATCGAGCTTGCAAAGCAAAGATCTGGAAGAGTTACCATAAGTGTAATAGCAATAATCCAGAATGGAACGGATATAAGATTTATAGAACATGAGCGAGATGCACGCGGATCACCTATCCAATCCGTATGGGAAAAGAAATTGATAAGGTTGAGCCTTTTAAGTGATGACACGACCTGCAGTTACTTAATATTATATTGCGTTATCTGAAATGTCTGTTTTTCACACACATGTATAAACATTTATTTATCGTAATTCAACATGTGCAATTGCTTAAATCACTTGATTCAATACACCACACGGCGCTCCGCACGATACTTGGCGCACATGCAACTACCCCGTCTGTAAGTTTGTGTGCCTTGTTAGGCACTCCCCCACTAAAGTATTTCCGAACCTTTTATTACCACCGTGAGACCCTCGCTCTTTTCTCTAGTAAACGTGCCTGTCCCATTGACACAAATGACCTCCCCAACACCCCAGAGTTCCCTAATGACCCTCTCCCAGAAATCCTGGCCCTCCTATCGCAGCACAATGTGACCGTAATCCCTTTCCCTAACCTAGCTCCTAACACCGTGATTCCGCCGTGGACCCCTTTAAACATTGTGATGTTAACTTTTCCCTGACGAAGTATAATAAACCCCTGCACCCGAATATCGTTCAGTTGACAGCAGCAACAATACAAAAATACCCCGACCACCTCATTTTCTACACGGATGCTGCCAAGGCTACCCCAGAGGCTACTTCACCCCCAACCGCCTGTTCCTTTGAAGTCTGCGACGTGATTCGAAGCATTCGACCGAATGACAATTGCTCGGCACTGGATGCTGAAATATACGCTGTATTTTTCTGTTTGGAATATTTTATTTCTACAGATCACAGAAAGCCCTGCTGGTATCTGATTCATCCGCGGCTTTATTGACAATCTCTAATCGCCTCACCAAACATTCTGTAGCAATTCGAACCAAGCAGGTATTATACGAACTTATTAAGAGACAGTGCTCCGTATCCTTTCTGTGGGCGCCCAGCCATGCTGGGATTCCTGGAAATGAACGCGTCGATACATCCCCCCCCGAGCAGAAATATATTGTCCCTTGCCTAGTAACAGCCCTCCTCCATCTTATCTCTCGAACATAATCTTCAATAATCTCACGTTCTCATGAAAAACCCATTGGTCCTCGTGTCAGACGTTCTCGAGGTTAATTAAACCCTCAACCAAACCATGGTGGCCAGAAAAAAGCATTTCCTGCAGAGATTTCCGTGCACTTAGCCGCTTGCGCACAGGCCACACGGCCATGTCGCATAATTTTATTTTGCAAAGAACCCCCCTATGAATTGTCCTTTCTGTGGCCAAAATGTTGCTTCCTCAACTTCTCACATACTGTGCGACTGTCCAGCACTATCATCCCACCCGCCCCCTTCAATTAATAACAAAACAGTCACCAACATTCTTGAGAATTCCCCCAATGCAATTTTATCTGTAACACAGTTTATCAGAACTAGCGAAATAAGCAGATATCTATAAAAACAAACTGCGCATCTTCGTACTGTAATAGCCACAGCAGTTAAACACGGTACAGGATGTTGCTTTCACACACAAAAAAAAAAAAAAAAAAAAAAAAAAAAAACGTGGAAAATTCACTACACATATATTTTTCCGAACTATTTTTTTTTCCCTTACCATAAGCCGTGTGTAACTGCATAGGTTATTACGGCATACGGCAATTACTAAAGTTTAAATGACAGGAGCGATCTGATTTGTTTTAATATATGCCAAGGTTTGGGCGATCGTTGCAGGAGCATTGGCGGGCATCTTTTTCAAAGAAAAAATTAGGTTAAACGGTGAGTGGGATATCGCAAATTTAGTACACGTAGAATGAATATTTAAAAAAATATTTATAAACAATTAAAATTATTTAAAACCGTAATATAAAATATTCAGAAATATTCATGTTTCTTTGTTTGTTTTTAGTCCATAAATATGTCTGAATACAGATGGAACCGGTCGGACAATTTTACATTACGGTTTTAAATAATTTTAATTGTTTATAAGTGTGCTTTTTAAATAGTTCGGAAAAATATATATGTAGTGAATTGTTTATATACTGAATTAGGATAAATAAATGTATATATAGTATGTGTGTGAAAAACAGTGATTTTAGATAACGCGATATAACATTAAATAACTGCAGTGCGGCTAATTTCATTTATTTATTTATATATTTATAATAAGCAGATTACGATGAGTAAACATTTAAAACAGGATTTTGAACTTAACAACTCGCAGTCTATATTATAACTGCCCTCTCAGATCTAATACTTCACATCTCATTTAGTTTTTCGTCCTTTCATAGATGAATGTTTACCCTCTCTAGTCGATCACTTCGGCCATCTAGGGATTTTTCTTAACATTCGTCCTTCCTTTTATGAGCATATTAATTATTTCCATATTCTTCTTCCTTTAAGCGACTAAACCTTAAATCCTTCTCTCCTATAAATTTTGCCAGTGATCCAGTCATTTTGATCGTACTACATAAAACAATTATCCGTTCCAGAATTGATTGTTGTTCATATATCTATCGGAATATAGGCCGCTTCTTTCAAAGCTGGACAGAATTCCAGTATTCCTGCCAGCGTCTTTTTCTAAAATCCTCTCCTTTCTTTTGCAGAGTCCAATGTTCCTCCCCCTATTCATTCATAGATCCCTCCTTGGCTGTCGTTTTCTAATTAAACGTCTTCCTAAAATGTCTTATAACCTTATCTCCAATCATCAGTTTGTCGTAATTAGCGTTTTACTCCCAAAAATATTGCGCAATTTAATCGTTTTGATGAAACGAACACCGAGATAACATCGTCAAAATCGCCACCGTTTTACCGAAATGATAGCGGGCCTTTCTGCTGTAGTCGTCACACCGGATTTAGCAGATATAATGGGCAGCAAAGGTCGAAGAGTAGCTCAAAAAAGAGTCTTACTCTGTTCGGCGCACATCATTTCAACGGGTTTTTGATCGGACCATTCGGTAGCTTTTTTTCATCGCCGTTCAAAACTGGACACGGCTAAGACGCTTTTGTTTTCCGATGATTCCCGACGAAACAGTAAATATTAGCCGGGAAAGATGGTTAGCATTACTTAGCACATTACGTAGTGGACAGGATGTTTGGTTTTTCTTCTTCGATTGGCTGTCTGAAGTTGGATCGGCTGGAAATTCCCGCGAAAGACCATTTCCTTCATTTCGTCAAGTTTGTCTACTATCTGCGAGCACTTGGCTTCTGTCTGCCAGCTCCTCTTAGCCTATCTCGCTGTTTGCAACGGACATCTTGCTCCGCTTCCGATTAAAAGCGTTCTCACCGTTTCTTTTCCCTATTCCCATCATCCCTTGGGCGGTTCGTTCGAGCAGCCCTGTCGATACACGTTTAATCGGTTCTGTCTACGGTCCATGCGTCTGACAGGAAATTATTTTATTGTAGTTTCTACGATTTCATTCGGATACCTTCGCTTAATTGCGCCTTTTTTGTTCCTTTTTTATCCTTTTTTTTGCATTCTACGCGTGGCAATATTTTAGACCCTTTTTTAGCGGCTAGCCTCTCGTAAGCTATCCGCGTAATTAATTTTGCATCGTCTACTCGACTCGGCGGCGAGCGAAGGAGTAAAAACCTTTTCAAAATGTCATTAGCAGATGGTACTTTTTTTTTCTTTGTTTTTTTTTTTTTTTTTTTTTTTGATTCGCTTTAAATTACAGCAGCAAAAATGTCCGAAATAGTGGTAGTTTTTCATTTTGAACTTTGACGCAACACGCAAATCTACATATATTCGGCTGATGGACCTTCCTTTGAGCGTACCGTTCGCAGTTAACAAGATGATGTTTGAAATGTGTGATCTTCCAGGCCGATAATGTTTTTGTATTTTACCGCGGATACAGCTTCTTATTGGATAACATTTCGAGCCGTTGCGTTCACAATTAGGATGCTCCAGTATTGAGCTTAAAAGTAATTTCCAGAATAGCCACTTCCAGCGATCTCTTTTATTTTTTTCTCTTTTTCTTCATGCTTTTATAGAGAGGAAAAATCGCGTCACCCGGGAAATACCTTTTTCATTCAATTCTTATTTATTCATTAGCTTTTTCAAACTGGTTGAGGGGCTACCACACTCCTTTTTTGCTCTGCATGCTTATTTCCGCTCGGAATATCCAACGCTACGACTACAATTACGTCCGCGAGGATAATTTGGGAAAGGAAAATGTTAAAAGTAGCACACAGGCCGGTTGACGACGGTTAATTAACACTGACTGTAAAATGCAAACTTGAAAATTATACGAAATTTACCCAAAACGATACGGGACTCTTCTACGACGTCTAAGAGATGTTCCCGAATTAAAGTAACATTGACAAAAACAGTTCTGCAGTACGCTATGTGTAATAAGTAGAGGCAAATTAACGCAGGGCGAGATGTATTAATGAAAACAACGTAGCAATGTATGTTCCGTAGGACGAAAATATATACCGCGAATACCTTGCTATGAAGCATGACGGTACCGCAGTGAACAATTATAGTATTTGTAATTATACAATAAATAAATTCCCTCTATTAACAAAAAGGGAGGTAAGTGTAAATTGAATTTACTTTAATAAATGTAAATACTTCAATTTAAGGAAATGTTTTCGGGCTACATCATCAACCAGCAGCGAAGAGTACATTTGAACAGAACTAAAGAGACACACTATTCGAATTAATTTATTCATTTGCAATTTTTAAAAATTTACGATCTGAAATAATTTCGGCTTAATTAATCAGGTGAATAATCTTCTTATAATTCGTTGCTTTATCTTAAATCGCATGTTCCATGTCAAATGGAATTTGCAGGAAAAAACCTATGTAACGCTTATATACGATACAGGATCGACATCGCTTCGAGCGGGGATCAGCCTCTGCTAGGGTTTCATCATGGAAAATCCGACTGTAGGCACACTAATCAGTTCAAGAGTCATTAGAGTCCAAAATCAGTTTAATTTATTTCGTGAAACTTGGATTTTTCTTAGTGTGGCATCATCTTGCACTGGTTTCGCATACGGGGGAGGGGCATAATGTGCAGATGGGAATGTAGATTGCCTTGAAAATGTAATTTGCTATATATAATTAATTATACTTAGTCGTGAGGTACTGCATATCAGCGGATACAGCAATTTTGATTGTAGACTAACTGTACTTAGTATGTAGTTTACTTAAGCTTTCGGCCTAAAACAACTCCGAGGTACCTTACTTCCGATTAGGGACTGCAACCCGGAAAATCTGATCAGCGTTTATCGGATCCGACGTCGCTAAACGTTTATCGGATCCGGAGTCACTAAACGTTTTTATCGGATCCGACGATAACAATTTTTGGCAAAATAATCGCACTGTTGCGTGAGTAGGTAATTTAAATATGCGGTGCGTGCGCAACTCATATTTACGTTCCACGTGATGAATTGTGAGAATGATTAAAATCCGGGTAGGTTGTAAAATAAAATGCCGGACACTTCACACGAGTTGTCCGAATTATTTAACTCAGCAATGCATTGAGTTACGTTAAGTACGAATTAAAATTTGAATTAGCATTGTAATTAAGTTTTGTATTTTGTTACAACTAGTACTAGTGGCGTACTAGTTTATTATTGGTTTAGACTAGTTGTCAAAAGTTTCAAAACATGTCATTTTCAAAACCGAGCCAAAATGAGGAGAATTATGGTGGGGAGAGTAAGAAAACTGTATGAAATTATTTAAAAAATAAAAATACAAAAAGACAACTCTGTGAACGCAGAATGCACATTGTGCTCTAACGTCCTAAAAATAAGTAAAGGTTCTTATAGAGGTTTAAAAACACATTTGAGATCAAAGCATTGCATTGACCTAAGTTCTGAAAATAACCAATTGAAACGTCCGAATTCCGATTCATTTCTTAATCCATCCACATCAAAAACTGATTCAACTGATATTATTTATGATGAAGAAATTCTCAAAAAAAAGTCAAAAATAATTAACAGTTATTTTAAAAAGGAAAACTCGATGGAAAAGATGATCTCAATAAAATTGTCAAAATGGTGTGCTCCCCTCAATTTATTTTGTAATTTGTCAGATTTGAGATATTTGTTCTTGAAAAGCGGCTAGATTTTAATCGTTTGCTCGTTGTCTAATATTAATATCGGAAATAAAGTTTATAGTCCGGGATGCTGGTCTTGAACACGGACTAGAAATAAATGTAGCAAAAACGAAGTGGATGCTGATACGTAAGAAAAAATCCCATAATACTGTAGATAGAAGCCGAATTTACATTGGTCGGGAGGAAGTAGATAGAGTCGATAAATACTTATATTTGGGCACATGGTTTCAGGAAGAAGTTGGGCAAACCGTAGAGATCAAAACAAGAATTGAAAAAGCGAGAACAACCTTTGAAACCCTAAAAAAGTTGTTTACAAGAACGGACATTACCTTGGAGTTACGTATGCGTCTCGTACGGTGCTATGTTTTCTCAATATTGTTATACGGAGTAGGGACTCTCACGAAAAAGTTAGAAGGAAAACTACACGCGTTTGAAATGTTCATTCACTGTCGCATGTTAAAGATACCATGGACAGAAAAGGTTACTAATGAGAAGACGTGTTAAAACGAATGTCCAAATGAAGAGAGTTAGTCTTTACCATTCAAAAACGTAAACTGGAATATTACGGGCATGTATGCAGAAATATAAAGTACGAGCCTTTACAACTGGTTCTAAAAGGGAAAATAGACGGTAAAAGAAGCGCAGGACGAAGAAAAACATCATGGAAAGATAACCTATTACGTTGGAGTGGAGACACAGAAACAGAACTGACGGAAACGGTCATTAATAAGAACAAACTAGCCATATTGATCGCCAAACTTCGTTCGGAGACGGCGTAGATAAGAAGAAAGAAGAAGAAGATATACATACATATATGTTTTTTTTATGAATTACCTATATAATATACACACTCACTCGATTAACTCATTAACAGTCTGAAAATCATCCTGATTTGATCAATCCGGTCGGATTGAAAATGACGCCGGATTGCAATCCCTACTTCCGGTTTCCAATGCACAATATTACCCCCTAGAAATTTAATGGGTTTTGTGGCCGTATCAATAGGATAATTTTTATTCCTATTGAAATTTATAAATTCAGAACGGAAAATAAGTTTAAGATCTACGTATTTTTCAATCTATTTTTAAGATTCTGTACGCGTATAATAACGTACGGAGAATCCGAATAAGGTGGTTCGGAAACGACGAAAATATCAAATTAAAATATACAATATAACTCACGAATGGTTTGACTTATTAATTACGAAATTGGATCATAAATTATAATTAAACTTCTATCTGTGACAATATATAACTATATACTATATAAGATAATGAATTCCATGAGACCACGTTTTAGAGTATATAATATGGAATTTAAGATGACCTCAAAAATCACTCTGAAAATATTCATAACTCATCATTGGATCTTTAAGAGTGAAATTCCAGGTATAAAACAAAACGCGAAAGCTTTTTCATGTAATCAGAAAAATTGCAGTTAAAATTTGGGAAAAAAATTGCAGTAAAAAAAGAAAAAAAAAGACGAGGAAATTCACGTAAGCAACAGCCAGACTAAAGAAGTTGAGCATTTCAAACATACGGATAAAAAGCCGCTTTTTAGAAAAACTATAGCCCCGAGAGCTTACAACTTTATATTCAGGCCATCGGGACTTTTGAAAAAAATATATATATTTTTTTCGGGCATGTGTTATATTATTGATGGGAAAATCATAGTTTACCTGGAACGAAACCGTATTTCGTTTCCTTAACGAAATTTTCGAATTTGACAATAAGTTTAAAAAAATCGTGAAAAATAGCGTGTTCTCCGCGACGCGAGTGTTATAGTTTCCGAATAAGGTTAAAATTTCTCTAGTTTGGAACATCCGGGTTTCCAACTTTAAAATTAGGCCTTCCTCGCTAAAAGCTAGAAATTTTTGAAAAAAACATACTTTTTCCCCGGCATGTAATATATCGATGGAAAGATCGCGCTATTTGTCGGCTAAAGAAAACTGTATTTCATTTGCTTAACGGAACTTACGAAATTGCCGAAAAAACACACATATCCATCTTTGCGGCACGAAAAATAAAATTTCTTTGTCTAGATTTCGAATTTGTAAATGAAAATTATAGTTTTATCTTAAAGTTAATCCTCGGCGCATGAAACATCCCGCTAGAACTGAACTTATTTATATTATATATTTCGTCGAGCTTGTTACTTTTCGCCATTACCGCTCGTTACAGCATCAAAGTTATTCTTTCTTTCACGTCGGCTCTTAATCTAGTCTCTTTCAGCATTATGCATCTTCACGAGTCTTCCTCCTACCAGTCGATCGTAATATTTTAAATTACCGAAAAGTGAAAAAGTCTAGTAAAAATAATCCCGCGTGAATTGTATTGCACCTCTCAATCTCCAGCAATAATTAAAAAGTCATTAATAATATCAGGAAAACACAAAACGAAACCTTTCTCTCATTTTACCCCGCGTAAAGGGAGATTTACTTATATTTAATTGTCACAAAACGTTGAAATTATCCTAATCATACGCTGCGTCAATAAAATAACAAATAAATGTGCGTCTTCCATCATAATCATGTACGAGGATTTTCTCACGACCCAGCCGAGATTTTTAATAATTTTTTCAATCGATGCGCGGTTGATTTTGTTGAAATACATACCAATTATTAATATCTCGAGGTTAAGGCTATTTTTTACCGGCAACCACCATTAATATATTCAATTCCAAGTCTTAAACAAGAAAATACGTTGAATGTTACGGATGACGAGTCGTTTCACTTGACTGACTAATTGTTACATCCTTATAGAAACGCAAAATATGGTCCTTTCAAATAACAAAAAAACATCGTAATGGTTTTCGTATACTACATATATTAATTAAAACGTAATTCTTAGGCTACCCCCCATTCGAAAAAATGTCCCAAAAAAATATCCCAATTTTATGTAACGTTTGTTATATTTTATAGGATTTTTGTATTGTTATTTAAAAAATGTCACAATTTTATGTAACGAAATATGTAACGAAAAATGTAATGAAACAATATCTTAATTTTATGTAATGAAAGTTAAATGTTAGGATAGGATTTTTGTGATTATGTTTTGTTTTTCTTTTTTTGTTGATGCCAGTAAGAATTACAGAAGAGAAAGAGACATAAATAAAAGCAAGCGGGGTCAAGGGCCACAGCCCCTTGCGAGGCCAAAATGGCCGAGTTTATATATATATATGTATATCCAGAGTCGGATCCAGAAGGACATTTAGGGGGGGGGGGAATTACATAATTAGTCAAATTTTCTGCGGTAGGCAGTAGATTTGAAAAAAACCCCTTGTTTCATAAAGAAAATCAAATAACGACCACCTTTATAGAAATTCATAAAAATGTTTTAAAAATACATGATTATTACAATTTTTAATTTAACTTTTGTCTTATATTTAGGGGTGAAAAATAAAACGAAATTATAAAATTCTAGAACTAAAGTAGTATTTAAGAAATAGTAAGAAAGATAGTATTTCTTATTAGACACTTTACTTCTTATTTATTCGTGTTAGTAATTCGATCCGAATTCTCTTTGTTCGTAAGTTTAAATATATGTATATCATTTCTCATTGAACTATTATTTTTAATTAAAATTATAAAATAAAAATTAAAAGTAAATAAAAATAACACAAAAGATTGACGAATAAAAAAGGACCATTTAAAAGGAAAAAGCGGTATTAAATATTAATTATTAAAATCCGTAGGAGTAAAATTCATTATAGCATAAATTAAGTTTCTCTGTTACGACAAATTTTTTCATAGAGACTTTGGTTCGACAGTGGATGCCCCCTATTTCCTCCCCGTGGATCCGTCACTGGTATATCATATGAATATGGCGCGAGGGGGGGAGTATGTAACACAAGTTGAACCGCGGGGTATTACGGAATTTCTAAAATTCTTAAATGAGAGAATATTACTGTTGATAGACGCCAAGTAGAGATGTAACATTTATTAAATCTGTCGCCCAAGAAATAAATTCGACAAAATTCGTTTTTCGTCGCCGAGTTTTATCAGTCGGAGGCACGCGTTATCAGAGCGCTGCAAAATTATCCCGGGCCCGCTAACGTGTGTGATTTGCGCTCAATAAACTCGAGCGAGGCAACGAAATTTTCTTTACAGTGACCTTGAAGAATTCATTGAACTCGGACGCTTCCCGTATTTCTTCCATACACGTTTCCACATGTGGTCTATTGCCGTGACTATTCGTAGCTTCTAACCGGATTTATCGTGATTCAAATCGTTCCCACCGTTTCAAACAAGGCTGCAATTTTTCCCGGTCAGACCTTCCATTTCTACATCATCACTAAACTGCACCTGTGTGCGGCGATCACCTTTTTCTACCGCTTGTTGCGATAATTTGAGCTTAACCTTTCCATCGTGCGGAAGGACGTTTCGCTGCGATAGCAGTAATCTTAAAGTACGAGTCACTCGCGCGAATATCGGAAAAAACCTGACTGGAATTTAACAAATACGCGCTTCGCCGTAATTTACTCGGTGAGTTAGCGAAAGAGAAAGCTTCCACTTCCGGCTGATCGCAAAAATCGCTAAGGAAGCCGCTATTCGATTATAAATCATAACGACGATGATCAAAATTCCAATTATGCGGCATGAAATTTAAAAAAGTAAAAGCGAAGACAAACTTTGCCTTTGTCGGACGACGAAAAGCTTCATCAAATATAAATAAGTATGCGGCAGATTGTAGGGGTGGACTAGGACGTCGAACGCGAATAGGTTCGCGTGGATTATTTGCGCGCGCCCTGTCATCTCTTGATTCACCCCGTATGACTCATGACACTTTTCGAACGAGCAACATTATTTTTGACCCCTTATTTCGAGAAGACTCTACAACGCCCTCCGGTAATACGTCGACGCGAGTACAGTCAAAGAAACGAGACGCCGGCTCGGATTTATCGATAGCAACGGCGAGGGACTATTATATGGCCTTTGTTCGGCCGCATCTGACGAATTGAAGACAACAGGTGCTGACCAGCACGCGAATCAATGTAAACAAGGTTAGTCGGCTGACGGTAGCAACGGTATTAATTAATCGAATTGACAGCCAGCTCGCCGGCGCGGAATTAAAAAGACAAACGAGGGGCGTTGTTGAATGGCTTTTGAATTTGGCTAGCTCGAGACCAGCCTTATCGTCTGATTTAGGCTTTTTTAAACGCATCAGTGCAACGTAATCGACGCGTGACTTTGAATCTGAAGATTCGATTTTTCTTTTTTTTTATGCGTCATGCGACGACGACCGCAAAATGGCGCTTCTCCCAGGACGCAGCCGTTCGCAAATCTTTTCATATCTTCAAAATGAATTAACGTCAGAAGAAAAAATTAATTCTTTATTGCGTCTAATATATCCCGCTCATCGTGTGACAGGTGTGAAGATTATCGATAAAATCAGCGAGACCGAAAACTCATATACATTTATATCGGTTAATTCGCAATTTTAACAGTGCCTCATGAACATTTTCGATGACCGTTCCGCCGATTGTATACTTCGGACGTAATAATTTCCCGAGTTACCCGGATAATATTGCTATAGAGAATTACTGACAACTGGCGATACATAGATAACACATATATAGCATACATACATAAATATGTTGTTAAAGTTTTCAATATTAATTGAATTATTCACATATTTACCGGATAGGGTTTAGTTATTTTCATTGCAAGTAACACAGCTTTTTCCATTATTATTATTACACGCTATTTATCTTTATATGGTTTTTTAATATTTCCGATTCTTTGATCTCTATAATTTTTGTTGTTTTGTTAGATTTTCAATGGTTAAAGAGTTTTTACGAGTAATTTCGAAATATGTTCTTAAAGACATTTTTTTTCCCGTTATCATTACTGTTACGAGTTTATTTTATCCTTATAAAAATTCTACGGAGAATCTCTATCGTTACATCATTTGATCGATTACCAGCCCCTTAAGAATGTCGTGACCATGATTATGTCAACAAAGGTGGTCTTACGAATTTCCTTTACTGTGCACGATCCATGGCTCGGTGACTACATCTTTGTAAACTTAAAACTGTTATTTATTCCATTAAACCATCGTCGTCTTCCTGCGGAACTTTCCACTTTTACTTGTATTAACCGACGTTCCGTCCCATTTTTTTTTTTTTTTTGCGCATAAGATGTCCAAAATATTTCAGTTTTCTAGTGAACACCACATTTGACTCCTGAGGACCGATTTCATGTAATACAAATGCGTTAGATCTTTTTGCCGTTCACGTTATCGATCCTTCTCTAGCACACCACATCTGAAAGTTATGTCTTTTTTAAGGTCCATGTCTCGACCGTGTATAATAAAATTGAAAAAATTAGAATACGGATACTCGCTCCAATACAGATTAAATATTGGTATGGTTAGTCAAACCAAATACTTAGGTATATTAATAGACAATAACTTAAAATTTTATAATCATTTCCACTATATCCTTAAAAATATAAATGCATTTTTAATTGTATTTAACAAATTATATAATAATAATAATAATAATAATAATAATAATAATAATAATAATAATAATAATAATAATAATAATAATAATAATAATAATAATAATAATAATAATAATAATAATAATAATAATAATAATAATAATAATAATAATAATAATAATAATAATAATAATAACCGGTTAAATTGCAAGTTATATATAAAAGCGTAATATTGCCTAACATACTTTATGGTAGTGCAATATATATGTAGGCATTTTAAGAATTAAGAGATTTCAAAATATATTAAAAAGTTTTACTATTGCAATAAAAATGATTAAAGCTTATAGAAGTACCAGCTACATGGCAAGCGCTGCCATTGCAGGTATTAAACCCCATTAACTTACCGAAATACAGAAACATATCAACACATATTTTTAATAAGAAATAATATTAAAAATCATGAATTCCATAACGTACAGTATCAACCAACCTTACTTCATACACGAACAAAAATCGTTAACGCTTAAACAGTTTAAAAACTTGTAATATTAGATAAGTATTATAATAATAAATTTCAGATGGGACGAATATAATGGTGTATAGCTAAAAATTATTTCCCAAACCATAGATGACAGACTACATAATAATAATGTAGTATTTACGCCGAATTTTATTTAATCTACAATTTATTACTGGACACGGCCTATTTAAAGATTATTTAAATAAACATTAAAAATTGCACACTCAAATAACTGTGTAATTCTTTCCGGATAATATTGAGCATATCCTTTCCGGCTGTTAGTAATACCGATTTTAGCAATATTAGTCAATAAGTATAACTAAGCTATTTAAAATATTCAGTAGAGTTCTACGATAGCCGAAATAAATCACCGTAAAATACATGTACACCTGTATTAATATTAAATTTAAGGTATACTAATTATTATTAACACTGCAAAACAGTCTGTCAGCGTTCCATAAACTTAAATGGACCGGCTCAGGACAGACCTGTTTTTTATTGGTATAAATTTTTGTAAATATATTTACCCCATTGTATTACGAATTGGGAAACAAAAAAAAAAAAGCTCGTAATCTCTCTAGTTCATTCATTTCATTAATATCTGCGGCGATTAATAATGTTACATCATCTGTGTATATTTGAGTATTTATAATCTCCTATTGATAGTGACCGGCGGTCCACTGATCCAACACCATTCTTATGATTAATTCCGAGTATAGGTTGAATAAAACTGGTGACAAAATCCTTGTATGAAATTCTTTTCTCGTATGAAATTCTTTACTTTGTACATCTCTATCTATTCTAACGACGTCACTGTTGTTATTTTTGTATTATATTAACCATATGTATGGCTGCTCCCATTTCTGTAAGTACTGACCGTAATTTGCTCCATATTAGATTGTCGCAAGTTTTATTAAAATCAACAAAACTTAGAACTGATGATATCTCACGTTCTCGAGCCTTTTCTATGATTAGTCTTAGGTTCATTATTTGTTCACGAGTGTCCCTTCATGAACCCCCCCCCCCTTGTTCGTCCGCAACTCGGTTATGCATTAACCCATAAATTCGGTTGTTCAGTATGCGCAGCATTATTATGTGGAATGAGTAAAATTATTCTGTAATTCTCGCACTTTGTCCTTTTCCTTTTTTTTTTTTTTTTAAAAAAAAGAGGGACATATATGAATGTGCCCCATTCCTTTCGTCATCTTCTAATGCTCCAGATAGAATTACATAATGCATAAATTTTATTTATTCTTGATGTTGCCGTCCACTTTATGTGACTTCCGTCGGAATTTCATCTACACCGACTGCTTTATTACTCCTTAGATACGTTATAACTTCTTCTATTTCAGCTTTTAAAATTTCTGGTTCTTCAACTGTGAAGGACTGGTTGAATATCTGTGTATAATTGTATAAATCTCGGAAATATTCTCTCCATACCATTTGCAATCTCGTTACGATTAGTAATCGGTTGTTCTTGTTTGTTCTCGATTGGCCGTGAGTCTGTTTTGAAGTCCCTACACTTAGAAATCTTACTTATTCTTTAGATTCATTTTTTTCCTCGTGATTTTGAATTTCCTGTCATACGGAATTAATGAATTTATTTTTATTCTTCTTGCAGCAATTTTTAATTTTCTTATTGATTAACCGCAGTTGTTCTTCCGCTCTCGGGCGTTTAACTATATCTCTACGTTCGTTTATAAGTTCCATTGTTTCTTCCGATAGCCACGGAGAGCTTCCTTCTTTGTATTCACGTTTAAACCTCTACCGATTTTTGATCTGCTTGTATTACCCAAATTTTAATCAATTTCCACTGTTCCCCCTCGGGGAATCTTTCAGGGGAGCATCTGTGTAATCGACGATAGTTTCCCGGAATTCTTCTAAGAATCCTTCTTTATTCGAAATCAACAATCTTGGTCGTAAACACGTGCAACGATTTTATTCTGCCCTATAGTTACATCACTAATAATTTGCGATCACTTCCACATACTGCTCCAAGACATACTACCGCTGTAGTTTTACAAGATGTCTTCCAACGTTTACTAATCAAGATATAGTGTCCATCTGATTCCCGTATATATTGATCACCTGGTTCCTTTCATGTGCTCAACCTGCGTGCACGATGTTTGAACGTGGTATTGGTTATTTCGTAGTTGGTTATCGATCGCGAAATGAAGCAAGCGTTCTCCTCGTTCATTACGCTGACGCAAACCATACTCGCCAATTATTCCGCGTATGTGTTCTTGGTCCATCAAGCTGCCAATTTTGGCATTGAAGTCCCCACTATGATTAGAATTTCTCGATTCGATATTTCGTCAATCTGTTCTTGCATATCTATGTAAAAAATTTCAATTTCTTCTTCCGAAGCACTGGCCCCGTAAGTGTACAACCCGCTGTTATATATTTAATCTACCAGAATTCGGTCATTCTTGGCATTGTGACACTAAATGGTTTACTTTTTTAAATTAATATCATAATTGCAACTCAACTGACACTATCGTTTTCACTACTTGAGCAATATAATAATGCATACTATATCATCATCCGTTTAAAAATATCCATTATATGCTAATAGTGAGTTTCTGTCATACCACATATTTGAATGTAATTCCATTTCAGAAATTATTAATTTTCCAAATTAAAGTAACCGTTTGATATTCCACCGGGCAAAACCGTATATTTGTCATTTAAAAATCTACCAGTAGCATATTTTCCATATCGTACATGGGTAGAGTCATATGGTCAGTCTCATATTTCACGTCTTGATCCCGGACATCAAGACACCGAGTGCCAGTCGGAGCATAAACGATCAAATCCTAATTGTTCTATCATGGTTTTCGAGAGAAAGAAAACTCCAATAGTTTTCTGTTTCCTGCTGCTGTCGGGGTTTACTCCCTTAGCCGAAAAGACCCGGTTTGAAGCCGCCGCATACTCGCCTACTTGTTCCGAATTGATATTTATCAATCCGACAGGTAAACCAGTTGCTAATAGTCTGCTGTTGTTACTGCAGTGAAAATTTTAACGGTATTTGTTAGTAGGAACACCTTCGGCAGGTGGACCTCTGTCTGTTTTTCTATCAGCGTGTGTTGTAAGTTCCGATTTAGCTTCCCTAATCAGCGCTAAGCCCGCCGAAATAGGAAATTACCATCCTACATGAATATGTGACGGTTAAATGATTAGAGAAGGTAACTCTAGTTTCAAACAACATGTAGAATATCGGTATTAATGCAATCATTATTTTTAATGAATTCTGATTAAATTATTTTTTAGTTCGCTTATAGATTTTTTACATGTTGTTGACGTATTTTTGCGATTTTTTTTACGGTCAGGAGTCCGAGTCCCGAACGATAAGAAATTCTCTGAAAGAGCGTTTTAATTACAACATTTGACCGGCACTATTAAAAAATTACCGGACTTTTTTGGTTTTAATGCGGTTATTCAAATTCCGTTATATTTATCATAAAAAACGAAAAAACGTTGAAAGGTTGTAATTTTACAACTGCTTCGTAGATAATTTCGCCAAAGTGCGTCTTTTAGTGTTTTATTCTTCCCCGTTTCGGAAGCCGAAAAATAAAATCGTCGACACTGATGGATGACGTTAACGATAGCATTTAATTAACGTGAAATGTTTTACTGGAAAAAGTAAGATTTCTACCTAAAGATGAAAATTTCAGATCTCGCCGCGTCAAGCGATAATTACAAATTTAATAGCCCTTCTGAGAAATTAATAAGTAAAAATAGATACAAAGTTGAATTAATCGGCAAAAACAGAGTCAATTTTTGATTAGGGTTGGTTTTCAGTTCGTGTTTTTTTCCCGTTTATAATTAAAATTACGTATAATTATTTAAATCAGACGACCGTTTATTATATGTTTCGATTGGCCAACTTATTTTCCATATTTTCTCTTTCCGTCACTTGGTTTTGTGGTTTTTCAGTTCATTTATGGTCGAAATTTTAGTTTGGTCATTTTTTTTTTCTGTTTTTAGTCTTTGTGCTTGATAACTTTAACGTTTATTTTCGCGTGACCATTAAAGAGTCATAGCATCAGTGTGACCTTATCCAACAGCTTATCCATCTCCAAATCACACTCACTTTAATTTGCGGTGCGATAAATTTTTAACTTAAAAACTAACACTAGTCTCTCAGAGTGTGAATCCTTTCGTCAAATCGATAGTTTCAAATGGCCTATGCTTCAGTGATCACTTCTAAGGTTTTCTTAAAGAGGTCCTAGCAGCTCAAATATCCAGATCAGCACATTAAAATTCACATTAATACTTTCCGCGGAGCAAACTGTACATGCGCGCGGTCGAAATTCCAAACGAGCCTTATATAGCCCTACAAAATTTAACCTAGCTATTCAACCCTACGTATAATTAACTCTAAAAAGTCATACCAAGAAAGGCCTGGGGTAAATTCCTCGGTTAACCCGTGCAACTTCGATTCTTGCCATATACAGTTGAAATCTTTTGATCGTTTAAATGGTATTTCTGCTCTCCTTGCTTCATTAAATAGTAAAACAATTTTGGATTTTTCTGAAGTAGCTAACTCGTTTTCATAATATTCAGGTTCTCTATCCTCCTCGCGCTATTTAATTACTCTTTTTGTGTCGAAAAAAAGTTTATGGATTGACATCTGATACATAAGGCGTTTTACGTCTTTTCAGTCTCATTGTTAAATCGCCAATATTTGATTTTTATGCATCCAATATTTGAAACGGTTCAGATCTAGGGAAACAAATATTATCATTACACTACAACGGACAGCATCAGTATGTCGTCTTTTACGATTTAGGGATAGTAGGCGTTTAATGAAAAGAGTAAGTCTAATATGTTTATCCACCGAAGAAAATAGCGAATTGAGAATAAAGAAAGTTATATATACCTATTTGTTTCGTGATGATACATTTATTCACGATATTTAAAGAGTAATTTTGAATATCACGCCGACTAAAATGTACACCACTCTGGAAGCGTTGCAGAGTTATAAAAATAATTTTAATAGTACATATTTCTCGCTTACAAAATTTTTAATTTCGTGTAACTCGCGTGGGAATAGTTCGTGCAGTGCAATGTTATTATTGTTCTTTAATACATTAATTGATCGGCAAGTTAGAAAGTAGATTTAAGCTCAATTGTATTTTTTATGCTAAAACTAAAAAATTAATTTCCGTAACAATTAAGTAATGTCTAATTTAAAGTTTTAAAAATAATAAAATCTTTACATGCAACGGCAGTCAGTAAAAATAGTTAGACATGCAAAGCTGATGGTTTGCGCGATACCTTCAAAAAATGAAAAACAACAACAAAATAACGATATTTTAAAAGCCATGGCGGTGGGTCAGCGGTTAGACGGAGAAGGGGCGGCTTCCTCAGCTCCGAATATTCGCGGTTCCGGCGGGATTGATGGGCGAGGAGGTTGTCACGGCCGTCAGGCAAGATAATCAGCTGGCGGCTGGAGTGGTCCTGAAATCTGGGCATAAGTCCGAGCCGAAGGGCCGACCGGTCGTCAACTGGACGATCTGCATCGACGCAGGGACGCGGGTTAGTCTAGCGGCGGCTAAACGGGTGATCGTCGGCTGGCACAAGTGCAAAGTGGCAGACTCTTCAGAAGTCCCACAAAGCTACAAGTGCCTGCGGTTCGGACACACTACGAGGGCGTGTGAACGTGCGGCGGTAGTATGCCAGCATTGTGGTAAGGACGGCCATATTTCGGCCGACTGCAAAAGGAAGGCCGATGCAGCCGTCTGCGCACTCTGTCGTGCCACCGGTAGCCCGCACACGCACAAGCTAAACGGACCTCGATGCCTTTCGTAGCGTCGAGCCAAGCTGGCCTTGGTCAGAAAAACCGCGTACATCGCGGGGAGTGGTGCACCCCGTGATGGCAAGTAATTGTCCGTCATTGTATATCGGTCAAGTCAATGCCGGGAGATGCTCTGTCGTCTCTCATGAACTGCGGACAGTGATCGTTGATCGAGGGATTGACGTGCTTCTCTTGCAGGAGCCGTACGCCCTCCGGTAGACTTCCGTTTCTTGGTGGCGGAACAGTACTGACTGCTCAGACAGGCGATATTTGGTCTGCGGTTGTTATCACCAACCCAGAGATCGATGTTGTGAAAACCATTTACGTTGCTGTGTCCGTGTACTGACAGCACAGCCAAGGGATTGAGACATTCTTGAGCGGTCTCGAGCGGATCCTCCGGGGTCTACCGGGCCGTAAAATTTTGATCGGGGGCGACTATGGCATGATGTTGGCACCTGTCGAAGAGGTCGGATGCTTGAGGACTTCCTTGGTACCTGATCGCTCCATGTTGTGAATCTTCCTGGTGAATTGGCCACTTATCAGGCGGGTAACAACTTGGATGTGACCATGTGTGCTGGGAACCTCTTGCCCTCTGTCTTCGACTGGTCCATGTCATACGATGTCCAGTCGGATCACGCTCTGGTAAAGTATGGCCTTCGCGGTGCCCCCTCCGGTTACTACACGGAGAGGCGGCCGGACCGATACCAAATTGCAACGGCGGACTGGGGACGTTTCTAGGCGCGGTTCCGGGAACGTACGGCTGAACGCGCAAACAGCGGCGGTGGTGGTGACGCCGACGAGAAGGCTGAGTAGATAACGGCGGTGATCCATTCTTCGGCAGTCAGGACCATCCCCCGACGCCGAAAATGGGTGCGCCATTACTTTAACTGGTGTAATAACGATATCCCTAACTTGCGCACTGAGATTAATAGGGGTAGACGACGGTACTAACGGTGCACTAGAACACCGGATAAAGAACATAGACTCTGCGAATAGCGTCAGTTAAAATCACGGTTAACCGGTGCGATTCGCGCCCTCAAAGAAGAGTCATGGAGAAAGTTCGTGGCGGAGACCAGTACCCAACATCCGTGAGGGTTGTGGTATAAGCTGGTCTCTAAGCAGGTAGGCCAGATGGCTGTAATTCCGCAACTTTTCCGCGAACGGGCGCACAGACCTAACGTCGAAGGCGACGACGTCAAGGCGAACAGGTGGGCAGTGTTGGATGCGCTGGTACAGTCGCACCATCCAGGCAGCGGCGAGGGACACGGACACCGATTACGAGTTGACACCGTGGCCACCCTGGCGGCAAGTGCAGATGAGATCCACTAGTACGAAGTTGGGACGGAATCGATGACCATGCGGATTGGGAAGGCACCCGGATGTGACGACATCACGGTAGAGCTTCTCAGGAAGTGTTGGGATGCAAATCCGGTCTGCTTCGTCACAGTCTTCAACACCTATCTCGGTCAGGGCAATTTCCCCGTCATATGGAAAGTGGCCGAAGTGCGTCCGATTCTTAAGTCGGCAGACAAAGACCCAACGTGCCCTAAGTCGTTTCGCCCCATCAGCCTCCTACCGGTGATGGGCAAATGGCTGGAGGACCTTATGTTGCGGCATCTGTCAGCCGTCTTGGATAATAAGACCTGGTTGAATGACCGGCAGTTTGGTTATCGGCCGGGGAGAAGCACAGAAGATGCTGTTAACTCCCTCCTGGAGTGTGTCGATGGGGCGGCGACAAAATACGTTATCGGACTGTTTTTCGACATCACGGGCGCGTTTGACATGGCCAGTTGGGGCCAGATGGTGCATGAGGTACGCAGGACCGGTGTAGAAGGTAACTTGTTGGCTTTGTTTGCAAGTTACTTTTCCCACCGTCGAGCTATGATCTCTGGTGGAGGCGGTCGGTCTGTGGGAAAGTGGTTAGACAGGGGCTGCCCGCAGGGGTCACGCATCGGACCTGTGATGTGGCTGCTCCTCTACAACCGTCTTCTCCGACAGCACTGGCCGGAAGGTGTCCAACTTGTGGCATATGCGGACGATTTGGCTATTTTGGTGAAGGCGGACTCAAGACGAGTCCTCCAGTCAACTGCAGACGAATGTTGTGCATTGGCCGATCGGTGAGCGGACAAGAGCGGACTGTCATTTAGTGCCGAAAAGTCTGTCGCGGTATTCATCCGAGGGAAACTTGACTGGCAGCCGGCCTTTCGGGTTGGCGGCCGTCAGTTTTTTCTATGGGGTTCTGTCAAATATCTCCGTGTCACGCTTCTGGCAGGCGCCAAGACGAAAGGCCACGTGGATATGGTGAGTCAGAGGTGTAGGACCAGCTACCACGTCGTCGCCAATTTGGCGCGGGTTGGTTGGGGTCTTACATTTTGTACAGCTCGGCTTGTGTACACGGGCACGCTGGAGGCGATGGCGGGATACTGAGCCAGTATCTTTGCACACCGGACGGCGAGGACTAGGCTTCGCCGCCGGATAAGAATGGCGCAAAGACCCGCACTGTTGTCTATGTGCAAGCGTACAGAACAACGTCCACAGCGGCACTGTGCGTGATGCTCCCCCTAGATCTTCTAGTCTGGGAAAGGGCAGCACTCTACTGGCTCCGGAAGGGCCAGCCGGCTATCACGGGTCAGACAAAACTCCTCCCGGAGATGTTGGCCTCGAAGGCCGCCCGTAGAAAGGCGATTCGAGGGGCGATACTTCTGGAATGCCAGAGGGAGTAGGAGGCCGACACTGTTGGCCGCTGCACGTACCAATACATTCCAGATGTCCGGGACAGGATGGAAAGGAAGTGACTGGTGCCGACCAAGCTCTTTACTTGGGTGGTCACCGGTCACGGCCCCTTCGGCAACTATCTGATCAGGTTCAGTCTCGACGAGAACCCACCGCCATGCACATGCGATGTCCTATTAACTGCGGAGCATGTAGTACACGTTCACTTGTCCGAGGCGACGTTGACTGCTGCCCCGTGTAAGACCAATGCGGCAATGGCTGAGAACTTGCTAGGTAGGCCGTTATCGAGTAGAGAGACTGGTTCGGCAGCGAGGCGGTGTAACGGCTCTTCCTTGGCGCTCTCGCCGGTGCTCTCTCTAGTGCCGGAACATATCCTACGACCAGCCTTTTAGACGACTAGTTTTGGGACGCCGATGGTCGTAGGAAGCCGTATGGCTCCGGAGCGGGTACATATCGGGTGGTGGCGGGCGAAATTACAACAAAGCTAGCCATTTTAAAAGCCAGTAAGTAACCGTTTGCAATGAAAAATTCAGTACCGAGGGGAAAGGGCACGGAAAGAATAAAACAAAACGGACTGCGAGAAATCGAAAAGGTACATAATCGATTAATAATCGAACAAAAGTTCCTTCGTGAAATTGAAAAATATCGAAAAAAAGTAAGCGTGCCGAGCAAGCAAATAGGAACGAAGGAAAAATGGACAAATCCCATTAATTCGAAAATGATGTGAAAAATGTCATAAACAAAACGTGTAACTGGAAAGCGACCTTCGACTAAAGAAATTTTCGATTTTTCATTACGTGTTCGTGCGGACATATTTATTAACTTCTTGAAATATTCCGTTATATAATATAGCGTAGATTTTTTTTCCAGAGAGTTGTATTTTTCTTACGGGGGATGGATGATATTCAAATAAACGGCTATTAATAATTCGTGAAGACAGAAAATTTTATGATCGATGTGAGGAGATAAAATTTGGAACAAAAGCATATATATACTATATATATATATATATACACTATATATATATATATGAAACGGTAAAACATTGGTGGCATTTAAAGCGAAAGAAACTTCGGAAAGGAGCGTATAAAAAAGAAAGAAGACACTTACATATAAATGTGTAGGAGCTCGGAACGCATCATGGAATCATATACGGGGACGATTGAGAAAAATGCACAATTGAAAGTTATAAAAGCATCGAGTAATATTTAAACACGAATGTTATACTCTATTGGAGGAGTGTTGCATTGGACGCACGTTGATATTCAAGATTAGAAATGTCGATTGCAGAAAATTGAATAATCGGTGTAAGAAAAGTCAAGGATGAATGAATTGGTAGTTGGACAACGAATTAAGTATAAGAAAAAGAATGAGGATTCAAAAAAATAACAGTCCGCTCGAAAACAGCTTTAAAAAAGTTGGCGTCATTTAATACTTAATGAAAATAAAACATCGTGCGGTATCAACATCTGTTCGAGAAAAAGAATTGTTCCTGTGTTGAATGGCCACAGAATCAGTCGATGGAAAAACGAATAATTATACAGAATAATGTATAATTAAAGATGCGAAAAATGGTAGTGGAATTCGTTGGTAAAAGGAATTAGTAACAAGGGTAATGAAAAATAAGTTGATTAAGAGACAACCGTGTTTTCAAGCATTTGCAATCAGAAACGGCGAGGGGGAAGAAAATTTTCGAAAATTACAAATAAACGGGGAACGGATAATTAAGAGGTCGGAGAAATGAAAATAAATAGGGATCAAAAGAGTGGCGCACATACGAGTAGAGGGAAAAAGGAAACCGAAAGGGAGGACAAATGATCGAAATGCAGATGAATATGGAAGAGACATCAGCGGAATGAAAGATATTCGAAGAACCAAAGTTAGGAACATTTGGACAAACAGATACAGATAAGGGGTGGGGATAACATGTAAACACCGGACTAAATTTCGGCTTGGAGTTTTTGAAATCGGCGCGCAAGAAATTTAAGTGATCTTTTAAGAAAGGAAGCGGGAAGAAAGTGAAACATCGCATAGTCCAGGCTGAGTAAGATATGAAAAGAGATGGTTCTGTAACAAAAAATACCACAAAAGTGAAGGTGGTTAACACACTGATTTTCTCAATCAGAAACTTGGACATTGAAAAAGGTAACCAGGAGACGAATAGACAGTTTCCAGATGTGGTGTTGGCGAAGACTTCTTAAAATAATACCCTCGACAGCAAAAAGAACTAATACATCTGTGTTGTTAGTGAGGCCAATCTTTAAAAAAGGAGAACACTCAGATTACAAAAACTACCGGCCCATAGCGATAATAAATGCGATCATGAAAATTTTGGAAAAATATATAAATAAGCAATTAGTAAAATATATAGAAGAAAATGAGATTATAGATAAACAACATTATAGGTTCCAGAAAAACAAATCAACCTCCAAAGCATTTGGAGATTTCGCAGAGAAAATTAGGGAAAACTTTGAAACAGGAAATAAAGTCTTAGTGACATATGTAGACCTGACAAGCATTTGACACAGTAAACCACCAGAAGCTTCTAGGAAAACTAGAGGATATTGGGATAACTGGTAAGGTAAAGGAATGGTTTAAAAACTATTTACAAAACAGGAAAACAATAGTTGGGATATTAGGGGAACAAAGTGAAGAAATAGTAGGAAATAAAGGGGTGCCTCAAGGCGGTATTTTGTCGCCGCTGCTGTTTATAATATACATAAACGGGTTGCATAAATTATTAAAGCAGAGCGAGTTATTTGCTTTTGCGGACGACTTAGCCATAATGGCAGCGCACAAAGATGCTAAGATATTAGAAACGCAAATGCAACAGGATTTGGTAACAGTAAGTAGATGGGCGCATGACAATGACTTAAGAATTAATATAACAAAGACCAAAATGATGCTGTTGACGCCAAAGAAAACAAAAGAAAGTTTTGAGCCGAAAGTTACAATGCACTCAAACGAATGTGTTCATGACATAGAAAGCAAAGAGGAATACAAAAGGATAAATTGTGAGAAAATTGAAAGAGTGCAAAGTTACAAGTATTTAGGAGTCATAATAGATGATCATTTAAGATGGGATAAACATACAGATTATGTAGCAAAAAAGGTAAGGGGAGTAATACCATCATTGTATACATTGAAGAAATATGTAAGTAATAAAACATTAAAGATGATATATTATGCCCTGGTTGAATCGCACTTAAGATATGGAGTACAAGCATGGGGAATAGCCGGGGAAACGTATATAGGCAAAGTAAACAAGTTACAAACGAAATGTATAAGATTAATATCAAAAAGAAATTATGTAAATTCAGAAGAGACTTTAAAAAAAGAAAATTTATTAAGCGTAAGAGGATTGTACTTAAGTATAAAATTCTGGGAACACTTAAAAATAGACAGTAGAGCAAAGATAGAAAAAAGAATAGAGATAACTACAGAATTAAGAAATAGACCCAGATATAAACTCCCGAGAGTCAGAACAAAATATGGAGAGCAAACGGATAAATATGTGTTGGCGCAAATGCTGAATAAAATGCCGGAAGAAATAATAAAGGAAAAAATGGAGAGGAAGCTGAAAGAGGGTGTTAGAAAGTGGTTACAAATAGAAAAAAATATAAACAAAATAATAAAATAAAAAGGGAAAATTAAATAAAGAAAACTATGTGGAAATGAAGTGGATGGATGGATAAAAATGCTGGATGATTGAGCGCTTATATACTTTAAAAACCTGTAATAAGATAAATTATAAGAACTCCGTCGACAAGCGCAAGCTTGACGGACGTAAATATAAGATTGTTAAATGTTACAATTGAAGTATACGTTTTTAAAAAAAAAAAAAAAAAAATAGAAGAAATCAGGGCTGCACATCCAGCGTTGTACTCACCCGTAAGATGGGATTTTTTGGACATCTTATGCGCAGAGAAAATGTAACGGAGCGCTGGTAGATGCAGGCGAAAGTGGAAGGCAAGAGACCAAGAGGTCGACCATCAGCAGCACCACGCCGGACCAGTACGATACAGGATGCAACTGGCCTGAGCTTACACGTGTCCTGTCATAAAGCAGAGAATCGCGAACTATGGCGGAAAATAATTAAATCGGTGTTGCCATGATCACAACATCCCTCTGGGCTACTCGACCAAATGATGATAAAGGAAGAAGAAAGTGTAAAAACATTATCAAGTTTCTATTTGTCGCTAAAAATGGCAACATGTTTGATTTTTCTTTGCTTTTTTTTGCCACGCCAATCAAAGATGACTACTTTTGGCACTGCTGACCCTATACTAAAAAGAAAAACAGAAACTTAAGAATATTATCTCTTCCCCCAGCGGATCAGAGACAACAGCGAAACATACGAAAGCTATGGCGAGACTTACAATAACTATTAATTAATGCTGTCTTATATAAATAAACGCATAAGAACAATTTATATAGATTAATACGTAACGCTAATCGATTATGCGGAATGCTACATGACGACGTATCTGCTGGTGTAAACTTTCCCTAGTCATCCGTTTGCCAAAACGTCTCTACACCATGTCCTTCTCAGTCTCCGGGGTGTGCAACCCGGAAGGCTCATCCGCCTCATGCTGGCTATATTCGGGTTATCGTTAACAGCCAACTTATTGTAAAACTTGATATATAGTTTCAGCACATGAAACACAATGTTTGACTAACAACTATCTTTCCATTGATATATCACATGATCAAAAATAAAAAATATTTTTTTAAAACTTTCGAGCTTTCGGCGCCCCAAGGTTCCGATATTAAAGTTGGAACCCCAAATGTTCCAAAGTAATGAAATACACAAGGATGTGCATTTTTTTAACCTTGTTCAAAATTTTTAGCTATAAAGGAGCCACGAGCGGATGTTACACGTCGTTTTTTGTGCTTTTTTAAAGTTTTGGTAAATTTCCAATGATTCGCTAAGAAAATGGAATACGAGTTTGCTCCCGACAAATAGCGCTCTTTCCAACAGTATATCATATGAACGGGAAAAAAAGAAATATTTTGTTCCAAAAGTTTGAGCTTTCGAAGCCCTGAGGAGGGACTAATTTTAAAATTTGAAACCTACATGTTCCAAACCAAAAAGAAATATACGTGCATGTGTATATTTTCGACCTTGTTGAAAATTTTTAACTATAAGACTCGCGTCGCAAAGCGGGAGCTACATATTAGATCTCGCGCTTTTTTGAACTTTTCGTAAAGTTCGAAAGTTTCATTAAGGAAATAAAATATGATTTTGTTCTCGACAAATAACGATATCTTTCCAACGATACAGCACACGCCTGAAAAAAACAATTTTTTATTTCCAAAATTTCGAACTTTCGGCACCCCGAGGGTCTAATTTTAAAGCTGGAACCCCCGATGTTGCATAATATTGTATTGTCATCTATAACGAGCATTTCTGCAAAAGGACACTTTTTTAATTCATCGGGAAGTAGGTGAAAAATCGTTCACAAGATTCTCCCCAGCAGACAGACAGACAGAATGACAAAGCGAGTTAAATAAAAGGCTATAAAAAGAGCAGCATAATATAGGAAATATATGTACAGGATGGTGATCGGACAAAAGCGCACAGGACAAAAGCGCACACGGATAAAAGCGCACAGGACAAAAGCACACACGGATAAAAGCGCACACGGATAAAAGCGCACACGGATGAAAGCGCACATGGATAAAAGCGCACACGGACAAAAGCGCACACGGATAAAAGCGCACAGAGATAAAAGCGCACACGGATAAAAGCGCACAGAGATAAAAGCGCACACGGACAAAAGCGCACATCGATTTGCAGAACAGGAGCTAAATTATTAATTTTTCCGTTCTCGGCAATTGCATCATTTGTGAAAAGGCAAAACTGGACAGTTGCCCAGCAAAGAATTTAAAATTCAAAAAAATTATTGGTAATCAGCGAAAACAAAGTAAAAATAATACAATTTTTTGTATGATTCACTAGTCATTTCTCTGTTTTTTTTTGTTCTTATATGTGTATTTGTTTGTTAATAATCATAGTGTCTATTGACTATGACCGCTAGGAAGTTACCGTATATAAAAAATAAAATTTGTATCAATAATGTATTCAGGGGCGTCTCAAGCATGCCAAGTTGTGGGAGTGGTGCATTACGCAAAATACCGATTCATGAATTCATATAATTTAAAAATAATTCTTTTTTTATACTGTATAGCTTATATAACAAAATGTTATATGGTGTTTTTTAATGATTTTCTTTAAACTTTTACAATGCGGGTCTTTTATTTTTTACTTCTGCAGTCAAAACTGATTTAGATCGAACTGTGAGGACTAAAAATATTTTTAAAAAAAAAATTTATTAAAAGAAATCTCACCTTTTAATGCTAAGCCTATAAGACTTTGTAATAATGCTTTACTTTTTCAAACAGTGAGGGTAACTTTTATTTTACACTGTTGTATACTAACCGTTTCTTTGTAAATTGTTACAACTGGTCTGAATTTTCTTAATAATTTTTGCTTTTAAATTAGTATCGAAAAATCCGCAACTCTTTGTTAACTTAGTAAAAGTTTTCATTATATTTGACACTTCTATATCGTCAACCGTTTGTTTGCTTATTTCTTCTTCATCGTTTTCATCACTGTTGTTTATTTGACTCTTTGATCGCGGTTTCATTGCTGATTAAAACGACTGTTGCAATATTTTTGTCAACGTTTAATTATTCCTTTGATAATAAATTTCCCGATGATCATTCTAATATTGTGAAAAACTTGAACTCAGTTTTTATTCCGCAATACTTCAAACTTTTGTATTAAGGGAATTTTACTTACTTTCATTTTAATATGATCAGAATAAAATATATAAATATAATGATTGAATGATTTAAAACTGAACAGAATTCTCTGTTAATTAAGCGGCTTCTATTGTATAATTCTTTAAATTTCTACAAGTCCTGTTGTAGTGACCTAAATTGTATGATTCTTGGCTGTTGTTAAGAACTTCGCAATTCGACCATAGTTGCAGACAAATACATAAATTAAATATATTCGCACTTCCTTGTTACTAGGTTAATATCTTGATGCAGAGGGACTAAAAACGTACACAAAAAAAAATCTAAAATTTATTTCAATGAAATACTTCGGAAATTTAAATTATGGTGAAGTTGTGAAAGAGTTTCATGTAGAGTTGAGAAAAAAGACGTCAAGAACATTATGTTTGATTTACTTGTTACTTAAAATAATCAAATTTCGTACTTTCAGCTAAAATTCATCTGCTTTTAAAATTCATTATTTTTAATTTCTAATATGGTAGAATTTAATTTTTTAAAATAAAATGAGCAGGGGTCGATACCTTCTGTGATTTTAATAATTTAAAATTATTTTTATTAAGAATTCTAAACGAAACGGTTATTTGCTTTATTATTATCTGGAAATACCATTCGTTGTTGGAGAAATTTATTATTATGTTTTGTGGTGAGTGTGGTTGACGGGGAGCCAATAACAGGCCCATAAACGTAGGAAAAAGATGTATAGAAGAAAAGAAATTAAAAGTATTGTAGCAGAAATACAATTTTGTGGGCAAAATACTTTAAGGTGGATAAAAAAACATTAATCATTTGGCAAAATCATGATGTTTTCGTTATAAAACTCTTAATTCAAATATGAGATTTAATGTACTTAATTTTGAAATATATATTTTATTGAAATTAATAAAAAATTTTTAAAATGGGCCGAATTTGAAAACAGCAATAAGCATATTATAAAATCTTTAATTAAAATATAAAATTTCCGAATTTAATGAGTCCGACTTTAAAAGTATGTATTTTATTTAAACTTGAAAAACTCTTTCTACTTTTGATCGACCCTGAAAAGGACAATATGCATTGAATTATATGAAGCAAATGTTATATTTAATAATAGAAATTAATTGCGAAGTAAATTTCGATTTTCGTTTTTATTTTTTAAAGTTTAACTTTGATTACAGTTTGACTGTTTTATGAGTATTTATTTTATGTACTACATTTTATCAAGAAAAAAGTAACATTAATGAAAACAAACGGTTTCCGCTTATCGTTGTATGTGAATGATTGGAAAATAATTTCAGCACCTGAATGATCGCTTACAAGACGGTGACAATAAAAAAAATGATGAAATAAAATGACCAGATTTGAATGCAAAAGGCAGTACATTTTATGATTTAAATGCAATTTTTGAAATACTTAAAAAACTTGTAAAATCTTCGCAAGAGTTGAGAAGCATTTGCACGTCAATATGTAAACGTTCTATATGTTCCTTCAAAAATTTAAAGTTACATCTATTATATCTATTATTAATTTGATTCAAGAATTATTTTTTTTACTGGAATTGTAAATATTTTTCGAAAAGGTTAAAAAATTGAAAGAATTTTAAATAAGTCGTCGTGAATACAAGAAGTAAAGACTTCAAAAACAGCTCTGTTTTTTTAAAATGGAATGTTATAAAATCTACATCACATGTAGTCTCCAAAGGGCTTCATCACAACTTTTTAGCGCACTACGCACTTTGTATTTGAAAAATCAGTTTCGGGATTATGAATATTTTTTACAAAAAGAACCAGAGAGTTGATCAATGTAGTAATTTGTTTATCATTATTCATTTTTTGAAATATTTTTACCGTACTTCGAATTAGTTGTATAACATCAAACTTATTACTGAGTTCTCTGTTCAATGATTCCATTAAATTTTTGATTTTAAGCATGATACTTTTAGCAAACAAACAATGAACAAATAAAATCAAAGATTAACTTTTTTTAAGCGGACTAAAGGTATAAACATGTGTTTTACTGTCAAAATCTTTATTTGTTTTAAAATACGAATTCAATTTTTTAAAACAATTCTCAGCCTTAGCATTATATTATAAAGAACTTTATCATTTGAAAATAACGTTTTCTAGTATTGGAAAGAATTTGAACTAAAGTCACTGTTGTCGGCCGAAATTTTAAACTAACGAATTTATTGTTTACACAAAAAAAAAACACAACAGATGATCGACGAAAATAAAAAAAACAAACAAATCTACTAAATTCTACTCTTTATTAATTTTTCACGCAAATTAACAGAACATAACTTTCATAAACAACAAATATATGCATATATAAATCGATAACAACGCTGTATATATTCGAACACCTAAAGGAGACACGTTTTCTCCCGCAAACAAAACACACAATGACCCACACCAATTCGCTACATAGGCGTCTCTAAAACTAAAAACTACTTGATGCCGACCGCAACAGCCATACTGTCCTTAAAAAAATACATACCAACGCTATCCTGACAATATAGCGACCTTTTAAATTTAGGCGCTGGCATACAATTATCAAATAAAACAAAAATATAGTTATTGCGGCGAAAATAATAGAAATAATAATTAAATATAATCGGACCTTGTTACGCAAAATTAAAAATAATGAATTTTAAAAGCAGATGAATTTTAGCTGAAAGTACGAAAAGTAAATCAAACATAATGTTCTTGACGTCTTTTTTCTCAACTCTACATGAAACTCTTTCACAACTTCACCATAATTTAAATTTCCGAAGTATTTCATTGAAATAAATTTTAGATTTTTTTTTGTGTACGTTTTTAGTCCCTCTGCATCAAGATATTAACCTAGTAACAAGGAAGTGCGAATATATTTAATTTATGTATTTGTCTGCAACTATGGTCGAATTGCGAAGTTCTTAACAACAGCCAAGAATCATACAATTTAGGTCACTACAACAGGACTTGTAGAAATTTAAAGAATTATACAATAGAAGCCGCTTAATTAACAGAGAATTCTGTTCAGTTTTAAATCATTCAATCATTATATTTATATATTTTATTCTGATCATATTAAAATGAAAGTAAGTAAAATTCCCTTAATACAAAAGTTTGAAGTATTGCGGAATAAAAACTGAGTTCAAGTTTTTCACAATATTAGAATGATCATCGGGAAATTTATTATCAAAGGAATAATTAAACGTTGACAAAAATATTGCAACAGTCGTTTTAATCAGCAATGAAACCGCGATCAAAGAGTCAAATAAACAACAGTGATGAAAACGATGAAGAAGAAATAAGCAAACAAACGGTTGACGATATAGAAGTGTCAAATATAATGAAAACTTTTACTAAGTTAACAAAGAGTTGCGGATTTTTCGATACTAATTTAAAAGCAAAAATTATTAAGAAAATTCAGACCAGTTGTAACAATTTACAAAGAAACGGTTAGTATACAACAGTGTAAAATAAAAGTTACCCTCACTGTTTGAAAAAGTAAAGCATTATTACAAAGTCTTATAGGCTTAGCATTAAAAGGTGAGATTTCTTTTAATAAATTTTTTTTTTAAAAATATTTTTAGTCCTCACAGTTCGATCTAAATCAGTTTTGACTGCAGAAGTAAAAAATAAAAGACCCACATTGTAAAAGTTTAAAGAAAATCATTAAAAAACACCATATAACATTTTGTTATATAAGCTATACAGTATAAAAAAAAATTATTTCTAAATTATATGAATTCATGAATCGGTATTTTGGGTAATGCACCACTCCCACAACTTGGCATGCTTGAGACGCCCCTGAATACATTATTGATACAAATTTTATTTTTTATATACGGTAACTTCCTAGCGGTCATAGTCAATAGACACTATGATTATTAACAAACAAATACACATATAAGAACAAAAAAAAACAGAGAAATGACTAGTGAATCATACAAAAAATTGTATTATTTTTACTTTGTTTTCGCTGATTACCAATAATTTTTTTGAATTTTAAATTCTTTGCTGGGCAACTGTCCAGTTTTGCCTTTTCACAAATGATGCAATTGCCGAGAACGGAAAAATTAATAATTTAGCTCCTGTTCTGCAAATCGATGTGCGCTTTTGTCCGTGTGCGCTTTTATCTCTGTGCGCTTTTATCCGTGTGCGCTTTTGTCCGTGTGCGCTTTTATCCATGTGCGCTTTTATCCATGTGCGCTTTTATCCATGTGCGCTTTCATCCGTGTGCGCTTTTATCCGTGTGCGCTTTTATCCGTGTGCGCTTTTGTCCTGTGCGCTTTTGTCCTGTGCGCTTTTGTCTTGTGCGCTTTTGTCCGTGAACCGTACAGGATGGTCTAAAAGTCATTGCATAATTTTTGAAGAGGTGTGTAATAAACAAGCGCGTCTATGAAAAACGTAGTATATCGTACAGGTTATACTGATAAGTAATAGCACGAACGTGTATGTAAACTAGGGAGTGGTATGATATGAACATCTTTTTCAGAATCGTGTTGGAATATCCGTAACTATGGCAACGATAATTTTGTGGTGTGCAATGACTTTTGGACCACCCTGTATATTGAAATACCTGTAGCTGCAAGTATAATCGTTTCTCTGTAATTTAAATTTCTAAAATATCCTAATGAAATCGGTTTCCTTTAATGGACGACCACTGCTGATTCGCCGAGCGTTTTTAGTAAATTTCGTATCCGAATGTTTGAAGAAAAAGAAAAATTAATAAATATTATTATAAAGAATTATTTATAAGGTAACCTATTTTACTTTAATTAATGCGGCGATTGGAAATTACGCCAACGTTAACTGTTCTCCGCCATGTTAAATTTATACCTTGCTTACCGTTCTACAATTCAGAGAAATGTCATTATTTTTATCACTACAATCATCCGTTTTTCGTTATTTCCTTCTTCGCCATTCGATTTTTCTGTCATTCGCTTGTTTTATAAACTGTCCATCTACTTACCGGTCGTTCGCTCGTTCGGGTTTCAAATGTAAATAATTTGTATTTTCATTTTTTTCTTTTTTCTATTTTTTAATAAAACAAAAATTTCCCTACAGGTCTGTCGCTCAGCAAGACCCACTTACGGCTAAATCAATTCGAAGTGTACACGGAAGGTGATACAAAGTTGCGGTAATTGATCCATTTGAAGGCATAACACACAAAACAGCCCGAAGCCGATTACAGTGTACACACTTCAAATCGGTGTATATAAAATAAATGCAATAAGACAAAATGTGCGGATGCATTTTAATATTCGGAACTAATGCGTACACGTATTTTTATCAATACATACATACAAGCACATAAATATAAATAAACGTATCAAAATATACACGTATTGCATGCATGCAGTCACACATTACTTGTATACATGCAGAGATGTACCGGTACGCGCGTATTGCGTCATGGCAAGATTGCGAAAAGAAAAGATGCCCTGGAAACGTAAATAATCGGGTAATTAGAGCAAAATATTGGTTCGTGTAAGGTTTGTCCGAAAAAATGGAAATTTGAAATTAACCCATCTGAAACAGAAGCTTTTCTTTTTGCTCGTAGATATCGCATCCTTTCGAGTTAATCGCGTGTATTACCGTGATCACGTTGCTTTGGTGTAACTCTAGATGATAATAGAGATAAACTTTTAAAGAACATTTGAAACATGCTGAAGTGAATGTTTATTAATCGAGGGTCTTAAGCAATACGAATAAACGTATAAAAGCATCGTTATTAATATATTGACTTACTCGAGTTTGGTGCTCGATTTCAAACGCCAATTCGAACAAACTTCAGTTACTATAAAAATTTTCTATTCTAAGCGTTCCCCGTTGGACTAAAATTGATAATACGCATAATTAATTATACAATAGTTGCCGTATTTAGAAGATATTACGACTATTTCATCGGTGTTCGTAGCGTAAAAATGAATATAGGAGATTACAGTTAACTAGAGCCAGGTTTATTTATTTACTTATTTGCAACAATGTACAAACACAACAGCCTTTCGGCCAATTTTAGTTTGCACTTATAGAGCTAAACAACGGTATATTTAATTTATTAATCTAGCTAAGACAAAACCCACATACTGACAGATCAAAACGATACGACCGAACAAACTTATAGCTATTATAATATGCCGACATGTATCCCTGCAAAACTTACAATCGCATCGACACTCAACCCTAGTCATCATCACTCCAGTTCCCCAAAAACTCTAGCAGGCAAATAGCTGTAAAAGTTGAAAAGACGAGAGTATTATATAAATATAAACATCGCGTCGGATTAAATATAATTTAGTAGAATTGTCGAGTAATAATATTCTTCATTAACATAATTGACTGTAATTCTTATTAATTTCTACTTGTCACAGCGCATAAACAATTTTTAAAAATTCCGTAATTTTTAATTGCACATTGTCGTGTAACTTATTACAAATACATTTTATTTAAATTTGACTTTAGCGGGGAGTTTTTAATGTATCTTTTTTTGCATAGTTTATTTCGCATAGTTCATTTCGCATAGTTCATTTCGCATAGTTCATTTCGCATAGTTCATTTCGCATAGCATTTATTTTCGTTAAGTACATCTGAGCGTTCTACACTATACCATTAAGGTAATGTTCGGTTAAGTCTCCTATAGCTAGCACGCAATTTTTACATATGTTAAATTCATTTTTGCTGAATATATGTTTCTCTTTCTTCTTTCTATCCTTTCTTTCCGATAATTTTACCGTAAAATAAGAACAGAAAAAAAAAAAAACAAAAAACAACCCAAACGGAATAGATTCCGAGCAAGCATGATTACGGAACACGAAAGGAGTTATCGGTAAAAATGACTTCGAAGAGAAGGAATCGATCTTAGTGCAGAATTCCGAAGGTAATTTGATAATATTACATAGGGAAAAGCAGATTTAAAGGAGAGAAAAACGAGGTTGGTTGTTAAAATCAATTTCATCTTTTTAACAATATCAGCAATAATGTACGATAGCTGATCATTAAGTACAATAGGAGAAAGAAGAAGAGACGAAGAGGGGGAAGAAGAAGAAGAAGAAAGAACGGCCGCGATAACAATAATATTAAATTGTCGGATAATTTCCGTTACATCGAAAGATGTGATTTGTAGATTAAAAAATCACACGAACGAAACGATCGAATGAAAGAGAATTAATGAAAGGAATAAAGCAGATAATTTAACATAATGACCAAAAATAACTACTGTGCGCGCTATTTTCCGCTCGTACAACACATAAATTTAAATATAGCGTGCATTAAACTTTTCAACTTGTCGAAATGTCATTATAAAGGAGGTGGAGCAGGAGGAGCAGGAGGAGCAGGAGGAACAGGAGGAGCAGGAGGAACAGGAGGAGCAGGAGCAGGAGGTTGGGTAATCCGTTTCTGGAAAATTCTATACGAAATTATAGGTCGGTGTGCGAGCGTGTGAGTGTACGACGACTCTCATTAAAGGGGCACGTGTTCGAATGGAAAAAGTGGCTGTTTGTTGAACTTACGGGCAAAGCACATCGCGACGGAGGTTAATAGCACCTTTCCAATAATATTTATTTTTCGCTCTGTCTCCGCGTTTGAATTAATTTACAAAATAATTTTCAAAGTTTCCCGGCGTTTCCTAGCAGTGTACTTTTTCACAAGTGAAATTTATCATCATCATCATCGCCATCATCATGTTCGATTGTACGTTGTATTGATCAGTACGGTTGCCATTGGAAACTGCGTTAGATATGAAGCATTTGTTGTCTCGCAAAACCCGCACGATTTCCGAATTGTGATACATTCATCTACTCTCCTATTTTCCTCGAATGGTGTTATCCTTTTTTACGGTTCGGACAATTTTCTCAAAGTAATCGAATTTTTTTATTAATTTTACAAGTGAATAATTTTTGCAAAACTTCGCATGTACGATACATCTATGATTATAGCCGCGCGTACATTAGATATTATCATCGGTGATGGTGACCGCGTACGGCCAAGTTCAGATAAATTACACCACGCCGATTTCCGAATTAACGGAAAACACAAAGACCAGAGACAACGGAAGACATCTGGACACTTAGCCATCAGTGGGGCGGATAAATTCCTTCGACTTTAAATCAAAATTCGAAAATCGGAAAAACGCTAGTTGCAAATTATTTTTCTCCGATAGAAATATGCGCATGCGTAAGAGAAGTAATTAGAATAGCAAAGTTCAGCTCGCGAATAATAACGGTTAAGTTGAACAAATCACGATCACTGGCAATTTTCGTCCTTCCAGTCTCACTGCGCCGCCTTCCACTCAGAATAGCAATCGCAGTTATTTCACTATATTTTCGTTGGAAATATTAAATCGTGATTTGCTCTTCCTGCGTGGCTAATTTTTTCCATCATAATTTTCTCTCTTCAATTTCAAAAACGGTTTTTCCCTTTGTCAAAGTAGAAAAGCCTATTGAGGAATCCTATCAAACAAACATCGATAAGGGGGGGGGGATCTATTCTAAAATAGACATGACGGAGTGAAGCGGTAAATAGGCCCGGTAAAAGTGATAAACGGAATGTGTGCGCATAGGACTAATAGGCGGTTCCGGGGGGGGGGGGGGGTATTTCGTGTAAATAAGTTCCGAAATATATACGTTATATTTCCTCAATTGCGGAAAATCGAAAGTGGCTGGAATTCGATTTTCGCATATCGCGCAATTGCCGTTATTTCGGATTTTGTTTATTTATGCAAAATATAATTTTTGTCGAAATAAATACACCGGTTGCTGCTACGGTAGCAGTGCCGTTAATTTTCACGAATGTCAACGTAGCACTGCCGAGAGATAACCAAAATTGTAGAATTTTCGGCTAAAATGCAGATAAATAGCCGCCCTCAGCTGATTTACTAACCGTGTCTCTTCTCATACGCGCTCTGTGGCTATATCATTTATGCAACACCCGGCTTTTTGCTGTATTTACCATTGCAGTGTATAAACACACACACACACACACACACACACACATACAGTTTTCGTTAGCGTTCGACTGAATTTGTTGCGTGTAACATCGAGATCGGATAAAGTATTATAGAGAACCGTTACCGTAGGTTTATTATATTAATGACGTCGTCTTGTTTTTAGCGTAATAAATGACAATAATAAACAAATCCGGACTAAATAAAATCGAACAACAAACATTATTACCAACCTGCTTCGTAAAAAAAAGCAATTAAAACAAAACAGTTTAACAATTTAATTATTAATAAGTTAAACGATAATGAATAAATATCACAAATCCGCTATATACATAAAATAAAATACAGGCCCCATCGAATAAAACATACACTGGACAAACGTGGTGATGTTCGCATAATGTTTGGCGCAATTTTTTTTTTTATAGTTTCCATAGCTGAATATGTAAGTTTATATTATGAATGTAAATTTAGAGACACTGATTCTAGAGATTTTAAAATATGTAACTGATAAGAATCTATCGAATCAGAAGCATACCCCCTATATTAATAAATTCGAAAATAATTTCACGACAATCTTACTTTGACTAATAATGACTTTATATAAAAGCATAATTAAATTGTTTAACTAATATATATATATATGTAGGATAAATTATCGTTATAATCGTTTACTGTTAGAGTTTAAAACCATATTTACCGAAACTATTAAAGATTATCTGACCAGCCCGAAACATGTCGGTTTTTCATATATTTTGCGAATAATTAACAATAATTTAACAAAATAAATTTAAAAAATTTAAAACGTAAAGAGCGTATTTATGTTTGCACAATTATTACATTCCATTTTATAATAAAAAAATCCGTTTATTTATTTTTTTTTTTTTTCATAATTTTTAACCGACGCTAATTATATAAATACTTCGAGATTTTCATGTTTGAAATTTTTCGATTTCTGCTGATTTTCTTTTTCCTTTTTGTTCCCCTTCTTTTATTGGATTTTTCAATTCATCGCGATTTCTTATTTTGTTTTATTCTTTTTTGAACGCGCCTGCCCCTTTGGGGGCTACTTCTTGTATAATGTTTTTTTTTTTTTTTAAATTCGCTTCCTTTTAATCTCTTTACCGCGTTTACTGTATAGCCCATCTGAAGAATTTTTTCAATATCTCTATGGCAATTAAAAAAAAAAAAAAAAAAATTCTCTGCTTCCGATTTTTTTCCACACTATTATGTACGTAATAGCGGAGATTAAATCTTTCTCTCTCTCTCTCTCTTTTCATACAATTTACGTTAAAAATTTATATTTCCTTTATTAAATTTTCTTAATAATCGAAAAAAATACCTCCATCCGCGCTAGCAAGATAACATTTGAATGTAAACGATATTTCTGACACATGAGAAATACTGTGAAACTCCCGATCCTTCAATGACTTCTTTGTAATTCAGATTTCTGAACTATTCCATTGAAATCTGTCGTTTCTGTAGAACATTTTTTAATACAAAATTACCTTGAAAAATGAATAAAAATTAATAACGTAACCATTTTTTTAATTCTTACGATTATACGCGGTAATTCGGTATACTATACATTTATAGTATAAAAAATTGCACCTAAATTCTTTCGGAATTCGCTTTCATTAGTCATCGTCTAATCTCACCACTAAGATTTATGTTTGTAGCGCATGTGAGAGACCAGTCAAATGCGGTGGTGCGTTGTTGTGAAACACCTTATCAACCGGCCGCAAATGCGTCCTCGCCTGGGGAGTGCCTTACCTATTAGGCACGTGAGGACTCGAATCATTCTGCGTTACCGCAGAAGATTGCCTGACAAACCAGTTAAAATTCGTCCCGTAGATCCAGCATTTCTTTTCATTTACTGTACCGCCATAGGTTTTAGTAATCTGAAGGAAAGGAGAGAGAAAGAGAGGGAGGAAGGAGAAGTGATGTAGGATTCAGATAATTTTGTGGAGGAATAGCAGCGCACGGGGAAAGCCGGCAGTCAACAGCCGGATCATCATATCCATTCCAAAAAAATTTATCCAGTGGCAAGGTAAACCGAGACGACTGGTATGTTCAGAACGGCACGATTTCTCGTAGGCTAGATGAAGGTAAAGAGGGCTGGAAGGATTTCCAAGGAAAGAAGGGAGAAGGGGAAAGCCACTAGTTCGAGGTGGTACCGTAGCCTTTGGATCAAAATACTGTCCGCAAGGCAGCGGGTTTTTACTGAGGAGATAACAGAATGAAGGCTTTGACAGCGGCCTAAAACTCGCTGAGAGTAAGGCAGCCCTAAGATTTTTGTAGACCTTTTTGCAGGAAATTCCTCAGGTTGGCTCTCTACTTCCTCGTGTCTCATTGCCCTGTCACTACTGGAATCGCGTCTACCAGGGACTTTCCACCGGTAGCCGTTTTTAGTTCACGATTGCTTATCGAGGTTATTCGCAGCTAACTGACATATCTCTATAGGCCGTTCCATTATCCACCGCCTGTGGATGCGCCGTTGGAGCTCCGGATTCCACACATCGTACTTTAGCCGGGCCTTTCATTACTATAATCGGGTAAATTATATCTCATATTGAAAAAAAGTTTCAATTAATAAAACACACAGACAGTGTTTAATCGTCACGCAGCTAAAAATGGTAAGGTGCTGTTCAAAATTCGAAAGCAGCGAAATTGACGCGAAATTAGCGCATTTTGTGTAAAATCGGAAATAAATGGAAGCAACAAAAAAAAAAAAAAAAAGAAGTCGAGGAACCTTAATAATGTGTAGTGGAAAAACTGATAAAACTAGATATCTATTTTTAATCGGTTATTTATATTAATTTGTCTCAAAAACTGATTAAACTGGATATCAATTTTTAATCAATTATTTATATTAATTTGTTAAGATCACGTTTTCAACGAATATACAAACCATCATTTTACCTGAAATTTTGTTAATTTGGTATACTCAAAATTCTTATGAGCCTACATTAAATTTCGATTTACGCGTAGTTTTCCACTTTTTAATCATCTTATTCCTTAAGTATTTTCCCCAGTCTCTAATCTCTTACAGTACGAATTCGGACATTATTTTTCCAGGAGATATTTCACGTTATCAGTTTAACGTATATCCGAGCTCTTTTAAAAGAAATTTTAAAATTTGAAATGCTGCTTTAATAAATTCGTATTTGTTTGTAAATTTTCTCCTAATACGGCATCAGTTATTTTCTATCATTTTGTTCAGTACGTATTACGCAAAATTCTAAAATTTTTCACTTTTTCCTTTTGTTTTTTCCTTCTTTAATTCATCTTCGATCTCGGCATTTAGTCTCTAATTTTTTAATTATTTAAAGATGCACAGCAATTTTCTAGTCGATATTCGCGGTGTTCTTCGTGCACTGGTTTTCCATTGCATCTCGTGTTCAAGCGGCATTTTCCCCATTAACGTTTAATTAAATTTCTTTTCAACGCCAGATATAATTAATGTTTTGTCGCGCTATGGAACTTGTCGCAAATGAGACCGAACGACATATTTTTCATTTCTTTTTCGTCACTCCATTTTCCTCGCATCATTCACTTACTCTACACACCTTTAAGGGTAAATTATTCCTTGTTTTTTAATTAGCAAATTTATGCAAAAGTCCGTTTTCTCTCTCGCGCGCTCTCTGCAAAACATGCCTGTCATGATCTGAAAGAAACGACCCCCCTCCTTTCAGCTGAACTCGGCCTCCTTGCTATATGCCTTTAACACACTGCCAGTCGGCAATTTCGCTCAACTAAAAATCCTCTCCTTATTCGAAAAGAAACTTTCTACTTTATTCGCCGAACTTTCTTTCTTCATTATTGCTCGCTAAACGCATTACTTTTTTCGGTATTTACGTAACACGCATATATGAAAAACGGATTAAAAATACCGACGCTAAAAATTTAATAAAAATTAACTAGGCGCGACGAATACACTTCAACGTACTACTTGAAGAAAATTTTAATTATTCTTAATGAGGCGACGCTAAATTCAAATTAAATTAAAAAACCATATTAAATGCCTGTAACAAACATAATCGCCGGTTTTTGTTAGAAAAATCAGCAATACTTAATGCGTTTTTCAATTATTGAAAGTATCGATGTTTTTTGAAAATATTCATAATGTCCCCTTTTTAAGTTTTTTTTTTTTTTTAGTTTTTGAAATATATGCGACCTGGTCTGTTAAAAAATACCTATCGTCCGAAAAGAAGTTTTCGAGAAAACAGCTGTTAAACAAAACGACCCCGTATCGGCGCTCGCTCGTTGTCATAATAATCGCTTTTCCACCTGCTCTTTCCTATCAATCATCATTTTTTTTTTAACCCTTCCTTTGGGCACGCCAGCTAAGGACCAACACTCAGAAACAGCAAGAAAGAAAAGAACCGACATTTCTAACATCGTAACTTATATACACATATGCCCGTGTACAATCTATATATTAATCTATTTTTGTACTTATCGATATCGATATGACTGTAATTTATTTTCTTTGGTTCGATAATCTATATATTTCTTTACTTTATTGTCGCGTATTCTCTTATTTTATGTTTATAATTTCTTCTTCCATTTCCTTTTTCCTAAAGCCATTCCTTTATTTTTCTTTTCCTTTCCCTCTATTATTTCCTCAGGTATTTTATTTAACGTCCGAGTGAGAACACCTTTTTGTCAATTTTCTCCCAGAACACTTTTTTTGTTCCTAACAATAGTTGGTAGGTAAATGTTTTCCTCAGCTTGTATTCTATAGTAATTTCTTCCAATTTAATTTTCTTTCCTGTTGTTACGTATTCCCGTATCTTTACTAATAAGTGCTCTTATGCTCATTAAGTCTTCTTTTTTAATTATTTCACTTTCAGTTTCTCCTGTAAGGATTTGCTATTAATTTCAAGTTATTTCGGTTTGTTTCCACCATTCTCGATGCCTGTATATAGCCCAACCAATGGATCTACCAGCGTGTGACAAACTATTTTTAACGTTTTACGTGTTGCGTATTTCTTTAATACATATATAATGCTGTTAATATTGCCTTAATTTTCTTTTTGCAATATATGTTCCATATGCACGTCCCATCTTAAGTGTTGGGGTTCGTCAATACTTCTATAAATATTTATACTGAGTTACAATTTGTAACTTCTGGCAGTTTTTCATTTCACGTTAATTTCTTTTTGCTATCGAGTGCACGCATTCCTTCGAGTGCCTTATTATATTTGGACAATACGAATCCTAGCTGTCCCTTTTTTCCCCGTAACACCATTAGTCTATTTTACGTTAATACTTAGATTTTTATCATGTTCCCATTTACTTAGTGTTATTAAATCTTTCTGTATTCTTATTTCTCTCTCTTTAATATCTTTATGCGTTGTAAGTAAGACAGTCAATTCCAGCGTTATATAAACTGAGGACGGTTCTTTCATATGGGACATTACGGATATACTTTAATGCATTAATAATGTCTAGAATTTTATATGGGATTCAAATATGGGGTAAGGCTAAAAAAACCGGGAATCAATAAAATTCAGAAAAGGTGTTTGAAACTTATACTATCCCATTGGAAGCGGAGTGATACTACATCAACCTGGTGGAAGGAAAATAATGAAATGTCTCCTCCCAAAATGCACTATTATTAATTATTACGGACTACTTGAATTTAAATGCAATAACGTAAAGGTACCTTCCAGACCAAAAACTCGACTAACAAGGAATCAAAGTAATACCTATTCATCCTAGAGGGGTAAATCTACGAATCGACAATACAGATGATTCGGTTCTAATTGCAATTAATGAGCACCATAGTCATATAATAAACGAAAAACAAATTGGTGTATGGAAGAGGGAAGTGAGAAAGTGGTTGAAAGAATGGTGCAAAGATTAAGGAATATTGCTGCATCCTCCTTTCCCTTTATTATTATTATTGCTGCATTTTTTAGGGCTCTTTTAGACCATCTATTTACCAGTTTCCTTTTCTTTTTTCTTTCCTGTACATTAATGTATGCAATGTGCAATATGTAAGCGGCTCCTGTGTATGGGATATATATATTTGCGTCGATTAATATATATTATTTTTATTTTTTTGGTTTAATACGTTCGACCTAAGTAGTAAGAATGATTAACTGTAATTTTGTTTACTAGAATAAACGATAACAGGAGTGTTGGACACTCACGCAATGGGCATACTTGCCCAGTGAGACCCACAACTTATTTATTTAAAAAAAAAAAAAAAAAAAAAAAACAAAAAAAAAACCTATTGTTATAACATCCACGAACGAGATTGTATCACTAAAATTTAGTTCGTTATATAGTAGACCATTTGTGTGTATATATATATATATATATATATATACACATATATTAATTACAACCTAATTCTTAGGCTACCCCCCATTAGAAAAAATGTCCCAATTTTATGTAACGAAAAATGTAACAAAAAAATGTCTTAATTTTATATAATGAAAGTCAAATGTTAGGATAGGACTTTTGTGATTATGTTATTTTCTTTGTGTTGGTGCCAGTAAGAATTACGTTGTAAATTTTGTTCATTTTATACAAAGTATAAAAGAGAAAGAGACATAAATGAAAACGAGAGCAAGGAGCATGGCCCCTTGCGAAGCCAAAATAACCGAATTTATATATATACATACATACACACACACACATATATATATGTATATATATATAATGAACAGTATCGTCACCAAGTTACTAACCTGCGGTGTACATTCATCTCCTCTTTTACACGTTGTACATTTAATAAACATTTATACTTGTTCTGATATAAATAATTTCGAAACCATTTTTTTAAAAACCATATTCGTCATTCCTATTTCCTTCAATATGTTTATGAGTGTACTTCATGATCAATCGTTTCAAATGCTCCAGAGTAAGATCTAAAAAGGTCATCAATATCTTCTTTCAAAACTGCCTCCTATTTCTTAAGGAAGCTCACCGATTGCTTTCTATGTGGATTTTCCCCTTTCAAAACCGTATCGATCCTATTTTCTAGCATGTACTTCGTTAAAGTATTTGCAACATATTTTGTGTCCGATGTTGTTGCAATCACGTTACTTGCAGTAGTTGTTGTCTTATCAACTTTTCATATTCGTTATGTTTACCTTTTTTACATATTGGTCTCATTTTCAATATGTTTAATTCATTTGGTATTTTTCCTTCTTTTAATTTCCGATTGATCAGTTTTGTAATTTCCTTTACTACATATAAAATTACATTTTTACCGTTTTCATATCTTTTATTCTTGTTCCATCGATTACTGCGCGGCCTTTGCTTCCTTCAGTCCTTCAATTATTTCCTCCGCCTATTCTACGTTTGCTTTACGTATACATGTTTACGTTTTAATTCATCCCTCTCCTCTTTCCCCTAATGGTATTTTATTTTCAAAATCTTACGTTCTGGATTTTTTGCGCCATTTTTGAATTTCCTACGAAATTTGTAATTTTACACACTTGCCTCTTGCAAAAGTATTTGTTGACGGTTTTATCCACTCATAGGTTCTTTCTTTTCCCATATTATAATATCTTGTTTATACATTTAACCATGTTTTTCTGATTCCTCCTGTGCTATTTCAAAATTTTTTTTCCGACAAACCGGCCTTATTGCCGTCTTATTTCCGCATTTATTTAATCTCTCAATTGTTTATACTTTCTTAATTCAATATTTTGATTGCTTGTTTTTTACTTTTTCGTACAATCTGACTTTATCTTTTTAATCATTTCAGTTATTTTTCGTGTCATCAATTCTTTTCTTTTTGTATTTTCCCTTCTCATGTGAATTATATTTTTCGTTTGCCTAGATGCTTTATATAGTTTTTCAAGTTTTTGTCTTTTACGTCTTCATATAAATTTTCTGCGTCCATTGTCCTCTTCTCACTTTATGAGCAAAAAAAAGCTTCCGCCGTTAGATTCCATTGATTTTGCTCATCTCCATTTTTGCTATTTTAATGTCTGCATTGTATTAATGTCAAAATTTATTTTCTTACATCATACCGTAAAAGAGTTGTCTGTTTTGTAAATTCAAACAGCATTATTAGTTTCTATGACAATCAGGGGAGATTTCTACTGAATTTTGAGCCAATCAATATGCTTTCTCTTTTAAAAACTTTGTTTTGTAATTTGTTAACAAGTGCCGGAAGAAAGCAATTAGAAAAACATAAATTTACCTTTTGTTCGTTAAAGCATAATATTATTCGCAATTAATATATATAATTTTACGAGTGAAAATCTGAAAGCAAAAAAAAAACATAGAAGGGTGCAGGTGATCGAGTTCGAAATAAATTAAAAGTAAAAATATTTTAGAACCATAACACCATTTTATACCTATATGATTTTCTTTATCAATAAATGAACGAATATAGTTATCGCTTGATAAATGACGTTGTTACACGTTTTTATCCAGTTCGTCGATCCGATTAGGTTGGACGTCCGAAAAATCGTCCGACGCGCGTCCATGGCGGTTGGATGATAACTTTATTCGTTCGTATCTCATTTCTGTGTCACGTTTAGGCGTGTGTTGGAAGAGATTCGAAAAATCGGCTGAGGCCACATACATCCAATTCTTAAATAAGCGCAGTTCGCAAATATCGATACGGTGCTCATGTAAAGAGGTTATACACACATCCTATATATATTTCACGCAACCTTAGTTGAATGATTTATTTAGGCCTTCAAACAAGCAACGTGCATATCGGCGCGACTAATTCAAAGCGATTATGATTTTTTTTTCCCCCATTTTTACCGAGTAAATGTTACTAAAACTCGCCGCTCATGGATTAATCCGTTAATAACCGATCTCGGCGTCCGTTGCCTGACCGTGGCACATAGATGAGATACCGACGAATTACCCCATTTTTACAAAACAGGTTTATGCAATATTCTCGATTTTATTCGACCAGCTCGTCAGTTCTAGTAAAGACTGCGCTTGGTCGAAGAAAATTTTTCTAATAGACCCCGCAATTTCACAATGTTAAAAGCGGCTAGCAGTGTACGCCCATCTACTTATACCTCTTACACATTGAATTTTACATATCGAGGTAGAACAAAATCAAAAATCCTCATCTCGCTTTTAATGTACGTTATTTCAGTATCGGATATACTTTGACAAATTATCTTTTACAGTGGACCCCCCCTCCCCCCGTTCTAATTGTTGGAAAAAATTGCGGTCCGAAGCGGTATTTAATAATTTTACGAGCGTTTTGTGTCTCAGCAATCTACGTGTTTCCTGCCGCAGCTGTAAAACAGACGTCTGGTGAGACTGCTACGGCAATTAGAACTCTCTATATCTCGGAGGAAGGCGACTTAATTAAGCTTCTTCGGGAAAAGAAAGAAAAAAAAAAAAGAGAAAGAACTATAAAAACGGTAAACACTCTTCTTCAAGCAACGTGTATACATGGTAACCATGTGATGAACCTGCCGAAGAACAATACTCGAAAATAATAATCAAGCTTTCATAGAGAATGATGATGATAGCCAATCGTGCTTAGAGTTTTCTCCGTGTTCCGAGAGCGAGTGATTCAACCAAATCGCCAACGATTCGTTCAGTACCGTGTTATTTCATATTATTTGACCTAATACGCGGCTAACATTAGGCTATCAGTGTGTGTATGTGTGTGCGCGCATGTGTGCCATCTTGGTTGTTTAAACTTTTGACCTTCTCTTTCCGGTAAGATCTTCCGCAGATGTCGGGTGCTAGTAAATGCGATGTGTTATTATCCAAGGAAAAAAGGAAATACGCGTTATTACTGCATTATTACTGCATTATTACTTCATTATTACTGCATATTCCTCCACAGAGATGTGCTCGTCGAAAGCGTCGTTTACTTTAATTATTCGTTAATTCGGCAATTTCGATAACGATGGAATCCCGCGTATACCGCACGAAAATAATCGCTTCCAAGTGCTGCTTACAGTTCGAATTAGACCTTCTTCTATTAACGGATACGTTCAAAATTCATATCCTACTCTAAAGCTGATTCGGTGTAACGTTTCTTCGACGCGGGCACACATTAACAGCCCCTCCCCCCTCGTGCGCACGTTACTTTATGACTTGTCCAAAATTGGTGTCCGTTTTCTCTGAGAGATTTGCGAGCTGAAAATCTCTATGTTCTAACTTGGCTCCGTAGGAATCTCAATGTAGGAGCCAACATTCTTACAGCGAGATGGCGGCGCAAGGGTAAATACGGATTCATTGTAAACAGAGTGCAATCGTTGGATCTCCCGAGCAAATCATCTAAACCGGTGGCGAAATATCTTTGAACCGGGCACGCGTTTCGTGTCTTTGATACAAATAGAGTAGTTCATCTGCTAACACTGTATGGAACACATTACACCATGCATGTGCCCTATACGAACTAATTCTTTATCCTACGCGTTGTAAATGTAGGTGCTAAAAATTTTAAAATTATCGTATTACAAAATAATAATACGTCGGAAGAAATAGATTAAAACACATAGCTCATCTGCTAACACTGTATGAAACACATTACACCATGTATGTGCCCTACACAAACTAATTCTTTATCCTACACGTTGTAAATTATGCTGAAACTTTTAATATTATCGTACATATTACAAGGAAAAGTTCCCGAATTTCTTTTCTCTAGCACGCATACAAGTGACGCGATCTATTAAACAACACCCGTACTGTATTGCTACATCCTGCTAGAGTGTGTGTATGAAATTTCAACAGTTTGATGTATTTCAGTGAAGGTGTATTTGGGTCGCATGTGTAAACCTGAAAATGGATGAAAAGTGAGAAATTCGTTCCGCGATTAAATTCTGTGTTAAACTTTTAAAAAAACCTTTTTCGGAAACGCAAAAATTTATCGATGATGGTTTCGGTGAAGGTTATCACGTACGACTGTTTACACATGGTATAAGCGGATCAAGGACGGTCTCAGAAAGTGCGCCAACAAAAATCCAAGGTGAAAATCATCGCTTATTTTGATGCAAAAGGGTTAATTTATCACGAATACCTGTCTTCAAACCGAACAGTGAACGCGGCCTACTACGTCGAGGTCCTAAAACGTCTCAAGCGTCGGATGCAGCGCCTACGAGTACAAGGAGCCCGGATCGTGGAGTCTGCCGGATGACAATGCGCCTAGGCATTCTGCGAACGCTGTCAAGCGTTATCTCGCTCTAAAAATCAAACCACACGGATCAATCACGTCCCCTATTCGCCTGATTTGGCGACTGCCGACTTTTTCCTGTTTCCGAAGCTTAAAATGCACCTGAAAGGACGATTGTTTAAAGACGTAGCCGCCATTGAAACTTCTTGCACCGAGCGCCTCAGAGCCATTACTTCAGTCAGAGGAGTACCAGAGAAGCTCTTCGAATCGCTGTACAAGCGCTCAAATACGTCTATACTTCGGAAAGTATGTTGAAAGTTAATTCTGAATAAATTACTTTACATCCAATTGTACTTCATTTATTTCAAAATAGTTTGGGAACTTTTCCGACACACCGTGTATGTCGGAAGAAAATAGATTGAAGTACCCGAAATAAAGGTGCCGCGCAATCGGAACAAAGTCATAAATTTTTATATACGCGTAAAATTCAGGAGCGATTTCACTTCGTTCGTAACGAAAAACTTAGGGTAAAAAAGGAATTTTGAATAAAGAGATAACAGCGATTTTTTTCTCTTTCGTATAAAATTAAATTGTATTTGAAGCGGCTGAAACTATTTAATTACCGTAGCACAGGGGATGACTTCGGTTAAATTCAGCAACATTCAATTTCAATACGTTCTTTTTGTTGTTTTTTTTTTTTTTTTGTTATAATACATTTATCACGTTATTTATATTTAAACGATCGCATAGTGGTACGGGAAAGCGTACGCGTAATATTTGAAATTTCTAATACGCCCTCCCGCCCCATCGTCCGATTATTGTTCGAATACTGTATCTACCTTTATTAAAATTATCGCGGTCCATTTTCTGCGTGTATTATTAATATAAATTATTGGAAAACAAACTATAAAATCGAATCATCCATAAAAGATATACGTAATAACCGACATATAACGATTTAACGCAAAGATATTAATAAAAACGATTCGAATAATTGAAACGGTACATCGATATGTTAAAATTATTATTATTCGTGAGAATAATTTTAACATATCGATGTATCGTTTTAATTATTCGAATAGTTTTTATTAATATCTTTGCGTTAACTGCGACTCTGAAACATGTCGGTTTTTGTGGATAATTAAATGTTCTGTTTCTGCAGTTTGTACGATCACACCATCTTTTAAAATGGAAAGAGAAAAAAAATGATCATATTACGTCTATGTAAACATTTGCATGGTTACCCTCAAGCCTGAGTTAGATTTAAATGCGCTATACAAAAACGCATTTATATATGTACGGCACTTGGCATGAAATCTTTAGAGCGATGACGTTAATTAATAAAATTTTAATTATAGTTGCCCAGAGAAAACTTCGGTATATTTTATAACAGAACAAATAGCAAATGTGTAGAAATAACTTCTTTTTTTTTTCCTTTCCTTTTCATCATTCGACGGACGACACGTTCTTGAAGGTAATAAATTCAAAGGTCTAAAGGGGTTTGTCCGTTTTAGTACATACTTAAACGCTGATATAAACGAAAATTCAGTTTCGCTTTTGCTTTCTGAACGTACGCGTATTTATTTTCTACGAAAAAACGCCGGATAGCGCGATCGTTTGGCGAACGAACGAACTTTATCCGTTGCATTGGAAACATCCGGTGGTGTAGGTAATTAATTAGATTGGAACGGCGGCTATTAAAAATGAAACTGCATTTTCCAGATGTAAGAAACTTAAAAACGAACGGGTCGACTGATTAGAAATCTCGGTCGGACGAGATAAAGAACGAACGACGTCCTTGTCAAAGGTCGAAGTTTCTATTATTCAGCAGAAACGAAACTAATGTCGCGTGAAAATCGTACCAATTTCTAGACACGGCATAGATGAAGCCGTCGTCGTCACGCTGATGATCCGAGTAGCAATTGAAACCGGTCGCTTAATAAGACCTGTACCGTTTTCTTTGTAGACGAAATTTCGATGTAAAGTGTACAATAGATAGAACAGTTGTCAGTCTCACGGTCAAATCGATTGATTAGCCCCGACGCACGGAAGAAGAAGAAGAAGAAAAGGAATAAATTACATCGATGCTTCGCGGTTTTTGTAAAATTTTGCGCAAACGCTAAGCGGAAAAAATTAGCGGCACGGCGAAGCTGGTTAATTAATTCGCAAGAAAAGATTCCTGAAATTTTAAAAAAACTCGAGACCCCCATCGCACTTCAGCGTAACGAATTATCAAGCGAAAAAAATTATATTATAATATAAAATAATAATCGAACAACAGGATGTGATATGCACAAATTCGGTCGTAACATTTCTCTATATGAAACTGCAGAGAGGATTTTAAATAAAACAAACATAGACGAATGCGCTGCTAGCCCCTACATGTTCGGACTATCGGAATAATATAACCTGCCCCCCGAAAAGTATCTGGAAATTTAATCATGGAAAATCTAAAAAAGCGGGCACAGCGGTACGGAATAAGGAATAAACGCGTTAAAAATAACGAAAAGGTTCCCTTTCGTCCTTGATTTTGTAAAATTAATAAAATGCCCCTCGAAACGAAGTGTAAAATTTCTCGCAAAGACTCGATGAGTACTTACCCTCGTCCTTGATTGCTAAAAATTAATAAGACGCTCCTCGAAAGGAAGTGTAAAACTTCCCACAGGGACACTCGAAGAGCAACTCTACCCCTTTAGCATCACTAATATGAAAACCACGCAGCCTGCGCTACAATCTGAATATTTTTCTAAAATTACGGAACATAAAGAATCCTGTTTACAGGAACTATATAACTGAAATAGCTTATATAAAAATCGGTAAAAATCGAATATTTCCTTACTTTGGAGTTTTAATTAATATATTTTATTTTTATTTTTTTGGTTTAATACGTTCGACCTAAGTAGTAAGAATGATTAATTGTAATTTAATTTACTAGAATAAACGATAATAAGAGTGTTGGGCACTAACGCAACGGGTATACTTGCCCAGTGAGACCCACAACTTATTTATTTATATAAAAATAAAAAAATAAAAAAAAAAATAAATAAATAAAAATTGCATCAGTTAACAAGAAAATCGCTTTTTTATACTTCATAGATTTGAACGTAAAGCAAAATCGAAAGAAATGATTTTTAAATTGATTTTCATTAAATTATATACAAATTATGAAGTTTATGTGGGCCAGGGAAAAAAGTCATCTCGTCGGCGTTATTCTTTCGAATTCACACCAATACGCCTAGTGAACCGCATTAAGAACTCCATCGTTTATCGCTCCCGTTACGAACGTAATCGACCACTGCCGAGAAAGAAGATGTAAATATATAAAGCCCGCAGTGAGCCTACGACGAAAATATAACACAATAAATGGAAGTCTCGAAGATTGTGCGCACATTGAAGAACACCCGGCAGTAGATGAACTTTGACCGGAAAATCGTTCTCCACTCTACTCATTATTTACGTAAAAACGATACACCGAACTTGTAGAGTCACTTAGAACCGGGCGCCAAATTTAAATATCTCGCATTTAACATTGATGATTTTTATTCCCACTAGAATAAAAACACATAAGTTATAAATTTCTTGCCTTATAAAATTGATCGGTGCTTTTGGTTTTTCTTTTTTTGCTGAATTAAATAATATACGGGACAATTCGCGCATCCCTACTTCATCGGAAGAAGGTAAGAAATGGTTTCGGAGGAAAGTTATTGCCGGAAATGGATATTCCTTTTTCTTTACAGACTCTCTGAACAATACATAATAATGTGCAAAACGGACAACATAGTAAAAATGTAAATTTTATCTGGCCCAAAGGAGTACACAATTAAAAACACCGGTGATACGAAACTGCTAGAAAAGTCATTCGGCAGAGTATAAAGAAGAACATAAATTTGGGGATGGCGGAAGAGTGAAATAAAAATGCGGTTAATGGTGTAGCGGCGGGAATAAACTGAAAATAGTAGTTCTTACCGCTTGTAAACCCTTCGAAAGTAATTTTATTTTTATACCTTTCTTATGAAAGAGCACTCTACATTCCTTTTCGTAGTAATTAACGGTTTAGTAATCTGTAGAAGCGAAGAAACTCTAGGGGCTATCTTGGTCACGTCGTCAGAGGGGAAAAATACAAAATAATCCGGCTGATTACAGAGGGTTAACAACTCGAAGAATCACAATAGGAAGGCCGCAAAACTTATGGATGTACGATTTTATGAGACGGTTCGACTGCACGTCGATAGATATGCTCAGGTAAGCTGCATCAAGGGCTGTCATCATTGCTATGTGGATCGCTGACCTACGAAACACAGATTGCGTATGAAGAAAAAAAGCTTAATTCGAACCATCTATTAAAATGTTCATTTGTTTATTATAGTTAATTTTTGTATGTAATAAGCGTGTTGGATAGCCTCTATTACGGCCAGTATTGCTCAGTAGGTCCGTTAAATAAAATCGAAGGCGACCCTGTTCATTGTTATTTAAAATCAGTCACTTTTGAAGAAAACATTAAAAAATAAAATAATTGATCCCCCTGTTAAAATTTCTTTTCTGATCTTTCTTCTTTTTTTTTATCTTTTATCCTACATTTCATCTGCGTTTGCAAGTTGTGTTTATCTCGACCGGAACCCCAAAAAGTGAAACCGGCTGAAATCGTGCTTGACCTTTTTTTTTTTTTTCAGTAATTCGATATTTTCTCATATTTTTTTCCCTCCAATAAGGTGTGTAGTATTTACAAAATTGCGGTTCTTGTGGCTCCAGCCCCGTACACTATTTTTTCAATCGAAAATACGGTGACTGGACAAGCAAAAACGCATGTGTGTAAATGCGCACTATGATGATGTTGATAATGTTCAAGTACACTGCTAATATAACATACTTCTAAAAAGTATATAAGGACGGTTTATTTATATTTGTAACGATCACCTTAGTTTTAATTTTTAAATTCTATAAAAATAAATTAATTAATTTAAAAAAAACTAACAACTACCAAATCTTACATTATACTGGTATTTTATATTTTTACGAGTTAAAATATATTGGATGGACAGTCATAATAAAATTTCATAAATAAAATTTTTTTTTACCATTAACTGAAAATTTTGTATTAAAAGAAAATCCGACTTAAAAGAAAATCCGATTTAAAAGAAGCGGTTATTGAAATATCTAAAAATGTTTACTTTTAAATGCGCTTGTATATAATTCACACCTTCCTGTTTAAAAAAAAAAAAAAAAAATCACGAGATAAAAATTCAAAAGTGAAAGTTTTTAATTATGATAATTATACCAAAGAGAAAATTGGAAGACTTGATAAGCGAACCCGTTAATTTACCTGCAAGTAGAAAATTATTTATCAATGTAACAAGCGCCGAGAAATAAAATATTTCTTCTCAAATTTTGGGGTTTCCAATGTGCCTAGAACCTTCCTCCAGATTTCGCTTTTCCCTAATTTCCTCCCCATACTGTACTCTCCATCCTGATGATGATTTGTGGCGCTGATCATGTGTTCTTCCAGTGTTCATCCCTTTCTGTGGAGCGTTCTGTTCTATATTTTTGTTTGTTGAGGTTTGGGCTTCCTATATTCTGTCCTTTTCTTCCCAAATTAATTATTCCTGCCGTAATTGATTGCTTTTTAGCAAAGATCTCTGATTGGATTAAAATTTTATGGACTTCTTTCCTTATCGTTTCCTGAGTAAAGGGGCTGACGAGCCCAAAAAAGAAAATAAATAATTTTAAATCTAGAAATTTGATCACGTTAAACGAGAGATATTTCCTTGAATGCTCACGTTTATAAACTAGTTTAACATCGTAAAAGAGGAACATACTAATATTGAACTTTTTGCGAGTTTCATAATTTTTGTTACCCCCAAGTAACTAAGCTTTTCGTTAATATGCCATACGCCAGAAAGAAAAAAAAACAATTTCTTCGTAACAAGTGAATTGAAGATGAAAAATTGTCCGCTCTTTTTACATAGTATTTCCAGACTTTCCGCGAAACCCCAACAAGAAAAAAAAAAAACAAAAGACTGTCCGCGTTTTTTGATCAGAAATGTTAAAACGAAGATTAATTATTTTGTCGGTTCGATCATTCTTTTTTGCTTTATTCCAAGAAAAGTAATAAAAGGGGTTTGTAGCTCTATTGCTAAAATTTTTATAAAACAAAAAAATGATTAAAAAAAAAAATACCGATTCCCAGATTTATTATAAAAATTTAATAAAAACGCACTAAAAAGTAAAAAATAATTATTCGATTAAAACTATATTTCAAAGTGATACTTATTAGAGTCGGCATCAAATTTATGTTAAAATAATAATTAAGAACTGCATTAAATATTCATTAAATTAATAGAGAATCTTTTACACCATCCTGTTTTGGCTCTAACTGCTTTTTAAGCATCTCGTGTTTCTTCTTCCTTAATTATTTGTAGGTTGATTCATTTGTCCGTTTGTACTGTGAGCTCTGTAATTGCAGATGTGACCATGGTATGGGACAGCTAACTCTTTTTGCACTTACCTTCGGCAATGTCATTCCTTTTCTTTTCAGGATGCATATGTTTGGCATTTTTCGATGTTGATTGTCATTGTTTCTCCATCTCTGGTATAGCGTTCTTTATCAGATTCCATTCCTTATTACTCCTAATTGCTGCTATGTACACGTGTTGATGGGTATTCGTCTATTATTGGCAAACTCAGAGAAAAACCCAAACAAGAAAAAAAAATACCATCCTGTTTGTTAATTATAAAATATAGTAAGTTATAACAACTATCAAAATATAACAAACAAATTTAAGAATAAAATGATTGCTTACTTGGAAACATATTCGGGTATAACCCATCATCACCCAACGACACAACTCAATATATGTTATCAGAAACAAATTCTAAATCACACTAAGGTCAAATACATCATCACGTTCTACGATTATGATATATAGACTTTAAATTGTTGATTTAAAGTATATAAACCGTTTTATTTCCTATTTGACCTCAGCGTGATTTGGAATTTGTTTCTGATCACATACATATTGAGTTGTGTCGTTAGCTGATGATGGGTTATACCCGAACATGTTTCTAAGTAAGCAATCATTTTATACTTAAATTTGTTTGTTATATTTGTATTTGCTATAACTTACTATATTCATTGGTAGCGCGGTAGCCTAGTGGTTAAGGCGCTTGGCTACTAAACCATAGGAATCATAGGTTATCGAGACTTGTCTCGTTCCAGATCCGAATCGCTCCCAGCTTTATACCTAATCTGAAATAATTGGTACCAAAGACCTATCTGGTGGAAAGTAAAGGCGGATCCTAAGTAGAAAGGAACTGGCCCCCCAGCATTCTCATCAGATCCATTCTTAGGCTTAGTACCATTATGGAAAGCTTAACTTCACAATCCACGATACCTTATCAAGGGTATGGGACTTACTTTACTTTTACTTTTACTATATTCATTAAATTGTTCCTAGACACTGAGATATGAATTTTATGCCGACTCTAATAAGTATTAATGTTGTATAAGAATTACACGATAATATCAATACGTAAGGCATATCACTCTGAAATATAGTTTTCATCGAATAATTATTTTTTACTTTTTAGTGCATTTTTATTAAATTTTTATAATAAATCTGGAAGTCGGTATTTTTTTTAAACATTTTACAATTTTTACCATTATACTTGAATTTTTTTCTTGCTAAAAATCAACCTGTTCGTCACGTTATTCTCCATATTTTATGCTTTAAAAAAAAAAAATCGATCTCTTTAGTTTAAACTGTGCTCTCCACGGAAAAACATCAAAAGCTGCATTTTCATGGTAATTTGGCAAATTGATAGTATTTTAAGTCAATTTCCTCTGTTATATTAATAAAAAATTATCTAATAGGGCAACGATTTTTTTACGTTTTTTGGCAAATGCTCAGTTTATATTCACCGATTTTTTAGTCTCTGAGTGGTACATTTTCTAATAATCAAAGAATCAGTAAAATCAGTCTATATGAATATAAGCTATGCCGAACAAATATAAAAAACAACAAAAAAAAAAACAAAAAACGTGACGTACTTGTAACCTCATGCTTTTTGGAAGTCGGTAACAAAGCTACATTTCCATGGTAATTTGGCAAATTGGTAGTATTTTCAGTCAAGTGCCTCTGTTATACTAATAAAAAATAGAAAAAAATAAATAAAAGATCTAAAGGAACCACGTTTTTTTACGTTTTTTAACGAATACTCACAGTTTATGTTCAGCGGTTTTTATCAATACTCACATGGTACCTAAGTTGAATAGTACTCTTTCTAATGAAAGAAAACTCAGTGTTACATTACAAAAAAAATAACACCTGACGAACGTATAACCTCCCTATTTTTGGAAGTCGGTAAAAAAGTTGCTTAACGAAAATGTCGGATTACTGAGCGATTACAGGTTTACATTTTCAAAAACAAAACTGAAATTCGGTTAAATATCGAAAATAATGCAGAAATTTAAAATTTCTGAATGATAAACTGGTTTTAGCATTCTATACTGATTAAAACGCATTAGTAAATTATTCGTCAAGACTATATTTTTATGAAACACGATAATTGTTAATACTGAATATGCCGATGAAAGATAAAATAAGAAGGCAGTTATTTTTGATAACTAATTACTTCGATACGAATTAATAAAATTTCAAACTGATGTCAGGGTCAGATGAAAAAATTGAATTTAATCGAGAAATTAATCTCGTTTACTATACTCATGTGAGACTTTCTTGTATTAATGTCTGTCATAGCGCGCTTAAAAATAAAAATATAGTGAAACTATTTTTCACTTTTTAAAAATTTCAATACGCTTTGAGAGTATCTATTATATGTAAATTATCGCCGGACAACAAAATACAATGATAAATATGTGATGGTATAAAATTATTTTGGTTACGCAGAGGATTTTTATTTGTTCGAATGCGGTGCGTAATATAGTTATTAAGTTTTTAATAGTTCACAGCCAAAGCATAATAAAAGAAAGGTTGAACTGGCCGCTTTCAGTGAGCGGTAGGCTTATGTTTCTGTGATGTAAAAGAATTACATGTTTTTTGTTTTTCTCTTTAGCTTTAGAGTTTCTTGTTTAATTACTTTTGAAACTTAGTTACGGGCTGGCCAATTCCCAGTGAAACACATTTTTGGTCGGAAGGCTACGATATTTGTTTTAAAATACCTTTACCGTTCAATAAAAAATGAATCTGCTTTTAAATGACAGATACGAATTTTTGTCAGCCTGCCATCGGCATTTGTGTCTCTAATGGATAGTACAACAAACATTTTCATACTTTTCAAGAAAAAGTCGGCATTGAATAAGGAAACGAACAAAATGACCTATTTTTTTCTTTTCTTTACTTCGAATTTTTTCTAAAAAGAATTAAACCGACTGAAGTTTTTTCAACAAATCACCAGTTGTTTTTTTTTTTTCCCCCCTATTCCCGAAACTTCGGGTAGGGTACATTTATTTAATAAAAATATTTCACCAGTAATACTGATAAACTGCAAACACAGCGCCTAGAACTTTTACAACTTTCACTTCTTGCGCCGGAAGCATTTGACGTTATTTTTCGCTTTTTACCTTTCTTAGTAATTCATTCTACATGCGCTTTTATCGCTTGCGGATATATATTTTAGGTCAATTTCATTTAGTACGTGCTTTTTTTATATAGATTAATTTCGGTATTATTTTTATCAGTTTTCAAACAATTTTAAATTGCTTTTTATTTTTATATTTTTGATGCTTAAGAATTTATTGTATCGATGCGCGATTTTAATCGATGCGTTTTTACTTGCTTTGTCTGGGAACTCGAAAATAGCATCCGCATGGTGTTTTCAAAATGTATCCTACAATAAAAAAAATAAAAAAAAAACTTTATAAAAATAGTCTTTTTCAATTTATGCACTAAAAAGAAGTACAAAATAACTTTATTAGTATGCGACTACCAGATATACGCATGTTAGCAATAAAATCTGAAACTACAAAATATTCTGAAAAATAAAAGCATATTCGGTGTGTGTGCGGTATTGTGATGCACAACAATGGAACAACTAAACAGTGATTGTAGTTTTGGCTTAGGATGTATTATAATATTAATATTTAATTATTAATCTGCGGCCCCTCCGCTTTTATTTTTCAGAATATTTTGTAATTTCAGATTTTAATGTTAAGATGCGTACCTGGTAGTCGCACGGTAATACAATTATTTTGTATGTCTTTTTAGTGCATAAATAAAAGGCTATCTTTAAAAAGCTTTTTTTTATTTTTTTATTTTTTTTATTCTAGACTTTTTACTGTGTATTTCGATAAAAAACAATAAATTTGGAATTGTATTTTATTGTGCTTTATTTTATACATCTTAATTATAGGACATCTACAGAATTTTTTGTGTTACATTTTATTACTAAATAATGGATCGCATTCTTTCAATTATATTGTCTTTTGTTTTTCATACAATACGTACGGAATCCTCAGCACATGAAATACAATGTTTGACTAATAGCGATCTTTCCATTGATATATCACATAACCGGAAAAAAATTATTTTTTTTAAACTTTCAAGCATTCGGCGCCACAAGGATCCGATTTTAAAGTTGGAAATCCAAATGTTCCAAAGTAAAAAAATGCACAGGGATATGCATTTTTTTAACCTTGTTCAAAACTTTTAGCTATAAAGCTGAGTCACAAGCGGGGACTAGACGTCATTTTTTGTGCTTTTTTAAACTTTTGATAAACTTCCAGTGTTTCGCTAAGAAAATGAAATACGAGGTTGCTTCCGACAAATAACGCTCTTTCCAACAGTATATCATGTGCCCGGAAAAAAAAAATATTTTTTTCCAAAAGTTCGAACTTTCGAATCTCCGAGGGGCTAATTTTAAAGTTGGAAACCTATATGTTCCAAACCAAAGAAACATACATGTATGTGCATATTTTCAACCTGGTTCAAAATTTTTAGCTATAATACTTGCGTCTCAAAGCGGAAGCTACATATTAGATCTCGCGCTTTTTTGAACTTAAACTTCGAAAGTTTCATTAAAGAAATAAAATATGGTTTTCTTCTCGACAAATAACGATCTTTCCAACGATATATTACATGCCCGAAAAAAAAAAAAAAAACATTCCAAAAGTTCGACCTTTCGGCGCCCCGAGAGTCTAATTTAAAAGCTGGAAACCCAGATGTTGCATAATATTGTATTGTCATCTATAACAAGCATTTTTGCAAAAGGACACTTTTTTTTATTCATTGGGAAGTAGGTGAAAAATCGTTCGTAAGATTCCGCCCAGACAGACTAGACAGAAAGAATGACAAACTGAGTTAAATAAAAGCCTATAAAAGAGTTATTATATTATTGTAAATAAATCGAAGAAAACCCGAGTCTGAAACTGCATCAGTCGTTGGGCTGGTATTAAGAAGATTGGACGGCCAGTTCGATGTTGCTGCCTCGAAGAAAGCGAAATAATGAAGTATGTAATGTATACATTCCGTTTATTAATTTATTTAATAATGAATCACTAATAACGTGAGGCACGGACGATTTTTCTTCACTAAATTATTGTATTTTTTAGAAATTATCCAAATATTTATATATACTATATATGTATATATATGTATATATTTATTTAATTATAAAAAACGAAAAATATTAGCATAGATGTGTATGATCACGTTAGTTTTAAACCTTTCCAAAAAATATTGTACATTGTTTTGTCTATCATATTAGGTTTCTCTGAAAACATCATTTGGAAACTTAAAAACAGGCTTTAAACTTTAAAAAAGAAGCGCTTTTTTAATTTCAGTAAAGGCATTACTATAATACAAAAAAATATAATCTTACTTGTCGCCGCTACTACCTCTATGAAGTCTATGCAAATCGAAATTGTATGTATATTGTTTGCAGATGACTGCATCTTTTTTACTCCATTAAAATTGTGTTAATTTTTCTGAATCCATATATTCGCGTTTGTAGTAGCATTTTCAATCATTTCGCCCGTAAATGAACTTATCTCGGACATCGGAGCATACGAATTTGTAAAATACTTCTTCGAAGTTTTGACATTTTGTGGACGTACGTGCATGCTCCATGAAAGTGGTGGTTATTTTTTTCCGTGTATAGTAATTGGGGGGAGGGGGCATTTGGACTTAATTCTTTTTTTTCCATCGTCGAGAATTGTTTTTTTGACGCGGCTCTCGTCACTTATCTAGCCGTTTATCATCTAATACTGCTTATGTCTCTTTTCTGTAACTGTTTCCCCGTCAACCGCAAGATCTTAAATAATGACGTAAATATCTAGATTAAATGGAACATAGATTTATTATTATTTGTGAAATCGTAACCGAAAAATAACCCCACCACCATTAAAACTTTCTTTCCCACTCTTATAGCCGTCCCATTGTCGCATAATGCGTTCCATCCTAAGTGCCGTATTTTGGACACCACTATCTGCTGTAGCCATTAAGGGAGCGGGATGATCCCACTGCATTCCGACAGATAGTAATATTAGATTCACCGCTAGCGTCGCATATCCTCATCAACGTTGACTAACATCTTACGGTTTATTCTTTCTCTCGTTTCGCTCAAAAAAAGAGTTAGAGGAAACAATTTATATGTACACATAAAAATAAACCACGCTCCAAGAAAAAGTCGAAAGCAGACACGCAAAAATTTTATATAAAACGGTAATAGTAAAACTAAAAGAAAACGGTAAATACAACATTAAATTCTAGACAGCGCAAAAAACTATGCAATACGAAAAGTGGTTAAGGGCGATGATCACAATATATGTAAAGAAAATACCTGAAAATATTACTACTTCGAAGGCCTCAGACGGAAAAAAAATTTTCCGGGCTTGTATAAAATATGCTTTTACATCGACTGTTTTTCCATAACATCGGGAAACCCGTGAAAGCGAAGACAGAAATTTTTTTAAATAAACCGATTTTCACATAAAGAATAAGCCACTCGGAGGAGGAAAACTGGATTTTAATTTGAAAAATTTAACAATTACCTGGGAGGCGTTGCTTCTTAGACTTCACGTTTGCAAATTGAAATTTATTAATCTAAACTCAGCGAAATATGTCAGCTAATTATTAAAATTTTAACATGTTATAATTTTAAAAAAAGTAAATTTTCCGGGTACACATGAAGTTGCTTTAGGATTACACCAATGACAATGCGAATATAAAAATTCCGTTATGAAATATGTAACGTTTTTCTGTTACAACAAAAATCGAAATAAAATTAAGACTGATTACTACTACTTCTTATTTTTTAAATAATGACTTGGTGAATTAAAATTTACTCTTCTACGCGTATTATAGAAAAACTTTCATTTTGAAGTTCAGGGATTGGCGTGGTTCCAATAATTGAGGTTATATATATATATATATATATATAAATATACACATGTATAAATATATATATATATATATATTTAAAATGAATTAGCTATGGTAGCGTAATTGATTAGACAGTCTCGTTTCGAATCCAACTGCTGCACATTGAAAGTATAGAAAAATCCCTTTACCGCGCTGGGTTCTTGTCCACAGTTGGAAAAGAAATAAAGTAAAATTTAAAATGAAATAAAATGTAGTATCCGCTATCTACTTTTAATTTTTTCATTTTTTGTATCGTAGTGATATGCCTAGTCAAGTACATATGTTCGTTTATTCGTTTGGAATGATACATGTTCTCCTTCAATAATCGGACGATTTGATATTTATATATATATATACTTTTACAAATTTCTTCTTCGCCTACGATAGAGAGGAACAAAATTACATTCTCTTAATATACATACGCGTTCGAGTAAAAGCAAAAGTCACGCGATTCACAAAACAAGTGGGTTTTTTGTAAAATTTCGTTTCGAATTTTACGATTTATTCATTCTTTCTTATTTATATTTCTTTTATTTTCCAAAACTAATAATGGAACAAAGCCGTTTTAAAGGGCGAAGGGAAAAAGTGTTGGCTTCCTCATCAGCTGGAACCTCGAAATAATTGTTACAAATACACGATGATCTGAAAAAATCGAGAATTTAACGAATATATTAGTAGTTTTGAAAGGTTGCATTTTCATTGAATCGAAAAAAGTATATATGAAGTATAGCATTTTTTTCCATAATTTTTTAGCAGCTTAATGTAAAAATTAAATAAGTGTATGAAATTTTATTCTACGTATACGTTTTTTTTAACATATTTTTCATCTTTTTGCATTTTATACATCGATATTCCAATTTCTAATAAAAATGCATCATTTAAAAGTTACTGTTCTTTCAATTTTAAATATAAAAACGTTTTAATATTACACATTAAAGGATATATACTTGTTTTTTGCTTATTTCTTAAAAATAATTCTCGCTATTAACTATTTTAATTTTGACTCTGATAACTTAAATCAGAACTATGTTTACCTTGCTAATAATAATAGTAGAAGTGATTTTTTGTAATATTCGAGATTAGGATCAAAAATAGCTACTGCGAAAAAAAAGCTTAAACGAAACAGAATTCCATATTAAATTACTGAAGACGGTACTCACGAAAAGAGGAGGTATTCAATTATTTAAATGTTTTCCGTTGCGTTTAAATCGTTGTTTTTTGTTGTCTTAAATTAAATTGACTTTAAGCATTTCTCTTCTAGTAAAATCCGTAAATATCACGATGTTTTGTTTTTATGCAATAATTTTTGTAAAAGAAACTCTCAGGTTACGAGGGAGTTTTTTAATTGCGAAATTTGAAATTTTTTAGAATTGAAAAAAACCACATCGATACAGAAACGAACTAGATGGGAAAGAGGTAAAAAAAGAAAAAGTTCTAAAAACCGAAAATAAATTAGAGTTGGAAAATTTTTAATAATTAACAAAATAACTTTATCACAAAAAACATACATTTTTCGAATTAATCCTTCTAATGTGTTATTTTTAACTTTTTGTTTTGTCAAAGTATATTAAACAAACGCTTAATAAAACTTTTGTTGCGCAGTACTCCTAGTAATTTTTATTTTCTTCAAACTCCAACTCCGGAATGTATGTTCGATTTTGGTTCGTCCGCTGAAACCGTCCGCAACTAACACGGAACCGATTCAGTCAGTAAGTTATGGTAATCATAACGTGGATTTATTTTTAAATAAAGATTTAAAAACCCGACGTTTACGAGATATATAAACCGATATGTATACTACCCTCTAGAAAAGTGTATCGATTTCCAAATTCCAGGAAAAGAAATCTTCGTTTTCAAAAATAATTCCTAAATATTTTTTTCATTAGTTAACTTAGTAAAGAGAAGGCAGCTCTTTTCGTAGAGTATACTAACAATTAAAAAGATTGCTATCGCAGATCTCCAATTGGTAAAGGGTTTAGGAAATAAGCCATACAAAAAGATTCGGAAGAAAGATTTAGTATTAATATCAAAAACTTTAAAGTACACGTTATTTCTATTACGTTAACAAATGAAATTCACGCAAATAACAATTTTTTTTTGAAAGATCATTTAATTATTACACATTCTAACGCGTTACGAATAATCTCAAGAGATCACGGAATGTGTTTAAAATTTTAGTTTACGGTAAAAAGAAAATGTAAAACTATATAAATTAGAGAAACTGATTATGAGACGGAATACAGAGCTATACGACAACTATCGGCAGACAATTAATAATTCGTTACAATACGCACACATACTAGAAGAGTGGAAACATCATATAGTATGCCCCCCATATTAAAACCGGATAAAGAAAAAATATAGACCCATAACATTGTTAACATGCACAGGTAAAGCTATTGAAAAAATAATAAAATTGAGGTTTAATAAACTCGACCTGTTGCCTAAATATGGATTTCGAAAAGGATACAGCACTCGAGATTGTATTAATATAATTAACGCAGATATACAAATAACGTATTCTAAAAACCATTATATGATAGCAATTTTTATAGATATTAAAGGAGCATACGATTCAATTAACTTTAATTAAATTTTAGCAGAAATTATGACGAATTTTTAGGCATCTCTAGTAATATTGTGCCCTGCGGGGCACAGGTTGTTGTAACTAGAGTTACCTTCTCTAGTAAGTAGTCACTCGACCGTCATATGGTGCTAGTCCCGCCGACGGAGAAACGAAACAACAACCATGTGAGTTCCGTACGTCCACGTCGTGCAGGGTGGTAATTTTCTGTTCGGCGGGCTAAGCGCTGATCAGGAAAGCTAAATCAGAACTCACATTATATTGCTGATGGGAAAACGGAGGGAGGTTCACTTGCCGAAGGTTTGCCTGCCAATAAATACCGTTAAGCTTTTTACTGCAATTATAACAGCAGACTATCAGCAACTCGCTCGAGACGTATGTGCCCCAGTCGGATTGGTGAACATCAATCTAGAGCGAGTAGGCGAGTATCCCGCGCCCTAAAACGGGGTCTTTTCGGCTAGGGGAGTAAACCCCGACAGAAAATCCTGCAGAAGGCAACGAGAAACCACTGCAGTATCATCCCAAGAAATATCACCATGAAAGTGAAAAAGGAAAGGATATATATGCCACACGGTCCGGCTGGCGCCCGGCGTTATCAAGTTTCCAGGCTTGGTAATGGGAAATATGCGACTGGCCATGCTATGATGGATCCCAGGTCTAGTGTGGAAATTGAGAGACTGGACAATAACACAAGTAGGATAACAGCACACGAAAGAAAAAATCTCCGACAGTTTTGCGATAAGACGTCTGAACAGAGGAATGGGACATTAAGATTCCGGAGAGGCAAAACAATGGGGCGAAGAAATACAAATCATACGAAGGAAACTATTATGGGTACATGGAATGTGCGCACATTATACGAACCGGGGAAATTATCAAATGTGATTCTGGAAATGAAAAGACTAAAATTGAATATACTTGGCCTCAGCGAGGTAAGATGGCCTGGAAATGGAAAGATCGCAACAGGGAATATGACAGTGTATTATTCAGGTGACAAAAATGGAAATCATCATAGAGGAGTTGCTATAATAATTGATAAAGAATGGGATAAAAACGTTATATCTTGTGTTCCTTACAATGATCGAATAATAGCACTTAAGATAAAAGCACAGCCAGTGAACATAAACATTATACAAATATATGCACCTACAACTGAAGCAACTATGGAAGAGCTTGAAGAATTTTACGTGGATATTGAAGCAGTACTAAAAAGCTGTAAAAAACAAGAAGCCACATACATCATAGGGGATTTCAATGCCAAAGTGGGAAATGCAATTACAAAAGAGATAACGGGACCATTTGGATTGGGAGTTAGAAACGACAGAGGGGATGTCTTAGTACAGTTTTGCCAACAAAATGACTTAACTATTATGAACACATACTTCAAGTTACCACTGAGAAGGCTATATACATGGAAATCTCCAGCCGATGCACCGGGAACAACAATCCGAAATCAGATTGATTTTATAATTGCTAATAAGCGTTTTAGAAATAGCGTATTATCTGTAAAGACTATGCCAAGTGCTGATGCGAATACAGACCACAACCTGCTACAAGCAAAGATACGCATAAGAGTAAAGAAAATCCAAAAAACTAAGAAAATAGGATTAGATCTACAAATTCTACAGAACCATGAAATACGGGAAAAAATAAAAAAGCAGGTGAATGATCAAATACGAAATATGAGAGACACTGGAAATATTCAAGAAGACTGGAGACAAATAAAATCTGCAATTAATACGATAACAAAAGAGCAACTTACAAGGAAACAAAACAGAAAACACAAGAACTGGATGACCAACGAAATATTAGACCTAATGGAATATAAAAGAAAGTGGAAAAATAACCCGCTTAAATATAAAGAAATCAACAAAAGTATCAGAAAAAAGATCATACAAGCAAAGGAAGAATGGTTGAATGAACAGTGTAAAGAGATTGAGCAATTACATAGCAAACATGATGAATTTAACATACATAGGAAGATTAGAGAAACGACGCATACATATAAAAAAAGACATATAACTTTTCTAAGGAAGGAGAACGGAGATATCATAACGGATACTGATAAAAAGGTAAAAACATGGGAGCAGTATGTGAAAACGCTGTTTGATGATCAAGAAGAAAGAATGCCACAGGAAGAAGGGGATACGTTGCCAATCTTGGAATCTGAGGTGGAGATGGCAATCAAGCAAGCTAAAGTACGGAAGGCGGTAGGACCTGATGAGGTACCAATAGAGATATTAAAAATGTTGGGTCCTATGGAAATCAAGAAAGTTACTGGCTTTTTTAATGTAATCTATAAAAATGGGAAAATACCGGAAGATTGGCTAGAATCAAGGTTCATTACCATACCAAAAACAACAAATGCATATAGATATGTGATGAATATAGATTAATTAGTCTAATGAGCCACGTTCTAAAAATATTTCTGCGGGTAATTCATCGACGCATAATTAAAATATGCGAAGAAAACATGAAATGGAACCAGTTCGGTTTCCGTAACGGAATGGGTACAAGAGAAGCGTTATTTTGTATGAAAACATTAATCCAAAGACAACTGGAGTTCGGAAAATCAGTATACATTTGTTTTATAGACTATTACAAAGCTTTCGACAAGGTACGGCACACGGAATTAATAAAAACATTAAAAGATATAGTTATTTGCCAGTCGGATATTAAGATTATACAAACGCTTTATGAAAAACAACATGCAAGAATATTAATAGATGAGCAACTAACAGATCAAATACCAATAAAACGAGGGGTTAGGCAAGGATGCGTATTGTCGCCGGTACTATTTAATCTCTATTCTGAGGCAATTTTTGCTCAAGCATTAGATGAACGTAGTGAAGGGATAAAAATTGCAGGCGAAAGAATTTCAGTGATTCGCTTTGCTGACGATACTGCACTACTGGCGGAAAATGTAACAGACCTACAAAGGCTACTATACATAGTTGCAGTAGAAAGCAAGAAGAAAGGAGTCAGTATAAATACTAAAAAAACAAAATTCATGGTAATTGCAAGACAGCCTAATCTAAATGAAAAATTATTTTTAGATAGCGAAGAAATTGAACGAACGGAAAAATATAAATATTTAGGTAGCTGGATAACACAAAGTAATGATTCCTATATGGAAATACGTACTCGTATAGAGATGGCCAGAAACACATTTATGAAATTAAAAAACACCCTTTGCGATAGGAAATTAAGCCTAAGGATCAAGAACAAGATATTGCAATGTTACGTATGGTCAGTGCTACTCTATGGAAGCGAGACATGGACCATAAAGGAAAATATAAGGAAGCGCATATCATCATTCGAAATGTGGTGCTACAGAAGAATGTGAAAAATACCGTGGACAAAAAAGTTAAAAAATGAAAAAGTACTGGAACTAATGGGAACTGACCGAATATTAATGACAATAGTAAAAAGAAGGAATTTTTTGGACACTTCATGAGAGGCGAAAAATACAAATTACTACAGACAATAATAATGGGCATGATAGAAGGAAGAAGAAAGACCGTTTGGATAGATAATATAAAAAAATGGACCGGAATTAAAAAAACAGAAGATCTAGTCAGAATAGCAAAAGATCGAAATCAATTCCAGCAGATAATCCAATCCATACATGATGATTAAGCAATACCCGAATCGGGTGGCACGAGAAGAAGAAGAAGTAATATTGTGAAATGGATACAGACGTGTACCTATCAAACCGTCAGCTCACAGTGAAATTCCAGAATCAACTATATGAGACGGTATGCAGTGCTAGAGGAATGCCGCACGGTGCTATACTCTGTCCCTTATTATATACACTGTATGTGAAAGAAATTGATCAACCAGATGGCAAAAGAAGTATTGCAATACGCAGACGATATAGTCATTTACTCAGTAGCCGCTAAGCTTAAGCTATCAGCGCGATCTTAAAGATAAAATTAAAGATTTCCAAGCTGTCATAAATAGGCTGGAACTTGAAATATTACCAGGGAAAACGAAAGGCACAATATTCGACATTGAATACTGTTTAGTTAAGTTCAGCAATGAAAGTAAATATTTAGGAGTGACCTTTGATAGTCGGTCTACTTGGGCCACTGAAAAAAAGAATATACAAACAAAATCTGAAAACGGACTTAATATATTATCGCGGGTATTGAATTACGAATTATGCACTTTGGGCGACATGGAACTGAGAATTTTACGCAATCGATGAAACAAATGAAAATCCAAAAGTCTTATTGATTTCAGTAAATTCGGCTGACTTTTATTAAAAGTATTACTTGCTATTTCCAATTATTTGATTGCGTATCCTAATAGTTGTTGCATCATATTACAAATATTAGTAATATTGGAATGAAAAATCGGGGATAATTTGATTTTTGTTTTTTTTTGTAACTTACTTTTTTTGAAGTGTGTGATTTGTGATTAAAAAAAAAAAAAAAAAAAATAGTCAAGTAGTCCCCTTATTCATTAAGAAGTTAAGAAGCAGTGTATTGTGGTGTAGAGAATTTAAGTGAACCTATACATTTTGCTAATGATACTTTAATTGAACGTATGAGAAAGTCTGCAGGCAGCTAAACGGAAGTGCACGAACAAACGTTATTAATACGTTTTAGTCAAAAACAGCAGCGTAAAAATAACATTCGACATAATTCGCCGAAAAAATGTTTACGGGATTTCCATCTTTATAGCATATTCTCTAGCAATGGTAAAACTAAATTTAGTCAGCACGAAAACTTCTTATTGGGAGGGGTAATTTTGTCTCATCTACAGTCGTCACCCTAGGTAAAAGGTATCGTGATTAACACATTTAATCCACCGGTGATTTTGTGATTTTCCGACTAAAGCGGATAGTTCAGCCTAATTTCAACGAAGCCAGTTACAGTAATCTTTTCAGAGCTTATCGATGCTCGAAACGATCAGTGAAGATTGTAGAGAAAGAAGAATAAGAGTAATTATTGAAGTTAAATCGGGGATATCTGACATGCACATTAGATATTTTATATCTGTAGAAACAATGAGAGAAGCATTTTCTAATATGAATATACTCACCAAGAAGACTTTCTGAACGCTATGACGACGGTTTTTAAAGCTCATCTCAAAAACTATCTGACGAACAACTAAATTATTAAATATTCGTAAAAGTATTTATATTCCAGAATTATTAAATAAATTTGCTACATATATAAAAAACATTTACAACTATTTAAAATTAAAAAGGCCAACGTTGAACGCGTTTCGGTGTTTTAATTTTAAATAATCGCAATTTATTGAATACTTTTTCATAATAGAATGAAACAATGAAATATAAATTCGATCTAATTGTAATTTTATTCATTTATTTATTTGCAATTTTTAAAAATTTACAACCTGAAATAATTTCGGCTTAATTAATCAAAAAATTAGGTGAGTATTATATAATTCGCTACTTTATCTTAAATCGCAAGTTTCATGTCAAATGGAATTGCAGGAAAAACCTATGTAATAATTATATACGATACAGGATGGAAGGGCCGATCAGCCTCTGTTAGGGTTTCCTCCGAGCGCGCTCTCTTATATATAGAAAATCCGACTGTAGGCACATCTGCAAAAAAACGCTGAGTTAATCAGTTCAAGAGTCTTGGGCATAGGGTCCGAAATCAGTTTAAATTTATTTCGTGCAATTTGGATTTTTTTTTTAGTGTGGCATTATCTTGCACTGGTTTTTGTCATACGGGGGAGTGGCATAATGTGCAGATGGGAATGTAGATCGCCTTGAATTTGTTTATTATACTCAGTCGTGAGGTACTGCATATCAGAGGGTACAGCAATTTTGATAGTAGACGAACTTTGTACCTAGCATGTAGTTTACTTAAGCTTTCGGTCTAAAACAACTCCGAGATATCTTACTTCCGGTTTCCCAATATTAGCCCCTTAAAGTTTAGTGGATTATGCGACCGTATCAATAGGATAATTTTTATTCCTATCGAAGTAAATGAATTTATAAATTCAGAACGGAAAATACGTTTAAGATCTACGTATTTTTCAATCTATTTTTAAGATTCTGTAAACGTATAATAATAATGTACGTGGAATCCGAATAAAATGAAACGATAAAAAGATCAAATTAAAATATGTAATAACTTACGAATGGTTTGACTTATTAATTACGAAATTGGATCATTAATTACAATTAAACTTCTATGACAATATGTAACTATTTAAAAGATAATGAATTACACATGAGGTGGAAAAAAACGTAAAAAAAAAAACCCCGTCTAAATATACAATGCCTGTCCCACGGGAAGTGAGAGTAACTTTGTTGTGAGTAGACAACCAGTCACAGCGCGTTCGCTCCGGGCACATCTTAAAGCCCATTTAATTATCTATCGAATGCGATAAACCGGAAGTTCCTACCTCCTCCCGTTCGCGTCGCAGCATCGATTTGAAAGGAAAAAAAAGTGTTTCGTCGACCCCTGCCGTTTTTGTAGACAAAAAAATAACAACATTTTGGAAGGAACAGTATTTCGAAATTTTTACATAAATTATTACTCGTCCAATACAGAATCATCATCATTCATATGAATCTTCTCGAAATAGGCACGCACCTCTGGCCTGAAAACAACGATCCATGCGCTTGGCCCGAAACAAGCAGAATCGCGAATTTTTTTCGAAAACGCGCTATGCCATCGAAATATCGTCGAATTACCGAGTAGTCGAATATCTTTTAATAAATCGAACGTCTCTGTTTTTTGCAACCGACAATAATAGCGAATCACATACCGCTGCCCTTGCTCTAAAACTGCACGTGGTTTTCACAATTTGCGTCTCGCTCTTTCGATTATAAAACACGTAATAATGTTCGTAGAAACGTCCGGTTTATTGCATTCGACAGCTGATGGAATGAACTTTAAGGTCATCTGATTGCCGGACCCGTTACGATGCGTTTTCACCCCGCCCGCTTAGCTTGAAAAAAATGGTAGGGGTTGACGAAACACTTTTTTCTCAAATCGATGCTGCGGGCGAACGGGGAAGGTAGGAACTTGCGGTTTGTTGCATTCGATAGTTAATTACATGGGCTTTAAGATCAGCCCGGAACGAACGCGCTGTGAGTGGTTGCCTACTCACACCAAAGTTACTTTCACTTCCCGTGAGACAGCTATATTGTATAATATGGAATTTAAGACGACCTCAAAAATCACCCTTAACAAAATCATAACTCATCACCAGATCGTTAAGAGTGAAATTCCAAGTATAAAACACGAATTGCGGAAGCTCTTTTATAAAATCAAAAAATCAAAAAAGCTATTTAAACCCCTCTTTTTTGGCTAAAAATTGCAAAAAAAACATAAAGTGATGTTCACGTAAGCAGAGTAGCTTGAGTAAAAAAGTTGAGGTTTTTTTGTTTTTTTTTTCTTGGACTTGTCAACCAAAGACCTTCAATCAGGAACAATAAGGAAAAAAGTCGGTTATATTTTAATCCGATCAGAAATCTTTGCTAAAAAGGAACAAATATCAGGGGAATAATTAATTTGGGAAGGATAGGACAGGATATAGGAAAAAGGAGTAGGATGCCTAAACCGCAACAAATAAAAATACGGCGCAGAACGCTCTACAGAGAGAGATGAGAATACTGGAAGAACACATGATCGGCGTCGCATATAATTACATCATCAGGATAGAGCGGACAGTGTAAGGAGGAAATCAGGGAAAAACGAAATTAAGATAATGACAGCAAAGAATGGCCAAAACACATACGAATAACGGAGACAACATTAGAACGTCGAAGGGAGGGATGCAAAAGAAACCATAAATAATAGGGAGGAAGGCTGAACAGACAGATGTGTAATGCATAATTATTAGAAAAAAAGGGAGCGTAGGTGTCCGACTAATAACAGCGCATCCGAGTTTCCAACTTTAAAATTAGGCCTTACTTGCGAGGCTCCGAAAGCCCGAAATTTTTGCAAAAAATATTTTTGTTTCCCAACATGTGACATATCAATGGAAAGGTATTTGTCGGCTAAAGGAAACTCTATTTTTCATTTTCTTAATGAAACTTTCCAAAAGAACATAAAAAACGACGTGTCTCTCCCTCTTTGCAGTGCGAAAAATCAGATTTCTTTGTTTCGAATTTAATATTATGTAAATGTAAACTTTTATACAGAATCCTCAGTGCACATCGTGTTTGACTTAATTTAATTTCAGTCTTTTATGTTATTTAAACTTGCAAGTGCTTTAAAGACAAACCAGTTCGTTCTTAGTTTTTTTGTTTTTTTTTTTTTTCTAAAACACCTAATTTTTTCCCCGTTAAAATCTGTTTCGTATTTTCACACACAATTTACAAATAATATTTCTGGTAGAAATTTTCATTCTAATTAATAACCCACGTATTTTTCATTGTTTAACTGAAAATCGAGGAAAATTTCTAGTTGTCTAAACGTTAGTAAAATATACATTATTTCTTTTCTTCGACGTTCCCGAGACGAATGTCCACGAAAACGTTATTTCTTATCGTTTTTCATATGATCTCATCTCGTCGGGGACAACTACGGATTTTAATTTCACCGAATATAGAAAGCACCAAAGTACGTACAGACTGCTTTGTAGCGAACGCCGTCTCTAGATTGCGTGTTATGTACGTGTAAGCGTTTCATTTTCTAGACCACACTAAGCCGGTAAGAAAAAAACCCGGGTTGAATTTTGTCGCATTTTATTAAAACGTTCGCCCGCTGTTGGCGATCTTTTCCGTATCCAACAAAGGAAAGTCGAATGCTAATTAGGAAATGAGATAAAAAGCGAAGACGAAACAGTTTGAAGCAGCCGGAGTCAAATAACAAATAAATGCTACCTTGCGATACTGCTACGTATCTGCACAACCTCTGTAGGTAGTGTAGGATGCGCGAGACCTTTTTTTTCGCGGCAAAATTATGCCTTTTTCGGCCACCTACACAGACGGCATATGCTTCGAAGCGAATGAGCTAATGATTGCCGGTCTTCTAGGAGCCCGTTGACACGTCTGCAGATGAAACGTCGTTTCTTTAATTGAAAAACTCCCTCCATATCGGTAGATAAGTCGGTGCCGAAACATTCTGTGTGCGTACAGCACACGTTCGGTTGCGACATAGTAGGACACGGCTAGCAGAGCCGACAGTCTGGTTCCAATATTTGTTTGGTTAACATCTGGAGGAGTGTCTTGGAACGGATAAATAATTTATCTGGAGCGCCTCTTTTCGAGCGTTATCTCGTTGATAAAATATTTAATAAGTGTTGTTGATTCGTTCGTTCCGGTCGACTGTTGCCGTCGGAGATGGACACATTTACGCTGGATATGACGGAATAGAAAAAAAAAAGAAAAGCGTCGCTTACACTAATACGTACGCTTAGACGTCTTTAGGTCGGTACGCTTGTAGCCGAACGTGAAGGTGGTATCGATTGTTAGGAAAGTATCTGATAAGGAGTTCACAGTGAACGGCCGTTCGCGCGTTTTCTTTATATTGTTCGATGGAGAATACCTTAAACTGAAGGTTGGCCCGCGTAACCCTGAATAGGAGGGAATAGTGGCGGAGCAGCGCGTGTGCGGTGTGAAATACAAGACGGAACATGGTAAAAGCCTGTTGCCTTTCTTTTATCGAACCTAGAATGCTCGGTCGAGAGTACCCTGTTGATACGCAACATTTCTTCCCGTTCCACCAAGAAAGAAACCTGTTGGCCACGCATATCCACACACACGCAGGTATATGTGTATCCTTTTTCTCGATTGCCAACCAGACACACACATATTTACCGCCCATTGTGGAAATATCATTTAAAACTAACCAGCAGCTCCTAAATTCTTCTTTCCCTATTGTTCCCCTCGCTTTTTCTTCTCCTTGCTCGATGATTTTTAACGAGGAGCGGATACCAAGCGATTTTTTTAATCCTTCCCAAGTCTGTGAATATAATCGGATCATTATTTTTGAAATAATCAAAATCGCCAGTCGCGTCGACAAGGAGAAACTGTTTACATTTCAACGATTACCCTTGCGATACCTTATCGGCGCAAACGCTGCGAACGTCCCCTTAATGTCGCAGTTAAATTATTGCGCTTATATGTTTTATAGCAGATATAAATTATAACGTCTTTGGTTCTAATAATAACACAGCTCGCGAGTAATAGTCAAAATTCGAAAAATACATTTTTTTTCCCTCCTTCTAACACGATACATGGAAGATGGTTTAATCCAGTTTTTTCCAGACAGAAGGGTATTCGAATTTTTCGACACCGAAAAAATCCACTATTGACGAAAATTCGATAACTAAAAAGTTTACTTTTTCGAATAAATCTTACATATTTTTGTAAAAAATTAGTACATTCAAAAATTTAACAACAGTCTTTTGGTTTGTTTTTTTTTTTTTTTTTTTGATATTAACATGAGAACGTGTTTAATATAATGCCCTGTTACGAACCAGGCTAAAAATTTTTTAAAACTACCCGTGGTAATCTTTTTCTATATTATCATCAGTTTATATACCTTACGAAAATTCACCCATATACTGGAAACATTAAAAGAATTTGTCTCAAAACAGCAAAAACACAAAAAAACGTAAACAAATTGAATAGGAATGAAAAGAGATTTCACTCATACTAATAGCGATAAAAACAGCGAAGCGTGTTCGAAGTGCGAGAAGATGAAATGAAAACAAAGAAGGTAGAAAAATTTTTTTTTTTCTTTCCCATCACAACTGACCAGTTTTAGTGGTCATTTAGCGATTAATTTATTGCGATAAAGAATGTTTTGTGGAGGGGTAGTACTCAGCAGTACTCCCTCTGAAATCTTAATAATGGCTGGACAAGGTCTAAAGGCTTATTTCGCCACAGTCTGCGTATTTCACCGGAGTTATCCAGCAAATTGTTAGCAAGAGGGTTCATATGAATGCTAAGTCGGGCAACATGTTTATTTGCTTGTTTTTTGATTTCATCCTCCGTAGACACGACATTCAAGTCATTAGGGAGGGTATAATTTGAGACGTACCAGGGGGCTGCAGTAATGGTTCTCAGTACCACCCTATTTTGATATCGTTGTATTTTCTGTAAGTTCGATGTTTCTGCGCAGCCCCACAGCTGTATACCGTACAGCCAGATCGGCTTTAGAGCTACTAGTTTATATAATAGAGTTTTATTGTCTAACAACAATCCCGCGATCTCTTAGCTAACAGCCACGACATGGTTCTAGTTTTAAACCTTAAATGCTCCATTTTTTTTTGAATGTGAGTACCCCAGGTCAGCCTAGCGTCCAAGTGCATGCCTAAATATTTTACATTATTACTGACATTTAGCATTACGACGTTATTTATTTTGATTGGCAGGCGTTCAATTTTTCGATTTGTGAATGAAATATGCGTCGACTTACTTTCATTGACTGCTATGCGCCATCGTTTTAGCCAAATTTCCATATGCCGAAGTGACCCCTGCAGTTTTTCTGTGGCTGTGTTTTCACACTTATCAACGGCCAAGATGGCTGCGTCATCCGCGTACAAAGCTACTTCTGTATTATCCAGCATCGGGAAGTCGGTCGTACAGGTACAATATTGGACCCAGAATGCTCCCCTGCGGAACCCCGGCCCTTACCGGAAAATAATATCTGAGTATTTATCGGTTATTTTCACTCGAAAATATCTTTCTAGTATATGTGATTTAAATAATAGATAGCAATGAGAAAGCAGAAGTTTAATTTTATACAATAATCCCCTTGATGCCATAGCCTATCGAAAGCCTGCTGGATATCCAGAAACGCGGCCGTACAAATATTCTTGTTTTCCAAGCTATTTTCAGTAATCTTCGTTAGTCTGTAACCATAGTGTTGAAAATCGGGAATAATTGTATCGGTAGATAATATTGGAAACAACCGTTTTAAAATTAATTTTTCCAGTATCTTTGAGAGGACAGGAAGCAACGAGATAATAGGTCTATATGATGAGACCACCTCAGACGGTTTGCCAGGCTTCGGTGTAACAATTATCTGTGAGAACTTCCAAGCTAGTGGGAAATATTGATTGCGAAGTACAGCGTTATATATTTGTGTTATAAATACAATACTTTTACGTGGTAGAAATGGAACAAAAATTAATAACTGGAAGTAATCAAAAACAGCCGATCGAAACGGATACTGCATTATTTCAAATCACCAATGCTGGAATATTCGAACATATTAAAAATCCGCCGATCAAAAGGCAAAAAATAAAAGGGCTTTCAAATAAAAAAAAAAAAGGATGCCGAGATGGTGTTCTTGATTAACAGAATCATTTGTGAAAACGGACACCGTTCAGTGTTTAGGCGTCACATACTGAACACCTTTGAAATCGCTTAAATTACGTTTCGTAATTTAATTAACAAAATGACTATTACACGCACTAGCATTCATTTCGGTAAAATAGTTTTACTTTTTTAATAAAAACTGACAGAACTTAAGTTTTACGTGTTTCGTATAAATACCAACTATTATTAATCGGTGAAAACAACTGATTCCTTCAATGGCAGTTTCAACAATATCCATTCGCTAATAATGCACAGGTTTCGTCGTCACATTAAAATCATTTGTTCACCTGTTTAGCGTGTAATTTAGAATAAGTAAATACCTGTAAACATTTAGCGTTAGTTTCAACTGTAATATTATAATTCCCGCTCGCTGTAATTTAGTTTTTTAACGAGAATAAAGTTAGTCAAAAATATCTTAAATTTTCCCCAGTATCGGCAGAGTTCTTCTCCATTAAATATGCTTCCGCATTTCATTTTCAGCTTTATCCTTTCATTTCTAGACCGGCCTGTGTAGACAAATGTTAACTAGCATAAGTTAAAAACACGTCCAGCGTAAAGATACGTTCTGTGGCCTTTTATCGTTATCAACCAATTAGAAGAATACTCGAACGACAAGGAACTTTTTTAATTGATGTCGCAACATCGCCACATGCGAACTGTTCGGCTTAGCTGAATTACAAAATCCATGGGGGTAATCGTCCGGCTCTTTTTTTTTTTTTTGTTTTTTAAAAAAAAGATACAGTGATACCCGCCGCACAAATTAGAGAACATTAGTAAAGCTAGGATCGGTTTTCTCTAAAAAGAAAAAAAAAGAAGAAATGCGTTGCAATTATCTTTGGTGATCAAGATAATCGACAAAAGATCAAACAATTAAATATTATTCAATATTAATTAAAATAAAAACAATTAAATATCTCGATGATGTCGTTATTATTCGAAAACTAAAATTTACCTCTACCTAGAAGTTACTAAATAATCATAAGGATTACCACGCTAAGAAAGAACGGTTTGCACCTGCAATGATTTTTGGATACATGCTACATATTTAAATAGGGACATACTAAGTCAACAAATATTGCGCCTCTTATGTCCTACCTTTTCCCTCTCCACAGATTGTTCCTATTATCTGTTCCTTTCTCCTAACAACATTTGATATCGTATGAAGATATAATTGGCTCCTTCCTATTCTAATTGTTTCTGAGTAAAGATCCCCGGTTGACAGGCCCAAAAAGAAAAAAGAAAAAAAAAAAGTATCGGAGAAAAGTTATTACCCAGACTCAGAACAATAAGTTAGTTGGAGGTTTTAAATTTTAATTCGACCGAATGCCGATGTGAGAAAAGGAGAAATGATTGGTTAGTGCCGAAAGGAAAAATTAAAATATGTAGGAATCATAATATGAAAACAGCAGACGAGTATTAAAAAAAAACAAAAAAATCCGTTCGGCTCATAGCGCTTAAAGAAAATGCGATCGAAATTTCCAATAAAGGAAGTATCAGGGAGATGCAGTGAGCAGTAACAAGAGAGAAAAACAACATCGGGAAACCGGAGGACCAAAGGGTTGCGACATATGGCTGAGATTGAAGAGGGCTCGAAAAAAGGACAGCCATAGAACCGTGGGAAGGTTAGAAGGTTAGGCTGGACTGTCAGATAATCGGAGTAAAAATTTGAAAAAGATGCCGCATGGAAATATGAATGAAATCTGTAATTGAAATTATTGGAGAGAGCCAAAACGTTATTTTCAGTTATTTTTCTAATGAGGTAAGAGTTACACGTGAATGAAAGAACGGGCTAATGAGTCCGCCACCGAAATTCGATTCCCACGTGACTGGGGGCCTACAAGATATGAATGGAAATGGCTTGCGTAAGAAAGGTAGACAAAAGAGCGAATGCGATGGACAATGAACTCGTAAGAGTATGACCTCCGGAATCAGCAAACCTAAGGTATTTGTTTAATGTGTGTTGAATGAAAGAAATGAAGTCACAGAGCTTAGTGGATGGCAAATAATTCGTCAGTATATAACAATCAGAATTTGAAAAGTCTAAAGGACTACGAATAATTAAGAAAGTAAAAGAGTCGCCAACAAAACTCTTACTTTTCGAACCGTCAGTAAATGGAAGGGATGTGATTGTACGGTAGAATTCTTGTCTAATAATTAGAGAGCAACTAGTTAAGAAAGAGGTGTAAAAGATTTTTTTTTTTTTTTCAGAGGAGATAATGGGAGATACAGTGAAAAAAATAAAATTTGTCAAGGCGATGATGATAAGAAAAAAGATGGGCATTTTGCTTAGAAGCACTAGTTTTGAAGGATAGAGTAAGTCTGCAAGAAGAAACCGGAAGGCGTTTGATGAGGAAGCGGCAACCTAAATAAGATCGGCGAATAAACAGGAGAGAAGTTGGATTCAATGAAAATGGCTGCTATAGGAGTGGATCAAAGAGAGCTCCGAAGCAAAAGTGGAGACAGAAATTCTGAATGCTATCCAATTCGGGGAGAGAAGAGATTTAGATGCACTGCTGTATAGAAAAGAGGAATAATCAAGTTTGGAGAGAATGATAGATTTATATAGCATACTATTGAGGTAAGGATCACACCTGCCCAGCTTGTCTGTGAAAAAGCTTTTATTAGGTTAATTTTTTTTGTGGAAGTGTCCGCATCTGCTGAATAGAGAAGAGCATTATCCACAAAAAATAATGACACGCAGAATTACTGGAAAGAGTAGCAGCACTAAGGATGTAAGCAATAAAGAGAGTGGAAGTGAGAGACGAGCCCTAAGGAAGGCTCCGTAACACTCTCCCTTCGGCAGAGTAGACTTGGGAAGGTATATAGAACGACTGTTTTCGATAGAATAGATAAAGTGGAGAGGAATGTTAGCGGACAGTATTTTATCTTTTGAAGTAGGTGCGTATACGATATTAGTCGCCAGCGTGAATTTTTTACCGATGAAAGAATTGCAAATGACCGCAAAGAAAAAAGCTTACAGGTCAATAGCTCGGACGAGGAAATCAAAAACGTATTGCTTGGACAAATGTTATTCTTTTCTATCTACCAAACGAGATGCTTCTTTCTTATACAGGAAGCCAAGGAAATAAGGTCAATAGGAGGATGAGTTCTTCTTAGGAATTAAAACAGCAATGAACGTATTTCAAACACGAGAAGTACAACAAGAATTAATAAAGGAATTAAAAATAATTAAAATGAGATTGAGGAATAGGCGAAAGATATTTCGCAGAACTTTGCAGGAGATTCTGTCGACCTCCGAAGTTGATTTGGTTGAATTTATTGATATGAACAGGAGAAGTTCGGGAGTAGAAAGGGAAACTTTTCATAAATAGAGACATACAGGAAAGCTATAGTCTATAAAATGAATTAAATTATCCTTGATAGGGATATGAATAAGGATAAAATGAAAAACTAAAAACCTCGGCGAGTTTCCGAATCTGTGAAATGATGAGAACAAAATTTCTTTCACGAAGCTTTTTTAGCGGCTTTTAGTGTATACCTAGATTTAATTCGATCAAAAAGAAGTTACTTGCAGTTTAAAGATAGAGGTTCTAAAAGTGTGTACGCCGTAATCGTAGACTACTTTGCAATCTCTGTTTTGAATAGAGAAGTTGAAGATTGGGGTTTACTATGTTTTGAATGAAAAAATGAATTGCTAGACAAAAAGAGAGCATAAGTCGTGCTGATAAACTGACTTTATACAGTTTATAATTAAATTGATCATTGTCTCATTGCATGACGGTTATAATATAACCAAACAAAATTAGTTTTTATATGTTGTTCTTATACCTTAAACGTTCGCACGAACAGACACGGGTACCATCTGTTATAGGGTTGGAAAAGTGTTAAAGGCGGCTCTAGTCAACAATAAAACATATTCTCATAGCATGCACAAGCATAAACAGCTAGTAGTTGTTAGCAAATTATTACATAAGTTATGCAATGGTAGATGTATCATCAACACACATGTAAACACACACGAGTATATCAAACAACTTAGTACAGGTTAGTACATTATTACATTGGTACAATGGTAAACGTATCATCAGCAAACATGCAAACACACACGAGTATATAAAGCAACTTAGTGCAGGTTAGCAAAATTATAATTCTCTTTGTACTACAATAATACTGTTGTGACACTAGCGCTCCTGCATAATTTAATACTATAAAGATTTCATTGCAAGGGTGTAGTTTCTTATAATGCGATACTAGTACTCCTGCATCCCCTGGTGATGAAAATTGGAACTGTGTCCCAGAAGTAACGTTTTCTCTCTACTCGTAGCTAATCTTGATGGCGCACCTTCAGCAAAATCATTACAAAAATATACACATAAATGAGCAACACATTAACATCTGGAAAACCCGAAAGGATAATGACAAATGCAGGAGACGCAAAACACATAAATTATTCTCGAGGAGTATATGTAAGAAACAGATAAAGGCAGCGTTTCTAGTTCTTACCAGGAGCGGCACAATTCATAAACATAGATAAGAAACAATTTAAAACCTAAAAATTGAACATTACCTTCTATAGTGCTGAAATACTCCAACCTTGATGAATATTTACATCAGTTTAAGCCGGCAGATTCTTACCACTGTCATAACTGTACAATGGGAATACCTGCGATGATACACAAAAATATAAGCGGAAATTACAAATAAAATCAACGATGACCATTAAGGAAATAAACACAAATATACTGTAATTTTCCTGACGTAGTGAAGAAAAAGCTGATTCTCAAACCACGCGATGTTTAATATTAAAAGAAGAAAGTGTAATCTAAAAGCGATAGAAAATTATAAAGCGACAAGTATAAAAGAATTGTAGGTTTTTTTTTGTTTTTTTCATTATAAATTTGTTGAGCTTGTCAGCAACGGACGATTACCCATCAAGAAAGAAGAACATAAGATGAAAAGAAAGTGAGGTCGTAGGAGAGTTATTTGGGAAAAAAGCAGATGGCCAAAACTACTAAGAGGAAATAACAAAGGAGTCAAAAAAGATTGATACTAGAACCCGTACAAGTAGTAGTCCGAAGCGAAATAAATGTATAGGGGCAAGGGCGTCGCCAGCCGCCAGGGAGGGCAAGATGATAGAAAAAGGATATGAGTTATAGGAAAAATAAAATTTATAAGTTGTAAAGGCTTAATATTTTATTAAACAAGAATAAAATCTTAATTAAAACATAATTTTCGTGGGTTTCTGGCAAATTATTCATGATTACGCGCCTATGAATACTCATTATGGCCAGTTGATTAAAAAGTTTCAAGGCTGCAGGGGGGGGGGGGGCAGCTGCCCCCTGCCCTCCGCTGGCGACGCTCATGTATAGGGGAAAAATATGAGGAATTTCTTACAATTAGAGGAAAGCGAAGCTATAGTGTTACTAGTCGTTTTACTAGTTTATGATATATCATATCTATGTAAAACTAAATGCGCGATGTAACCAGCATAAAAAGAGAAGTATTTATCCATGACTGTGATTGCTGGGCAACGCCCACAAAAAGATCCTCATCGAACAGTATGGCCGCAACTGCAAAGTAGTGCTCACAGTGCCAGATGAAACAAGAAACAAGAACTCGCTATTTCGCACTACGGTTGGTAGCAGTGCTCGCAATTCCTGTCCGGAAAAACAAAATGATTGTTTATCCATCATTCAAACGACAGCTGCAGGCGACAAGCTTACGAAATATTAAGGATAAGAAGGAAAGCTACATCAGAGGAAACCAGCATCATGATCGCTAAAGAATTAATAATTAATGACTCTAAGAATTTGGCTCAATTATTAATAATTTCTCTACACTATTCTAATTCATGAAAATAATTAACGTAACTATTTTAAATAAGCCATTAACTTTAGAAATTTTCTATTATTGCGTGTGGTGACTAAGCATAAGCCCCACCAATGCATTCAGAAAGAAAAAAAAAAACAAATCCTTGCTACATTATTAGAGCGTTCTGTAGATAACCTTCGAGGCATTTTAAGTGTAGCAAACAACGTTATAGTAAATGCACTCTGTTTTCGTTTACTCTGAGTAGTAAAATATAGTTGCCTCACCCGTCACATCTGGACTGAGGGACCTTAAAAAAAATGGGGGGGAAAATTACCCGGCAACAACTTGGAAGTAACGGCAATGAGCTTTATTAAACATACCGAAGTCTTAATTTAGCGATAAACTGCGCGAACCTTATGTGAATGTTGGAACATTGTCATAAATGTATTACTCTAATGACCCGACTTCATGGTATGGCACGAATAGAGTTAAAACATTTAAATAAAACCTGCGTATATAGAGAATGGTATTTTCATAATAGTATTTTCTCTCGAGTGATTTAACAACGAGTTTTCTCTTCAAATTGGCGTTTCCACATTTTTGTTTGTTCGCTGTTCATCAACAATTCAGACGACGTGGATGTTTATATATTGCAACTAGCGATTGCAAAATTAAACTATTTTTAATATCATCATCATTTTTCATCGATTACCCTCAAATATGTTCTGACCATGATTCTGTCGACAAGGATGATCTAACCAATTTCCTCCACTGTTCACGATCAATGGCTCGATGATGACGGCATATTTCTAAACTTAACCCGGTTATTTCCTTAGATACTAAATCCTCCAGCAGACGACAGCGAGAAACCACTAGAGTTTTCTTTCTCTCGAAAACCATAATAGAACAACTAGAATTTGATTTTTAATATACTAAAGCTAATAATTTCCGTCCGTCTGTCGTGAAATGGAAAAGTTATTTGCGTCTGAGCAGTATGTAAGCTAAAAATTTTTTTTTATTTTTTTTTTTGAATTCGCCCTCTTGGCATTGACCTAAATACTTGATTTTAATAATTTTTTATTGAACAAAAATGTTCAAAGAGTAGCCATAGATAAGATTGAATAGGAGAGATTACAGAAAACCTTTGCTCATCGTGGGCCGAAGAAATTTAATATTTAGTTTTTCTATATCAAATTTATATTATTCATGTTTGTATATAGTTCAAGAATTTCCTCAATAAAGGTTTATTATTATTATTATTATTATTATTATTATTATTATTATGTTAGGAAATTCGATTCCGAAGCGATAGGAGATAGAAAGAACAAAGGGTTTAAGTATGTAATGGAGATGGGAAAAGAAAGCACTGTAAGGAACTGGGCTAGAGTCGAGATTTTCGAATACAAAAGAGAACGTTCGCAGATGGGAGCTGAACCATTTGAAGAAAATAAAAAATACTTCATTCGTGATAGAAGCGACTTTTTCGGAGAACATAATTGAATCGGGAAATAGATGTATGCTATTAATCGCTATTTCTTATTAAACTAAAATGCGTATTTACCATAGCTTCTTTTCTTAATTAGTAGGAAATTTTAAAAAAGTCTCGTTTTCATTCCTTTTCGGCACTTAGTTGTTCAGATCTATATTATTTAGATGGAAATTATTTTTTGATTTCGGTGTGTTTTATTCGCTGTATTCGCTGTTTATAAACAACCATAAGTTTTGTGTAATGGTTGTAGATTATCCGGCTATGTAAAACTGTTGTCCTTGAATTTTTGTGTTCCTTGAAATTTTTTTAATTAGCGTTTAAACTTTTTTTAAAAATTATTTTCGTCGCTACTGTCCATACAATTATTTCCAAAAGTAGTGGTTTATTTTTTTTTTTCCTTTTTTTAAATTATCCGACATATCTTATTTTCATTAATTCAAGAAATGATTCATGCCTGATTAGATTTAAACATACGCTAATTAATAAAACGTATTTCTATATGTTTTTTTTACCCACCGCCTCCCCCCAGGCATGTCAACAAGGGATCTTCACCCAGAAACGACATGAGGGAGAAGGATCAATTAAATGTAGAGTCGGTGTCAAATATTGATAGGATAAAAGAACTGAGGACAGGAACAACGGAGATCGACGGAAACAATAAGATATACGAGACACAATAAGGAGTAGGGAGTTTGAGTGATAGCAGATTGGAGTACAAAGAATTTCGTTCGTTCACGAGGGATGGACATTCAAAGAAGATATGGTCAGCGTCATCAGAATGAAGAGGGCAACAAGGGGATAAAGCAAGATGAAAACGATAACGTGAAGAAGGAAGAAGAGTATGATTCAGACGTAAACGGATAATAGGGACAATTCCTATATGTTATAACTGTTCATTTAATAATTTTTATTTATCTGAATTTCCTCCTGTCCTTTTATTATTATTATTATTTATTTTTCTTTTCTGGAAATATATTTATGTATATGCTTTTTACTTTAATTATGAATTAGGAATCAATAATGTGTATTAATGGTACAATAGTTTCTCATTATACAAAAAATATGTAGATGAGAATATAGTACGTGATCTTTTCTTGTTACTACTTTTTTTTTACTTTATGACAGTATATTATTAGGACTAGAAATGCGAAAAAATATTGCACAATATAGTTGAAAAAAAAGAAAAAGATTAAATGCGAAACCACATAAAAATAAAAAAGAGTATTTAATACATTACTTGGATATCTGGATATTTAAATTAATTTCGAAGTGTATTTAATTTAAATATTAAGAAAGTAATAAAACAAAAAGCTTACAAATTCAAAAATAAAAATTTAAAACAAAAAAACTTTCCTTATTAACAAATACGGTTTTGTTTATACACAAATTTTAATTTAAAAAGAAATAATAATAAAAACTATTTACATTTCTAGCCCGAGTAAACGAATGAGTAAAAGTGGTAGAGTTTAGAGAATAAATAAATAGTATAAAACTGACGGAATGCTAAAGAGCAAATTAAAAGCTGATAACAGTGATCAAAGGAAATGTATCCAAAAAGATGATAAATAGGTAGTCGCGGGTACACCAGCATATATATATATATATATATATATATATATATATATATGTGTGTATATATTAATTACAATGTAATTCTTAGGCTACCCCCCATTCGAAAAAATGTCCCAAAAAAATGTCCCAATTTTATGTAACGCTAAATGTCCCAAAAAAATGTCCCAGAAAAATGTCCCAATTCTATGTAACGTTTGTTATATTTTGTAGGATTTTTGTTATTGTTATTTAAAAAATGTCACAATTTTATGTAATGAAATATGTAACGAAAAATGTAACGAAAAAATGTCTTAATTTTATATAACCGAAGTTAAATGTTAGAATAGGATTTTTGTGGTTATGTTATTTTTCGTGTGTGTTGATGCCAGTAAGAATTACGTTGTAAATTTTGATCATTTTATACAAAGTATAGAAGAGAAAGAGACAGGAATGAAAGCAGGAGGGGTCAAGGGGCACAGCCCCTTGCGAGGCCAAAGTGGCCGAGTTATATATATATATATATGTGTATATATATATGTGTGTATATATATATATGCTGGTAAACTGTATATACCATCATATGCGTGCTAAATGATGTATAAGCGTATATGCTTAAAGTGTACTTGTATCGTGATAACTCGAACTTCTACGATGCGATTCAAGTGTAATTTTGAATACACCCGCTTTGCGTATAGAATTACCGTAAGCGTTAAATTTTTACAGCAGATAGTCACGACGGAACAAGCAGTGCAACCAATCAGAACACAAAGAACATATACGTATTTATATGTGGGTATGTGCAAATGTGTATATGTAATGATTTTAATGTGTATAACGTCTTCACTACGAAGATGTACATAGGTTGGTTTTTAAAGGTGGCTAACAATTATTCCCCTAGACTTTAGGAAATGTGGAACAGGTGTTATGGTTGCTAATGAGTTGGAAAAGATTTAAGCAATCGTGTCATTATTCTAAACATGTTCTGCGGTTACGTGAAAAGTGTAGGACAATTAAAAAATGCGGGTGAAGCGGGAAGAATTCGAGAGCCGAGCAAACTACTTACGGACAGGAAAGATCTTCGAAACAGGTTATTAATCACACAATCGTACTTACAAATTGTTTTAAAAATAAAAATTGTGTTCGTAGCCCGTTTGACTTGGAAACATGTCAGTGTTTCTAATAATTCGCAAGATTTCTGTGCTGTACTATATTTTTAAACAATCTGGAAAAGGTAACGCTCACCGTGAGTTGAATGTATGTACAAGGTATAGATTATATGCTGGCAGTTAAAGTTCAAAATTATGAACACATTAAACACCCCAATATTAAAAAAAAATATTTAAAAAATCTTCTTTAATTAAAATCATCCGAATATCATGATATCACACCTGTTAATTCGGAAAAACCCGCGTCATTATTAGCGAATGAATCAATGTTCAAACTGCGATTGAAGGAATCAGTTTTATTTACCGATTAATATTTGGTATTAGCATAAAATACGTAAAACTTAGTCAGTTTTTATTCAAAAATACAACTATTTTGCTGAAATGAGTTGGGCTGAGTCATTTTGTTAATTAAATTACAAAGTGTAATTTTGCGTTTTCAAAACTGTGTTCAGTATGACGCCTAAACACTGAACGTGTCGATACACGCAGGTATGTGTTATTACGTCTGGCAGAAATGGAAGAGGCTGTGTGTAATTTCGGTGTAAACTGGACGTGTCGCGCATAAATTCGATAAACCTCCGACCGCACGTTATTTTTTAAGGTTAATTCGTTTAAATCATCACTTCCGCGAAAATGATTGTGGCTAAACGGTGCCCGTTTTCATAAATTGACTCTGTTAATCAAGGACATCCCTTTTTTGTTTAAAACGCATTTGCTCTTAATGTGTTCGAATATTCCAGTATCGATGATTTGAAATAATGCAGTATCCATTTCGATCAGCTGTTTTTGGTCTCTTCCAGTTATCAATTTTTGTTTCTTTTCTATCTTCTTTCTTTCCATTTCATCTTCTTGCATTTTGAACACGCTTCACCATTTTCATCGTCATTAATCGTCATTGCAAAATCATCGAAATCTCTTTTCATTTCTATTCAATTCGTTTACGTTTTTTGTGTTCTTGTTCTTTTTCAGCGATACGATTTTTCGCATATTTCTGCACCTTACACGTATATGAATATAATATTTGGATCAGTATATGGGGGAATTTTCAAATTCGGCGTAATAACGTTTGTAATTCATTTATATATTTATTTTACAATTTTCCAGTGCAACAGCTTATGCTAGTTACTGCACAGCGCAATATGAGAAAAAAGAAAATAAAAGAAATCGTACGATTAACAATACATAGCTGAAAGGAATAAATATACTCGCATGCACGTGTGTAAAGAATTAACATAAAGTACTAGTTAACACACACTTATACGTTTATATATATATATATATATATATATAAATATAAATATATGTATACATGAAAAATACAAATCAAAACCAAAATATATCCACACACTCTCACATGATCACACATGAATACACTTACACAAACATAAACAAGTACACAGATGAAATCTTAATCATTCACACACAAACAGACATTCTCAACGAAAGCAGATAGGACAACTCAGTTTTATATTGTCAAACTCATAACGATTTTTGAAAACTTTCCTGAACGCCTATCAAATATGTCTAGTTCATAATGTTCCTAACTAATGATTGGGTTTTCCCAGAATTTGGGCCTTGAGTGCTACGTTCGGACTGGCTGAAGAGTGCAGGGGATGCCTCGTGGTTCAGCGGGGTAGCGGATGGTAGCTAGGACACAACCGACCGGCTTGGCAATAGTTCGAATTTGCAAAAAAACGGCGAGGGCATGGGTTATGTCATGGGGCATCTTAGGGTACAAACCGATGATAATATTAGAAAAAGATTGTCTCACGGGTAGTTTTAGAAAAATTTAAACATGGTTCGTAACGAGGTAACATATTACCGTGTTCAAATTTTCGGTAAATCCTACATCAGACATATTACGTGTGTTAGCGTTTTGTAAAGGTAAGCGCACTGTCCACATCTTAAAAGGAAGCATCTGAAATGTTTCCAATGAGGGGAGCCGTTTCGTTTCCAAATATATATTCCTGAAATTTGCAGGGTTTGTGATGATATGATCAGGGCAACGTTGTCAGCTGTTTAATTTAAATTCACCTGAAAGAAATCACGTTCGAAATTAGTGGTTCCATTATTGATGTTTATTAAAATATCGTTAGCAAAAAAAATAATTTTCTTAAAATATTTCTCTTTAATTATAGTCGCTATATAACTGTTTTCACATACGTGTGTATTAACCATGGATTTATAAAAATTTATTTTTCGCATTTTTAATATTATTTTCAACATTCTCACGAATACTGATTTATTTTACTATTCAAAAACCGCTTAAATTTCCGGAATATTTCGAAATCAAATGGCTCCTCCTTATTGGAAACATTTTAGACTATTGTATCATCTTCAGGACGCGCTGTTCTGAAAATGGACAGTGCTTATCTGTTTGAAACACGTAATATGTCTGACGCGTGGATTTTACTGAAAATTACGTATTTAAAGAAACAGACAATTGTGCAAACAAAATTACATAAAGCCGATATCAAAAGTGTAAAAAAAGAGACATATATGTAATTTTTTTTCTTTTTTTTTTTTTTTTTTTACCTTTGTAATTAGAAAAACTGTTCTTTTATCTGCGGTATTATTTTGATGTTTAATAGCTTGAAAGTTTTTTGGTCTGAGAAATTTGGACTGACCCAGCCACATAAAATATGTTCAAGTTAAAACTAACAAGAAACCGAAAAAAAAAAAAAAGCTAAACCGGCTTAAGTGACGATGTTGATCAAAAACATAAAATTGACGTTTTAAAACGATTAATGGAAGAATAGGTGTGTGCACTTTAACAGCATTTTCGGTATTGCTCTAGATGAGAAGAGCAGCTCGCTTCTTGATTTAGCTGCCTGTTGTTAGGCCGGGACTCATTCTTCATAGTAGCGCGCGCAAACTTGCGACAGAAACTCAGCTCAATCTCGGATCTAGTCAACCTGAAATAACCGCCGGGTACCAGGCAATTAATCGCAAATGCTTGCATGACGGTAAACTGGATGTGCCTGTCTACATTTGATCGTTTATCCGATGATGATGCGCTTTGAAGAGAAAGACGCGGCGCGTTTCTACTGCTTCTGCGAATAAAGTTACCATATCCAGTTAATGGTTTACGCTCCGGACGTAATGTAATACGAAACAAGGCTAAATTTACTTCAGATGAACGGTTTGTCACTAAATTTCCGCCTCAAATGTCAGTCATGTCGGCGTCCAATTCTTCCCGGTTCATCCGTGATCGCCTATCTGCTAGTATGAGTTTGTCCGTGTGAGACCGCTTACCGTTGCAACATCTATAGGAAATCGTTTGACTCTTAATAGCACCTTGTTATCTCGATGCCAGTCTATAAGCTTCATAATACCGACTCCTTTCGGTAGCGCTATCATTTTTATCGTCCACAATCGAATCGACTTCCTGTACAGGAATTCCGCGATTCATTAATGTACGTTATATTCGTATAGCTCATGGAGCGGTATTAACAAATCCAGATTAACGAAGTTTGTAGCATCGGATTTACATTCGAGCGATTAGTATTGTGGTTCTCCTTCTTCTTTTCTCCTTGTCAGTCCTTTTCACGCCCAGTTTCGAAAGCTTCTCCATGTTTTATTCGCATCCATTTGGTTTTACCTGTAAGCCTGATAATGCCACGGTTTTCCCTTATTTCTTTCATATTTGCACGGTCGCCATTGCGATAATTTATGACATTCCTTCAGTTTCACTGCTAACTTCATCTGATACACTTTAGTTATCCTTCGTATTTCCGTGGTTTCACAATCCCCCCCCCCCCCCCCCACTGCACCAGTCGAGAAGAGCACAAACAGCGCCAGCGTCGATTTTAATATTTGTATCATGACCATAAAAATAAGAGAATTGATCCAACTCCAATGAGAGATTGAACCCATAGTATATCGTTATTACAGATCATCGACAGATGGGAGGACAAGTTAATTAACAGAAAGGAATGGAATGAAAAAGAAGAAGATCAGGTGACATTGCAGTATACAGCATAAGTAAGACTAAGTGACACTGAATTCCCACTTTGAGGAATTTAATTTGCGGTGCTTGAAACACAGTCGTCATGAGATACGAACATCATGGCAGTCAACGCTACTAAGCGTGATCCGTACATGTCTAGTCTATTTATTTGAAATCTCGAATATAGCCGATACAATTCAGTATAGCTCATAAGTATTTTTAATCACAGTATTTGAAAACTTCTGAATCAGAGACACCATGACGACAAATTCCATTAAACATTTCCTATAGGAATCGTATCAGTCCTATCGATAAGGCTACAATCAAGCACTGCTCATGAAAGTATAGCGGTATCAGTAGAGATATATTCTTCATAAAGTTGTAGGAAGACCGTCGCGGCACCATTTCCTTCTCTTTAGTCCTTTTTTCGGATTATGACCCGGAAGCGGTGTTCAATCAAAGTTTCAGCCTAAAATATGATTTTCGGTTCCAGCTAAATATTAGCCGAATCTCTTCAACTTTAACCGAAACTTTAATTGCAATGCTTTATTTTACTCCACTGTGTGTGCTTTTTAAAGATGATACACTATTTCATATTTGAATTCATTAGACACAATGACCACCCCTTACTTAGAGCAGATATGTATTTAAACAAAATAATTTCTCCTCAGGGATATAGACAAACAATGTAGTAACCGGCTCAGTTTAGCATATCTTTTATACCCTTTTTTTTTTTTTTTTATTTATTTATTTATTTATTTATTTATTTATTTATTTATTTATTTATTTATTTATTTACTCCGCTGTACCTTGCGGTTTTTCAGCCAGAGTTCCTAATTGTTACTGTTATTATTTGTTGTTGATGCGTTTTGTTTTGTTATTCATTACATGGTTGACAAAGCTGATCAAATTAAAAAAGTTTTTTTTTACGTATTTCGGTTATTGGTTTTTTTATTACTTTCCGTTTTTCTCTTTCGTTTATAAACTTATTGCATTCAAAGATCGAATGTTAATCGTCTGTTTCCTCTTTACAGTCTATACAGATGTCTGTTTCAGCAATTTTAAATCGTTTCATATAGACACCCCATTATTATTTCCATGTCCGGTTAAAAATTGAGTGAAGTTATAATCTTTTATACCCTTTAGCATTCGTTTAAATTTCAAAAATTCCTTTTAACAGAAAAATGAAACATGTTTGCGGTAAAACTGTGAAAAAAAAAGGAGGATCCTTCTTAAAATATATTTGCTCTTTGCTGTTTATGTTATTTTATAAAAACTGATCTGCTTCTATAACACAATAACAGGCAATAAGTAGAAATGGCCGTTATTTTTGAATTATAATATTAGACACTGTTTAATTATCATTATTAATTGGGTAAATTTTTATTTAAAAAAAAAAAAAAAAATTATTAAGTATATAATAAGCGTATTTGAATTTTATTTTAAAGAAACCTTAAAATATAAACTCTAGTTAAAACAATTATAAAAAACAATTTCCGTTTCGGTTCTTGTTTCGGTCGGACACTATCCGGAAGAGTCATACAAGTTAAATAAATTTTAGGATTAGGATTTCAATTTCAGTTTCCAAAGAATTTACTGTACTGTTGAGAGTATGGATTAATTTAACAAAACGAATGTATATATCTAAATCATTATGGAGAGTTAGATTTGAACCATACTCTTTGGTGCTGACAGGATCTTTCGGAAGATAATCAACTGTTGACACTGAATCTAGGCAAGGTTGCGCCTGGCTTGTATTTCCGTACAATTAAAGACCGTATTTCCACAGCGGGGTTATGATCATCAAGTACACATATATATATATATATATATTTTTTTTTAATCTTAGGCTAAATTGGTTGTCGATTTTTAATCGGGTTCTTTTTATCGTTTTGATGTTCAATTTTAAGCCAACTTTTGCCGTTACACATTTTGTTTATTTTCAGAAATGTATGTCTTCCATACTTGTACCCGGCCTTTTACAAAAGATTCCTACCTGTTCTGTCACAAGAATCCTTTTTCGATCGTCTTCCTTATATGTTTACTGATAATAAAATTTCAGTTGCCTACCGAAAATGTACTTGGAACAGTTACGCTCGTCTTGTTTATAAGTCGCCTGTGAATGTACACATATGTATACACGATATAGCTCAGACGGAATTATTTTTTCGCATTTCAGCGGTTTTTTCACGAGATCGAGTCGCTTTTGCAATAATATAGACACCTAATAATATCGGTGCATCATCGCAAAAGGGGGAAAGGGAATTACGATTTTTTTTAGCGCTAGAAGTGTAAAGCCAGGCCGCGAACATTAGAAGCGCGATACGTCTGCAATATTATAGAAATGTGTTTATATTTTAATTTAAATACATGCCGGTGCTTCCTGGTTTTTGTAATAAATCCCACAGTGAAACACACTCGAGAGACTCTTTCAAAATTTAACGTCACTTTTGTGAAGTTTGTTCTATTTCGAACGCGATAGTGTAAACTTTTAGCAGCTTTTCAATTAACGCGGAAAATCTTCAATCAGAAATTCGAGTATCTAGAAAAATCGTTGGCGGAAAGAGAATCTTTTTCGCCTTAAAAAAATAGATGGAAATATCAAAGCAGTAACATTCGCCGTCAACTGTTTATTTTAAATTTTCCATTCACCGACTGAAATATAGAAGGAAATTTTTCTATTTTCAGGATGTCAGTTTAAAAGGGGTAAACACGATTTTATGAAAGTTTAATAGAATTCGGCAACGATCCAATCAAAAGTTTGCTTACGGCACACGTGCGTGTAACATATTTAGCTGGATCCGGTATCCATTTCGGCAAAATTTGTGACAAAATGCGATCGCACACGTTTTTGTTTTCTTTTTTTTTTTACTCTTTTTCGAAAACTATTATTATAAAAGTATTATATAGGTGTTAATTGTTCTAGCAAAAGAGTAGTCCTTACGGTGAACTTATAGGGCTTTAGTATATTTTCTCAATGCTACCGATACGGTATTTCAGTACGTTGGTTCTCGAATTTCATCGTATAAGTGTGAAGCATTTAATTTTTTACCCCACTTCTTAATTGAGTACCATATAGTTTTCACAGTGGAAATTGTGATAAAACACCCGGTGTTATATCTCCGGGGGAATCTTAATAACAATTTCATATCGATGTAGGTGGATTTTTTTTTTTTTTTTTTTTACACTAATCTTTATAACTCTTTAAATGTAATTACGCATCGTGGATGATAATATGAACTGAATTTTGAAAGTTTAGAAACTATATAAAGATATCCATGAAACAAATAATGAACTAAACAAGAAACAGCTAAGACAATTAATTACAGTTATATATCACGCAGTAATGAAGAAAAGAAATGAAAAAAAAGATCGATGCGACCGTAGTTTATCGCAAATCAACTAACGAGAATTCCAGATGAAGTCTACCACCTATAGGGAAGGGCTATATGTGGTATATTCGAAACATAGAGTGAAAGTATCTGTTAAAATGAGTAATTCGTCAAAATTCTGTTACTTTGCCTTGTTCTTTCTTTCTGTTATTTAAAAATACAGAAAACATTTTTCACAGTCAATGGACCCAGTTGTTATCGAAAACTTTATTTCATTAATTCTTTTTATAATAAGAAATAGTAATGATAACGAGATAATGATTAGTATTATTTCTTCCCGTATTGTTAACTATCGTTCTCATGATAGTTATTGCTTTTGTTTTTCCTATCCTCATTTTCTGCACTTCTAATACTTCTCTTGCGTCATATTGCGTCATAATGACGGCTGCATTCACTTCAGTGGAATTATAGCCTCAGAGTCGATAAAAATTCATTAGAACATTTATTAGAATAATATTAGTGTTGTTTTTATCTGAAAAATGTGGCTTTAGTCGGACACGAATTTTAATATCAGAGGCCGTAGCTTATATGGTGGTTCTGCAATCCTTGTTAAATGTGACATTCGTTTCAGCTCTTACGATATTTCAATCGACCTTCCTTTTATTCCTAATCAATCTAACATTGTTCACATCTCTTTCTGTACTACCCTCGCGCATCCTATTTAAATTGTATCTACCTATGTTCCCCTAACTACAATCTTTGTCAGTTCCCTCTTTTTGCATTGTTCAACTCTATCTCGCAACTATCTATCATTGGGCTAGACTGGAATGCCCATTCACCCTTGTGGAGTGCACATCTTACAATCCCTACGGTTTTATCCTTGAGAATGGTATTCTTTCCGACAACTTAATTCCCCTTAATCATCTTTCCTCAATTTATTTCAGGAATTAGTTCTCTTAATCTGATCTTTGTTTTTCTCGCTATTTTTTACATACTGATACGGATTCGGTATTTACCTGGCGCGATGATGTCGAGCGGGAAATTATTCTCCGATTAAAATCATTAATTTTCGATCTCTCCGCGTCAATCCTATTATTTATCGTCGTCAGAGAATACGGCCGCCGGGATATTTACACGGTCGAATTTGTAATTTCCGAGTCTCGTCGGATTTCGGAACGTGTTAAGGGTTGTGTAAGTGTCGTGGTATGTATGCGACAACAGGATAGCGTCTGTCGGCCGCGTGAGCCGTGTGAGATGAGTGTTGCAACGGCTATGTAATATTAAGTGATAAGGATTTCGGGAATGTACCGTTAGTTACCGTTTAATTGAGTACGAAACGAGTCGTCGTTCATCATCAGTTGACACTAGTCAAAAAGTCGCCGTATTGTAATTTTTCGTGTGGGGGGCAATTTTGGCCGAATTTCTTATAAAACTCGTTTATTTTTCGGGTACGCGCGACCACAGTCAATTTTTATATGAATTTATGTTATTTTATCGAATATACGCGGTTTTTGAGACAAGCTGTTTTTAATTGAACTCATGGTGCGGAGGGGCGGATTCGCAATTATTTTGATAAGTTTCCTGTGTGTTGATCTTATATGAAAATCAAGTTCTCTCACAGAAAGAAGATCGTCAACAATAAGAATAAGAAAATATAGGAGAAATTCATTTCAATGTATAACTGAAGAACTCTTATAGGTTCTTACGGCAGTAACCTCATGTTCTTATCCTAATAACTCCTCTTAACTTTTTTTTTTCTAATTTATTTCATGCATCTCTATATTCCTGCGTGGAATCTCCCGATAAAAACAAATTGGACTCTGTTTCGTTCTCGTGTTAATTCGTCACTCCCCAGTACTTGACTCCGATCCCATACTTCTATATAATTCCTTTTTAAATTCTGCTACATTTGCTCTTTCTCTGTCTTCTCCTATTCGTCAATAACCGCGGGGTGAAGCTTCATCTCTTTGGTGGAATGAGCAGTGCAGCGTCGCAATTGATCGTAGTCCTGTCAACTTTAGAACTTTCCTTTAGATGCTACAACTGAAAACCTTCTCGTTTTCTAAGCGGGCGAAAGCAAAATACTCTTAAAGTCTCAAAGGTCCTCTTGGAAGAATTTCTGTTCTTCTTTCTCTTCTTCCATGTATTTGGAAAATGGCTGGAGAGATTTTGACTTTTCAGGATCGCTTCGTCTGCCTTTTTTCGGTTCCATCTTCGTACACTAATTAATGACTATCCTTTGTTCCATTATTTTTATTTATCCTAATCACCTTTCCTCTAAATTTTGAATACATCCGACTTCATGACCGCCTTGCAAGCCATCTTCCCCTACCTGATCATTCCTGTGATTTTATTACTCTTCTATTTCGGTCGCTTATCCACATTCTTGCTTCCCTTCATTCCATTTGGTTCCTAGCCATGCGAGCATTTTCGGTAATGAAACACGGCGGATTTTCGGTAATTAGGCTACTGCTTTTTTTCGCTTCTTTCTTTAAACCATCCTCTAATCTTTTTCAACTGCGTAGAAGTTTTCATCCCGGATCATGACATTTGCGCTTCCTTCTTTTCTAACAACTTTTCCTTTCATCTGTCTATCCTAACATTCCTGCTAATCTATGGTAATTTTGTTTCCTTTACCTTCTGTTGTTATCTCCGTTATTCGTCTGCATTTTAACCATACCTTTTTCCCCTTTTTTCGTTTTTTTATTAGTTTTCTCTCCGTCCAAGCGAAGGCGTGTTTGCGATGCTGATCATGTATCTGATAAGTGTTCATATCTTTCTGTTGCGTGTTCTACATTCCAGTTTATAGAGACTTGTATTTTCCTTCTCCAAACTAATTGTTCCCATTCTTTGTTACTAACAATATCTAGTCGCATCAAAGTATAATTCTTTCTCTTTTTAATTATTTCTGGGTAAACGTGCCTGGTTGTCGAGTCGAAAAAAAAAAAAAAAATACGAACCGAGCCTTCTTTTTTTCTTTCTATAGGTTTGTCAACATGGACATTGGCCCGAGAACAATAGAGCAAAGCGGCCAGAGAGACTCGGATCTTTAAACGATCAGAGATAGCCGACAGAAAAGAATCAAGAGCAGGGATAACAGAAGGAAAAGGAAGGGGGAGAATGAATGCGGCACAGTACGGAGTGGGAATACTGATTTGTAAAAGGAAGAAATAAGAAGAAGCTTGTTCAGTTGAAAATGACGAACAACCGAACACTACATGATCGTGATCACTAATAAATTGGTTGCTGGAGGGGTGTAATGAACAAAAAGGCACGAGAGAGTAACGGAAAAACGAGGAAGGGAGCAAACTGTGCTGCAGGCGAAAAATCGTAGCGAGGTTGGAGTGGCGCATAAAAGGAAAGTTAAAAAACCAGGCAAAGTGAAGAACGGAAGGTTGAAAAGACGAGTAAACGGAATCCGGGTTGGACAATGAGGAGACGTAGGAATTGAACGATAGTTTGGAATGAGTAGCTGCAGACAGAAGGGTAATATTGGAAGCTGAGAAAACAGGAAGAAACCTACCAGAAGAGGAAGATAACCGAGCGCGTTAGCAGAAAAATGCCAGTTACATAACATGAAGTAATAAGAAGGAATAAGAGGGCGCAAGAGTAAAAATTGGCAACCGTTTGGTGAAGAAACGATAACCTAAGAAGGAACATCGAACATAATCACAGAATCACTGGATCACCTACCCGGTTAGTGTGAGAAAAGGATTTTTAATGAGGTTGAGCCTTTTGAAGGAGGATAAGTATAGACGGTTGATATGGTTGTGGAAAGAAAGTCGACTATCCGGAAAAAACCCGAATAACGAAAGGAGAAAGTAAGAAGGATTGGACCGTTATTTAAGACGAGGTCGATTAAGAAGACTTGGTAGAGGAGATGACAAGATGGATGTTGGATAAAATGTTTTCCGACGAAATTAAGGAGTTTTGAAGTTGGGAGTCAGCCATCGAACAAAGTTGGGTTAAAAACCCTGTGGTTATTCACGAAAAATTAGTCTAGTGGCAGAATGAGAGAAAAGAGTGATCGTTCGGCAGAGGAAAAGATTAATAGTAGGGGGGGGGGGGATGAGCCGGAATGTCTAAGGAAAGCCTCAAATCGAAAAAAGTAAGAAGATGGACATTGTCGAAGGCTGCCGAGATATCAAGAAAGGAAGCAATAAGAAATTTTTTGTCAATGAATCACTTGTAAACGTCTGCCAGGAATGCACTAATACAGTCAGGAGGGCCGCGACCAGGGCGGAAACCAAACATATTACTAGACAATAAGTTGTGATGCTCTAGACACCAAACAAGACGTCCGTTGATTAAGTTTTCGAAAAGCTTCCTGACACAAGAAGCAAGAACCAAGCCCTCAATGTGGTGTTCTCTTGTCAACTAAACTTGTATTTGAAGGAACTTTTTCTGAATTCCACCGGTTTTTGCGTTGCCAAAGTCGAATATGTTGCTTTTATGCCTGAACAAAAAAGTCAAAGAATTAATAGGAATCTGAAAAGAAAAGCAATCCACCTTTGACTTATGAACGAAATGTGTTATTTTAGGATTTACTTCTTAAGAGCTTTTTATTTTTTATTTTTTTATATTTTACCGACATTATGCCTAAATAATAATTTTAAAAATTAATTTAAAAATTGCTATTGAAAAATAAATTAATATAAATTTTTAAAACGACCATGAAAACGGATGCGATAGAATTTTATTCTAAAAATCTTCTGCACCACAAAGTAGTATAACTGAAAATTCGATTTTAATTATTAATCGCCATCAAAATTAGCGCCGCGAAAATTGCTTTACAATATAAAAATTAATTAGGATGTGTGTCTTTGAGGCGAACATTTCGCCGAAAATGTTAAAACAGCCGTTTCAATGGAAATGTAAAAATAGAGGTACATTAAAAGCAAATTACTCGGTCCGAAATACATTGCGAAACTTTCATTGTAAACGCTTAATCTCGGAAAGGGCAAATTAATTAACTAATTAGAAAGCAAATTCGAGTTATATCCTCTAGAACGAGTTAGAACAGCGGTCATGCGGCTAGTAAATGATTTAACACACAAAAAAAAAACCCCAAAAAAACACGCTGATTTATTAGTGATTAACGATTTTCCTATTAATAAATTACACACAATCGGCCACGGTTTAACTAGCATCGATTTACATTCGTCGGCTATAGGTGTATAGAAATTATTTCGAATTATTCATGAAATATAACGGAAAAGTTAAACCTACTTTCATTAAATAAGCGTACCGAAATCGGTTTTACACTTTTATTACCACGAGTTATTAAATAAAACTTCAGTACGTATATGAACCGGAAATAAACAGCATTAATTTTTTAAGTGTGGTCGTATGATAAAACAGCCTACCCCACATACGTATGTATGTAAGATTACGCATACTATAATATAAATGTAAAAGTAACTGAATATTCGTTTTAAAAATGTGTTTTTCCTTAAATTTTCCATACTCGAAAGGATAAATATACCGTGAAATTTAAAATTTTGATTTTCAGAGTGATTATAATAACTTCCGACTTTGAGAAAAAAAAATTGTCGGCTGTCTGTGTAATGGCGTATTCTCGAAATATACGGCATATAGTGCGAAAAATAATGTAAACGATTAAAAAGTAATTGGTACAATTTTTACCGGTCACATTGTCAACATGTTTTATGAATAATAGAGGGGAGTAACGTCCTAACAACTGTGTAAGTCGAATAATTTTTTTTGTTATCCGGTTATGTTTAAAGGGGAACTTGTTCAAAACGAGGAATGTGATTCGACGTTTTATGAAGAGCTGTTTTAAATTTTATGTAAGTATGTTAAAAGAAAACCTTTTTTTTTTATTTATTTCATTTCAGTTATTTTATTTAAGTTATTTTATTTAAGTTATTTTATTTAAGTTATTTCATTTAAGTTATTTTATTTAAGTTATTTTATTTAAGTTATTTCATTTAAGTTATTTTATTTAAGTTATTTCATTTCAGTTATTTTATTTTTTGGTGTGTCAACCACGAACATTATAATCCAGTATAAGTGAAATTTTTTGCAAGTTCTGCAGCAGCGGGATATTCTACCCGAACGAAGCACAATTAACTAATCAGCTACGCCATGTAGGAAACCTTAAATAAGTAAATACATAAAGAGGAAAATGAAAACAGTTAACACCGAATTAATAAATAGTTCACAAAGAAACGATCATGAAGAAATGTAATAATATGAAAAAATTTAAAGAAAGGATTTTATTTTATTTTTTTTTGGGTGCGCCAGCGGCATTGACCTAACAACAACAGAAATTAAGGAAGGGGTTGAATAAAGAGACGATTAGAAATAGAGCTTAGGAAAGATTGGAGTACAGGGATTATATCTGGAGATGGAAAGGAAAGGACAAAGGAAGAATTATACGGAGCAGGAAAACCCAGTGCCAAGATTTTCGAGTACAAAACAGAGCGCTCGGAATCAAGGGCAGGGCATTCAAAGAAGATGTGGTTTGCATCACATATGAGGGGAGAGATGGAATTATGAAGGGGGGGGCAATCGGGAGAGGGGACAGGGAAAAACGAAAACGTTTATTTATTAATGCAATAAAAGTATACGGAAAATAATTTTTGCAGGTTCACTAAATAGGATATTTTAAAAGAACGAAATAATAATAATAAGTATTATTTTTTAGACGAAGGATTTTATTTTATTCATTTATGGAATATCACAATTTGATGTATCTGAGAATTAACGATTTTTTTAGTTACGCATTTGTCGAGCAAAAGATTTGTTCTCATTTTCGAAATATTTATTACAACTTTCATATATTACGGATTATTATTATTACTTTTTTTTTTTACAAAGCGCTATTGAAGCAAAAAATAAAAGAGAATGAAATTTTTCGTATAACGATTTTAGATTTAAATTGCTCAGTAGAAAGTCAGAAATACTAAGTGTTTGGATTTTTAATTTTTATTTGCACATTGTTTTATCAGTTTTTTCCGTAACCTAAAAATATATACACATCTGCAACAAAATAGCTAGAAGCAATTTCTTCGTGAAATTCGTTTACGCAAAACTCCAGTCTAGACACCGATTTCCATTAAAACTAGCCTTGTCTTTTTCAAGACCGCATTAGTGTTCCGACACTACCGCGCTCAAATGACGACACACATTAAAAAATAAGAAAAAAAAAATCGTAAATCCTCTCTACGGGCCATATCTATCTGGGGGCTAGTTTTTATAAAACAAGTACAGTGTCAAGCATACTGTTTCATGCGCTGAGGATTCCCCGTGTGTTATGTTAAACATAACTGCGTAATATTCATATTCACATAATGCGCTAAATATTCAAAAAAAAAAAAAAAAAAGGAATCAGATTTTTTGCGCTGCAAAGAGGGGGGAGATACGTAATTTGTCATGCTTTTTTGAACTTTGCGCCAACTTTGAAAGTTCCGTTAAGGAAATAAAATACACCATCTCTTTCCATCGATATGTCAAGTTCCAGGGAGAAAAAAAAAGTTTTTCAAAAATTTCGAGCTTTCGGCCCCGCGAAGGTCTAATTTTAAAGTTGGGAACCCGGATGTTTTTAAAAACTAGACAAATATACCTGGGTATGCTGACATTTTTAACTTTGTCCAAAAATTTTATCTATAATACTCACGCCGCAAGACGGAGTCTGTTCTCTTTAGCTTACACACTTTGTTGAACTTTCCGCCAACTTCGAAAGTTTCGATAAGGAAATGAAATACAGTTTCGTTTTCGACAAATAGCACGATCATCGATATGTGTCATATGCCCAGGGGAAAAAAAAAAATACTTCGAACTTTCGGCCCCTCAAAGGCCTAAATATAAAGTTGTAAGCTCGGCTGTAGAGACTTTCTATATTAAGCGGTCCTTTATGCATATATGTATGTTTGGGATACGTTTTGGTTTTCTCTACTTTTTTACTCCAGCTATTGTTTACGTGAACATAATTATTTTGCTGTTTTTAGGCCCAAAGAGGATTGGGGGTCCGTATAATTTTTTAACTGTGATTTTTTGCTTTTATGAAAAATCTTCTACGTTTTATTTAATGTTTCGAATTTCACTTTTAAAGGTTTATTTAGTGATGAGTTAAGGAATTTTTTAAAGATGATTTTCGAGGTCGTTTTAAATATTGTATTATATATTCTTGACGGGTTTTTTCGCTTTTTTCTCGCCTAATTTAATCCGTTATCTCTTATAGAGTTATAGATATGGGGTTTTAAAAAGAATTATAATTGGAATTTATGTTTCAGATTTCGAAATTAATAAGTCAAACCGTGTTCATGAACTCTATTGCATATTTTAATTGAATATTTTTGCCGTTTCTGAGCCATCTTATTAGTTTTCCGTACACTATATATATATATATATATATATGGGATCCTAAATATTAGCCTTACTCTTCTTGAGATCTTAGCATTCCAAGATTCGCAAAAAGTTAAATAAAAACCATTAAAAATACATAAGATTTCAATACCGGTGTAAATTCATTTTGTCAAATTACTTTATAGGAAATTGCATCGATTTAGTGCGTATGTAATAATAGGCAAAAATAATTCACTTTTAGTGGTTAAAGATTAATGTTAAAGGGTGCGAATATTTTCGTTCATAGTGTTAAAACTCTATTCGAATGTTCTGCACTCTCTAACGAACGCTCCTTTCTTTACGCCCAACTTCTAGTTTTGGGTCTTCCTACTCCCTTTAACGCTACCTATATTCTTTCCTTCCCATTGCCTTCAGTTATTCCATTACTGCTGTCCTTTGTCTTTTCCATTTTTGACCGCTTGACTATTTAGTTATAACTCTTAATTTTTCATGTTGTTGGGTCAAGACCGCTGGCACGCCCGGGGTAGGGAAGAAAAAAAAACTGCAGCTGGAGTAGAAAAGAGGAGATATAAAAAAAAAGAACCGAATCCCGATGCATTTCATGTAAATCGATACGATGTAGAAATTCCGGAAAGAAAGAGCTTGTTCTGAACACTTTTGTTACAGAATCGATAACAAAAAATTTTTCTTTCTTTTTCTGAAAAATTCGATATTAAAAGAGCGTGTAAAAACAACTTTTTTTTCGGAAAATTTATAAATTTAAAATAACCGACATGTTTCGACAGCACAGTCAATCATGGTATTTTTCAAAGGCGCGCGTGGTGGTACTTTTCGACTAGTGAAAAGACTCGGTTAATTTTGAACTAAAATGTTCCTTGACAAAAAAAAAAAGAATAAACTTCTTTTTTACAAAAAATAAATACCGATACTTGAAGATTTATTATAAAAATTTAAAAATGCACTAAAAAGTAAAAAATAATTACTCCCGATTAGAAAATATGTATTTCAGAGTGATATGTATAACACTAGAGTGGTGACATTATCGTAATTCTTATACAACATTAATACCTTAATCAGAGTAGGATTCATATTACATATTACAATATCTAGGAACAATTTAATGAACATTTAACGCAGTTTTTAATTATTATTGGAATATGTAATTAGAATCCTACTGTAATTAAGGTATTAATGTTGTATAAAAATTACGATATCACCTAAATTATATTTTTTATCGGGAGTAATTATTTCTTACTTTTTAGTGCATTTTTAAATTTTTATAATAAATCTTCAAGTATCGGTATTTAGTTTTTGTAAAAAAGCATTTTATTTTACAATTTTCAGCGTTATGCTTGAATGTTTTTCTTGTTAAAAATCAATTTTTTTTCACATTATTCTCCATACTTGATACTTTAAAAAAATCGATTTTTTTTTATTTTGAACTGCATTTCCACGGTAAAAACATCAAAAGCTACATTTCCATAATAATTTGGCAAAAATTTATAATATTTTAAGTCAATAAATCTAACTTGACGTTGAAACTAATCATAAATGAAAAGCATCCAAAAAGCTTCAACTCCCGCATTACTATTAAGGATAACTCAAAAACTACCGATCACATCTTGATGAAATTTAAATGGGACCGCATGAGAAGCACCACCATTTAAATAGCTGAAGAATCATCAAAATCGGTTCACCTAGAAGAAAGTTCTGCGGTAACACATAAAAAAAAATAAAAAAAATACAGTCGAATTGAATACCTCCTCCTTTTTTGAAGTCGGTTAATTAAAAATGGCGATTCCTCTGCTCGGTGTTGTTCATGGCTAGACTGTAAACTTCTCAATAATCTACAGTGACGAGAAATGTTATTAATTTTACGAATTCGTGCACCAACAACAAAGGCTTTTACCGATTGAACGATTGTAATTTTTTTTTTTTTTTTTTATATCAAATTAAAAATAAAACTAATTCCGCACACTTCAAGTTCAACTCTTCCTAATTAAAGCTCTTTTTCGATTTTTTCTTGCCTGATAGTCCTCTTTGCTCAAGTTTTCAAGTCCTTCGTACTAAGCCACTTCTTTAGCCTTCTCTTGTGTGTACACAATTTTTTTCATACTTTTCTCCAAGCACTGTCGACATTATCAATCCTCTTTATTTACTTCTATTTATTTACGCTGTCAGTCTTCCGCCTTTGAACTCTTTAACTTTCTCCAACCTCTCTTTTTGAACTTCTTAAGTGTCTGACTTCTGCTAATGTCTTTCTACGTCTTCTATATTATATTACATTCGTACGAGTGATGAGCGCGGCAAAGAAGTCTGTGTTCATGCGAACATTTCGCGCGTATTTAAAAAACGAAAATATACAAATGCTCGCCGATTTTCGAATAGACAAAATATTGTTAAGAGACAATTTCATTCAAAGCGAATAATAATTTCGCGCATTAAAATTTACAGAAAAATTGAATTAAACGAATGTCAAGTTGTTTACGGACGAAATCAATTTTATCGGTCGGTGGTCCACTTTTTTAAATAAATACGTTATTACGTTCCGTTTAAAATTTGATTACTATGGTTTTCCGGAAATTTTAATTCGGAAATTTTAATTCGGAAATTAAAATCGAATTTTGCAAAAGTTTCAATCGAAATATCGTTTCAAAAACTGAAAACGCCACTGATAGTATTTTATAAGAGAGTATGGGAAACGTTTCCGAATATGGCGTTTATTAAAATCGTATACACTAACCGTTTGCCTCTTTTTCACGGGCCGATTATATATACGAAATGAGACAGTACTCGTAAGAATAGGGGAAAAGGAAAAAATTTTAGTTGACGACATCAATAGAAGAAACATAAAATGCGATAAAACGGAATAGCCATGTGGGCGATGCAGAGTAAAATACAGGCAAAACCAATCGTTAGAGGACGGAAAAGATTGGAACTAATAACCATTAACATACCAGACTACTCACATAGAGTGATGGATTTAATGATGATGGTGCCCTAGGCCCGTGCAGATATGCCGCCTTTCTTGTAATGAAAAAAAAAAAAAAAAAAAATATATATATATATATACATCGACTGGTTTTAATAATAATTTTTAAGGTTAAAATCAATAGTTCTTACGTATGCATGATATACTTCAATTACGATACAGAAATATATTATTCTTTGATAAAATGATGTTATCGTCGACGTAAAACTTCGTCAATTTCGACTTTTAAGCGATCAAAAAAAAAAATAAATAAATAAAAAACCTTTAGGTTTGGGCGTTTTTTAAATTTTGGCGCCCTAGGCCCAGGCCTCGCGGGCTCTAGCCTAAATCCGCCACTGCCAACTCAACAAGTAAATATCTGAAAAAAATTATAATGTAGATGAGACCACGACAACGACAAACCGTTTGTAGAAATTTTTTTTGCTTTTCGAGCTAAAAGGAACATGTTGAAAGAAAAGTAATCAAAATCGACCAACTTGATAATTGTCTAGAGGTCTTATAAATTCTTTTATTATATAAAGGAAAAAGTAATAAAAAAAAAAAAAAAATGGAAAAAAGCTGAAAGTATGTAAAAGAAGCGATTTTTCTACAGTGCCTTAATTAGAAGTAAAATGGAAATAATAAAGAAGAAAAAGAAAGTCAAGGAGAAAGGGGGGGGAACAGGAAAAAGGCAAGGAGGAAGATAAATTAAGAAAAAAGGAAATTAAAAATTTGCGTGCTAGGGGCTACAGTTGGATAGGCGCTATATAAATGACTGAGGGTAAAAGATGAAAGCCGAGACAAAAACAGAGAAATAAAGAAATATACATATAATAAACATTAAATGATTATGTTATTTTTTTACACCACAAGTAGTGGTAATATGGAAATAATCTTGAAAGGAAATTTGCAACGGTTCCGCGTTTAAAATGACAGCACGACTGGTTTAGTTGGAAACTGCGGTAGTTAGTTTGGTCACATCGAATTGAGTAAAACTGCCGAGAATAGAAGTTTGTTTGGACAAAGCTGTCGCTTTATGCGTTTTTACTTTACAGTTTTCGAAAAATGACGCATAGTCAATTGAACCCGACAATTTTTTTAATAATTAGACAAGTATTTAGGATTATCTTTCATGCGAGTATATTAATGAACAATTTTAATTCCTTTATTTTAAATTAATTCGCTAGTGATACGTATAGTATGTGCGTCTGTAGTGCCATGAATGTATACGTGTTATGTGTGATTGGCATCTGCATGTGTGTATATATATATGAACGTGCGTGTGACTTCAGTGCAATGAGTAATTACTGAAAAGATATTTTATGTACATAAGGGATAAATTTATTTTTGTATTGCTCGTTTGTTAAAATTATATTAATTCATTACACGGCATATGTGTATTCTTATGTGTTATTTGGTGAGGGATTCATGTGTGGGTGTTATATGTGATTGGTTTCTGTGCGTGCATGTGTATATGTGTGTATAAAGTGTGTTTTGTTTATAGCTTATGTATGGTTATGTATTTATTATATTTAAATGTATATAGATCTAATGTATACACTGTAATTGACTTCAATCTGTTGTGTATACCCCTATTAAATAAATAAATAAATAGATTAATTAATTAATTAATAGCTAGATAAATAGATAAATAAATAAATAAATAAATAAATAAATAAGGGTTCCCGCTGGAGTGGTGCGTAAGATCGCGCTAATGCGTGTACCTTTCTACATCTATATAAATGAAAGTTGAAAAATGTGTCGTGTTCGTCTGTTCGCGCTAATCTAGAAAGCTGCTGGATGAATTTCAAAGAAATTTTCCTATTTAAAATTACGGCTATTTCTGAGAAAAGTTTCGATCCACGATTGATCGATCGCGTTATGATAATAAATGGAAGCGAACAGTTTAGTTTTAGCGATACTCACTATGTTGCAAAGAAAATGTATTATCTCTAGAATAAAAAAAAGCGTCGTCAAAATACGTTTTATTTTCTAATTACTATTTGATAAATTTAATTACGAGTCACCACCTGGTAGAAACACTGGTGGTTAACAAATTTTGTCATTCATAATATTTTTTTTGTTTTTTTTTTTTAAATTTGTTGGGCTTCAAGATTTAAATATTTAACTTTGTTCGCGTAAAATAAAATAAAATAAAATAAAATGAAAATGTTTACATTCAAACCTCAGAAAGAAGTGAATTAATTTTGAACAGGTTATAGAATAAGTGTATGTTACGGGTAAAATCGAACGGTGAAGCAGAAATAAAAAACAAGCGATTGCAGTAATGAAAGCAACCGGACTTTCAAAAACGATACTTATTTGATTCTAATAAGTACTTTAGCAAAGAAAATACAAATTTATGGTCGGAGAGGCGGGAAGCAGTTTCGTAACATAGACACACAGTACGGATGGTAGAAATGAAATATTTAAACGGGTATTTAATATGCGGGCTAAGCCGCAGATAACAAATAATACACATAGATATATAGACATATACATACACACACACACACATATATAATTTTAATCGCTGTAATAAATACATAATTCGTGTTATAGTCTTCAGTTAAACGTGCTCAAGTCGCTAACGTTTAAAGTTGAAGCGGGTTTCCGTGCAATTTTTTTCACTTGAACAGAGTTGTCGGAGAATTTTTTCGTCGGTACCACGTTAAATTATTTTTTAATGTAGTTTCTTCTTTCAACATTGTTGCACAGTTAGATAGTGCAAACTGTGCCATCTGTTGCGAAATAACGGTGGTGTTAATCTGGAAACAGCAACCGAACCGGAATACTCGTAAATCGAAATATTTTACTGTTTATTGGAGATCTGTAGACGATCGATAAGTATGTTACAATTCACGATAAAAAAAAATCATAAAAAATATGTAAATATATTTTTGAAAGCTACAATCTTTTCTCTATTCAGCTAAAATATTCAAGCACTTGTCGTAATTTGGTACCAATATTTTTCGCGATGCCTTGTTTTTGAAAAAAACGTCCGTCAAACTTCGGCTAACCAATATCCGTGACGAAATTCTTCACTTTTTCGTTGTTCGCAAAACTCTCTCCCCCCGGAGATTGTTTTTAAATGATCGAACACACATGGGCGCTCAGAGCTTCGATGCGCTTAATGTTTGTGATAAACGGGTGTGCGAAGAAGTTGACGGCCGACCGCTGCGCGCTTCATCTTCCACATAATCTCGTCCTTCCTCGAACATACGAACACCACCATGTGGGTCTGGAAATTTCTTTATCACCGTACACTTCACATATTTGTGTCGGTGAATTTCGGCGGGATTATGATGTTTTGCCCGCAAAAAACCGCACTACACTTCGCCTCGCAATGTTGGACGGCACGCTTCATTTCAAATGGACACTGTAAACGAACCAAACAAGGTGATACCACCGATTTCATTCTTTCACGAAGGGATAGAGAATGAAAACCGGGTTCATTTAAACCGGAGTGTACGACGGTTAATTTACGTAGAAACTACGCGCGAGTCTTAACTTATTGATCCCCCTCGTACTTTGGAACGGCTTTATATCACATTTACGAAATGATCAGGTATCTGCGGAAGATTTAAGGAAAATTTGATTTCGAAATACAAAAAAAAAAGTTGGCGAGCCCACCTGAGAACCGAGTACAAATTACATCAGAAATGTTTCTTCGATCGGGCATCATATTAAAAATCTCGTAATATAAAAATTGATAAACCGAAGAACCGCGTTGGTCGTTACGCTTTCTGTTACACTTTTTAATAACATTTTTTAACATATATCTCCCCGCAACGGAAGCAAAAAAAAAAAAAAAAAAAACAAAAAAAAACAATAATTTTCAGTAAAATAAAACAAACTTTAATAACAAACAATATAGAACAATAAATTGGATAAATACCTATTTAGAAACGTTTTCGGGCATAACCCATCATCAGCTAACACTAACTTAAAGGAAACTTAAAACATACTGAAGTGAATATAGGGAATACATGTGTATATATAGTAGATGTAAAGAGGAATAAACATAGCAGGTATAAAAATCAATAGGTTGAAAATGCCAATAATTAATATAAAATATAAAATAAAACAAGAAGACAAAAAGTTAAATTTTTATATTAAACAGTGGATTATTATTATTAGGATAACAAACCTTTATACAAATATACCTATAAATGAAACCATAGATATAATTAAAAAATCTGTAAATAAGTTAAAGAATAATATTTTTTGTAATCAATTAATCCAAATAATTAAAACTGTTACAGAGCAAAATTACTTTAATTTTAATAACTCCGTGTATATACAAAATAATGGTTTAGCTATGGGCTCACCTTTGTCAGGTATTTTAAGTGAGATCTTTCTAGAAAATTTAGAAGAAATATACATGGAAAATATAATACAAAAATACAATATTAAATCTTATATTAGATATGTAGATGATACACTACTAATTTTTGATGAAAATAGTAGTAATACTGAAAATGACATTCTAAATGATTTAAATAAAATTTACAAAAATATTCATTATACTATGGAAAAAGAAGAAAATAACAAAATAAATTTCTTAGATATAACAATAATAAAATCAAATGATAAGTTAACATATAATATTTATAGAAAACAAACCACCACTGATAATATAATTCATAAAACATCAAATCACCCAAACCAATATAAATATGCTTACTTCATGACTGCAATAAATAGATTATTAACTACACCCATGAATATAAATAAAAAACAAATAGAAATTAATATATTAAAGACTTTGGCAAGAAATAATGGTTATGACGAACAAATAATAGATAAACTAATTCACAAAATAAAATCAAAATCAAAATATATACAAAAATTAAGAGTCAATAATGCTACTAACAATAAAGGATGGATAACATTCACATTTATAAACAATAACATATACAAATTAACCAATTTATTCAAAAAACAAGGTTTAAATGTAGCATTCAAAACTAAAAATAATTTAAAATATAAAATAAACACCTTAAATTTAAAAAATAATAATATTTACGAAAACAGCGGTATATATAAAATAAATTGTACTGATTGTGAGAAATCATACATTGGTCAAACAGGGCGAAAAATCAATTGCAGATATAAAGAACATATAAAAGCATTTAATAATAATGAAATAGAAAAATCAACCTATGCAGAACATCTAATTAAAAATAAACATAAACCAAATTCAATAGAAAATACTGTAACCATCCTGGCCACTTATCACAAAGGTAATATAATATGAACATTGCAGAAAATTATTATATAAATAAATATAAAAATAATATTTTAAATGACCAAACACCTAATAATAATAATCCACTGTTTAATATAAAAATTTAACTTTTTGTCTTCTTGTTTTATTTTATATTTTATATTAATTATTAGCATTTTCAACCTATTGATTTTTATACCTGCTATGTTTATTCCTCTTTACATCTACTATATATACACATGTATTCCCTATATTCACTTCAGTATGTTTTAAGTTTCCTTTAAGTTAGTGTTAGCTGATGATGGGTTATGCCCGAAAACGTTTCTAAATAGGTATTTATCCAATTTATTGTTCTATATTGTTTGTTATTGAAGTTTGTTTTATTATACTATTTTAACAAACAGGATGTATTCACCTACATTTTCAGTAAAGTTGCAGAACTGATATTAGAGGCTTTCTTTCAGTTCGACCGATAGAGGGGCTCGATAATAGTATTTTTTCACCTGCCTTTATGTGCCTACTCGAGAAAAAGATGCTGTGATAGCTACGCACTGTCATGAGAACCAACGTCAATTTTTTTTATTTCAGCTTGAGAAAGTCAGTAGAAGGTCAAATCCAAAATGAAGCATACCTCGGAAGTAAGTTAAGGTTTTTTTTTTGCTGCCTGAATAGAACGTCGTTAATTTTCGGTCAGAAGTAGCGTTTGTGAGTGCACCGAAATGGACAGATTATTAATCAAATCTCGACATTGAGACACTAAATTGGGACTGATAGAGAGAAAACAAAACCTACATACAGTTTAACTTCTCATTTATCTGGTCTCAGTCAGTGTCGTGGAAACGTCTTTCCGTGTTTTCAAATGACTACGTAAGTTTTCTGGTACCTCGAGTATCTAATTCTCTCGAATAGTATAAAAAATTCTAAATCGCCGATGTCGGAGATAATATTTATCAATAAATAACTGGAAATCCAGTCCATTTCGAAATTAGACGTACGTAAGTAGCGGAGATGTGAAAAAAAAATTATCCCATGCAGATACTATTGCAAAATAAGGGGCTAGCGGTTTTTTCAAAGAAGCGTATTGCAGAGCATCGTTCCCGAAGCAGAAGGGGGAATATCACTGTTACCGGAGTCGGCGCTACAATAATAATAATAATAAAAATAAAAATAATAATAATAATAATAATAATAATAAACGAAATGGAAAGTCCAAGGGGAATTTGAAGGACGGCTCCAAAGAAATTATTACAGCTATACGTATCGGGGTTTATATGTATAAATGATAAAACCAATAATGCACGTGGCATGTACCATCGCGAATAATAATAACAGCTTCCAGCGAGCACAGACAGCACGGAAAAAGTAACTGCGATACGAAATCGAAATACGACTAAACAGAATTATGCGGTGGAAACGGATTTATTAAAAGATGCTGCTTCGAACGGGAAACCTCCATGCCGATACCCGGCGCAGTCGCGAGTTGCGACCCTTTATCGCAAGCGGAAATTTACTTGCAACCGAGTCGGTCTAACTAGTTCTTGAAAATCGGGCCGATATACCAGGCGCACCCTAACCATTTTTACCTCCGAAACGGAGTTGACGATCATCCAAAAGCGGCTTCTGCAAGAAAGTCGTAGAAAGCCATACTCGGCTTCGGGCGTTAGCCGACAGGGTCGTAAAGAGAAATGTAGACTCTTTCAACGAACGTTGCCGGTTAGTTTGTTAACGGAACATTTATTATCGTGTCGCCGTTCTACTCCAATTAGTGTCATCTGTTTGCGGTTTTTAATCGATTTATGGATGCAGCTGAGATCGTGTGTTTACCTCGTGCAGAGACGAAGCTGCCTAACGCAATTTAAAAAAAATAATAATTTTCTTACGCGACCACCCGGCTGCGAAGGAAAAACAAAAACGACATTCGAATTCGCACTGAAACAGAAGTAAAACATTCTTCGGATTTTTGCATTTGCTGTAAATTAATCGACCGCCACTCACTGAGAACTACATTTTTTTTTCTTCCGCAAAAGACCGTGTATTCAGATGGAAAACAAAAACATCGTCAAGTTCAAACTGCGCTCTTAGAGCTCTCGTCGTTGACCATAAATAAGCGTTTATTATCTTTGAAAAATAATTATTCATTTTTAAATTTCGACTTCTTCTTCTTCTTCGTACGACCTGATTCGGGTATAGCTTAATCACCATTCATCGTCCGTACCAACTGGCGGAATGAGTCCCGGTCTCTTGCAGCCTGGAACAATTGTTGTACATTTGCGACTCCAGTCCACGCCTTGATATTTTGAAGCCAAGAAATCCTTCTTCTTCCTCGTCCTCTTTTCCCTTCTATCGTCCCCATCATTATTATCTGCAGTAGATCATAAGTTGGTCCTCTCATGAAATGTCCAAGGAATTTTGTTTTCCGTTCCTTAATTATATTCATTAATACTAAATCCGTCTTCATTAATCGTAGCACCTCCGCATTCTTCATCTTATACCAAAATACGGGACAAGAGCTCTAGCGATATGAAATAATCGCGGTTCTCAAAAGTTATCCCAGGCTTTAGGGTTATTTTCGCTGGAAATTACCTGGAAATAGTTCGTATTAAAATCGAACGTTTCGAACATGTTCACCATCATAGACTTGTTTGAAACGTTAGAATATGAATTACACTTCGACGAGGTTTCCACCGAAAATAAACCCGACGAAACAAATTCCCTGGCTGGCTCTTACGTCGAGAATTCTTCAACATAATTCACACCGTCAGCGATTGAGAACGCTCGAGGTGCCATCAGTTGACAGTTTAATTAAATCACGTACAACTAATTATTACATTTTGATAATAAAATATTTCGAATTTTTACAAAATTTATATATATATGCATATATATACATATGCATATACATATGCATATACATATATATATGTATAAACATATACATATATATATGTATAAACATATACATATATATACATATATATATATATATATATATATATATATATATATACGATTGAATTATAAATGCACCCATATTAAGTGGAAAAAACTTTTCTAAATTAGTTTTCAGTTTACAGTGTAATCTTGGAAATTTGTTTTTTGTATTTTGTTTATTTCCAGAAAGTTTTTGTTTCTTTTTTCTCTTTTTTTAATTAAAAATTCCTAACATGTTTCAGACATTGGGCCTGTTAAAAAATAAATTAACCGATATCCGAAGGATGCTAATAAATTTACTTTGTAATTATGTAATATTATGTTTTAATCGCGACACTGACAATGAGTATTTCGAATGTTTTATATTTTAGTAGTTAATAAAAACAGCAGGTGTGTGTACTTTTGTCGTTAAAACACTCACTATCAAATAGTGTTTATCCGTTGGAAGAGGCGAAAAGGTAATGGAATAAAATTTTCAAAATTTAAATAAAATTTTTTCTTTCGCAGAAGTTTTGACTATGAAGTGGGAAAAGGCACAGTAGCAAAGTTTCGGAACAATATATTTCGTAAATAAATCACCGTAGAACATTTTGTCACAATGTAAACACGGGAGTGGTGACATTGCCGATTGATGGCGCTGGAAGTTGAAATTGTACCACACGATTTATAACATAAATTATGTGGAAGAGTGTGTGTGTGTGGGGGGGGGGGGGCTAAGTAATTCTTAACCTCTTTTTCAGTTTCCAAGTTACCAGAAATACGGATTTAAAAATAGTCTGGAAGGAGTCCACACTTCAGACGTACTTTAAAATGGGTCGGTTGAGGGTAAGTTTCCGATTAAAAGTATTCTCTTTTATTATCAGATTTTTGGACCGATGGTTTTTTATTTGCTTTTTTTTTTCTTGTTTTTTATTTATTTTTATTTTTTTCAATTAATCGGGGGGGGGATACACTTATGCCGAAGCTTTTAACGTACATTATAGAAAAAATAAAAAATTAATACGTGTAAACGGTACTACTGCGAGTATTTTTTAAACAGTTAAAAGTCACCAAATTGAAAGTCAAATGTTCGATATTGGGGGGGGAGGGGGGGGTGGGGGAGCTTAAAAAAAAACACCCTTCGAAATTGTTTGCGCACAATAGAAAAATTTTCGAAGCTCGCTATTCGGAAAATTATCAGTTTCTTTGAAAGTTCGAGTGGGTGAATGTTTAATCGGCGCTGCTGTTGAGAACTGGATAAATCGCTGGCTGAATTCACTGCGAACGTCTGATGGTAACAAGTTTTTGTGGATTCTATGAAAGCTTGTCAAACATTTTCGTCTGACACGGACCATTATATAACACAACAGAAAGAGCAAACAAATAAGATTATGTTTTGATAAGATGAAATCGAATTCGCTGGCTGCAAAACACTTAAAGAGATAAATTCCATTTTTCTCTTTCAAGCAAACTAGTCGGTTGGTGGTCAAAAATCGTTTATTCCAAACTCGACTTCTGTTATAGTACAAATGTTAACACTCTCCCATTATTAATTAGAAATAGAATTTCGGTAAACAAAAACGTATATAAATCATCGAGACCGGTTTCAAGGTATCCACGAGGGTCGAGAACAAATTTATAATATTTAAAAATGGCCGTAATTTGAAAATCTTAAAATACTCGCGTAACTTCAAAATGTATTTTTAAAATTGCTTACGAAAAAATAAAAAAAAATTAAAGACAAACAAAATATCTCAATTTTCCGTAAATCGTTCTTTTTTTTGTTTACGTATTCGAATTGATCCCTTAATATATACAAACGCTGACAGTATGGTTAAATTACGTTAAAATAAATGACGGGGTGGATAAAAACAGACACATAAAGCCTTATTAATAATAGCGAGGAATTCAAAATTACTTGGCGATTGTCAAATCTTTCGTGAGACATATATACATATATATATATACGAGATCGAGACGAAGATTCCCAGCCATATGGGTACTAAAGGTAATGAAATGAATGATTCCTTGGCTCGAGTTGCTGCTTCCTCTCGTTCCTTTTCTTAAGAACAATTACATCCTCCAACTTGAATTTCCTATGTACTAAATTTCATCTTAAATTTTGGTCAGATAATTACCCTTCCTCCTTCCGTAACGATCAATCCTTTTATCTGTCTGTACAACCTAGTCTTCCTTCTAACATCTGGTGTTCTTGGAGTTACTTTAACTTCCCCGTTCCGTTGTCATTTCTATGATTCCCTTGCGTTTTGGCCATTCTGCTCTTCCTTCCTCTCGTTTTCGCTTTTCCCTTGTTTCTTCTCGAAATTGTCCTCTTCACCCTTATGAGGCGGCGAATTGCGACGCCAATCACATCTTTTTTGAATGTCCATCTCTTTCTGTTGAACGCGGCATCCTATATTCTTGTTTGCTGAAACTCAACCTACTCCTTATCGTGCATCTTATATTCTGTCCTTCTCTTCACCATCCATTATCTCATCTGTTAGTAGTTCTTTTATATTGTCCATATTTGACCGAATCAAAATTTAACTGACGGCTCTGTTCTTTTTTGTTGTTTCTCGGTGTAGGTCCTTAGCTAACGTGCCCAAAGGGGGTATCTAAAAAAAAAAACAAAAAAAAAAAAAGAATAAATTTTTTTTATTTTTCTCGAGAGAGATTTATAAGAACTATCGGAAATTCGTTTTTAAATGAGGGTTTAACAAAAGTGGAAAAATTACGCCAAGTTTTCTTAAAATATGAATAACGAATGAATTAAAAATATACGTGAAAATAAATTTGAAATAATCTTTGCCGGTGTAGCTTCATAGTGGTTAAGCTTGCTCGGCTATCAAATCGCAGGTGTCGTATAGGTTTTCAAGACCTGAATGTACATAATCTGCAGTTCAGTACTAGTTTGGGGGGAAGTAAAGGCAGATGCCAAGTTGAATGGCAGCACTCTGATTAGTCTTCATTATGGAAAGCTTAATTCACAATCCATGGAATCTTATCAAGTCTATGTGGTACTTGCTTTACTTATATTCACTGGGACAGAGCGGCAACTTCTTAAACAGCTCCCATCACACTTAAATGTCGACTAACCGAATTAACGTAAGTTAGAGAATTGCGCGAACAATTAGTTACTTCGCGGAATTCGTAAAAAAAAACCTTTTTTGAATTTCAATCGGTTTTATTGAATTTCAATCGGTTTTATTGAACCAAGCGCATGTTTCTTTCACGCTGGGCAAATACTGATCGTTGCTTTTTCGATAATTTTTCCAAGCACTGATCAGACTGCTTTTCTCGTTATGCCGGCTACCTATTGTAAACAGGTAAAACGGCTAGCAAGACATACGAGAGCTTTTCCTTTAGGACTTTTTTCCTATTCTCCTCCCCTACGTTTATTTCCCTCCGGATACTGTGTTAGTCGAATATAATATATCGCGACTTCTTTCGACTCTTTCAGCAGTTCTCGTCATCTCCTTTTTCTCCGAATAGCTCTCCTAGCGACCTCCTTTTTATATCAGTCTGCGTTTTTCCTTTTTGATGGACAATTGTCCGACAAGCCAAATACAATAAAGAAAGAAAGAAAAAAAAAAGTGGCCTACTGTGTATTTACTAAAAAAAATGTACCGACATTTTTTAATGAAAAATAACTCTCTGTATATTTTATATATCGAGAAGGAACGCGGGCTTCTCGTTAATTGGACGCTGACAAACTCGTTATTAACAAACCTATATAAAAAACCCTACAATACTATTGTAATAATTAATTTGTAATGGAAAAAACACAAGTTGTGTCTTCGTCAGACGTATGTAGAATTATAAAACATTAGATACCTGTTAATATTTACAAATATAAAAAAAAATCAAAAAAAAAAAAAAAAACCAAACAAAAAACGATTAATAACAAACGAAAATAAGTATACGTATATTTAAATTAATTTAATTTAAAGAAACGCTTTCAGGCTATATTACATCAGCTAATAATATAATGCGCACTCAATTATTAGTTTCAATATCTTTTCGAATCCCTTCCTTACCGCAACTTCTAGCTGCTTTTTCCCGTCATATTCACAATGTGTTCTAATTCCTTCATTCCCTTAACCTCCTACCGTTCAATTTAGTATCCCTTCCGTTTCCCGGGCGCGCATAGCCCGTTTGTATCTTCTAATGTTTATTATTATTATTTATTATTATTATTATTTATTATTATTATTATTACCGTAATAGACCATCTATGCGTATATTTGCACGAGCGATGGGTCTTTAAAAGGAAAAAGAAAAACAATAAAAATTTTCTTCTCAATGAAAACACTTAAAAAAATAAATGAACAAATAAAAATAAAAATATAAAAGTAGGTACAATAAAAGATAGTTTCCAGACATTTTTTTCGTTAAAAGGTAAAAGAAAAACAATAAGAATTTTCTTCACAACGAAAACCCTTAAAAAAATAAATGAACAAATACAAAATAAAAATATAAAAATAAATACAGTAATCCACACATTTTTTAAGTTCGATTAGAAAAGTAATAAAAGATAATGAATCCGGGGATTTTTATTAATCTATAATTAATATATAATTATTTATTATAAGGTTACACACATCTATACTTTAATATTTGAGGGACAAATTAAAATTAATCGGAGAAAGAAAAATGGATCCGCCATACGCCATACATTTGGTCAGATGTGACTTCAAAAGTAATATAATAACAATTTACGCCTTTTTTTGTAATTTTTTTGAGGTTTTTAAGATTATCCAACACACATTCCGGTAATAAGTGTGTCTATGATGACTTGGGAAAAACTTTTGAGCGAAACCAGCTCCTCACATTAGCAAACAAAAAAAAAGCTAAAAGGCTTTCTTGGCCATTATATAAAAACAGAGCGTCGTTTTATTTGCGAAAATTCAACTCGTTGGCAGCGTAACAAATGATCGGTAAACGAAAAAAAAACTCTACTAACACATCTTTAGTGTGTTAATCTACGGAGAAAGTCCTTGCGCTGACAGTTCATTTAAAAACTTGCACTTTCCAAGAGCTTCTTTCGTCAAAGTCCCGAATGAAGAAAAAAAAAGAACACTTTCCAATTACGTCGAAGGAAAATTCGCGCGCAATGACTTGAAAGTAAAGCAACTTCATCTCGATAAATCAGTAAACTTCTTAAAGCCATTTCCGGTTTCGTAACATTTGAAACGCTTTTACGATAGAGTGACGGGCGGGGAAATTTTTTATGGACGCGATTTCTCACAACTAGAATTTAGGATATGCCATCGTAGCCCTCGGTTGATTAGGCAGCTCTCAAAGATGTTTTATGTTATATATTACGTTTTTAATAATATGGCAATAAAAAAGATGCTACCATACATTTTTATGCTTTCTAGAAGAAACAAAAAAAATGTATATATATATATATAAAAAAAAAAGTAAGTCCCATACATTTAACAGGGCGTCGAGTATTGTGAAGTTATGGTTCACAATGTACTAAGCCTAATGGATCTGATGAGAATACTGGGGCCAATTCCTTTCTTTCGGCCGCCTTTACTTTCCCAGATTTCTCTGATACCCAATTATTTCAGATTAGGAACAAACTTGGGAACGACTTGGATTCGACACGAGACAAGTCTCGAGACCTCTGATTTGATAGCTAAGCATATATATATATATATATATGTATTGTGAAATCAAAAGGTTTTTGCAATCGAAACAGCTCGGGGAAGCAGCCGGTCTCGCCAACGAGTCAGCCTGATCACCGGCATAACTGAGAATCCTTGGGCACCGCCAAGTAGAAGCTTTCGCACATAATTTGTTGTAAAACAAACTATGGGAACAGAAAGTTTACTTTTATTCTCAAACTATACCAAAAAAAAACAAAAAAACACGACATGTTTCGAAATCACATACTCCATAATCGTGATCATAATGGTTGAAAGGCAAAAAAAAACAACAACAAAGTAATACTGATATTAAAAACAATTATAATAACGATTTAAAGTGATATAACAATATGTTAAAATTCGCAAATTCCAAATAGAGAGGATTATTAGTCCAAATTAAGGTTATTATTAATTAAATTATTTTTTAAATATATTAATATAGTGTGTATGCTCCGGCATAATTACAAATTTAAAAACAGTTTAATTAATAATAACCTTAATTTGGACTAATAATCCTCTCTATTTGGAATTTGCGAATTTTAACATATCGTTATATCACTTTAAATCGTTATTATAATTGTTTTTAATATCAGTATTACTTTGTTTTTTTTTGTGTTTCAACCATTATGATCACGATTATGGAGTATGTGATTTCGAAACATGTCGTGTTTTGTTTTTTGGTGTTATTTTTTAAAAAATATGTAGTTTGTGAATAATTAAATCTTCTGTTTCTATAATTTGTATTAGTACGGAAAATGGATTATTATAATTTAAATATTAGTTTATGGGCAAGCGATCGAATAAGAACTATCGTGAGACATGTTTAATGGGAGAAGAGATCGGACGTAAAATACTTTTCACTGCTGTCACCTCGTTTCAATGTTTTATTGAACACGGAAAAGTATTCGCTCGTGAAAAATAAGCTGCTCCATCATTTTTTCCACAATGCCATCTCTAAGAAATTCCCTCCCCTCGTCGTCTTTTCGCTATCCTTGCATTCCTCTCCCGGTTCATTTATTCGTGTTCGTAATCGTGTTCTCTTTGAATGCTACCAGCCGGACATTTTTTACCTTATCATCAAATTTCTAGCTTCGGATCTTTCTACTCCTTATTCCGCATTTCCTTCCTACCTCTATCGATAATTTCCCTCTTATACTAAGTTCCCTTTATTTTTCGATTGGATAAAAAAAATATAATGTAGCTTCCGTTGATGCTAGGCTGATATGCCTTTTATTTTCGGGTACCCCTCCAAAAAAAAAACAAAACAAAAAAAAAAAAACACTTGAAGCTAGCTAATTAAGAACAATTTTTATTTTTACAATGGATTTCTCTTATAAACTGACATAAAACTTTCGACCCCTACACATTGGTATATAAAATCAAACATTGGTAACCTCACGGAAGCTCAAGTTCGCAGTTCGTTAACAATTTGTCCTTCAAAATTCGATGTATACCGAACATTTTGGAATATCGGTGATCGATCATCTCCGAAAGCTTTCTGAACGATACATTTCGGTGATCACCGATAATATCGTGTTTACATTTTCCTCGGAATGTGCAAGAACGTCCCCGCTATGTGGTAAAGGGACTACTACGGACATTCACGACCGATGCTAAATATGCTAGCCGAAACCTAAACGTTCAGCGTTGTAAGCTTAACATGGTCACGGTCTCCGTGGCGGTTTTTATCACTCGTACACAAAATTTGAACGCACATGTTCTATTTTCCATTTTCGCTCGAAAAAAAAAACAAAAAACAAAAAAATAAAAACGAAAAACTTCCAGGTGGTAGTGTGATTCGAAAAATCTTGACAGCAACATTCACTCAAACTGATGAAGCGATAAATCACGTTCGGTTTTTTAACAAGACCGGATATGCGTAATTATTATCAAAAGTTGCTAATTGTTGGCCAGTAATTTAGAAATGAATGTCTACAGGGGTGTTCGCGGGTTTATACCTTTTACTTAATTATTATATCGAAGCGACAAATTGCTTCGTAGAATGTGCACAGTGAGTTATCGGTAGATAATAAATTAAACGGCTTCCAAGAGTGGGATATAAGCAGGAAAACAATTTTGGACAGCGTGTTTGAAAATGTTTATTTTTTAAAACGTCTCTTGGCGGGCTTTTACCGTCATCAGAAAAAAATGTTTTAAAAAAATTTTTCTGACGACGGTAACAGCTTAGACGTGAAGTATAAAAAAAGCTAATTGAATTACATCCAACAAACAATGAATGTTATCCGATTCCTCAAAGAGCAATGTCTACGATAGATAAATACAAAAAAAAAATTCATCCATCTGTACACAGACGAAGCCAAGGTGAACCCACAACAAGGCCGGCCCTCTCCTACTTCATGCGCCTATGTAAGCAATGGTGGAGTCCGTGCAGTTTCGTCTTCACGATTTATGCACGGTTCTAGAGGCTCTGAAATATATGGCATTCGTTTAGGCCTCGATACTCCTTACTAACAACAGCTAGAGAAGCACCACCTCAGTAGGCTCTTATGATTACGGACTCGTTAGTGGCAATCAAGTTCCTCCTAGCTTCTTCCAACAAAAGTGTTCTGTGTGCAACGATGAATTACATAAACTACACAATGAGATACCGTACTCATAGTTAGGTTGTGAGGTGGTGTTCTTGTGGGTGGTGGCCCCTGTACATTCCAATGAGCGGGCAGATTTAGTTGCTAGAAGAATGCTATCCACCTCCATCAACGTAAATTCCGGGCCCTTCGTGAACTATATCCAAATCCTTCTACATACACGTTATTCCAATAACCGGCTTTGGCTGTCACAGACGGTGTGGCTACAGACCATCAAATCAAACACGGAGCTGTGGGGTGGCTTTCATTTGAAATGACACGCAGGGAATTTTCGATTCTGAGACTGCTCAGAATCGAACAGACCTCTGTATCACACGATTACCTTTTTTTAAACGTTCCCCGTCTGTAGCGTGTCCCCTTTTTCTTTGCAGCTCGTAGAGAAGTCAATCATATAGTTGGACACTGCTCACGCATGAACGTGTCTGACTTTTTTTTTCTTTTCCTTTTTTGGAAATGTCAACCAAGGGCAGACCCAATTTTTAAGAATTACGAACAAGGATTAAATTTTAATATATAAAGAAATAGAGGAAATGAACTAAAGCTGGAAAAACATTTGGTGAAGGAAAGGGAAAGTATGTAGAAAGCACAAAAAGGAGAAGGCAGTTTAAGGTGTAAGAACTTAGGATAGAGAAGTGAGCGCTCTCGCAAAAGAAGAGAACATTCAAAAAGAATATGATCCGCATCACAAACGCGGTCGTGTTCCGAGGGATGAAAAATACAACGTAGAGAAGAAACAATAGAAAAATGAAAGAGAGACGAAGGAAGACAATTATGGTTGAAACGAAGATGTGTTATGGAGGAAATAATGAAATGACACTGAGGCCCGGAAAAATCAGAAAAGCAAGACTGTGATGAAGGGGAAGAGGCTGTATTAGTTTGTAAAAGTAATAAGGATTAGAAAAGGAGGTAATGTAGACATCCGACCATGATTTTGCTTGTTTAGATGGAAAAAGGATATTGTTAGCAGGAAACTTATTGATAAATTTGCCGTTAGAGGAAGCAGAGCGAGCAAACGAGTCAATTAGGTTGTTGCCCGCGATGCCGCTATGACTGGGAATCCAAAGAAGATCGATTTGAATACAATGAAGAGAAGATTGGCACAATTAAGGAACGAATAGTAAGGATAATGTAGTCGTATGAAGGGGATGGAAGAGGAGAGGATATGGCCTGCAGGACGCTGATCGAGTCGGAACCGATAAGGTACTTGTTATTGTAGGAGAAAAGTGCAATGAATAGAACTGCACGGAGAATTGCATACGATTCTGCAGTAAAAATAGAACAAAAGGAAGGAAGTGTATAAAATTCGTAGTGTAGAAGGGAAATGACGACACCCCCGCCGCTCCTGAAACCATCAATAAGAAGGGATAGAAAAAGAAGGAAATAAGGACCTCAAAGCCACGCTGTACAAGGCGATTGGAGATGAGAATTTAGTGTAAGAAGGAAGGAAAAATAAATTAGGACGATGTAAAAGGTCTGAAAAGCTGAATGTAAAGAACACGGGAGTTGATGATACGTATAGATAAATGGCGAATAAGGAGAAAGATTCCGAGAAACATGAGAAAGGATAGAAATCTTCCGGGAGGAAAACTACCGACAATTAGCCGAAATGTAGGAATAAGCAGATACTAATTTAGAGCAGTTAATAGGACGACGTTTTATGAGGAAGCCATTCCCGAGGAAGGATCTGCGAATGTGTAAAGGATGAATGTTGGCTTCTGAAAATACTGCAGGAATGAGAAAGGATTTTAGAACACCAAGAAGGGGCAAAGACGAAGACACGAATTCTGGACTTTATCGAGTTTGGAAAGAAGATGTTTATGAACGAACAATAATCAAGTCTCGAACGAATAATAGATTTTTATACAGAATCAGAAGAACATTGGGATAGCCACCCCATTTGTGGAAAGAAAGAGCCTTTAATAAATTAGTTCTCTTAAGACAAGAAGTATACAAGTAAGAAACATGCTCGCGGAAGGATAATCGACTGTCTGGAAAAAAGCCAAGCTAGCAAAAGGACCTAACCGATGGAATAGATAAGTTGTTTAAAGAGATATTAATTAAGGAAATATTATTTGAACTAAAGGAAAAAACCGTACAAGTAGATTTAGAAGAAGAAATGGTTAGATGGACGTTAGATAACGAAATTCATTGAGTTCATCATTGGCAGAGATAATGGAAGTTGCGGAGTAATAAACGAGAACATCGTCTGCGAAAAGGAACGTGGAGGCTGAAACGGGAAGAGAAGCTAATTCAAGAGCGAGTAGATATTAAAAAGAATAGGACTTAAACATGATCTTTGAGGAAGATCACGGAACTCATATCTAGAGTCAGAAAAAGAAGGAGCAAAAAGATGTACTTTGAAAGAGTCGAATCATTAGAGAGGAAAGTTGAACAGGAATACCAATTGAAATCATCTTATTTTTAAGGCATGGAAGATTATCGAAAGCAGAGACTACATCGACAAAGGCAGCGACCGTGTGTTTTCTTTCGAGAAGCGCTTTGGTACATATCAGAAAGAAGGAGACGAATGCAATCAAAAGGACCAAAAGACTAGGACGAAAAGCGGACATATTATTGGAGATCGGATTATTGTGCTCCAGCCACCAAACAAGGCGCCGGTTAAGCATACTCTCGAATAGTTTTCTTGATCGAAAAGAATTTAGGATTTTCTTAGCAATAAGGATAAATGAGTTCCAAATAGGAGGCGTAAGTCCAGAGAGAAGAAAAGAATTGAAAATTTCGAGTAGAATTTTGAGTGAGAAATTAGATAGATTTTTAAGAACAAAGAGGGAAATTTTAACTTATCTAACGACCCCGGTTTTGAAGCAATGTTGTTGTCCAATGACCCCGTTACAACGGAAATTTATTAAGACAAACAAAATAGGCGCAAGTTCATATAAACCAGTTGGTGCATGCGCCGTGTGGTAATCTTGTAGTTACAGACGGAGCACATGGACTGTAATATAATAAATAGAAAAAATAGGGGGAAAAAAAAAAAAACAAAAAACGTTTAACACGCTGTCTGCCGTAAATTCCCAGATAATAAATTTTTTTATAGTCTTGTAACTTCGTTCACCGCACCGAAAAGCAAACTCTCGGTGTTTTTGGAGCAGCCATTATGTATATTAACATCGACGAAAGTAAAAAGAGTAAAAAGTGTGATATAACTTTTCAGAAAATTTTCTATGATGTGTAAAATTATTATAAAGTGGTAATGTATTTTATACATCTACATCACTCGAAATGAACAGGAAACATTTTAAATTAATGTATACTTTAAATTTGAGTTATAAATCCATTTCCTGTTTATGTCACTTTATTAAATATATGTAAAAAACACGTATTACAGAAAACTTTATTTATTATTATCACCATGAATATGGAGTACAAACTCTGAAACATATCGGCTAATTATATTATATATTAATCAAAAAATTTCTGTAATACGTGTATAATTAAAGTTAATAAAGAAAAAAAAAATTATAGTTTACAAAGATAAAATATAGCCGAAATATTTCGGAGTTACGTACTCCATAATCATGGCAATAATAAATAAAGTTAAAAGAAAAGTAAACGATGTCATATACGTCATTCTTATAAATTATTCAATACATCGATGTTCTGTTCTTGATATTTATTTTTGCATAAGTTGGTATTATATCGAATTTAATCATTGTTTATTAAAGTAAATATTTGCGACGATTGTTTTGTTTAACTTTAAGTTATAAAATTTATATACATATTTCTTTAAATTTAAGTTGTTGATATCCATTTTCTGTTTATGTCACCTAATTAAATACTTTTAACTTTATTTATTATTGCCATGATTATGAAGTACGTAACTTCGAAACATGTCGGCTATATAGCTTTTTCTGTAATACGTGTTTTTTATACATATTTAATAAAATGTACACTCGTAAAGTTTATAGTCAAAAAAAATAAATAAATCGTTTCTAATTCCTTTTGTGAACAATTAAATCGTTATCAAAATAATAATAATAATAATAATAATCAAATCAAATCAAATCAAATCAAATCAAATCAATTTATTATTATTATCATTACAACATAATCCATCTATGCGCAAAAGAAATAAAAATCTTTTTTGAAAAAATATTGAAATCCTTAAAATTACAATCAAAAACACTGCAATAAAGGAATAAAGTAGAAATATACCGTACAGAACTTATATAAAATAATATAACTTACATTGAATCTATAATCTTAAATTTATTTAATTCATTAACATTTGCAATTAAAATAAAAGAAAATTTCTACATTTCCATGCAACCAACGTACTCTATATGAATATATATTACATCCCCATCCACAATCCTTTATCGATTATTTATAAGATTCCTCAGAAAGATTATTGGAGTGGAAAAATTTCAGTAAACATTTACGTCTTTTTTTAAAGTTTTTTAAATCGTCTTTTAAAGCTAGTGGTAAATAGTTGTAAATGAGAGGCGCCATATAGAGGGCTTGGATTCTTGAATGGAATTTCATAAATTTAGGTAGCGCAGCTATTTCATTTCCACAACTTCTAGTGATACCCTCCTTAATTTGAAAATTAAATTCTTTTTTTCTATTTAGCATAAACAAAAGCAATTCAGTTTTATATAATGTACTAACATTAAATAAATTATAATCAAATGTAGTTTTCTTGTTTTTAGTGATTAACTTGATTACTCTTTTATTTAAAAACTCAATCTGCCGTGAAAAGTGGTATTTAACGGTATTACCCCAATGCATCAAACCATGCGTCAAGACAGGTTTGTATAGTGATTGGTATAACATGTACAGATGATATTCATTAAATAATAATAATAATAATAATAATAACGGTATAAGTAATTCTATACATAAACAAAAAAATATTAAAGCTAGTCAACAAACAGCAAAGAAAATATATTCTCAACATTTCCTCACTATACAGAACCACACCCTCCTCAGCTGCCTGTATTATCTCTAATGTGCTCCCATTGGACTTATTCCTCATTGGCAAAGCTATCATCTCAGAGTACAGAGTAGTACAAAATCTGGCTAATGTAAAATCCCTTGATCTCCTAGAACATCCAAATAACCTAACAGAATTAGGGAATACACCACTCATTAAGACGTTAAAAAAATATGTCTTTAACCAACTCGTAAATGCTTGGCAACTAAGATGGGAGAGTGAAGTCACAGGTCGTAAGACATTTGCATTCTTCCCAAACATAAACGATAGGCTAAAAATGAAAAATCTAGACATTACATTCTTTAACGCCCAAGTATTGTCAGGCCATGGCAACTTGGGAGAATACCTATATCGATTTAGACTCGCAGACACACCCAACTGCCAGCATTGCAATATAAATACCCTAGATGACATTAACCACCTTATATTCCAATGTGAAGTTATGAAAGACCTCAGAGAAAAATATAAAATAACCGCAAACACCCCCCTATGCACTGATGAAAACAATATGAAAACCCTCCTTCAATTCTTTCATGATGCAATGAATAAAAAAAAAAAAAAATATCATCACTAACTCATATGTCATATGATCAAACCTCTAACATGTAAAATATACATTAATAAATAAGGAATACAAATGTTATACTAGAATACTTTCATTGTAATAATTATAATATTTCACTCAATATATTACTTAACTTAATATAATACATATAACTAAATATAAAAAATTTTTTGTATTTAATTCCCAAAAGCAATGTTATAATTAAGCATGTATATATCAATAAATATAACTATAATATTAAGGCAAACATTGTACTAAGCAACTTAATATCTCAAACATAGTGGCAAGTCGTGACTAAGTATACACATCACCCTTGCAAACATGAATTAATACCTATATTATATTTTCTCATAACCTATATGTTATATGAAAGAGAATCTGTGTTTATTACCAAGTACACACTACACTTACACACAAAGACTTTGTAACTATAACTTATGCTCATAAGTACACTATAATAGATTGTACACAGATTACAAAAATAAACTTGCCCCACTGGTTATATCCGGAATGGGGAACCAAAAAAAAAAAAAAAAAATTCTAATACCGCAACGATAAAAGTAGAAAGAATAAAAATAATGGAAAACAAAATTTTCCGCCCGAACGGTTGAAGTATTTTTCCCTTTTTCTAAACTGAAGCGGTTGCACTAAAAGTTGGAAAGTAATTTTCGAAAAGATTACGATATTACGTAAATCGTGTTGAATTTCAGATATCGCCGGTTAAATAAAAATTTACAACTGAAAAATAAAAGCGTCAGTCGAAATCAGTAAAACGGTACCACCGGAAGAAGAAATTTTTATTACACCGACAATATTCGACGACAAATACGATCGATTTTACTGTGCCATTCGGATTTCGCCTGGCAACTATGATTCCGAAATGAAGAGAAAAAAAAACCGGGTAGTAAAAATTGACCGAATTTCCCAACGCTAATTTTTGAGATGACGGTTTTCCTTATCAAATTAATATTTTCAACGTTCGAATAATTACTTATTTGTTTTGTTTTACATTTTAATTCGCGGTGATTTATTTCACGCCGCTGCGCAGAATGGCTGCACTAACGGATGTTACATTTATCGGAATATATCCAGGGCCGTGCCGAAAATTTTGAAAGGGGGCGGGCGGGGGGGGGGGATTTTCTTTGCCTGCTTATTTCATAAAAATAACAATACGTTTTTCACTAATATTCGTACAATTAATAATTTCCATAGTTTTGATTTATATATTAATATAGTTTACTTAAATGAATTACCCCGTATAAACATATTAATAAACATCACGTATATTATAGATTACACTGGTAATAAAAAATTTTGCAAACAAATTTTTTTTTTTTTTTTTTTTTTTTTTTTTTAATAATTTGGGGGTCCCATGAAGTACTAGCCCGTCTGTGGGTTCCCAACATAATTATATCATTTATTTGTACAATATAACATCATCTAAAATAATATTTCCTATTAAAATACCTTAATATGATAACTTACATATTACAATAATACAATATAATTTTTATACAACTACCACTCTCTCATTAGCAGCTTAAAACTGGAGATAGTAACGAGTCTCATGTCAACGTAGCGTCAATGTTATAAGTGGTTATTACTAGTGATGCTTTTTTTTTTTTTTTTTTTTTTTTTTTTGTTACTATTTCTATTTCTCTTTACACCATGCTACCAACCAAATTTTTATCTTGTTTTTCCATCTCTCCAGATTTTTTTCATTTCGAATTTCCTTTAGTATGTTCCCCATTAATTTTATTAATAGCTCTTCCTCTACATTGTGTCTATTTTACTGTTAATCCCCCCAGATCGTACATAACAGGAATTAATCGCAATTTCTAGTCCTGTACGTTCTTGTTCTAGTTGGTAACTGCCTATCTTCTAGTTTAGCGCACTCAGTAATTTGCTGTAATAATATAAAGCATTTTTGGTGACATTTCGTTATTTTTATTCCACCATCAAGTGATGTTAGCTAATGCGTTTTTCTCTCGTTGTGTAAGAGCAGTTTTAAACATTTTTTTTTTGCAATTTGTTGATTTTCTTCATTTCTGTAATTTTCGCCTCACCCCAAATTCCGATTCCGTGTTTAATTCTGGACATTATTACAGCTTCGAAATGTAACCTTAGGCTTTTGTATGTCATACCTTGTTTTAGTTTATATAGTGCTGGAATAGTTTGTCTAACTTTCCCTGTAAATTAACGAAGTACCTAAAAATATGGAGCATATTTTTTCGTTTTTTTTTTTTAAATGTAAAAACACCCTAAAAAATCATCAATATTTATTTTAAATTTTTCATTTTTTTCAGATTTTTGTCTATTTATAATAACTATTGTTCTAATGAGTAGATGAGCGGGGGGAGTAAACCCCCAAAAACCCACCCCCCGAACACGGCTTTGGAATAAATATATCATTCAGAGAAATTTCCGTTATTTTCCAACTGTGTGTGTGTGTATGTATGTGCGTGTGTATGTATATATATATATATATATGTATATATGTATATGTGTGTGTGTGACGTCGACGGGAAAAGATTTTAAGAGATAAAACATCCGATATAGTAACAGAACAGAAAGACACTACAATTTCGCTTTGTTACGACGCCCGAGAGAAAACCCCCTTCCTACTTGGAATTTTGTATCTTTTTTTTTCCGTCTTGGAGTAATCGATACATACTTTAAGACATTAAAAACGAATCGGAAAATATTAATCTGGCAACGGTATTTTTTAGAAACATCGATTATTATTATTTTAATCGAATAGTATACATTGTTCAACTTGGATTAACAGAGAGTAGTACATTGTCGATATTACAGTTCATAAAATACTCATTTCACTAGTATTTCGGTCGTTCGGATGAACCAGTCGTTACGGTACCGAGATTAACGCGCATCTGCGCGGGGTCGAAAGAATGGATTGCGTTTAAAAATAGTGGAGTTGATCGCGTCTGCTTTCAATCAGTTAACCGCGCCCGACCGATTGGACCTCTGCAATCACACACACGGCACGTCCGTGAAATTCCGACGATGGTAAAATGAAAAGACAAAATATTTTTTTGTTTCGCCTGTTGTTTTTTTAACGGGGGGCCGAGTTTACATTCTCGAGCGAACTGGTTGTTGTAAATATATAGCGATCTATGTGCATTCGATGAGGATGTTTAGTTTAAATAGAGCTTATCTTCTCTGACGGCGAGCATACGGTATTTTTCTAATTAAAAAACAAACAGAAAAGTACGCCTCCTCTGTTCATAATCGGTCTGTACACTTCTGCGCAACGTTTATTAACGAGTTTTTATTTATTTTTACATTAATCAAATAAATTTACAGTAGCGATCGCGGCGGTTTCTAAATCACCAGGGAAAACAAACCCGACGTTCGGGTGCAGCAGCAACAGAAGCCGAATCTTCGTTTTGTTTTCCATCTGTTTCATTATTACCGATGCAAAGGCTTTTTTTTTTTTTTTTTTTATAGTCAGTTTAAAATATACAACTAATTGCTCTCGATCTGAAACGCGTCCCGCTCACACTGCCGACCTTTATGATGCACGATTGATTTTTTACAGATTCGAAATGTATCCCCACTTGGAAAAATTACATCGCTGCGACGATTGTTTTTAGATTTAATGCAAATCAAATTACGAACAGTTATAGTATTATAACGAAATAAATAAAAACTGTCTTTTGCAGAGTTGCGTCTCGTAATTTGTTGGCCGAACTTTCTACATATTTATAATTCGTAAATAAACGAACATTTCAACTATAATACATTTTCTAGTTCAACTATAATACATTTTCTAGTTCAACTATAATACATTTTCTAGTTCAACTATAATACATTTTCTAGTTCAACTATAGATGCGGACGCCGGCAGGTAACTCCAATTTAAGGTACATACGGAAATTTCTCCTAGTGTAATTGGCTAACTGGTAAAAGGGACACACTGGCTAATCGGTAACTCTAATAGCCAACCAGCGCGAAATACTCAACAAATCTTAAAAAGAAGCGAATAATTTCGACAGCATTATGTTTCTCAGCTTTTTCTTTACCCCCTCCTACACCGGTCACGGAGAGATTCTTGCCGGTAAAAATAAGTACCGAACTAGAGATGACAGTTGGAATTTTCCCTTGGCCTATGTCAAGAAACACGAATTACTCATTATTCACAGAAAACTGTTAAATTATTAACACCGCACCGTCGCTGCTATTACAATCACCTATAATCGAGAATACACGATGATTGTTTTTATAAAAGAAATACACACGTGTACATTTAATTTATCGATGAGAAATAAGAACCACGGTAAAAAATAAAAATAAAAATTTGACAAATATGATGTAAAACAAGATTAACCATTTCCATAATAATAATAATAATAATATATTCAAAAAAACATTATTCCTATTTTAGACTGAAATAAATGTCTACTATTCTTTGTTTTATGAAATGGATTCTGCTTTTGATGACGAAATAAATCTTTTCATTTCCAAGAGGACTTGCTTTTAATATAAAAAGAAAAACACACGGGAAACTAAGCAAAACAAGCGCGAACCTGCTCCCGCACAACGGGCGTATTTACCCGCTCTTACGCGAGGTCTCACGATGGTACCGCACTACCTGTTCAATAAGGTACAATCTTTTTGCGAAAACACTGACGTATATTTTACAACAAAAAATTATTAATTTTTACGCGGCAATGCAATCACGGACACAAAATAAATTCGTAACACTTTTTTTTTTTATTCGATCGACCTTTTTTTTTTCATCACCTTTAGACGACGACGACGACTAGAATATTGTAAATACACAACGTTCGCAGACTAGTATGAAACAAAAACCCGTCACTCAAAGACGACGAGCAAAGAATATCGGCTACCATCGGTTTCGATCATTTAACGGTAACTGAACTATATTTATTCAACTAAATCGGCAGCCGCTAATTATTTAATCAAATTTACATTACCGAAATCCTTATCACTTAATAGTACATAGCCGCTGCAACGCTCATCTCACACGGCTCACGCGGCCGACAGACGCTACCCTGTTGTCGCATACATACCAGGACACTTACACAACCCTTAACACGTTCTGAAATCCGACGAGACTCGGAAATTACAAATTCGGCCCTGTAAATATCCCGGCGGCCGTATTCTCTGACGACAATAAATAATAGGATTGACGCGGAGAGATCGAAAATGAATGAGTTTAACCAGAGAATAATTTCTAGCTCGACATCATCGCGCCAGGTAAATACCGAATTCGTATCAAGACTTATAATGTCAAAGTGATTAATTTTTTTCTCGCATCATTCCTCTAAGTGTGTATATGTGTATCTTATCTTTATAGTGCCATACTTAATTCCTGAGCGTCGGCGACTACCTATTCGTACATCTCAGCTGTACAGACATAGGCATAGTGTTCATAGCAATTGCTATATGCAGCGCAGGTGTACACACGCAAGACTACATTCGGAACTGATTGTAATCGTTTGATTTATCGATGTACAAGTGCAGTCCCGTGTGCTGTGTACTGACCTAGCGCGCATATTATACGTGGTGGTTTGCCATTGCCTTCCACTTGTGATTATTAGCGATTATTTATTTATTTATTTAATTCTTGTAATAAGTTCGTCGTCGCTCGGGATCGAACCCGTGACCTCCATATCGGAAGTTAAGCGCTCTAGCAACTAGGCTATCGCGATGTACAGGTGTTCAAAAATGTTGCTTGCGTCATTATCGCTTTTTTCTGATATTGTTTAAAACTGAAAAAGTTTTTATTTCTTGCTTATTTTAATATTTGCTATATTAAAAAAATACTATCTAATCTAATATTAGGTTTTTATTTTTTCAACAACATTTTAATGCGACTACTGTAGGGATTTTTTTTTTTGGGGGGGGGGGGGGGCTCGTCAACCTCACCCAAAAACAATAGGAAGAAGAGTTAGCTAATTAAAACTTGATTCGATCGGAAATGGCAGAAATAAAAGAACCAATGGCAGGAACAACAGACTGAGATGAAATGGACAGGATATAGGAAGCACACAGTAGGGAGCAGGAAGTCTTGACTTTAAAAGAAGTAAATAAACGGAAGAGCGTTCCACAGAAAGAGCAGAACACCCGAAGAAAATGTGATTAGCATCGCAGATAAGTTCCTCATTCGGATATAGATGACAATAAGGGGAGAGGAAACCAAAGAGAGAGGATAACGGAAAGCGGGCAATAGAGTGTGATTGAAGCGTAGGAGAAAAATAGGAACAATAACAGAACGTGGAAAAGAAGTGAATTCTGAGAACCAAGAATTACTAAATAGGTTAGGTTGAATTAAAAGGTAGAAGGAACTATCATTGGTAAAAGAAGAAGGCCACTCTACATATCCGAGCAAAATTTACAGTGAAATTTCTTACTTAAGGATAAAATATTACAACTAGGGGGATCTTTTTAAAAAAGCGGGAGCGGGCAGCAGCTTGTGCCATCCGTTATTTCGTTATCCTCGATGCCTCTATAACACCAGAAGCCTATAGAAGATCAACGCGGATAGAGTGATGAAAGGGGAATGATGAAGTTTGATGAGGGAGGGAAAAGAGGTAAAAACTGATTGAAGGGCATTCACGGAGTCAGATATTATCAGATGATAGTGGGAAAAGTTACCGATTGGAGGAAATATAAATAATCGTAAATAGGATAGTCATTAATTAATTTGTGAAAATAGAACAGAAAGGCGGAAGACGAAAGGATTCGGAAAAATTAAAAACGGGGATAATAAAGGAAGCCCCGACACCACTAGGCCCCTAGAGCCATCAGTGAAGATGAGTGCATGAGAAGGAAAGAGAGAACTGATAATGCCGTAAAATTCCTGTTTAATAATCGCCCGAGGCATAGACCTGGAAGAATTAGAAAGAAAATATACTACTTTTGGAGGGTGTATGAGATCAAAATAATTCAAGGAAAAGTAAGGAAGATTATTGCTGGAAATTATATGGGACCAAAAATAACTAAGACGGCGAGATATAAGGGAGCTAAGATGGGAATTTTATTAGGAACAAAACGCCAGTTTCTGGCAATGGAAATGTAGCAAAGGATAAAAAGGAATTTTTTATACATGGATAAAATGTTTTTTTTGGGGGGGGGGGATAATAAATATTATAAATATGGACGGCATTACATTACAAAAATTACTTTTGTCGTATATTATTTGTTTTAATCGATACTAGTCCCCTGGTAGGCGAGTTATTTACCGGTCGATCAAGTTTTTCATAGCATGATAAAAGAAACGTTACTGGTCGACGTCCGGGGACATCATCAGGCCGACGTGTCGGTGATGAGTTGGCCTATGCGTGTTAGGGTCGTAAATAAATTACCTGATCTTCTTTTTTTCGGTTACCAGTTGTTGGGGGACGCGTCTTCCTTAATTATTCGCTTTCAGAATGGTATACCTCGGACCTGATAATTTTCAGTCCCGATTCGCATTTTACCTGGCTTTCTATTTTATCTTTATTATTTGTTTCGCCGAACAGTTCTGTTACATTGTTTTCCCACAACGCTTTATTCAGCGTCGGCTATTATTTTTCCATTTTTGTCAGCGTTAATCGCTGCAAATGCACTTTTACCGGTTCCAGACATACATTTCAGTTTTTTATGTAGCTTGAAACTATCGTATTTTCGTTCGAATTCTTTTCAAGTTCCCTGCGTTCTTAACCATTCTGCCTTTGCTTGTATTTTCCTTCGTATTAGCTTCTGGAATTTTTCGTATTCTTCATCCTTCAGTTTATTTCTGTACTTCCTTCTTTCTGCCATTAGCTTCATTAATTCTTCTGTCATCCAATTCTTCTTGTTTTCTTTTACATCTCTTTTCCTAAATATTTTTCAGAGGCCTACTGAATTTTTTGCTTAATTACGTCCCACGCTTTTTCGGCGTCACCTACAATAATCTCCTGGAAGTTGCTGTGCATGTATTCCGACATCCCTAATGTTCATATTTCTTAGTTTATCTATATTATGTGTAGTTTCCGCTTGCGCGTCTCTATTCTTTACTACTGTCACAGCTTTACTTTCAACATTGTTTCTAATAAATTGTGGCCGGACAGTACATTTGCCCCCGGTCGTGTTGTTGTTTTCATCACCGAGCACCTAAAAATGTTGTTTATTAGTACGTAATCAATTTGATTTCTGATTGTTTGTCCAGCTCCATTCATGGGGGATCGCCAGGTATATAATAACCTTCTCGGTGGCATTTGAACAACATATTTCCTTTTCTGGCCAAACTGTATTAATCTGTCCCCTCTTTTGTTCTGTTCGCCTAATCCCAATTTTTCAGCAATGCCAAGCACTTCACCATTTCCAATTTTTTCATTTCCAAAAATTATATTCGCTTCGTGGTTCTTAGTGAACGATAGCGCTGTCTTCAGATCGCTATAAAAGGTTTCTATTTCACTCTCGTCTTTGTCTGCAGTCGGCGCGCAAACTTAAATTATGTTGACTCTCACGAGTTTGCCGAGCATGCGAGCCATGATTATTTCATCAATTAAAAGGTATATAATCAATCACCTGTTTGCTCATCTCTTTCTTCATTAATATCCCTACTCCATTTTCATGCTTCTGGTTAAACATAAGACTTCTGCATCGGTAACACATTTTCCACATCCTGGTCACCTTGTTTCGCTAATGCCAAGTATATCTCTCTATTATTTAGTCTTTTCATTTCCATAAACGTGTTCTTCAGTTTGCCGGCTTCGTATTGGCACGTTCCAATTTTAAATGTACTCTTCGTTAAGTCCTTTGTTCTTATCAGTGTCCTCCTTTCCAGTCGCCTATTTTCCACCCCTGATCTAGGATCCATCGTTGCAGGCCCAGTCGCATACTTTACATTATCAAGCCTCGGATCTCGACAACGCCAGGCGCTAACCGGATCGTACGGCAAGACATCTCTAATCTCTATTTCTTGTACTTGACATGTTTGGTTTTCATGGAAACTTTGCTGCAGTGGTTTTTTACCGTTCCTTCTGCGGGATTTTCTATTACGGTTTACTCCCTTAGCCGAAAGGACCCGGTTTTAAGACACCGGGTACTCGCCTACTCACTCTAGATCGATACATATTAATCCGACTGGGGCACCTTATCGCGAGTGAGTTGCTGATAGTTTGCCAGTTGTGATTGCAGTGAAATACTTACCGGTATTTATCACCTTCGGCAAGCGAACCCTTCGCCATTTTCCTATCAGCCTTGTGTTGTGAGTCCGGATTTAGCTTTCCTAATCAACGCTAAACCCGTCGAATAGAAAATTTCCACTCTGCACGACATGCACGTACCGGACTCACGCGGTTGTTGTTTCGTTTCTCCGTTGGTGGAGCTAGAGCACCATGCACAACGGTCGAGTGACACCCTACTTGAGCAGGTAACTCTAGTTACAACAACCTGTGCCCCACGCAGAGCTTTCGATTTATATAGGAAAAAAAGAATCTACACAAAATATTTTAAAATACGGGCAATAATAATCTAATAACTACTTTTAGTTCGACTAGGTAATGCAGTCGAAGAAGGAATATTTTAATTTCGTACTACATCTTCATTTAGCGCGGAAATTAAAGTACACCTAAAAAAAAAAAAAAATAAAATACAAACATTGCTTCCGAAACGCGTGTTTCTGTTACGACGTTGTCAAAAGTCTGGAAATCTACGCAGAAATTCATTTTTTATGAAGACGTCACTTCCCGAGAGCATGGTGCATTAGGGTAGCGGTTACGTCAAACACATTTTACCTGTAATTCCGGGCTTCCTCCCGTTTATTTTTTTATAAAATATCAGCAGTATCCACGCACTCTTTTACACGGGATTACGTTTCATGTGTTTCACGTGTTTCGCGTGTTTCGCGTGTTTCATGTTACTTCAATGAAAATGCGAAAACACGTTAAATCATTGTAGCTTTTGTTCAAATGCATACTGCACCAAAGATTTTATGTATTTTTCACTTACGCTTTTAACTCATTAACCGAACCGGGCTATCGTGTGGCGTTAAATTAGGTGTGCTTTGTTCAGATGTGTCGCACATTGTAACTTCCAAAAGTTTCACTTATACTGTTCATGGTTCAGGTGCTAAATAATAATAAACAAAAAAATAAAAAACTCACTAATAGCCGTTTGCGTGCTATTAATTTTTTTTAGCATCAGCGAAGCTTTCGATCAGCTCTCTTAAATTCAACGTGACATCTAGTCAGCTTTTTCCACAATTCCCATGCTAATCGAACAATTTCGGCCGACCCAACATTTTCTCAGCATTACATCCACTATTTTTATCAGCCTCGCGGTTTTATGAGGAGTTTTTAATTAAACCCCTGACACGCTCGATAAAAATTCGACGTTACACCATTGTGATTCGCTCTTTCGAAAAAGTTTTTCGCAATTGATGAAATCTAAAATTATTATTTCTCTGTCGGAATTTAGTTCATTCCGTTTAACAATTTCAGATTTTGTATAATTTGTCGCTAATGAAAAATATGTTTCGTGTGTATTTAAATTGCTTCTAATTTATTATTTATTTCTCTATATTTTCTTTTATGCCGTGTACGCCTGTTTTGTTTTTTTTTGAAAGTAGAATCGTTTGTGTGTACGTTTTAACATTTATTTAATTACCCCGGAGGGTTCTTCTTTATTTTAGTCCCTTTGCATCCGATTCTAAAAGTAACTTCACGTTTTTCTTCGTTTCTTGTCAAATTTAGTTTCCCCGCAATTCCGATGATGTCGTCTAGTCATCATCTCATAGGCGGCCTTCCAACATTCCTGAAATACTATTCCGGTGTAATTTCTATAGTTCCATCTCTCGCTGGGATGGCGTTTTCATTACATGGGCCCACAGTTTCGTCGCTCTTTTCGCTACGTTCGCCGTCTTGATCGTTCCTTCAACAATAATTCCAAGTATGCATCTTTCCGTTGGATTACTTGCAACGACCTTTTTTGTGGGTCTCCAGAATTTATCAAAACACCGCAATATGCATTGCGATTCATCCCGTACCTGTCCTTAATTCGACCGGTATCTTACGATTGTACCTCTCAACAAAAGTTGCCGAGGATAAATTCCTCATTTCGAATTTTCTTTAGATAATTTTGAGTTACGAACAGGCGGCGGTAAAGGAAATTCAACGAAAATATTACACATTCGCTAAATAGAAAAAAAAAAGTATACTACTGATTGGTGGGGTGTTTTCAGTTGTTTTCGATGACGTCAGACGAACTCCTTGGTCTACGATCAAGTGTACAAACTACACTAAAAGCCATCGAATCGCGCCAGTCACATTATATTTAAAAATAAACTCTAAAAAAGCTGTGTGACATAAACTCAACATAATCGATACAAAAACGGGTAAAAATGCCTATATTTTAACAGGAGAATATTTTTTTTGCTCTGTGTACAAATGGAAAAAGCGTTGACTAAAAAAATAAATGTTGCTACGATGCCATCAATATTTTCTTAAATTATCTAGAATTTCTAAAAAATATTTACTTTATTTCGCGTTTATTTCAAATTACGGTAGAGCGGTCAAGTTTTTCTTCTTCCCCCTTATTTTTTTTAAATAATTACAGAATAATATTCTCTAAAGACAAAAATGCAATGTTTCCGCAAATTAGAAAATGACACTCAATTTTTTTTTTCTCGCTAGCCTTTTACTTTTGTCTTATACCCCTCACAGAAAAGAGGTATTTTTAATGTTAAAATCGGTTAATAATTAAACCATATTTAAACAAGTTCAATGCCAAGCATTCATGCGCTCAGGGTTATTTTATATGGTTAAAGTCAAAAAAAGAATTTGATTTTTCCGCCGCAAAGAGGAAGAGTAGCGTAATTTTTGGGGATTTTTTGAAATTATCGCCATCTCGAAAATTTCGTTAAGAAAATGAAATACGGTTTCGTTCCTGACAAATAGTGATCTCCCAAAATCATCTCATGACCGACAAAAAAAAAATGTTTTTTTCAAAAATTTTGAGTATCCCGCACCAGTAGGGGGGGGGCGGTAATTTTGACGTTGAAACCCCGAATGATGCTCTAAACTAGAAAAATATATGGGGATGTATATATTTTCAACTTTGTTCAAAATTTTTTCACTTTATGATATTGGTGTCGTCAAGAAAAGGACATAAGTCATCTTTCGGTTTTTTTGGGCTTTTCACCAACTTTGAAAGTTTCATTAATTTCCCGACAAGTAGCGATTTCTTTCCATCGATATTATATCATAAAACGGCTGGACCGATTTTGATGAAATTTTTTGTGTGTGTTCAAGTGTATTCAAGAATGGTTTAGATTCACAATTCGGTCCACTACACGAAATATGAGCGTATTAAATAGTTGAGATGAGACCAGGGGCACAGAAATGTATATGGGACGAATAAAAAGAAATTAACAAAAAATCGATTTTTAAATAAAATTATTGCCACGGTAAAAATAAACTAATCCTAAAAATTTAAATAAAATGATTACTATGGTTATTTTATTAGTTTCTGGTGTAAGTAAATACGCCGCTTGTGTTACTTCACTTTTTGCGTTATTGAAATCATTAAACTTCCAAGTCACGCGCTCCTAGCTAGCTGCTGTACTCATTACGGAGAGTTAAAAAAAAAGTGGTGTTTTCTAAAATAGCCTGCAACGGAATTTACTACCGGGAACGTTATTTATATTCAAATTTGAAATCTGTACTCAACTACGTATAGTTTGCTGTTGTGGTAATCAATTAATTTTAATAAAATGCTGAAGACAGGGAGGTCGGAAGAAAAGTTGTTGTTGATGTTGGAATGGTAGAGAGGATCGCGGTGTCTAATATTCAAAAATATTTCATTTTACTTTCAGTTTGTGCAAATTCTGTGCGGTATTGAAGTGAGTATTTCAATATATAAATACTCACTGTAATTACGAATGTAGAATTAATATGTGTTAAGGATACAATAGTTGCCCATTATGTTAAATACATAGATAGGGATGGTACATGTTTGTTTTCATCTCTATCTTATTTATTGTATCATAATGAATGATTAGGAGTCGAAATATGAAAATGTATTGTACAATATGTTTATAAAAACTGGAAGAGGTTTAAGCCATATACTCTATTGGACTTAATGGATAACATATAAAAATAAATAGAGTATTTAACTGATATGTCAAATATTCGAACTTTTGGGCCAAAACCGCTGTATAAATTTTTTAAATTAACCTGTTTAACTTTCTTTTTAATAATTTGCTACCAGGAGTATTAAAATTCTTACTCAACTACTGCAGTTTGTTGTTGCGGTAATAAATTAATTTTAATAAAAAGTTTGAGACAGAGTGGTTGGAAGATATGAGTGAAGACGATGTTCTCTTAAATGTGTAATTATGGGAGATCACCGTGTGAGTATCCCCAAACCGATGGCTGTGTGTGCTGTTTAGTTGAGCAAAACTTTTTGTTAGATCAAGACCGACAGGTTAAAGAAAGATCGATAATCTTCAGCTAAACGTGGAACGTGAAGACTATTTTCTGTTGGACGGTAATAAATATGTTTCCCAAAGAGAGAAAAAATCTTAACATAAATACAATTCCAGATAAAGCAAAAGTTTTTTTATGAATTTCCAAGTACAGATTTGAACGGACATTAATACACGGGCAAAGCCGTGGGACACAGCTAGTATATATATATATATATATATATATATATATATATATATATATATGTATATATATATATTTAATCCGAAATTTTCGAACTTTCGGCGTGTCAAGGGCCTAAATATAAAGAGTTGTAAGCTCGGCTATAGACTTCCTATATAAAGCAATCCTTTATGCATGTGTTTGAGATACGTTTTTTTTTACTCAGGCTATTGCTTACGTGAACATCCTCTATTTTGTTGTTTTTGGGGGCTTAAACAAAGTATCAAATAAAACGCGAAGCTCTTTCATGAAATTGAATAATTACTCTAAAAAATTATATAGGTCCTATATAATTTTTTAGAGTAATTATTCAATTTCATGACAGAGCTTCGCGTTTTGTTTTATACTTTGTTGAATTTCATCACTCTTAAAGGAGAGGTTATCAGTGATGAATTATGTAAGGGTGGCTTTTTAAATTAAACAGGTTCAGTCAAGCATTTCATGCGCTGACAATATCGCATGTTAAGTGTTAAAGATAGCCTTTAATTTAAGTTGACATAATACTAAATTCGAAACAATCTGATTTTTCACACCCGGAAGGAGAGAGAGGCATCAGTTTTTTTCAACTTTTCGACAACTTCGAAAGTTAGTTCCGTTAAGAAAATGAAATACAGTTTCGTTCGTAGAGATCTTTCCAACAAAGTATCACATGTAAAATTTTTGAACTCTCGGCACCGCAACGGTTTGAATATAAAATTTGTAAGCTTGGCTATATTTTTCTTATGAAGCAGTCCGTTATGCACATGTTTGAAATACGCTTTGGTTTCTCCAACGTTTTTACTCCGGCTAATACTTAATAATACTTAAGTGAACTCCCCCTTTTTTTTTTTTACTGTTTTTAGCCCAAAAGGAGAGTTTTAATAAATTTTTTACCGTAGTTTTTTGATTTTATGAAAGAGCTTCTGCGACTTAATGAATTTCACTCTTAAAGGGGATTATATTATCCGATGATGAGTTATGACTTTTTTAAGGGTGATTTTTGAGGCCGCTTTAAATTACATATTACATATTCTTGATGGTTTTGAAAATTTATAGATAAATGGTTTTAAAGAGAATTTTAATTGTAATTTATGTTTCAGACTTCGAAATTAATAAGTCAAACCGTGTTCATGTGCATATTTTAATTGAATATTTTTGTCTGAACCATCTTATTAGGATTCCTTACGTTATATATGTGCTCGGGCAATCCTAAATCAACGGTGAAATTATACCTGCATTAATTTTTACTTTAAATTTTTTTTATCTTTTTCGGTAATAGTAGTAATGATCTAAAAAATAATAATAACTGACAATAAAAGATAAAAGAAATTTCGCGCGTCACATCGAGATATACATAAATACAACGAATTTACCGTCGTTGTAGAGCATAAGTGGATACACAGCAATAACGATGCTGCTAATGGAAAATACTGGTAGCAAACTCTCGGCGGTGCCGCGGGCGGCAAAAATAATATACCAAGAAAAATAGTTGTAAAAATAGTTTCAATGTACGTCGTGTTGCGAATATAATGTGGGAAGAATTTTAAATAAAGAACGGGCCAATTAGCGCAGTTTTAACCGATAGAAGAAGAAAAGCGAAAAACATAATAGACCGGGGTCAACATAGTAATGCTTATGGGGAAATTTTAATATCAGACCGGTAGAAATACAAAGAAAAAATACCGAAAAAAAACCGTTACAAATGAAAATGTCGAGAGAAAAACTAAATAAAATAAAGTAAATTTTGGCGCTAATTGAAAATTCAAAAACTGTAAAAGTTTCGTAAAAAGGTTTCGTAACCCGGATTTATATCATCCGGGATTAAAAAGTAGTTTTATTAAACGGAACGTAACAGTACGAGCACGAGAGAACTCCTTAATTGCAAACTCGCGGTTGATACGAATAGAAAAGTTGAGAATTGCGTTATGTACAGCCATCATCATCATCGTTGCAAAGGCGCTGCGGAGTTCATGGCACTCGATATTCCATACCTAAATAGCTTTCCGAATTTTCTTTTCTCAGCAATAGCGCCTCCCACTTCGCGGCTTCGTAAGTCGTCCGCGCAGATTTCTTTTCTTTCAATTTCTAATTTTCTCATTTTCTAATCCTCCATCTTCCAGACAACCTCCTCCGCCTTCATTAATCATCTTTCCACTTTTATATTTCAGCACAAAACCCTTATACCCTATCCGTCTAAATTCCTCTGCACACTACATATCGTAATCTTTTTTAAATCTTAATTATTCCAGTTTTTCATTTCGTTTTTCTCGTGCGTTCCTTCCGGCACCTTTCGTACATTTCCACTTCCTACATTCATATTCGATTTGTTTTTTTTTCCTAATCCGCAGCTTCTTTTCTCTTCTTCCACTTCGTTTTTCGAAACATTTCTTCTACCGTACTCTTTATTCTCTCCTGTGTATTTATACATGTTTCGTATTTTTCACTTTTCCGCTGAATATTCTCAGTTTTACCCCATCGGCGACTTTGCTTTCATTTTAATTCCTCGAAATTCCTTCATTTTTGTTCCGTTAACTGCAGTCCTACTCTCATTTATTCCATCAGCAACTGTATCTCTCCTGCTAACGTAGTGTCACTCGCAAAAGTGACCGATTCTAAAGCTATCATCTGCAGGGAGGACCTTTCGATGCATGTAAACTTCTCTTTTTTTTTCTAGTAATCTGTGTGTAAGAAAGGCCGATGATATTCTTATGTTATAAAATAGCATGCACTTAATAAAATGATACGGTGTTTTACGTTACTGACAGTGTGCTTAATAGAAATCGTACGATTACGAAATCAATTGAAAATTCTATCGAGCATAAAGAGAAATCGATTTTATCGATATATTATTTTTTTCGCATTTTTACAAAAGTAACTTGTTTTAAACATCCGCGACGTTAAAACTTCTCCTCGAAATTGTTCGCATATTTCTAATCTCACTCCTACATTCTATATTGTCGTCGAAATTATTAATTAATGATAATATTTCGTAAATTAAGATCAAAAATTCAAAAAATTTTCTCTCGCAGTCTTCTTAGAATATTCCCCGGGGAACGCGTGTTACAGCGAAATAAATCAGCCTAGATTAAAAACGGCACACGTAGATGGGGCAAAGTGGCGCTATGGCTTCCGAAGAACCGGAACAGTTTCCTGTAGGTTGCCGCAATAAGAAAGCCGATCGAATTTCGGAAACCGGACAATTTAATCTCTGTAACGATTCTGGCATTCACTTTAAAAACAAGCCCCGGGGTCAAGTTCATACATACGAGCACACAGCTATTCCTTCTCGAAAGGTAAAGTCTAGCAACATGGCTCTGTCTGAAGGTCCCTCTCGAGCAAGGTAACTTTTAATAGGACCTCCGGTGTCTGTACAAAAACGAAAATGCCCCTCTCAATATAATATAATATAAATTTTTAAAACAAATTCTAGATATCTTATTGTGCACACATCGTTTGCATGCCGGTCGGTAGCCGTTTTATATAACATTAATAATGAATGAATAGTGATTATGATATTTACGTTGGAAAATTAACGAGGCCGGCAAACAGTCATTTAGTCATCCAGTCGTTGGCAATGATTTCGATAGGAAATCATTTCTGAAATATTTTTATTCAACGCGCTTTCGTTTCGCTGCCTTTATCTCTGTCGAAATGTTTTTAATAACATCTTATCAGATTCACGATTAAAAAAAAAGAAGCAAAAAAATCTAGAAAAATTCTGCCATATTAGCAACGTTGTAAAAGCACACACCGAAAAGAGTAAGGAACCACCAGCGCGACAACCTTATCCCTTTTAAATGGGTTCGTTTCCCGATACCTGAAGAAAGTACCTTTTTTCTCAGCTATACACACACCCGAATTGCGTTCGGAGGCTAATTACACAATAGCCGGGGCATGTTTAAAAATGCGATACCAACAAGTGATCGCGGAATAAAAAAGCAATCAAAATTTAAAAGAAAAATAAACCGAAAAAGAAATTAGCATTAAAAAAAAAGGTATACTACAAATGAATAACTTTCAAAATCCATATCTCTCCGTATGTGCTAGAAATGAGATTTAAAAACAAGAATCAAAAAAAAATCATAATAATAATAATAATAATAATAATAATAATAATAATAATAAAATTTGTTTTTGTTTGAAATAAGCCGGCAAGAATTTTGACGGCACATTCATGACGAACTTCACCGCTTTTTCGGAGAAGCATTTTTTTTTTTTTGGTAAAGAAATTGCTCTTTTTGCACCAGTTTCAGCCGGTAAACGCTCCACGCAATTTTCATTCGCATCGCTCATCGAGGAGTACTTTCAGAAATTTAAATAAGTTCGGATTCGAGGAACAAAACGATGCATTGATTTTTGAATGAAAAGATTCAAATATATAATCACGGAATTTTTCAACTCTGGTATCTTTTGGCTGGACAGAACAAAATCAAATACGAAAGATTCACCTATCCGCTAAACGGAATTTCAGATAGAACATTCGACCGTCGACTCCGACCCGAGACGGAATTTGGTGCATTTACTAATCGCCGGATGGAACACTCATGTACTTCCTTTGAACGGTGCGCCATTACTTTAAACTGGCTAACCGCAGAGTGTGATACTCGCTTAATTGGAATTTCGAAATCGTTAAGTTTTAAGCGTATGTTTAACTATTGATTTTTTTCCCGTTTTTACTATTCGTCAAATTAAAATTGTCACAGAAGATGAATCTATTTTATTTTTTCACGCGTGATCGTATAATACTCAATCGCCTCTGTAACCAGAGGGGGCTAACGCGAATTTCGAGGTTCCGTTTGTGCGGTTTCTAGAGTCTCTTCTACCGAGATCGCAAGATACTTTTCCTCAGCAGCGTCTTATCTAACCTTGGACACACTTTGGCATCTTACACTTACTTGTGTCGACCCCTAATGAAGTTGCCGAATCAGCCGAAGTGGTATCGAACCGTCTATTATTCTGGGGACTTGTTATTGGTAAAATAATAATAATTTACGGTCCCTACCGCGGGTTCTAAAAAATGAGCCCTACACCGTGAGATATTGTGTTGTTTTGATTGATAAAAACTAGCAGCAGCTACTTTAATATAGACGACACTTTTCGAACGCTAAAATATCTTGATCATTGCACAGCGCACATCGATTATTCATAAAGAAAAAAAAAAAAAAAAACAAAGGAAAATGACGAATATTTCGTTTAAGAAATACAGAATGATCCGTTCATTTTTTTTTGTTTTAGCGTCGGTCGTAACCCCACTATTTTGATTGCTGAAATAAATAGGAGCAATAAAAAAATAAATAAATAAATTAGAAAAAGCATTTTTTCACCAGAAAGTCTCATTTTCGACGAAATTTTAAAAAAAGAAATAAAGTTTTTTTTCCCCCCTAAAATTAAACAAACATCATAAAGTGCTACTGGAAAATTTATAATTTTTAATTTCCTGTTCTTATGTATATGATGTCTCTATTTTTACGTTGACCAGAGAGCTATTGATACAAAATATGCATGAAAAAAAAAAAAAAAAAAAAGAAAGTCAAACGTGTTTTTTATAATGATTTAGATGATACATAGTTCGTGAACTAAGTCGATGTTATTCACGAAATGCGATCGAACTAAAGAAATACAAACATGTTAAATTCTATTATTATTATTATTATTATTATTATTATTATTATTATTATTATTATTATTATTATTATTATTATTATTATTATTATTATTATTATTATTATTATTATTATTATTATTTATTTTTTTTGGCCTCCGACAACATAGACCATCTCGGCATTTTTATTATTTAAGACGCAACACAAGGCGGTAATTATTAAGGGGGTAAGTAAACGAGATTATTGTGAACTGTTCGATATATGAAGCGAACTAATTATACGCATATTACGAGCTGTGTTTGAAAAAGTATTTTTGTTTTAAAAAAATTTCCGGATTTACATTTTTCTTTTTTTTTTTTCCTACATAACAAATGCCAGTCGTAGAACAAGCAAAAGTCATTACGCGTATTTCGTAAATTGTTTAAAATTCTGCACACTTTAAAAATTGCTCAACGGTGTATGTGATACGATTCGTGAAATGTGCAATTTTTTGCTCGTTTCGTGCATATATATTTCATTATCAGCGCGTTTTTTTTTTTGTTTATTTAAAATAAATTGTGGGTCTCACAGGGTAAGTATGACCGTTGTGTGAGTGCCCGACACTCTTATTAACGTTTATTCTAAGTATACAAAATTACAACTATTCTTGCCTACTCTATACATCATAATATTAGTCAACTTAAGATTATATAAATTATAACAAAGTACACACATACAAATACGTACTTCTTCTTCTTCTTCTCGTGCCACCCGATTCGGGTATTGCTTAATCATCATGTATGGATTGGATTATCTGCTGGAATTGATTTCGATCTTTTGCTATTCTGACTAGATCTTCTGTTTTCTTAATTCCGGTCCATTTTTTTATATTATCTATCCAAGCGGTTTTTCTTCTTCCTTCTATCATACCCATTATTACTGTCTGTAGTAATTTGTATTTTTCACCTCTCATGAAGTGTCCAAAAAATATTATCTTCCTTCTTTTTACTATAGTCATTAATATTCGGTCAGTTCCCATTAGTTCCAGTACTTTCTCATTTTTTAACTTTTTGGTCCACGGTATTTTCCACATTCTTCTGTAGCACCACATTTCAAATGATGATATACGCTTCCTCATATTTTCCTTTATGGTCCATGTCTCGCTTCCATACAGTAGCACTGACCATACGTAACATTGCAATATCTTGTTCTTGATCCTTAGGCTTAATTTCCTATCGCAAAGGGTGTTTTTTTAATTTCATAAATGTGTTTTACGTACACACACCGTAAATACTGCATACCGACACACGAAGGCAGCTAAATATCTTCAAATACAAAGAAAAGAAAGAAAATAACGGAAAACAGAAAACAGAAAAAAAAAACAAGGAAGGACGAAAATAAATAAATAAAAAGAGAATAATATAAGAAAATTATAAAATAGAATGATTCGAAACGTATCTTGGGTTTTATTCTTTACACCTAAATTCAACCATATACTTCTTTTTTCCACACAACAAGTTTTTTTTTTTATTTAGTATTGATTTGGGGGATTTTACTAATTAGTTTAATTAGAACTGAATCATCAGTATTATCAATTCGTAGATTTACGTCCCCCAGGAGGTAGATATGATATATGTATATTATTTTGGTTTCTTGTTAATTTCCGCCTAGATGGTAATTTTATATTATTGACATTAAATTCTAGTAATCTATAATAGAATACATCTTGGGGGACATTTCGTTGTTTGCCTTCCATACATAAAATTAATCCAGAACTGTTTTGCTTCTAGTAAGGGAGTATATCTGCATTTTGCTTATTTTGTTTATTTCCGTTTTCTTAGCTTCGCATAATATATTTGAATTTCATATAAAATTCTAGACATTATTATTGAATTATAGTACATATATACGTAATGTGCGATATGCTAGAACCTGTTTTATTTTATATAAAACTGGAATTGACTGTCTTATTTTCAAATTTAAACTTTGAATGTGTTTTTTCCAGTTCAAGGATTTATCGATATATATATATATATATATATATATATATATATATATATACCTACATATTTAAAATTTTCTACGTTCTCAAGTGGTGGACAATGACAACGCAAATGTGTATTGTTATTTATATGAAGTTCATGTATGCAATCATTATTATGGAGGGTGGTAATTTGCGGATCATGTATCACATACGTTTAGTACTGCTCCGAATGTGCAGTAATTTAGATTTATATTTATACATAACCTTCTATCATGTGCCCATTTACTAAAATTATCTATATCCTCTTGAAATAGTCTTTCCGCCATCTCTAAATTCTTATGCTCCATTAATAAGGGGCAATATCATCGGCAAATACATATACCTTTGCATTTTTAATATGCTTATGTAACGAGTTAGTGTAAATTACGAAGAGAATAGGGGCCAGCCAATACGGTGCCCTGACCTACTCGGCAATGAATTACTTTTTTAATTAATTTTATTCCCTGCGATTTTTACTGTACTTTTCCTATTTTTTAATGTAATTCTTAAACCCTTTTTAGTTGATTATTTATAATGCCCAAATTTCCCAAATCCTTAATCAGTAATTCTCATGGTCAACTAAGTATCTAAAAAGCGTTTGAGATAGGTCAATAAATGTAATCAGCAACTGGTATCGACAATATTTATTTTATTTACAATCGATTTTAGTAATTTTATCGTAGATCTTTTTTTTCTCTTTAAAACCGTGTTGATTTTCATAGAGTAAGTTGTTTTTTTCCACATAATTTTTTAAATGTTTATCAATGCAATGTGTTCTAATATTTTAGCTATTACAGGTGTGTGTAATTGTTATTTGACGATAATTTTCAAATTGAATTTACTGTTCTTTTTTCTGGCAATGCCTCTTTTTAGTCCATCAGGAGTATAGAGTTGACCATGTTTGTCAAAATCGGAATAAATATATTTCGGTTTTGTTTAATATCTTTAACCCTAATTACGTCCCACCCAAAAGTGCCTTATGAATTTTTAGATTATTAATTATTGATTCTATTTGGGATTTATTTGCAGGTGGAGAATGAAAAAAGAAGATAAAATAAAATTATCGAAGTTAGTATTCGGTAACTGAGTGTGGTATTTGTGGCTCGACTGAACGCATAAAGCTACTATTGCAGTGTTTTCGAAATGTTTCATAATGAAATCGTCAATTGTTGTTTTACTTTTTTTTTTACTTAATATCATTAATTACATTCCATACTCTTTTACAGTCATTATTTGTTTTAACTATTTGACTTTGATAATGCTTCTGTTTAGCATTTCTTATGTCTGTTGTAACTATGTTTCGAGATTTCCTAAAAGCGCTGCGGAGTACTCTTTGACGAACCAGGCAACTGTTGGTCGCTGTTAGATAATTTAAAATATAATATTAAGCGTTTAAAATTCTTTACCAGAACTTATTTATTTAAAGGGGAAAAAACCAAAATAAATAAATAAACAAATAAATAAACAAATAAATAAATAAATAAATAAATAAATAAAACAGTTAAAAATAGTGTTCTGTATGAACTTCAAAAACATTAGCCTCATCTACCGATTTGTGCTTGTTCAGAAGTCGGGCCAAGCAACATAATTATTTTTCCTTTTCCATATCAAACCGCGTAACAATACTTAAAAATGTATTCGCATCGGCACTTCCGCCTGTTATATTAAGCGCCATCGTAATGTGTTGCTGATTCCGGAAAGTTCGAACGTGCGAAGTGAAGACGGACGGCTGCGATAACGATGATGGGCGAGAATGACAATGATGGGGTGTGATGTGAGAGAGAAAATGTAGAAGCACGCTTGTGGAAAGAAAAGTAGAAATACGCGCGGGAAAATTCGAAGAAAATGGGAAAAAACTTCTAACATCAGTTTTCCCCGAAAAGCGACATCTATTGCTTCCTATTTGCCGCTGGTCCGGCTTTTCGCTGAAATTCCGGTTCCCTCTGTCTAACTTTAAACGGCGATATTTCCTCCGCTCGCCCAGCCAGGCCGACAGCGCCATATCGCCGCGGCAACAGCAGCAGCAGCAGCAGCAATGCCATAAGCACCGGGAAAATCTTCGTGTCTTTTCCTATCAGCTCTGGTCTTATGCAAACCGCGAGCGAAGAAGGTTCGTTCAACCGGTGGAATTTTGCCGGCTACGGGTTCAATACAATACCTATCATCGGAACAGGAGGAGCAGGAGGAGAAGGAGCAGCGGACGAGGAGGATAGACCGCGGACCGTTCCGGACGGTTCCCTTTCGCGCACCCTACCGACCGATCGCCCGAAAGCCAAACAAACTTTTACTTTTTCTCCCTCCGAAACGTCGACAGTGATAATAATAAGCAAGATACGGAACAAATGCGGGAAAATTGGAGTGCTAAGCTACAGCTGCCATCCCTTCTGCGCGCGTTCGTCGCCGATTCTTTGCGCTCGCTTAATACTGTCTGTCGTCCTTGAATCGGTCCACGTTCCCGGCAGTTGGCCAGAGCGTAGTTCAGTTCAGCCAACGACTCCAGAATAACAACTAGAGAAAGCGTCTTATTACGTTTTCGAAGTATATTTCCTCGGCGTCCTTTTTTTTTTTTAATTTCTTCCGTTATAAATATAATTTACACGTTCGTACACACATACATATACATCATCGGAGGAAGGAGTCTAGATATACGTTTGAATTTCCCCACCATCGCGGAAAATTATGCATCGAATGACGACGCAATTGTCGAAATATACAAAACTCGATATATTTCTCTGCTAGTCTTTCGCTTCCTCCCACACAATCGTCTGTGTATCTGTCCATCCCCTGATGGACCTATCTATCCGCGGGGTGAATTTTCGTTAAAGCGAGACTCTAGCAGCACAGACAACGTGTGTGAGCTGCTCTTACGGAACGTAAGCTATTCTTCAGGTAGATTCCATCGCTGAAAAGTTTTTTTTTTCTTTTTCATCTTTTTTTTTTTTATCTTCTTTCAAATTTCACTCGTTAGAAACGTAGCGCGTAGAGACACGAATTATTCAAGAGCTTTCCTAGCCTTGTAAAAGGAACTTTGTTTTAAGTCGATCTTCTGTTATTCTATAATTTACGTAGTGACGGAGGAACTACTGCAAAAGTACGCCAAGTCGGAAGACGTCATAACTACTAAGCGGCAGCATCCGACAGAAGTAAATTAACATTGGACAATAAATCTGATTTTCCTTTTTTTTTTTTTTTTTTATGAATCTTAATTGTAAATATACTCTTTTAGATGTCAAACAGAAATTTATCGGAAATATTTTTTCCGTATGCGTACGATCTTCAGGCACGCGTTAAAAATATTCGTACGAGTTATATAATTGAAATGGTCGATAAATTGAGAAAAAAAAAAAAACCAAACGGCAAACAAACACGTCTATAGAACAGACTATCGAGATCAGCCGGGCGCCAAGAAGTTCCAAAAAATACAAAACGTCACCAGATTATTTAATGCGAAATTTAAAAGAACCGCCGAAAAATCACTTAAAAATCCGCAACAACAGGCGAAATTTAAAATATGCAACAAAAATCAAACATCGTAAAAGATACATTTTGCTATAAAACCTTCCCCTTCTTTTTGAACAGAAGATGACAAAAAAAATGCATTTTCCGAAGCTGCAGGAATTAAAAAAAAAAAACGACAACGCATCTTAAATACGACCGGAAGGGAAAGAGAATCTTGTAAAAATATACGATGGCTGACATCATAGAATTTTGAAATTTGGACCCTCGGGTTGCCGCGCTTTTCGAAATTCGGAAAAAAGTGTATTTTTTTTCCGGGCGCGTTGCATATTGATGGGAAGCTGCCCCTTTTTGTAACGAACGCGTACTTTTTCTTTCCCTAATAGCGAAACTTGCGAAGTTTCAGAAAAGTTCAAAAGAACGCCGTAACACTAATGTACACGTCTTCTCCCCTCTGTGGCGCGTGTATTGCACTCAGAATTATCCGTAAGCTCCCGCCGTATAAATAGCGATGGACATTTATCAGAATATCGTATGAATATTGTAATTATTTGTTTTAAATTTATCATTATGTACATATGTAGATTTCTTTGAAGTATTATGCTTTTTTTTTCTTTTTTTTTCATGCTTGAACAATCTTTAATTAAAACCGATAAACACACATATATGTTTGTGTGTGTATAATATGTATGATTGTGACTATGCCAGTGCCAAATGTGAAAACTCGGTAACGGTTTAATCTGTGAGCCGTTTTATCGTGTTTACAAAAAGATGTTTTTTTTCATTTTGCGACCATGTTGGTTACAAACGGCTTTTCTATGAAAATTGTAGACGACGACGTTGTCCAGGAAGTGGGACGTGAAGGATCATAAGCCGAGTTATTTGACCTGTATTCGAAGAAGGGGGGAAGACCAAATGCCCCGAGTCGAGCACATACTTTTAGTGGCACATTTGAAAACGACGCGGGAAATAATTATTCCTTTTTCAGAGCTACAGTTAGTTCATTTAGCCGATAATAATCACTTTTTAACAGCATTAAGCTACTATTCCAACAGCATACTCCACCGACGGACGAGATTTTTATGAAAACAACCAATATATGTATATGTACATATACTGAAAAGCTGGGAGTAGAAAAGGAACTGAACAGAGAAATGTTCTCGGTTTGATAAATAAATCAGCTAAGGCGACAACTGCGCAGCCAGCTGGCAATGAAAGATGATGAGGCACACGTACGTAAGGGTAAAACCCGAAGAAAGTTAGTTATATAATATCATCAATGTTAGACGATAAGGTTTCAGTTCGTTCAGACATACTGACTTTCATTTCGGTTTTATTCCGTTTGCGTTCATTTTGCGTATTCTCTAGTGCTGCATGAAAAAGATCAGCTGTACCAATCAGTGTTTTTTTTTCCAATTGTTATTCCGTTTGACGATAAAAAAGTATTTCAAAAATTTTTTTCCCTTTGAAATCGAATTTATTTAAAAAGAGAAAAAAAAAACTAAAACAAAACGGGCTTTCAGTTAATTTTTTAAATGTACGTTGAACATAAATGTACTAGTGGAAAAGCGTGTAAAAATGGCGCACTTCACATTCACGGCATTTTTTTAAAACTCTACTGTTCAAATCTTCTCTTCCAAACTAATCGTCAACGTGAAAATTAACTATTCGGACACTTCTTCCAGGTGGTCCATGCTTCCATGTTGGTAATTTTAAGTCCAACACATTTTTGCTGGTCAAAATTTTTAACTAAACTTTATTTCGTACCAACGCACGATGTCTTTTCGTCCCTTTTTGACACACGGATTATTTTGATTTAGACAGTGTCTATTGCTAATATCGAAATATTTTATTTCAATGTACCACCTCTTTATCTTTATATAAATACGTTTCGCACCCCCACCCAATGCGTCTGAGACTATCCGCGCAATACTCACGGATAATTGCATATTTATACGCAATCTCGTATAGTTGAATGATTTACAAACATCAGGTACTCACTAGAATGCAGCTCTCCGCAAGTAATCTGACTCTATTATGTTATTTGTGGCGTTCAGCAGTTTTAACCTAACTAAAACGCAGATAGCATGAGCGTAAAAATATATGTAGATCAATCAAGGCACGCCAACAATAAGAGCCCTTGTGTAGTTGAGGTTAATAAGTGCCCAACAGATTTTTAAGAACACTTAATTTTATTAGCAGCAGAAAACGGCACCACACTTCATTTTGCGAAATTCTATCCCATTATCTCAGGTGTTAATTTCGTAAATTAAACAGTGACATCTGCAGCTGAATGAAGTCCGTTGAAGAGTGCGCAGATTATCGCGAATCGGTTAGTTTCCTTATAAAATGAAGGTCACTTAGATCGCAAGGCTTATCTACAGCAATAAAACAAATAGGACGAGAGCTTGAACGTACACGTATAATATACCGTTCTTAAAACGAATGCCGGAAATGCCATCAAAAACCCGACAAACTTCTCTCATCGCTTAAAATTAGAATACGACATTTATGATAAATAGAAAATAAGACGGAGTATTTTAATTTTTTTTCGAATTTTTCAGAGAGTCAGTGTATCGATGTTCTTGGAAACGAAACTAATTAGAAACATCGATATTGAGCCACACTATTTACTTGAGTGAAGAAATAGTTTACGGTCCAGCATTATTTTCAATGATTGCAATTAAACCGGTTAAAATTGTACAGTGAAAATAGCCGCGACATTCGGTTGTGAACTTTGGCAGTTGTTGCGCTCGTTCTTTTGAATGCGGGGAGAAACTACGTTCCGTAAAAGTCTTGATCCGAGCTTCCCTAGTCATTTCACTTTCGGACAAAACGGAACAGACCCGAGATGATCCGGTTTAGATGTAATCAGGCGTTTTATAAAGATTTAATCCATTTTTATACTATATGTTTCTACTTTTTATTTCGATTTTTGTTTGTTTTCAGTTATCTTAGGATCAAATGAATTATTCCGACCACAAAACGAAAAAAAAAAAGGGAGGTGACGGCATCAAGGTGAACTGTTTATAGTTTTTAAAAGATCAAACACTTCCGGTACACTCTTGTTTAATAATGTTTACATACGAAAAGAGATCAGGCATATTAATTAAGAGCGCTTCAATGATTCACGTTAAAATTACCGAAATAAAAAGGTAGAGACGCAGCAAACTTCGTGCATGACAGCGGTTTAGTCCAAAACTTTGAAATATTTCACATTATAAGTTAAAAGTTGAATATATACTTTGAATCAAAATAGATTCCGATGTTTTTGCTATGCGTAAAATCATTCATTATATAATACAGAATAGTCCGTTAAGAGAAAATTCCTGTAAAGTGAATGTTCGGTTAAGTAACTTTTTATCGTTTCGATTGCACTAGGTTTTTTATTTCTACAGCTTGCACGCGTAATACGCTGTTTATATGTAATCACAGGTAGAGTGCGGTTGCTATATATAGTTAAGATGCTCGACTACCAAACCGGAGGAGCCACATATACATTCCCCGGGTCTAGTTGTTCCCAAGTGCCCGTGTAAAATAATCGGAAATGCCGGGACAATTATTCGAGGTGTAAAGGACAAACTGAATGCCAATACTGTTTTCAAATTCACTTTACCTTCTCAAGGACGCAATATAGAAAACTTACACAATCCATGAAACCTTCTTTTCAAACTCTCCATGAGATACTTGATTTACGTAATACAAACACTGAAACTGTCCCAATCATATGATGATTTCGCTTCGAAAATCATTCTCGGTCCTTTCAAAATTTTTTACATGCGGAACAATCGTTAGCCGCAACGAACCTCATAATTCAGTGTTATAATTTAAAATCTGGGTGAGTCAGCTACCGCGACGCAGTTTAGGCAGTGTGGTCTTCGTTGGGATACTAATATTCCGCTGCTGCACAATGAAGCTCCCAATAAATTCGTCGCGCTGTGTAAATGTCTATAGTTGGCGTATCGGGGAGGGAAAAACGAGAAAAAAACAAAGTAGGTAGATAAGTAATTTAAGTGTTCTCGAACGAGGCGAGGCAAAACAAATTCGACGATCAGTTAGGTAAAAATTATTGAATAGATCCGACGCTAAGTTTTTGTTTTCATTTGACTTTTTGTTTAGGGATATATAACAGCTTTTCCTCGCGTTTTGAAATTATTCCAAAAAAAAATTATCCTCCACATTACTTTTATGTAACAGTTTTAAATTTGCTAACAAAATGCCGCTAAATTAGAAATTAGGTTTACTTTTTAAAATTATAACATGTTTCTTGATTTTATACATATTTTGAAGGGACAAAATTACGGAGATCGATTAATTCGGTATAATTAAACGTTTTATACAAATCATTAAACCAGTTCGAATAGCGACGTATTTGTTAAAATTTTCCAGAAATCTTTGACAAATCTTGCTCGATGGCTTTTTGTAAGAAAAATACATATCTTTTTTATTCAGACTATTTAAAAATGGTTCGGTAAATGTCTATCGGTCTAACGCTGTAACGCTGACAATCGATGTTTCACATAATGTTTTAGAACTACTTTCCACTCGCTTAAATTTATTCGATTATTTTTAAAAGTTGATTTTTGGATTCTAAAGAGAAAACTAAAATGGCTCTACTTCGAAAAAAAGAAACAAAAAAAAAAAAACTGCAAAAATCAAAGATACCCCCCGGGTCTGTTATATTTTTAACCATTAAATTTATCATACACGTGCATTTAGAGATTCGCAAACAAAAGATCTTACACGATAATAAAATTCATTTCTTGTTTTTTTTTTTTTTTTTACTTTATTCTCTAAACGTTGAAAAACAAAAAAGATTCGAATTGTAATTACGGACCGATTGGTTTAATCAGGAGCGGATCCAGAAGGACATTGGGGGTTGGGATTATATAATTACGTAAAATCTTCTACGGTAGGCAGTAGATCTGAGAAATACTCCTTGTTTTATAAAAAAAAATCAAAAAGAAGCGACCTTTATAGAAATTCATAAAAATGTTTTAAAAATACATAATTATTGTAATTTTTAATTTACCTTTTGGCTTCTATTTAGGCGTGAAAAATAAAACGAAATTATAAAAAATTCTACCTTAAATATGGTAGTTTAGAAATAGTAAGATAGTATTTTTTCACTTCTTCTTTATTTTTGTTAGTAATCCAATCCAAATTTTTTTGTTCATGTAAAAAAAATATATATATTTCTCACTGAACTCTATTTTCATTTACATTACAAAATAAAAATGGCACAAAAGATCGACGACAGTTGTGTTTAAAATCGAACAAAAAAGGAACATTAATAGTTTTACTAGAAAATAGTATTAAATATTAATTATTAAAATCCGTAGGTATAATATTTATTAGCATAAATTAAGTTTCTCTGTTATAACAAATTTTTTCATAGAGGCTTTGGTTCTTTTGGGGGGGGAAATCCCCCGTGGATCCGCCGCTGGTTTAATAGTGAAGTTTAAAAAAAGAAGGAAAGAAAAATTCTTAACTACGCAGGAACACCGCTATCATGCATCGAGAAGATCCCGCGAGAGCTTTTAGTTTCAAAAATAGATTTAAGCGTGGTGTTTATATCGTATATGTAAATTTCATAGAGAGCGCTAAAGTTGAACTTTGACCGCAAGAGATGGTGTTGATATTCTAAATACCGAAATTCAATAACTCTGTAAATTATCGCCTTAGGAATTACTTTGCTTTTAAAAGTGCAGTCGACAGCGGTAATTTTGAAATATATTTGGCGGGAAATAATATATTCTATTATAAATTGGATTATCAGTTGTTCTATGGACCTTGCCGTAAAATATCCGGATGAATTTTTAAGCCCTATGTCTCCCCATATATGGAGACAGTGTCTGTTACTAAAATCATCCAATTACTTTTTTTCCAAAAAATAGCAAAAATGAAAATTTGTAAAATTTTTATCAGAGCTTATATACGATATATTTATTGTATATAAACTGTGACAAAAATGTTACAAGTTTTTACTATTTTTGTAAAAAAATAATTAGGTGATTTCAGTAACAGACACTGTCTCCATATATGGGGAGACATAGAGCTTAAAGTGTTAAACAATGTTTTAACGGTCGTCTGCAGTAATTAAAGTAGTGGGTAATTTTGGATAAAAGAATATTCGCAAAAAGTATACCAATTCTTCAATAACGGCGGCATTAGCTATTTAAATTAGAATAGCAATAGAAAAACCAGAAGATCGCTGTAAACATGCGATTAAAATAGATAAGTGTACGTTCAGTATGAATTTGCATATTGAAATTAGTAGAAAAAGTTATCTTGGTACGACGAACTGGATTATATTGAAGATAAACAGATTTTTTGAATGCCGAGAGCTTTGAACCTAAGTTGTGTGGTCAGCCACGTGAACATAAATATTTTTTAATACATACATAAGGGTAGTCATAAATAAGTATTATCCGAAAAGACGAAGAGAGGATAAAAATACTTCACCAAAGGTCACACAATAAAAGCAGTTGAGTGTGCGCACCCAGTTCAACTTGAAGAGAATTTATAATATCTCTTGTGACATTCACAATTTGCTTAATTCGTAAGTCTATATTCTAAACTAGCTGTACCCGCCGCGTTTCCCGCATTTTAATCTTTGTAAGGCTTTTGAGTACACAATTTTTAATGTCTTTCCCTTCAGAGTAAAAGTGAATAATTTGCTGCCACACCAATTCGTGCTACACACAATTGTCCATGAGAAAAATAGGGATGATTCTGAAGATGTAATCCAACAACCTGAAAGGGAGATTGTCCCTGAGCCTTGTTGATTCTCATAGCAAAGCTCAATCGTATGGGAAATTTTAACCTTTTAAATTGAAATGTTAGTTGTTGAAAAACAAGTACATAGATATTGATCTATGTGAAATATGCATCTCTGTTGCTAAAGAATTATAAAAGCACACTAATTGTAATGTTACATTTCTTTTTCATTTGGTTTTTTTTTTTTTTTTTTTTTTTTTTTTTAGAATAATAACATACAAATTACATAGACAGTTTACGATAAAAATACGTGGAAATTTAGCAATCTGAAAAGTAAAATAAAATACAATATTGAGCTTACTCTTAATTTTCATTACATTTTTGTAGTAATAAAATGTGTACTTCCTTTTACCAGTAGGATCCAGTAGTATAAACAGACACAGTAAATACTAAAATAACGTAACGGAATTTTGAAAAAATGTCTTTTAAATGGAAAGAACTTATTTTCCAAATTTCATAATCTTATATTAAATTAGCATCAGTGCTGCATTTACCACGTTAATTAAAATTAAAACCAATAAAAATTATCGGTAAATATTTTCGTTAAATAAAGTAAACTTTAACCTTTGACTGAAAATGACTAAACCATACTTTTAACAAATGAATTTTTAGTTATTTCTATTTTCTATTACGTGTATTAAAATTATTTCGATATATTAATATCAATTAATATTGTAAAATATACAACATTTTTACGCTACAAAACACGAACTTCAATGTAAACATATTATAAATCAACCTCGCACACACTTTAAAATTTAAATAATGCAAAAAACAGTATGTTTTACGTGCATTCCAAATTTTAAACAAAACTTGGTAATTTAATGTAAAACACTATACAATTTAGCAAATTTTTGTTTTTTCCCTAATTAATTAGCATGCTTCACGTGAAATTCGTATAACTTATATTAAAAGTAATGAAGCGATATAAACTTGTTTAATAATTTTACAAGTACAAAGTTAATTTATCGTTTTGTAAGAACACAAAACCAGAAAACAAATTCCGTATTAAATTTATATTCTTTAAATAGAAATTGCAAACATGCGGAATAAATAGTTCGTATTTAAACACATTTACAGTGTTGTCAAGTTAGCTTATTTCTACCTTTAGTTTAATTTTAATTTAATTTTAATTTAATTTTAATTTAATTTTAATATAATTTTAAATTTTGATGACATATATATGCATTTAATACAATGTATTGTAAATGTTAAGGAGTGAAATTTTAAAACTAAAAGCGTTAATTAATAATTTAAAATTTGCGAATTTTTGTACTTTCTATTTAGTGTGACCGGTATTTCAGATGACAGAAAATTTTACAATTAATTTTAAATAGCTAAATTAAAGTTGTAAAAAGTGTCCGTTTGTTAGGTAAATCTCTGGCATATAAAGAATTTATGTACTAAATTTCATATTTCCATGCTTACAACGTAGTTCCGTACACGAAATCGTGGAACACACATACATTATTTGCCTTTTATTTATATAGATAAACTATTATAATACTAGTTAAGTAAGACACGTTAATCTTTAATTACGATGCAGATGGTAATGACATTAACTTAAACTTCGAACAACGTTTTACACGAAAAATAGCCATCCACGAATTATTACATAAAATGACTCTTTAGCGTGAACGATATAATACTCTTGATATTAATAGGGCGATTTTTGAAACAATTCAATTTCTTTTTCCTCGCTATTCGAGCCGTGTTGATTTGCTGTGGCTTCCCGGGTGGGTATTGAGAATAATGAATGAACGATTCTTCGACTCGAATTGCCGCTTTCTCCGGGCCATTTCTTTCAAAAAATGCCGTAAATGTCACGTCTCTATGTAAGGAATTCTATTCAAGGTTCTAGTATCAGGTATTTTTACTCCTCTATCTTTCGCAACGGGATCGTTCCTCTTATCCATCTGCTGAAAACCAGCCTTTTCTTCTAATTCATTCTGTTCTTCTTCGGGTTTCCATCCCGATTCTGTTGTCATTTCTATTATTGCCCCACGTTATTATTTTAATCGCGCTCCATTTTACCTTCTTTTCACTTTCGCTTTCGCCCCCTTGTTCCTCTCCAAATCGCCCTCTTCATCTGAATAAAGCAATGATATATCTCTAATGTTGATTGTACCGTTATTAAACTCAAACTCTGCATGTCTCGTTGGTTATCTTATACTCTGTCTAAAGTCTTTCCGTCGTTCCGGCTACATCTCGGTTTGCCTCTATATAATATTGTCAATATCTGACTGAACCATACAACCGACGACTCATCCCCTTTTTTTTGTTGTTTCTGGATGTAGCATATGCTCAAAGAAAAAAGCGTAATAAATAGTTGATTTCCAAACTATGAGAGCGATACACGTACAAACACGGAATTGAATTTAATGTGAAAAAAGTAACATGAACTGAAATGTTTAAATGAAATTTAAAAAGAGAAAAAAAAACCTTAATAATTTAAGAGTTATTGTATTTTTGTATATGTATCTATATATATATGTATGTGTGTATATAATATATGTATGTATATTTGGGATCATTGCTATTCTCAGAATAGTCTTTTTTTTAAATGATTTCCGGTTTGTTTTTAAATAAGCAATAGCTCTTATTCTGTTTATCTTGTTTAAATTATACATTAGATGATTTCTGTATGAAGTAGGCTTAATGAAGAGTTAGGATTTTTGAGAAAAATTTGAATAAATATAAAATTGAATGAAATCGAGTTTATTTTAACTATATTGACTACTCTTGATTACATCGATTAATGTTTATCGACATTTTCATTTTTACTAATTATGTTCATAACGCATTTAAGGAAACTGGTTGATGTTTTTCAAATTTTCCCGACGAATGATTATTTTCATCGGTATTTATTCATCATTGTAATTATCGCACCAGATAGTGTATGAAGTATTATCGAATAATTACGTATGTCAGTCGTTCGCGAAATAATCAACAAGTAAGTGTACACCTAATCCGAGTAAATTTCTGATGCGTTATGCGTGATCGTATTGCAAACGCTTGTCATTCAATCTCGTTTGCTTGCTAATTGTCCAACTACGAGTAGGATACGGTTAATATGAAAAAAAAATAGAACGGGAGAAATATTAATTGCGCAGGTAGAAGCGTAGAAATAGACGTTGTAAAGTGCGCGGGTACAGAGTGGCATGCGAGATGTGAAATTTGATTAATTTCTAGCCGGCATGCATGCTGTGGATTTGTGCAACTTCCGCCGAGAGACGAACGGTCAGTGATGGTGGAAGATGCTCCTCCGCTGCTGTGTCCTCTCTCCGGCAGTTCTTTTAGTGCTTCCCCGATCGGTCCGCCGCTGCCGCACTGCTGCAGACAGACTCCCAAGCTCGCCTTCATCGATTTATTTCGTTCCCCTTCAATTCGACTTGGGCACGTAGCCCCTCCGGTCGCGCCGCTCGCCGGCGTTCTCGGAAAATTATGACCTTCAAAGTGTGACCTCTAAATTTGTGCAAGGGCTCCGCCGAACCGCCACCGAAGCTGTCGGAACTTGGCTCAACTTCCACCCTCCGAAAGTTCGATGCACCAAATCCGAGTCGCCCTCATCCGATTCTTGGCCCGGCGCTACTCGCCCTCGCCTCGCTGCCCGCGTTACCTTTCCACGTTTCACCTTAGCTGACTACTCTCTCCCTGCTGTTAGGAACCGAAATTACAAGCAGCGTCGACCGACGACGTCTTCCCCGCGCTGCATTTCGCGCAACCTTACCTCCAGAAAAGTATACAATAAAAGGTGCACATCACCGTCAGCGTGTCGTCGCTGGCGACCAATCGGCTTCTAGTTTCACTTCCTGCTTGGCTTCTGTCTGCTGCTCGGTTCGCACGCTGCAAGCACATCTCTTCACTCTCTCTTTCGGACGAACGCGTGCGAATTATGACGTACACACACCGTAGCAGCGTGTGTGCTTGTGAGGACCACGGTGCAGCCCTGCAAAGCGCGCCGCTAACTGGAAGAGGGCGAACTCCCTCGTGCCGGCTCGGTTCTTTCTGTGCGTCGTCGGACGTGTCTCGCTTCCTTTTTTCTTTTCTTTTTCTTTTTTCTTTTTACGAGAGAGCTGCCAGTCGGTGAGTTTGGCAGCGGCGAAAATAACGCGGGCGCTCTCCGAACAGAACGGCGCGCGAAATAAATAAGCTTAACGAAAAGACTGTTCCATCGCCGCGGCTCTGGCACACCATCTTTGTTTTGTCCGGTTTTGGCGGCAGAATCGACTATCGTTTAGATTTTACGACTGATTTCATTAAATAGCCGGCAACGATAACTGCTTTCCTCCGGTGGACTTTTTAATTTAGCCTCTGCCCACCGCTACGCGAACTTACATGTTCGCTTCATGTGCTAACTGAATATTTTTCCTAAAGTTTTCACACTTTCGAGAAAATCGCTAAAGAATGATTTTTCAACAATATTCCCAGAAATTCGAGAAAATCATCTAAGGAATGATTTTCCAACAATATTTCCAGAAATTCGAGAAAATCCGCTGAAGAATGATTTTCCAACAATATTTCCAAAAATTTGAGGAAAATCATCTAAGGAATGATTTTCCAACAATATTTCCAGAAATTCAGGAAATCCGCTAAAGAATGATTTTCCAACAATATTCACAGAAATTCGAGAAAATCGCTAAAGAATGATTTTCCAACAATATTCCCAGAAATTCAAGAAACATCGCAAAATTCTCACACATCGTTTTTCGTCGATCAAATATTAATAATTTCATTTTCGAACTTTGTCGAAAATAGAATTTAACAGCACTCGTAAAGAAGGAAATTTATTTAGTTGTTATCGCCAAGCACGATGCTGCTAGAATAGTTTTATTTTTGAAAATTTGCTTTGACATGCGACAAACGAGCTGACAACGACAACAAAAAAAAAAACAAACAAAAAAATTGCACATTCGAAAGAGCTAATTGAATGAACGGTTTCTGTGACGAAAAATTTTTAATAAGAAATTGGAAAAATTGTAAAAATTAAGATTCAAGAATATCATTTTCTACGATGAAAGAAGTACGCTTGCCGAATATTCACGTCATTTCGCAGACTTTTCAGGTAGTGAAACGTCGCCTATTTGTTTTTCCTGCTTCGTGCAGAATTTTCAGCGTCAGCAGTGGGACAGCTTCTATTCCACGATTTTTTTTCTTTTTTCATGTTCATCAACTACGAGCATTAACCGAGCGCAAGGCATTAAGCTTACATAGGAATCACATTATTTACACAAAAATATAAATTAAATACAGGCGACCAGAGTTATTCTAAAACATTTGTTGATATTTTTATTAACCTAAGAGCAGTATTTAAATAGTGGTAAAAATGATTTTTTATAATCGTTTCGTTTTGCAAAACCCGAACTAGTAATTTCGACTTTTTACTTTTTTTTCCTTTTTTCAATCGGTTCATTAGTCTGTTTTACATTCACGTAAGAAAATTAGTATATCTTATCGAAGTAAGAAGTTTACAGTTCTATATAAATCAGATATAATTCAAATAAAAATTAGTCGGATAAAGTATGCCTTTATTTTCTTTTATCTTTTTCTTTTGGCTTAGTATTAAACCTTTGATAATTATCGTTTCATAATGAAATGCCTATATATATATATATGTGTGTGTGTGTGTGTGTGACTCTGTCCCAAAAAAGAAGGCTTATCGTTAAATTTTCGATTTTTAGGTTTTGATGGGTTCCGACACCCCGGACCTTCCTCTTTCCACTGGAATTGGTCCCACCTTTCTATCGTCAAAATTGAGTGAGATATGGACAGTTAAAGCTATCACCTTTACTGGTGTTAAATACAAACATTCTTAAAATTACTAAAAATTAAATTGCAACAATTTTTGTAATATTTTAACGAATTCTTCGACTCTTCAAGAGGAAATGAATTTAAAAAAACATTTTTTTTAATAAAATCGTTGAAAAAAAATCTTTTTTAGAATACTTACCGGAGTTTGAACAATACCTTAAAAATAAGTAGGTTTCAATGAAATTTAAAAAAATTCAGTTCAAATAATATTTGGAAATTTTCAAAATAAATTTTACCCCATCCTCCCTCTCAAAAAAGAAATGAAGGTGTTCCTCCAACTCCTATCTTTCTTTGCAACAATTTCACCCTACGACACTTCGGTCAACTACACGGCAACACAACAATCAGTTTAAACAAGTTCTGTGTTTGTCACACACAAAAACACAAACATAGAAGAAATGCAGCTTTTTTTTTTTTTTTTTTTTAGATCCCCCCTTTGGGCACACTTGAGCTACGGTATTTTAAATGTGATTTTCAAATTTAGCACGTCAAAATACTCCAATATCACCAAGTTGAAAGAAATGTTCATGATCCTTTAATTTTAGTCATTTTTTGCTCCTCGCTGCGGCTTCACTGATATGGTGATAAAAAATCTCAAAAATACTTTTTTTTATTCCACTTGATGGTCACATTGATTATTCAAAGATTCAAAACGATTTCTTGCCTGAACCAGAGCTATACACTTTTAAAACTTAAATAGATCGTTTCTGAAAAACATGATTTTAACGACAAGCCTTTTTTCATGGGGCAGGGTCACATATAATAAACGGTAAATTCTCATAGCGCATTCATTTATCTTATATTACTTTAAATATATATATATATACCTATATAATACATATATATATATATATATATATATGTATATATATATATATATATATATATGTATATATATATAGGTATATATATGTAAATCTTGTCTCCTTCTGGATTCAAGTCGCTCCCAGGTATGTACCTACTCGGAAATTGAACTGAGTACCAAAGAAATTTGGAATATAAAGGTGGCTGAAAAAAGGAAACTAGCCCCAATATTCTCTTCAGATTTATTAAGCTTGGTACATTATGAAAAGTTTAATTATACAATCCCCGACACCCTGTCAAGGGTATGGGACTTGACTTTAACTTATACATATGAAAATTTTATACGTAGGTATAAATATTTGCTTTCTAATTATTGAGTTCTCTTTATAGTGAATTTTTTGTAAACTCGCTCACTCTATGAGACGTTATTAATCGTCATCGAAGAAAACAGTTCTCTTTGTTTTCTTAATTCTACATTTCTTATCTTCTTGTTTTTTGTTCTTTTTAACGGAAATTTTATATCGCTCATCAAAATTTAAAAATAAAAGCTATCTCCTGTTCTAGTTAGACATATTTTTTTTGGCTCAAATATCATTTGCCGTCTAGTAACCTTAAAATTGTTGTCTTTCAAAATATTATTAAAAGCTCCCGGAAAAAATAAACAAAAGAACAACCATCCGTTGCTACATGTAAAAAACTCAAAAAGGATACAGATTTTCGATCACATTACAAAGATAAAATTTTTTATTTTTTATTATAATTATTATTATTATTATTATTATTATTACCATCATGTGCATCGCCAATTGCAAGCAGAGGAGGGCCGTTGCCCCCCCCCCCCTGAGCCTCGAATCTTTAGTATTTATAGGCGCGTAATCATTGACAATTTGAAAGGCTTTTATAATAAAGTAGTAGAATAATTTGCCAGAAACCCACTGAAATTATGGTTTAATTAAGATTTTATTCTTGTTTAATAAAATATTAAGCCTTTACAAATTATACATTTTATTTTTCCTGTAACTCATATCCTCTTTCTATCATCCCCCCGGCTCGTCGGCTGGCGATGTCCTTGATTACCATTATTATTTTAAATCACGTGTCACGAATAACATTAACCAAGGTAAAATAAATTTAAATATTACGAGAAATGCCGCATCGCAGCAAAATACATAATGCACACAGTATGTGGGTAAATATGCATTGAAATTAAATTAAATTGATCATTCGATTTCCAAACAATTTTAAATAATAAATCAATTTACCAATTTTCAATTATACTGTATGGCTGAAGTCTTAAAAAAAGCATCGTTTACAGCAAAAATGTCTATACTTTAATTGCAGTTCTAGAAATTGATAGAACTTTCTCTCTCATTGTCAGTCATCTTGATGAATATTATACGCGTAAATTTAATTTAATCCATAAAGCGGAGTTTTCGAAACACGTATTTTCTATACAGTACTATGTTTTTGATATACTTCGGTAACAGAAGGCACAGCTCTAGCTTACGACGTGTTATATTACTACAGTATTCTTTCAAAATTTATTGAATGCAAATCACGATGAATTTATGATTTTTACTTATTTCATCTTGATTAATGGTTCGGTGGAGTGCTTCTATTTTTTTTCAGCGTACCTATAGTATATACCGTATTTTTCTAAGTACGTTTTTGTCCTTGAATTTTTTTTCCTCGGACTTTCCTTCAAACGTTTCAATTTCTGTCTTCAGTATTGTTGACGAGTTTCCATTGCCGTCTCTTATTTCGTTCTCTAGCATCATTCTAAATACTTTTAATTCTAATTTTCTTTTTTTCGTAAAGGCTTCCTGCTCCTTTTTGTGCCCCCCGTTATATCCTGTCTTTTCCTTCTACACTTATTATCCCTTCCATTGTTTCCCTCTTATTAACGATATCTGATCGTCTCACTATATAACTTTCGTTTTCCGTTAATTGCTTCTGGGTGAAGGTCCTTGGTTGACGAGCCCAATTAAAAAAAAAATTATTAATTTGAACTTTTTTTTTTGTTTAAAACATTTATTAATTGGAATAACGATATTGGTGGCAAACTTTTTTTTTTTTTCATCTCTTTATTTGTATTACACAGGCTAGTGGTAAAAAAAAAAAAAAAAATCTCAAAAAGAGCGAAAAAAATCCGTTTTAGAACTCATAAAAAAGTAATATTCGAAAAATGTTTAAATTTCTAATTAATCTTTAAAAATTTGATGCGCAATTTTTGGATTATTTTTTTAAAACGTACAAAATGAATTACAACTAAAACGTATTTGAAAGAAAACGTACTGCCATATTCCCAAATTTTGCTGAAAAATGTTCAATTTTTCGCCAAAATGGCTACCTTAATTTTCGTGTATACTTGGTTAGACTAATTTAAATTATTAAAAAAAACAATTAATTTTTTATTTTTATCGTAATTTTTAAAAATTATTTATCCCACTGGATAATTGAAATATATGTTCATATATAAAACGGGGGAAATTTTAATGTAGCCGCGTTAAAAATACATATTTCAATTGAAATTGCAAAAATAAAACAATTCTGCCTACAGAGAGTACTGGCATTTTTAGTCTTCGGATTTTATTGAACAAAAAATTGCTGAGAAATATTTAAACTTGGAAAAATATTTCAAAAATATTTATTTCTTCTGTTACGTAATTTGTTAAAAATTAATTCAGCTTTCAGAATTACTATACACAATTAACTCTATATTCATAACACGTCTAGACACTCACTTTTTGAAACTAGTTTTAACATAGAAAGAATCACTTTTGAATTGTCATTTTAACGGTGAAAGAATGTATTCAAAATCTGGCGAAAACATAAACCACTGCTAAAAACATTTTGAAATCGATTAGTAATTTGTAGAAACAACAGTGGAAGCGTTTTCTTTGTTTTTAACCAATACTACGTTAATGAGGATTCCAAATTTTTCAAATAAAGGAATTTCAGTTTACACTAGCCGATTAGAAAATTAAAAATAGCGCTGGATTGAACTGGTAGTTCTCATTGCAGTACACAAAGAGATCGTAAACAGTGAACAAGTGTATTTGATTCGTACTGGTTCATGATATAGTTCGACTATGAGTGAAAAGATAGGTTTGATCTTTTACCGAATTCTATGTACGCTGGAGAAGAACAAGAGCGAAGCGACGAGTTTACAGATTAGAAAAATTTAGGAATAATTTAATTTGTCGCGTGAAAAATATCCAGTATCCTATATTGAAAAACGGCTTTTTTGAATTATATGTGCGCCATTGGTGTCAAAAGGATATGGAGAACAAAGTATAAAGTTTGTTGAACCGCGTCGTACATCTGCAAAAAAGACAAAAGATTGAAAAATTTATCGCGATCACCAAAACACCACACATTCAATCAACGTTGTACCAATGGGAACATCTCACCGTTCAACATCAAGAATGTGATCTGCGCTTTTGCGCTCATCAACGAAATGAAGAATAACACGTTTTACATGTAACACTTGTAAAAAGCACTGTTGTGTAGAATGCATCGCGAAATAAATTTATGGATGTAAACTGAATGTGTACTGTAGAAATATTATAAGTTAATTAGAAACAGTTTTTTTTTGTTTTTTTGTTTTTGTTTTTTTTTTAAAAAAAATACAAATTACTATTAATGCAAATATTTGTAACATCATGATTTTAGAGTTAACGAGCCCAGATGGACCTACGAAAATCACAACTGATTGCTTAACTTAATACGATTAATGGAAAAAGAATCGTTTTCATAAAGCGCGCTAAAATAAATTATCAAACAGGAATGAACTTTGGCTTTGATCACTTTGAAAACAACAACCATTTCCATTTCTAGCGTCACGTCGTCTTCGCGAAACGACAGTCCTTTTCTTCAATCGGCGTCCATTATTCCGAAAAATTTCTATCGACTTTCAATGAATTAATGAAAACCTGTTGCCTTCACCGTACCATCTATGCACCACCTAGTACAAAATAGATTATTAGCGGATTTGTATATAAACAAGACTAGTTTGCTTAGTGAATTCACACGTATGCGAACATAATGGTAATACATTAATAAGATTAATAATAAATAATTTTAGACATATATATATATATATCTAACAAACATTTAAATTATATATACATATATAGTAATGACGAAAGTGTCCATAATCTGAATTTAAAGGATGGTCAATTATGACTCGAAAAATAGAAATCTTGTAGTATTTGTATACACACACACATACACACACTTATATACATATATTTATATAAATGTATATAATATATGTACGTAGTTTCATAACATGCTCCCACCAATAAATAGTCTTTTCAATAAAATCGACAAAGCAACTTTTCTTGTCTAATATACCTTCATTATCTAGCAATCGAAGGAATGAAATCGTTGTCACGAGACTCCGCCTAGGTCACTCCAAAATCACTCGTAGTCACCTCCTGTCTAAAAAAACCTATTAAACTGTGTTCCAATTGCAATTCTCCTGTCACAATCCAACATTTACTCGTCAACTGTCCCACCTATAATTCATACCGAGAACAAATTCTCCAGTCGTCCAACTTTTCCGAAATCCTGTCTGATCGCCACGACAAAATTGAACGCCTCCTACGTTTTCTCAAGACCACTAACGTATTCCACTCCATTATCTTGTGCATGCCACTGGCCTAGGCGGCAGTATACGACATGCTAATCAAAGAAGAAGAAGAAGAAGAAGAAGAAGAGTTGTCTAATATACGATTGAATAAATTTGAAATTCAAAATTCGTTTATTGCAAGGACACGGGCTTTTCTCAATTCTCTGGTGCACACGCGGATCGCAGTTGATCCGCTGATGATTGATAATTTTTTTACATTTTAATCGCTGTCTTTATATATGTATTTAAAATATTTTTTTTTCCTTTCAATCTTTTTTCATTAGTCCTTCATAGGTTTTCAACTTTTTTTTTTATCGCATTACTTCTATTTAATAATGACACAGATAGCTAATAGGAGTAAAACAATTAAAAAAACGGGAACTAATGGAAAAAATTTAAAAAGAAAAAATAGAAAGATAGTGATTAAAATATAAAAAATTTAACAATAATTAGAAAATCAACTCGAGACCGTTTATGCATCTGAAAATCACAGCGAGTTTTACTGACTTAACTGATAAGCCTATGAAGCTCCATCTCTATTAAACTAAAAGCGAATGAGAACAATTTTTTAAGAGAAAACTTCCAAACGGGGGGTAGTCAGCAATGTGATGTAATAGGATTAAGTATAACGAAAGTGGAAAATAAACGTATTTCAACTGCGAGTCTTCAAGAAATGCTGAGAGTGCGCGCGCGGTATAAACCGCTTCGTCGGAATCGCGATGATAACGGGTTAGTTTTTTGTTAGTTTCTTTTTTTTTTTTTTTTTGTTTTTTATTTGGCTCAGGTTGGCCACTAACCTACTAAATTTCATCCAGTTCGTTAGAGTTAGAATGCGCACAAGGAATAATAATAGAAAATGAGTAAAAATTCGGTTTAAACTGTTGCAGGGAATTAAACACGACTAAAAGAGAGAAAAAATAACAATACATGAAAAAAATAAATAAAACAAAAGCGGATGTAAAATATAAAAATTGAGTTTCTAAAAATCGCACGTTGATGTCGATATACACTCCGGTTGAATAGTGCCCGAAATTTAGCATGTAATAGGGTTCATCCTGGAATGGCTTTGGTGCATAGTCTGCACACAACGGTCAGAAATCTACGGGAGAGGAATTCTTAAAAAATCATCCCTAAAAGAGAATACCTCTAGCCGAAAAACTGTCTGAGATTAAGTCGACTTCGGATTTCGAACTTTTTCGCAATCTGCGATATAGAGAGGACTTTGTCGCGCTACCGGGAGTAGTACACTCGAAGAATTCCCAGTCAACTCGGCAGTAGTACGTTAGACGACAAATGCGTACTGCCAATGTCCTCTAGGAACGGGATCAAAGAACGAAACGGTTTCAAACTTTTCCGCTTAGCCCGTTTCTACCGATGATATAGGGTGAGGAAAATTATTGGCCGGTAGAATAACGATAATTTTTAGCGTAGATGCGTTCTCTCGTTGGAGCGGGTGAAGGCGATGTGTGAATGCAGGCGGCGCACGGTGTTTGTGTGCTATTAGATCGGAGAGCGAGTCATTGGACTTTGGTGAATCCGAAGTCGGAAACGGGCGAACGGCGCGGACTTGAAATGTGACCTTCGTGTGCTGTTGAAGTTCTTTCGGTATACCTTATCAGAGTGCAGCGATGAAGAGTAAGCTCGTTTAGCGCGAGAGTCGTGAGCTATCAGCGGCAGGATGTATAGCAGCCGGCGATGTTCTCGTGTCCACAACAAGAGAGGCCTTCTTCGATGGAAAGAGCGAAACGGACCTATTAAACATACCTCTATATATGTGTAGATACATATATGTGTGTATGGGACTAGGTCTGTTTTGTCTTCTTCGGCCGATACGAGAGATATCTACAGCTAGTGTCCAAGGAGCTACGTTCTTTCTTCTCCGATCACGACAAATCTGGAACAGGTTTCATTTCCTGTCCTTATCTTCTTCGCGACCGTGCAGCTCCGTTCGAGAACAGGCGCGCACACGCACACATGTAGAGGCCTGAAGTCGAAAGCGTAGGTGACGACAACAGTTAAAACTGGTAAACCACAAATTACGTTAACGTCGAGGGATGCAACGCCGTAGGGCGAAATCGTTTGACCAGCAGCGCTCGCACTCGTACAGGTCCGGGGCACATCTGTGAACCGTTGTGCCAGCGCTCTGTTCCGTGGCGCTGTGCTTGCTGGTTTACCGGTTGTGTTGTTGGTTAGCGTAAAATCGCGCCCCGGGACTCAGCCGAGTCTTTGCTGCTCGAGATCGGTCATGGACATGCGAAGACAGGTAATAGATCAACGACGAGCGCCTAGCAGCACGTTCGCCTCGATTCCGTGAAGTGCCGATGATGTTGATAACAGCCCCCCCACCCACCCCCAACCTGCACCAGTTGATTAGATTGGACAGCTTCTCTTTTCGTGGACTGCGCACCGATCTGATTTATAACTTACACTTTCTAACCGTACGAATTCTCCTCACCTGTACCGCGTTAAAATACGAAAATAAATTAATTTCGACACTACTACCGCGATATTTATTTATTTATCTTTTTCCTCGACCAACGAGCAATCGCGCTATCAGTAGGAATATGGTGGAAACTTCTGGGCGCATTTTAGGCAGTAGCGCAAACAGCGGGCAATATGTATATCGCAGGGTAATCTAGTATAGCGTTTTGTAGGCGGTTGAAAGTGGATTTTTGAAATTCTTTTAATGCACGCGGCAAAAGCAGCCGCTTATTGCAATTTAAATCATTTTCGCTAAACTGATAAAATTTATTTTCGTTATTGTTTCGGTTTTACCTTCTGCACGACTAATGGGGGAACCCTTTCTTCATTATCTTGCAAGAAAGTAGTAAAAGTATGAAAATTAATATTCGTTCGGGTTTAGGTCTCGCAGCTCGCGTTTATTGAGAAGAAGAAGAGAAGCGGACGGAAAAATTTTTAAATTATCATGTTAATTCGCCGGGCACATTAGACGTGAAAAATAGTTTTTTTTCCCGCGTAAATCATACAATAACACAGATCGGCTACAATCTACCAGCGAATGCCGCGAACATGTTTTACGGTCGTTGAAAAAATCCTTAAACCCCCGAAAAATACACCTCGCTGCGAACTGTTTCATAATGATTTTTAAAAATTTACCAATAATTTTCATCTGTCTTATTGTAAATCACTTGAAAATTCGCAATTTCTACTACGAATAAGTTATTCGTAATCTGTTTCTGAAATACAACGAGTAAAGAAATTTCGATATTTTCCTGATCAACACTGTACTAATGACGATGAAAATTGGGGGGGGGGGGGGCTTGGAATTGCAAAAAACAATTTTGAAAAAACTCGAAAAGCATTAAAACGAATGTCAAAATACAGGCATTGTCTAACTTTTATGATTGAAATAAAATGCGCCCCTAGTTTAAGTCGGCCGATTGGAAGTAAGCCGTCCCTACAAAAAAACAGCGATTTTCAGTGATGTTTCTGATCGAAAGAGTCGTCCGTGAAAACTCGGGCGGCTAATTTAAACGTTGACCTGAAAATACCTCGCGCTTTCGAGTTTATTAAATTTACACGCAAGATAACGATCCTTCCGTTTACTATGATGATAACACACCTGCCTATCGACGCTCAATGTTTACACGCATCATATTCGAACACATTCGGGAACGCAAAATTACGTAATTTAATAAAGATTATTATTAATAAACAGAGATTAAAGAAAAAAACACCTTTATTAGCTGTTACAGATTATGCCAAATCCGTATGAACAATTTTATTTGTTTACACAAAACCACCGCCGGATTCTGAAGATTTTTTCTGTTTCTACTGCAACATTGAAATTGGTTCGGTCGCAATTCATTCGCTGATCCTTTAAAATGTGTTCGAGCTGTTTACAACCTGTAAACGTCGGTACACATTTAATGTCGGTTCCACCAGAAGTTATACACATGTAATAATTCTAGCTCGCTGTAATTCGGTTTTTTACTGAGAACGAAGTTATTTAAAAGTAAGCAAGGCCCGAGATTATAAAAGCTCATGCTCCCAAATCTTTCCTAGTATCGGCAGTTCTTGCTGCGTCAAGGCTCCCCTTTCATCGGCTGAACTATCCTTTCAGAAAAAGCATCTATCTCTCACCTACCCATTTTGCAAAACTGACGTTTTACTCGTCAGCGAATTCGTCTTCCCTTTCACATTCTTTTTATCCTTATTTTATTACTTCTTCCAATTCCATACTTTTCCTTGAACCTTTACCGACCTTTCCCACCCTCTCGAGATTTTCCGCCTACTTTTTCCCTTCCAAATCTGTAATAGTCTTTTTCCGCCTTCTTTTTCCCTTCCAAATCTGTAATAGTCATTCGGGATTTCCACTATCAGCCAACTTCGTCTGCCGGGAACATTATTACTTCAAGGAGCTGAAAAAAAATGGTTAACGGCTCTTTCATTCTCCCGCACTGAAATTTTGCCGAATTTTTTTTTACTCTTTTTTCTCTTTGCGCCATCTTTAATGCTGAACTAAAATTCTAAATTCCGTTGTATACACATACCTCTGCCTATAAAGTGTCTTATCTGACTATTTGCAAAAAGAAAACGGATGAAAGAGCGTCCGAAAAAAAAGGTAAAATCGCAGGAGCGTCAAAAGACTGCTCTCCGTAAGAAGCGTATCCGAAATAATTAAATAATTCAGCGGGATTAGAGAAATGATAATGGGCGTGTTGCGATAGAATAGGGAAGACGGAAAGAATTCCGAAAACGGTTAAAATCTATACATAAAAGAAGCCATGATCGATCGGCTGGTCAAAATAGGCGAGAAAAAAAAAATGCGGAATTGATGGCGTTATAAAATTCCTGTTTACTTACGGCTCTGGAGCGTGGAATTTTAAAAGCGGAGATATGGAGTGTTAGCCATCAATATATGATTGTTGCGAGAAACAACCGTGCATGGCTCTTACTGTTACTTCTACGGATTTAATAAATTCCGATGATCGAAGGCACCAGTTGGTGATGTACTTAAACGAAATATTTCATATTTTCGACTATCTGTTTTGGTTCTGCCGTGATATTCAGAAATTGATTAAAAAAAACAACAAAAAAAAAAACTATTCGTCTACTTATTAATTGATGTGAATTGTAAAACAACATGTTTTACGAGATAAATTCAAAATCGGTTTAGTTTTAGCCTAGACATATATATATATATATTTATACCTATACATATATGGGTATAGAGGGCAATGAATCATCTAAAATTCCTGTTTTTAACTTGCCTCTTCTCATATATGTATAAAAAATTCCATACTAGACCCTGATCAGACATCTCTGCGTTCCTTCCGTTGCCAATAAAATGTTCACCTATCCATCTGGCCGTGTAGTCTCCCTCTCTTGATGTAACGATCTTTTTTTCACCAGTCGTTCCGCTGTTTTCTGTTACTCGTTTACGCTTTAAGGTTGCTAGTCCGACCATCGTCATCCTAATTACGAGGTCAACTGCGATTATTTTCTTTGAACATGCGAGCCATTCTGTAATTTGTTATCCTTTGGACTTCTTAATTTTTATTTCGCTTCTCACACCTTCCCTACTTATCCACTTCTTTCATTCTGTTAATTTCCAAACCCAGTCGCACTCTTCTCGTTCTAGTTGGTTTTTTTTTTTTTTTTTTTTTTTTTGGTTTTAGGCAGAGGTCCTGTATCAACGTGCCTAGCATAGAAGAAAAAAGCATGAATGCTTACGAAATAACTGCACCATTAAAATTAAATCTTTCTCGCATACACTTACAATTGACGATAATCAGGTATAAGAAATTCAATTGAAAAGAGGTAACGTAATGTCTTAATTTTCGCGATAGCCTAGTTGCGCTTGACTTCCGTTTCGGCAACGGCACACATGCATACGTATGCGCGCTGGTTGATGCGCAGTAGACGAGCGTATCGGGCTGCATTTGTATACGGACAAACCAAAAATTCATAGTCAGCTCAAAGTGTAGTCTTGCGTCTACACCTGCCTTTTGAATGTGTCAATTGCCATGATACTATATCTGTACAACTAAAACAACCTACAAACAGGGTTAGCCTACAGAACTGTGAGCATAGCTCCGCAAAGTAGAAGAAGAAAATCTCTAGGCTAGAACTAAACAAATTTCGAATTTATGTCATAAAACACGTTGTTTTCCTGTTTACATCAATTAATAAGTAGACGAATAGTTTTTTTTTTGTTTTTTTTTTTAATCAATTTCTGAATATCACGGCAGAACCAAAACAGATAGTCGAAAATATGAAATATTTCGTTTAAGTACATCACCAACTGGTGCCTTCGATCATCGGAATTTATTAAATCCGTAGAAGTAACAGTAAGAGCCATGCACGGTTGTTTCTCGCAACAATCATATATTGATGGCTAACACTCCATATCTCCGCTTTTAAAATTCCACGCTCCAGAGCCGTAAGTAAACAGGAATTTTATAACGCCATCAATTCCGCATTTTTTTTTTCTCGCCTATTTTGACCAGCCGATCGATCATGGCTTCTTTTATGTATAGATTTTAACCGTTTTCGGAATTCTTTCCGTCTTCCCTATTCTATCGCAACACGCCCATTATCATTTCTTCTTAATTATTTCGGACTGTCTACGCTTCTTACGGAGAGCAGTCTTTTGAAGCTGCTGCGATTTAATTACCTTTTCTCTCGGACCTTGTTTCTATCGTTCGCGACCCTTACTAATTTCCTTTGCTTCCCAGTTCTGTTTGTATCGGTCGTTTACGTTTTTCTACCTTTTTCCCCACACTGACCTGAGCAATCGGAACTCAGATTTTCCATATATGCACGTAATTGATTGGTTTTTTTAATGTCTGAAAGAAACACTGAAAAGATATACACAGTTTAAGCGCTCGAAACAGGCGTTTCGTTTCATTTTCTTTTTCTTCGAACGCATTTACTCGGGCATTAGTCGTGAAACAACGATATCGCGGTAAACATTGTCTCCGCTGCTGAAGCGATATACACGGGAGCCGGATAGATGGTTTCAAATGAAACCAGTTTGTATTCGTAATAACCGCTTCCGATAAGTGGTCCGGATTATTGATTACACACATTCGCGCGTCGATGAAACGGAGAAATTTACTGGAGAATATTTCCCGTTTAACGCGAGGCATCACAATTCATCAACTTACACAAGTAAAGTACAGTACATTATATGTCGGATAGATCGAGATGATGGTTACGGTTTCGATCGGAAAAGACATTCTTCGTCCGTGTGGCGTTTTAGAAGCGCTGGAATTGAATCGTGCCTTCGGTCGCGAACCAATCTCCGCGTACTGCATTTCAAGGAGCGCCCTTTGTCGAACAGCACACTTAGGCACACACGTATTTTCTGAACTAATAAGTCACGACTCGCCCGAAGACGTGACTCTGAATTTTTCCAGCGGTCGTCCATATTGTTCGGCAACCTATTGCACGTCGCCCGCTCTTCTGTTATCGTTGTTTTTCTTACTGGAAATTACAATGTGCACTGTGCGCACATTGTGCGTGAACTGGTTCTTCGCTTTCAGAGAAACACCGCGGTCTTTAAAGTTATTATTCGTTTTATTTTTCCTTGAAAATCCCCACCCGCTACTATTCGCCGGTCAACAAATCGGACTTTTAACGTACGCTCATTAAGAAGTCAAATCGCTCTCAGCCAGCGACGACCAGCGGAAATGATGTGTTTTCATCGGTTCAAATCTAACCGGTAACGTAATTAATATTACGAATTCCGGCAGCACGCAGCCGAGAAGTTACTTTAAAGTGACGTAGATGTCTTCACAGGTATCGGAAAGATGTAGCGGATTTCGAGCACTTCTTCTTGCAAGTGTGAAGCGCGGAAAATCTTTGCCGTCCTTGACGACAATTCGCCTAATATAGACGAAACTTTGATTCGATTTCCTCTTTCTTTCAGTTTTATCGATCATTAAAAGGTCTCATCTCTTCGTTTCCTTTTGTGTGAGTAAGTTTCAGTGACAAGAATTTTTTTTTTTTTTTTTTTTTCGTGTTCTTGTTCCCGGGGCGTAAAATTGAATTTTAAACGTCCATATTTGTGCGAGGTGATTATTAAAAAAAACTTCTTCACGGGCGAACTGATGTACTCTACCCGGAAATTAATATCCGGGGAAACTTTGGTATTTCGTTTTTTTTTTAAATAATTACTTTCCAGTAACTGTTGCGGTTGTTATTTATTTTTCTTAAAAAGAAATAAATTTTCGGAGCACGCTTTGAAACTTATCATTAAAAGATGGACGCTGAATGCTTTTAAGAAATTTACGACCCAACGCTTGTTACCTTTTTTCGTTTGCTGCAGATCTTTAGTTTTTTCCGCGTTCGGGCGAATATTTAATTCTCCGATGACGTGATTTTTTATTTATGAACTTAAGTCGCGCGTTGCGACAGGTACCATTGCGGTCCGCCTGTTCTAACAGTTTTTTTTTTTTTTTTGAATAAAATAACGCTGTGTTTTCTGTCGGTTGTATTTTTGCTAAAATATTGCTTCGCGCAGGCTCTGATTCCGTAGCACACTGTTCGATATCACCGAAGTTGGGGTTTCGCACCAAATTAGTAGTCTTTAAATCCGTTTTTCCACCGAATTAGTCGAATCAAATAGGTCATTTAACATAAATTTTGTTTATCAGTTACGAAAGAAAATGGATAATGGAAGAAGAGCGGGAAAAAAAATTTATCGCGCAAATTACAGAAATTTCAATAAAAAAAATCTATTAAAGCGACTTTTATTTTTGAAAACTGACATTTTTTTGCCTACACTTATATATTAATTTAGATAATTTATCGTGCCGGTACTACGCCGATTTGTAGATTTTAATTATTTTTTTTACATTTTATACTGAAATTTTAACCTAATCATTTCGAAATTATTTATGAAGGAAATTCGTCAAATTATATGTGTTTAATTTTGTTCTTATTACGAAATTAATTTCTTTAAAAAGGAACTTTTTATCGAATTATTTCTTATGCAATCTCCCGGATTTCCATCACTATTTCGATCATTCTGCAAATTAAATAAATCCCTTTTTTCCCAATCCGTTTCTTTTTTCACGTGAGAATACTTATGCACAGAAAGCGAGATTTTATAAATCACATGAAAAAATACCGAGTTTCGACTAATGAAAAACTCGATCTGTTGAAACTGATAAATTGCAAATAAATTTGACTTATTTAGTTGGTACTCGATTATAATTCGGCGTAAAAATAGACGTATACTACAAAAAAAAAAAAAAAATGAACGTGTTTTACCCTTTAATCGACTTAATCGAATTAGTCAAACTTGGCTCGATTAATTCTCTGGAAATCAGCCAAAGTGTATTCGAGTGTCAATAAAACAAACGATTTGGATTTGGTGCCGCTTTAAAGAATCGATGTATTACGTCTTAATAATTTGTTTTTCATTAAAAATCAAACAATAATACCGGATAATGTTATTTCAACTGATCTAGGTCAGTTCTTTTTAGTCATTTTTTTTTTCCGTTTGTTTCTTTTCGGATATTACTTGCAATTCTTTTTTTTTTTGGCTTTATTTATTAGAATATTTTTCGTTAATACTGAAATCGCTTTATAAAATATTTTATACATAATGGGGAAGTTCGTAACTGGTAACAAATAACCATCCCGTTATATTTACATACATATATGGTGCATATTTGCTACAATATTATTCTGCGCGTGCCAGCGATGTATATATATATACATATATTGATTTATATCATAATGCAATCTACATAACCTGTAAACATTTTTTTTAGAAACTCCTTATTTCATTTGATTCTTCTTTTTTTTCGTAGTGGGATTAACTTTTCGTTTAAAACCAGATCATGATTAGTTTATGCGAAATAAATTACAGCTATTCTCGCCATTACAAAAATTTCCTCAAAGTTTGATGATTTCGATTTAATTAATAGTACCATTTATTCGTGCACCATCGATGAAGTTCTGTCTACGGCCCACATTATACAGGTATATATATATATATATATATATAGAACACATGTGCGTAAGTACACAAAAAGCTTATCACTAATGGAAATATTACGTTTGAACAAATAGCTCACTTTATACGGTTTAGAAGGTATTTTTGTCCATCCGTATTATTGCTCAAAAATAAAATTGCTTCTGAAAAAAACCGCTTCAAAATTTCTTTATAAATTAAAAAAAAAAATAATAAAAAGCAAAAATTAATATTTTTTTTGCAATAAAATTTGCATAAAGGAGATGTTATGATTATTTCTGAAGAACATTAAAACTTTTTGTCGTCTGCGCTAAAATTACGTCAATTAAAAACCGATTTAATTAATAACGACATAAGCCAACTATTAAAAAAATCACACAAATATTTTATGCGATTTATAGTAACTCTGTTGCAATATTTAAATTATTCTTAATATCAAGTATTCTAAATTATTAAATAATTATTATTTACTTTACAATTTTTTTTTATATTTTCAGAGAAACTTTGCGGGGTCACGAAGTCTTCGAATTTTATATATACATATATTCTGCAAATACTTCGCGCTTCTATTGCTACGGGGAAGTAGCAACAGAAATTAAAAAAGGAAAAATCCCGTTTTTGCGGTTTTGATTTTTAAACGTATTAACACTTTTTCATTTACAATATCTTAAAAACTGAATTTAAAATATCATATTCAACAAATAATAATAAAATAAATTAATAAACATAAACGAAATAAATAAAAACAATGATAACAACAAATACAACCGTTCAGGTATCCATAAAATAGTATGTAAGACATGCCATAAAATACACATAACACGTAGAAATTTCAAGACCAGACACAGAGGACATGTTTATGCAATAAAATGTAAATACATTAAAAAATTATCAATAGCTGGACATACACTAATACCCACACTAGTATATATATATATATATATATATATATATATATATATATATATATATGTTATAGGTATTACAAAAGATTTATTTATTTTGAAATGCATTAATGATTATATATACAGTGTTATATTTCGTTGAAAACTGTTATATTAATTTATTTTAAGAGTATCTGTTTTAATCTTAACTTATATATTTATTATAAACTACTATCGAATAATACAAAATTTACAAATATTTAATTTAAATTTAATAGGTATACTTAAATTACGTTACCATCACTTTATCCACTTACAAGTCAATTTTTAAATATTAATTATTACTTTTACCACTTTTATATACTTTATAATAATAATCGATCATCTTATTTGCGATATATATATCGGGTGATTTTTTAAGAGTTAGTTTTTCAGGTTGGCAGCACTGGTTGGTGTATTGGCGTCCAAACGTCGTCATCTGTCAAAGTGAAAAGTTTTCAGTATACTCTCTGCCATTTCATCATGGAAAGACTTACAAACGAGCAACGATTGCAAATTGTTGAAATTTGTTATCAAAAACCAGTGCTCTGTGAAAAATGTGCATCGTATGGTCGTCATAATCGACCTGCTGAATCAACAATTCGTGCTGTTATCACCAAATTTCGTACCAAAGTTACTTCGTTGGACATTAAACCGTCGACTCGCATTTGCAATCGTTGCTCGTTTGTAAGTCTTTCCATGATGAAATGGCAGAGAGTATACTAAAAACTTTTCACTTTGACAGATGACGTTTGGACGCCAATACCAACCAGCGCTGCCAACCTGAAAAACTTAACTCTTAAAAAATCACCCGTTATATATTTTCTACACTGTTGTCATTTTAAATTAACATTAGTAAATATATAAGTATACTGTGTGTAATAAATTAAATATATTATTATTATTTTATAAAAAGTGTGTATTTTTCATACGGATTATTTTTGATAATTAACAGAAATAAGGCGAGTAAAAAGTCTTAACACCGAGATTAATTTACACAATGATTTTCGGCTTGTACATAAAATTCCTGTAGGTAACAATTTCAACTCACGAAAAACAAAACAAAACAAAAAAAAAAAAGTAGGCACCGGAAGAAGGCGCTCTATCGATCTGGAGAATTACACTGTACCACTTATACTGGATCAGTTATGTCTACATTCTGGGCCGTGTGCGCATCTATATTTCCCTGCATCTCGGTATGATTTTCCGACAGTTTCAGTTATTTAGAAGATAAGGTGTCTGATTTTTATCTTTACAGTATTGAAACGGTTGGCTATCCGATTTTTGCTGGCCAACCGAAAGCGCCGTTATTTTTGCATTAAAAAGGTGCCCGATCTTTTTCTATTATCGATACGACTAATATTGTGTAAACAACAAATTAGTTAAACTTCCCCGATTTTTAAAAGAAAATCAAAATTTAAATCTTCCGTCGAATATTTATTTATTTTTAGTATATCGAAAAATATGATATTTTTCATCCTAAAAAAGTATTCGCAAAAAAAAAATCAGTTTTCACCATTGATACGTATTTAAATAAATTACAAGACATTAACAGGGAGTATATCAACGACACTGTCAGAGGGATTTTTACGCTAATCGTGTTTATTAGATTCCGCTCAGTTATTTCAGGCTGGCTACACTTGTCGGTGACTTGAGTTTGGAACAGCGAAAATCTCAAATCGGCGAGACCTTTGGTAGCCGAACACTTTAACCATCGCGCTTAAATCCGAGTTCGGATCAAATTAGTTTAGTTTAAAAGAAAAAAACAGAGATAATGGTGAAGCATAAAAGCGGTAGTTAAAGGATAATGATGGCAAGTCGACAGAAATAAATTAAGGAGGACAGTTGATTCATTTCGAACGAAACGTAAGTAATCCTCATTAAAAGAAGGGCGTTTAGCATAAACGCATAAACAAGTAATGATACGTAAAAACATTAACAGGCAACCCAAAAATCAAAAAACCGGATGCGAGAGATGAGAAAAACGCTTGGAATAAAAAAATAAAGGGAAAAATCTAGAAAATAACGTGGTGCCAAGTAGCGATGATTTGCAAAAGACTAGGAATCCAGGTTGTCGAATCGCGAAAAGAAGAAAGAGGGTAATAAAATGGCCAAAAATTCGCTGAGAAAATGAATTAAAAATATTTGATCAGAAGTATTGGAAGATCGAATTGAACAGTTCTCGGGCATAGAATTAAAATAGGTCAAAAAGAGGAGAGGAAGATGAATTTAATATGAAATTTTCATTTCACCTTTCACAGGACAAACTAGTTTAGCTTAGTTGTGACATGAAACTGGTACCACTTGCTTTTAATTTGAAACATCTATTATGAACAATCTATTATGAACAAAAAATAGTAATTTATTCGAAAAAAACAGGTATAAAATTTTTCATTATTTATTGTCGCAAGAGCGACGATGATTTTTTTTAAATTCCATCTCGGGTAGAGAGACATTTCGGAAGTTGCGGAAATTCGACAAATAGAATAAATTTCAAAATGAAATATGAAAGTTAAATGAAGAAAAACGAAAGATGTAGAAAATATTGTATTTCAATAAGCCGGGCGGTGAAATTAAGCTCGACTGTTAATATTGTTTTTTTTTTGTTTTTTTTTTGAAATTTAAAAGTTTCCTATTGTATTTTGTTTTACTAGTCGGTCATTAGGATTTATTATTGTGGTCCAGTCTGATTAGCGGCAAATATATATTAAACAGACACGGAAAAAATTTAATATATTAACGAAATTAATTAAATTGCGCCTAGTTTCTGGATTTTAAAAATCCATAATCACAGCGATAATAGATTGGGCTCTTTTCTTTCTTGTTGTTTCTGCGTGTAGGTCCTTAGCTGGCGTGCCCACAGGGGGGATTAAAAAAAATTAATAAATAAAGATTGTTAATGTACTTAATTTTCTTTTTTTTTCTTTTATTTTATCTGTTTATTTTAATGTAACGACATAGAAAATGTACGGTAACGAAGATTATAACTTTACAGCAAGTATGCGAACGAAGTTTGGATCATGGGGTAAACTATTTTTTCCTATAGTGTAACGAAAATTTCAGGCCAATTTAGTTTAACCTGAAATGGTGTGTCTAACTGATAGTACATTAAATAAATACATACAAATCTGTCCTTTCAGACCTTTCTAAGGCTGCAAGTTCCCTTATCCTAACATATATATACACTAGTTCTATATAATGCCTACAGAAGACTCCTGTTTCAACTGACCGATGATTTTCATCTTTTCTATTTTGGGGTTTGTCGGAAAAAATAAAGACAGTTTTCAGTTGCAATTCAGATTTTAATTGTAAATTTATTTCGAAAAACGCGCGCTATATCATCATAAAGGTTTGTCGTCATCATCACCGGCGTAAAAATATAACATTGTCATTGATATAGTATAAACTCAATTTCTCCTTCGAACCTGGCCATAGCGCTGGCATCTGATAGTGTGTCTTCTATAATATGGAGCAGTCAGTTTGAATTGGCTATGTCACTATTCGCAAAATGAAATAAACGTTTTATAAACACGATAAAGAACAGTTACAGATTTCCCACCGAGATTGGTAAAAACCAAATTCACGACTGCCCTCTTAAAAAACAAAAAAACAATTGTCTTCAAAACCAGCTTATTTTTAACACAGTTTCGATTTGCTTAAATCGCGAAAAAAAGAATTAAAAAGCCCTCGACTAAAGTCGCTCAAAATCCGATAACCACGATTTCACATCAATCATACATAGCCTCAACAATTGTCGCCCAAGCACCAACGTCTCCTAACTTATCTGCATAATAGAGATAAGCTGCATTTATTTAAGAAGCGTTTTTCCGGCTTCTCGGTACTTTTCGCAAAAATTTCGAAATAGGTTAATTGCAATAAACGACATTTTCCGAGTGACGGGTGTTTTGCTGAACGCGAAACGATCGATCTGGTTTCAATGGTGACAGCAGAATTAATACTCATCACAATACCTATTTGCGCGCTTTTTTATTTGCTGCAACTGTGAAATGCTGATAACAAGTTCGACTTTCAATGGCGCTTAATTTAATAGTTGACGCGTACAAATATGTGTTTGTATTAAAATTACGAGATTTTCAAAATATTTTCTGTCTTATTACCTCTTTATGTAGGGTATTCGTAGTTCTCTTGAATTTGACAACAGTGTTTGTCTTTGACTTTGAAAAGGAGAACGATCTGAAATTCATAGCGGGGTTAACGTCTAATAATAATAATAATAATAATGTATGTTTTTTATTGTTGCGTCACACAGTCGACCAAAATAATATTTTGAAAGAGAAAATGATTTCGCGCGTTACCCAATCTATCACATACTTGCAAATTGGTCGGCTTAGGCGGCGATTACATTGGGTGGTCAAAAATCGTACGAATTCTTACGACTTGGTCTGAAAGGAACAAACGTGTACAGAGTTATGCGCGTGGTTACATTGCCTGCGTTTTTTTCTAACGAATTTTGTTCGAACAACTAGCATGAATTCGTACGACCAGTTTTATACGACCGATATATGGGATGTTCATATTACAAACATATCGATATATTTTTTTTTCGACATGATTTATCGCAATGTTATATCGATATTTTGCAATATATCGATCAAATATATCGCATGTAATTTGTCACACAAAAATATAAGGGAACAGTTAATACGAATAAACGAGTAAAAACGACCAGCGTTAATCAGCTTTATTTACAATTAAATTTTTGACACATTTAGTATGTTAAAAACTTTGTCTTACAAATTTAAATAGAAGAAGTCAAAGAACTTGGACGGGACTTGAACGCGTGATCTTTCGTTTACCGGGCAAATGCTTTGGACCACTAAGCCACCAAGCCGCCAACTTTATTTAGTTATTTAAATCGCAATATTTCTTATTAAAACCTTGCAAAAACAAAATTTTATTTACTCTTTTGGCTTGCAGTCTGCTTCTCTGTTGGGTTGACACCTATGTGGCTTTTGAAAAAAGTCCCTCGAACGGAACAGAGCTAAAGCCACATCATGGTTAAATATTTGTATGCTATATTGTATAACTTCGGGAACTGTATTTTGTAATCTACCCATACTTCTAAAGGATTTTCGTTAAATCTATTAACTGGAGCCCTCAAATAAAGAGATAATTCATCTGAAAGACTTTCGTCCGTTTTATTTGTTTTCAAGCGGAAAATAAATTCAGAGTAAAAATGGTAAACTTTCAATTTTGTACGATATTTCTTATATCGGGTGTAATGTATATCAATATTGGATTATTCGATATATCGAGTGTGCATATCGATTTTTTATTTAATATCGATTCGTATACTCCTACCGATATATTTTGTTTTTCCGTCAGAATTCGTGCGATGTAAATGCTACAGTATTTGTTTTTAGTGTTCTTATTTTTGTTTATTCCGCGATATGCACTGTGAAAAAGTAGTCTAGATGAAGTGAAGAAAGTGTGTCATTCGAGTACATGCGACAAATTTTTCATCACTTCCTTTTCTAAGCTCTTCTCGTAAGATCTATCGAATTCTCCGTTTTCATCTCTCGATACAAAATAATCATGAACCCATACACACCGGTTACAGTTTTCCATTGCAAGATTTGCAATTCGCGGTATCCGGTAAATAATTAATTTCGGTTAATGAATTAATTTTACTAAATTCCCCAAAGAACCAAAGCATCTATCAAAAAAATTTGTTATAACTGAGAAACTTAATTTATGCTATAAAAGATTTGTATAAATAATACCTGTGGACTTTAATAATTAATATTTAATACTGTTTTCTGGTAAAACCATCAATGTTTACGTTTTTATTTTATTTTAAACACAACTGTCATCGATCTTTTGTGCCATTTTTATTTATTTTTAATAATTTTAGTTAAAAATCGAGTTCAATGAGAAATATATTTAAACTTCCCCATCGCGGAGACAAAGAGAATTCGGATCGAATTACTAACAAACATAAAAATGAAGTAAAGTGTCTAATAAAAATACTATACCTTTATTACTATTTCTAAACTACCACTTTATTAGGTATAATTTTATAATTTCGTTTCATTTTTCACCCCTAAATATAAGGTTAAATTAAAAATTGCAATAATTATGCATTTTTATAACATTTTTATGAATTTCTAAAAAGGTGGTCGTTATTTGATTTTCTTTATGAAACAAGGGGTATTTCTCAAATCTATCGCCTACCGTAGAAAATATTACCTAATTATATAATCCTCCCCCCCAAAAAATGTCTCTCTGGAACCGCCCCTGTAATGTAGATGATTAATGTAAAATACTGAAGGAAGAAACATCAAAACTTCACATTATCTCGTAAAACATATCGCACAAATAAAATTCTTTATATTAACAGGTTTTAGAAAAAAAGCGTTATTCCCCACCACCAGTTTTTGGTTTAGTCACTCTGATTGAAATAAATCTAGGCGAATATACAATTGCGTTCAGATTTTTTAACATCATTAACGTCTACAGTAATAATTCTAGAATAATTTCTGAAGAAACCTTATAAACGCTTCTCTTAAGTTAGCCCGAAATGTTTTTTTGTTGTTTTTTTGTGTTGTTTTTTTTCCCCCGGGGATGTCCTAGACAAAGACATAAGAAAAGTAGAATCAAATCTTTACGTGATCGTGGTAGACCGAGAGGATCCGAGGACAAAGGGAGTTTATAAATCGGGGAGATGTTTTATCCTTTTTCACTTGAATACTATAGTGGGGCTACAGTTTTGTCTGTAGGTAGTATATTATCATTTTATGCCACTGATAAGTTTAGTGTAACTCGTTATCGTTGTATATTTGTTAATAAAAACTAAAATGGCGGAATTTGAGCGACAACGGCTTTATAATGATATTTTAATGAACAGCGAACGGCTAATTTACCGTTTTAAAATTGGAAGAAAGGAATATGAAAGACGCTTCGATCTACTATGGAAGTTAATCTCGGAAGCAAGCTTGCACCGTAAACATTTCATTCACGGTGATTGATGGACAATCTCTTTCGTCTGATATCTTCAACGAGAAAATCTGCGGTTCCCTTTTTCTTCATACGCGGTAAAACCCGGGAGAAGCTTTAAGAGTAGTTGTCACTGATTAGAAATTACGCAGCTAGGTCCTTGGAAGTAGTTTGACCTTCTCACTTTGTCTGTACAAAGTATGCTCTAGAAAATCCCGCTCGGGATGCATTTGAGAATTTCGTTTCTACTCCTCTGTTTTAGTTTTTCGACTTTTTCGAAACGTTTAAAATAAGTACCGAAAATCATGGTGGTCGACTGGAAAAAGAGTTATATCCCCCACCCACCAAAAAAGGAAGAAAAAAAATTGTCGTCTCACTATTAAGAACCGCAATATAATTTCGTATTGGCCTTGGGCGAGATTTACGATAGCGGCTGAGTAGTCGCCGCAACCTGCAATCCTTCATTCATGCATACATCATATAGCCTGCTGCTTTTTCGGGTAATTGAATTTAGATGAGGGCGCGAGATTCTTCTTACAACAGCCCACTTGTACAGGAACGTTTGGAAGTGTCTGTATACCGGTGGCTTTTCTTTCTTTTTAGTGTTGGCCTAGGAAGAGACGCGCGTGCAGTCTTGAAAAAAAGGAAAGAAAAAAAATCGATTTCACATGTCGAAAGCGTTTTGTCGGCGAGCAAGGCTAGCTAGTCGACTTAGGAACAACTACTATATGCGAGCAATAAACGAGACCTGGCGCGCCGTACTAGTCAGACCAGCGCGATATGTGATAACGAACTAGGATGGTGTGAACCAAAAGCGATAACGAATACCACACCAAAAGAATGCAAGGCAAACACACAATAGCTTCGAGTTTTCCGACGTAAACAGAGAATGGAGTTACGTTAATCATTGGCATTTTTATTTTAAACGAAAAACGTGTAATTTACAAATTTTCAATGTTCCGCACTCGAAAGATTCCAATACAGTATTCGTTCTTATTTATTACCGTTCGAATTAACGTTTGCACCTGCAGTTTTTTTTAAATTTCGTGCGTATAATTTCGATGCTTATTGCCTCTTCCGATTTGACCTAATTCTTCCGCGAATTCTAAATCGTAGCATAATAATGCAGAAGCAGAACTCCTCAACTAATGTCTGCTGACGTCAGCCCCTCTAATCATATGTGTAAGTTAATGCAAACGGTTGGCCAAAGCGTTTTCAATCATTTTTGTTAGGTCGACTGAGAGGAAAAAGAAAAATTTTCGCATCTTAAAAAGTTGTAAAAGGGAATCTCGAATCGAATTACGGACTCTATTATATAGACAATTCAGATCAATAACCCTTCGGAAACAGTAGTTACCGATGTCTTCGAAGGCTTGTGTCATTTAATAAGACACGCCTGCTCACCTCTGTTGAAAACTAACGAAACCAATAAAGAATTTTCACTTTAAATAAGATCAACGAAATTGTCGTACGCCCTCATTACCATTACAATTTACACACGCGACAGCGCTAATCGTTTCTTTGTTTTTTCTTAATTCGATAACTTTTGAGTAGTGAGATAATAATTAAACCGTCCATTTCCTTGTTTTTATATATATATATATATTGATTATAATAATAAACACACTGTTCTTAGGAAAGCTTTTAAAAATAAATTTTAAATAAATTGCCATACGTTTCAGCAAACAAAGTGCCGTATAAGCATACTGATTAAAATTTAATTGAAAAGCTTTCCTAAGAACAGTGTGTTTATTATTAATATAACTTTTGAAAGTTCTTCGATTCCGCTGATTCTGACACTCTTATTTACTCGGTTTTGCGCATAATCCTAAAAATATCGTCTGTCCATTTCCGGGTTTCCATTTATTACTTTTCGCGGTAATTCTGCTGCACCTGTTACCGTTATTAGGTAATTTTTCATAATATTTCGAGTGTGTTTTGTTTTTTTTATTTATTTTGTTTCTTTTTTTTTTTATTTCGTATGGTCTTATTTGTAGCGATGTTACGTTTCTCTTTGATTTATGCACCGGATGCCAATAATAATTGCAAGGTAAATTATCACCGCTGGTGTTCGTCACAAGTATTACAGATTACGTATTTTAACTTGACCAAAAACAAGATAGTCTTCCTTCTCTCGCAATGCTGGTTTTCTCTGGACAGTCCTATAGTATTCGATCGGGCTGTCCTATTTTAATTAGTTTCTTCTCATCATTATTGCGGCTTGCTATTTCAGGCCCCAATTTTTGTCGATCCATCTTTCAGTGTACTGCGATCGTTTCGTTTAATTCTCGCCCAATTCATAGCAATCAAAACTACAGCGCCTGCATAAAACATCGACACTTCCATTAGGAATTAATATTCCTTCATTTGAATTCGGTATATCGTTTAGAACATTCCGCGGCACCGAGGAAAATCCGCCTATTTAATTTTCTACAATCGCGCTAATTGACGCATCATCGGGTAATTATCGTCCTATATAATACATCTTACGTTCATTACGACCGAGTGATATTGCAGCTGCAGCTTCCGGAAAAAACAGAGGCGATAAATGGAAGATTAACATTCCGTCGAAACGTACCATCTTCAAGTAGTCTTTAGTCGGGAAAATTCCTCGACTTCGAAAAGGCTTTTACCGACTGTTCGGTGAGGTTGCGCAAGGTACACATTTTAACCTATCGATATCATTTCGATCGGGCGATTTTCGATTTAACGTGAAAAGAGAGAGTACACGTCTGCGGTAGATATTTTACAAATTTATCGAGCGCACCTCACTGAAGAGTCTCAACGTCGTTTGTTAACAACTTGCGCGCTCTTATTAGCCGGTGAAACTTTGATTCCAGCGCAAACCTATACTTTTCTATGCCAGCAACTACCGCCAAATCTTCCGGCAAAAATTAAGCCCGTTACAATTTTCCAGCCCGAACAACTTAGCAACACACACGCCAAACATTCCAGCAACGCGCATCCTTTCTTTCGCAGACGTCTTACAATGAAAGCTTCGGTATTACATTTTCGATTTTAAACTTTCTCATCGCGAAGCGGGTTGAGGAAAATAAAATAACTACGGGGAATTCGTCGGTGAACTGATTTCTTCGTAACAAACCATATCTAATGTAGCTCTAGTTGTATTTCGCAGTTAGATCCGCCCTCCTGCCCCCCGATTATACAACTAATGTCCTCGAAGCCTAGCTTTTACAGCCGAACTTTTATCGAAAAAGAACCTACACTTATTATTTTTCGAACGCTATCATCTTACTGTTCCATTATTCTTCTCGAACATTTTCCGCTATTCTGAAAGTTCCTTTCTGCACGCACCACGCTCGATGATAAGCTCTTCATGCGCCACCGTGCACCATTATATTTGCCTATTTTATATGTTGTTTTTTTTTTTTTTTCGTGAATTTTCAACGGCCTTCTATACTACGAGATCCTTTAGTAGATAAATAGTAAAGCTCGAAACATTTTTCCCGAACATTCAAAAAAAAAAAAAATGAATAATAATCGGTAAATTTTAATAATAAACAAAGAATTGCACGCATGACGGAGGATTGTGTGCGATCTTATGATCGGCCAAAGATGAATAGACCACCACGCATCGACGCTGAGCGCGCTGTTATTCTAAAAATGGTTTAACTCGACGGCGAGAATGAAAGGATGATCGAATAGTATGGCCGAAGAAGGATTTCGATTAGAAGTCGGTGGGTATTTTTACTTCAGGCTCTAGTACTTAGTTCTTCACCACTCGTCAGTTTTCATGTTGATCCTGTAGTCAGTCAGTCCGGAAGAATTAACAACAAATTATATGGGAAAACGAGAGGTTGTCCTTTTATCTAATGGTTTCGCTGTTGTTGTTGTTGTTTTTTTTCTTTAGTTTAATGCGTCATCGCGGAGTCCGGTTAAAGCGTTGCTTTCGTATCTCGATTTTTACATAAAATATTATTGTCAGATTAAATAAATCAACCTTTCATCCATCGCAATCTGTGAATTCGGATAGCCAGCAGTTCGCCAATTCAGCGCGCACCACCGACAATAGTAATTTTATTTTGTAATTTATACTAATCATTGCGTAATTTATAATCTTGTATATTTTTACTGGCAGCTTTAGCGGCCGACAGATGAAGGGAAATTTTTGAAGGATAATTGAAACTTCTTCACTTTGCATGTTGGCCTCTGTGGCTGAGAAAAATAACGACGAGCTTTCCGCATTCCTGGTGGTGCGTATAGTAAACTAAACAAGTAAAAACCAAACTGAGCGGTTCACTATTAATTCGTGAATGACTTTTTCCTCGCCTCTATTATATCCACTTTTAGCAGCCTTTTCCATCGCGCGAGGTTCTTCTGTAAATAAATAAAAAAAACCTTTGCGACTTTTGCTCCGATATTTTATTATGCGATAACGATTTCTCTTAATTTTAAATAAGCGTTTCTGTGACTTTTCACATAACGAAAAAAATAATAATAATAATGATGATAATAATAATAATAATAATAATAATAATAATAATAATAATAATAATAATAATAATAAGCAAAACAAAGGAGAGAAATCGAAACACGCCATCAGTTGCTTGGACACTAAACAAATGAAGAAGTACTCGTACAATTTTTTTACTCGATTGCTGACGGGGCGTTGAAAAGTCGAAAATAAATTTTACACTCGATTACGAATAATTCTTACCTGTAAATGGTTCCGTTAAAAGGTTCCATTAAGCGCTCTTTCGGAATTGATTTTTATTAACGTATTTCTGAATTCGATAGATATTATTAGAAATGAAATTACATCGTGTTGTCGAACATAATTGCGTTTCGCGTCCGTCCGGAAACGTTTACATCTTCCATTATCGGAAAATTACCGATGCCGAGAAATAAAAACAAACCGCTTCGCCACATACCGAAAATAATTCAGCCAGGCACGAGACCGCAAATTACACAAAGCACCGCGGGCATAGCTTGTGAAATACTCATTTACCTCTTCAAACCGTACCAACGGAGTCGTTTAGTCCTTCTCATTTATTCCAACTCGCCCGACGGGGCAGCCTTCTAAATTTTAAAAAAAATTCACGAGCCACCATCCCCTTTAAATTTTTTTCACTATCTCCCTAGTTCAGTGTCTTGCCTTACACTCCTCTTTTTTCCTGCTCTGATTCGGGGGCGGCGCTACTTTCCGAAACAAGAAACCTGACGACGTTCGGTCGGTACTAACTTTTGCGTGTACACAGTCACCCACTAATCCGATTTCAAGTATGTCCTTCGTTTATTTGTTTTTGATGCAGTTGTGTAAGATCATATTAATAAAAAGTCATATTGGATTTTTAATATTTATCTGGTTTTGGGATAAGAAATTGTAAATTTAAATATGCTTTACTACAATCTATGTGGCAATATTTTTTCGTTTTAAATTACGCGAGATCTCGACATAATTAAGGATTCATAGATCATAAGCAGTTGTGTCACATATTATATAGCGCATGCTAATTTCCGAATGAAACATATCTCCTGACTTGCGATTCAGATTTCTTCAATCTAATATACACAACTTTAAAAATAAAAACCATATACCGTAGAGCTTATGATACACATACATCTATTACTAGTATAACGTGAAAGGAATAGCGCATTAAAAAAAAATTAAATACGCCTAAAGAAGAAGGAAACGTCGGATGTTTTTTTTATTTTCTTTTTTCCTTTTTACCTTTTTTCTTCTTTTCTTATTTCGTCCTTAAATTTTATCCTCTTTTCTTTTTATCACTCCTTGCACCATACTGTCAACTATATTTTTATTTCGCGTTCTTCCGTACTTTCAAATTTTCTTCCTCTCAAATTTCCTTCAATATACTTATCCTTCATTCTTTTTATAACTCTTTGCACTGTACTGTCAACCATATTTTTATTTCATTCTTTCCAAATTTTCTGTCTCAAATTTCCTTTGATATACTTATCCTTCATTCTTTTTATTACTCTTTGCATCGTGCTGTCAACCATATTTTTATTTCGTTCTTCAATACTTTCGAATGTTCTTCATCTCGAATTTCATTCGATATACTTCCCATTAATTTGATCGAATCTTCTTTTACACTGTTGTTTTACCGTTAACACCTCCGGATCGTATATGGAATATTTTATCATAATGGTATCCGCAGTGGTCTGTTAGTTTGTTAGTTGCAGCCTTAGATACATTTCAAATTGGAATAATAAGAAAAAGTGCAGCTTTGACCGAGTTATACACTTACAATTTCGTTTTTAAAAATGAAAGATAATGGGAAAAGATATATTAGTAAGGGATTAAGAAAAGCTATTTGAAATGGAAAAATTTTAGAAGTCAGTTTGAAAACGCGTGTCGCTGATCAGGTTAAGAATGTAGAAAAGAAGGATCAAATCAAGACAAAACTATCATTTTAAAATACTCAACATTTTCTGTACAAATCTTGTGTGTCCTTTATTAAATTGGTCTTTTGTATTTTTGCTGATGTTTTTACCCATCGCTAAAATTTATTTTTCCTTCTAGACTTCACAGCTAATAAAACACCTGCAGGCGTGTAAGGTAATCCATCCGAGGATAGCGTATTGATGGTTATGGAGGAATTTCGTTTTACATATGTATCTTGTGATAAATGGTTCTCACATCTAGTCCTCTAGATTACCCTGAAGAAACCGTTACAGCTCCAATTTATGAGTAATTATTATTTTTATAGGCAGCGCGGTAGCCTAGCGGTTAAGGTGCTTGGCTATCAAATCAGAGGTGTCATAGGTTATCGAGATTTGCCTCGGTCTGGATCCAAGTCGCTTTCACGTTTACCCAGCTTGAAATAACTGGATACCAGAGAATTATCTGGCGAAAAGTAAAGGCAGATCCCAAATAGAAAGGAACTGGCTCCAATATTTTCTTTAGATCCATTAGGCTTAATACCATCATTATGGAAAGTTTAACTCCACAATCCCATGATACACCTTATCAAAGATTACTTTTTTTTTACTTTTTTTTTACGCACTATATATAGTAGTATATATTATTATCTAGCTAAGTAAACTGACTGTTAATTGTAATTTTAGAGATTGATGATTTTAGTTGACGCTTTAGGTCGATAAATTTAGCTTTTATCGACTAGACATACAAAGAGGTATTATTGTTCCGGTATTTTTATTACATCCGATGGAGAAACATTTAATTCGATCTACATTTGTGATCGATTTATTTTTTGTAATATCTCATAATAAAGAGGTGCGTAAATGAGGCTCGTTATGTTTATTTTTAGTTTCATATTATTCATCAATGGAGCTGGACGTTAATTAACGGTTTCTCCATTAGTAATTATGATGAATTCTTTAAATTCTGGAAGACAATGAGTGTTTCAAAGGTACTTTATAAACTTAATTGATATTTTATTCAGTTTTGTCGAACGGCGGATGAATCAGAAGCGGAGGAATAAGAATATCTGAATTACGAGGGGTTGTCTCGTACATGTCTGTTTGATTTCTCTCGCGCGAGATTATTACTCCAAATTAATGAATTAACCACTCGTCCGCAGCAACTAATCGAAATCTCTAGAGAATCATAACCATGTTGGGAGAACCGTTCAAGTAAAAAGTGAAAAAGTTCGACGTAACATAGCTGATAACGTTCGGAGGTCCGATCGATAAGCTTTATGCGAAGCTAGAAAATGTCCGCTATCTAAACTTTAACATCGTGAAATCTGTCCTATTGGAGAAAATTCATGCTTACATCGTGAGAATTTCTATATTGGCATCGATAGTGTCCCATGCCCGATTCAGATTCACGTATTTTAATATCTTCCGAGTTAAAGTAAGTATCGGACGAGCAGTCATCATCAGATTATACGGATTCGGGAAATTTAATATTTTCATGCGGTATAGCCACGAATGGCACAATACCCAGCACACTACAGTTTGCTACTATTTATAACTTGGTATTTTTTCCGAAATTAACGAAGGATATCCGATAACTCTACTAAAATCTACAACTGAAGCATGTTCTCAATAACATACTAAAACTGTTACTGCAGAAATGTGAAATCTTGCGTACAGTATGATTTGAACGGACGGACGACACAGTTAGAAGCAACTGAACCAAACGTTATTTTTTAACTGGTCTCGCTGAGCTCGATACAGGGTCAATTACCGTTCAAAAATAACATCAATAAAATCTTGCGGAATAGTCTTTTTTATAATTAATCGTCATTAAGAGTCCTATTATTGCTCAAAAACCATATTTATCTGTAGTAGCAGAGAACAGACGTGGTGACATGTTCGTATTCGTACGTCTGGCAATTAAGTAATAGGTCTATAAAATTCGTATATATTTAAAAACTATTCAACAAAAACATGATCGCCTTCGAAGTTAGTTCCCTTGGGCACCAACGCAATTTTTCCGTGCATTGTAGCAGTTTTGGAACGCTTCAAGTGGAATGTCCGATAGTTACCCTTGTCACGGTCTCTCGGATGTCGCAACGGATTCAGAATGCGTACCTGTTATAGAAAAAAGTCACATGGTGACAGATTAGGTGAATACGGAGGGGTTGCGGTAACACTGCAATCCATTTAAAAACTCGGTAACACTGAACGCGCTATGGCAAGACGCATTGTCATGATGAAGAATTATCCGTTCTCATGGTGTGTTCGGACGCACTCTGCTGACCTTTTTCCCGAGTTTTTCTTCTGGTACATCACGGTAATTGATTAACACTCTGTCCAACTGAAACGAACTCCTTATGGAAAAGAAGCAGATGAGCGTGGTCTTCACTTTTGATTTGCTTATGGTTGTTTTTTTCGGTCTCAGGGCGCCCGGAGACAGCCACTATTGGCTTTGGCGCTTCGTCTCGGGGTCATATCGGAAAAATCCGCTTTCGTCACCTGTAATAATGCGGTCAAGCAGCGCAGGATCGTTTTCTACCTGTTTCGAACAATATATTGACATTCGATGGTGTTTTCGCTCCGCAGCTTTTTCATCGCAAAATCGTCGGTGAAAGCCTATCCGACGGTTTCGCGGATGATATTTAGTTCGTCAGCTAACATTAGAACCGTTAAATAACGATCTTGGTGGACTAGGGTGCGCACGCGCTACGCAGTTGCGTCAGTCGGCACTTGCACCAGTCTTCCGTTTCCCGTTCTTACGGCCGACTTTAAATTCTTTATGCCAACGAATCACTTACGCACGACTCTTCGAGTCACTACCAAAGACACACACACTTTTAGCAATTTACCGTGCGTTTCGCTCACCGAATGAACACAAAATTCAATCGCGACGCGTTGCTCGAAATTTCGCTTCCCCATTTTCGTGACGGGTACCTAGTACACTTTTGTTTAGAACACGCGACACAGCTAAAGAATCAATGATCACACGGGAGTCGCAAATACGTCTATCGATAGGGGAGCGATACCGGACTGTTGTGTAGAAATTTCAAGATCGCAGTGTTACCACAAACGCGGGAAAAAAATCCGTCTCATTACTTTTAATTGTCGGATCTAGTAAAAAGCACACTGAAGCTCCAATAGAGTCTTATTTTTTAAATGTCCAGTTCTTTGTGTACTGACATAAAAATGTTTCCCAGCAACCAATCAGCGGGTCACACCACTTTAAAAGCTACACTCTTTTTAATTATCTTTTTTTTTTTTAATAAAACTATAAACGTCGGTGTAATTTAATGAAGGGCGGTAGTTTATTGCATTTAAGTAAGTCTAATTAACAGTAACCTACCTTTTTTTATACGTGATTGTAGCAGAGGTTATTTTTCTCATTTTCCTTATAAATTAATAAAAAAACATTACGCCGGATTTCACATACGAAACCGCACCTGAAACATAAAAAACGAAAAAAAAATGTTTTCATTTGCATGTACGCTATCCGAGAGCGACACAACAGATTAAAATTCGATTTGATGTAGATGATACGAGTAAAAATTCATTTTTTACACGGTATTAACCGAAAAAATGTGCAGGGGTTTCATCGAAAAAAAAAATTGCTTCGGTTATTAAATATACAAAATTACCTTTTCCTTGAATTCCATATTACTCTTTGTAATTTTTATATTTTTGGCCTCTCGGTGATGTTCACTGTCGTCATTGCATTAAAATACTATCTATATATATATACATATATTATATATAATATATTGTTAATTACATTTATTTAAATGCATGTATTCGATATTAAATTATAGCAGCGTTTATTATATCCTTTAGGAAAAAAAAACTAAAACAAGCATTTTAATCTTTTAAAGTGGTGTAACCTCTTAAAAGAAATTTTATCTAATGGCACGCGATTGCAACAGAAAGAGTACTTAACCTATTCAAAAACGCACTCATGTTGAACTTTCGAGGTAAGAATTCACTTTTACCTCTCTGCTAAATTAAAAAGTTCTGTTACGTCGGAATAGGAGCGGAACTTGTTTAAAAAAAAAAAAAAAACAGAAAAAAAATCAGCAGTTTATTACTTATTATTATCATTTTTTTGTAATTACGAAGAACAGACTAATGTTTAAAATAAAGGAGTGAATAAAAACAACTAAAAGTATGTTCTCGTTACCTTAATTAAACACTTGGACAAGTATTTAATTTTTACGCGTGGTGAGATATTTCGGGAACCGTTTTAAAACTAATGCCGTTTGTAATATTTATGAATTTATTAATTTCGGCAAAAATAATTTAAGAACAAATTAGTCGGCTACGGGGATCTTTATAAACGAATTTATTAATCATTCTGCAGGATTTTCGATATATTTCTTTACAGACAGCACAAGCTCAGTGTGCTGTCGATTTAAATATGGAAACATGTATATTACTTTTTTTGAGTTTTTTAATAGTAATTTGTAATTCATGAGATACAAGAAGAAACGTTTCATTGGGGAAAGATTGAAAAACTGATGTTTTTTATTTCCTTTTTTTTAAATTTTCTGACTCGGCATTATTAGTCAATTATTTTTACGTTTCAGCCTAAACGGTAACCGTTATTTTATATTTTTGAACCTTTAGATCAAAATTTCGATAAAATCTAACAGAATTAAAACCTGACTGATCGAGAATTTTCCTTTAAAATGTACAACCGGTGCTCATTCTAAAAATGGCGACTGAAAAAATTCTTCGGCAGTGAGACATCCCCCGTCGAAAATAATCACGTCAGTGAGAAATTGTAGCTTATTGCGCAAAATCATCGACTAATTTTATTGGTAACGCAAATACGTAATAATAATTATGCTTTTTCGGTCCGATCATGGGATAGTTCTGAAAATAGCTTCTCGAGTTTATTCATGCACGCGTATTTTAATCTTATATAAAATTAATAAAGATGAGAGTTCTGAAGCCTTGACTTTATTTATATTATTTATTTATTTTATTTATTTATTTTATTTATTTATTTATTTATTTACGCGTCGTATACAGCAACTGAGGCTAGAGACACGGCAAGAAATTACAAAATGACGGAAATTGAAAACAAAGAAAAAAAGAAAATAGAGAAATTAACAAAGATTAACAAAATTAAAACAGCTCTTTAGCAAAGGTTGAACATTTTAGAGATCTGAAATAATCGATTAAGTTTCTTCATCGCGCAACGATTAAACTGGATGCTATTCTGCATTGCTTCCGATAATGATCATCAATTAGGCATTTAACAGCAGTGAAAACGTTTCTTTAGATTGAAGTACTTATTTTGAATTTATCAAAGTAAATTATTTTATACTTATTATCAAGGTATTTATTTATTTTATATTTATAAGTTTTATTTTAACATTAACTTTTCAATTGGCGATCACATGACCGGCACTCGCAGGTTCTTTATTTAATAGATATGAATGTGTAAGACGAATAAGTCGTAGTCTACATAATGTTACCCCCTGTTTCCTGTTTTCTAGGCTTCAGGAAAGCCCCATGGTTTCGTGGACGATATTAAATTTATTTTCTGTAGGTAAATTTTGCCGATCGGTTGTTCCAGGTGTTATTAAAATGACGTTTAATGCTTAAAGTCGGTATACCGTTACGTTTGTAGTTGACGCACGTTCATTAACCGTTTTAACGGAGTTTTCCGCATTTTCAAAACTCTGTGTATGCCGCACTGGGCTTGGTCGTACCATGGTGGCATAGCGGATATGGAGAAGCACTGACTAGATCCGAATCGTTCCCAGGGATATATCCAATTTGAAATTGAATTGGTTATACCAGAGAAATTTAGGAAAGTAAAGGCGGATACTCCAAAAGTAGAAAGAAACTGGCCCCAGTATTCTCATCAGATCCATTAGAACCTTGAGTACATTATGAAAAGCTTAATTTCACAATCCACGATACCTTATCAATGATATATCGGGGACTTATTTTACTTTATTTAACGTTTCCCAAGTTTACGTCTTTATAATTTTTTCGTTTTCTTTTGTTTTTGAAGTGAAACTGCGGTAGGGAAAAATTTTGGTACGGTAGAAAAAAAGTGTTAGTTACGCGTTACGCGTTAAACGTAAGGTAGGTATGTATTTGTGTGTATGTGTAAGTATGTACATATAAGTATCTGTCTGGGTCTAGTAGTATACCAAAATAAGTAAATGTATAGTTAAGCATTTACACTACGGGACTTCGTATAGTTATTATTACATACCTATGAGAATAACTGAAATAGACCAATGATAATGATACTTTTTTATAAATGTATATAGATTTATTATTTATTGAAAATGAAAATTTTGTTTATACTGGATACCTTTTCCGTCCTGATAATTTTTTTAAGCACAGTTTAAAATAATAATGATAATAATAAATATGTTACTTATATATCAAATTAACTTAAAATAACACTTTATTATAGAATTTAATACATACATATAAGCCAAAGAAGTTTCACTTCCTCCGCGTGTACACACGAATCATGACTATTTTTTGTAATTATGTTTTTTGTTTTTTTTTTTTTTTGGAAATATTGTCGGCAATTCAACTTTTTGTACTTTTAAGTCTACGTATGTATAAAAAACGAAACGCTACATATGTATAATAATCATTTCGATTCGCGCGAAACATAAAGAAGCACACAGTTCATGCGTCGAAGGTTTTGCGAAAGCCTAAAAAGTATTCTAACAACTACCTGTACGCGTGTCTGGTACTATTTAAATTAAGGATAATTTCGATTTTTACATCGGACTAAACAACTTCTAATTTCGACAGCTGGAAGAAGATAGGAATAATAAAAATGCGCTCGGCATGTTACGCAATATATGTATAATATCGAGAAAATAATTACTAAATCGTATTATTACGAAATCACATATGATCCGATTTCTGCTTTTTTGTCGTAATAACATGTCGGGAAACTCGCTGTCGGCTGGGACGTTTACCTGGCAGTGTCAGAACGCACGCTCCGGGCAATAGATCTGATGATGGTTCGCGTCTAGACTAGACACCAGAAAACAATGTTACACATGCACAGACGCACCGCGACCATGCAAGATGATGCTGTGAAACCGAATAGACCGACTCCCAGACGACCTTGAAAAATCTTCAACACTGCATACTGTCTTGTCCTTTCACATCCTGAGCGTACGGGCGGGGGAAAAACAGGTCCTCCCGACACACGCGTAGTAGCATCTGAATATACGTTTAAATAATGCACAGGCGCATTTGTGTTTGTCGTCTAAATCGAAAGGAACGCAGGTATAAAGCGTATTGTGTTCAGCGCTAACTGGAACTGTCGGCTTTGAATTACACACATGTGCATAATCGAATCGTTCAGCGGCGAGGATGGTGGCCAGTTTCCAGTCATTTCTCCGCTGGTTCTGGCCTAACTGGTGTCTGGTTTCAACTTTTAATTTTCTCCTCTTTCGCTATTCGTTTTTTCCCTTCTTCACTCCTTCCGTTTTGTCTTCATCTTCTTCCTCGTCTTCTTCTTCTTCTTCTTCTTCTTCGCCTTCGCCTTCTCCTTCTGTCAAGACCGTTCAACCGATGGTATGTATGTAACCTATTCGGAACATCCAATCCCGATCGTAGCGGGCTTTTTATGCTCTTTCCGGTAGCTTCGCGACATTATTAAATCTTTTTTACATTCTCACGAACGGAATAATTAAATCGATAAATTAATGACCGCTGGAGTTGTGTTGTTCGGCAGCACGAATTATTAATCGACGACGGCCTCGTTGAATTCCGGAAAATGATTTATACGCTTCTTGTTCACTGCGATCACAATAGAACCACCATTAGAGAGCTCGTTGTTACACGGTAAGAGATTAATCTACGATACTTGATTCGCAAGATCCCCCCCCCGCGGGTCAGCTCGATACCGTTTGCAGCTCCGAAAATTAAATCTTCCGCGCGCCTCACGGCGCTAGGGTCGCGCCAATGAAAATTTTGAAGACGTAACAAAAGTACATCTCCTCAGTGTCGACTTGAATGATCCGCGCATCGTATATGTCAACAGTAGTTACGAACGGTAAAGCGAGCACCTGTAGGAAGGAAATAATACCGTTGTTGTTCCGGTCGGATGAACTTATGCGAGACAATTTGAAATGCTCCAGACCAAAAATAAAGAACCGACCGACAATACCAATGAGCTCTATCAAAATCAACGGAAAAATATACCTTTCTTTCTTATTCGATTTTTAAATTAAAATTATCTGTTCGTTTAAAGTTAAAATGTATATAATAAACTTATCCATCAGCTAATCAGGCGATTATATTTTTAGATTTTATAACCGAGTTCGTGGCACCAGCAACACATCATCTGTTTAGATCCCCCAGGAGCTATTTCCTCTGCACATGTTCGCCTCCGTAAGATATTAGTCTGCAATTTGCCGTTCCGGATAATTACGTCCGCTTCGGCTCATTCCCCCAGTTCGCCCGAGGTTCGCGGTCATAAAAAAAAAATGGTAAAAATATCTTCTCAGGCTTGGTTTACTAAAAACCAGTCTACCGCTGGTGCTACAGGTTTTTTTAGAAGAAAAAGAAAAAGGTGATGGCGACGAGACTGTGTTGGAAACACTACACACCTATGTTATCACCGTCAGAAACAGCAACTGCCGAAGGCAAAGTTGACTTTTGTTCGATGATTCACTTTAGCAAATTTTACGGATATAAATAGGAAAATTCCCGGACTTAATCCATTAATCGCTTCTGGTAAATGTGGATCGTATTAATGTCGCTTATAATCAATAAACGGTGAATATTATTATAAGTAGATACAAAAACATATGTGTGTATCCGAGGAGTTTTTAATACTACACGTTTAAACGACACATCTAATGAATGTTTTATTACATTTCCACTTCGATATTACACTATTATTGGACCGAGGGGTACACAACAGTTGCTGGTATATCATTCGCTCGAACGAAAATACCTTAAACAGGGTTAGGCGAATAATCTAGTATGTCAATAATCGTGCGATTTCCTTGAGAAATCTTTCTTTCGCATTCTGGCTTCTTATCTTTCGGGGAATGCTTCCTATTTTCGTTGGCCTTAAATTCCACACTTCCGAAACCCTGTACTCCGGCTGAAGCATAAACCTGTGTTCATACATGATAGCGTTAACAACCGTAATTTTTTTGTCACTTCTTAATTTTTGAACGCGGCGCAAGTGAAATCATTATTCCAATCTCAGCGGACTATTCGAATCGGACGAAATTTAATTAACTAATCAATTACGTCACGGTAGCCCCTGTTAGATAGCATTAATATTCAATAGAAACCGAGAAAGGTACTGCCGACCAAAAAGCAAAGAAAAATGTGAATTATCCACAAGTCGCATTATTTTTTGTAAAATCACGTCAGAACTAAACTCTTATCCGCGGACAATATTATTACCATAGTCACGAAGTACTTTTAGAAAAATAATTAAAACTACTACTCCCTTTACGTTATTATTTTCAAGGTTGAAATGTAATGCAGCAATCGCGGAGATTAAAATGTAACGTACGTTTCCGGCTTTCGAATTTACCGTATAACGTATAATGTTTTAATATCACCGAAAGCTTATTCAAATTTCCGCCTAGAAACCTAAATCGAAAGATACGCTCCTCCGGCTAATTACGGTAGACTAGCAATCCTTAAATGTGCCGAACATTTTTCAAAGGACCGGAACACAGGAAAACAGTCCGTCCTTCGCATGTAAAGAATTCTATAAATTCCGCGCAATCAGTCTAGTTCGAAAGTCGCATAATCACGGAGAACAATATTAAGCGGATCAGTAGGCGAAAATCGTTTTTTTTCCGATCGATAATCGCAGGCTCTTATGAAATAGCCATATTATTATAAGTCGCACTGGCTTACACAGGTCGAACGGTGATAAATTAGCCGACCTATAAACACAATTAGATAACTCGCGATCGCGATTAATTAATAGATTAAAGGTCGCATTTGTCGTACGAATTTTTACAAAGGGAAAAAAATCCTATGCACAAATGTTACATAAGCCATACACGAGCTATATGCATTTCTAGCACTCATTTTAGAGAATCCCTTATTTTACTTTTTTCTCTAATGCTAAATACGACCCTGAGAGTTTCCCTCCCTTTCCTTGACGTGCTATTCGCAGTTTTTTCAAGCGATTACCGTAATTTTTTGCTACACATTTAAAAGAGAATTTTTTCCTGTGAAATATCTTTCGCGTGCAACAGTAACCGGATAGTTAGTCATTAAAACCGCTTAAGCATCATAGTGGGTGGGTGGGTGGGTGGGGGTGGGGGGCATTACCTACAAAATGCGCGAAAAAACTTAATCTTTGATTTGGAATTATTACGAAAAATGCGATGTTATTTAAGCCGGAAATTATCGACGATGCTGCGATGAGAATTGACCAATCGAAGAACTAATGAAAGGTTACCGCGTTTCCCAGCCTTCCCGCAGGGCACAACATTCCTGCTTACTTTTCAGTGCTACAATTCCACAGCAGTCTCTCAAACGATATTGCTGCATATTATTAATATTCTCGATAGTTTTACGAATTTTCTTAAAAACGATGTAAATCGTTCGAACAGTCGAAGAAAGAAAATACAACAGAATGAGGCTCTTGTAACGTTGAAAAGTATCACATTTTTTTCGTACGTTCTGCTTTTTTGAAAAAAAACAATTAATTTTATGTACAGAGAAAATTTGACGTCGTAATTAATTGTTTTACAATTATTCTAAAGCCGTTCATTTTTTCTTTCTCTTTTAACAGCCGAAACATTTAAGAGCTCGACGTCCACTAAAGTATTTTCTGGTACTATTTCACTAAATTCCAATACGTCAATATCGGATTGGTTGCATTAAAATTGTGTTCGAGATTTACGGGACGCAGACAATTCCGGCTTGCAAACATTGAAGACAGAGTATGCAGCGAACTAGACACATTTTTCTACGAATAAAAATATTCTGCCATCGGAAATTATATATATATATATATATATTAATTAAAACGTAATTCTTAGGCCGGCCCCCATTAGAAGGATGTCCTAATTTTATGTAACGTTTGTTATATTTTAATTTTTGCCGACTTCCAAAAAGGAGGTTATGGGTTCGTAACGTATGTTTTTTTTTTTTTATCTTTGTTCGCGCATAACCCATATTTATGTAAACTAATTTTACTGATTCTTTGTCCACAATTCCCGTTTACGTTTGGTGGTGGTTTTCGTTTTTAGAAACTTCATGAATACACTTCTTATTACTGTGCAGAAAAAAGTATCATTTATATGTGTTGTAGTGTGTAAAGCATTTTTTTTTTTAATTACATAAAATTGGGACATATTTTCGTTATAAAATCTAATGAACGCCGACCTAAGAATTACGTTGTAAATTTTGATCACTTTATACAAAGTATAGAAGAGAAAGAGACAGAAATATAAACAAGAGGAGTCAAGGGGCACAGCCCCTTGTGAGGCCAAAGTGGCCGAGTTTATATATATATGTGTATATATATATATATATATATACATATTGGTGGTGCAAACAGTAGTTTTTTCGAAAAACGCGTTTAAAGATTGGGCAAAATAATAATAATATATTGCTGTAATGTGCGTGCCTGTATGTAACGTGCTGCCAACTCAATAGAGCATCGTTGCCAAATTTTGGCCTGGTTAAAAATTAGAATTTGGTCGCTCGAACGTTGATTGCTACGAAGATTTTGAAAAAGTTGTTATCGATCCAGACATAAAAAGTTCAGTGTTAAAATCGAACAGCGAATGTGGAACACAAAATTTCAAGATTTTCATCAACAATTATCGTGTGCATTGTATGATTCGTTATATTCATCTCTGAAATTTTAATTTCATCACGCTATTAATTAATTCGACATTGTTTTTATAATAGGTATTAAAAAGTATCACACCATTTTCCTTTTAAAAAAAAATGGGATTATGTGCAAAACATTTGTCGACTCTGAAGAAGAAAAATTTTATCGTGTAAAGCGAGACGCACTACTTGCAAACGATTTACCTCCCCCCTGATCAAATCTAGTGGTTTATCATTAGACAGGAACTGGTGCAATATTGCTTCTTTATGCACCGATCCAAAAAAAAAAAAAAAAAAAAAAAAAACGAAATTCCGTAATTCTTAAACTTGACTAACCTGAGCCGAAAAAACAGTCGAATACTACGAATGTAACTGTAGAGGAGTCTGCAGAAAAAGCACGGGGCCGCCCCATCTTTCAGTTTAGAACGTCAAAGTCCGGAGCGTGTCCTTTAGGACCAAGTGTGCAGACGGCGTGCGATTTCGTGTAGGCAAGTGAAATTTAATTTACGCTGTTTTTCGATTGTTATAAACATGATCAGAGGCGCAACAACGGGGGGTCAAAGGTTGCCAGGGCACCCACTCAATTGTGATGGACACCCCCCAATGACGGCTAACGTTTTAATTCAATACTTATTGACTCTACGCAACCAAATTATCGTAAGACGATATTTTTGGATAGTATAGCACAACATCTAATGAAAATGGAAATAAAAATATAAATACACATATAAACCTGCGTCTCATATTTGGAAAAATTGTTATCCCTTTAATTTTTTTTTATGGACACCCGGTCACAATGTTAGGTTATTGCACCCCTGAGCATGATGTAACCTTTGCCTTATTGCCCGAAGAAAAACAAAGTTGTTTTGTTTGTATCAACTCTACACGAAACTAGGATAAGATGGACGAAGATACCAAGAAGCCAGAAATTGTTTTGTTTTACAATTCGACTATTTGACCAGCTGTGTAAAACTTGCATGTACAACGAATCGTTGGACTACTACGCGAGTCTTTTATAAAACGCCAGACCGAGGAGGAATTAATTTTTTTCTTTTCTTTTTCTAATGGGTTTGTCAACGAGGACATAAGCTGAAGAAATGGGAAGAAGGGAAAAATAACGTTGTATTCTCAAAAGTTTGAGGATAGGGGATAAAAATAATTCAAGGGCAGGAATAACAGACGCAAAAGGAAATGAGAGAATGTGTCAAAAGCACTGTAAGGAGTAGGAATAACCAGTTTTAATAAAAAAAAAGTAAAAGGGCAATGGGTTCAACAGAGAAGACCGCACATTCAAACGAAACATAATCAAAATCACAGTGAATGTATGTTGGGGCAAAAAGTAGAAAGGAGACTGTAGTTAAAGCGAAGGAGGCGAATAGCAGTGATTTTAGATCGTTCAAGAGAAGGCAAGTATCAAGAAAACCACGGATGAAGTTGAAGAGACGGCTGAATAGAGAGGTTAAATAGAGGCAAGATTAGAAAATAAAGAAGAATAGGAGTTGAGCCATAGTTTGAAAAATAAACGGCTGAAGAAAGAAGAACAGTATTATGTGCAGAAAAGGTGCCTAAAAATCTGCCACTGAAAATGGAAGAACAGGTTAAGGAATCCACCACCTCATTACTCCCAATGCCTAAATGACACTAGGAATTCTCATAAAAGATCGAATTTGATCGAGTGAAAAATGGAAAGATCATGAATGAGGAAACGTATGATAAGTATTACGTAATCTGAAGAGGGAGCAGGAAGAAGAGATATAATAGCTTGCAGAACACTTTTAGAGTCCGCAATTACGAGCGTTTTATTGAAAACCAATGAGAAATAAAGAGGACAGCATAGATTCCGCATGGAAAATTGAGCGAAAGGAAGTTTAAAAGATTCAGAATAATTTGAGGCATTTGGCCCTTTGGAACTGTCGCGTATAGATAGTGGTGTTTGTAGGAAAAAGAGAATCTAAGGCATTAAAAAATTGGATTCTGGCAACATATTGATGGACGGATTTAGAACAGAACGATTAATAAAAGATATTTAATAGGATGAAGGAAACTGGAAAAACTGAAAGAGAAATAAGGAAGTTTTTCATGGCTATATATAAACTGTGAAAATTTACATAGATTCTATACTATTTACAAGAGAGCACTGCTGCGCATCGTCGAGAATTTTTGAAAGATTTAGTCTTTCGTTTAATCAAATCGTGTTTGAAAAAAAAAGGACTAAATACAGTTAATATAAGTGGTTCAGTAACTCAATTAAAGCAATTTTAGACGAAGAGGAAGAAGAAGAAGAAGAAGACAAGTTTTTATTGAAGCGAAGATTAAAATGGAAAAACGAAAAAAATGTCTGGTGTGCCTCTACGCAAAAGACAAAAAAAAAAAAAAAAAAAAAAAAACACGGTACTGCCGTTCAGTATGTAGTTTGGCAGTGTGCGAAGATTCGTATATTTTTGCCAACAGTGCACGACTAGAACTTTGTTAACATAAATTTGGATGTTTATTTTTATTATATAATATGTTATAATGACTTTTTCACGATTTTATATGAATTTCATAATAATTATAGTGAAAATGAAGCCGAAAGTTTTTCTTTTTTTTTTGAATTTTTCTTACCCGGAAAAAAAGGGACATTTTCAATGATCAAAATAATTATTGGTACATTTGCCGTTCTTTTTTTTTTTTTTGTTTTCTTTTTCTAAAAGCACGTATATTCAGAAGTAAAACCCAGCGAAAATTTTATTTTTACATTAAAATTTGATTAAGATACGATTTTTTGTTTAGTGAAAATCGAGACTTTTCAACGGTTTTCCCGCTTATTTATTGTTATAAAAAATGTAATTTATTATAAATAATTAACAAAAGGCACACTAGATCATAAAATAGTATCGTACACAAGTACTCCGGAGTTTTTTTCGGATTTTTTATCGTTTATTTTTTGGAGAAAATATTAGCCTGGACTTTTCGTAGTACAGACGGGGGGTGTATCAAAATTTCATTGTGATACAAATATGGAGGGTTAAACTCATAGGATGTAAACGAAATTTGTCTTGGAGAAAGATGTGCAAAATTACCGAAAAATTTTCCAATACTTCTCTCCATTCGGCAGTTTGTTAAATTAAAAGCTTAACTAATGTTTCCTTACAGAGAGAATTCTATTAACCCGTTTGAGCTAGAACTGTGCAATACATTAAAGTAATTGCGAACTTAGCGAACAAAGAAACGGTATATGTTATTCGCGCGAGTTGTTGTTAGCCTATCATCAGACAGTGGAAACGTTCTGAGGTGCATATAACGAGAGAGAAACAAGTTGCCCCTATAGCAGTTAGGGGGGGGGGATTATATAATTACGTAAAATCTTCTACGGTAGGCAGTAAATTTGAGAAATATCCCTTGTTTCATAAAGAAAATCAAATATTTATAGAAATTCATAAAAATGTTTTAAAAATACATAATTATTGCAATTTTTAATTTAACCTTATATTTAGGGGTGAAAAATGAAACGAAATTATTAATTTTCTAGCTAAAATGGTAATTTAGAAATAGTAATAAAGGTATAGTATTTTTATTAGACACTTTACTTCATTTTTATGTTTGTTAGTAATCCGATCCGAATTCTCTTTGTCTCCGCGATGGGAAAGTTTAAATATATTTCTCATTGAACTCGATTTTTAACTAAAATTATTAAAAATAAATAAAAATGGCACAAAAGATCGACGACAGTTGTGTTTAAAATAAAATAAAAACGTAAACATTAATAGTTTTACTAGAAAATAGTATTAAATATTAATTATTAAAATTCACAGCTATAACATTTATAGCGAAAATTAAGTTTCTCTGTTACAACACATTTTTTCATAGAGGCTTTGTTTCTTTTTGGGGGGGGGGGGGAAATCCCCCGTGGATCCGCCGCTGCCTATAGAATAAAAACAGATTCGGAAACGCAGGAATTCCTATCATAAACGAAAATTTAAGGACGAAGAGAATTTTAAACAAGACCGAATTAAACGAGCAGCTTTACGATAGATTTGATTAATATATTTTATTTTTCCCAATTATATTTACTTATTCACTTGCACTTGACTTTTATTACTTACGAAAGTTTTTTTATCGTTCATTTAGGCGACGATCATCACGCTACTTTTGTGCTATTTTCGCAATTACATTTTTAATATTTCATAGTTAAAAGAATTATACTATATAGCGATGTGGCAATTTACTTCTAAAATTGAAACCGTTACTAATTCCGATTTTAATTGAATGTGCGAAATGGTGTTTCTTAAGTAAATGATTGCGAAAAAGGTCTATCTTAGCGGAATTTGTTAAGCAGTTTCGTTCATCAGGGAGAACTCGATTCGAACCCGTTGCTGCGCATCGAAAATATAGATAATTTCTTGCGCACTGAGTTAATAATGTCCGTAGTTGACAAGTTCGGGGAAAAAAAGGAAGGAAAGAAAACTGACACAAGCGAAGAAAGAGAAATTAATAATGACGAGAGAAAATGAAAAAAACACAAAAAATGAAATTAATGTTGGATAAATTCGCCATTATTAAAAACTATCGTAAACGCCTCACGGGTTTAACAACTCCGTCTTCGTTAAAACTAATTGCCTCGGTTCCCTTAAAATACCGTTTATTAACGTGTTCGGAATTCACCTGTTTTTACCATATAGGTGTAATCAACTGGTTTCGTTCGATATGCCGCAACGGGTTCTCTGAAAACGTTCCGGCCGATAGTATAAGTATGTTTCTGTCTGATTTCTATTTAGGTAATTATATTTAATATTTTTTAATTGTTATTATCAATTTACAAGACCTGCTTGTTCTTTCTTCGAATTTGATTAATCTTTCAGCGCGAAATGCAGTGACACCACCGAGAATATTTATCCGTTGCAGTAGCGTTAAGGCATAAAAACGTTCACCTGATTGCATGAACGTACGCTAGTCCCCGACGATCACCAGCGAAGCTGACCAAGTGACAATTCGAGAGAGGAAACAATTACAAAAAGCCTGTAAAGAAGAAGAAAAATCCATTACACTCGGTGCCGAATTAAGCAAACGCCGGGCCCGTAGCAATATCGAGGGGCTCTTGATCTACTGAGTTGTTAAGTATATAGTGGTAAAACGATAATTCAATACTCAATATGTGTTATTTGCCATCTATAGGTTATACAAATTATGTTAGTGTTTAATGGTAAAGTAGATTACGATAGGCCCTGTTGGCCTTTGACAAGTACAAAAAGCCAGATTTGCCCTGTAAATTCTGAATAATTTTGATAAGAAACTAACATTTTAAAATTGACGACTAGTACGACGAACTTTCATTATTTTTTAAACTTTTACAAAGTAACTTTTCTAGATTTAACGTGAGCGAATTCAGAGATAATATTATTCGTATCGAATTTCTCTGAGCAAATATATTTATCAAAGAGAGATAATTTAGACGCTTTTGACTCATCGTGTTTCACCTTAATTCATTTTTTATACGTCTCAATGTCTAAAATGAACGTTCGCCACTGACTAAAGTCATCATGAGAGAGAAATAAAAAAGCAATTTCTAAATTGGGCAAACATGGTTCTAATGAATTTTCCATTAGGAATTTATAATATTGAATTTGCAGAGCTTCGTTTTTAGAACTGTCAGTCGCACTATCCGTTTTCAGTAGCTCGGCAAACTCCACTAATTCGTCGTCCAGACTGTCTTTCAAATTATTTGCATAAGCACAATGCCATAATTGGACTTTTTTCCTGCAAAATCTCTTCTGCTGTAATAAATTTTAATGATGGAAAAATTTCGAAAACACTATTAAGTTTTTCGTATGCTTTCATGCGTTTATCTAAAACAGATGGTGTTTTATCAATAATGACAACAAACACCTCAATTTCAAACTGTTTACCAGGTGTTTCATTTTCAACAAATTCGTCAAGTATACTAGAACCGCTAAAGTGGTCATACTTTGTGTTTCGCTTGCGTCGTCTTGAATTCTGTTGCTGATATTCATGACAGCCTGTCAGATCTTTGGTTTTTGCTTCAATATCTGAAAATGTGGATCGCATTGTTTAGATATATCCACATAATGATTCATAAAGGTCGTACCCTGTATCAAGGTCTACATTAGACGATTGCACGCGTTCTAGGATACCATTCCACATAATTGCCATTATTCCCGCTTTTAACTTATTCATCTTTGCAACTAGGTCGGTAAGCTTGATTACGACACTCTGTGACTTTTGATTTATATTATTGCGAATGTCATCCAACACTTGCTTGAAAGCGGTAAAACCACATAAAAGTGCCTTCGTAGCATCAACTCTGGCGGACCACCTAGTATCCCACAACCTTTACAAAATCGAAATTTTCGAATTAAGAGCTTTCGTAAGAAGGCCCCAACGATGTGTAGAAGCAGGAAAAATAAAATTATAAAGATTTTCAACAAAATCGAAAAAAAATAATGCTTCTATACAACAGTCCAGCAACTAAATTTAATGAATGTGCAAGACAGGGAATGTGTATTCTGCATACTTATTTATTCCTTTAATTCGCGCTTGCAGGTCGCTGTATTTTCCGCTCATGTTGCTAGTATTACCGTAGCTTTGTCCACGGCAATCTTTGATATCACTGCTATTCTTACTTAAGAAATCTAGTAAACTTTGAGCAAGTTGTTCAGCAGTATTTCCATGTCTAAGAACTTAAAAAATCTCTCAACTGGCCCAGATGGTAAAATATAGCGCACTATCAGAGTCAATTGGTCTGCATGCGATATATCCGGAGTAGAATCTAATGGCACTGAATAGTACCCAGGGATCTCTTAATTTCGCAAATAATTTGATCCAGCATGCTTGATACAATTAATTCGATAAATTCCTCGCATGTTGTTTTAGATAAATATGGCGTGTGTCCTTTTCCTTTATGGGCATATGTTTGAGTATGTTGAGCCATAAAAAGCGTCAAATTCGGAAAGTAATTCTAATAAACCTAAGTAATTCCCATTATATGTTGAACCTCAGACTTTTTGTAGAGCCAATTATCAGGCCGATTAAAATTCTGTACATATTTATACGAGCGACTTTTCGTAAAACTTTTGCGATTACCTTATGAAATTATGACGTGTTTTATTTCCGCCAACGAAATAATAATCGGCTGCCGATTGTTTGCAATGGAGATTGTCTTGGTTGGAAAAGGCGTAACGTTTCACGTTTTAGTGACATCAAATAAATTCAGTATACCACGACTCTTAATAAGTTTCACTCAAAAAATAACGCTCAGGCGGAGGCGCGGGTCCGGATACGCGGGGCTCCTTTTTGCGTGAGGCCCGTAGGCTACTCTTGTTACGTGGTTAATCCGGTACCGATTACGCTAATAGCAATGATTCAAATTATAAGTAAATTTTTGAAAAGAACATGGCGCGGTAATATTTCGATGACGCGCGAAATAAAGGAAAAACCGAACGATATCGCTATTTTAAAAAAAACAATTGATGATTGCTGTTCGGTGGAAATGAAAGTAGCAGTGTGCGTCTGTCGTTTTCGAACCTATAGATAAAAGTTATTTTTTGTTTTGATTTCCGTAATTATATAATGTAAAATTTCCCTCGGTCCTTTTTCCCTTTTTGTCCGCTTTTTACGGAAAAACTGCCTAATAATCATGCTGAATTTATCAAAGAAAACTTTGTGGCCACCTTCGGGGTTTTTACTTTTTTTGCGAACACTTAGCTCACGAAGGAATTTCAAAATCATATTTATGCGTGTTCGTTTTCTGCCGAATTGTGCTGCTGATAATAAAAATACGATAGATTCTCTCGAAAAAAAATAAGAGAAAAAAAAAAATAGAAAGTTTTTAAGAAAGTGATTGTATCCGCAAATGGTTTTGCACCGAATTGCGCTAATAATAAAAAAAATTTACGCTCCACGGTTTACGAGGATTTTTTTCAAAAAAATGTTGTTACTAGAATTTGAGCTTCTCTAGAACTCCTCAAAATTTTTAAAAATCTATCGCATCCGAAAGTCGTAATTCATGTCGAATTGTTTTGTTCGCATGCCCCGTTTGTCTACGTCTTTCGATTTACTCGGCAAAATATTAAAAGTCCATCGGAATTTTATTTTACAGAAAGCTATCGTGAAATAACATGAAATAACATGAAATAACATGAAATAACATGAAATAACATGAAATAACATGAAATAATGTGGAATAATGTGAAATAATATGGAATAATATGAAATAATGTGGAATAATGTGAGGGAGTTAAGTAGAAGGAAAATGCGTTGTACGATAGGATGGGAAGAATGTAAATTCTGTAATGCTAGGGTGAGTCAGAATTTATGAGATACGCGAAGTAAGGATTGGAAGTTAAATATTCGAGGCATTTTAGGATGGCGAAGAGTTCAGCAATGAATATAGGGAAGACAAAATTTTAGTATGGAATTGAGGACTGAGAAAGCACATGCTACACGATCTTCAGATTTTGAACCGTCAATGAAACAACAGATAAAATTAGGACATTTCGAAATTTCAAAGGATTAATTTTGGCGAATGATGTGGGGAGGGTAGACGGTTTTGAAAGAATTAAGTAAATTGAAATTTAGGTCTACAGAAGAAAAGAGTGTAGTATAATTATAGGAGTCAGGAGAATTTGAAAGAATTGAGGAAACAAAGATTCAAGATCGGTTTTTTGAGATGGTTCGTGTATTTACGGAGGTTCTGTGAAACGGGGGGATTGTTTTGGAATAGGATATTGAACGGCGGACATTAGGAATTCGCAGGGTAGAGGCAAGAAAGTTGAATGATAAGACTAGTCTTCTATAGTGGAGAGGAAGAAGACCGAGGATTCGCTATTCAGGCTGGCAGCAGGCCTAGAATAAAAGGCGCCCGTGGTGATGCGAATAGCAGAGTTTTGGATGGTATCAAGAGAGGATAGCAGACTCCGGCTGGCTGACCCATACGCCTGACAGCCATAGTTGAGTTCAAATCTAATTAAATCTCCCCTTTCGGGCCAAAAACAGCAAAAAAAAAAAAAAAGAAAAAGAATGTTGCCGTTAGCAATAGGTTAAGTAAGAAACCAAAACCTATCTCAAATTTATGAACAAAAGACCGCTTTATAGGAAAATTATAGCATCATTTTATATTTAGGCGTGGGCCGAAAGCTTGAAATTTTTGAAATAGTAATTTTTTTTTTTTTCAGCCAAGTGACATATTGATGGAAAAGTTGTCGGGAACGAAATCGTATTTCATTTTCTTAACGAAACTTTCGAATTTGGCGAAAGGTTCAAAAAAGCGCGAAAAACGACGAGTGTCTTCCCCCTCCCCCTTGCTCTGCGAGCATTATAGTCAAAAATTTTGAACAAGGTTAAAAAAATCTTTAGTTCGGAACATCCGGGTTTGCAACTTTATAATCAGTCCTTCCTCATTGAGAGCTGGAAATTTTTGAAAAAAAATAATTTCCGGGCATGTGATATATCGACGCGAACCGTATTTTTCATTTCCTGAACGAAACTTTCGAAATTAGCGAAAAGTTTAAAAAAGCGCCTAAAATGACGCATGTGTCTCCCTGCTTTGCATCGCGAAAAATCAGATTGTTTTGAATTTTGTGTTATGTAAATGTAAATTACAGGAATCTTTAAGTTAACACGTACGAAATCCTTAAAACATCATGCTCGGCTGAAGTTGTTATTGTTTTTCTGTGTTCGAATTGATGATTGAATAGTGTATTACTGTCGATCAAAGCGTGAGGCTTTTAAATGATGCGCACATTTCCTTGTTCGAACCAATAAATTTTTAACCGATTATTCTTATATCGATATTGCACAAATAATAGTTAAAAAATGTATCGCGCTTTATTGTAGTTGGAGAAACTTTTTACTATGATCTGACGTTCCTATTTCTTGTGTGTTCGCGATTTTATCTATTGTTTTCTGAATTCTTTTCAGTATCATTATTTGTGTTTTGTCGGTAAGCGTAGTTTATTATTATCTTTTCGCTTCTTTTATCTCATATTTCGCTTATTCTTTATATATAAATTTTTAAAGCTTTTATTTGTGCTCTTTAACATTTTATTTACGGCACAGTTCTCTAGTATGAATTGAGTATTTTTCTATTCATTCACCGGTAATCTCTCTTTTTCTTCGTTCTTTCCTTTGCAAAAGAGCAAATCTTCATAAAATTCCTTAAAAACCAGTTCTAATAATTACTTTTCAACTGCTGTCATTCAGTATTTAATTATTATTTACTTTATATTTTAACGTGATCTCAAATAAAATTGCTTTTTATTTATTATATTTAACATCTCGGTTTTAATGGAATTCCACAACTTCTACAAAGAACCCTAGTCTTCCTGCGAATCCGTGGTTCTCTTTGTTTCCTTTACTTCGTCGTTCTGTTGTTGTCTCCATTATTCATCCGCGTTCTTAAGCCACACTCCATTATCTTCCTCTCGTTTTCGTTTTTCGTTGGTTTCCTCACTATATTATTGTCCTTTCAAACGACGAGCATGTTTGCGATGTTGATCGTATGTTTATTAAGCGTTCATCTTTTTCAACCGAGCTTTCTGCTTTCCATTCCAATTTGCTGCAAATTCTTACTACGTATTGTGTTATATCTTGATATTCCAGCTTTAACAACAGTAGCCGCAACATTTGCTGATGACACGTGTGTATACTGGGAGCGCATGAGGATCCGACTTGCGCTTCGGTTCTAGTCCAAGAACACCCGAATAAAATTCAGGACTGGGCGAGTAAATGGAAAATTAAAATTAATCATTTAAAAAGTCAGCAAGTCACCAACTGCCCTCCCTTATACTTAAATGGGCAAGCGCTCGCTAATTGCAACACCGTTAAATACCTAGGATTGGTACTGGATCGTCGACTTACTTGGGGAGCTCAAGTTGCAAATTGCAGACAAAAAGTCATTGACAGAATCAAGGCGCTAGGGTGTATTTTTAATAGAAAATCTAAAGTCACCCTAAGGTGTAAAAGACTAGTTTACTTGGCAGTTGTAGCCCCATGTTGGAGATATGGGCTTGAAATGTACGGAACTTCAGCAGTGAGCAATATCAGAAGACTACAGCAACTGCAGTCACGAATATTAAGGCAGATGATGGTTAACGCTCCGTATTACGTGTCAAATAAAACCCTCCATGAGGATCTAAACGTTCCGTAAGTCAAAGATGTGCACAAAGAACTATATATCATGTTCTACAATAAGTTGACAGTTAACGATAACCCGAATATGGCCAGCATGAGGCGAATGAGCCTTCCGGGTTAGCGGGGACTGAGAAGGACATGGTGTAGAGACGTTTTGGCAAACGGATGACTAGGGAAAGTTTACCCCATCAGATACGTCGTCATGTAGCATTCCACATAATCGATTAGCGTTACGTATTAATCTATATAAATTTTTCTTATGCGTTTATTTATACATATAAGACAGCATTGGTTAATCGTTATCGTAAGTCTCGCTGCAGTTATATCGTATGTTTCGCTGTTGTCTCTGATCCGCTGGGGGAAGAGATAATATTCTAAATTTCTGTTTTTATTTTGACTATAGGGTCAGCAGTGCCAATAGTAGTCATCTTCGACTGGCGTGGCAAAAAAAAAAAAAAAAAATCTTGTCTCTTTTCCTTCTCCACGTATCGTTTCCATTGTTTGCTCCTTCCTACTAACAATTTAACTGATTTTCATTTCCCTTTCTAATTACTTCTGAGTAAAGGTCCACCTGGTTGACGAGCGCAAAAAAAAAAAAACCAAAAAACAAACCTGATTATTTTTTTTAATGATTATTGCGGAAACATTAATATTTTTATATCTCTGTTTTCATAAATTATAACGTCTTCTACAAAATTAGCGTACAATATCAAATGTGAAAACGGGAAAAAAAAAAAAAAAAGTCGATTTTAAGTGTATAGAAAAAATGCCTCTTTCCATCCAAACGAGCACACCTCAAATCATGGTTGGATACCTACATTACCTCCTTTTCCAATCCTCATTCCTTTTACAAACTCTTGCAACCTCTTCCTTCATCACGTTCCTGGTTTGCTGATTTCCCTGGTTTCAGTCGTTCCGTTATTTCCTCCATAACACGTCTTCGTCTCAACCATAATTGTCTTCCTTCCTCTCTCTTTCGTTTTTCTATTGTTTCTTCCCCATACTGTAATTTTCATCCCTCGGATCATGACTGTGTTTGTTTTTGAATGCTCTCTTCTTGTACAGCAGCGTTCCCTCCTCTACACTAAGCTTCTCCACCTAAAACTACCTACTCCTTTTTGTGCTTCCTACATACTTTCCTTTCCTTCACCAGATGTTGTTCCAATCTTAGCGGAGTTCATTTCCTCTATTTCTTTATATATCAAAATTTAATCCTGTTTTCGTAATTCTTTGATGATGGGTCATTGCCCTTGGTTGGCGTTCCCAAAAACAAAAAAAAAAAAAAAAAAATATAGAAAAAATGTTTTAATTTTTCCGATTTGTTTAAGACGATTAAAATTACCAGAAAAAGATTTTTACGAGTTCGCGCATTAAATAAAACTGTTACGCTATATCATAATCTGGAAGCATTAGAAGATCGAAAAATGAGAAAATATCTATTTCGAAAATACGTTAGCATTGTGATGCGGGAAAAGTGTAGTCTTATACAGCAGCGAGTATTCTCGGTCAGATATAATATCTGCAAATGCCGGTCGCCCCCCCACGCTTACGAAGAACTAAAATAATCAGCACAAGACTGTTTTTTAACAAAAGACCTATTTCACCCGAATCATCCTAGTCGCGGGCTCGTACCGAGCATCATGAGATTATGAGTAATTTTAGTTGTTCCGTACAATCTGTGCAATTGATCGCCATCTATCCCTATCTTGGGCACATCCTACTATTTGCTGCAGTGAGCTGGACCTAGTGATCACTTTGATCTTGTCCACATACCGGGTTGGCGGTCTTCCTCTTCGTCTGCGACCCACAGCCATGCCTAATACTATCAACTTTTCTAAATTATTCCGACGCATGATATGACCGAAGAAAGTGGCGATGCGCTCTTCAACTATATGCCGTAGTCGAGCATCCGCATTAACTTCTTTCAGTATTGATAAGTTTATCCTCTTCGCCGTCCACGGTACTCTCAGCATTCGCCTCCAACAATACATTTCGAAAGCATCGATCTTTCGAACGTCTGTCTCCTTCAGAGTCCAGCACTCAGATGCATACAAAAACACGGAGAACACTAGCGTTTTCATTAAGCGTACTTTGGTATCCATTGTTACGTCATGGCTGTTCCAGATTCTTCTTAATTGAGCCAGTGCAGCCTTCGCTGCCATTATTCGTCTTTTGAATTTCGGCTGTTGAGCCACCATCTTTTGTGATAAGTGACCCCAAATAGACGAATTTGCCGTTAAAAGTAGTGCGACCTGAGTAAAATGTGTATGCAGTTAAAGCGAAAGACGATATTTAGAACAGGCATTAAAGCGCGATAAGAACGGTTAATAAAGTTCATTCGGTTGATAGAAGTGTGCTCGAACATTAAACGACAAATCATAGCAATTGTCTACCCCCTTGAAGGAGGGAGTGTAGGTAGTACCACAGAAGTTTTTTTCTATCTGCACAATTTCGTACAAACTCCACTGCTTAATCCGAAACAGTCTATTTTCAAAAATGTTCAATTTTTTTTTCTTTTTTTCTGATATGCCAAGTTAGTTTAGGAGCTCAATTTCGGTCCGTGCTTTCGCAACTAAAAATTTTAATCGTCAACACAATTCGGCATAATACAAAAAAAAACAAAAAAAACTATTGCCTATTTTAAACGTCTTCAACTTTTTCGGAGCTTTCTTCGAGCTGTTGTTAGCCCCCGCTAGCACTAAATTTTTTTCAATTACTAGCACACACATTCGTCACAAAACGAGCAAAATAGGAATTCAGAGCATTTTATTAAACGCAACCGAGAGTACTCAAAATGTTGTAGTAGCCGTTGCCTACCGAAACGGCGTTGTTTTGGGCAATGGATGTCCGCTAGTTATTAATATTTGTAAATGTTTTAACTGGAAAGTAATAAACGGCTGAGACTCAAAATTTCATCTACCGACAGGAGGGTATCGAGACAAATTTTGTCGGTAGTTCGGACTACGATAATTTTCCAGTGCGCTTTTTAGTCGCAGTCATACTTTCAATTCGCTTCTGAATTTATTACTAATCGGCGAGCTGTTAAAAATTCAACTGAAAGCAAAGAACGAACTCGGGCAAGAAATGAGCGCGGCAACAGAATCATTTCGAATAATCCGTTTATTTGGAAATGAGTCCGAGGAGGCAGAATTAAACTAAAAAATAACGGCGGCCTGGGCCGGGCTGCGTTTTAATTGCTGGCGCTAGTTTTAAAATCGTTAAAACGACTTTGCAGCAAAGTTCTCGAAAAACCGACAGTCGGCACTGCGAACGGTCCGACTTTTCCACTTTTGAATTATTCATAATTCTATCCGTCCGTATCCACTTCGCTATACAATCTTTTCATTTTTCACTTCGCGCCATTCACATTCCGGCTGCCGTGGAGTGCCCTATCTTCCGAATAATAATAATAATAATAATAATAATAATAATAAGTCATCTTTTCCAAATCGTGGAAAACTATATAAATTGCATGGCAGCACGGAGGGGGAATTCGGAAAGAAAAGTTGAATTACTATTTCCAAAAATATTCCACGCACTATAGAGAATCATTTATAACTTTTCTATTTTTACACGTTACTCGCGCGTCCGGCTCGTTACAAATAGTATAGTACACGATGATGATTAACATAACTCTGCACTAACGTAGCCTACAACGGAGATGCAGAAGTTTGATGGCCGAATTCCGAAAGCCAAAAAATTACTATTGAATAATCGTTTTTAAAAAAATATTTTCGCGGCTTGTTGAATATAATCAGTATACACTGCGGGGCTGCACCGCCTGTTCACTTTGCGTCAAAGGCAGCATTGTCAAATTCTTAATTCTGAATTACTTCCGACTATTTATCATTAATGTAAATTATAAAAATTATTTCACGATTTCCATTGTGTGATTATCAGCTGATGAAGGCAGCGACTAGATAGTTTTTTTTTTCAAATACCATTCGTGTGCCCCGATTTTTATTTATTTCCGGTTATTAATCATTTTAAAATTTCAAAACCGGTCGCAAATTAATTTCTCATTTCGGAAAAATGGAAAATATGTGTAAATATACAAATAAAATTTATAAAACAAGTTCAGTCAAGAGCATGATGTTTCATGCGCTGAGGATTCCGTATGTTAATATTTATATTCTCGTAATACTAAATTCAAAACGAAGAAATCTGATTTTAAGTTTGTAATATCTTGTATTTTTCACTTAGCATTCCTATAAGGTATGTTTTAATAAGAATTACTATACTTCCACATTTATACAATAATTAATTACAAAACAAATATTTTCAGTCCAGTTCTTTTTCACACATCACGCAGCAGCGTCATATACACTGTGCCGCAAAAGAAATAAATTCAAAAATAACAAAAATAAAACATCGGAGAAATTTAAAAAGCAACTGTATAGACGAAATAAATTAATTTAAAAAAATATTTTGGAGGGAAAATAATGGCAAATTTTTAAATATTTATCGGTGTTCCAGTCACATAGAAACATATAAAACGCGTCTTGCACTAAAATGGTCGATTAACTGTAAATCGAACGGTCGAAAATTTATAAAATGAAAATGAGTGCGAACTAATCTCGTTTATTTCTCAGCCGGAAATGATAAAAGAGATCTGGGCGACCGGGCAAAGGAAAACAACGCTGAGCACGTTGACGAAGAAAACCGGTTGTATAGCGGCTATAACGATTAAGTATCGTCAACCTAAACGGACTTTTCACGAAATAAAAGGTATTGAGGGTGGTGTGAGCCGATAGCAAACAAGAGCCACTTTCGTGCGACTAATTGTATAAGGAGTATACACAAATTTAAACACAAAAAAAAAAGAGGGAAATCATCTTACAAACCGTAGAAAATATATTGAGCCGCGTTTGATGAACACATAAAAAGGTCAATCTCTGATACCGTGTATGTTTAGAAACTACCCGAAAAGGCACTGTTGTCAGAACGAAAGGAGATGTGCTTTGGTACACGAATATAACATTAATTGTAGAGGAAAATGTCCGAGCCGCGAGTATGCTTTTGTTCGAAAGAAAATCGTTGAAAAGAATAGCGGTCCGAACGAAAAATATGTAAAAACACGATCCAGCGAGGCCCGAGAACCAAATCAGTCGTCAAAGTTCGATTCAACGATTATAACAATCCGTTTGGTCTCAATTTAATCAACGCGTAGCGCTCTTTCCAACAATATGTCGTATGGCCGGGAAAAAAATATTTTTTTCCAAAAGTTCGAGCTTCTGTAGCCTTGAGAGGGTAATTTTAAGGAGTTGGAAACCTAGATGTTTCAAATCAGAGAAATAAACGTGGATGTGCATATTTCCAACCTTGTTTAAAATTTTTAGCTGTAATACTCGCGTCGCAAACAAGGAGCTACATGTCAGTTCTCGCGCTTTTTTGAACTTTTCGGCAACTTTGAAAGTTTTGTTAAGAAAATGAAATACGGTTTCGTTCCCGACAAATAGCGATCTTTCTAACGATATATCACAAGCCCGAGAAAAAAAATATTTTTTTCCAAAATTTCGACCTATCGGCGCCCCCCGAGAGTCTAATTTTAAAGCTGGAAACCCGTACGTTCCAAACAAGAGAAATATACGGGGTTGCGCATATTTTTAACCGCGTTCAAAATTTTTGGGAGAGGACACGTCGTTTTTTGTGCTTTTTTGAACTTTTCGGCAACTTTACACGTACCGTAATTTTTTGATTTTATGAAAGGACTCCCGCATTTTATTTTACATTTTGAATTTTAGCTTTATAGGTATGGTGATAAGTTATGATTTTTTTTAAGGGATGATTTTTGGGGTCGTTTTAAATACCGTATTATATATTCTTGACGGTTTTTTGGATTTTTTTCCGCCCAGGGTAATCGGTCATCTTGAAGTTATAATAATGGTTTTAAAGAGAATTTTAATTGTAATTTGCGATCCAATTTCGGAATTAATAAGTCAAATCGTTCATGAGTTATTGCATATTTTAATTGAATATTTTTGTCGTTTCCGAACCATCTTATTAGGGGATTCCGTACATTATACGTGTACGGAATCGTAAAAATAGTAATTTGGAATAAAGTATAGATATAACAGAGAAATTTAAAAAAATGTATAAACAATAATCTAATTACTTGATCGGTCGTCATAGATGATCAACTAGAAAGTAACAATACCATGACTAAAAAGCGTTTTTTCAGACTGATCGATATGTGTCCGGTAAAAACATGTACGAACAGTACTACAATTAGGTATTATAAAAAGTTTTCGACAATGCTCTTCTATTATTTTTATAAAAATACAATTACAAATTAGCCGAAAAGTTTCCATTAGAATCGAGCATAAACATTTAAAACTTTAAAATTAAAGCGGCAATGTGACTTAAAGTATTAAATACCTGAAAATGTATGTATTCGAATGAGGATAATGATTTTTTTTAAATTTTCGACGCGCCATTTTCCTTAACTTGAAAGCCCCGGCTTTATTACACGCTACAGAAAGTAGCATCATTTCAGGTTGGTCGATCCATTTTATCACTTAAGAATTAGAGAGATTTACGGTTTTAAAATTTATTTTTAAAAAATAAAATCTTGGTATAACCTTTTGTAGATGCATATACTAGTCAGTGGCCAAATGGCCAGGCAAAAAAAAAAAAAAAAAAAAAAAATTTGCACTAAAAATTGTGAAAAATAAAATAGTTTAAAAAGAAGCAAAAAAGGATAACAACTTCCAGATTTACTGTAAGAAATTAAATACAAATGCACTAAAAAGTACTTAACAATTACTCGCTAAATATTACATATACCCCTTATACGATCTTAAATTCTTAAACATTATTAATACTTCTTACAGTCTCGGTACATCGAATATATGTTAGCAATAACTAAAAACCGCATTAAAAATTCCCGATGTTTCTGACACTACAGGAAACGAGTAATTTTATCTAATTATTTTGATGGCGTTTCTCTTAAATTGGTTTTTTACCGCATTAGAAGAAAAAGATAATTTTTGGATTTTATGTGAAAAGTATCAGAAACTGTCTGCAGTCTCGACCGCAAAAATCGCTTCAATTTTTATGCGAGACAAAAATTTTACAATTGTGCACAATTTTCATTCGAACATTCCGGTTGTGCGAAAAAAGCGTGCAATTGGTCGAAAATCGGTAACACCTGTGTTGTAATTCAATGAATTCTAGTTAGTTCAAATTTAGCGAGTTTTCATGTTTTGTGAATGTTTCAAAATGGAAGTTTTAACAACTAACAAAGGTGTAAGCCTGCAGCACATTATAATGGATACGCTTATCGGGAATTTAGAAGAAACAAAGAGATCACCCTGATCGTTTGGCGATGTCAAAGTTCAAGCAACTGCGCCAGGTTTTAGAAGAAACTCTGATTAGAAGTTGAGAAAATATTTGAAAATTACAAAATATTAACCTTCCCTACAAAATGCTGAGGTCCAAAATCTCTAAGTATGTCCGGAATATTATTTCCTCGTGTGCGCTTTCTTCGCGACACTGAACATTTCTCCAACCGAGACTGATTATTCAATTAGTCCGGTACAATTTCTAGAAGTGATGGAAAATTGCTCGCTGAAAAAATTTAGCTCGATTCAAAAATAATAAATTTTTGTAGAACGATTTAATTATATGTCCTATTCACTGACTGAAAAACCTGTCTCATTAAATATATAATTCATTTCAGCCGGACATCATTTAACCGTCCGATTTTCCAAATATCTTAACTACACCGCTAGTGCTATAACTGCTGATAAAATTTACACAACTTGGCGTTTCCTTTCAAAAAACACGTGGAAGAAATTATTTTCCTAACGTATGATCGGAGCTACACTGTTACGTCATTTATTGAAATTGTGTAATATTTTTTTTTTTTTTGGGGGGGTTTTTTGAACCATTTGACCAGTGTAAATTTCGATCCGTCGAATAATAGACTCGCTTATGTTGTGCTTTTTCGGATTGCTCCGCGCTAAATTTTAAATTTTCAAAGTTCTCCTACTCTGAACGTGGCGGAAAACGAGACTACTGAGCCTTCCTCTTAATCACGGACTCTTCTGGGAACAGCGGGACATTGATGCCCGTTCGCCGGATTCTCGGTCACGTCTAAATTATCCAACTTCCCCCGACGACGATGTACAGACATTAAAGAACGTGAAAAAAGACGGAACACGCTTCTCCCTACTGCAAACCGTCAAACAGATTTCGTGTACACTTAATTTGCCGGTGCAAAATTATTTCTCGCACAGGGTACGGTACTTTCCGACGAATTTTCAGCGTTTCCCTCAATCTCTCTTCCCGTGCAATACCACACTTCTTTCCTATGGCAAACTGCAAACCTTCTGCAAACTCCTGCTTTTCTTTTAACCGAAATAGCAACGTGTCTCGGCCTGCTCCACATCCCGCACCGCAATTGAGATACATCATCAAAACGGTTAATGTAACACATCCGATGCACTAGGAGCCAGTCTCTCGATAGATGTTAATTCGTTGTAAAAGATTCACACTGCTTATTAGGAATACTTCGGAAACACTTCAGTTATTTTTGTCGATGAATGTGATTGACCGAAAACGGCTATGATATACGCTCTTCGATCCCCATTCTCAGCATGTTCTTTATAAGTGCGTCCGTTAAAAACGTGGCAGTCTTTTCGCAACACGTGCAGTAGAAAATAAATGGTTTGCATTCCTAATGGTTAAGGTGCTTGGCTATCAAATCGAAGGTGTCATAGGTTATCGAGACTTGTCTCGTTCCGGATCCGAATCGCTCCCAGGTTTATACCTAATCTGGAATATTGGTTATAACAGAGAATTATCCGGGGGAAAGTAAAGGCGGATCCCAAGTAGAAAGGAACTGGCTCTAATATTCTCATCAGATCCATTAGAACCTCAAGTACATTATGAAAAGCTTAATTTCACAATCCATGATACCATATCAAACGCATGGGACTTGCTTTACTTACTTAATAAAATGCTTTTCGAAATCATACTAGCCTCGTGTAAATTAATTTTGTATTCTTTTAATTTTGTATTCTTTTAATTTTGTATTAATTTAATTTTGTATTAATTAATCTCGGTTTAATTACCACGGGCCGAGTAAGTCCCTATTTTCTATTATTATTTAGCACGTACGATGTTGCCAACAACACCTGTATTGATTTTAATTGAATTTTTTATAAAATTCCAACAAGCCGCCTGCCGCACGAGAATTTCCAATAGAAATACATCCGTCATTTATTTCATGTGTCTTTGAGTTTCGATGAAATATTGACACGCAGTCGCTACGAGTATTAAATAAAATCTGATAAGTTCGTAATATTATTCGAAAATATTCAAAATGGGATAAAATAAATCGGTTCATTTAGAACTTCGGTTATTGCCGATTGTTAGCCGGATAGCAACGTCCGTTCTAATTCGGCAATTATCCCGGGGGCCGTGTTGATTTAATTACGGACAAATCAAACAAATTACATCCTCCCCTCTTTATGCGTCGAATGTTGTATTATTAACCGATCAGAATTTTAGGCGCGTTATATACACATATTTACGTATTCTTTTTTGTCGTAAAAATAGTCCAGCAAAAATGTCTCTATTCCTTTTTCATTTTCTCTTAGCCAACAGCCAACGTAATCGGATAGAAGTGGAAAACGCTCGACAAATCGATACATAGAGAGAGGTACGAATTTTGGGTAACAAAATTATACTTGTGCGATATCAAATTTAACGTAAAAAGTAATATCGACTCTCGTTTTGAATAATTATCACAAATATCGCGTATATATATATTTATTTTTTATATTTTTAACGTTTCGGACGGATTGCACCGCCTATTCAAAAATAAATGCCTGAAAATGATTTAAAGTGATTAACTAATAATCACTGTGAAAGATTTAAACATTTAATAAGTAATCAACCGATTATTTTTATTCGGACACATTCTTTTCTAAAATTATCCTGTTTGACATAAATAATTTTCGGACATTACTGTGTTAAAGAGAAACATACATGTGTTACTTGACGTTTATCATCAGAAACGACTGGTTGCTGTTTCTCATGACGATTGGTGTAATCGTTGCGAAACGTCGAGCAACATGTTACTTGAACGCAGCAGTGTCCGAAAATTATTTACGATGATTAACGGTTAAGATTTTAACATTTAATTATCCTGTTTGTTTTAATTATTGTCATTGGAAAATTATTGTTTATACGTGAGTATATTAAACTTGCGAACCAGCTCGCATATTTAAGTGTTTTGTTTTTTCTTCGCATCCATCGCCGAAGAGAAAAAAATTTGTTCGAATTCTCTGAGGCAGACGCGAATTGTGTATAATGGAAAGCATCACTCCTTTCGATTTGCTCTGTCGCCTTCTCCTGATTGTTCTCTTCACGATTGTGATCCTCGTCGTGCATGTGATGCTAATCACATTTTCTTTGAGTGTCCTGCTCTTCGTAACGAACGCTCCCTTTTATATTGAGCAACAACAAACAGTCGCTAAACGAGTACATCCCGTAACAGCAGAACCACAAACTACAATGGAGTTTACTTTCACAGACATGCAAAATAAACCTTCTGAACAAAGTAATACCGAAACTAGTTTATCAAACACCAACAAAACAAACACGAATAAGGAAAAAGAATCACATAAAATTCAAAAAAAAATTAAACTGTCAACAAAAGAAATGTTAACACCAATAGCCGAAAATATAACAGAACAAAAAAGTTATCCATTATCCTTCACTAATTTCACTATTCTAATGGATATGGTTAAAGGCCAACATGAACCATTAGATATCATACAAACTTTCACAGATGACATTGAAGGATTAAAAAGAATGTTAGCGGAAAACTACGTATTGTTGCAGAATAGAGAAATGAAAGGTCGATTTAAAAGACTACTAAAAAACCTCAATAAATCAACTGACGAGTCACATGACAGTGATTCTGAAACTGAAGAATAAATTTCTATATACGAAATTAAGAAATATATATTATTAATAATACCAGTATTTCCATATATTTTTATAATAAATGTATTCCCTAATTAGACCTCATATTATAAGCAATGGTCAAGATCTTACAGTACAATGAAAATCACTCTAGCGTAGCTAGAGATATTTTACTAACAAAAGTGATAACTAAAAATATAGATATTATATTTATTTGTGATAAGTGTAAAAGTAATTATGTACCCACAAATTTTAAGAACATAGCACACAACAAGCTTATGATAATCTATCGATTAGGAATATCTTTAAAAACTAAATTTATACATAACAATTTTAACATTATTATTGTTGAAATTGAGGATATTACTTTTATTTTAACGTACATACCGCCAAATGGCGTATCTACTCAATATTTTCAGTTTATCGATATGTATTTAAAGAATAATAAATTAACGAAATTTATATGGTTGGGAGATCTAAATTCTCGAAATTTCCTATGGGATACCGTGAATAATACGAGAGGAAAGAAATTATTAAATATAATAGAATTACATGACTTACATATTTTAAATATCAAAAATAAATATACTTTTAAGAGAAGCAAACAAAAAAGTGTAATAGACTTAACTTTGGTAACGAGAAATTTAATAAATCGAGTTCAAAATTGGGAAGTTAGTCACGAATTAAATGCCAGTGATCATTTTTATATTACTTTTAACGTAATTTCGGCGACGAACAAGACAGAAGAAAGTGTTATTAAAGTAATTAACTACAATAAGTTAGCAGTTAACTTAAGAAAATACAGTTATATGATTGATGTACATGTTATCTGCAATGATATACAACAAATTAAAAGTTGGTTGAATAGTTTTCAAGACTATGTCAACACAGTTCTAAATAGTTCATATTCCACCATCCGGTCAACTGTCTATTGGTGGAATACTGAATTACAAATAAAGAAATTACTGGTAAATAATTTATACAAAAAGTATCGAAACTGTAAAAACATACATGTAAAACATAATCATTACAATAATTATAAAGTAAATTTTAAGGAATATAAGTTTATGATTAAAAACGCTAAGTTGAAAGCCTGGAAAAAATTACTGGAAGACAAAAATGTCTTTGGATTAAAATACAGAATATTAACTAATAAAAAAAAGAAGTATTAATATACCAACATTAGATAATTATGCATATACAGAAAAGGATAAAGTCGACTTATTGATGTCAAACCTTAACGTAAAACCATTTAAAGCAGAAGTACATGAACCTAACGTAACCATATCGATTACTAAAGAAGAAGTTAACGTAATTATTAAACAACTTAAAAATAAAGTGTCAGCAGGACTTGATGGAATATCAAATGGATTTATTAAAAGATTTCATAATTTGTTACCAGATGTAATACCGAAAGTTATTAACGTGTACTGTTTAAATATAGTTATTATCCTCAAGAATGGAAATTAAGTAAAACAGTTATAATACCTAAAATTAATAAAAATCCAAACTCGTCTACTTCATATAGAGCTATATCTTTGTTATCTAATTTCAGTAAAATTTATGAAAAATGTATTCTTCATAAATTAAAAGAATTTGTAGAAAATAACGGAATAATAAATGATAACCAGTATGGCGCATTACCAGGTAGATCGTCTGAATTGGCTATTCACAATATTTTACAAACAATAAGAATATACAAAAATAAAAATTACCGTACATGCTTACTTACTCTTGATATAACAAAGGCTTTCGACACAGTTTAGATTTAAATAGATTACTTGCATTATTAAAGGAACTAGGATTACATAATGGCATGTTGAACATTGTAAATCGATGTTTCGAAAACCGCTACACTGTATTACAAATCGGTAATTATTCAAAAAAACAAGAAACCGTTATGGGAGTACCGCAAGGGTCTGTTTTAGGACCGTACTTGTGGAACATAGTTTTCTCTCAAATGTATAACATTAGATTACCCACTAATGTAAACATTTTCACTTTCGTAGATGATATTGCAATAGTAATAGCCGATAAGAATGAAAATGTATTGGAAAATAAAGTTTACCAGGTTTATACAGAAATCGCGAAATGGCTAGAACAATACAATTTAAATATTAACGAATCTAAGTCAACTTACATGTTGTTTAACAAAAACTTAAAGGATAAAAGATTAAATTTGCTCCAATACGGATTAAATATTAGCATGGTTCGTCAAACCAAATACTTAGGTGTAATAATAGACAATAACTTCAAATTTTATAATCATTTTCACTATATCACTAAAAAAATAAATACATTTTTAATTATATTTAACAAATTATATAATAATAATAACCGATTAAATTACAAGAAGGGACTAACCTTATATAAAAGCGTAATATTGCCTAACATATTTTATGGTAGTGTAATATACATATATATAGACATTTTAAAAGTTAAACGATTTCAAAATATATTAAATAGTTTTCAGAGAACTATTGCAATAAAAATGATTAAAGCTTATAGAACTACCAGCTACATGGCAAGCGCTGTCTTTGCAGGTATTAAACCATTAACTTACGAAACACAGAAACATATTAACATATTTTTAATAAAAAATAATATAAATTTAAATCATGATTTCCATAACGTACAGTATCGTCAACCTTACTTCATACACGAACAAACCTCGTTAACGCTTAAACAGTTTAAACACTTATATATTAGATAAATATTATAATAATAAATTTCAGGCGCAGTGGGACCAATATAATAACGGTATAGCTAAAAATTTTTTTCCAACCATAGATGATAGACTACATAATAAAGTTTTTACGCCAAATTTTTTTTAATCTACAATTTCTTACTGGACACGGTCTATTTAAAGATTATTTACATAAACATAAAATTGCACACTCAAATAACTGTGTAGCGACGTGTAACTTTCCCGATAATATTAAGCATATCCTTTCCGGCTGTTACTAATGCAGATTTTAGCAATATTAGCCCTGATCAATTAGTAACTAAGCTATTTAAAATATGTTCAGTAGTTTTACGATAGCCGAAATAAATCACCGTAAAGTACATGTACACCTGTATTAATATTAATATTTAAGGAATACTAATTATTATTAACATTGTAAAACAGTCTGTCAGGGTTCCATAAACTTAAATGGAAGGGCTCAGGACAGATCTGTTATTTATATAAATTTTCTAAATATATTTACCCCATCGTATTACGAATTGGGGACAAAAAAAAAAAACAAAAAACGCTCCCTTTTATACATTCAGCTCCTGTCATTAGGTCTCCCTACTCCCTATAACTCTTCCTTTATCCTCTCCTTTCCTTCATCTTCCGTGGTGTCCGCATTGCTGTCCTTTTGTTGCGTCCATTTCGGACCGCTTAGTTATTTAATTTCTTAGCTTAGTTTTCTTGTTGTTGGGTCAATGCCGCTGGCGTGCCCACAAAAAAAGAAAAAAAAAAGCATCACTCATAGTTGTCTCTTTTGTTTTCCTGCTCGTTACTCTCCTCATCGCATAGTTCATTCTTCGCATCGCCTGATCAAGTTCTTTTTGAATGTTCTCGTTTTTCGCGGGACTTTTTACATCTCGAACTTTCTAGGATTGTCTTGCATACGTTCTCATCCTTCATTTCCAGGTTTAGCAGAGTTCATTTCCTCTATTTCCGTATACGTTAAAATTTAATCTCTCTATTTCTTAATTCTGACGCTGATACTCCCTCTCCAAAAGTAAAAAAAGAAAATTCATTTTTGCTGCGTCAATGATCACGTAAAGCCGATGGGGAGACGCAATTGAGCGGTTGTGCAACTGGAACGATTGACGATTGACAATTTCCCTCGAATTTCTATTCTCTTCAAAGTATCTGGTGAAGATTCTGCTGGAAGCAGCGAGATAAAAACAAGCGACTTGTCCGCCAGTAGTTTCGCTTAGCTGGCTATCATCGAATTAATTTTTAACCACGAAGTAATGCGACAAGTTTAAACTCGTAATCTGTCATTTCGTAAGCGCTGGTACGTCTAAAATTAGCGCGCGTAAAATTAAAGCCGGATACGAATGCGATTGCGAAGTGAAAAGGGTCTGGCGCGTAAAAATTCTCTTTCTTCTTTATTCGGTATTTTTTTCGTTTTTGTTCTACTTTTAAATTAATTTTACGCGTTTGAACTATTTGAAGAAAGTTTTATTTAAGTGTAAAACAATTTATTTCACGTGCAATAAAAGACATATAAGTGTGTAACTTTACGAGACGGAAGGGAATAATGAGGGAGAAACTTTGAGGATTTTCTTTATTCGTTAAGTTGTAGAGAAAAGTTGGGCGAAAGTTTTTAGATTAACTTTACACTTCTGAAAACTGCCTGTATAGACCACGCAAAATAATGCGCGCGCGCGTCAACCGTAAAACACCAGAAAAAAGGATACTTTCGTTAAAGAAATCCGGCTGCTGTATTGTCGATGAAGAACTGATAAACGTTCGTCTCGGGGTCCGCGCTATTATAGTTCAGTTCGTTCAATCAGTTCAAATTGGTAACTTCTCCTCTCATTCCCCCTCCGCGGTGAACTAGAAAATCCGCGACATGATAAAACTCTACTCGGACAATATCGCAAAAACGGCGAAGTTACGTGAAAAAATCGAAACGAGAATGAATAGAAGCGACAATTTCACATTTCGAATTAGTATGAACAATCGTCGTCGTGGCTTTGAAAACTGAGACCAATTAAAACTCGAATTTTTCGTAGCACATATTTATTGTATAATAACGACACGGCGACCGAGAATCGGATTTAAATTACGCTACAAAAGCGACAATTGATTAGGAAATTCTTTCTTAAACCTTAATTAATTAAGAAAGATTTACATATTTATATTTTGTGATATAGGTCAGCACACAAATATGGCGCGTAATAATCGCCATTACAACTTAAGGAAGACAACCTGAGATTTTTTAATTTGTTGAAAATTCTTTCGCTCACGGTGAAAAAAAAAAAAAACCTAAAATAAATACGAAATAATACGAAGAGAATACAGCTGGTATTGCGTCAAAAGACATTGCGGAAACCCATATAAGAAATTTGAATCATTATTTTCGCCTACTGTAGCGATCTGCAATAATTTAACAATTTGCAGACGATGGGTGGAATTTATTTTTACACCCCCCCCCCCCCCCCCCCGGGCCCACAAATACAATTTACTAGAAAGCTCGTTGAGGAAACTTCGCGATAGACGAATATACTTTAATTATCGAGTAATTTGAATGTTGCTGTTTTTGTTTTTGATTTGAAACATCTACTGGCGCGCCTTGGGTTTAAAACCGATTCTATGTCGTGACGGCAAACGGTGTGACGCTTTCATGCCGTCATGCCCTCTCTCCGCCGCCGCTCGATACTCGCTTGTCTAAGCGTGGCGCGTATGTCGCTTTTACTCGAGAGTGCATACTGCGTGCGCCTTTCAATTCGTCTACAACAATATACTTGATATAGTATATTGGCGCATCGCCACTTGTATACGTATAAGTGCAGGCTGCAGTAAAATGTCGAATACGCGGACGCGCAATCTACCGATTGACGACACACTATCTACCGATTCAAACCAAATAGTCCGGTCAAAATAGAAATCTACCCTTGCATAAATTCTCAGAAAGCTGAAAATTGGCATGAATGTTAGAGTCACCGTTGTAATGAAATTGTGAAAAGTTCTCGTCGATCCTATGTATGCAAAAAATTTTATTCAAAGTCAAAGTTGGGAAAAAAATTTTTTTTGGATTTTTCAGCGAAACGGTTAGTTTTATGATAAAAATAGCTCCAGCCAAAATTGCAGATCATGCAATTCCCTACAAAAATTGCCTTTACATTTATTTTCCTCAGATTCATCATTTCTGAGATAAAGCGATTCTAAAATTTACTAAAATTTTATTCTCCACAATATGCACGACTACGCTACCTATGTACATCATTGAACGCATAATATAAGTAAAACTATTGGTCTGTGTATCTAATACTTTTAAAAAAAATCAAATGACAAATTTAACATCCTAGAAGTTGCGGCAGCAATCATTCGGGAAGATATTCTATCGGTAGTCATCGATAATTCTCATTACCCCCCACCAGGTCGTACGTTTGAAGATATTAACAGTCATATTCCAGAGGCATTGACTTCTTTTTTGCAACAAAATTATTGTGAAAAATAAACGGTTCAATTTAGAACACATAGAATTAGTATGTACAAACATTAGTCATAGTAGTATGACTGACTGCTGTTCGGCATCGGTCATTCAAGTTCAAGCTACAATTGGGTCTCGCAGTTTGTTTTCATCGACGGTTTGCGTCAAAACGTCTCATACAAATGTTGTCGTCCTTTGGTATGTGCGCATCTTATAATGATACTACGATGTATGAGACAGCAACAGTTTTTCGTCGTCCACCTCATTACCACCAGAAACTGGCTCGTTTATTCAATATGTTGCAGACAATGCTTTTATCGGGTGTAGGAGGGACAGTCAAATATAAACGAAGCTTTTTTAACTGAAGCTGAGCGAACGCACGTTGCTACTTGGAGGGGATATTGTTTGGTATCTTTAGACGCGCTCAGTGCAGTAGTAGCGTTACAAAATACGTTCTACCGCGTTTATTTACGATGAGTGAGCAACGGGTAGCAAGTAGCGTTACGCAACGCATTATTATCAAGTTTCTTAGTGACGAAGGTGTAGTAAAAGTTAGTGAAATTCCTGTAAGTGGCATCATTCGTTAAGTAGCGGTCGCAATACAGTCGGAAATAATTTTACTCATCCACGTCGTCCAAACACGAGCATTGCCCGCGAAAACATTAAGCGCTTTGAAAGTCTCATTAAACGTGGCAGACGACTTACGATGGAGGGACTATTAATGCTCCGAATACTATTGTCAACTTCTCGATTCAGTGAAGGCGGCATATTGTTCCAGGCGTTCCGATCCGATCCGTATTGCTCTTGCATGACAACGCCGATCGCATACAGCCGCCCTTACTCAAGCCAAACTTGACCAAATGTACTGGACAACCGTTGAACATCTGCCATATAGCGCAGATTTAAGTCCATGCGATAATCATTTGTTTGGGCCGCTGAAAGAGGCATTAGGTGGACAGCGATTTGAAAATGATGAAGGTTGTATGCAATTCATGCGCAATTAGCTCTCTGATTTATCGCATTCGTTCTTCGATAAAGGCATTAAAAAATAACCAAAACTTCGGGGAAAATGCATCTATAAAAGTGGTAATTATGTAGAAAAATAGTGCTAGTGTTAAGTTTTCGAAATGTTTCAATAAATTTTAATATTTAAAAAAGTTTTATTTATATTTGGCTGGCCCTTGTATTATCAGGTTCAAGTGTGTCTTGGTAATCAACTGGACCTAGAAGACTAGGGTTGGAAGCTAATTAACAATACATTCGAACCAATCCACACTCTTACAGGTACACCAGTAAAGTTTCTGAATACAATTTTTTGCAACTTGGCGGCGGGTAATGAGAATTATCGATGACTACCGATAGAATATCTTCCCGAATGATTGCTGCCGCAACTTCTACGATGTTAAATCGCTCTTCTTTGTCATTTGATTTTTTTAAAAAGTATTAGTCACACAGACCAATAGTTTTACTTATATTATGCGTTCAATGATGTACATAGGCAGCGTAGTCGCGCATATTATGATGAATACAATTTTGGTAAATTTTAGAATCGCTTTATCTCAGAAATGGGGAATCTTAGGAAAATAAAAGTAAAGGAAATTTTTGTAGATAATTGCATAATCTGCAATTTTGGTCCGAACTATTTTTATCATAAAACTAACCGTTTTGCTGAAAAATCCAGAAAACCCATTTTTGCCATCTTTGACTTTGAATAAAATTTTTCCCATACATAGGATCGATGAGGACTTTTCACAATTTCATTACAACGGTGTCCCTAACATTCATGCCAATTTTCAGCTTTCTGGGAATTTATGCAAGGGTACCCCCATTTTTTGGGCTAATTTGATTGGGCTATTAGTAAATCATCTATTATGAATATATTATTTATTAATATTAATATATTACCATTCTATTTCATATGTTCGCAGTACACAAACAACACAAGATCAAAATTTCGGGAGGGGTTACGAAAATATTTTTATAAATACATAATACACATACATATATATATACATATTATATGAATTATTAGGAAATATATTTATTTATAGATGGTACACTAAAGCCTTGTAGTCAATTATTGTATATACAATATTTGGACACTACAATAAAAACAAACAAAAAATAGTCGTTTCCATAGAATTCATAAAAATTTCAATTTTCTTTTTTTCTGTCAAAAATTGAAAAGAAATAAATTTATTCTGAATTTCGGTCCGTTTAATTCAAGCAGTTATTATTTCGCAAACATTTGGGGAGGGGGGACCTGGAAAACCCTTCCTCAGATACTGACACAAGCGATAGATGCTATTATAATTGAAACTCACAATGACCAAACACATTTAATTTGAGACATATCGTACCAGTTAGGTATTGATACTTTTATCCTACATTTTATTATTACACATATTTATTAATTATAGATTGTTTGATTAACCCCATCTATTATGATGTTTCACATCTGCCGGGCGTCCCGTGACGGCCTTCTTTTTTTTTTTTTATGTTTTCAAGTTATCGAATATGAACTTTTAAACGAAAACTATTAAATTGTAACGTAACTAGTTCAGGAGACCTCCGAAATCGCGAAAGAATGAAATGATACGTAATATATACAATAAGCGTTGCCAACATCGATATTAAAACAATGATGGACTAAAAAAAAGCTTTAATAATAAAAATTATTACCAAATTTAGTAATAAATGAGAATTAGAAAATGAATAAAAATTTACAAACAAAACACAATAACCCCCGCCGTCATGTAAAGTTAATAATAATATAATTACTTTTTTTTTATAATGTTAATTAATTTTATAATTTTTCGATTGTTAATCTCCTTAATTTTCAGTTACATTTAAAAATTTCTAATTTTCGTTATAAAAATCTCACACATCGATCGTTTTAATTCTAAAAATGCGTAGATATTAATTTTTAATATCGCTTTACAACGCGATTATTATCATTTTGATTATTTACATGCCGGGCCATACGTGGATAAGGCTCGGGATAGACAACGGTGAAAAAATTTGGGGCAAATATCGGCGTCAGAAGACTGCTTGAAGTAGAAGAAAAATCGTAATTTAATGATTTCCGCTGATAAGCTTATTTGTAAAACACATTTTTCTTCATCGTTTTGTTCGATTTATTTTCTCTTCCTTACTTTTCTTTCGACTTTAATAGCATATGGCACCCCATCAATTTCTCCTCTCTTCCAGTCCGAGCTAATTGTTCCTCTCACAATGTAGTCAACTTCGAATTCTTTCAGCTGCTGAACTCTTCTTTTCCTTCCCATGCCTTAATCTTCTCGGATGGCTCCAAGAGTGATGGAGGCGTGGGTGGTGCGTATACGTCTCCTACGTTCCTACACTCTGAGTCCTTCAGACTTCCTTCCTTCTGCTCTATCTTCTCGGCCGAGTCGATCTCAATTCTTCGTGCAATTCATTTCATATCCTCTACGAGTGGAGTTCACAAATTCCTGATTGTCTCTGATTCCAAAGGCGTTCTTCAAGCCATCTCCTCTCCTCCTTCTTATACTTCTGACGGTATCATCCTCTCTATCCGATCTCTTGTCTCCTCTTTGTTCTCGTTCCGCTCCATTTCCATAGACTTTCTATGGGTCCCTAGTCATTCCAATATTGTGGGAAATGACTCGGCTGACTCTTTAGCTCGCTCAGCCGCCCGCACTGGTCCTTTCCTCGACTCTTTCCCTTCCTCAGACATTCTTTCTCTATCACGCTCTAATCATTCCAGACTTTGGTCTGACATGTATCCATCTATATTCTCAAATCGCTTTTCTCAGTACCGTCTTATTCAACCGGTTCCTAGTTTCCTGCCTTGGTTTCAATCTATTCCTATCTGTCGTCGTTCCACTGTTGTTTCCTTAATTAGGCTTAGAATCAATCATTCTCTTCTCCCCTCTTCTCGCTTTCGATTCGCTTTGTCCCCTTCTCCTTTCTGCTCTCTTCACGCTTCTGAGCCTTCTTGTATTTGTGATTCAAATCACATCCTATTCGAATGTTCAGCACTCTCTAACGAACGCTCTATTCTTTACACCCAACTTTTAGTTTTGGGTCTTCCTACTCCCTTTAACGCTACCTATATTCTTTCCTTCCCATTGCCTTCAGTTATCCCATTGCTACTGTCCTTTGTCCTCTCCATTTCTGACCGCCTGGTTATTTAGTTATAACTGTTAATTTTTCATGTTGTTGGGTCAAGGCCGCTGGCGCGCCCAGGGTAGGAAAAAAAAAAAAAAGAAAAAAAAAAAGATTTATTTTCTCCTTTTAACCAATGAATTTGTTCTGTTATATTTATTATTATTATTATTATTATTATTATTATTATTATTATTATTATTATTATTATTATTGTTATTGTTATTGTTATTGTTATTGTTATTATTATTATTTTAATATTCTTCGATAAATTTCAGATAGAAAATTCTTATAATTTTTGAAAGTTTAAGCACGTAAAATCCTAATAGGGAAGGAGGGGGTATTTGCTGATTCTTCTATATAATACGCTACTACATATTTAGCGTGAATTATCCAAGTTCTATGATACAGCTCTTACCAAAACAACACAGTGCACTTCAGGCATTATTATAATTGTGTAAGCGAATGCCTCGAAAAAAATTTTACTTAAAAAGTAGATAGCTTAAAATGGCGCACTTTTTGTTAAATGTTTTTTTCGTAAAATTACTTCGCTTAAAAATTACTCGTGCTCCCCGAACCCCATCTTTTATCTATCTGTTCAACTTAATCTTTCTAACTCATTGTGTTCTTCTTCGGGTTTCCCTCGCATTTCCGTCATTTCTATTATTCTCCTGCGCTATTTTTTTAATCGTACTCTATTACCTTCGTCCCGTTTTCGCTTTTCCCTTGTTCCTCCTCACCGAATTATCCATTTCGCTCGAGTGAAGCAATGATATCTGCAATGCTGATCACTCGTTTCTGCCAAGCGTGTGCTATATTCGCGTCTATTAAAATTCAAGCTCCCTACATCTGTGCATCTTATGTTTCCTTACTCTTTCTATCGTTCTATCTATACACCTCGGTTCTCCTTTATATTTTATATTATATAAAGTTAAATGCAATACTGTCGGTACTGCAGACATATATATTTTACAAAATAAGCAGTTCACGATATCTTATGCGGAACATACATAATAAAATTATCATAAAAACATACACAAAAAACATACAGATCAATTAAAAAAAATAACTAACATCTTGATAATGACGGTAGTTTGTCGAAACTAGTCGATGTTTTTTAATGCTTTTTTAATATGAATTCTAATATATACTTTTGCATCATTTTTTACATATTATGTATGTTCCGCATGAGATATTGCGATTTGATTATTTTGTGAAATACATATATCTCCTTTATATGTTATCAATATCTAACCGAATTTTACAGTTGAACGGCTCTTTTCCTTTCTTTTGTTTCTGGATTCTGAATGTGGGTTCTTGGCGACGTTCCTCCAAAAAAAAAGAAATTGTCTGAAAATATTTTAATTTTTTAGTTTCCTATGTGTGCAGTTGGAGTAGGATAGTTGTCAGTTAATTAAACCGTGCACTGAAACATTCATTTCAACGCCAAAAGATATTTTGGAGAAGCTTAGAAACATCTTTAAAAGCGCGTCGTCTTATTTCTCATAATAGAGTCGAATTACATTTTATAAGCAATGCTCGCAATTAATAAAATAAACAGAAACATTATAAATAAGCATCAGATAATAAACACTCGAATATAAATCAGTAAAAAACAACGCCTCTTTTGGAGAGAATATCTTATAAAAAAAAAAAACAAAATTAATAAGGACAAGTTTTATTTATATTGTTTAAATATCTGACGGGGACCTAAATATAACTTATCTTCCGTAGAAAAAAGAAACAATATTAAAAATAAATTTAAAAATATTCAATTGTAGTTTGAATAAATGTATAATAATAATAATTATTATTATTTCGAATTAGCCACTGGTGGACTACGTTGTCAACTGGTTCTGCCATTCTTCTTCCTCTCTTTCCATACTGCTTTCATTCTTTCACTGTGTCTTTTTTTTCTTTCTTCGGTAACTTGCTTGCATTGCCTAGGGCAATGGTGGATTGGTTACCACCTGGAGTAGTTAAATGATTTTTCTTTTCCATCATGCCTTCCAGTTAAAAAAAAAAAAATATTGTGGTCAGCCATATTCTAGCTGAAACCAAAATACTGCCAAGATTGTTAGTCTTGGAGGGCAGTAGTTCTACTCACCAGAGCTGTGGAACGCCGCCATTGACCATTTATTACAGTTCTTCTTCCGCCGTCCTAGGGTAATAGACCTGCCTCATCTATAGCCAGTCTATGAAGGCCTTTCTACAGTCTCCGTATAATTGCCCTCCATAGACCCACCTTGCACTCTTTTGTTTGTCAATCATGACTTCCACCAGGGTTGATTACCCGATCTCCATCAATCATTGACTTAACAGGTGAACCTCGTGAAGGCGAGTGCGGGGTAGAAGTGGAGAGGTTACGACAAACCTCTTGAGCGTTTGTATATTGCGCATCACATTTCCTGGGGTTTCCCCCAATAATAATAATAATAATAATAATATATATATATATATATATATATATATATATATATATATATATATATATATGAACTTATTCTTTATAAAAGGTTATATGTATTAAAACATTGTATTTCAATTGATCAGCATGGGTTTGTTGAAGGTAGATCCCTTATAATTGACCTAATGACGTTTGCGGATTATGTTTCTGCGGTACTAGATACGTCCTCGCAGATGGACGTAGTATACACTGATTTCCAAAAAACTTTCGATAGGGTAGATCATTCGGGTCTGTTGCGTAAATTAAATAATTTTGGGTAAACTCGCGTGTCTAAAAGCCAGAGATCGCGATAAAACGTACTCAATTTCCGGTTACACAATTTCTGGTCTAAAATTCAGCGTAGGCGACGAGAAGAAAGCCAAAAAGCATTAGAAAATTATCTTTTTTAGTAATTAAAACCGAATTTTTCGCTGAAATCATGTACGGGTTATTATAAAATTCGCGTAAATTAATCGTACGTGAAAAATTTATAAGTCTGTTTTGTAGAATTGGAATGTTTTTTTTTGTTTTTTTTTGTTTTTTTTTTGTTTTTTTTTTTTTGAATGATTAAACTGGAATTAAATAATTATTGGCAACGAAGCAAAGAAGCCGATTCCTGAGGGATTTCCTTTTAAAATGTAGCGATCAATTAAGTCCAGTAACATTGTCGATTTAATAAAAGTTGATTGTAAACGGAATTATCAATGACACACACACACACACACACACACATACGCAGCTACTCCTCAAATTTCGAATCTCCAGTTGCCACCTTTTCGCTCTTACGATTACAGAACGTGCTTTGAACCATCTAAACTGACTGATAAGCTGCATTTTTGCAGTTTCGCAAAACTAGACGAATCCTTATTACGGCAATCGTCGTTGAAAATATACGAACATTCCCCTATTCAAGTGTAATTATATGCTTTTTTGTGTCTGTTCATGTTTAACTTTCGATTATTTAGACTGATTTTAACACGATTCTTTATTCACTCGAGAGTATGCCGCCGGTCAGTGCCATTACACCATTGAGACTATGTAGATACTCAATTTAGCATTCGGCTAAAAGTATGAAAAAAGGCCGGTCTTCTTAGAGAAGTTTTTAGTCGATTAACGATTGAAATATCACGAAGAATATGCGTGTAAGTTGGGGAAAAAAATCAAATTTTTAAAAAGGAAAAAAAAACTAAAGTGCTGTAACAACGGTCTTAACCGCGAATGAATATAGATTCGAATAAAAAAAAATTAAAACCATTGCGCTGTAAAACTTATCACTGATGGAAATACTACGTGTCTTAATAATACTGAAACCTCTAACTCCGACGATACCGTTTGTTTATTCAAAATTGTACAGGGGTCGCTTCACATGAGCACAAATGAGTATCGATGAATTCCAATGATCGGTAGCCATTAGAATAAACTGTAAAAAATAAAGAGTGCACTTGAAGAAATGTTTTCTTTGCTCAATACAACTTGATGATAACTAGTCAAAAAATCATGCTCAATATATATATATATTAATTACAACGTAATTCTTAGGCTACCCCCCATTAGAAAAAATGTCCCAATTTTATATAACGTTTGTTATATTTTATAGCATTTTTGTAATTATGTTATTATATTCTTATGGACCGATTTAGAATTATGTTGTAAATTTTGGTAATTATATACAAAATATAGAAGAGAAAGAGACAGAAATGTAAGCAAGAGGGATCAAGTTGCGAGGGCAAAATGACCGAGAATATAATATGAAAACAACACCGAAAAAGTACTATCAGTGTTATTTACCAAATGGGACAAAGAATTTAAAACTAGCAACGCGGAAGTTACATCACTGACAGAATATGAACATTATAAAACAATACCTCCAGCTTTACACGGTATCGAAACTCCAGCATTACTTTAGGTTCGTTTTTATCATCATCAATAAAAAATAATTACACGAAAAATTGCGAAATAAAATTTTTTTAATAAATAATTATTTTTAACTTTTAAGGGCAACTTTATTCGATTTTTAGAGTAAATCTTGTAATTTTCGGTTACAAAACCGCCATTTTAAATTAAGAAATTCTCTGCTTCAGACTCGAATATGTGTGTCTATGACGGCTAACTGGACGGAAATATGATGTGTTCCTTAACATCACGTAGCATTTTCCTATTAGCAGTCTTCTCATTGTTCGCATTACGAAACTCTCTGTTTTCCTGTGAAATACGAGAGCCACTACCTCAATTAGCCTGTAGAACGGAGGGACTGTTTTTCTGTAAATGAATGTAGATTACGTACCGGACGAAAGCAAACAAACACACGTACGCCTTCCAGACGCCGTCTATTTCACCTATTTCGAACAAAGCTGGTTAGCACGGTAGCCTATTGGTTGAGGTGCTTGACTACCAAATCAGAAATGTCATAGGTTATCGAGACTTGTCTCGTTTCGGATCCGAATCTCCCCCCCCCCCCCCGGTTTATACCTAATCTAAAATTGAATATTAGTTATGCCAGAGAAATCTAGGTAAAGGCGGATACTCCAAAAGTAGAAAGGAACTGGCCCCCCAGTATTCTCATCAGATCCATTAGGTCCTTAAGTACATTATGAAAAGCTTAATTTCACAATCCATGCTTACTTTATTTACGAACAAAGCTGGCTATTTTTACGTGTTTTTTGTTTTTTTTTTACGTTTAACTCCTCGCATAACTAGTACTAATACACGAATCTTAATGATTCTCTTATTTATTTGAAAGTGTGCCCCAGTCAGCGATGGTACCATGCAAGTTCACCCCATTAAGTATGTTCAATGGTCCATTCGGGTAAATATTAAAAAAAGGGGCTTTGCCTTTTCCTTGGAGAAGTTTTTAGTAATATAACCAACGTCATTGACACACTTAAAATATTACGTGCAACAGGATTAACGTTAAATTGCACTGAAAATTATAGAAAAAAAAAAAAAAATAACAGTTTAAAAAGAGAAATAAGAATGTAATAAAAATACACTAAAAAATGAAAAAGATTATCTTGCGCAATGAAATATAGACAAGGGGGGATTTGACAACGTTAAAATGCTCATTATTAGCGTACATCAAAATTTATATCGCAATAATAACTATAAACCGCGTTAAATATGTATCGGTGATATTTTCAATATTTGGCTTAAAACGAACGGTATTATTGTTATACTTAAAATGGTTTTTTAAATTGTAATTTATGATTTCAAAGGAATACAGACTTGCACAGAGATTTAGATCTGAAGTATGCAGATGAGGTCATTCCAGAGATCGTAAGTGTGCGTACTACGAACGGCTTAGGGATCATAGGAATCGAGTAATCCAACAGTTGCTGACGGAGGATCTCAAATCATGCAGGCTCAAACGTTGTAAACCTGCGAATCTCGTGTAAACTGTTCACGTGTACATTGCGGTATCCTTAAAAACTAGTCGCTGGGCTAAGTTTTTATTTCACGTTTCTTTCTCAGTTGTTATATTTATTACTTATTTAAGATTTATTTTATATAATAATTGCTCAAAAAAAAAAAAAAGTAAAGAAATAAAAAAAAAATTACAATTCGGAATTTCCGAAACTCTGGTTAAGGAATATTATAATTGTTTAAAAATAATTTTATATGTGGAGTAATTATTTTTTACTTTTAAAAGTACATTTTCATTATATTTTTAAGAGAAACCCCGAATTATTTTTTTAACTATCCGATTATTGGATTCCTCCACTCCACATTGTACACAATCATTAATCTTATCTTAAAATAGTATAATATTGGTATAAATTAATATTAGACTTCCTGTATTCCAATTCCTTTTTGGCCAATTTATTGAAAATATTCATTTTTTCCCGTACTAATTCACCGCAGTCTTCCGCTATCTCTCTCTATATTTAGAATGTTGCATCCACTCAGGATGATATGCTGTACACTGTGCTGCTCGTTGCATCTATTACAATTTTCAGTTTCCGCTATATTAAATCTTTTGAGATAGATTTTGAAATTTCCATGTTCTGATACGAATTGTATATTGTAAAAGTTCGGAGTATAGTACCTGTTATTTAGCCTCTCCTTAATTGTTGGAGAAAAACTTTTCGTTATGACTTATCCACGCTGTTTCAAACTTTTCCATATATTATATTGTTCGCTGATATACTTTTTGAATCGTCTAGCTGTTAAAATTTTATTCTCCACAATATATATCTATTATTTGTATATATGATATTTTCGAAAGTTTCTTCTACCTTTAATTCATTTTCGATTGCAAAAATATTGATATATGTTTTTCTATTTCCAAGTATGAATATTCCCGCTATAACTAATGCATTTGTATAATTTATTGTTTCGTAAGCTTTAATTATTTTGATAAATCGCTGAAAATTTTTGACGTTTATTGAACTTTATCATATCCTTGTAAATAATACTACCATATAATAGATATTTGATGATAACACTGTATTCTATAATATTATTCCTTCTTTTTGTAATTTATCTGATTGTTATTGTTAAACCGTAATTTTATCATTTATGTACTTGCGGTGATTGTTTTATCTATCAGACGCCCAGGTATTTTAATTGATCCTTTACTGTGATCGGAGAAACCCCGAATTAGTTGTTACTCTTTTTTTCTTTATCTTTTTGATACGCTGTTTTATTTACATTAACAATTCGCGTTTGTTCCACAGAAAAATGTAGGCTAGTCTACGATATATATAAAACACAGAAAAAAAATTTCAACGCTTTTGTGTAAAATAGGTTCTATTTGTTAGTTGTTTTTTTTCGAAATTGGCTCGTTCCTTTTTTGTTTTTTTTTTTTTATTCTTTATTTCGCGTCCTTATGAGCAATTTTTATGCAAAGCGTTTTTATTTAAATTTTGAAATTCGATTTTTTCATTTCGTTCAATTATTAAAGTAACCACCGACCTCGGACTATTTTTATTCGGACCAAAGTTTTTTTTTTAATTCGAATATACTAGAACAACAATTCCGAGAAAGTCGGTTTTTTTAAGGGCCGATTTTGTGTTACTGACAAAACTGTCATCAACTATCTATTTCAACAATTACGAGTTCTGATTTATTTCTACAAATCCGTTTAATATACGGTCCATTCTATTAGTTTGCAGACAACGTAGTAAATTAGTGAAATATATAAAATTAGTCAACAACTCGTTACATTGTAACACATTGTAACCGAGTCGTATTTGTATCTTCTTCTTATTACACTTTAATATGTAAGTGTTGCGTTGCGATTAATTTTATTAATTACAAATACTGAACGTCAACAGCGCAGTTTTTGGACCGGCTTCCCTTTGCCAGTTTTTCACTCTTTCCTCTCTTAGTTAATTACCTGAAAAAAGTAGATGATCGGCCAGAGATCGAAGACCACTTCGTTGCATTAATTGAACTGACAAATTCGTCGAACCTCAACAATGTCAACAGAAAATTCCCGCTTTCATGTCCAGCGCCAGCTGGATGATAATACAGCTGTATCGTTTTTAAGCGCCGATATTATAATTATCCGGAACAGCGGTCGCCAGGATGTTCGGTTAGCGTCCTATGTGTTATTAAGGGCCGAAAAATATCCTGGCTAATAGCGGTGCATAGGTGGCAAAAAGGACCGTTCTAAAAAATATCGAGGGTTAAACGGAGAGTAACGAGTGTGCACAACCAAGTACCCCCATGTAGGTCTGAATTAAAATTATAGGAAAGAATAAAGGTGCTCAACACGTGATGTACAGATACTTTAAATACACTGTTATTGTGTATTCATACTTCACAGTTGCCAGAAGCAGCCAGCTATAATACATCAAAAACACGAACATCATTTTCGCCATACCTTCCTCGCGCCATTTGGCCCTCTGCTTCGTCTCGCTCGTCGCCATCCTAAATAGCTCCCCTTCAGACGCACTCCGAACTGGTTAATCTTCGCCCAGCTGTTTTGATAATAGTACCTACTCGCATTGCCCTTACAAATACGCATATGTCTGATCGCATTGTTTTCCTTCTCTCCGAACAAACGAGCAAATTTCTCAATTACACAAGGCGCATCTGGATAATTTAGCCAGAGCAATTCACCTAGTATCGCTCCCTGCTATTACGCTGTTCTTTGGCACGTTTATATTATCAGGAATGCCGCGACAATCAAAAGTCCGCTTCCTCCGTTTACCGTGTTGTTTTAGGGATAAAATTCAATGCAAAGTATAAAATAGAATCGAAATCGCAGTCGTTAACGTCTAATTAAGAATTAGCAAAACTTCTAACGTACGAACATCAAGTACAACCTTATCAAGGCGAGGTTTAGAATAGTATTCTAGAAAAGCAGGTGGGAAGAAACATCTTCATTCAGTTAGTTTGTAACTTTTTTTTTTTTTTTTCATTTAACAATAAACTATTTGACTACTTTCAAATGTTCCTGTGCTTTATCTATAGTCATTGAAAATGCAAGACGTAACGGGGATTGTGTTCTTTTTAAAATTCAAATGCAGTATTACGAATTTAATTAAATCGTTAAAATGCAAACGTAACAGTTGTTTATTTTTCTTCTTCTGAAAGTTTGCAATTTCGGTCTTCCGATTGCAATTAAAAATTAAATATACGCCAATCTAAAAAACAATTAAAATGAAAACAAAATGGCAGTGCAAGGCTACGTAATAGCCGGACAATTAGAAAATACAGCGCTATTTAGATAAAATAACATGCAATTATGAAAGAATGTATTTTATTGTAAATATTTCATCGTAAAGAATTATTTTGTGTAAAGGAGAATTGGTTTTTATGGACATATCATGAGAATGAACAACACAAGAGACTAAGTTACAGAATATTTTCTTACGTACAAAACCAAAAAACAAAATGGACAAAATGAAATTGGTTCAAAGAAACAGAGCAGGATATGAGGGAAATCACAATTACAGATATTCATAACCTCGGGAGTGATCAGAGAGATTTAATAGGAGGAAAGCAATTTAAAGAAAAACCGAAAATACGAAAAGGTACATCATGGACGCTGGAAAGAAAGAAAAACCATAGTGAACGAATAAAATTAAGAAAGAACGACAACTGAAATTACGTGGTCCATAGCTGACCGAAACAAGAAGAAGAAGAAGAAGAGGGATTTGAAATGTATTTCCTTTAATACAGAACAACATGTTTTATTTTAAATAGGTATTTCTGTAATTGTGACGCAACATTCAAACTACGATTTTCCCTGTTACATTGTTCGAAGATTTGTGGGAGCCTGAGCGATCGAACCCAGGGGTTAGGATAAAGTCAGCATGTGATCCAAGGAAAATAACAAAATTAACTACTGTGTAAAGATAAACAACAAAAAAGAAAAAAAAAAAAACATAACCATCACACAAGCATATCGAGGATATTTGAATAAAATTAATATTCCGCTACTAACGGATAGCAGCCAAACGGAAGATTCGTTAAACGGTTTCAAATAAAATTATCTTTTTACATTGTGAATTTAAATTAAATACTCGCTAATAGTCACGTGGAAGTCAGTGGCAAGCCACCACGTTCACCATCATACGCGCACTAGTTAGGACACAGCAGACATACACGGGGCTACATTTGTATACCGACAATCAAACATTTACTATCGGTTCCAATGTGTGTGTAGTTGGCGTTGCATGTAAAGCAATTGCCAAGACCTATTCTATAGACACAGGTAGACTGTACAGATCGGTAGTCTCGAGACCGAGGTAGCGAAATTGTGCCATAAGGATAAAATACCTCAAGGAAATGGCTCTATTTCTTCAGATGAAATATTTGGCTACGTAAAAATAACTAATGGATCGCGTAATAGATCACATTTACCTGAAAATCGGTAATCATCGAGATTTCTCATAAATATTCCCGTTCCTTTTAAAGTTGTGATAAGGCAAAATAAATCAAAATTGTGTCACGTTACACCTGTGACTAAATAAAGATGGAGCGAAAAAAAGTATACATAATATTTACTTTTTTTTTACTTTTTTGCCTCAGCTCCTTTATCATTTAGCCAGTTTTTTTTTCTTTCGCTTAACCCGTTTAATAGGGTATTTGAAACATATACCTCTCGCCTACCGCAATTAGATATTAAAATCACCCTTCGAAGTTGACTAAATGGCGAAAGTAAATATTTCTTAAAAGCGAATAATACGTAGCTACAATAGAGAACAAGTTCAGTTAAGCATGAGAGGTTTCATGCGCTGAGGATTCCGTATGAAAGTTAACAATACCTATAATTATTTAGTATGTAAGAAAATTTGTTTGAATAAACTTCCATTTTTATTTTATTATTTTAATTTAATATGTTAATAAATTTCAGAGATCTTTTCTAATAATAATTTAAAACAGTAAAGCAAAATACTAATTTGAATCGAAGGCTTAGACTAATTTGAAGTGCAATGTAATGGTTATGAAGAAAAATTAATTAAATCCTTTTTTTTTATTTATTTAATTTTTATTTATTTTTTTAACTTATTGGTTTAGATTTAATAATACTAATATTAAGGTTTTATGATTTTTTAAAATGTGTAATTTTGTTAATCCCTACAACTATCTTTCTTAGATAGCCGACCGTTAAAGACATTTAATAAATACATAAAAATTAGAAATAATATTAATGTTACGTATCACTCTGCTGCGGCTGCTAGAATGCTGGTGCTCCCTGCTGGCAGGTTGGTGTACGTCGGTGATTGCGTCCTGGATTCTGGGCGAATGGGAGGGAGAGACACACTTAATCGAAATTATAGTTTACGAATTTTGTAAATGTCACTAATTTGAAAACCGAATTTCGAGGCGATTTGGTTACTTTGTTATCAAATTTCTTTCGGTTGCAAGACGAACTGGTTACTTTACTAAAAAAGGTCGATATAGTTCCGCGATGTGACAAAGACTGTCGTTCTACTGAGATGATTTTTTAACAATTCGGTTTTTTCTTTCGACTCTCTCAATACGTTAGATCATTATTAAATATTTTTTTTTTATTTATTTACTAAAATAGTGCGTTAAATTGTTTAACAAATTGAAATACTATTCGCATCTGTTTTTCATCAGGCGGACGTACCACCTAAACAATGATGCGATGAGTCCGTTCCTTTCATTACAGTTCATAGCAACACTAACACAAGCCGTAATGAAAATAACCAAACCGAAACCTGTGATCCCGTTCCGTTTCTTAGCCCTCGTACTAACACTACTAACGCAAATTATAACGATCCGAACCAAATTCTAAAAACCGCTGCAGTCTTGTACTCCGATAAAGCCAAAAGAAAAATAACACCGATTAACAAACTCGTTTATTCCTTGCATTCCAGAAACCTATTTAAAACAAAACCAACATTTACAACTAAAAAACTATAAAGTTCTTGAATCAAATCCGGTGCTTGCTAGTTGTGCGCATGGGGAAATAATATTAGCCATTTGTGCGGATATTAACTTTCAACAGATAATGTTACCATCCGATTTTCAACCAGTAACAGTCGAAATTCGTACGCCATCTCCACGGGAATCTCTAAACATAATTCCGAACCGTATTTAGAAACTTTTAAAGTTGCCAAAAAATTCAAATAGTCCCTCCCCTCTAGCGCCGCGAGTATTATAGCTAAAAATTTTGAACACGGTTAATCATATGCGCTTCGACATATATTTCTCAAGTTTGGAATATCAAGATTTGAAATTTTGGTTAAGGAAATTTCGTTCTCGACAAATAACAATCTTTCCATCGATCGTGACCGGAAAAGAAATATTTTTGAAACTTTCGAACTTTCAGTGCTTAAGGTTCCGAATTTTAAGATGGAAACCTAGATGTTCCAAAGTAAATAAATAAACAGGGACGCACATTTTTTTAACCTTGTTCAAATCTTGAACTACAATACATAAATTACAAGCGGGGCTACACGTTATTTTTCACAATTTTATGAACTTTTAATAAATTTCAAATAGTTTCGTTAAGAAAATGAAATACCGGTCTGTTCCCGAAAAATAGCGCTCTTTCCAATAATGATGCACTTGAAAAAAATTTTTTTTTTACAAAATTTCGAGCTTACAGAGCCCCAAGACACTAATTTTAAAGTTGGAAACTTAGATGTTCTAAACCAGAGAAATATACATGGATGCCCATAATTTCTACTTTCCTAAAAATTTTTAGCTATAATACTCGCGTCACAAATCAATTCTCGCGCTTTTTCGAACTTTTCGGCAAACTTTGAAAGTTCCGTTAAGAAAATGAAATACGGTCACTTTCCCAACAGATAGCGATCCTTCCAACGGTATATAACATGCCTTAGAAAAAAAAAATTTTTTCTTCAAAATTTCGAACTTTCGGCACTCCAAGGGTCCAATTTTAAAACTGGAAATCCATATGTTCCAAACTAGAGAAATATAAGGGGTTGCGCACGTTTTTAGCCGCGTTCAAAATTTTTATCTGAAATATTCCTGGAGGTAGGGGGGAGACACGTAATTTTTTTTGTTTTTTTGAACTTTTCGGCAACTTTGAAAGTTTTGCTAAGAAAATCAAATACGGTATCGTTCCAGAAAATAGCGATCTTTCTACTGATATATCACAAGCTTGGGCAAAAAAATATATTTTTTAAAAATTTGGAGCTTTCGGTGCCTGTAGAGTTTAATTTTAAATCTGGACCTGGATGTCCAAAACTAGAGAAATATACGTGAAGTTGTATATTTTCTACCTTGTTCCAAATTAATAGCTATAATACTCGCGTCGCAAAGAGGGGGCTACAAATTAGAGCTCGAGCTTTTTTGAACTTTTCAGCAACTTGGAAAATTTTGTTAAGAAAAGGAAATACGGTTTCGTTACTGACGAATAGCGATCTTTCTAATAATAGATCACAACCCGGGGGAAAAAATATTTTTTTTCAAAATTTTGAACTTTCGGCGCCTTGAGGGTCTAATTTTACAACTGGAAACCTGGGCGTTTCACACTAGAGAAATATACGTAGATGCGCATATTTTTAACCGTGTCCAAAATTTTTAGCTGTTATATTTGCTTCGCTAGGAGGCTAACACGTCATTTTTTGCGCTTTTCTGAACTTTTCAGCAACTTTGACTGTTTCGTTAAGAAAATAAAATACCGTTTCGTTCCCGAAAACTAGTAATCTTTCTAATGATACATCACAAACCCAAGAAAAAAAAAATTTTTTTTCAAAATTTTTAATTTTTGGGGCCCCGCGGGTATCATTCTAAAATTGGGGAGCCGGTTGTTTCAAATCAGAGAAATATACATGGAGTCATGTATTTTCTACCATGTTCCAAAAGTATAGCTATAATACTCGGGTCGCAAAGAGGGGGCTGCAAATTAGAGCTCACGCTTTTTTGAACTTTACAGAAACTTTGAAAGTTTGGTTAAGAAAATGAAATACGGTTTCGTCCCCGACTAATAAAAACCTTTCTAATGATATATCACAAGCCTAATAAAAACATTTTTTTTTTTCCAAATTTCGAGCTTTTGGCGCCCCGAGGGTCTAATTTTAAAGTTGGAAAGCTGGATGTTCGAAACTAGAGAAATATTGAGGGAAGCGCATATTTTTAACCGCGTTTGAAATTTTTATCGATAATATTCGCGGCGTTAGGGGGGGGACACGTCATTTTTCACGCTTTTTTGAACTTTACGGCAACTTTGAATTTTTTGGTAAAGGAAATGATATAAGGTTTTGTTCCTGATAAATAGCGATCTTTCAAACAATATATTACATGACCAGAAAAAAAAACATTTTTTTACAACATTTTGAGCTTTCGGCGCCCCGGAATTTTATTTTTCAAGCTGGAGACCTGGATGTTCCAAATTACAGAAATATACGTGAAAGCACATATTTTTAACCATGTTTAAAATTTTTAGCTATAATACTCGCAGCGCTAGAGGATACGCAATTTTTCGAGCTTTTTTGGGCTCTACAGCAACTTTGAAAGTTTGGTTAAGAAAATGAAATTCGGTTTCGTTCCTGACTAATAGAAATCTTTCTAATGATATATCACAAGCCTGAAAAAAAATATATTTTTCTCCAAAATCTCGAGCTTTCGGCGCCCCGAGGGTCTGATTTTAAAGCTGGAAATTCGAATGTTCCGAACTAGAGAAATATACGTGGAAGCGCATATTTTTAACTGTGTTCAAAATTTTTATCGGTAATATTCGCGGCGCTAGGGGGGGACACGTCATTTTTCGCGCTTTTTTGAACTTTACGGCAACTTTGAATTTTTTGGTAAAGAAAATGATATAAGGTTTTGTTCCTGATAAATAGCAATCTTTCAAACGATATATTACAGTACCAGAAAAAAAAATATTTTTTTACAAAATTTTGAGCTTTCGAAGCCCCGGAGTTTTATTTTTAAAGCTGGAGACCCGGACGTATCAAATTACAGAAATATACGTGGAAGCACATATTTTTAACCATGTTTTAAAATTTTAGCTATAATACTCCCAGCGCTAGGGGACGCACAATTTTTCGAGCTTTTTTGAGCTTTACCGCAACTTTGAAAGTTTGGTTAAGAAAATGAAATTCGGTTTCGTTCCCGACTAATAGAGATCTTTCTAATTTTTTTTTTTTTTTTTTTTTTTCCCTAAGATTGTATATGAGGGTTTCCATGTGCCATGTTTAACTACTGGGGCTATTACAGCACATGGAGCCTACTTAAAGGGATTAAACGCGATAGTACAGATCGCTGCTCCGCATGTAAGCTAATACAGCTGCGACCGCAGGCGGAGCATTTGACAGTATCGTAGAAGTAGAGGAAGTGGTGAAGTGCATGGATCGTGGTACTGCAAAAGAGGGACATTCGAGAAGTAGGTGATTGATGGATGGGGCGCTCGGTTGACTACAAAAGGAGCAGACATTTGGGGGTTCCTGGCTCGTGAATATGTAGCCGTGCGAGAGGGTTGTATGTCCTATTCGGAGACGATTCAGGACAGAAAAATCTCTGCGGGAAACTCCGTCTGTGGGCCACCAAGGCTCCGTGGTTGTTTTTATGCTTCGGAGAAATGTACTTGAAGATCTCCATTCCTGTTGCCATTCTTCTCCAGTTTGCTGCATAAATAAATGAGCCAATGTAGGGGGAAGAGGAGGGTTGTGTGGCATTGGAGAGAACAATGTCGCCTGAGCTGCTCGATTGACACGCTCATTGCCTGGAATCCCAACATGAGCCGGCACCCATAGGAAGGACATTTTGGAGTTTAAATGTGATAACCTGTATAATAGGTAATGTACCTTCCTTACCAAAAAGTTGTTGGATTTAATCCCCGAGATGAGTTGAAGGGAGTTTAGAGAGTCAGTTATGAGTAGGGCCTTTTGGGACTGGGGGTTGCTATCGGTATAGTGTTGGATGCAAAAGACTATCGCGTATATTTCAGCGTCCAGTGCTGTACAGCAATCGTGCAGTCTAACTGACTCTGCTGCCCCTGAGACTTCGAAGGAACATGCCGCCAGTGACTGATAACCTATTGCCTTCGCTCCATCTGTGTAGAGGCATGCATGGTCTGTGTAGCTCGCTATGATATTTGTTGCTATTTGTGCTATGTTTGGGGGGTATTGAGCTTTGTTAAATTTTGTCAGCGATATGTTGATGTTTGTGATTGGCTGACTCCAAGGTGGTGCGGTTGCTGCGAAGTCTGGCAGAGTTCTTAGGATTGAAAAGATTTGGAAACGACCCATAACCGAAAAAAGTTCGGGCACTGGGTCATTCCCAAACCTCATATTAGGAGATATTGTCGGGGTTTTGGTACTACTAAGGAGGGTGCTCATTTCTTTAAAGTTATAGTACTTCCTATAGTAGGACAGCGGGGGACAACCTGCCAGTGCATACAAACTTATAACCGGAGAAGAGGGATGAGCAGAAAGGATAGACCGGAGGGCAGCAGAATGTATAGGATCTAAGGATCTTAGCACACTTTTAGCGGCTGAGGAGTACACCTGGCACCCGTAATTAATTCGTGAAAGGATAATCGATCTGTAGATTGTAAGAAGTAATTTTGGGTTTATATTGTACTTGTAATTTGATAGATATTTCAGGATAGACAAGGATTGTAGGCACTTGGTTTTGAGCTCAGCTATGTGAGAGCGCCAGGAAAGTTTTTTATCAAATATTAGGCCTAGAAACTTGACTGATGGACGATTTGGGATAGGAAAACCATTTAGACTCAGGAATACGCTGGGAGGTGGGTTTTGGCGTCCCCTGTGGAAATCAACACATATTGTTTTTGTTAAGGAAAAGGTTAGACCGTTATCATTGGACCACTTTTGTAAATTTTCAATGGATTTTTGGAGGATATTTTGAGCGTTTATAGGATGGTTGGACGATAAGGATATATTCAGGTCATCAACGTAGAGCCGGGACGTTACTGGGGCGGCAAGGCAGTCAGTTATATCATTGATATAATATATGAACAAGGTTGCGCTTAAAGCAGAGCCTTGTGGCACACCATTTTCCAACAGCATCAGTTCAGACGTTGACGAACCAGTCGTAACTTGGATCGTTCTATTGTCTAAGAAGCTGTGTAGGTATTTACCCAATTTTCCGGCGATTCCCGCCGTTCGCAGTTTTAGTAGTAAGCCATGACGCCACAGGCGGTCAAATGCTTTTTCTAAATCGAAAAATACTGCGTAGAGGTGCTGTTGGCGATGAAACGCCGATAAAATCTGCCTTTGCAGGCTAAGTAGCTGGCTGACTGTCGATCTTGACTCTCGCCCGCCGGCTTGGTTAGGAGATAGAAGACATTTTTGTTCTAGGAAAAACATGAGGCGCCTATTAACCATCTTCTCCAGCGTTTTGGAAATGACACTAAGCAATGAAATAGGACGGTAACTTTCGGGAAGAGTAGGATCTTTATTTTCCTTTAGTATTGGAATGATATTGGCTGATTTCCATTGTGCCGGAATGTTTCCGGAATTCCAGATTTGGTTGAATATATGTAGGAGAAAATGTTTGCCGGAAATTGGGAGATACTTTAGCATGTACGGGTGGATACAGTCGGGGCCAGGGGCAGTGTTGGATGTGTGGTGGTTGAGATAGAAATTTAATTCTGAGATGGTAAAGTTACTGTTGTATGTTTCGTTGGATTCGGATGGGAAGTGCACTGGCTGTTGCTCTGCTTGGTGTTTCATGCTGCGGAAGGCGGGAGGGTACTTTTCTGACGACGATGCTGCGGCAAAGTAGCTGGCAAAGGCTTTAGCGACGTCCGCTTCATCCGTTATCTGGCTGCCATTGATTCTGAGTTGAACGCGTTTTGGGGCGCTGTTGATTCCGCTGATGGATTTTATTTTGTTCCACATGGTCCTATTTGACGTTGACGAAGAGATCGATGCGATAAACTGTTCCCAGCATTCTTGTTTTTTGCCGCGAATAAGAGCACGGGCAAGAGCTCGGGACTTTTTGAAGGCTATTAAGTCAGGTAGCGACCGAGACGTTTTATACTTTCTGAGTGCTCGTTTGCGCTGTTGGATTGTGGTATGAATCTCTTTGCACCACCATGGTACTCTCTTAGCTCGGGAATTGTGAGAGATGGGTATTGATAAGCAGGCGGTGTGTAGAATGGCATTAAGAAACGTGCTTAAATTGTCTGATAGGGACTCGCTAGGAGCTGGGACTTTGATTCCGGCCTCGTATGCCGCCCAGTCCGCCTTGTGGAACAAAAATCGTGTGGGTCTTGGAATTAGAGCGGTGATGGATGGTATCCCGCGAACTGTAGGAATACTGGGAAATGATCACTGGAGCAAAGGTCGTCATGGATAAAAGACTTAAGTTTCGGGAGGAGTAATGGGGATACCAGTGCTAAGTCAATAGTCGAGAAGGTGTTATGGGAGAGGTTGAAATGTGTGTGGTCAGGTGGGACCAGGGTACACAAATCGTACTCTATTAATATATTAGTGATGATTGACCCATGCCTGTTGGTTGACGCCACTCCCCATATTGGGGAGTGAGCGTTGAAATCTCCAAGTATGACCATTGGGCTTACTATTTGGGATATGGCGTTTTGAAGGTCTACCGAAAGTACCATAGTGTTGGGGGGAAGGTAGCAGTTGCAGATCGTTAATGAAAGTCTCGGAGGACCGTGTAAGAATACAGATATCGCTACCATCTGAAGAGGTGTGTCTATTCTGGCTGATACAGCTGAGACCGACGTATGCACTAGGATTGCTACTCCTCCGCGTGCTCAGTTGCCACCAATATTATCGCATCGGAATAGGCTGTAGTCCTTTATTCTTGGTTTGTCTAAAGATATATCACAAGCCCAAGAAAAAAAATATTTTTTTTTCCAAAATCTCGAGCTTTCGGTGCCCCGAGGGTCCAATTTTAAAGCTGGAAACTCGGATGTTCCAAACTAGAGAAATATACGTGGAAGCGCATATTTTTAACCGTGTTCAAAATTTTTATCGGTAATATTCGCGGCGCTAGGGGGGGGCACGTCATTTTTCGCCCTTTTTTGAACTTTACGGCAACTTTGAAAGTTTCGTTAAGGAAATGAAATTCGGTTTCGTTCTCGACAAATAGCGATCTTTCCATCGATATATCGCATGCCTGTAAAAAAAAATATTTTTTACAAAATTTCGAGCTTTCGTCGCCCCGAGGGTCCAGTTTTAAAGTTGGAAATCCGGATGTTTCAAACTAGAGAAATATAACGGGTATGTGCGTATTTTTAGCCTCATTCAAAATTTTTAACTACAATACTCGCGGCGCTAAGGGGGGGGACACGTAATTTTTTGCGGTTTTTTGAACTTTTGGGCAACTTACCTAACTTTTGTGCCGTAATTTTTTGATTTTATGAAAGTACTCCTGCATTGTAGTTTATATTTTGAATTTCAGCGTTATAGGTTTATCTAGTGACGAGTTATGATTTTTTAAGTGATTTCTGAGGTCGTTTTATGTACCATATTATATATTCTTGACGGTTTTTTGGGTTTTTTGCCGCCCAGGTTAATCGGTCAACTTCAAGTTATAGATCGTTTTAAGGATAATTTTAATTGTAATTTATGTTCCAAATTTGAAGTTTACAAGTCAAGCCGTTCGTGAATTATTGATTTTTATTTGATATTTTTGTCATTTGTGTACCATCTTATAAGGATTCCGTACATTATATGTATACGGAATCCTAATAATAGCCTGTCCGCTTAATAATAATTCGATCTTAGTTAAATTCTGCACAGACTTTTACGCGAATTAAATCTAAAAAAATATATAATTCCTATTTATAACTGGAATACTATGAAATTCCCCTTCTTGAATAAATATATTCTCGCCTGTATTTTAATAAATCTGCTACTTCACTAGTTTTTGGTGTATTGCCAAAGAGAAGATAATTAAAAAGAAACATAATACATTTCAAAATACGAAAAAATTAATCTGATTAAATAATATATATCGAGACATAGTAACCGCGAACTAATTATAAATACGTTAAAATATCAGTATGCCTGTTCACTTATCAAAAAAAAAAAAAAAAAAAAGTTTCAAAATATCTAAGAAAATGATTACACTGACCTACCAGATGAGGAAGTACACATTTTTTGATAAGAGTACGATTTATATATTTCTCGCATCTTTTATTAAACACTTGAAAAGCTTTAATGTGTGAATTTAAAATAATTATTTTCACATTTGGTTCCGATTTTTTTTTGTATTTTAAATAGACCCTAGATTTTTGTGCCTAAAATATTTTTCAAAATCAAAAAAAAAAGTCATTTTTAAATTATACCGCGTTAAGTTTTAAAAGAAGTAACATTATGTAACCACCTGTAAGCTAAAAAAACATTTAGTTTTCTCTTAAATTTTATACATTACACGATTACCGAATTATTCAATCAAAATTTGGTTTTATATATAAGCGATGAAAAACCATAACTAAATCGTTAACTAATAGCGCTGTAATTTTTAACTGGGCCAGATTATTATTTTTAACCGTATCGTAACTTATTTTACTTCCAGACCAAGTGACCTTAACAGTTCCGTAACTTACATTACGGACCTTTTTCGAGTTTTCTACATTTATCCGTCTGTCATCAAAAAAACGAATAGCAAAACATTTTTACGTTATACATATCATTTTTCCTAAAGTGTAAGGTAACTTGCAGATAACAATATCAAATTAAACAATCTGAGGGCCCTAAATTTATCTCTCCACCAATTTGATATTTTACACATAGATATGTATACAGCTTTTCTTCTTCGATATCAAAGCATACGTCTCAGTAGAACCGCGGAAGTACATACGTGAAATACAGCTATTTTATACAATGTCTTCGCACGGAATAATTTTAGACAATAAATAATAAGAATTAGTATTTTCCCTGATTATATTTATATATATATATATATATATATGTATGTATGTATGTATCGTTCCAAATTCGAATCGCTCCCAGGTTTACCTAGCCTGAAATAATTGGGTACCAGAGAAATTTGGGAAAGTAAAGACAGCCGAGAGAAAGAAATTGGTCCCAGTATTCTCATCAGATCCATCAGGCTTAGTATAATATGAAAAGCTTAACTTCACAATCCTGACGCCCTATCAAGGGTATGGAACTTACTTTACTTTACTAGATATACATATATATGTATATTATTAGGCAATGGAGATATAGCATTTAAGTCAAAATTTGATCTCTACCCATCCGACGATGCAAATGACGTTATACTAAACTGAAAAAGGATTATTTTAATTGGGAATAAGAAATTGTCATTAATTTAATAATCACCGTCAAAAGTGTTGGAAAAACGGATGGTTTAATAAAAATGTAGAAGTACACATTTCGAGGAGTATTTTAAATTTCAAATTTGAATGTGTGTGCATTCGTTAAAGGCAGTACGTGAAGTTTGAAATTTTATATAGACATTTTATGTAACAGAAATACTAAATGTCATATAAAGAGAAATAAATTTCCGTACCAATTGTGTCCAGTAATTTCACATGACGGACAAAAAGATCAGAAAAAAACCGGGAAATCTATAAAATAATATTTTAAATTATAGCCGAAAATAGAATTAAAAACTTTCAGTTTAACTAAGTAATAAATGTAATTGAGATAATACTAATTTCTTTCTTACGCCGCCTAAAACCGCTTTTGAATTGTAACACCTTCATTTTTTCAAGTCTAACAAATGTGGCTATTAAAACGAAACATCATTGTTGAAACATAGTGAAAGATACATTATTGCTAGAATAAACATCGTCGGCGAAAATCTCTCCCTTGTGACGTCATTGCCACCCTTCGTTTTATTCACTCGTCAGCTGGAGAAATCATAACCGCCAACTTGCCGCGTGCAATTTACAACGGAACAGGATTGCAACGCTTTTTCTTTTTTTTTATACAAAATACTATAGCCGCACACATTAAACAAGTGTTCTTGCAAATAAACGGTCCTTAACGGTATATTCTAGGTTCGGTATACTTGTCCGATGTGTATAGGTATGTATGTCGCGGTTCCAATCTCATCGTATAGGTGAAATTCCAATCGAATGCCTCGTGTAGTTTAGAAGTTGGCAAATCCTGAAAGAACTCTCGGTGTTACAATTTTTGTAACATTAGCAATAGATAGAAGAATTTTCGTCTTTTACATCAATCTTTATAACTTTTTAACTGTAATTACACACATGCGATAAACGAAATTTTTAAATTTTAAAAGTTATTCAAAGATATCCGTAAGGAACAAATTAATTAATTATAGACAGATAATAATGAGGAGAAGAGAAGAAAAAAAAAAAAACCCGTGCGAATCGAAAATGGGACAATCAATTCAATTCTAGCCTTTTCACAATGACAACCCAATTACTGATGTAAGTTGACGCGGGTTTCAGTAAAACCGTAACAATATTAACTCATCATCCGCAAAGGAATTAATAAACTGAACTATTATTTCCCAATTATGTTAGCGTTTAATATTAGTATAAGAATATGTTTTTTTCTCTTCGGTACTTTTGATGTTAAGTCCGATTCGAAAATCTATTCCAGCTCGGACTTGGCCTGGCCACCTTTTTTTGCTCTAGTTTTTTATTTATTTATTTATTTTTTTGGCCCCTACAAAAAAAAAAAGAAAAAAAAAAAAAACAGAATCCATCCACCCCTCATTATTAATATTCAGGCAGTTCAGACAATACGAACAATTCAGGAAATTCAGGTAATTCAGGTATTGGTGGATAGGTCGATGTTTGAACGGAATTTATCCTAATCAACCTTATTGAGCGACCATTTAGGAGTGAGAGCAGGTCTGAGATAATTAGGAGAAGGAGGAGGAGGAAGAAGGACTTGAAAGGACAGAATAAGGGGAACACTACCAAAGGTACCGTTCAAAGTTCTCCAATGACAGTTAAGACCAAAGTGGGGAGAAGTAAAGGACAGATCCACCGAGCTGATTGAGAGTGCACCTTTATAGAGAGTAGGCGAGTTATCATTAAGAAGGACAACGTTTTTGTTGAGAATAAAATTTTCAAGAACACGATCGTTTCTGTTGTGACGCACAGAGCTCCTTCCAGTCGCCACCAATAATGAAAGAAAAAAAGAGTGAGGATAAGTCAATAGTGTGAATGGGATATTATTAAGATCAAAATTGGAAGGAATACATAGAGAAATTATATGAATAGGATGAGGATAAATATTTGGAATTGAAATATGGACTAGGTTGGGTGAATGAGAATTCGAAGAAAAGTCAGAAGAATGGTCGTGGTAGAAAAAAAAGATATCATTTCTTATGAGAGCGCCACCATAGCCATTAACACGATCGGATCGGATTGCTGAGAAGATTCAGAAAGCCAGGTTTCAGATAAGAGAGCAATATGAATAGAAAAGGAGTCAAGTATTCCCTCCAATGACTGCTGGTTGAAAGTATGTACCGGCCACAGTAGTGGGCACCATATGTGTACCGATGAATACTACCGATGAACATTAAAATAAACATCAGAATAAACATTAAAAGAAGAAGGAGATTTTAGAAATTTATCAAAATTTTTATCGCATAATATAACAGTCTTTATTGACACTTTTTTTTGGAGTGGGGGGTTGGGGTACGCTAACGAAGAGCAACAACCCAATCAACCAAGGAATCTAAATAATAGCTCAAAAGGAGCATAACATATCAGATTTTAATCTGGTGCGAGATAGAATGAATGAAAGAAGCTAGCATAGGAACAACTGACTAGGAAGGAAATGAGAGAACACAAGAGTCATTGTATGACGTAGGAAGACCAAGGTCTAAAAGCTGAGAACAGAAGAGAGGGCGCTCCGAACAAAGTAAGGAATATTCGAAAAAAAACATGATTGACATCACACAGAAAGAAGGAATCTTCTGGGTGAAGAGGATACCGCGGGGAAGAGGCGAGAGAAAAACGAAACAGTGACGAAGGGAAAAAGCTATGGCCGAAACGAAGGCGATATATGGCAGTAATCAGGGGACGACTAAAAGAAGGAAACTTGGATTTTGCGGGAAGGTAAAGGCTGAACGGAAAGATAAAAGGAATTCGGATTTGAGAAAAGAGAAAAATAAATATCCTTTCATAATGTAATATGGATCTGTCTGCATATATAATTAATATTGTGAGCGGGAAATTTATGAAGAGGATGTCAATTAGACGCTCCTGAGCCAGCCAAGGAATCAACCACCTCATTACCCTCAATTCCAGCATGGCTAGGAATCCATAATAAATCAATTTGTATAGAACAAAGCAGGAATAATTCGTGAATTAGATTGCGAATAAGAAGAACGAAAGGATCAAAAGAGGGCAACGATAAGGGAGAAGAAATCGCCTGTAAGACACTTTCAGAGTCAGCTACTGAAAGAAATTTATCCGAGAGGAAAGAAGAGGAAGAGATAAAAATGACTGCATGAAGTATGGCAGCAGATTCAGCGGTAAATATAGAGCAGTAAGAAGAAAGTTTAAAGGATTCAGAGTAGTTACGAGAAGGAAAGACAAAGGCAGCACCAACCTCATCAGCCCTCTTAGACCCATCAGTAAAAATAACGGAATGATTGGGATATAAAGAATTTAAAACCATGTGAAATTCAGATCTAACTATAGAGTGAGGAAGGAATTTAACGGAACTTGATTCATATGAAATATACGTGAGGAAGATGTAAGAGACTGAAATATAATTAAGGGAGAAAAGTACGGAGATTTATCATAAGAGGAAATGTAGGAACAAGAAATTGGCAAGACGAACAGAAATGAAGGATAAAATTGGAATTCTGTTGGGAGTAAAACGCCTGTTATGAAAAATTGAGCAGTAAGCAGCTAGGAAAAAGAGGGAAGACGTTTAATTAAGAAATGATAGCCTAGATAGGATCTGCGGATGAACAAAGGGAGTGATTTTGATTCGGAGAGGATGGCAGGAATGGGAGTAGATTTACGTGCACCTAGACAAAGAGGAAGACAAGAATTTAGAATGCGGTCAAGCTTTAACGGGAGAGACTTAGAAGAGTTGCCGTATATATAGGAACAATATAGTCCAACCTAGAAAGAATGATGAACTTATACAATAAAGAAAGAATGTAAGGGTTACCGCCACGATGAGAGTGATTTTAAAAAAAAGATTAATCTTTTTAAGACAAGAAGTATACAGGCGACTAATATGTTCCGGAAAGGACAAATGGCCGTTAGGGAGCACACCCAAGTAACGGAAGCACTCCACAAGAGGGACAGGATAATGACTTAAGGTTAGATTGATTGAGGAAGGATTATATGAACGGAAAGTAAAAACCATGGCCACGGATTTAAGAGGAGAGATGAAAAAATGAATATTGGAGAGAGCATTTTCTATAGTGGCTAATGACCTATTTAGTTCTAAAACAGCATCTGTGGCAATGCCAAAAGAAAAGTAAATAAGGATATTATCAGCATAGAACAAAGACGATGAATTTAACGGAAGAGAGGCAATTTGAGAGGTATAGATGTTGAATAGAGAGTGGGACTAAGACAGGAACCCTGAGGAAGACCACGAAAATGAAATGGAATAATAAGAAGTAGATAGATGTACAGTCCGGTTTTGGAAGAGACTAATAATAATGGTAACAACATGGATCAGATGCAATGACAGCATTATATTTCTGAGAGTAGGGAGGTGAACATTGTCAAATGCACTGGAAACATCAATAAAGGCTGCGATAGTAAAATTTTTGTTTATATAGGAATTATAAATGTCGGAAAGGAAAACACTAATGCAATCGGGAGGACCAAGACAAGAACGGAAACCGAACATGTTGTTGGGGATTAAGTTATTGTGTTCGAGAAACCAGACGAACCGTTTATTTAGCATGCTCTCAAAGAGCTTTCTTAAACAAGGAACAAGTGAGATGTTCAAAACGAAGAGGAGTTTTTCTTTGGTATGAGTATAGCGATAAAAGCATTCCAAGAAGGAGAAGATGAACGAGAGAGAAGAAAAGAATTATATATACTAAGAAGAGTCTCAAGAGATCGAATAGAGAGGTTTTTTATGATAAGAAAAGATATATACAATCAATACCAGGGGAGGATCTGGAAGAGGAATTACTTAAAGAAGCACGAAGTTCATTAAGACTGATGAAGTTGGAAGATAAGAAGTAAGAATTAGAATTAATAGAAGGAGGAAGAAATTGAAGCTCTTCGAGACTGGTAACGTAGGATGGAGTTACGGCGTCTATAAATGAAATGAAACTATCTTTCGGAATGTTAAGATGAGGAAGGCGTTCCGGAAGAGTTCTAAACGCTTTAGTCATTTTCCAGACATATGTGACATCGGAGTGGAACGGGAGAAAGAATAGAACTTTATCCAAGCGGCTCTTTTTGAGCGTTTAAGAACAAACCTAGTCTTAGCATTAGCTCTTTTATGTGATAGGGAAAAGAAGGACAGAAACGAAAATATCTAAAAATGGAAGTACAGAGGTCGAAGCAGACTTGCAATCATTATTCCGACACAAAGATGAAACATATAAAGTTCTACTTTTTTTTTCCCGGTCGACTTTAATGTAAGGGAGAGATGAATCGGAAATTCAGCGAAATTTCTACTAGTCGGTTTTGGGAAGGTACCATTGAGAAGTACGAAGGAGTTCAGGCTGTACAGGAGAAGAAAAGTTGTTCAGGGATATGATTATGGGAACATGGTCGCTTCCAAACGTGCCGTTTAAGGTTTTCCATGAACAGTTAAGACCAAGGTTAGGAGATGTAAAGGTTAAGTCGATTGAACTAAACGTAGTAGGATTCCTATAAAAAGTTGAAAAATTATCATTCAGCAGAATAAAGAGCAAAGCACTCACAGAACATATGATCGGCGTCACAATCAACCGCATCATTTGAATGGAGAACATGGGGGAGGGGCCAACGAGAGGTGAAAGCGGGAGGAAGGCAGCAAGGAATGGTTAAAACCCACAATGGCGACAATAACAGAACGAGGAAGTGAAGGAAACAGAAGGAACCAAGGATTGGAAGGAAGATTAGACTGAACGGACAGATAAAAGGAGCGACAATAAGAAAAGGAGGAAGGGTATATATCCAACCAAGATCTGAGATGGAAATCTTTACACAACGGCAAGAGATTAGATTTTGCAGAAGAAGGAAGAAGAAGCCCGAGCCAAAGAATCAGCCATCTCATTACCAGAGATGCCAGAATGGCCAGGAACCCACAGCAAGTCAATATGGATCCCATGGAGAACTATTTGTTATTACTGTGAGGGACAAATGGCTGTGTACAACTTTTAACTATCAGAACTAACGATATCCTCTATTTATTAGAAATTTTACTCGTCAGCTATTCAGGTATATCGATGGGTATCAGTGTCGTCATTAAAATAAATGTTAAGAAAAGGAATCAGACATTTCATCTTTGCTTTAAAACTGGGTAAAAATTGGCCAAAAAGATTCCATTGTAATCGAGGATAAATATTTAAAATTTTAAAATTAAAGCGGAAATGTGACTTAAAGTATTAAATACGTGAAAATGTGTATATATTCGAATAAGAATAATGACGCAATTTTCCTTAACTGACAAAATCTGAATTCTTGAACCCCGGCTTTATTACACGCTACAGAAAGTAGTATCATTTCAGGTTGGTCTATTCACTGAATATTTGCACTAAAAATGAAAAATAAATTTAAAAGGAAGTAAAAAAGATAACAACTTTGTAGGTTTACTGTAATTAAAAAGTAAAAAATAATTACTCGATAAATGAGGATATACCTTATACAATAAAATATGCATAAAGTGGTATTACAACATTAATACTTATCAGATTACACCACATTCATATTGCAACAATAATTAAAACCCGCTTTAAATACTGTTGATATTTCCGATACCGGGCTTCACGGAACCAGTGGTATTATTGTTATACTTATTTAAGATTATCTTTTCAATTATAATTTGACTTTGGTTTGATTAAGGTATTTAAAAATAACTATAATATTCCCTTAAGTTTTATTTTATTATACAAGATAAACATTTATTTTAGTGCATTTTTATTAAACGTTTAAGGTAAAACTTAAATTTTTTTTTTTTTTTTTTAAAAAACAAACTATTTTATTCTTTTTTTTTTTTTTTCAGTTCCTAAGGTGATAGTAACTTCTCAGCTGAAGAATGTGCGGCAATGGACAGGACTAAACGCTGTTGGTGACCTTGTGGGTGCAGCGAAGGGGCGAAAAATTTAACGGAAAATTTAAAGTAGTGTTAGTCTAGCGCTAGTAGGATCGTCAACGCGCAGATATACGTATGTTAATCAATGAAGAAGAAGAAGGTGACACTAATTATCAAAAGTATTGCTTTTGTGGCAGTGTACGTACTTTTTTTTTAACCCCCCTTTGGGCATGTCAACAAAGGATCTTTGCCCAGAAACGAAACGAGGAAAAAGGGTCAGTTAAATGTAGAGTCGGTGTCAAATATTGATAGGATAAAAGAACTGAGGATAGGAACAACGGAGATCGACGGAAGCGATAAGATATACGAGGCACAATAAGGAGTAGGAAGTTTGAGTGATAGCAGATTGGAGTATAAAGAAGTACGTTCGTTCACGACGGATGGATTCAAAGAGGATATAGACGGTGTACGTATTGTTCAGGTGTTTCATTTATTATTTGAATATTTGAGCGAGCGTGTTAAACTTTCTTTTTTATAATGGTAGGTTCCCATTTTTCTAAAGTTTTTCACAAATTTTTCTTCATATTATTGTTCTCCGGTATAGTTTTTCTGCCATTCTTTAAACTGATGGTTTATACCCGTTGATTTTTCGATTTTTTACTCGATTGTTCACGTGTATTCTTCTTTATTTTTTCTTTCTTTAACGGATTTCGATATATCCTCTATTTTTATTTCTCGTTCCACAGAAATCAAACGGTTGTTGCTCGTAATCACATCACCCAGTTTTTTTTTTCGGTAACGGATGTGTATCAGAAGTTTTGCTCGGTTTACACGTGCCCCATTTTAGCAATATTGTGACGTGCTTATTCATATAGTCCATGGTATGCGTTTCATTTATTTTTTTTTGCTTTCCTAGCTACATTCCGCAGATCCATTTGAGATTTGCGAATGAGAATAGGAAGAAAGTAAAGGGGGTTCACCTCGGAGCAGTGCTTTGTACCATCCAACTTACTCTAAGAGTATCTCAATAGTTTTCGCGAAATTTCTGTTTCCTTAGGGAGTTTTCGAGATGGACATGAACGGGGAACCCACAACTCTCGCCTGAAGTAATAGAAGCGGGATAGGAAAAATACGAAATTCGGTTAAAAGAGGCCGGGGAAGAGATGAAAAGAAAGACGCACTTCACTTAAAAACTAGTTGCAAACTAGTTGCAAACTAGTTGCGGCCGACAGATGGAAGGTACGCTAAGTGCGTACCCACAAGTTCTGAGCCTCTTCAGGATTTATTATTAACGTCGGCGGCGTTAAGGTGCCATCTAGCTTTAATTAATAATTAAAAATACCTAATACAATACGTTGAGGAAATTTTGTTGTTATTAATTAATTACTTAATTAATTAATTATTAAGAATTGTTATGAAACGTTTGAAACTTTAGCAGTGATTAACCATGATGAAAATAATTTACGGACGACGATTTTAGAAAAAGAAAGAGTTTGCTTCTAATGATGGGGGTCAGTGTAAGCTAAGCTAGCTGAAACGTTCAGTGTTGTATATTTTTGAAATAAATATATTTCTTTTTCCAAAGGCAGTTGTCGTCCGTAAATTATTTTCATTGTTATTATCATTATCATTTCGAATGCCGCCATGATATGAACTAGTAACGGTCAGTATCGCGTCGTCGCAGGTTCGAATTAACGACGAAATATTAAACGCCGAGTAGAGAAGTCTGAAAAATAATGGAATGATAAACAGAGAGCAGCTGTGCCAGGAAGTATCATGTGTGCGAAAGAGAATGCAAATATGCTCCAGCAGATTCCGCTTGCTTACAATATGAGGCCGGAGAAGATGGTGATCAGGTGTACCTTTGCCCTATAAAAATGTTCTTTTTGGGAAGCTACCGACTACACTGTGAATTAATTTAAACTATAGCATTTGGCGCATTTAACCGCGCCGTTTCTCACACAAGTGACTGATCGATATTTATCTTTTTTTTTAATTCGATATTTTTAATAACTAATTAAAACATTCAAATACGAAGAATTAAACTCACTCGAGAAACCAGAATACGATATTAATTTGCAATTTAATATCGTATTATTAATTTCAAATTTTTTTTCAGTTGAATTGTTTAATCGGTTTATTTTTAAAAGATTACGAGTATTTTAATTTTGCCCGTGAGAATTCGATTTTGTCTAAACATCGTTTTCAGTGAAACCGATGGTAATTTTGAACACAACAGAGAAACGTACAAGAGATAACCGGCACATTGTATTAATCAATTTTACACGAAGAGTGTTTTCTTTATTGTTAATTTTTTTTCTTCTTTCTTATTTCTTAACGGACGTCTAATGGTTTTCCTGCGCTGCGTTTAACTGCTAAGGTCATTACAGAACATGGAGCCTATTTAGGAGGGTCAGATTGAGCGATGATACATGTCGATAGCTCGCATGAAAGCTAATACGGTTGCGATCGGGGAGGAGGGGACGTTTAATACTAGCAGGACTTGTGGTGCAATGTGCACGAACGGTACTTGGGGAGTCAGTTTGAGACAAGAATCTTTGCGAGAAACTACATCTGAAGGCCACCACCACCAGGCTTAGTTGCTTTACACTTTGGAGGAATGTGCTTGTAGATCTCCGTCCCTGTTCTCAATCTATTGCGGTTTCGTACAGGAGTAAAGGAGCAAGTGCAGGGAAAAGCGTGGATTACATGGCATTGGGGAAAAATTGCAGATTGAGTTGCCCGATGAACTAGTTGCTCGTTATCTGAAACCGTAACATAAGCAGCGGGGGAACCCATAGAAACATTGGAGTTTAAATTCGGCAGTTTACATAATAGATGGTGGATCTTTCTTACAGCGGCATTGCTGCAACTATTATATGAGGTGAGTTGGAGGGAATTTACGGAATCAGTCACGAGTGAGGCCTTTTGAGAATGATGTCGCTTTAGTGTTGAATAAAAAACACTGTCGCATTTAATTCAACGTCCGGTGCTGTTGTGTACAGGGAATCTCGTGTAACCTGACTCTAAAGCGCCGAAGAGTTCGAAGGAGCATGCTGCCCCGGTAGCTGGTAATCTCTTGTTTTTGCTCCATCTGTATAGAGAACTCGAATTAGAAAGTACGAAATTCAGTGCGTAATAGGGAGCAGCCGCTAAAAACCAAATGGAGAATAACTAAATGTTATATGCTTCCCCGGTACTAATGTACAGGGTGGAAACTTGAACACCAAAAGCGGCATCCATAAACAGATTACAAGCATTTGAAATGTGGCCGTACCCAGAAGGGGATATTAAAAATACCAATGGGTCGATAAAGTTTCTAATAAGAAAGTGTTGCATAGAATGAAAAAAGGTAGAGAATTGGTAAAAGGAAAAAAGTTGGAATACCTAGGATATATATAATTAGAAGTAATAAATATGAGCTATTACAAACTATCCTACAAGGGGAAATATTGAAGGGAAACGGGGCCGAGGAAGAAGAAGAACAAACTGGGTTACAAAAATTAAGAACGATTAGGTTATTGAAAACAAATTCAGATTGCAACCTTTATAGAAACAAAATCGAGTACTACTCATTCGGTATAAATTCGGTATAAATAAACAAAAAAACAATCATCCTTTAATGTAAAATATAAAATACGTGCCCATATTCTACGTCATTATGTACGATCAGCGATGATCGTAATAACACAAGAAACAAGCGAGAACTAATTTATTTATTCACCGTTTTTGTTCTGAAGATTTGGTCGCGATGGTCTTCTTAAATATCATGCGGCATTCCTATTAATTTTTTAATTTTAAATAATTGCTTCGATGTTCACTACCGCCCGTCCTCAGTGTTCTATTATTTTAAATTATTCCTTTTTTTGAACGGATTTCGACAGTTCGGGGAACTGAAAAAGAAGAATTTTCTTTCAAAACACAAATAAATTTCAATACGGAAGATTTTACTTAAATTGAAAATGGTATTCTTATTATTCTGAAATATTAAAAAAAAAAACTTTTTATGTTAAGTAACAAAAATGTTCACGAAATGCGCGTGTTTATAAAATAAAATCTCTAATCATTAAGATTTGACAAAACTTTTAAATCTGACGTCACGGGTGCAATATGCTTTTCTACGCCGGGAAAATGAAAACACATTAGACAGGCTCGATTGCTCTGTAGAGAATTCTTCGATCGTGAAATCCTAAAAAAAAGTGTTCGTAACTGCGCAAAAAATTTTCCAGCACTTCAACATTTCCGATAGTGTAAAGGCCGCTTTGAGCGACCTTTATGCGAGACCACCAGAGGTACGGGGATTTTCAATTTTAGCGGCGCAGAGAGTCATTTAGAAAATCGTCGATAGCTTCGCGACACTTTCAGAGATGCGACTATTTAACACGATCATTTATTTACCGGAGCGGAATAGGTACTTAGTGTGTGCTCTCCTAAAGGCGAGAAATTTAGACATCGTCGCTGAACCTCATTTGGGTTTCGTCATTGATGGACTGAATATTCTCGGCCCGACGTTAACTTGTTCCAAAACAATCGTCTTTGTCCGCCACGCTGCGCGCGCACACGCACACGCCTCATATTATACACGTCAAACCAGCAGACAGCAATGGTTTGTTCACTGTTCGAAGACCGCTGAAAAAAACCTGTTCAGCTTCAGTCGCGCTGACATGACATTAAAGAGACATTTAGACAAGTGATGCTCATAGATGGAAGCAGTAAAAACCGACTTGGTCGAGAAAAATATAGCAGCTCTGGCTATAGTGTACGAGGGTGGTACTGGTACGAACACACACACACACACACACGCAGAAGCATATTCAAACTTGGCTTCCACTTGACGACAGACTCTGTATTTTTCTTTTAAAACTCTCCAGCTACTTCCAGCCTTTTATCCTTTTTCTTTGCTTTTTTCCTTTTTAGATTTATATTTCGCTTCCATCTTCATCAGTCATCATTCGCATTAACTCGACCGTTTCTACTGCTCCCGTTATTAAGTGGTCCGTGTGTTTTATTATCAACGTCGAGCACCAATTACCCTTATCAAAACGTGGAAATTCCCGCGCAACGGTTATTATTGTCTGGAACAGAAGTGTTTCAGTAACTATCGACGGGTCGGGCACTTCACTTTTTCCTAATATACGTCGGCAGGTCGCGTTATTAATTAATACGCGATCCGAACAAGTTCATCTCATGCTGCTTATCCGCGTTAACTTCTAACTTTCAAAAACTAACGCACCAATTGTGCCGATAAACAACTTCGAAATGGCGCCATTTTTTCAGCCAATCTAAAAGTTAATTTTCGAATTTTTACATCCCGTTTGTAACAACACATCTGAAGATTTCGTAAAAATTCAGAACTAGCTCTATTCCACTCTGCAGCTGATAAATGATGGCGTAAATATCGCGATAATGATGCGAAATTTGTAAAAGTTCAAACGTATCAATTCATCCGTCGCAGTTTTTTCTCTTCTAGACCTCCTCTTTATCATTTTAATTTTTGCCAGCCCATCGCAAGAATTTCGGTTTTGTTTGCACTTCCGCTAGTTCTTTTTCTGATGGAACTTGCAAACTTTCGTATTTAAGAAATTTCCAACTCAATTCTCCTCCGTTCCCAAAAGGGCTCTAAAATTTTTTGTCTCTGCTGGGTAACAGAGCGTGCGTTATAATATCAGGAAGAAAAATCTCAAATCTCCCTTATTTATCAGAAAAGCGGGCCATTTACGACCTCATATTTCATCATATAAATTTCGCTAAGACGATGTTCCTGTGTTAATATTCTCAACACACACACGCGTCAGTAATTCTTTTCCGATTGAGAACAAATCAGTTTTCCACCGCAGTAGGCCTTTTTCGACTGAAATCATTTTATCTATTCGAAAACTACGCAAAGAACAGCGGCTATTGCAAATAATGTCATCAGAATATCACTTTGTATTCCGGTTTTTGTATCTATTTTTATGTAGAGAAAAGGTCGTGCGTACAAATTCGAAACTTTCTACTTTCTTCTTTTTGATTTTAAACCTTTAATCAGTTTTCACTAAAGTTTACCAGTTCTTTATCAGCAAATACTGTTTTTATACTACGCTCCTTAAGAAATTTAATTACTTCGTAATACACTGCAGCTACTAGTGTTTCTGTAATTCGAAATATCATTTCGACGATGTTTAAAAACGTAGTTTTTTTTTTTTTTTTTTTTTTTTTTTTTATTTTTAAAGAAATAAGTTGTGGGTCCCGCAAGGCATACTGCCCGTCTGCGGGTGCCCAACACGCTTATCATCGTTTATTCAAGAAAAATGTGTAACAAAAGTTCTTTACTTATACTATTAACTTTCGTACTTACAATTAGTGAGAAAACTATAAAATCTAAAAATAGAATAATAATATTAAAACAAGACTAAAATAGATGAAAACAAAGAAAAAAACTACTTATCGTTATTCAATTTCATAACCACGAGTTCGATAAATATATTGGAATGGTCGATTCTCCGCCACAGCCAGTTCCCAGTTTATCTACTCTAATGTCACTCCGTGTTATCAATCAACCATTGCTTAATTAATAATTTCCAAGTTCCTATTTCTTTTTGCATTATAACTTCTGGGATTCGTTCTAGAAGCTTAATTAGAACTATTTCATCAATATTATCAATCTTACTATTTATGCCTCTCGGTCGAATAAAATATACCTCCCTATTACTCCTCGTTGTCCTACTTCTTGTCATTGTAGCAATTGATCTACTTGTGGTCTTATATTCAAGTAATCGGTGATAAAAGTAGTACATCCTTGGAGACATTTCATTTTTTTCTCTCCACCAGCTAATATTGCTGTTAACCTGATCTTTATTAGGTAATATTATCTTTAAGCATTTCTTTTGTTGACTACTAACCTTTTTGATTATCATCCGTTTTGCTTCACCCCAAATTGATATCCCATACATGATTCTAGACAATACTATAGCGTTATAGTATACACGCAGACTACCATATGGTATTGAAAGAGCCAATTTATGAAGTGCCGGTATCATTTGCCTGATTTTATTAGATAAATTTATAACATGCTTGTCCCACGATAATGTCCTGTCAATAATTAATCCTAAGTATTTAACCTCTTCTGTCGTTTCCAGTTGTGTGCAACCACAGTTCGAAGTAGAAATCAAGTAATTATGTAAGCAATTATTGTTATGCACTGTGATAGATGGCTTATATGTTCTATATCTACTGGACGTTCTTATGTACAAAGCCTTCGATTTTTTTATATTAATAGTCAGATGTTTATCATGCGCCCACTTCACATACTATTTACATCCTCTTGCAAGAGTTTTTCGGCCTCATGGATGTCGCGGTGCTCGATAACGAGTGCTATATCGTCCGCATAAGCAAAGACTGTCGAATTTTTAACAAATTTATGAAGGGAGTTGGTATAGATCAAAAATAGCAACGGAGCTAAAATAGTTCCTTGTCCCACCCCTGTTAATGCAAATTCTTCTCTACTTAATTCTTCATCGATTTTTACTACGGTTTTCCTATTATACAAATAACTTTCAAACCATTTATTTTGCCTACCTATGATTCCCATTTCTTGCATATTTCGCAACAATATTTGATGGTTTACAGCATCGAATGCTTTACTAATGTCTATAAAAATTATAATAAATTGTTTGCCGTTTGCCAATCCCTTATTTATCCTGTTTGTTAATACTCTTAACAAAGAGACAGTTGATTTTCCTTCTCTAAACCCAAATTGCATATTGTGCAGCAACTCGTTTCTCTCCAAATAATTTCTTAAATGAAACGCAACGTGTTGTTCCAGAATTTTTGCTAAAACCGAGATTATAGTAATTGGTCTATAATTGTCACAAGCACTCGCCAATCCGTTTTTATATATCGGTCTAATAACACCAGTTTTTAGTCCCTCAGGAATGCTACCTTCTTGAATTGAACCGTTAATTATCTTTGTAAGTAGGGGGGTAAATATAGCTACATTATTTTTAATATCCGAAGCTCTAATACCATCCCATCCTGGGGCTTTGTGAATCGGTAATCTGTTAATTATTTGTTCTACTTGCTTGTTTGTAACTATTGGAATATAAAATGACGTGAGTGTCAGCTCTAAGTTATCGCTATTCAATAATTGCGTATTACACGCTTGAGCACAATGCTGTTTTAGTTGGGAGAAGTGATCGATAAATTTACTCGCCGCATGTTTAGCACTTTCAAAATGCCTCAAGATGAACTCATCAATTGAAGATTTGTTTTTATTATATACTATATTATTGATTATCTGCCATACTTTTTTGGTACTGTTATTAGCATGTTGCATTTGTTTGTTGTAATATTCTAATTTTGCTTTTCTAATTTCGGTCTTAGTCATATTTCTGTATGTTTTATACAAATTTTTATACCTCGCGTTTGTTGTATTATTTTTACTACGCTTATAGTATATATCCCTAATTTTCATCAAGTTTAAAATTTTTATATTCATCCAGTCATTTTTAAATGAAAAATTATTTTCCTTTGTGTACGTCACCTGCTTTCTACATTCCTTATATAAATTATTAAATTCAGATTGCATTTGCGAGCAGATATTTTCGATGGAGTCAATCTTTTCAAGACTATGCCAGTCATAACTTTTAAGTTTGTGGTTCAGCCACATTTCGTTTAACCTCTTTTTTGTTTGTACTTTCATTTTTTGGTAAGAGCACCTATTAATGGGAAATAGGCAACCAATTATATAATGATCGGATATTTTTGAGTTAATAATTCCTGCATAAATTTCTTCCGTTGAGCTCCTAATAAAGATATTATCTATACATGATTGGGTTAAATTACCACCTCTAAATTCCTCACGCGTTACACCATCAATCAATCTTATACACCCACACCCAGCCATAATATTTAAAAAATTTTCCGATTTAGTATTACATTTTAATAGATTTATATTAAAGTCCCCACATTTTAAAAGTTCTTGTTTATTCTCAATCTGTTTAGTAAATAAATCTAGCTCATACAAGAATTCATTGACATTACGGCTTGGTGATCGGTAAAATGCAAATATTCGTGTTGTTTTCTTGCTATGTATTTCTATGTCAACCGCTAAACACTCGAACGCATTATTATTATATTCAGCATGGAAGTTGGATTTAAAACTATTATTGACAAATATGGCAACTCCTCCATTAAATTTATCTGGTTTTTTATTGCTATACCTGGTGAACCCCGGGATCACGTATAATTTTAATTCATTTTCTCTCACATTTGTTTCCGTGATAATAATCACACTGACCAGTGTTTTATAGATGTATGCCAAAAATTCATCCCAGTTATTTCTTAGGCTTCTTATATTTAGGTGCAGTACATGAAATAGATCTTTATTAATTTTTGTACACCCTTTGTCTATATTAAATAGTCTCATACATCCCCTCTCCCAGTCACCAATTGTTGTGTAATTAGCGCAGTTAATTTTCTTACAAAATAGAATCGGAGACGTCATTGTTATTGGTCGTTAAACACTGGTGCGATAGTAGAAAATTGACCATATTCCGAACACATTGATTTATCGAGACTCACGGCGCGATTATCGCTATATAACTTTAATAGTTAAACACTTAACTGCTTTCTTCGAAAAAGATACATCGCGGTAAGCGTACAAATGAAAAAATTGATTTTATTTGTTTTCCGAAAGAACGATGTCGGTGCAAAAAACAAAAAAAATTGGCCTATTTTCATCGATTATTTAGTCCTTTGTGGATTATCTAAATTTTTGATAAGTAATGAACAAGATTAACCGACTGATAGAAATTTCGGAATGATATTCTAGGCCTGAGATTATATCAAGGCCTTGGCAACGTAATTAACTCATTATACAGGCACATTAAAAATGCAAAGGTATATATATTTTTGCTGATGACATTGCGCTGTTAATTGAAAATAAAAAGTTAGAAGTGGCGGAAAAATTACTGCAACAGGATATAGATAATTTTAGTAAATGGGCACATGATAGGAGGTTATGTATAGAAATAAATCTAAATTGTTACATATTGAACACGAGAGTTGCGATAATCATTCTTCGTAATAACGAATGCTTACACGAACTTTATGAAACGAATAATTCACCTTCATGTTTATGTTCACCTCTTGAAAACGTAAAAGATTTTAAATATTTAGGAATATATATATATATATATATATATATATATATATATCGATAGATCCTTGAGCTGGAAAAAGCCCGTTCAAGTATTAAATTCGAAAATAGACAATTCTGGCTTTATACAAATTAAAGCAGGTACTTTCATATAAAACACTACGTATATACTACAATGCAATAATTATGGCTAGAATTCTATATGGAATTCAAATATGGGGAGAGGCTAAGAAAACTGAAATCAATAAAATAGGTAAAAGTCAAAAAAGTTGTAACTTATACTACCACATTGGAAACGGAGTGACTCGAGATCAATTATGTATAGAAGGAAAATGATGAAATGTCTGCAAAGATGTACTACTTACTACTATTACAGGTTATTCGAATATAATAGCGATAATGTTACTAAGTAGGCCAAAAACTACTCGAATAGCAAGAAATCAAAATAATACATATTACATATATATCCTAGAGGGGCAAATATACGAATTGATAACATAGGTGATATTCGGTTTTAATTAAATTAATGAGAATTATCCCCAATCATATTATAAACGAAAATAGCATATTAGCGTGTTGAAAAAGGAGGTGGTGAAATGGCTGAAGGAATGGTGCAAAGAATAAAAAACAAACTGCGTCCGAATTCCTCACTCCTAGATAGTTTCAATTATGCAGATATAACATGTATTCTATGTTGTTGTTTTTATGTCGCTCCTCTTTTAACTTACTGTTCGTAATTCATAAAGAAGATATTGTTTACGCTATCATGATATATATGTATATATGACTTTTAGAGTGAATGTATGTATATGTATGGTTTTTCTTTTTTCTTTTTATACCTGTATATAAGTTATATATATATATATATATATATATATATATATATATATATGTTTACTAAGACATATATTAATTAAGGTTTATATAATTTCGATGTGTATAATAAGTATGTATAAATTTGTAACGTGTTCAAGCTGAATAAACGATTATAAGAGTGTCGGACACTCACACAACGGGCATACTTGCCCAGTGAGACCCACTAACTTATTTTAAAATTTAAAAAAAATAAAAAAAAAAAATTAGAAAAAAATTAGAAAAGTGAAAAGAGGGACGCAGAAGTTGAAGCAGTGTAGGGATTCATATAAACTATGACGAACATTTCATCTAGATAGTCGAAAAAACAACAAGCCTAAGAACGCTCCACAATTATTACACCTCGGAGCAGTCTAAACGGAAACTTTAAATCATAATAACAAATGATTAAATCAATATTATAAGCAGAAACGAGAATTTAAGAAAGGAATTTAGGATTGAGTCAAATGGAACGTGATGGGTAATTTAAACGAACGTCGTGAACTATTTTAGGAAGACAGAAATAAGGAATAGAAGATTCGTGTTTTATAGACATATTTAATGCCATGAAAAAAAAAAAAAGAAAAAAAAGGTGTTCGATGAATGGGAAAAGAATGTGAAAATAATCAATATTATAGAAAATCAAATGTTTGATAAAAACTAGGTCCGTATTAATAATGGAAATTTTGAGCTAAATCAGGAGTATCAAAAAAGATCACTCTAGTAGAGAGTATACCTTCATTCCGGGACACCGGCCGATCAAAAGTGAGTATTTAGTCACGTGGCCACGTCCACTTCCAACAGCCAATCAGAAGCGAGTATTTAACCATGTAACGACGCCCCTTTACTCGGCCTATCAAGAGTCAATACTTCATCAAATGACCATGTCCCCCTTCACGTTAGCCTCCGCGAATAAGAAGAAAAGAGTTGAATATATTTACAAGGGGAGTTTGAACAGATAGGTCAAATAAAGTCTCAAGTGCAAGGAAGGGTAATCAACAAAACCGGGAGTGGAGCTGGATGATTTTGTAAGAATGGATTTTAATTCATTGATATAAATGGAAGAAGTACGGAAATGCTTAGAAGAGTTTCTTGAAAGTGTTAAGGAATAAATTCGCCAATATTGGAAACGTAAGCGGGAGCGATAGCATCAAAATTAAAGGTAGCAGGCAATCGTCTCGGAGATGCTATAAATGGAAGAACGTTCAGAATATGGAAATTTAAATGCTCTGGCCATTTTCCAAACATGAGCCAATAGGGGGTAGTTCTTGTGAAGGAAGAGCAAACGTTTTTCCAGCAGGACTTGTTCGAGGACTTCAAAATAAATCTTAATCTAACACGGTGGCCTATCTGTGAGCCGGAAGATAAATTTATAACATGCTTGTCCCAAGATTCTGTCGACGATTAATCCTAAATATTTAATCTCTTCTGTCGTTTCCAGTTGTGTACATCCACAGTTCGAAGTAGAAGTCGCTTGACTGTTATGTAAACAATTATTGTTATGTATTTTAATAGGTGGTTTATATGTTTGATATCTACTGGACGTTCTTATTTATTTATTTATTTATTTTACGTGTCGTACACAGCAACTTAGGCTAGAGACACGGCAAGAAATTACAAAATTATGAAAGTTAAAAGAAAGGAAAAAAGGAAAATAAACAGAAATTAACAAAGATTAGCAAAATTATAACAACGTTAATAAATTAGAAGAATTTAGAAACTGAAATAGTTGGTTAAGCACGGTTTCTTCGTCGCACAGCAAATCTTTTAAATTCGATGGTAATCTATGTTGTTTCCGATAATATTCATAAACTGGACATTTAATCAGTAGGTGTTCGACGGTCAGCTGACAATCACATGTCTGGCACCGGGGCGCAGGTTCTTTATTTAACAGGTATGAGTGTGTAAGGCGAGTGTGCCCAAGTCGTAGTCTGCATAACGTTACCTCCTGTTTTCTGCTTTCTCGGCTTGAGGAAAGCCATGGTTTCGTGCACGATTTTATGGAGCGTAATTTATTTCCTGTTGGTAACTTTTTCCAATCGCTGTTCCAGATGTTGTTAAAATGGCATTTAAGCTGATGTTTAAAGACGGTAAACGGTACCGTTACGTTTGAAGTTGACGCACGTTTGTTAATCGTTTTAACGGAGCTTTCCGCATTTTCAAAGCTCTGTATGCCGCGCTGGGCTCGGTTGCACCATGGTGGTATAGGAGATATCGGATCCCGGGCCAGTACTGGAATTTGGATGTTTAGCTGATGTAGAATGGGCATAACGTGATCAATTTTTGTTCCGTTCTGGTTCTCAGTGGTATCATCTGGAGAGTTTGGCTCTGTGCTCCTTATGATGCTGAAAGCCAGCACAGTTAGATAAGTTCGTCGCAAATCTAATGGCCACTCCGCTGAATCACATAGTAGACTCGGTATCGGGGAGGTTCGGAAAGCTCCAGTTGCCAACCTCAAAGCGGTATGATGGATAGTATCCAAACATTTTAGGGTCGATATGTTAGCGGAAGCATAGGCTGGTGCACCATAATCCATTTTGGACCTTACAAGGGTACGATACAGCATTAATAGATTATGTCTGCTTGCGCCGTAGGTTGTATGCGATAGCTTCCGCAGTAGGTTTAGTTTTTTACCGCAGCTAGTTTTCAATGCGTTAATGTGTGCTTTCCAAGTGATTTTGCTGTATTATTAACAGTTAAGCTTACTATGCGGTCGCACTTTTTCCGTCTACAGAAATTGGTTGCTATGGTTTTTGTTGTTGAAAAACAAAGGCCGTTATCTTCTGACCATTGTTGCAGTCTATCAATTGTGTTTTGCAGAACGCTTTCTCCTAAGTTGATATCAGTGCATGGAAGAAATATGCATAAATCGTCTGCAAAAAGGAGTGATTTTACAGGTTTTTGCACTTGATTTACAATATCATTTATCGCGATATTAAACAGTGTTGGGCTGAGAACGGATCCCTGGGGAACTCCTGTCCGTACCGTATGCGGATCAGACAGAACGGATCCCAATCTTACTTGAAAGCGGCGATCAGAGAAGAAGTTTGCAATAAACATACAAAGGCGGCCTTTGAAGTTCCAGGAGTGTAAGGTTAAAAGAATTTTGTATCTCCATATGTTGTCAAATGCTTTCTTGAAATCGAAAAAGACGGCTAATAAGTGGTGCTTGTTTGAGAAAGCTTTACTTATGGAGCGCTGTAACGCAAGGATCGGATCAATGGTAGATCGTCCTGACCGAAATCCATATTGAATATTTGTAAATAAATTACGTGTTTCGATTTCCCATAGTAGTCTGCCATTGATAATTTTTTCTAACACTTTACATAGAACTGATGTAAGAGATATGGGTCTGTAACTATCGAGGAGTGTTGGATTCTTATTTGTCTTGAGTAGTGGGATTATAATGGCATTTTTCCATTGCAATGGGAGATTACCTGAGAACCATATTCGATTGTAAATTACAAGCAGAGTTTTTAATATAAAATCAGGTGCATATTTTAAAAGATAAATGTGAAAATTATCCGAACCGACTGCTTTCGGTTTAGTACGTTTAATGGCAGTACGACGTAGTTCTTCCATCGTGATAGGTTGGTTATATGGTTCTTGGTTGTTGCTGGTAAAGTTAAGACCAAAAGTAGCATTTTTACCATTTTTCGGATAATTCTGTATTGTTTATAAATTGATTTTCATCTTTAGTTGACATTGTAAAAAATTCTGCAAACACGGCGTTAATTTTGTCAATATTAGTGCATATGTTACTACCGATTTTTATGCATGTCGGTGTAAAGTATGGCGTTGACTTTTCGATGGATTTAATTTTTTTCCACACAACTTTGGTCGGTGTACCAGGATTCAAGGTTGCTACATAGTTCTTCCAGCAGTTTAATTTTGCTTGTTTGAGAATATACCTGGCTTTTGCTCGTAGTCTTCTAAAATTCAGATGGTTTTCCATATTCGGGTTCGACTTTAACTTTTTTAAAGCGTTCCGTCTGTTTCTAATTGCAGTTGCACAGTCCTTAGACCACCAAGGGACTTTTACGCTGCCAGTTTGTATAATAGTTTTATTAGGTGGTGAGCATCTTTTTGCCTGCTCGATGAGTGCGTTTGTAAACGTCTGCACACTGGTGTCAGTATTGCCCAATGTAATGCATTGTAACGAACATCGAGCTTTGTAATTTTATACTTCGGCAACAGATTTACATTATTTCCGGGATAAGTAGAAGTTTCTGGTTATAACTGGCTTTTTATAATAATCGGAAAATGATCACTTCCACCAAGGTCATGATGTACATAAAATTGTATTTTACTGCTCAACTGAGGGGAGCACAAGGCTAAGTCAATATTTGACCATGTTCGATAAGAAAAGTTATAATGAGTTGGCTCCGTTAAATTAAGCAATGTGAGGTTAAACGCGTTAATTGCATTTTCTATGATCTTGCCTCTTGAATTTGGCTTTTTGCTTGACCAGATAGGGCTATGAGCGTTCATATCTCCTAATATTATGAACGGTTTAGGCAGATGCTTTATCAATGAAAAGAAATGTTCCGTACTAATTATCTCTGTAAAATACACAGTACATATTGTAATTGGTTGTTTAAACCAAACTTTGACTGCTAACGCTAGTAGCCCAGTGTTCAACTCGATTATTTCATAATAATATTTTGATTTAACAGCTATTAATATGCTACTAAATAGTCATGTACTGTAGTGAAAATTATTTTATAGCCAGGGATACGGAAATTTTGGTTGTTTTTAAGATGCGTTTCCTGGAGACAAATGACAGACCGATTATATTCTGATAGGATAAGTTTAAGGTCTTCATGGTGTAGATATATGCCATTGCAATTCCACGAAATAAATGTACCTTCCTGCATTTATGTTTGTTTATATGACAATTTGCGGTGATTGTTTTTCCATGTTTGGTCGCTCAGTCTGATGGCTTTGGGTAAACTGTTGGGGGTCTGAGTTAGGAATGGACTGTACTTGATCTTTTAGTACCGTCATAATCTTGGTAAATTTTGCTTCAGTTCCACGGTCAGTTAGGAACTGATAGTTCTCACCTAGCATGGAAACAAGTCCTGTAATGTGTCGCTAGTGAAGTCCTTGACAACATCACATGCGATTTTGGCTAGTTTACACATATCTATAAAGAGGGCAAGATTTTGCAGAGCCAGCCGATATCTCGATCCATTTTCATAAATGTTCTTTTTCAGAGGCTCGTAAATTAGATTAAGTGATTTGTGCAATGCGTGATGTTGTTGGGATTCTTCAGTATCACTTGGTTGTATTTTATTTACTTCTGAATCGGATTGTGTTTCTGAATCACGAGAACTGTGGCGGTCGGGTTTCGTTGTGATCTGCTTTTTCCCGTTTTAGCTTTTTTGCTTTTTTTGTAACTCGGCTTCATTGATATGAGTGTTGTGTCTTCATCTAGTTAAGTCTTTGTGGACGAATTGTCTGATAGGGCACGTTTTGTTCTCTCTGTTGTATTTGGGTTTTTAATGAATGTTTGAATCGGTTGTGTGGTTATAGGAGCCAGTTGTACAACGTTTTGTGTTTCATTAGCTGATACAGCTGCTATGAGATCTGTGTGGCCAGGAGAATATTCGTTTGACTTTATATTTGAAGGAGCATTGTCTTCTGTTAGTATATCATCTAAGTAATTGTCTTGTGGAATGTTACAGTCATCTGCTTTATGACCTTTACTATTGCATTTGAAGCAGGTATATTCATCAAGGTTAAGAAAAATTCGGTGCATTTTGTCACCAAATGGGAATAGAAAGGATGTCGGCAGAACTGGCTGATCTGGTTCAGGTTTTACATAGATTTGACGTCTCCAGCTGATCACATGGCTGAACAGTTCATCAGAGGGATTAACTCGTAGGAGAGACATATTGGACACCGGTTGCAGCTTTAGTTGCGCCCGAATGAATTGTTCCAATAAGTCATTAGGTATAATTGGCGAGACATTTGAGAAGATCAATTTTCTCGCCGGCGTTTTAAGTCTGCGAGCTATGATGAATTTGTCATCAAGATGTACGCCACCGTGAATCTTTACAAACGTTTCAACGATCTGTTCATTTGCCAAGAAATATAGCGATTCTTTGATTACTAATTCGAGAAGCGGCTAGAATATTCTTCGCCCCGCCTACCAAATCTTTGATTGCAAGAAGATAATCACGAAGTTTGTATAGTTATCAGTGTGTGAGATAATATTCCCTGTTCTTCTTTCGGGTAGACGAAATTGGTGATTGAGGTAATTTTATTTTTAGCCTTTTGCGCGTAAGATGTTGATGATGATGCAGGTGGTGATGTGGGTTTGTTGATAATCTGGATATTGTGTGTAGAAATAGGATAGGATAAATGGTTACTTGATTTTGATGACGAATGGTTGATGTCATGGTGTTGCGGTAGCGGGGGATATTGCATAGCGTTGACCGTATGGCTGGTGGTGGGGCGCATATCTGTTGTGTTTGGTGGAGTGGTGAAGGTAGTATTATTCGATTTCATTGTTTATCAGCCAGCAAGCTGGCCGATGATGATTATTGTGGTGTTTTCCCCAATATGCGTTAGCGATGATAGACAAATTAATAAAATGTAACTCGTACTAATCGTAGAGATAAGCGATAAGAATGAACAACACAAAACAAGAACACGAGAGCACAACCGATCGACTCAACACATTACTGGGCGTTCTTATAATATACAAAACCTTCGATTTTTTTTATATTAATAATTAGATGTTTATCATACGCCCCCACCTACACATACTATTCGTATCCTCTTGTAAAAATTTTTCGATCACATAGATATCGCGGTGCTCAATAACCCAACGAGAACTAGAAAAAAAAACATGTTATAGACGTGACAAAGCTCCATATATCTAACATAGTCTGAAAGGGCAAAAGATAGCCCAGAGGAGGCTCCGTTAGCGACGGCTTTACTTTCTTAGGCGCCATGCAGCTATCGTTTTACGAGTTACGTTACAATTTGACTTAAGGTTTTTCAGCGATGCAGAGTATAGATAGAAACCGGATGAAAACCATCATCTCCCCCGCCTACACTAATGGCATCAGCGTTAGAAGAATACACGAGTCGATCAAGAAAAACCAGCAAAAATCGCATAAAAGTGGTTTCATCGCAAAATCAACTATAAACTAACGGAACAAGGCGAAGATTAATCAACCTCAGCTGCGCCCTATATCACAATTTATGAGAATCTTCTGAATATCGTTGTTATTATTTTAACTGAAATAAAATTAATAATTCCTACAGAAATAAAGTAAAATATGAATTTGTTCTCCTTGTTAAACTAAATTTTAATATCGAGCAGGAACCGCAATGTACGATTAATAATTACGTACTACATATATACATCGAACCTCACTGAAAGTCACTAAGCTTTAAGTAACATTAAACTAGACTAATAATTAAGCGACGTCCATGAAAAAAAAAGTTGATTCGCGTCAGTTGTTTCCGTTAATTTTTCGTCGGCTAATTCGAATTAAATTAAATAAAGATCACCGCGTGAACAATAACGATTGTATTTGCACGAAGAGTTTTCTTAACAACAGCGAATAGAGTATTTAACGAAAGAAAAATTTTGTTTCAAAATTTTTAAACGTAAATTTCGAAAACTAGTGTTCTAATCGAAAAAGTAACTAATTTCCCGAGTAATTTTTTATTTGAAATTCCAGGAAATTTTGAAATTATGTAGAGAAGTGTTCTATAGAGTTGTTCTGTCGTTATTCTCAGACTGTTAATTACGTTAACATAATTATATTGTTCTGGAAAAGTAATTTTTCATTCGAATATAATTTTTTTTTACGTAATTTTCATCAACTAAAAAATTATTACTCAACGATTCTTTATTTATTACATCTTGCATATGTATAAGAAAACAAACAACAATACAAAACCAATGTAAGAAAAATTCAAAACTACAAATTAAATATACATATATATATATATATATATATATATATATGTGTAATATATATGTTTTGTAGTAATTAGAAATTAAATGTCGCTTACGCACGCGCATACGCGAGAAATTTTCTTAAAATTCCCAGCGCAGACACTTTTAAATTAACAGGGCCACCAAACCGTTACAAATTGTTAATTGTTACAGGAAGAGAGTTAGCTCCAGATACAGTTTCCATTCGAGTTCCAGCTGCAACTGGAGCGTCACCTTATTTCGACGCAACACGTTCGAGCGCAGACCTACACAAGAGGTAAATAGAAGACGGTTCTGTTCGTTGCAGGAAATTTTACCGGCGCCAAAACGCTATTTCATCGTCAATTCTTAGGACAGTCTAGTGCGGTTTCCGAAATTTACCGCTTCTGCAGCTGTAAGCTTTCGGTTTTTTGGCTACACATGTGCGTCGCATACGTGTGTTTGCACATCTACCCGCGATTCTATCTTTAATTGCACATATTATCACATAGTAGTAGTATCGGCATACTCGAACATAAAAAGTCGACATTGTTCTCATGTTTTCGATGTGTTCTCCAAAGACGCTGAATCTTTACGAATTATTTATTATTCGTAGTAATTAAAAACGACTTTAGGGTCGAGCAGTTTAAATTTATCCCGGATTATTCGGGGGAAAAAATCTGAAATAAATTTACTCTGAAACCAATCGTAATTAGACTGTCCCAATGTGTCCGTTTACAATCTCTGTGTGTCGATGAACGAGTGTTGCTACGTTGGCAAGAAGTTTCCTACATTATCTGCGCTAATAAATTCTTAAAAGGTGCCGTTATGCAAAGCGATCTGTCAAATATACCCACGACTATTAACCGCGAATAATAATATAGTTTTTATTGAGTTAAAACAAAGCTAGGTGTTTTTAAATTTTTTTAATGTTGTTCGCTATTGGTAAATAAAAAATGGATTATTACGTTAAATACGTACCGACAAAAAAATGTATATATTCTTTTAAAATATCTATTTTTTCTAAACTATATCAAAATAAAATTAACAACACAATTTGCAGCTATTTCAACTAATGTAATATTCTTCTTACAACTAATCCAGCACATCTGCCCTAGCTCTGGAATAAATGCATTCTATGCATAATATCTATATATGTATATCCGTGTGATAGATAACGTACTTTCAATTTTCTAAATAATCCTTTCCCGGACAGTTTTTGATGAAAACAGATCTGTTTAATTCGCAAGAGACCGCATGCATCCATAGGAACAACCCCTGGAAATAAAAATCAGTACACTTTCAACGGTGTACGGAACTTCTTGTTTTAACGGTGTACGGAACTTCTTGTGCGCACCTGAAATAGTTCAACCGGTTGCGGAGAATTTAAACTCGCAAAAATCGTTTCATTTTTCACACTACTGGTAATGTCAAGGGGTTTCAGGTAGGTCCAGCTTTAATAACATACTCCTTCGAAACTTCCAAACCTCATTGGATGTATCAATGACGTCGACGTTCACTTCTACTCTATTTAAGGTATACCGGATCACGATAAAACTGTCGATGACTGACTCTTCTTAAACGTTTTTCTTCTGTTAGACCAACGTTTTGGCACAAACAGCTAATGCTACTCTTACGATGGTTGAATTGAGGTACAAAGAAATAAGCTAACCAGTAATCCTTTAACGCCGCCGCCTAATATTACTCCGTCATGGTTGCCTCTTTATAGCCCTTTTATAAAATCACTACCCGGTTAAATGGAATCGAGAATAAACTTTTAAATCTGTCTTTGGAAATATTACACGTCCGCAGAAAGTTCTTGTAATTACGGATTCGGTAACATCGCTCCATTCTATACTTAATACTCAGCTCGATGACATGCAACAGATCCTACTAGTTGTTCTTTCTGTACTGCATGGTGTCAGTTTTTGATAGGTTTACCGGTCGAGTTTCTAAAATCCATTATTAAATCTTCAGCTGAGCCCTGGTGGTTACCCGAGGGTATAACACAAAACTTCTCAGTCATCAACCGTTTCAGAATCGGGCATCTATTTTTGTCTCATGATTATCTACAGAACTTTACCTACCTCCGTCAACCTGTACGTTTAGTTACGAACCACGTTTATACTACTTTTTACATCAATTTATACCGTTCATCCTTTAATCTAAATTTTCCTTTGCATAAAATATCAATACACCTTCAAGGTTGCCTACACCTTGGTCTACAGCAAAGGAATACCATTCCCGTCATTTAATCCATAATATACTAGTTGCTATTTGGCGTAATTATGCAACCACACGCGGCTCATACAGTTTAAAAAACAAAAAATAAACACCGATATTCGGGTGGAATGACTTAAAGTTTACGCTTTGACTATAGACTTTGAACCGGACAGATGTTGCTATCACACAGTCGCGTTCTTCTTCGACAGCGCACTAACAGCAACATGGCGCACCATTCTTATTCCACCTATAATTTTTAAATGCTCCAAGTTCAGTTCATTCGGCATCAAATGCTATACGATGTAACATATGTGACCTGTGCCATTTTATTGCTGTAAATACTAAACTCTTTCGGAGCAATCAAATTAATAATGTATAAAAAAATGTCAGCGCTTCCCGGTTAAAAGTAAAACTCTAATTTAATACATTTTTTTTTTTTCTTTTGGTTTCATATTTCAGAGTTGGAAGATGGACCTGAGCGAAAAAGGAACAACGTAAAGTCTGTCGATGAAAGATTTGTAAAAAGATTTGAGATTTAAAAAAAAAAAGGAATAATACCACTTCGAGCGGTATTGACCAAATGCCAAGCATGTTGCAACGAGCGTAACCGGCCGGAGAAGAGTAAACTTTCAAATAATGTCTCCATAGGTAGTTAAAAACACGATGGAAGGCTTAAAGAAGGGTAGTTCTTTAGTAATATATAATGACTGCAGAGAATTCCAGGAAGAAAAATTTTAAAAAGTATTTTAAGGTATTGATCAAAAAACTGTTTAGGATGCGAAAAAATATAGTCATCGGGATCCGGCACAGTGCTGCGAGATTTAAGTCGAAATACAATCGAGTTTATTAATGTTAAAAGTTGCCGTTATGGTTGAGAAGATAAGCAGGCGTCATGGAAATCGGAATAGAGATGTGATTTTTTCAATGAGAACGTTGAAATTAAAAGGATACTCGGACGAAGGAAATGGTAAAAGCTCCAACCATTTTTCTTAAAAGTAACAGGAGTCGAGAAACAAGTTTAAAAATTCTTCCACGAAAATCACTTGATTAACTCCTTTACGTTTCCGTCGTTCTTCCTGATTTGTATTTCATGATTTACTTTATACGTCTTCAGTTATTTTTTCGCAACATTGAACTAGCTCTGTTTATTTAAATCCGTATTGTCTTTTTTAATTTCATCGTTTGCCTCGGCTCAAATTAATTTTTCCAAAAGTATTTTTTTTTTTTTGAGAGTGTCTAACAAAAAAAAAAAATTGAAACTTTTACGTAGAGAAGAGAGAATGTGTAAGTTTTTATTTCTCGCTAAAATATCATTGAAATATTTCAAATAATATTACATTAAATTTAAATACGAAGCGAAACTGAAATATGTTTAAGTATAGAATATTTGAATAAATGGCTAACTTTAAAAATTACCGAATTTTAATCCCGTTCCACTTTAAGAGTAAAAATTTAAGCATAAACAAAGATTTCATTCTGACCTATTTTTTTTTTAACATTACAAACGTTATACCAATACAATTTAACGGATGTACGTAAATTAAAAAATTCGATTTACTTAGGGTGATGAAACCGGTACATACGTATGTACCCTTCTCGGGACGACATGGATATGTTTTTACGATTATAAAACACGATGTTGATAATAAAATTAAAGAAAATAATTACACTACCGTTTAAAAATAAGACACGTACTCGGCTACTGTGATTGGTCGTAAATGAAAATCATGACAAAATTTCGCAACGTTTCTTCATGAGAGAAAAAATTTCAGACCGTAATAGATTATCAATGTCGGAAAGTTCCCCTTTCAAATCGACTTTCTTAGAGAGATAAAATATTGCATTTACTCGTGGTTCCTTTTATTTAACATCAAAACTGCGAACTGTAGTAAAATTTTTCTGAAAAATTTTTCTTACTACGGCTTAATCGATTATTCCCCAATCGTATTGGCGCAAGTTCCGCGTGGCTACTACCACCACTCAAGTATAAAGTAGCACCGCGATTTATTGGAGCTGCACAAATCATTAAACGGGGGGGGGGGGGTCGTTGAAGGAAGGTTTTGTCCTACAATATTCCTAGACTTTGAACAGGCATTTAGTAGTCGCTCATATGGCATGCATGCTTGATCTATAAACTGATCCGGATTCTGTCTCGGAACTCATATACCTGCTTAATGAAAGCTTCAAAGAGTCAAATATAAAGAAACTTTATCCGATGGGTACGATACAAGCCGAAAGTTCGTAAGAAACTGTTTTGAGTCTTGTACTACACTTAGCTGATTGAGCACATGCCCGCAGACTCTGCTCTCAGTCAACTATTTATATGAACAAGAACAATTTCGATATCTGCGTTTAGACCCGGGTCCGAAAATTCAAATTAAACGAAAAAGGAAGCTACCAAAATCGATTTTCTTCCGGGTTCATATATTACAAATCCCTCTTACACTCGAATACTTTTTTGCGACATTTTAAGTATTCCTCGAGGACCGTTCTTCACGCGGATGTAAAATTGTTTTAAACCTAAAACTTCTTTGTACGTTACGCAAACGAATTGTATTATATTTCTCATTTTACTAGGTAATTTATAAATTTATCCTACCATTTTATTTAACGCATCGTCTCATTTGAATTAAGTAAATTTTTTAGAATTATCCGTAATCTATTTCATACTTTTGCACAAAACAAAAAAAAAAAAACAAAAAAAAAACAAGATGTACTATCAAACTAAATTATAAACGATAGAAACAAATAGAATTTTAATAAAAATATTCAGGAATATAGAAACATGAAAAAGGTAAAATAATTTAAACATTTTATAGCGAACACTTGACATACTAAAGGAAATTAATGGATTAAATTAGAGCAGCCATCCGTTTTATAACTAACATCGTGATTTATAAATCGTTCATGATGGAACACACATACCGGATGTACCGAAATGTACTCTAAAACGAATCAAAAAAAAACAAAAAACTCTAGGCAACACACGTAGCATGAAACTTTTAAAAAATTACCTTTCGGAACGATGTTGTCGTCACTGAAACATGTTAACCAGGCTGAAGGAGTGCTTGTTGTTAATACTTTTTCACCGAATAGCTGGGATGTATTTTACCAAAAAACGGCCACTATTGGTTAAAAGCCTGTCAAACACATTAATGCGAATATTACTTGCAAGCCTTAAATCTACGTATATTGCGGCATTCGATATTTATAACAGCACAATTTACGCTCAAATATTATATAGACTTGAGAACACTCTATTATTGTAGAGGAACAATAATCGCATAAACGAACAAACGTTAAGTAAACATAATGCAGAAGAAATGCAATTGACTATACGGATGGATCGGTAGGTCCGCTATAGCAGTATTATTTGCGCCGACCACAAGAATGTAGAAGTATTAATAATGCTGACGATAGACAGATCAAATGAAATGAGGTCGAACGTGGCCCAGTATGTAGTAATAGTAAACACAATTCAAAATCATCCCAACTTCCAAAAATAAATTCGTCGCGCGCAGCGTAAAAGAAGAACTAGCCAGGGAGTATTAATTGTGGGGGTGGGAGAGTTGTAAAAAAAATACTAACATCAGCAGATGCCACAATTTGAAAAATAATTAATGGAACACCATAAATATAACATATAACATACACAATATGTGTAATACTATCGGTTGTGATGCATTTTGAAATAGACGTCTAGATTGGATAACAATTCAGTGGATGATAGAGCAGCTAGCGAGGTGACTAGTGGAATAGAAAAGATAAAATAGCCACGGTTACATTGAACGCGTGATAAACGATGAACGGCAAAAGGAATACAAAACCGTCAGCAGGAATATTGGCGAATAAATATAATATTTCGAAATGCGGAAAAAAACGCACAAAAAAGGATGCGGTTTACGGAAGAAGTGAACAGAGGCTATTGCATACGCGTCGTGTATATGCCGAATTCTTACGGCCACATAAGAACACGGAAACATTATATAAATTCGAGACGACAATATCGAGTAATTTGCTCTCGGGACTGTAAAGATATTGGTTCGTTTGAACATGTTGTTTGACAATGGGAAATGCGCGATAAGTTTTATCAATAAAATTTTATCAATAAAATGTTATCAATAAAATTCTATCAATAAAATTCTATCAATAAAATATTGTCAATGTATATGGGACCGGGGGTAATGACCGTATTACGGATTGTACAGGGAAATTTCGCTTACATTCTTCATTAATACATTGAACGTGGTAATATAATTCACGCATGATGGACAGAACGAATCAGACTGAAGTCGAACTCCAAATTACGAAGCAATCCTATTCTGAATGTGGGTGATGACGGTCACCACATTCACAAAATTCGCATTTTAATTTATGTGCTCGCAAGTGATCATATTCTAAATCGAAAAATTAATTTCTTAATTATCGAATTCTGCTTTAAAAATATACGCACGTTTTCTACATGACCTCAAAACTTTTTCCCAAACTGGTCTCGAATTATTTCACCAGTGTTACTTTCAACGTACAGTATTCCCCGTTTTCCTTTATTTACTTTTTTTTTTTTTCGACCTCCATTCTCCGGTAAAAAGAATATTAACCTATTTCGAGACGAGGAAAGATCGAAACACTGCAGACTGGTTGAAAGAAAAAGCTTTTTTCAGGCCGTCGAAGGAGAGCCCTTGATCTCTCCCCTCGGGGATGGTTCCTATGAATGCAACCACTCTTCAAATATGGTTCAATCACCGCACATCCGTTAGCGACATAGAGTGAAGGCGAAAAATCATTCTTTCCTACTGCTCAAATTATTTTCCTACTCTAGGCGCGCCAGCGGCCTTGTGACCCAGCAACATGATATGTATATCAAGAGATGGAATTAAATAGCCAGGCGGTCAGAAATGGAACTCACAAAAGACATCAGCAGCGGAACAACTGAAGGCAATGAAATAGAAAGGATATTATTATAGGTAACGCGCTAAAGGGGGAGTAGGAAGACCCAAAGCTAAAAGTTGAACGTAAAGAAGGGAGCGTTCGTTAAGGAATGCAGAACATTCGAAAAGGATATGATTTGAGTGTCACACAAATACAAGGAGGCTTAGAAAAGAGCAGAAAGGAGAGGGGAATAAAGCGGATCGAAAGAAAGAAGAAGGGAGTAGAGAATGTGATTGATTCCGAGTCTAATTAAGGAAACATCTTTCTAACTGATAGTTTTTTGCAGAGACTCGTGTGGCAATATGTCCCAGATGTATCCTATAACGTCATTCGTTAAGCACGTATTGATTCAGTAACGTGCACGCTTTTACATCGATAACGTGATTGCCAATATGCCGAATTACCACCTCCGTTCGTTCTCGGAGATATAAAATTCTAAACATCCAATGTCGGTACCAGCGACTTCATTCGTGAGTATATGAATTGCTCTGTCGTTTGCGAGAACCGCACGCGTAAATTCAATTATGAACGAGAATTCCGACAATAATGTGATAATATTTTTAACGGCTATCAAAAAATCGCCCGTGCTTTTTCACGATATTACTTCCGCTAATAGAAAAGTAGCAACTCCCCCTCCCCGGCGAACAAACTTTAAGCCAGAGTGAAAACCGAAACGAAATGAATCGAATGCTAACAGGTGCATTAGTTTTTGCAGATTCTTAACTGGATACTCTCTTGGGCTTATTACAAGATACATTGGTTACTCGTAATTCTGAGTCCGTGCGAAAGCGAACAAAGTAACGTAAACAACCGAATTGAAAAACAAACCTGCTACGATATTCCAAAATTACAGAATTATCGTCGAAGTCCCACGATTTCTCTGAGTATTGGTTTACAATAGGGGGAGATAATTCTGGTAAAAAGTAACTGGAACTTGAAAAATGTTGCGATTTCCTTCCGGACGGCTATTCGACTGTTACTTACAAATGGCACTCTGTTACAGATGCACTTACCGTGAATTAGTCGATAAAAACGGGAGAAAGAAAAAATCGTTTTTAAGTCTTAATTAAGCGCGGTAGCGGTTTCACCGATTACCGTCGGAAAAAAGGGGAGGAGATTTTTTAACCGGATGGATATGGTCGACTTCATTTCAGCGGCACTTAAATGTTCCATTACAGAAATATTTTCAGGAATATTTCTGTAACTGGCACTGAAACCCTGTGTGTCTATTCCTTGTTTTATCGAGTGGTCGCGTAACAGATGGAAAATGTTAAAAGTAAACCGTCGTCGATACAGGAAGATTTCGGTACTTTAAGTTGCTAGTTCGTTTTGAAGAAGTTTGAAAAGGGAGAGGGGTGCAAGTGGAAAATTTATTAGCGAGCAATATTTACCTGACTGTCAAGACTGGAATACGGAAAAGATGCCAGTTAGCAATTTTATTCGTTTTGTTATCGCATTGCCGTCGCTGGAAAGCAATCTGCGTAACTTTGACTCCGTAATATGCTGCCCGTTCATCGCACTGTCTGGTTCGGAAGCTCAGCTAGTCTGCACTCTACAAATTGATGTCGCTCTCCTGGGAAATTAAATAGCTGAAAAGTTCTAAGCTGGAAATTCCAGCCTCCTTTCCGCTTTTCCTATACGCTTGCTTTGCAGTATGTACGCGTATATAATCGGACCAAGCACTTCCAGGCTTGAATCTAGCGAAGATAAAATATTTCTAAACTTTTTCACAGCAGCTTAACTATAGTGGGAATGAAGTATTTAAAGATTACAAAAGTTTTATTAAATACCTCTCAGCAAACTGGATGAACAAATTCGAATAGTAGGTTTTTTTCTGTTTTTTTTATTTTTATTACATATATATATATATATATATATGAATGTATGTATTAATGACAACGTCATTCTTATCTCTACCCCTACTAATTTTTCTGTGAAAAAATTTGTTTCAAAATGTGACATACTGTATATACAGGAAGACTTGTCGCACAGTCGGAAAGAAAGAATGACGTTATCAATTTTGCTCATTCTGTTCGATGTATAGAAGTGATAGAGCTGGGGGGTCCGGGGGTGGCCCAGGCGGAGTCAAGAGGCAGAGCCCCTTGCTTGGAACGAAGGACTTATTTATATATGTATATATGAAACATAACACTCTCGTGCTGTGTTTAACTACGACGGCTATTACAGTACGCGAATTTGTAGATTTGTTCTTATGGATAGTTAACTAGAGAACAAAGAACAGCTGGTAGGGAGAATGCCATTAATGTGTTCATTTCCAGAAATCCCAGCATAACGAGGCACCCACAGAAATGCAATATTTCCTCTTAACAAGTTTATACACTATATCATCTGCTAGGTTCGGATAGCTAAAGGATGTTTGGTAAAAAGATTAGAGATTTTAGATAAAGCAGTGGATGAATCAAGCGCCGCCAGGGCCCTCAGAGACAGAGCCTCCAGAAAAAGAAAATATTCTAAACAGAAGAATATTCCATAGATTTTAGCGTCCAATATAGAACAGTTATCATTTAGTGGTGTATCTTGTGTTATATTACAAGCTTCGAGGAAATAAGCAGTCGGACTTTTTATGCGACATGAGAGTCAGAATTTCTGGCAGTGGAAAAGTAATTTATATTAATTAGGGAAAGAACGACTGTGAGAAAAACTGGTGAAGGTCTTCTGCCTGTAAAAGTCTTTAAAGTATTTCAATGGAGAGGGACCTGGCACATAAACTAACTAACGGGAAGGATCTGTGTGCATCAAGTATCGTGTAACGAGCCGTGCGGTGTACCGAATTAAAGGAACAAAGAGCTCTAACTGATGAGCACGCTTGGGATGTGTAATTGATCCTTGAAAGGACTAAAGTTTTTATATGGAAATAAAAGTTTTCGGAGCTATGCTAAACTTTACGTTTGATAAACATTTAAGGATAAGGATAAATTTGACATTTAACTCTAAGATTGGTTATGTGAGGACACCGAGATGATTTCTTCCGCGAACTTAGTAGTGGGGTGGAAATGTGGGGTGGAGAGTTTTCAACATTTAAAGAAAAGCTTATAGAAATATAAACACATATTGACTTCGATGCAGGAAAAACAAGACCGTTGTTATTACACAAGGATGGCATTTTGATAATAGTTTTGTGTAGGATTTTTGGGGCATTTGCTGGAAAACAGAAGGATAGGGTAATATTTAAGTGGTCAAAGTAAATCCTGGTAATTACAAACGGAGCAACACATTTAGTTATATCATTGATAACTTGAATTTAGAGTAGCACGCTCAACAGAAAAAGATGAACACTTGTAGAATATATGATCAGCATCACAAACACGCCCTTCGTTTGAGCGGAGAGAACAACTAAACACGAAAACGGGAATATGGTAGTAGAGAATGATTTAAAAGATGAACGAATAATGGATACATCAACAGAATGACCAAGCGAGAGAAGAAACCACGGATTAGTTCAGAGACTAAATTAAACAGTAGGTAAAAGAAGCAACTGTTAGAAAAAGAGGAAGCGTCTATATATCCGACCGAAATCTGAGATTAAAACTTTTACGCAGTGGAACGAGATTAAAAGATAGAACTTTTTAACCAAATAGGTAGGAAGATGCAGTGTACCCCGAGCCTACAAACGGCTGGAAACCTACAGAAAATTAGTTTGAATGGAATAGAGGGAAGAAAGAACGTGGATAAATAAACGTATACGGTGAGTAATAAAATCACAGGAATGATCAGGTAGAGACGAACAGATGACCTGAAGAGCACCCGTAGAGGAAAAATTTAATCGAAAAATCCGTGGAAAGGTGATTAAGGAAAATGAAAATAATGAAACGGGCGATACAGCTCCGAATCATCTTCATTTCCTTCCCTTTTTTCTTAATTATAGAAAAAGTAATTTATTTCTCAGTACGGTTATTTGAAAAGAAACGAGATAAAGAGTCAACGAAGGATGAGAGACAATATTACTAGAAGAGAGTGTCTCCACAATGGTTTTTTTTTTTTTTTTTTTTTCCTACCCTGGGCGCGCCAGCGGCCTTGACCCAACAACATGAAAAATTAACAGTTATAACTAAATAACCAGGCGGTCAGAAATGGAGAGGACAAAGGACAGTAGCAATGGGATAACTGAAGGCAATGGGAAGGAAAGAATATAGGTAGCGTTAAAGGGAGTAGGAAGACCCAAAACTAAAAGTTGGGTGTAAAGAATAGAGCGTTCGTTAGAGAGTGCTGAACATTCGAATAGGATGTGATTTGAATCACAAATACAAGAAGGCTCAGAAGCGTGAAGAGAGCAGAAAGGAGAAGGGGACAAAGCGAATCGAAAGCGAGAAGAGGGGAGAAGAGAATGATTGATTCTAAGCCTAATTAAGGAAACAACAGTGGAACGACGACAGATAGGAATAGATTGAAACCAAGGCAGGAAACTAGGAACCGGTTGAATAAGACGGTACTGAGAAAAGCGATTTGAGAATATAGATGGATACATGTCAGACCAAAGTTTGGAATGTTTAGAGCGTGATAGAGAAAGAATGTCTGAGGAAGGGAAAGAGTCGAGGAAAGGACCAGTGCGGGCGGCTGAGCGAGCTAAAGAGTCAGCTGAGTCATTTCCCACAATATTGGAATGACTAGGGACCCATAGAAAGTCTATGGAAATGGAGCGGAACGAGAACAAAGAGGAGACAAGAGATCGGATAGAGAGGATGATACCGTCAGAAGTATAAGAAGGAGGAGAGGAGATGGCTTGAAGAACGCCTTTGGAATCAGAGACAATCAGGAATTTGTGAACTCCACTCGTAGAGGATATGAAATGAATTGCACGAAGAATTGAGATCGACTCGGCCGAGAAGATAGAGCAGAAGGAAGGAAGTCTGAAGGACTCAGAGTGTAGGAACGTAGGAGACGTATACGCACCACCCACGCCTCCATCACTCTTGGAGCCATCCGAGAAGATTAAGGCATGGGAAGGAAAAGAGGAGTTCAGCAGCTAAAAGAATTCGAAGTTGACTACATTGTGAGAGGAACAATTAGCTCGGACTGGAAGAGAGGAGAAATTGATGGGGTGCCATATGCTATTAAAGTCGAAAGAAAAGTAAGGAAGACTACTCCACAATGGTTGTAGAAATATTTTTAATTAAAGGAGAAGAATTCGAGCAAGAGGAATTAGGAGTAATTAAAGAGACAGGATTATCATTAGAAGAATTTGGGAGAAAATTATTATTCGAAATAGTGTTGGACAAAAGAGGGACAAATTTGTTGAGATGCTATCAGTAAGGGGAATCAAAATATCCTACTGCTATCCATTAGAGGGAGCGGATACGATTAGAGATGGAAGAGGAGGAAACGTAGAAGAAGGTTTATAAGGAGATTTTGAGTTACAGTTTTTATGGAAGGTAGGAGATTTAAGCAGATTATGACCTCGAATGTAAAAATGATCTTTACCAATGTTAATGTGTAAATAATTTACATATGTGTGACGTTCGCTGAGAAGAGGGACCTGTGATGGTGCGAGAAGTAGTTTTTGAGAAGATATCGCTTTTAAAGTTAATACTACCATAATACACTACTCCACCGCGCGTGCCTATATGTAACGTGCTGCAAACTCAATAGAGCATCGTTGCTAAATTTTGGCCAGGTTAAAAATTAGAATTCGGTCGTTCGTGATTACGGCGACTTCAAAGAAGCTGTTAATCATTCAGCCGTAAAAAATTCAACGTTGCTGCGAATGTAAGCAAAAAATCGAATGGCGAATGTGGGACACAAAATTTCAAGATTTTTACCAACAATTACCACCAGGTGCATTGCCGTGATTCCGTATTTTCATCTCGCAAATTTTAATTTAATCGCATTATTAATTAATTCGGTATTGTTTTCATAATAGGTATTACAAAGAGTATCACACCATTTTCTAAAAAAATAAAGTCACCTGCGAAATTTTGTAAAATTTCCCCTACATGTACAGCGGAACGTACCACCGGTAAAACTAACAACTAGGGAAAAGAAGAATAGTTTACGATTTTTTAAAAAATTTGTTAATGTTTTTCTACTTTTTTTCTAATTTTCTTCAGTCAGTTTTGTACGTTTTCAAAAACATTAAATAAAGTTTTCCAAAAAAAAAAAAAACAAAAAAAAAACAACTACATATTGCATTCTACACACTTTCAAGTATCAGAATAACTTAAAACCGAAATTTTCGCATCGCAGGTCCCTTTTCTCGGCCAACGTCACATATACGTAACACTTCGAGTATATCGCGTGTCGTTTGTAATGTGTTTTAAAAATCATCCTTAGTATCTTCACGCCCCCGGGGTCTTTTAAATTAACATTACGATTTTGCAAGGTATATTCACATCAAAGAAAGGGGGATACAAGCGCCAAAGTACGTCTCTCCGCTATGCAGCAGTCGGAATAACAGATTAACGTGTGGAACAACGAGGAATCGAACATTATCGATTAGAGTAATACGCCGGTTCCACTCTATTAAAACTGGAAATCATTAGCCGGCTAAACGCAACGGCAAAGCAGCTTTACGATGTTTAGCGTCTTTTATACTGGAAACGAATTCCAGCTGCCTCCCCCGCGCTGGGTTCTTTAGCCGGAAAGAAAGAAGAGAATTAATTAAAGATACCGCGCCCGAACGAGTTTGAAAAAACGAGAAAATGGTAAATAAATAATTTGTATTTCTTCTTCCGTTATTAACAATTCAAAAACTCGGAAAACTAATTAAAAATTTCAAAATAAAACTGTTTAATTGCAATTTTTTTTTCGATCATTTCGATATTTCAGATTCGTTAGCTGTTTTTTTTTTTTTTACCCGTCTCATAATTAACCGTATAAACGAAATTAAAATGAAAAAATTAAACTGCTCTCAAACTAAATTTAGTTTATTAAAACAAAAAAAAAAAAAAAAAAGAAGGAAGAAAAGGAATAAAAAGACGAGAAAAAAAGAGGAATTGAGATTAATTTTGTGCAGGACATAGAATAGGATTTTACAATCTGTTTTAGGGAGAAAATTTGAATAATTTTATGCATATTTTAAAATGTACGCTCGCTCAAACTGATATTTAACTGATACACAGACACACCACACTTCTTCCATCGCGTCATGTGTCAACCGCGTTTTTTTACCCCTTTTTAAATTTTCTTTTTCCGAAATGTTTCTTCTTCTTGTAACTTTCGCAACTCGGCTTTCTTTCTCGTTGGCGGCTTCTTTCTTTGTTTGTGAAGTTGCTTTATATATAATTTTCCATATTCTTCCACTTCGATTTTGATATTTCGTTTTCGTCTTCCTCCGGTTATTTGTTAGAACTAGAATGAGTTAATTAGAATACAAGAAGAAGAGCAAAGAAGGCTACCGACCGGGGCTATTAATCGTTTTGTTTCCGGTTTTTTTTCTAATAAATTTACTTCGTGCGATTTTACAGTGTAGTTCTTTTTAAAAACGAATTAACAGTAACACACATTTCCCATACGCTGCTTCGCTCCGGAATACGTAACAAGTTCATGTGTCTTTTTTTTCCCGAACGGACAGACGTCGAACAAGTGCTCGCGCCATGATTCCTGGAAAGGACGAGAGACAGAAAGAATAAAATATGAGAGACGATAACAACACAACCTTTTTGACAGGTCGTCCTGGTGCAATTTTTCTCGCTACAGAAGGGAATCACAATCCTGCTCAGGAATTAGAAACTTGGTCGTTCGTTGAAGTTCGTGCGTTTCGCCATATCGATTATATAATTCTTCCAAGTGTGCCGAAGGACAAACGAAACCCATCCGAACGGTAGCAGTCGCGTTCTAAGTTTGCAAGTGTTTCGCAGCAACAGTGCTACGTAATATTTTGCCGGGAAAATATTTAGCAACAAGAAAAACGCCTGTGCACGAAAATGCAGAAGCTATTATAGCGTAGAAGAAGGCACGAAAAACACGCGCGCGCGCGCGCACACACACACGCAACGAGACAAAGGAAATGATTAATAATGGTAGTTTGCAATAACAGGTTGAAACTATTTCCTAGTGTGTCGGATGTCAGCTTTCGTTATTAATAATCGTTACTCCCTGTAACAGGCTGCCGTAAACTTCTTGAAAGCGAGAAGAAAGGGAATTTTTCAAATAATGGAAATTGTACAAAGGCAACGACGAAAGACTAATGCGCCGGCAACCGCAAAGGTCTCTAACTCCGTAATGCACGGCCAATTTGTAAGACAAATTTTTCTAGACATTTATCGCATTATTCTATTAGGATTTTCCGATTTCGTGTTTTTTTTTTCCCTGCGTCCTGAACCGTTATATTCGCTTCGCTCTTTTTTCATCTCTTCTGGAAAAACACAAGCTCCCCCCTTAAAGGTCATCCAGAAAAGCTATGTTAATTTTGAAAATCGAATGGTTTTTATTTTGCCAATGAAGGGGAAATACAATTTTTTTCCCATACCTAATCCTAATAGAGCGCGTTGTTGTTTTTTTTTTTGACCTGAAATAAAAATCATAGTTTTGTTATTATTATTTTCTTTCTTATGCTACCGTCAGCAGAATGTTTAACCACAACTTTTTTTGTGTTGTTTCGGGAGGTATACATTTAATTGTTCCCATTTTAAATTTTAAAAAGTTTAATAATTCCGCACATCTTTTTTTTTTTAATGGGTTTGTTAACGAGGACATTAGCCCAAGAAATCGGAAGAAGGAAAAAATAACGTTATATTCTTAAACGTTGCAGGATTGGAGGGTAAAAATAATTCAAGGGCAGGAATGCAGAAGGAAATGAGCGAATGTAAGAAGCACCGATAAGAAAAGTAGGAAGACCTAGTTTTAGTAGAAAAGACAAATAGGACGATTGATCAATAGAAAAGGTCAAACATTCAAACATGATATTGAAGTCACAAAGAAAGTAATTAGAAGGGGCAAAATGGAGTAGAAGTAGAAGAAAACGTATGATGCAGGAAGAAGACTGTGATTAAAGCGAAAGCAAAACAAATAGCAGAGATTGTAGAGCATTAAAGAGGGGGGGGGGGGCAGGTATCAAGAACTATATGGTCGAGAAGGAAAAGATGGCTGAATAGAGAGATTAAAAGGGACAGGATTCAAAAATGAAGAAGAATAGCAGTTGAGCCATAGTCTACAATGAATGTAATTTAAGGAAAGGAGAACAGTATTATGCTGATGGCTATTTTACATTCTATTATTTCTATCTTCCCCGATCGTCTTTCTTCCCAGTTTCTGATCATGCTCTTCAAGCCATCTCCTCTCCTCTTCCAAATCATTCCTGTGATTTTACTATTTCCCTCATTCGGACTTTCTCTTCTCTCCATGAGATCCTTATTGACTTGCTGCGGATTCCTGGCCATTCTGGCATCTCTGGTAATGAGATGGCTGATTCTTTGGCTCGGGCTTCTTCTTCCTTCTTCTTCAAAATCTAATCTCTTGCCGTTGTGTAAAGATTTCCATCTCAGATCTTGGTTGGATATATACCTTTCCTCCTTTTCTAATTGTCGCTCCTTTTATCCGTCCGTTCAACCTAATCTTCCTTCCAGTCCTTGGTTCCTTCTGTTTCCTTCACTTCCTCATTCTGTTATTGTCACCATTGTGGGTTTTAACCATTCCTTGCTGCCTTCCTCCCGCTTTCGCCTCTCGTTGGCCTCTTCCCCATGTTCTCCATTCAAATGATGCGGTTGTTTGTGACGTCGATCATATGTTTATTAAGTGTTCATCTCTTTCATTAGAGCGTTCGGCTCTGTACTCCCACTTGCTTAGTCTGGGGCTTCCTGCTCCGTTTTGTGCCCCCCGTTATATCCTGCCTTTTCCTTCTACACTTATTATCCCTCCCATTGTTTCCTTCTTATTAACGATGTATGATGATCGCCTTATTATATAACTTTCGTTTTCCTCTAATTGTTTCTCGGTGAAGTTCCGTGATTGGCGAGCCCAATCTTATCCCCCCCCCCCCGTTAAAAAAAAACAAAAAACAATATTATAAGCAAAAAAGTTGCCTAAAAATCTGCCACTGGAAATGGAAGAACCGGCTAATGAATATCCACTAATTCATTACCCTCAATGCCTAAATGACCAGGAAGGCGCAAAAGATCGATCTCAATCGAGTGAAAAAAGAAAAGATCATGAATGGGAGGGAACGTATGAGAAGTATTACATAATCGGAAGAGGGAGCAGGAAGGGAAGATGTGATAGTTTGCAGAGAACACTTTTAGAATCCGAGATTATGAGTGCTCTATCGAAAACTAATGGTGAGGAGTCAAAGAGAACAGCATTTAGAATAGCAATAAATTCCGCGTAGAACATTGAGCAAAAGAAAGTAATAATTTGAGGCAGGACAAAAAAAGGCAAAACCAACTTCATTTGGAATCGTCAGTATAGATAGTGGTGTATGTAGGAAAAAGAGAACCTAAAACATTGAAAAATTGCGACATGTTGAGGGACGGATTTAGAACAGGACGGTAAAGAAAAACCATTTAATAGGATGAAGGAAACTAAAAAAAGAGAGAAAAATAAAGAAACTTGTCATGACACTATAAATAAAAGGCGAAAATTGAAGAAGACAAGCGGAAATCAGGCGTAAAATTGGAGTTTTATCAGAAGCAAATCGTCATTTGTAATGGATAGAAAAGAGTAAGGTGAAACAAGTGACGAAGAATAAACCGGCAGCCGCCTAATCAAAAAGCGATATCCCAAGTGAGATCTACGAATGAATAGAGCAGAGTATGGGATTCGGCAAGGATGGCCGCCACTGGATTTGATCTCAGGGCAGCAAGGCAAAGACGAAGACAAGCATTTTGAATACGATCTAATTTGGAAGGAAGAGACCTGTAAGAATTGCTATAAATAAAGCAACAGCAATCCAGGCAAGGGCGGATAAAGGATTTGTAAAACATGATTAAGGGATCGCCTCCCCAATTACTATGAGAAAGAGTCTTTAACAGATTGAGATTTTTAAGAGAGGATAAATACAAATGATTAACGTGATCGTGAAAGGAGAGTCGACCGTCAAGAAAGATTCCTAAATAGCGGAAAGAGTTTTTAAAGGGAATTGGACCACCATTTAAGGTAAGACTAATCGAAGAAGGATCAAAAGAGCAAAGGGTAAGACAACAGACGAAGATTTAGGGGGAGAGATACAGAGATGAATATTCGAAAGAGAATTTTCTGGTAATATCAAAGAACTTTGTTAACTAAGGAGATATTGCGATCGCAGGAGTAGATAAACACATCGTCCGCAAAGAAAAGCGAAGTAGAATTAAGAGGCATAGAAGCGATTTTGATAAAATAAATATTAAAGAGCATACTATGGCAGGAATCTTGAGATAACTGTCGAAAGATTACCCTTGTGAAAGAGTCGGAAGAAGTGGAAAGAATTACAGTTTACAGTTCTGCATTGAAAGAGAATGATAATAAGAGAAGAAAAGTAGACAGGAATGTTTAATTAAGACCATTATGTCAAAGAGTGTGGGAAGGTGAGCCAATAGCAATTATTATGTCAACGAAAGCAGCAATTGAGAATTTTTTATTACTAAATGACACATAAACTCCGAAAGAAATTATGACAGCCGCTGTAAAATATAAATTTCCTGTAGACACCAATGACATTCAAAATAAAATCGCAGGCCTTCTCGAAAGCTTCAGCAGGAAGCCTTAACCCACAAGCCATTACATCAAATAAAATAAAACACACAAAAAAACAAATTGGTCCGGGAATTTAAAACTACCAATAAAATATACCATATTTCTAACAATGTTATCAAACCAGTTTTTAGTGAAGTGAAACAATGGGTGTAAGATACTGATTCCAGTGAGATATTATTGATAATTTAAATTTACACTCCGCGGAATGGTTTCCGAACAAATATAATTTATTATTTTTTACGCTTTAGCGTTTTTCAAAATACAAAAGAAAAACAATATTAATAAAAGAAAAACAAATACCATATCAATGAAGCTGCGCATGAAAATTTTAGTATTGTAGAATAAATGACAAAAAAAAAAGGAAGATATATGAAGTAGAATGTTTCGGAAAAAAGTACAAAATGGTAGAAGGGAAAAAAACCAGAGAAAGAGAATAAATTCGATGAATATTTATCTTTCGAAATTTGCTATTAAAGAGCTCCATAAGGTGCTTGGCTACCAAGTCGGAGGTCACGGGTTCGAGACTTGTCTCGTCGTGAATCCAACTCGCTCCCAAGCTTACCCAGCCTGAAATAATTGGGTACCAGAGAAATCTGGGAAAGTAAAGGCGGCCGAGAGAAAGGAACTGGCCCCCCTACTCTCATTAGTGCCGTTGGGCTTAGTATATTGTGAACCTTAACTTCACAATCCCGACGCCCTGTGAAGGGTATGGAACTCACTTTACTTATATACACACATATGCATATACACAAAATTCCGGAATTTCTTTTTTTTTCCCCTAGCCTGGCGAGAAACCATCTACAAAAGGTTATACCAAGATTTTAAAGTTTGAATACTATAAATAAGGTAGCCTCTCCGCAACATAAAAGATGACGCAGCATACATGGAAGAAAGATGTTCCTAGCAATCAGTTCTTCAAAAAACATATACCTATCATTTTCAAATCTATCGCAATGAAACAACAAGTAGCTAACGCCGGGTGGTGTCGGTGCCTCTTTTATCCTCCCAAATTTGAACTTTTCAGAATCGTTTCGTCTGCCTCCTTTCTGTTCGACATTCATAAACGTATTAATGACTATCCTAAGTTCCAGTATTTTCATTTCCTCCAATCACCTTTCTTTTAAATTTTTAATTATATCAGATTCTATGTACGTCCTTCAATTCATTCTCCTCTACCTGATCATTCCTGTGATTTTATCACACTCCGTATACGCTCACTTATTCACGTTCTTTCTTCCCTTCTTTGCATTTATATTGATATTTACTGTGGGTTCCTAGTCATTCGGGCATCTTGGGTAATAAAGTTGCAGACTCCTTGGCTCAGATTGCTGCCTCTTCTCACTTCTTTTTTAAAAAATTCCCCCCGTCTAATCTCCTTCCGCTGTGCAAAGGTTTTTATCTCAGATCATGGTATCGGGTATACACGCTTCCTCTTTTTCTAACAATTGTTCTTTTTATCTGTCTGTTCAACCTAGTGTCTTCCTACCAATATCCGTGGTTCCCTCTGTTTCCTTCACTTCGTTGTTCTGTTGTTGTCTCCATTATTCGTCCGCGCTCTTAAGCCATACTTTATTATATTCCTCCTGTTTTCGTTTTTCGTTGGTTGCCTCTCCATATTGTCCTCTCCGCTCAAACGAAGAGCATGTTTGCGATGTGGATTATCTGTTTATTAAGTGTTCATCTCTTTCTGCTGAGTGCTCTGCTTTCTATTCCACTTTTATTGATACTCGGTTTTCCTACTCCACATTGCGCCTCTTATGTCTTATTTTTCCCCTCTCCACAAATTGTTCTTATTATTTGTTTCTTTCTCCTAACAACATCTGATATCGTATAAAGATATAATTGACTCCTTCCTTTTCTAATTCTTTCTGAGTAAAGGTCCCCGGTGGACGAGCCCAAAAAGATTTACAAAAAAAAAAAAAAAGCATAAAAACATCGTTTACAAAATCGGTATGAACATGATCACTATTACACCCCGAAGAATCATAAAAATTCAAAGCTATGCGGGAATGCTCTATTCTCAATATGCACATAAAAGTAACGCTCCCGAAATTCACAACACCCCTTGGACTCCCGGATGATAACCTTTTATAATTTTTGTCAAAAAATCGGTTTTAATTCACTTCATCACTTTTTTAATTTACGATATTTGCCACAATTTTCATTTGTCACTTCACTTCGATTACAATTTCTGTTACATAAAAACTTACATCTAATCAATACAATTTACGCCAGAAATATATATATATATATATATATTTATTTATTTATTTATTTATTTATATAATAGTAAACAGTTTATTTAAATTTATTAAAATTTATTATTTCCTCACCCCCTTTCCTCACTTATTTTTCATTAACGGACTAAATTATACCAAAACTTGTAAATTATAAAACCTTTCTTAAGCGTCATTTGCTGATGAAAGCCGGGGAAAACGGTTTCTAAAATATTCTAATAAAACCTATGTTTTCATGAAACATTGCTAAAATAATATTAAGAAATGGCTCTAAACACAGCGAAGCAAATGCAAGAAATCGAAATGAAAGATAGAAAGATTATTAAGAGAATTCTGGGACTGAAACAGGAAAACGGAACGTTGAAATTGAGAAGCAATAAAGAAGTTTATGAAAGCATTGAAAAAATAGGTGACACCATGTTTTGAAGAATGAAACTGTACGGACATTTGAAAAGAATGAATGGAAAAAGAATGACGAAGAAACTGTTTAACTATTTCGGCAAAAACGCGAACACAAAGCTGAACTGGTTTCGGGAGGTGAAAAGTGACCTTGCAGAAATGGGAATAAACGAAGAAGAAATAAAAGATAGAAACGAATTTCGAAGAAAGGTACAGGATTGGAACATGGCAAAGGAAAAAAGGAAGAACGGGAGCAGTTTGGACAAGTGAAAGAAAGATCGGGATGCTGATGAAGATGTACTGGAAGGAGCGGAGAAGAAATGACAGGATGCATTATAATACGCGGTCCAAAGACGGCCAAAATCGCTGAAAGATTAAATACCATCGTAAAAAAATATTCGTAATGTAACGTTGTTATACGTAATTAATAATCGCCAATGCGCAATATTTCAGTACCACTTCTATGATACAAAACTGTTTTCGAAAGGTTTTGTGCCGCCGAAATATTGTTAAAGTCAACTGAGTTTCATTTCTGAAGATCTCATCGCTTTTTAATAACAACCATCATCTGCTTTTTATTATTTCTTCGTCATGTCATCTTCCTCGTAATAACCTTCACTTATTTTACAAATTATACATACTTGCCCGACTGTTTCCTCTGGCTTTAAATGTAAATAATGTTTATTTCTTTTTGTTTTTCAATCAACGCGTTTATGTAAAGATTTTTTCTTTCGCTGCGAAACACGTCGATTACGATTTAATAATGTAAAACATCTTCTAGTACAAGGTGCATTCTTCCCTTTGGCATAGATTAAATATTCACAAAAATATCATCCCCTTCTAGATAAAAACCAAAAAAAAAAAAAAAAATGAATAAATCCAATTACAATTTCTTCTCTACTCTCTTTCCTTAAATCTACCGGTTTTCTCCTCTCGTTAATATAAATTAAGTTTTAAATTATACCTGCACCCTTCCAGCCTATTTTCTGTACACGTATAAAAAGAAAAAGAAATAAACGGCGCTCAAGTCAACCGAAGATTTCCGACCTCTCTATGACGATTATCTATAGTGATCCAACTAAAGTCGAGAATTTCGTTTAACTAAAGAGCGCATGGTCGTTCAAATATGTGAAATAAACTAACTCGTACGGACCTCTACTGTTTATCTTACGCGTATAAAATACTACTCCATATTAAACGCTGTGCGGAATGGTACACGGCAATTACTTAAAAAAAAATAAATATATATATATATATATATATATATAGACATGGGTCAATGCTCTTGGTTAGCCGAGCCCAAAAAAAAAAAAAAAAAAAAAAAAAATTGCGCGAACATCGTCCCCCCACCAACATACCTGTTTTGTTCTGGTTCTTGCGAACTCTCTCCATTCAGAAGTTTTTATAGAAATTATTTTTTCATCCGCAAAAACGTAACGATTTATTATCAGAGTAATAAAGAACACACTTAGTTACTTTTTTTTTTTTCTACTTATGTCAAAAAGAAACAAAATTTCATCTAAAATTCGTATTTATATTTATCCGTAGTATTCGTTGGTTTTTTTATTTTTCCAAACGCATTTTACTACTCTATTTTCTCCATTTTATTAACGAATCCCATCATGAGTCGACTAAACCACACAAAAAAAACTCATAAAATCTTCCTTAAGAATTATTGCCTATTCGGTTCGGTAGTTCTTAAGAATAGGACGCTTAGGTAGACACAAAAGACGGACTCTATACAAATAAAACAGATTGGAAATATTCAAGTTTTTGATAATATTCCTAATAGTGTTAATTTTCGAGATTTTTATTTTACATCGATAGTTAAACACATGCAATCGTATTAAGAGTTTTCGACTGATTTGCCTTTCAAAAGGTTCGCATTAAAAATGCAAGTGTAACCGCACGATTATTTAATATCACTTGGGAAACGAACGCAGACTGATCGGCTAAAATCGATACGCACATTCATTAAAATCTGCCCCCTTTGTTTAATCAGTGGCACAGTCTGTTGTGCGCTAGTGGCTCCGTTTTAATCTTTTGTGAGGCTGCAAAATCGAACCCTTCTTTATTATATATGGTACATGTGCTCCTTTGTCCGCATCTTCAGCAGCAGCCAGACATCAATAGGATCCCGCCGGGCGGTGATCCTGCAGCGACACGGCTTAAAACGAGCATGAGTCACAATTTGCCGAACGTAACCTAATTTCATCGAATGACTCACGCACATGTTCCATATATCCTCCCGCACTGAAAAACTGATTGTCTATTAGAAAAACAAGAGGGAAACGAACTTTTTCTTTCATCTTCCTTCCCTCGGTTTTTTTCCCTTTTCTATTTTCGTTATTCTAGTTTCTTCGATAAATCGATCCGTTTCGCTCTGTGTAGATGGATTTCCTTTAGAGCGGGCTGCTGAATTCCACAAAGAGATGCGAAATACGTATTAAAAGCGATGCGTTTGGGGTCGACTCCCCGTTCCCAATTATTCACCCTACTAGCCTAGACAGTGCTGAGTCATAGTTTTCGAAATTTCCAATCCGTTTGGAGATCCGCACACTCTGACACGGTCACTCTGCGTAACAATGGCTCAGTTGTCGACGCAAGTTCAATATTATTATCGTCCATTTCGTCTTTATTTGACAACTGACGAAATAAGCCGATCGCACATGTCGATTAGCCGGCGGCAGTCTCTCATCGAATGTTACTAGAAAAAGAGCGATCATTTATTCTTCTACCCGATATTTTATACCGACCATCCGGAAACATTGAGATACTCGGATTTTAAACAAAATTCTCACCTCCGCCCGGGGGGACTCCTCTTCGACAATGAAAAACGCTGAATTTTTTTTAAAAATCTCCTTTTTCCTACTACTACTTCTAGCGTGTTGTGTAAATTAAAAAATGCGCGATGATTGAACGAGTACATGTAAAAAATCGCGCTACTTTACCGAATAATTCTTGCATACTGGTTCGCAAAAAGAGAAATATTTAAATATATTCTGTATAAAAAAATTCTTACATAAATTTACATATCGACGAGGAATTTGTAAAATCTGCATGCCTCTCAATACGCTGCAAAGGAAAGACGTGGGAAGAAGTACTGAAGTGATTTTAAAACAGAATGAAGAACATCAAAAAAATATCGTTTAACGCGAAAAATCTTTTTAAAAAAAAGTAACTTTTTTTCATTTTTCTTCTTTTCTTTTAGAATATTGTAATTTTGGTCTCACCTAATAGTTGTCGGTTTAAATAAGATAAGGTAAAATACACGTACAAAACGGGAAAGGACTACTAGTTGCTAAAGTCCTTTGTATGAAGTGCGAGAACTTAAAAAAAAAAAGAAAAAAAGTGAAATGAAGGGGAGGGGGATTTAAATTAAGAAAAAATGACTGTGTTAAATGTCAACATTTATATAATAATTTTCTGCGAATATTGCTCGTACGGTACTCTAGAGTATGCTGTAATGTTGATCTTATTCTTATGCGATTATTACGGCGATAATCTTCCTTCCATATATATTAAGTAAATTAAACACACCGATAAAACAATTATTTAATTTACTTAATATATAATAAACATAAACAATAAGTATATTAAATAGATATATCGAATCTTCCTTCTATTTGATGAAAGGAAAAAATTGAAATACAAGCTAGTAAATGAATAGACCGACCAAGTAGAGAAATTATTATATAAAAAAACATTGTACATTAAAGTAATAGTAGAAGAAATATACATTACAAAATATTATTCATTAAAATAAATACCTTTACGATTGAACATTATTTACAGAGTTACAACTCGTAATTTAGCGGCTGACGTGTACATATAATTTCAATGTTTATTTTTACGAAAGAAATATAAACTTTTAACGCAAATCGTATTCAATGATTTTTTATTTAATTTTAATCGAAATCACGCATTACGCAAGAAATTAATGAAAAATTCGAATTATACAATTTCGAATTCCGTTACAAAGGAGGTTAGTTTTTGCAGACGAAAGCATTTAACAAGAGAGTATCAGCACATTAAACCGTTCATCTCATCAAATGTATTTTAAAATAGTGAACACTGAACATGCAAAAAGGAAATGGGGAAATAAAAAATGAGGTCATTTTAAAAGATAACCGATTGCTCTAATTATACAATTATAATGTAATAAAGTAAAAAGTGTAAATATTCGAGAGTAACTTCACATAAATACAGGGGGGTCATCTCTCTGTTTTGCGCTTTAGTCGACAAATTTTGTTAAAACTCTGTCCAAAAGACAAAAGCGGAATTGAAAATAAAATACATACCTAGAAAGACATGTTGAAAATAATCTAAATTACTCTGATCATCATAATTTTACCTTTAAACGCATTCCGTATATGTTGCGCAACATTACATAAAATCCGATATTTGAAAAACATATCGATCGTTTTTTCGATACTATACATGTGTATATCACGCAATTTTTTATTACAACTTGGTATAGAAATTTTTCAGAATCAAGTTGATATACATATGTACATACATACATCAGTGAATGTCATTTACCGATATTTCTGACCGTTCGCAAACGGCACGAACTAAATCAATAAGACTTTAATTAAATATAGTTATTTCATTAAGAAGTAACATTTTTTTTTTTTGGCGGGGGGGGGAATACCTATATATATATATATATATATATATATATATTTTTTTTTTTTTTTAATTGTGCGCCTTAATTAGAACTATTAATTTCAAATATTGCCAAGAGATGGCGTTGCAATCAGTTTAATTGATGCGCATGAACGAATTGGTCAAGTCAATCTTCCGCGGATTTTTAATTGAATAGTTTCAGTGTGATATTATAGAAAATTTTTATTTTATTTTATTTTATTTTTATTTTTTCAAAAGCTTTATAGTGTATTCAGACTAGAAAAATGAAACCGTCATTTAAAAAAAAAAAAATTTTGCTACTACTATCTTGTTTAATCCTGATGTAAAAATAACTAAACTTTTAAACTTTTCTTCATTGTTAAATAGGCGAAATGTACCCAGCACATAATTATATAAAACAATATATATCAAAAATACTTTTCTTCAAAAAAAAAAAAAAAAAAAAAATGTTTTATTGATTATTTGCTTCGAACTAAACAGTTTCATTAGAAATACATTTAAACAGTGTATCCAGAGATATTTTCATTTTCTATTCAGAACACTTTTTTATGAAAATCCGAATAATACACTGAGCAGACACTAAGCAGACACTAAGCAGACACTAAGCAAACAGGTCAAAGGTAAACACTTCTATCTCGAAACTTATACCGCACAAAAGCGACGTATGTATTGTAAAATTAATGTTAGTCTAAGAATGTACAATTAGCGACGATATTTAATAGCGGTTGAGATTATTCCTGTATCATCAGAATATTGCAACTCCAAAAAAAAACTGCGTTCCTTTGTTAATTCGTTTATTTACAATTCATAATTAACGCATTTTTCTTCTTATTATAATACTTTTTTTTTTTCTTTTTCAACTTAAATTATGAAACTTTTATATAAACAATTACTAGTAGAAATTCGCTTTTAATAGCTTTGGGACGTCAATTTTTTTAGCCGCATTTAAAATTAAATGTTGTTCAAATTTCGCCAACCACAGAGTAACGTTGTTCGATTGTTTCCAAAAAATTAAAAAACAAATTTACCTTTTTTTTTTTTTTTTTTTTTTTTTGGTTTCCGCGCCTACATTCTTAGCTTCTTCTATCTTCACTCTGATTAGATATAATATAGCGAAAAAACAAATAGAAGATAGTGTGCAACTACTTTGTTAAACCACATTCTGAAAACTAATATAATCGTTGAGTTGTAAAAAAGCAAAGAATAGCGACGAAAAAAGTGAAATAGAAAATTATCTCTTCGATACACATTAAAGGAAATAACCTAAGAATCCAACAAAAAGACATGTTGATATGAAACAATCTTAAACCTAGAGGAATCGTGGCTGAGGCAAACAATTCTGGACACGGAGCAAAAACTTTAAAAAAAAAAGATCTCTTATACGTATCGAGAGAAAGAAATAAAACAGTTATAAAAATATTGCAATAAAGCAAAAATTGATGTTGACAAGCAGTTGTTGGGGCGATACACCACTCAGAGGAGTATTAATAGTCGCTTATATTTCCTTATAATTCTCCAGCAGCGTAATAATAAAATGATGGCAAAAAAACAAAAACAAATGACGAATATTTTTTAACCTAATAATTATGTCGACTGTCGGGGACGGAACTCAAATTATTTTAGATAACGAGATACAACAAAACTTGCCATCGGAAGCATTTATAGTAAACCAGTAAATATTCCGATTACCAATAAATCCGCCCCGTTGAAATATTCAACACTAGAAAGCAAACTGTAGTAGGCTCATGATGTTTCTTTGCTTTCGTTTTAATTCGTTAATCAGTTTCCGATATATGTAGTAGGGGTTACGTAGACGATCTGCGAAAAAAAAAGCATAAAAAAAGTACACGCTTTGTACGTAAAATCGCGTTTGCGATGAATATTTTCTCTTGCAGTAATTAAGCGTATTGCGCGCTTTCGAAAATATTTCAATCAAAATATATATCCGCCCAAGGGTTATTTTTCAGTAAACAAATCGTAATAACTTTAACATTAATAAAAGATAACGTTAATTTATTTACTTCGCATTGCATATCAATTGCGTTTTATCGACTTAAAATATATTTAATTATCTGCCTACATCTTCCCGTTATTAATTTGACGCTAAAATTTCACAATTTTTTAAATAAATTTCAATACTGAAAATTTACGGTAACAGGCTCCCGGAAAGATCTACATTTATCACGCAACATAAGAAAATAACGTAGAAATATGCAAATAGATCGCCATCCGGTCATTTAACACGAACGAATGAACAAATATAAAAGCTTTATTAAATATTAAACTATAAAAATAATGCACATTTCTATGATTCAATACCTAAGTAACCTTTATAATACGAAAAAAAAAGAAAGAAAATCTAGAGTATACAAGCTATTTATTGAAGAATATTGAAAATACCACGGATCACATCAGTAACAAAGAGGTTCCGCGAAAACAATTAGAGAAACGCGGTCTAAATATTATGGACGTTACTCGCATACTTCATGGGAAAATTAGCGAGCTTAAAGAAACGTAGCAGGGTTAAAACATCATGCTATGCGATATTGCATAATGAAGACTTACACGAATTATTAACGAAATACGACTAGTTGCTAATCTGCAGTTAATGGCGAGGTCCGATGAAAAAGAATAAAATTAATATTTTTAAAAGATATTACAATAAAAAGCAAATAATAGTTTTAAAAACACCTATCCAATATTTTTACAACTGGTTGCGTTATATATACACATACTTATATATGTATGTATATATACCTTAGTGATTAAGGTGCTTGGCTACTAAATCAGAGGACACGGGTTCGAGACTTGTCTCGTTCCAGATATGAATCGCCCCAGGTTTACCCAGCCTGAAATAATTGGATACCAGAGAAATCTGGGAAAGTAAAGGCAACCGAGAAAAAGGAACTGGCCTTCCTACTCTCATTTGTGTCGTTGGGCTTAGTACACTGTGAATTTTAACTTCACAATCCCCGACGCCCTGCTAAGGGTATGGGACTTTACTTTTTACCTTACGCACACACACACACACACACACACATATATATATGTATGTATACATATATAAAACTCGGCCCTTCTCGCAAGGGACTCTGCCTTCGACTTCTCCTGCAGACACCCCAGAACCCTAGCTCTATAACTTCTGTACTTCGTATAAAACGAGGAAAATCACAACATCATTCTTAACCCAACACCCACTACTTTTTCTGTCACAACTTTGTCTTCTTATATATGCAATATATATGTACACGCAAGACTGCACTTAAAACGGATTGTCACAAATGCTGTTCTAAGTGTGTTCGTCTATACATCAACTCACGCCCATATAATGGTGTGGTATACGCGGTAGTTTGCCATCGCCTACTATGTGACTATTAGCGGTTATTTAATTATCTGAATTACTTTCTGTCATCACCTGGGATGGAACTCAGGACTTCTATGGAGAAAGTCAAAAATGATCTGGCAATAGGTTGTCGCGACGATATTTTCATTAAAATGTAGTTTAAATACTTACATATATTAAAAACTGCTTGCAATCACTATCAACTTAAAATCACCAGTAAGGAAGGAAAAAGGTTACACCAAAATTTATATATTAATGATGAAATCTGAAATCTTAAAATATGTTTTTTACAAAATTTTTCTATAAAATTTCATGCAACTCCTTAGAGAGACAATTTTTTTATATGAAAAAGATTCTACTTACTTAGTCGTTGTTGCCATTCGACAACAGCATTCTTCGTTATAACCATTATTCGGAACGGGAATGCAATCTTTCCATGCGGTATTTACATTTGAGTATACGTTTAATACACTTTTATGATAATTTACTAGCTAGAATGCAAGCACTCTCTCACAATTGCGTCTCCGACACTTTTATTTAAATTACATACATTTTACTCAGTTCTTCAATGCTGTATTTTCCATTATTATACAATGTTGCCGATAGCAATGCTTGAAAACTAATAATACGCATTTATGAAGAGACGCGAGGAATATAAACTCACTCGATGGTAATTTTCAAGGGCCATTTAGATTCGTAGCAAACCAGTTTTCGTCGTTTTGTCTTTCGCAACAATAGATGCGGAACACTTTTACATCCGATAATTCGATTGTCAGTTTGAATTTTCTTTTTTTCTTGTTTTGAAGATGAAAAAAGTCGCGTACACATTTCCGCGTTTTAAATGGCACAAAGTGAACCCCAAAAAATATGATAGAAAATTCGCAAAAATTCACCGGGTAGTAAAGAACGTTTTTCTACCATTCCCCCCGGCAAACTTTTTTTTCCAGACTGCACTAACATGTAGCTTTTTGTGATATTATTAGTTTCTTCCAACACCGTTGCGTCATCTTCTAATAATAGATAACAATAATAATAATAATAGATAATAGATAATAGATAATAGATAATAGATAATAGATAATAATAATAATAATAGTGTTAAGAGTATAAAAGTAATCAATAAGAACGTAAACGCACAATTTAATTAAATATTACAGGCATCAATTTTATAACGGGTAAAAAAGAGAAATACGTCTTCACGTTCGATTGGATTTTAATTTTCGCTAATTTTTTCAACAAAAAAAGAGGCGATGGCGGTGGGGGTGTTTGGGGGTCTGGCAGTTATTTTGGTTAACTTTCGCATTACTTTTATTCTGAGAAAGAGCGCTGTCCTTCTATCTGCTCTTTTTTACCAAAAAAACACGGAAACTTGGAAAATTACGGTGTCCGAGTGCTGCTTGTACGAAAACGTGACACCGCGGGGAATCCGTATTGCATTATATGAAACGCATTCTCCGTTAATTGAGACACAAGTATGCCATTTAGAGAACAGCCATTTTAACTCGATACGACTTCGCCAACACGAATTGACAACATCCCCGGATGTGCGGACACGGTAATTTAATTTGCATTTTTGACACTTGTCACGGAGAGAACTTGATAGTAACGAGTGAGATCGGAAAAATCCCGCTAAATTTATTATCATAGACATCATTGCCGAAAACTCGTCGCCCGGCAAACAATAGGTATGGACGAATATAATTTTGAAGAGCTTCTTCGGTTACTTTTTTCACTTAGAACGTGTCTCGCAAGAAAATCGAGAAAAAAATTAAACTTTAGTAATTTTCGAAAGTTCTAAGTGAATGGCGGATTCCCATCGAAGTAAAATTTGTAAAAGAACTAGGCGCGCGATTTTTTCGCATTTCAAAAGTACGCCGTGCTGAGCCTCTATGTACATTTTGTCACGAAAATGAAATCAAACTTTCGACCGATTTAAGAAGTTCAACTTCGAGAGGCAGTTGGCAAAAATTAATATAAAAAAAAAAAAACGAATTTACAGTTCCGACGATTTAATGGAAAAAAAAATTAACGCACCTGCGATCGCTTCATTTTAATTATTTCAACCGAACGTATATAACCTTTTTTTAAAAAGTAATATTGCCTAAAATACTTCATGGTAGTGTAATATATATATATATATATAGATATTTTATAAGTTAAAAGATTTCAAAATATATTAAAAAGTTTTCACTATTGCAATAAAAATGATTAAAGCTTATAGGACTACCAGCTACATGGCAAGCACTGCCATTGCAGGTATTAAACCACATTAAGTTACGAAATACAGAAACATATTAACGTATTTTTAATAAAAAAAAAGTAATATTAAAAATCACGAATTCCATAAAGTACAGTATCATCACACAAGCTTACTTCATACACGAACAAAAATCGTTAACGCTTAAACAGTTTAAAAACTTGTAATATTAGATAAGTATTATAATAATAAATTTCAGATCGAACGAATATAATGGTATATAGCCAAAAATTATCTCCCAAACCATAGATGACAGACTACATAATAATAATAATGTAGTATTTACGCCGAATTTTATTTAATCTACAATTTATTACTGGACACGGCCTATTTAAAAATTATTTACATAAACCGTAAAATTTGCACACTCAAATAATAATTGTGTAATTCTTTCCGGATAATATTAAGCATATCCTTTCCGGCTGTTAGTAATACCGATTTTAGCAATATTAGTCAATAAGTATAACTAAGCTATTTAAAATAATATGTTCAGTAGAGTTCTACGATAGTCGAAATAAATCACCGTAAAATACATGTACACCTGTGTTAATATTAAATTTAAGGTATCCTAATTATTATTATTATTAATACTACAAAACAGTCTGTCAGCGTTCCATAAACTTAAATGGACCGGCTCAGGATTTATATAAATTATTGGTATAAATTTTCTAAATGATTTACCCCATCGTATTATGAATTGGGGACCAAAAAGATGAAAAAAAAAAACAAAAACCTATAATCTCTTAAATAATTAAGGCCACGGGGAAAATTTATTTTAGCCGATTTCCAGAAAAACATCACTTTCTCATTTACTATGCGTACATACACTTTAATATGCATGCGTACGTGTTAGTTTTTATCGGCAAGTCCAATGAAATTTCTGTAGAAAAAGGCCGGAATTTTTCGTTTCCACGTCTGACTGCATCGGAAGCTTAATACCGATTCTTTTTAGTTTACCAATAAAAAATAAAAAGACCTTTTTTTCGACATTAACATCAGCGAAACATATTGCAAGGGGCGACACAGGCATGTGTAATAACGGGAGAGAAAAGAACGAGGAGAGGCCCAAACAACCGCGTGTCTAATGATAGTCTGCCACACGTGATGATAGGTGTGTGTACTTAACGGAAAATGTTGTCGATCGATGCAACATTCGAGTACTGAACACACTTCATCCCATATGATCCATTGCAGCACGGCAATTATTACTCCGTCTCGTGAATTATTATTATCACTATCGCTGTCATCATCAGCATCACTGCCGTTATCGATTAACGCGATTAAAAGGGAGACCGACTAGGGCCAAGTGTGCACCGAGGCAGCTGCTAGACAAATCATTCGGAAGTTCCGAGGGCAGCCGTACAGAATTGTTAAATATCAAATTATTGTTGTTGTCATTAGGTTGATGCCGCAGACTAAATCAACGGGAGGTTTGTCGTGCGGACGGAGACAAGCGCCGGCATAGGACACGTTTAAAAAGAGAAAAGCAGGAAGAAGCGAAAAGGGAACTCTACTAGAAAGAGGAAATTTCGAGCTAGAATGTGGCAAGCCGCGTGCTACTTTCCTGATAACAGCTGTCCCTCTACGTTTGTTATCATAATGTAATTCACCATACGGCGAAACGAATGTACGCGATTTAGCACGGTTCAGGGGGGGGGGGGCGTCTGATCGGCCAAAAATTTTAAAAAGCGGGAAAATTAAAAAAACTTCGATTGTCGGTTTACTCGTACATGCGCGTTGAAAATGCCGTTCTTACTTCTGAAATCGTCTCCACCCCATTATATGTTCGTACTTCGGAAATTACAGAATTAATCGATTTATTTTATGTAAAGTGAAATTTGAGATGATGGCAGTAGCAGCATGGAATGCTTCAGTGCAGCAACGATTTCTCTTATAAGAATTGCAAGTAGCTTCGGTAAAATAACACAATGAGAAAAATCTCCTTATCACTCTGCAACGAGAAACGAAGGACAGTAATGACATTATTACAAGGGACAGATTTTTGACAACAGCGTTCGTTCCAACAATGCGCATGTCGACAAAAATGCAGCAACAGTGTTTTGTTTTATTTCATAAACTTTAAGTGTAAATATTAAACGAAGATATTGTTGCACAATCCTCGGATACGATTTCGGAGAGCCTAGGGAGAAAAAAAAGGAATATTCCCCAAATTACTTATGTGTTACCTTTCAGACTTGCATTTAATGTAGCTTTATATTAAAATTACTTATGTCACTCATTTCCGTACTTGTTATATACATATATCTATATATTAAATATACCGAATGATGTGCATAAACAAAAGTACATTACATATATATATATATATATATATAAATGTATACATATAAAAAAAACTCGGCCCTTCACGCAAGGGACTCTGCCCCCGGACCCCGCTTGGGGACACACCCAGAACCCCAGAGCTCTATCACTTCTCTACTTCGTTTAGAACGAGGAAAATCGACAGCGTTATTCTTAGCCCGAACTTCACCAATTTTTTTCTGTCACAACTTTATCTTTTTATATATACGTATATATACAATATATGTAACGTTTTGGGACAAAAATGAAACGTTTTAAGACAAAAAAAGTGTTAGGGAGTTGGCCTAAGAATGACGATGTCATTAATATATATTAACGAAGTATAAATGAATAAACAACCTTCTTTCGTAGTAAGAAACTTCGTATTCATAGGTAGTTTAATTTCAGTACACTCTGAATTGTTAGTTGATGATATAGACCGAAAACGATTCTTTAAATATTGAGGTATTTCTATTTTGATTCATTAAAGTAATTTAATACCTTTTGTAGTTTGTTAATAAGAGGAATTTATTTATTTTATAAATTTCTCTCTTTTTTTTTTTTTTCATTATATGAAATTACTAGACACAATGTGTACAAAATTTATTACCTTTCGTAAACGATTTAATATTTCAGTTACGATAAAAAAATATTTATTTGGCAATATAAAACTGTAAACTTTACATATTACTTTCACGCACGCGTGCAATATTTCATTCACGTTTTTGACAACATTCGTGAAAATGTTCGTTTCTAGTTTCATTAAATCGTTAATTTTTCTTCAACTTTTATTAGTAATTACGATTAGATCGAAGTTATATTTCTTTTTTCTTTTATTACAATATTTGAAATTTACGATCTACAATATAAAGTATAAATAATGAAGAATACAATTGTAATAAGTAAATAGGCTGAAGATTGAGACAGGGAGGGAAAGCAGTCCAGTGACTACACTCCTATTCGATCAGAGAACATTACATCTCCTGCTTTTCATTGGGTTTGGAATAAGTCTGTTGGCCATGTCGTTTTGCAGTCTTCTTGTGGTTGAGATTGGATGAGCTAGGTTGCTAACTAATTGATTGGTGTGATTAGGTAGGGTTTTCTTGTAGGTTTTTCTGGTAGGTTTTAGGTCTTCGCTGGATCTCTTCTATTACAAATGGTATTTTTAGATCAGTGTAAATAGTATAGTTGCTTACGTAGAAAGAAGCACCAACCAGGCTTCTTAGAATTCTTGATTGAAATCGTTGACTTACGTTTACATTTGAAGGCTTGGCACAAGCCCAACGTTCTATTCCGTACATGCCCATACAGGTTTGAATAACATTTTGTAGAGAAGTAGTTTGTTTGCTAGTGAGATTTTGGAGTTCTTTCCCACGAGCCAATACATTTTTCTGAACTCCAAGCCTAGGTGTTGTCTTTTTTTTTGAATGTGTTGTTGCCGTGTTAAGCGCTCGTCCAGGTGGAGTCCTAGGTACTTGACGGATGCTTTTTTTTGGGGGGGAGTTTGTTATTGATGACTACCGGTGGACAGATGCTTTTGTTGATTGTGAATGTTACATGAACAGACTTTGTTTCATTTGCTTTGATCAGCCATTTGGTGAACCAGTATTGGAGATCTTGTAGATGTGATTGTAAGTTGTCGGATGCGAAGTTATATTTCTTAAAATTAAAATAATCGCTGAAAAATTATTGATCTTGTCTGTCAATTATAACGTATTTTTTTTTTGTTTTTTTTTTTTTTTTTTTTTTTTACTTTACGTCATGTTTATTATTAAAACTGTTGCTATCAACCTAGAGAACTAAACAGAGGAGTCAGACTCGTGACGTACTATTCGAAAAAAGTCAAAGAAAGACATTTAAAATCTCAGAAATCTCGAAAATTCTTGCAGCGAACAGCTCTTCTTTCCTAACGATTTCCCGGTGTGGAGTCCGCTTGGTGGCACTTTCTTCTCCATTTTCTACCGTCCTCAGCGTCCTCTATCCCAACACCGACTTCCGCCATGTCGTTGTTAACGGAGTCTATCCATCGTCTTATCAGTTTTCCTCGTGGTCGCTTTCCCCCAGGGTTATAATCCATTAATATCCTCACAGGGCTATTGTCTGTTTTCCTCATGATGTGACCGTACCATCGGAGTCTCGCTTCCCATAATTTCAAACGTACAGGTGCAACTCCTATACGCTCCCTTATATTCTCGTTTTTAATATGGTCGAGGAGTGTGTGCCCGAGAGACCAGCGTAACATTTTCATTTCAGCCACATGAAGTTTTTGTTTCATTTTTGTGGTTGTCGCCCAGCATTCAGCTCCATATAGCATTGCAGGTCTGATAATCATCTTGTGAATCCTCCCTTTGACATGTATCGGTATTCTCTTGTCGCATAATACCCCGGTTAGCTCCCTCCATTTCATTCATGCTGTTTGGACGCGGGAATCTATGTCGCATTGTGTATCCCCATATGAGGTAATATTTGAGCCCAGGTATTGGAACTGAACGGTCTTCTTTACCATTGTGTTATCTATTTTGATAGAATTATCTGTAGGTGCTCCACATTCCAAGTATTCCGATTTCCTAATGTTAAGCTGAAGTCCATTTTCCTGTAATTTATTTTTCCAGATCTGCACGCGCTTTCCTAAATTGTCTTTGCTTTTATCCGCCAGGAAGACGTCATCCGCGTATAGCAATGTCCACGGATGACGGCTGTCGGTAGAATATGCACAGTTAATTAAAATCGAAACAGCCGAACAACAAAAGTCCAGGATAGAGAGTCTATGCTAAAAGAAAGCGGCTAAGTTATTAAAATCTAAATTCGCACTGACGCATGTGCTGTAATAATCTCGACTATTACGAACAACACACGAGTACCATATAAATAATATAAAAAAAAAAAAAGAATGAATCAACATACAGACAGAAAAAGATAACATGATACAGATTGACGACGAATTAAACTGGTGGAAAATTTATTAAAAATCCCTGGATTACCTTTCTAAAAATCACGTGACTATCGATTAAAAAAAAAAAAAAAATATCGAAGCAATTAGAAATCGATCCGTTACTTTTTGATACACTGAAATATCGCGGGGAAAAAAAAGTCAATATGCTGCGACCGTTTGAAAGAAAATTCGCAGCCACTACGAAAGCTATTTAAGAAAATTCTTTGTACTGATGAAGCTTTCATTTCGAACGAGTCACCGGAGAGTGAAGTTTTAATTTATTCGCTGAAACTGAGCCGGAATCCGTATCAAAATTGCAAAGATTTTTAATTCCGACACGAACCGAGATAAAGGCAAAGTTTCATTGGCCGATAGCTAGAGTGCTCGATTATGTACCGTTTCTAAGTTAACCGGTGTAAGTTCCTATACCTTTCCGTAGAATCCTTAAACGAACAAGTATTGCTAGAGGAAGAAAATGATTTCCCTTAAAAATCTCGTCTAAATGTCGTCTCGAGCGGCTAGTATACCCTGTTAATTTAAATAAATTCCCGAAGCGCATTACGAATTCCTATTTTTACAGTTGCTACACGAGAATACTTCAAAGTATACTTCATTCCACTTTTTTGCATTGATTAACTATTCGAATTTAGACGTCAGCTGCTTTTCGACCGCATTCCCGTTATTAAATACCCTCTCATTCCTTGTTGCCAGCACCCCACCCATTAGACTGCAAATCGTCCGATCGCTTCTTTTCAAATCCAAAACACCAGACTATACTACGAAAAAACGCTAATTAATCATCCGCTCTACAATATTACAAACCTTTTCCGGCGTTTCTAGTATGAACATTTTTTTTTGAGATTCACTAAAAGAATTTAGAAAAAATAAAAAAATGAACAGTTTCCCTATTCGTCGCTAAGAGTGATGCCCCGGAACAGCAAATAGCAGAAACATAAAATATGTGTAATTTAAAGGATGAAATGCCCGATAAATTTAATAGTAATACGTACTGACCAGATTTATCTCACGCCCGGAGCAACATAAATTAGTGCCGATGTAAATTATATCGCGAAAATTAGGAGCTGGTTAGTAGAAACAAACAAAAAAAACCTACAAATATGAAGAGACTACGAAATTAGCCGATATAAATCGAAAGAACTCAAAAATGGAAAGTGTTTTTCACGGAATAAAAGAAAAACGAAACAAAACGACAAAATGTGTAACAAGGGATTTTTAAGATGGCTGCACTTTAAGTTTCATTATAGTGATATATTTCCATTCAATTATAAACAACAGTTGAAGGAGTTCGGAATGTCCACGTTAGGGAAAATGGAAGGAAACTATCTGCTGCTGTTTTATTTATACGTGTAATTTATCGACTGATATACTATAAATGATGTTAATTTACTTTCAAAAGTTGGGGGTTCCGAGTTCCCAGATTAACGGTCAGAAAAATGCGATTATTGCATGCGCCATTTGCAAGAACGAAGAGCTTTATACGAATTCTCCCCCTTTGACTGCGGTAAAAATAACAAATTATTTCTTAACGAACGAATCGGAGGCAAACATGTTTTTTACTAACATGAATTAAGCAGATGGTTGAATTATTTTACTGCTCGATGGATTAACTAAAAGTGTGCGCAGTCTACCCTCTTCCATATATTAGTGATATATGAACAATTTTAATTCCTTTATTTTAAATTAATTCGCTAGTGATACATATAGTATGTGCGTCTGTAGTGCTATGGACGTATACGTGTTATGTGTGTGCGTCTATATGAACGTGCGTGTACCTTCAGTGCAATGAGTAATTACTGAGAAGATATTTTATGTACATAAGGGATAAATTTAATTTTGTATTGATCGTTTGTTAAAATTATATTAATTCATTACATGGAATATGTGTATTCTTATGTGTTATTTGGTGGTGTATGCATATGTGTGTTATACGTGATTGATTTCTATGCGTGCATGTGTATATGTGTGTATTAAAGTGTATTTTGCCTATAGCTTATGTATTGTTATGTATTTATTATATTTAAATGTATATAGATCTAATGTATACACTGTAATTGACCTCAATCTGTTGCGTATACCCCTATTAAATAAATAAATAAATAAATAGATAAATAAATAAATAAATAAATAGATAAATAAATAAATGTAGGTAAGTTCGTAACCTGTTTGTTAAAATTTATAAACATGAAATTCCTCGTTAATAAGGAATTTATTTATTTCATATTTAAAAATGTGTAACAAGTGTAATTCTTAAAATCACTCGAATACGGGGAGGGGGGCGTATTTTAGGGAATATTAAAAGCGTCTAGATTTATATTTCGTATACGTAAAACATAAAATTACCCGGAATCGTATAGATATTATTAATTCACTAGTACAAGTTGTATCGTCTAAATATCGAATAAAAAATTCGCTCCGTTATTCTCTTTTTGTTTTTTTTTTCATTTTACGGTCAATTTGTTGCTTTTTTTCAAAATTTCGATCAAGAACTTTTCTCTAAGTAAAGCTTAAACAACAAGCAACGCTCAAAATTGTTTCAGAAGCGATATTATCGAAACTGCTTCGTTTCGAATTAAATTTTTAATCGGATTCCACTTTCTCTTAATAGTTAAAGAATAAACGGAAAATAGTACGGTAACTTAAAATTTTTACGGAGAATCGGTTCTTCACATTTGTCTCTCAACCGTTAGCCAAAAGTGATTATATTATTTTTCCACTCACTGCATTACTATTATTATTATAATTCTTATTATTATTATAATTCTTATTGTTATTATTATTATTATTATTATTGATGTTGTTATTATTATTATTATTATTATTCATTACTATTATTTTCACATTATATTGTAGTCATCGGACACATACGCAGTTCCGGCAGACAAGACGAGACTATACTAAAAAGGAAAAGGCGTAGAATGGTCGAAGAATGAAGAATAGAGGGAATACGTAGAATACCGCAAAAGATGATAATTCGATTTCAACAATAGGGTGCTCCGTTGCAAGCGAAACATAAATAATATGCGCGACACCTTTACAAGTAGTTGGCGGGTTGAGTCTATTTTCTATCCAATTGAGCAACAGCAATCGCGATTAGGCTATAAATTGGAAACCATCCTCTTGCCAATACACAGAGAGATTAATGATGCCAATACATTCGAAACATATCGCGCACCGAATCTAAATGAAACTCAATTACAAACATAAGTCCTAAGCCCAGATGTCTCAGATTAATCGTAAATTGTTTAACAAAATTTCGGTTCGAAGAAAATTAAAAGCTGCTCCGGTCCGATGATCGCAGTGTAAACACATCGATCATTTAATTTGGCTGATGAAAATTTTCATTTTTCAACAACGTTAGTTCTTAATTTGAAGTGTGTAGGGAATAATCTGAGCTGGAAGGACTCGATACGCGTCCGAAGAATAAGGTCTAGACTATTACAATGGAATTACTTTGAAAGGATACCGTGCCAAAGCGTTTTATCAGTATGAACTGTGCGACTACATGTAATTCTTGTTTTATATGTTCTCCGACCGTTTCTCTTGTAACTCTACTCAAACTGATTTCTTACGGAAACCTGGACACTGAGGGATCAAAATGACTTGGGCTAGATCAGCCAGCTTGTTTAACTTCTACCACCGAGAAATTTCTTAACGTTTTCGAATCCTACAACATCTTTTTTCTCTGCAGCTGATCATTTTAAACTACGAAGTAACTATGTTTCTGTTCATTCTCAAATCCTGATATGTATTCAACCAAATCCTTATCCTTGGTTTCTTAACTTTCCTTCTTCATAGCGTTTATTTCTTGCTGCATTCTGTCACCTACGCTTTAGACACGGTTTGCTTCCCTCGTCGCTGTCTTTTTCTCGCTGATATATTTTCCATTTTGTCCTCTCTACCCTTCTATCCCACTTTTTTTTTATATGTGAGGCTGATCATATCATTTTGTAATGCTCTTCCAACGTTAATGAACGTGTTCCTCTTTCTACTTACTAAATATACTTTCCCCTTACAGCGCGTCATTTAACTTTCATTCCTTTCTTCTTCCGTTAGAGCGATTTTTGTACCATTTCTGTCTGCTGTTTAATTTCCTCGTCGACTAATACACAAAAAATAAGAAAAACAATTGAAAATTTCGCTAAGGTCAGTTAGGGAATGATCGCGAGTTAGGACAAACGATTTAAGGCAGCTGTGCAAGAGACACTCGTTCCAGGGTTCAATATGTAATATCTACACACATCATATATATCATATATATAATACTCGGCCCTTCCGTACTACCCCAGGTCTAGTTATTCTATAATACTTAAGGAAGAGTAAACTTTTTCATTAGCCAGGCTTCGACAAAATTTTTTCGTTACATAAAATTGTGACATTTTTTTGGGACAAATTTCGTGACAGGACACTTTTCCTGATGACCCCCGGCGTAAAAATGGCATGGCCATTAATATATATATATATATATATATATATAGATAGATAGATAGATAGATAGATACGATACGATAGATATATATAGACAATACCGTGTCCATGGGGTGGGTTTTGGGGGTTAGCCCCCCCCATGAGAACTGAAATAGTTTAGGTATTTCATTAATATTTTATGCAAAATTTTTTATTACGAGTATAATCAATAACATATGTAATTTTTATTAATGTTTATACGGTAATTCATTTATGTAAATTATTAATGTATAAATCAAAATGGTGGAAATTATTAATAGCATAAATATTAGTGAAAAATGTATTGTTATTTATAAAATAAATATGCAAAGAAAATTTTCACCCCCTACCCCTTCAAAATTCTGGTCACGGGCCTGAATATAGATATATATTATTTAAGAGACAGTCGTAAATCCGTCTTTATTTAATTTCAGTTTAAATTCGCCAATAACCGTACATTCGATATGTGATGGCGCGCGGTACAGCTCGGTTTAGGACTGAAAAAAAACATTAGTTACGTTCCATATAGTTTAAAAATGAATGTTCCACTAGTTTATTATACAAGAAGAAACAGGATATAAATAAGAAGTTGGTTAAGTTACATAGACCAACAATTATAATATATCGATCTATATCTTTAATAATGACCAAACATGTAAATAAATAATACAACAAAATTCAGTCCATGAATATGTCAAGTAGACGAAACCGGTAGGACGGATTTTTATATATATTTTTTGTGAATAATAATGTCTGTAACTTTTATTTTAAGTAATAATTTAATATAAATAAATGTTGTATGTTTTAACGAATTAAAAGGTACTTTGTGTCCGAGTAATATTTAAAACTATAACTTTGTAACGTAATTTAAGGTTTAAAAATACATAACTTATAATATCAGTGAAACAAACGTTTACAGGAAGAAATAATACATAATAATTACAAAAAGAAATTGATCCTAAGGTAAAAGCGAGCACAATCTATATACCTTCGCAAGAAAAACTGAAAATATAGAAAAATTCTCGCGCCCTTTGATTAAACAAGAATCGCAGTAACAACAAGTGTTTGCATTTTCTATAGTAAACTCATAAGAATTTCGTATGTTTTATTGAATTACCATCGAAAACGTAAACAATAAATTAATTTGAACCTTATCATGTATCGGAAAATCTTAATTTTACCGGAATTTTTAGTAGAAAGTCTTACATAGTTTGCGTGTTAAAAGCTGCAATCTTAACGACAAAGAAGATTTTCAAAATTTTTAATATTTTACGTAATTATCTTAAGCTAGAATTCGGCAGCTATAATAAGAAATAGTCGAAGCAACTAATTACAGCTATCGCAGGATATTCAGAGAAAAACCTCAATTGCAAATTTAGTAAACCTGGATTTCTGCGGAGAAACAAAAACTTCTTCAAAGTAGCCTAAATATCTTCGAACGTTTTCATCGTGTACGATAAACGATTTTGTATTAACTCAGATTTCTCGTATTTCACAAACGATCCAATTAGAAATTTATCGACACTGTAATAATTCCTAGGTGAAATTTAACAGGTAATAGCTATAAAAGAGGTTTATTGTGTTGCTCTTTTTTTCTCCTCGATACCTTTATGACACCGATTTGGTCCGTTTCCCGACTAGTTGTATTAACACCGTGTGAAATTGATTTGATAGTAATAATGTGCTTAAAGTTTTTGGGGAAAAAAAATGATTCCCGTCAGCTGGTGTAAAAATCGCTCTTTAATTTGAAACGTACAAACGTCCGACTTTCAGTTTCAGAACGTTGTCCAATAATGTGACCGAGAGGGAATGCGAAATATTTTTATTCTACAATTCTTAATCTTTCGTTTTCAGAAATTTATAAAAAATTGAAATTATTCCGCGAAAACGGTTTAGTCTGTAACAAAAGTTGATAACTGCACGGTATGATTAACACGTAGTAATTTTATGTTTTTATAATTGCTCCATTCCTACGTAAACGCAGCATCAATGCACAGGTGCGTGCAATTATTAGGTGTATTAAAAATTGAAGGATTGCTATTGAAATGTGAATTAAACGGCTGAGAACTATACTCGGCGTCTGGATGGTGTTACTGATTCTGTTATAAAGAACTTAAGTAATAGCGCTAAAAAAAGTATATATTATTAGATATGTATAACGATTTATTCATCTCCGGTTTAATCCCTTCTGACTGGACGCGATTTCTAGTTTTTCCGATTCCTAAACCTGGTAAATCTCTCAACCAAACATCGTCATTCAACCCATTTGTTCGGCCTGCTGCCTTAGGAAAGTTTTTTCAAAATTGTAATTAAAAATAGGCTGATATGGTATACTTTCGGAAAGGAAATGTTTGGTTTCCGCCCACGTTTGGGTACTTGGGATTGTGTAGCATCGTTCTTAGGGGATGTTTATTCTACTTTCCGAGACAACGATTTTTTGGCATTTGATAATGTTTCTGTTCCCATTCTTTTCAATCAGTTAATGACAATTAACATTCCCTTCCCCGTGGCTAAACTTTAGCGCAGTTTACTTTTATATAGATCATTTATTAAATCGAAACCGGATTTTGGAGCTACTTTTTACGTGTCAGCTTCGAAGACCCATCTCAGAAAGTTAGATTAATACAGAATCTTGGTTTAAGATTAATCACAGGTATCAGGTCGTGCTTTATCTTTGCTTGGTTACCGTTTTCTAATTAAACGTCTCCCGATCTCTTCATCTAAACTTATTTCTTCCTATCTGTATATCAATGACCACTGGCGCTTCGTTCCTCACATTTTTTGCCAATCGCTCCTCGTTTTACCTCCTCCTACGGCCTACTCCCAATTCACAGCCTTGGTACCAATTTCTTCCCTTTTCTCGGCGCTCGGCTATTGTTTCTTTAATCAGACTGAGACTTGGTCATTCCCTCCTTCCCTTTTCTCATTTTTCTTTTTCTCTTTCACCTTCTCCCTTTTGCCCTCTCCACTCTACTGATCCTCCCTTTATATGTGACCCCAACCATATCCTTTTGGAATGCTCTGCTCTTTTTCCCGAGTGCTCTCATCTATAAGCCGAATTCTTTGGATCTTCCTACCCCTTTCAATGCTTCCTTTATCCTTTCCTTCCCATCTCCAGCCGTTATTCCCCTCCTTCTTTCCTTTATACTTTCTATCTCCGATCGGCTCAGAATCTGAGTAGGTGATCTAAGTCTATGTAGTTGAGTCAGTGTTAACACCGAGCCCATTTAAAAAAAAAAAAAAAAAGGGTCTTCCTCTACTGTCGGTCTTCAAATGGAAACTAAAATTATTCCTCTTCGTATTAGAAGAAATTATTTAACTGATAAATTTGTACTTAAGTATTGTAATTATAAATATCCGCAAAATCATAAGAAAAATCGTGTGGTCAAGTAATAATTGGAGGTTTGTTTATCTCATAAGATGCCTCGGGTTTTGTTCAGAAGAACAAAATTCTGATTTTGCCCCAATTTTTCCTCCGAATTATTTTAATTTAAATTACCCAATTTTATCAGACATTAATATTAACACCTTTAAAAGCCAGAATTTACATCGATTGCCCGGCAATAACACTGTTTTTCTGAGTACCGCGAAAGAATTATGCCCTGGTTACCGGTTGATCTTTACCGATAGTGCTGCTAAATTCCGTGGATTTAATGAAGGTAGAGGGGACAAAGTTTATTACAGACGGTATCACCGAGCAGAAATTTAGATTGCCTCCGGAGTTTACGGTTGAATTTTTTGCTATTGAGAAAGCATTAGAGTTTGCGGAAAATGTATCGCAGTCCAAGGAGAAGTTTGTACTATTCTTGGACAGCCATAGTTTTGTCGCTTCAGAGTAGTAACCTCGAGCAAAATTGCCATTAATTTATTTATAAAATTAAAAAAAAAAAAAAAAAAAAGTATTTTAATATTTCCAAACTTAGAGAAATCGTTAAGTTTAGCTAGATTCCAGGCCACTGTGAGCTATTATTTAATGACCGAGTCGATTCTCAATTGCTAAAGAAGCGGTTAAATTAGGTTTCCATTCATCCAATCCTTCAACCTTTTAGATAAACCTCAAAAAAAAATGTCGGATTAGGTGAGTTATATACACAGAGTTCAAGGTCACGGGAAATATTTCCATATTGTCCAATTTTTCCGTTCATACCTTGATTTTATCACATTCGTGTTCCAATTAGTACAACACTGGTACATTTGTGACCGTTGTGTGTAGACTGCATTCCGGCCATTGCCGAGTGGGGGTTTAAACTTTTCAAATACAGGGCATTGCATAATACCCATATTTTTTTTTTTTTTAATTTTTTGAGCATGTCAGCTTAGGACTTTTGCCGATATTTATAAATCCGGAAAAACCACTGATATATGAGGCGTATATTATCAACAATAGGCGCGATATTTAAAAACATAATTAGGAAGGACATTATTTTTTAAATTACTTCGAGACATTTTTCAGTAAAAATTGCTTCTAGTAACTAAGGATACCCTATTTCACTCTAAGGCGCTGGTAGCGAAAAATCTAGAAGAAGTTCGTAAGTATTGTAGCGATATATTTTAATATGGGAAAAAAAAAATGCCTGCGATGCCGTAAACCGTCGCGGTGTTCCATTAAAAAATTGATTGCTTACGAATTCCGGGGAAGTATACCAAGTTGGTTTGAAACTTATCTAACAAATACGAGTAAGAGATGCTGCATCAAAGTAAACGGGCGTATTCAGTGGGAGCGTATTTCACGCTACCGCAGCGAACCATGCTGAGCCCGGATTTGTTATATGTAAACGGATAGAATAATTTAAATGCGAATGGAAATAGTTCTTCCAGAGTGAAATCCCAATTTCCGTGTCTGCGCTCCGTAATCCTTTGTAAAAAAACAATGTTTATACTATGGCTTTCTGATAAACATAGGCGCTATCGACGAATGTAATGAAAACAAAGTATACGCTATTATAGATTTATCGGAATTTGAAATTTTCGGAGATTGTGAAAATGTATTTGAACGACACTGCATCCTTACAATGGTAAAAGGGATCAAAGGTATGTGTATGCACTAGGGCTGAACCCGCGATATTACTCGCGTTTTGTGATATATTTTACAGTTCAAGAAGAGGAAAAAGAATCGTAATTTAGCTACATACACAGTGTGTCGGAAAAGTTCCCGAATTTCTTTTCTCTAGCACGCATATAAGTGACGTGATCTATTAAACAATACCCGTACTGTATTGCTGTATCCTTCTAGAGTGTGTGTATGAAAATTTCAGCAGTTTCCGTTGATTGGTTTTTGCGAGTTAGACGTGTTTTAGTGAAGGTGTGTTTGGGTCGAATGTGTAAATCTGAAAATAGATGAAAAGTGAGAAATTCGATTAAATTTTGTGTTAGACTTTTAAAAAAACCTTTTGTCGGGAAACGCAAAAATTTATCGATAATAGTTTCGGTGACTCTGTTTACAGATGGTATAAGCGGTTCGAGGACTCTCAGAAAGCGCGTCAACAAAAATCCAAGATGATAACCATGCTCATAGCTTATTTCGATGCAAAAGGCACCACGAATACCTGCTCCAAATCAAACAGTGAACGCTGCCTATTACGTCGAGGTCCTAAAACGTCTCAAGCGTCAGACTTAGCGTGTACAATCAGTGTACAAGAAGCCCGGATTGTGGAGTCTGTTGGATGACAATGAGCCCACATATTCGGCGAACCTTTGTCAAGCGATATCTCGCTAAAAATCAAACCCCACGGATCAGTCACGCCCCCTATTCGCCCGATTTGGCAACTATCGACTTCTTCCTACTCTCGAAGCTTAAAATGCACCTGAAAGGACAATTTTTAAAGACGTAGCCACCATTGAAACTTCTTGTACCGAGCGCCGCAGAGCCATTACTTCAGTCAGAGGAGTACCAGAGAAGCTTCGAATCGCTGTACAAGCGCTCAAATACGTCTATACTTCGGGAAGTATGTTGAAAGTTAATTCGAATAAATTACTTTACATCCAATTACAACTTCATTTTTTCAAAAGAGTTCGGGAACTTTTCCGACACACCGTGTATAATCAAAAGCTTAACACAAAGTTATATATGCTTTTAAATTGATTATTGCACTATTGCTCATAGCGTATGCAAAACTTCTTAAAGAATTAATATAACTATCGTTAATAACAGAAGATTAAAAAATTGCATAAAATTTTGATACATTTCTTATTGTAATTTACACTTGAAGCATGAAAATAAAATGTAACAACGGAGAGGTTGTTGAAAAAAAAAAAATACATAGTACTTATTGCTAGTGATTTATTAAAAGTTCAAGCATTCCGCGTCGCGTTTATTTATGCTACATGACGAAATATAGATCACGGATAAATTCATACGGGAAAGTACGAAAACACATTCATTATTAAGTACTTGCGAAGGCACTGTATGCAATTCAATTGATTCCAAATTGCGTTCGTTTTCCTTATCTTTCAGCTGTAAAATATGTAAATCGCGAATATACGAGTAGGGTTGTTGTTAAAAGTATACCGGTGTTAAGCTGTGTGAAAGACGGCATTCTTCGTTGTTAAAGAATTATAAAAGTCCTAAACGTAGTTTTACATTTATTTGCTATTTGCAATGGGATTTTGCTTTTTCGTTTTTTTTAACAGAAAATAATAATATAAAAACCACAGTGACAGCTGGGATAAAAATATAGAGGCGAGCATAACAATTAATTTATCAATGATATGAATATGCGGTATTTAATTTTTTTTTAATATACTTTTATATACTCCAGGCAACGCGGTAGCCTAATGGTTAAGGAGCTTGACTACCAAATCAGAGGTGTCATAGGTTATCGAGACTTGTTTTGTTCCAGATCCGAGTAGCTGACCCAGTGGTTTATACATAATCTGAAATTGAATATTGGTTATACCAGAGAATTATCTGAGGGAAAATAAAGGCAGGGATAATCCAAAAGTCGAAAGGTATTTAGATCCATTAGAACCTTAAGTTCATTATGAAAAGCTTAACTTCACAATCCACGATACAAGGATATCTTAGTTCACTTTACTTTACTTGGTACTCCAGTGCTATAAATAGACAAAAGAAAAATGATTAAATTGAATTTTTAAAAAAAGTTTTTTCGATTGAAATACCCATGTGAAAAAACTGAGAAACGAAGATACAGATTACAGTTTCTAAAACAAAGAAGTGCAGCGAGGGTTTCAAGTTCTTCTGTAATGAAATATTTCGAAATTCAGCATTTGCATAGTTTATGGTTGAACAGAAAGTAATTTCCATCAAGCTGTTCGTCCGAGATAAAGAGTGTGAGTTAATGAATTTTGTTGATGGGTTATCTAAAAAAAAAGAAATTTCCGCCGGACAATTATTCGAATAATTTATTAAAACCCGTAACAAACTATGTAACGTAATGAAGCTGGTAGTTTTTTATATTCTTGTCTGCTGAAACTCTACCTGCTTCTTATTATTGTGCATCTTATATTTTGTCCTTCCCCTCGCCATCTATTACTTCATCCATTAATGTTCCTTTATATTGTGTATATTTGACCGAATTCAAATTTAACACTGACGGCTCTTTTCTTTCTTACTGTTTCCGGGTGTAGGTCCTTAGCTGGCGTGCCCAAAAGGGGGGGGGGGGTTAAAAATAAAAGCTGACAGTTATAATTTATGTGATTTCGTTACTTTAATCAGGTCCTTTGCAATATTCCATTTGCTCGTTTTCTAACACCACAATCAAACCTTCGCGGAGCCTAGTTATTCTAATTTTTCAATGAATTAATGCTTCAGGTGCAATTAACATTACGAATATTTTAATAAGGCGAAAAAAACTATAGCTCCACTGACTATTAAATTTTATTATAAGCAAAAGGAGAATTTAACACGCGAGGACGAATGGAGATGTGTCATTCGGCTTCATTTCTACCGTTAAACGCGTCCAGTCGGCACATTCATGTTTGTTTCAAAAAATCTGCAGAATCGTGTACGCAGTTGAACTTGTATTGTCCGTAATTTGAAATATTAACACCGATTTAAACAGCGACCAATGAAAGAAATATTATTTTGTTACCAAATTCTTTCCTTTTTTTTGTGACTTCTAATGATCAGAGTTTACGTTTCATTAGCGGAAATAAATGTTTAACAGGACGATCGCTGTAGTAGAATATACGCATGCGCAGAGACACAGCGCTAAAAGACTTAAAATTCGCCATGTAGAACAATAAAAGTAGGTGTCGGAAAAAAATAATAATTATGACGACGCTACACTCGAGGTATAAAAAGCGGTTTAATCGAGGCAACGCAAATTCCGAAATTTCTTAATGAATAAAGTATTAATAACGTCCCGCTGTTATTATTATAATGATTGCGCTATCCGTAATACTGGTAATAAGAACCGTTGGTAATTAATGATCAAACAATCGAATTAATCAAACGAATTTTTATTTATTTTAATGTATCGAAATTTGTATGTGATATTACTAATAAGACATTCACCACAAATGCGCTTAATTGCGCAACCATTTAGGATTATTATTATTATTATTATTATTATTACACCTAAACTCTTCTCAATACCTCTGTAAGATACAATGTCCAATCAGGTTCTCTGACATGAAAAATTTCATTCTATATAAGTATTAAAAATATAATTAAATATACTCGGGGTCACAAGAATTTAAACCTTATTAATACAGAATATGACGATGACGCTTATTACATTGTATGTCTAACTTATGACGGAATATAATTATTATTATTACGTGAACACCATCTCAACTGATTCACACTGGTTACATCATACATAGAACGCCTCCGTACACATACACAAACATACAAAGCATACCTATATTTATTCACGGTTAACAAATTCTAACCTCAATGTATTATGCGTACATCCATACAGCAAGGACACATCCAGACGCATGTATACACGTGCCATTTAAACACATACTAAACTTTCCCCAAAGAAGAGAAACGAAAGTTGACCGCTCCGGAAAATTTTAAATTTAAAGTATAAATCAACTCCACCTATTTACCGACTACAGTCTTTCAGCAGCCACATTAATATACCAATACACAAAACAACCAATAATAAAAAATATAAAAACAATAATAATTTAAAAATTACGAAATATTACATAATACTGTTCTCACCAATATGGAGCCTATTCCAGGGGGGGGGGGGGAGCAAACAATACTACGAGTAGATATAAAAATGAATAGACAAACACAGTAAAGCTACTAACGCAGATTTAGTACAAGAGAATCGCCCCCGAAATGGACCTGTGCGCAGAATAAGTAGATTCCGCACGGAATAAGGCAGATAATACGCCTACACATTGAACAATTGTAAAATGGCTTTGTGAATGTAAAAAGCTTCAAACTTTAGATATCATTTGTATAATTGCAAGAAGATATTTTCAAATAGTAATAGAATTAATATAGCGTGCATAACGTTAATCCGGATATTTAAGTTCATTTTCTAGCTCCACGAACGTACGAACGAACGAACGAACCGTGATTTGTTGTGAAATACCTTAATTCTTTACTTTCTACAATGCATGAGAATGTTTGTCACTATCGGTAAAAGATCCGATAATAATAATAATTTTGGTATTCTCATTAACGTGTAATATTAATAAATATAAAATAAAAATAAATTCCTAAATAACAAACAAAAATAAGTATAAAATAATTTTCTCTAATAAATTTCAGTACAAATGCCCATCGTCGACAATACTTAATTAAAACTAAAAGTGCTCCGTGTTGTTAGCTGACGGTATAGCCCGAAAACGCTTCTTTTTTTTTTTTTTTTAAATTGAGATACTTAAATTTATTTCAATATAAATTTATACACTTATCTATTATTTGTTAAAAGGGAATTTATTTATTTTATATTTATAAATATTAACAAACATACGGATTTTAATATATCGTTGCTTACTACTCATTTGCGAATTAGTTCCCCATCTCCCGCGAGTTTATTTAAAATAGGCGTCTTACATTGTGTTATAGTGCCGCGGAAGAACAAAAGTGGCCGAAATACGAGTAGTATAACGTACGATCGATCGAAAATATGTTATTTCGGAAGCGGTCCGTTTCCTCGCTATTGTATAGAACGAAGATAATAATTCAAGGAAATCGGACAAAGTTTAAGAGAAAAAATTAATAGCTATTAAACGAACGGACGATTTCAGTATTTCTCTAAACAACAAGTTGCCCTAGGTGGCGATAGAGCTGCAGGCTACTCAGGGGTAGGAACTAATTTACGAGCAACAAACCGAGTTTCAATCTAATAAAAGAAAACTCTCGGAACTTCAAAGAAATGAACGTATTACGTCAGCGTTCGGACCGGAAAAACGGGAAAACGGGAAACGGCCTTTTTCCCGGAATAAATCACTTTGAAAGCGTGACGCTTAGAATTCTAAACAATCAGCCCGCTTCTGGCAAAAGCGCGGCGGGAATCAGCGGCCGCTAGGTATTTGCTGTCCGACCGTCGCTGTGCGCACAAAATGGCTTTTTCTCTCCTATATAGCGATTTTGTTATGGTTGAATAAATGATGTAGAATGGAAAAGCTAAATAACCAGACCGAATGTGCAGCTAAAACGAAAAAGAAGGTGTGTGGAACGCGCGGTTTTTAGGATGATACAGGTGATAATTATAGATTTCTTTTCGCAAAAAACGTAAATTAGTAATAACACAGCGCTCGGCGCAAAGATTAAATATTTATCGTCAACCTGGAAACGTGTTTCACGTTAAAAATTCAAAAACCGAAAAAGGCAAAAAAAGACACGCCAGCCTATTCCCGAACATCTGGTGGTAAGGGAAAAAAAACTGTCGGAAATTCCAAGTACAAAAGAAACGATATTGAAGGAAACTATTAACTGGACAAGAGGAAAGTTACTTTAATTCTAAGAAATTTAGATATTTAGAACGGAACGCTATGCTCGTACGGAGCAGAATGAACATGAATATTTTCGATTTTTAATAAAAGTCACGCTATCCTGAAAATATCGGTTTTTTTTTGTTTTTTTTTGTTTTTTTTTGTTTTTTTTTGTTTTTTTTGTTGTTTTTTTTCTTCGTCGCCAAAAACAATTACGAATCAGCCAAGTTTTAATTCTATTAGATGTTGTCGGTATGATAGGACACTATCAGCGGGAATAACGTATGTAAAACAGGGAAAAAAACATAATAGAAACAGGTGATTTGCGCCTATTCACTATTGGAACACTCAGAGAAGACACCGGGTTAGCTTCGAAATTCAAATAACCGGTACTATTCACGTCTCTCCAACAAGCCGTATACGAAGTATAGGAAAGTATGGCGGACAAACGAAGGCGGAATCGTTCGTAATTTCACGATACTTGGAATAACACGATAGTAAGACTTGTCGCCTCTAAGACCGTACACGAGACAAAACGTGTACACATTCAGATAGTTGTGATAAGCATACATTCTTTTCTTCCTATTTCATCCTGAAAAACTGAATATGGTATTCAGAAATTTCACTAAAATCCTTATAATATAGTATATAGACAAAAAATAAAAAGGCAATGTCTTTTTTTTTTTTTTTTTGTTTTTTTAGTTTTGGGCGACGCGTCAACTACGGGTATTAAACCGAGTGCCAGTGAAATTTTAGGAAGTTACAACTTGCGGCATTTTGTTCTATCCGAACGGAACATCGCTGGCTAACCGACCACATTTCTTCAGATGTTTGTCTCTTTCTATTGAACAACTCCTTCTGCTGCCTATATTGTCTTTTTCTTCATCATTCCTCAGCTATTGAATCCATATTGTCAATATCTAACCAAATCAAATTTTAATTGATGGCTTTTTTTTTTCCTTTCGTTTTGCACCTGTATGTAAACTACTTTCTATGTTTGAAGACGTTCAGCAGAGATAAACATTCAAACGGATGATGAAGAAATGGCAATATGGTGAGAAATCAAGGAAAACGGAAACAAGAGGATGACGGAAATACTGCACAGGAAATCACGCTTCCTTTAGAAGTAGTCGTAAAATTTCAGAAAGGAGAACAGCAAGACGCAAATGGCGCAACTCGCGTGATCCACAAGATAAGAACACGTTTAATCGAAACAGTCGGTAGCTCAATATGCTGATAAAAAATATAAAAAATATGAAATATATAAAAAATATAAAAAATATGAAATATATAAAAAATATAAAAAATATAAAATATATAAAAAATATAAAAAATATAAAAAATATAAAATACATAAAAAATATAAAATATATAAAAAATATAAAATATATAAAAAATATAAAATATATAAAAAATATAAAATACATAAAAAATATAAAATATATAAAAAATATAAAATATATAAAAAATATAAAATATATAAAAAATATAAAAAATAAAACGTTCACGAATTACTTACTGTGTCCATTTACGGATAAGATTATTCTCTCTGCATAGCGACCTGTCGAATTAAACGTCCTGTCAAGGTCAAGCATGTTCCTCCACTCCGAGATGAAGTTGGAAAATGGGCGAGACAAGATAGCGAAAAAGCGGAGCTATTTGCACATTACTTGACGCACGTGTTCCGGCCTCATGATATTGATTCCGGTATGTGGACGTCACCATCACGTATAGCGAAAACAAACGATTAAAGCTACATTTACACACCGTGTATGAGATAGCCAGAGAAATCGATAAAAATATCAATTCGAAGAAAGCTCCCAGAATCGATGAAATGACCCCGGGAGTTTTAAAAGAATTGTCAAAAAAAAGTATTGTCATGCTGGCCTACCTCTTTAATGCATGTACGCGTCTTGAACAGATCCCGTCTTGCTTCAAGAGACAGCGAAAATTATAACGCTTAAGAAGCCGAATAAGCCAGATTCTGAAGTAACATCGTATAGACCTATATCATTTTAAACCGGTGATATCCAAGTTATTTGAAAAATTACTGTTGAAGAGATTGTTACCGCTGGTTGGAGAAGATCTGCCGATTCACCAATTTGGATTTCGACAACATCATCCGACAATTGACCAGGTTCACAAAGTTACGTCTGTCATAAATAAAGCGTTTGAAAACAAAAAAATACTGTCCGGCAGCTTTTTTGGATATTGCGCAAGCCTTTGTCAAGGTGTGGCATGAAGGCATTGTCTTTAAGCTGAGCAAAATATTACGCGGCAATCTGTGTAGATTGTTAAAATCGTACTTGGCTGATCGTCAGTTTAGAGTAGCGCATGAAAGTTCTACGTCGAACTTTTATAATATTACGGCTGGAGTTCCACAAGGTAGTATCTGAGGATCTATGTTGTATCTTCTATATAGCCAAGACCTACCGACTGACAACAAAACAACGGCAGCTGTGTTTGCCGGCGATCCTGCTATTTTAGCAGTTAACAGCAGCCACCTAGAGGCTACAAACAATTTACAAAATGCTTTGGGATAATGTACAGAAGTAGGCGACGGATTGGAAAGTCAAGCTGAATGAATAGCAATCAGCATATGTCATGTTCACATACCGTCAAACAAAGACAAATTACCGAGTATATTTGAGAAATAAGCCTGTACCATAGGTAAATTCTGCCAAGTATTTAGGTATACACTTGGACAGGCGTCTTACGTAGAATGTGCACGTTAAGATGAAGTGCCAACAAATTAAGCACACGGCGAAACAATTACAGTGGTTAATAGGTCGAAGATCGTCACTGGATGTTCGATATAAATGAATTCTGTACCGTCAGATCATTATGCCGATATGGGGACATACGGAATACAACTCTGGGATTCTACTAGTAATTCAAATCGTGCAAAAATTCCGGCGAGGCAGAACATCATTTTGCAAACAATAGTCGATGCATATCGCTCTATTCTCGTAAGGATGATATCCGTAGGGACCTGCATATAACATCGGTCGATGATGTAATTAAGAAAATAGCTATTAAACATGGAAAACGGATTCATCGACACGTTAACGTAGAAATGATTAGACTTCTTAACGCCGGAGGAAACGTAAGGCGCCTTAAACAACGCCATCCATCAGATTTGACTTTGTAATACGTGTATAAGTATGTATATACTAATTAAAACGTAATTCTTAGGCTACCCCCCCCCCCCCATTAGAAAAAATGTCCCAATTTTATGTAACACAAAATTTACCAATTTTTGCTACATACTGCTAATGATAGGAGGCGGCTGAAGCGTAAGAAACCTCATAACCTTGTTTAAAGTAAAGTTTATCGGGTAGGTACTATTAGGTACTTCTCCCTTCATGCTAAATATTTCCCTGTTAAGAATATTGCTGTAATACAATAACAATTTAAAAAAAATAGAAAAAAAAAATATAGCGTTTGTTATATTTTATAGGATTTTTGTTATTGTTATTTAAAAAATGTCACAATTTTATATAACGAAATATGTAAGGAAAAATGTAATGAAAAAATGTCTTAATTTTATATAATGAAAGTTAAATATTAGGATAGGATTTTTGTGATTATGTTATTTTTTGTGTGTGTTGATGCCAGTAAGAATTACGTTGTAAATTTTGATCATTTTATACAAAGTATAGAAGAGAAAGAGACAGAAATGAAATCAAGAGGGGTCAACGGGTACAGCCCCTTGTGAGGATGGCCGAGTTATATATATATATATATATACATTATAGAATATAAGATGTACGATTGTAATTATTATCTATTGTAAATATGTAATACGTTGGGAGCAGTGGTCAATGGACTACTGTTGCTTACATACGGGTTTAGCTTAGTTTAAAGCAACATTTACTAAAGTAGATACTTATTTAATTATATATTAAGATTGTATCAATAAAAATAATAATAATAAAAATAAATAAATAAATATAGAAAAAAAAAACAGAATTATTACCGCTACTAAATTTTGAAGCGCTACATTATTCCTAAATAATATGCGTAGAAGCTATTATTAAATCCTATCCGGCATAATAATACGCGATATAGATTTACTGCGTGGATTTTTTTTAAATTATTCCAATTCACGCCGTAAAATTTCGCAATTAAGTATACAAAAGATATCGATACGAATTATTAAAAATATTTTTTAAAAAATGTTACAATTTTTGATCTCTCTCTCGCACGCCTTTTATCAATAAACTGTGTTCGTGGTAGGCGATATGCGCCCCCGTCTTTATCCAACAACCGGATGTATAAATTTGCATACATATAAGTTATATACAAAAAATTCGATAGGTAACATGCCCCCCCCTGAACAAAAAAAAATTAAAAAATTCCGCCCATTGCAAAAGTTGTGGTAAAGTATTTGCTACCGAAACAAATCAAAAAAAAAAAAAAATCTTTCGCATCCGCGTTCGAAAAACCACCTACAGTGATAGAGCTGCCTATTCATAATTCACATCGTTCCGTAGGCATTACGTCTTTTACTCTTTTTTGTTTGGCTATAATTTCACGCATGCGCATATTGGAATAAATGAGATATTCCACTGATGAACAAAATTAAAACGATTTCATAGCGCACCGAGTTCACCGGTAAATTCGTTAAATTCTGAAATTTTAACCGAAAAATAATGTGTAGTTGATGGAGAGAAGACGGAAAAAAATTGTCGAAAAAATTCGAAAAAAGAAAATTCTAATTTATAGAAAGAAGTTGCGCGTTGTACAGTTTATGTATTAATTCTTCCTGAAACTTTTTCCATTAACATTTTTTTCAGTTCGATAGAGACACGCAAGCTTTACACTGTGAACTTTTTCTCGTAATAAACAGCAGCAGCAGCAGCAGCAGCAGCAGCGCTGACAATCTGTAAGCAAAAAATGGAATTATTTTCAGAAGCGCTTCCAGATTAACTTCTAATTAATGTTTTCAGTTGCGCGCGTATTTTCTTTCTTTAGCGGAGATAGAGTAATTTTCAAGTATTTGTAAATAAATTAAAAGTTATCGTAAAATTTACATCCGCCGTATAAATGAAAGTAGAAATAAACGCTAAGTTTTAAAAATAAATTGGCGTGGTCACGATACTATCGCACGAAGAACCACGTTTGAAAAATTCCTCTGCGTGAGTTTCCTTTCTAACTTAGATATATTAGTGGAAATAATACTCGTATTATATTAATCATTGCTCACGATAGTGGTGCCTTGAAATTAAAAACGCGATTTCGTACAGACAGCGATAAAGAAATTTAATAGAGGAGAATCGTTAGAATTTAAAGATTTTAAAGCCGGTCCTAATGTGGAATTTATTTTATCCACTCCAAAGGCGCGAGCTTGACAGCACCGTGTGAAGTTTTTTATATTTCGCTGGGCCATTTTTTCCTTCTCATGGAAACGATAGTGGACTCGTCATGTAGAACTTGCATAAAAGTGTTTACACGCTCCACCTTAGGCAACCGAATATGTTTATCTTGCAAAATCGATATCAAGAAAAATTCCATGACCACAACTCACAGTGAAACCTCTTTAATTCACTCCATTGCCGAGTTTAATATAAACTTAATTACCGGTACACAGTTGGACTTGATTGTTATCCCCATCTGTGTAAATATACCTACCGTATTTGGCAACAACTTCGCTCCTGCATATTCTCGTGGTATCTGCGAGAAATACTGCCGGACGAAGGAAAGTTCTTTAAAACCGAAATCGCGTTATGGTTGTTATTAGTTATCCAAAAACACTCTACCGGACAAGGACAACTTTTTTTTTTTTTCTTTTCAACAACAACAACGTAAAAATTTAAACGTTGTCACGGTATAACCTCACAGGTAAACAAAATGAAAAATCTTCGCTCAGCAATTTCCAAATTTTCCCCATTGTAACAACAATAACAAAGATAATGAACACTTATTAACTAAACGAAACAAAATATTTTGCTATATGTAATCTATATAAAGTGATGTTTTGATTTTTAAATTTTTAAACACATTATCATACTATTTTAAAATCCTAAAATAGTTAATGCAGATAGTAAATTTGTAGAAATAACGTGATAAACGTCTCTCGCTCACCCGCTAGAGCTCCCATCAATTGAAACGAAATACATGGAGTGCGATTATAAAATTTACAAAACAGCAAATCAGTGTTCGCTTCCAGCGATTGAATCTGTTTGAAATAATAAGTGCTCGTCTTCCGGAAACCACATCATTCACGTACACAACCGTATACACAGTTGCAAACTCAGACGTAGTCAACTCATTTCAATTCAAGCACAATCACGCAGACCCTTTTATTGAATTTGCCTTAGTTAAAATCCGTATAATCCTAATATCGATTTGTAGATGTTTTTTTTTTTTTTTTTTTTTTTTTTTAAATAATTTGCGGGTCCCGCAAGGCAATTGCCCGTCTGTGGGTTTCCAACATAATTATATCGTTTATTCAGAAATATAATACATCTTAATGCTGACACATTATATTTGTCTTTTAATTCAAAACATTTATACCCATCGCACATCATACCATAATATTTTCACATAAGCCATAAGTAATGCAGCTAGAACATGAGCAGCAAACATTAGTTTTTTTTTTTTTTTTTTTTTTTATACATCATTTATAGATATTTACTTTTTCTCTATAAATTACACGTCTTATCGCTGTTCCTTTCCTACGACTAACCATTTCTCATTCTTTGCACCACGCAATCAACCATATTTTTATTCTGTCTTTCCAAAAATTCGAATTGCATTCGTCTCTTAATTCCTTTGGTCAGTTATTTAGTAAGTGACTCATAACTTCTTCTTCAACATTATCAATTTTATTATTAATCCCTTTAGGTCTTATAAAATACAAATTGTCATAATTCCTAGTCCCATACACACCTTTTCCCTTGTCGGTAATCTTATTTTTTCTGTTTTAGACCTTAAAAGTTTACTGTAATAAAAAAACATTTTTGGCGACATTTCGTTTATTATTGTCCCACCAAGTAGAATTCGTTACAAGATTCGCACTTGTCCAATTCGGTAACAAAATTTTTAAACATCTTTTCTGTAGCCTACTAATTTTCCTTAATTCCGTTTTTTTTGCCTCTCCCCAAATTTCGAGTCCGTATCTAATCCTAGTCTCATTATTAATGAGTTAAAATATGCAGTCTCGTAGTTTTGTAGTTCATAACTTGTTTTAATTTGTATAACGCCGGCATACTAATTTTCCTAGCAATGTTATCTATGTGAACTCTCCAAGTTAACGCCTTATCGAATGTTATTCCCCCAGATATTTGAAATTATCAGCCGTTTCTAACGGCTCACAACGGCATACTTCCGCTTCATAAAGGCAAATCTACATTTTGCAACACTATTTTAGGAACGAACTTCCTAAATCTACTCGGTATTTTTACATACATCACTTTTGATTTTTTTGGAATTTATTAATAATTTTTTATCGTGTACCCATCTGCAAACCATATTCAAGTCCTCCTGAAGCAGCCTTTCTGCTATTTCTACGTCTTGGTGTTCAATTACCAGAGCAATGTCATCAGCATATGCGTAAAGTTTGGCGTTCCTAATACAATTGTGAATGGAGTTGATGTAAATTAAAAACAGTAACGGTGCTAATATAATTCCTTGTCCTACTCCATATTTCGTTTTCCCCATATCACTATATTCATTACCAATTTTCACTAAACATTCCCTTTCATCTAAATAGCATGTAAACCAATTAAGATATTTCCCTGTTATACCAACTTTGGTCTTCTATCAATATATTCCTATCCACTAAGTCAAAAGCCTTAGTAAGATCTAGAAAGACTATCAAAAATTGTTTGCCGGATGCTAATCCCTTATTTATCGCAGATGTAAAAGTTCTGAGCAGAGTTACCGTTGATTTCCCCTTTCTGAACCAAAATTGGTTATGATATATTAGGTTGTTCTCTTCCAGGTACAATTTAAGATAGTTACCTACATAGTGTTCAACCACTTCAGCAATAACTGATATTAACGTAATTGGTCTATAGTTTTCACAGAGTTCTTTATCCCCGTTTTTATATATTGTTCTTATTATTCCTACTTTTAACTCCCTGGGGAATATACCTTCTTTTACCGACTCATTAATAATTTTTGTAAACAGCGGAGCAAGCTTTTTTGCATGTGTAATTACATCTTTCACCCGTATACATATATCCTTGGGCTTTATTCTTATTCATAAATTTTATAGGAATTCGAAGTTTTATAAATGGCACAAGCACAATAAGGTGAATGCTAAATTTCGAATACCGCCCTAGTATTAACTCTTAACCTGTTCGCATCTATATCTGTTATTGCTTCATCAAAACCGAGCTGGTGAAACGTCAAGGTGAATACCGCCAGATATTTAGCTAAATGCCGTAACCGGGGTTATACCGAGATATGGTGTAGAGATGGTCGCCGATTATGTCTCCCGTTTATTTCCATCTTTCATTTTTCAGTGCAATGAGAAATTTTTTAACATTCTAGGGTACTTGACCGGCGTGTACCTTACGTGCAGAGCTTTTAGCATCATTGGTAAATGTGTGGCAGGATTATTCCTCGGTATGCGTCATTTGTAAACAACGGACACTATAGAAGAACAGATCAAAATCATTTGCGAAACTTATTCTTTTTAGCTGAAGCGATTGTAACACATGAATGTAAAATTAATCGGGGCAAGTAGCGAGTTTTAAATAGAGCCCTTCTCATAAGCTACTTCCCGTCGTCTTGACCAGATCATGCTGCTGAGTACTTTTATCGATATATACGAATAAACTATCGTGAAGGCTTCAAAATTTAAGTAGAAAATTGGATGCTAATGGATCTAATATTATTGATATAATATTCATAATAAAAGTTTTAGATATATCTCTTTATTTTTTAAATTGATCAATTACATTGCAAAAAAACCCGAAGAAAAGATATAAACAAATCGAAATAAAGGTTTAAACATTATTAAATCGCAATTTTTAAATAAAAGGTATAATGTAAAATACTTATATCATTTTTATTAAGCCATGATTGACTGATTATGCAATGCGGTTTCACCTTTTTCTTGTCTATGCAGCCGATATATGAGTAATTTTTCATAGTAAATTATGTTTTAATTATTGACATATATTTTTAGGCGAAATACTTATCTTCTTGTTATAAACATTGATGTGTAATATATTTGAGGTCAAATTTTCAAAAACTTTATGATAAAACTTCTTTGTACACGACATTTATGGTCCTTCCTTGAGGAGCTAAAATGACTAAATTACTCGGGGAACTGACTCTAGAGCAAGCCACATAAAACTGTCCACGTGAGAAACAATATCCTCTCAAATCTATTCCTGTGCTACCTTTTATGACTGCCCCTGTGACTTCTTAATAGTCCTGGCAAAACAAAATTTAACAGGAAACTGCTCTCTCTCTCTCGAATTCGAATAAATAATCAGATGGTATGAGAGGAATACGTGGTATTAATACTGATTCTCCCTGAGTACAGCCCCAGTTATTACGGTGACTTCTATGAGATTTTTTCGAAAGCTTTGGAGGACTAAGGTTTCGAAGCAGCATTACTGGAGTTCCAACTCTTTCAGGTGAAGCCTGTGAGGTGGAAATCCTGGAGGATTCTGTGTGCTAAGAAATTCTACTGGATATTGGATTGCATCGTGAAGATTTGTTGTAACATCCACCGATTTATAGTATACATCTTCTCCTTCAAATGATTGCAATAAGATATCATTTATTTCATCAGCTGTGTCCTTTTTTTTGGCAACAAAATGGCTCGTTCACATAATATGTAAGAAAATATCCGGATAAATCTTCTCAATGAGTTCAGCAACATTCTTTACTACCGTAGCTAATCTGGAAGGTATTTTAAGCGTTCCTGATGACTCAGGATATCTTCCGTCTCCAATCTGAAGAAGAAGAAGTTCTAAAATTTCACCAGCCGAAGCATCGCCTCGTAAATAAACTTTTACGCTTTTTCCTTAATGAAAATTTTTGAACGTGAGGCCACAGATAAGATGATTTAACGCAAACTTTGACCTCATTTGCACGCGCGCCTCTTGGAACTACTGATAAAGTTTAACGAAAATCTCCAGCCAGTAATAAAGCAATTCCACCAATTGATAATTTCTGAGATTTTCAAGTGTAACATTGAGTGCTTCAAACCCACCTTTATGAGCCATTGCACTCTGATCCGAAATAATAAGTTTGCACTCTCTTAAAACTTTAGCCAAATCACTTTATTTTTTTATGTTGCAAAAAGGATCATCAACATGACTGAGATTGAGAGACAACTTAAAGGCAGAGTGAGCGGTTTTTCCACCCTCTATTAGTGTTATAGCTATTTCGGATGATGCTACATGCAATGCCTTTATTACTACGTACCTTTGCCCCAAAAACGAGTTAAACAGTTTAAATATTTAGGGAAAGTTATACAACAAAAATGGATTATAAGAAGAAATAGTGAACAGGAGGATAGACAAATTATGCCGGGCATATCATTTGGTGAAGAATGTGTGTGTCTACAACGGAAAAACAATGAGTGTACAGGAGCAAAACTAAAACACTATTTTACAGTTATCAAAACCGGAAGGATTACATGCATTAGAAAAATCCTAAATCTTAACAGATTAACTAAGCAATTAAAGATAAGAGAACGTGGAATTTTAAGGAAGATTGTAGGAATAAAACGGAATCAGATGGATATCAAACGATAAATTATACAGCAAGGTAGACCATATCAGTAAGGGAAATAAGATTATTATTTTAGGGACACATACTAGCAGAATGCAGGATGATGTAGGTTAACCAGAAGAATTTGTGAATTTATGAAAACGAAAAAAATAAGATCCGAATGGTGTTCGATGATTGCGAAAAAGAATATGAAATTAATAATTGCTGAAATGCAAATGTTGGACAAAAAAGGAACGGTTTTTTCGTATAAAACGGTTATTAATTCGAGCCTTAAAATGAACCGGGAGAAAGGTAAAAAAGATCGCTTTACCGAAAGCCATAAAAATTCATTCAATTTGAAGGACTCGAGAAATATTGAAAAGATGTTAAGAAAAGAGGACAAGATGTAAAATGAAGGCTTAGTTGTTTTCTAGCGTAGTCCATAGATGCTGAAATCGGAGAAAGAAAAAAAAAATGATTTCCTTTCATAGAACGCACTGGTCATTGTCGGCTAATACGCCTACTGAAAACGGCGGAATACTTATTTTGGCAGCCAAATTACATTTATTTTCGGCATTACAACGTTCGCAAATGGATCTAGTCTTTTTAGGAACATTTTCTGTCTCAGTAATACGAGTCGTCTGTTCGTTTGTATAACCACAACCTTTTTAGGCTTTCTTGGCTTTTTCGTCGCAATTATTTCGGCTAGTTTAAAACTTATTTTAAAAGATGCCTGCAAAACGTTTCTCTGATTTTTTTTTCCTTTTTCCCTTTTTTTTTTTTTCTTTACATCTCTTTATCAAACTAATACTACGATGTCTCCTTAACGGCCGCCAACAGTGTCAACGAAAAAGCGTTCGAAACTTATTTTAAACTTAAATTATCTTTCCAAACTTAAATCCGTTCGGTATTTTTAAATGTTACAAACTGGAGCATCGTAAAGTGTACATCCACTATAACAATAGTGACTTATCATCGCCTGGAGCTCGATGTCTCCTATGTTTCAATTACAATGGTATCAAAAAATTTCACTACAGCCTTTAACGTAGAAGGTCTTCTCCACAATAGCGTAACATACACTCCCAATAGAATCTGAAACTTTCTTTCCGCCGAACAATATCGCCTTATAAAGGTAACAACTTTTCTATCTTTTATATTTCCCTAAATGCCTCTATATTCTCCTAAAACTTTCTCAATCGGAGTCGATAATCTAACCCCCTCGCCGATTTTTGTTCTTGATTAACCGCAACGGACAAATCACACCGAACAACTGAAAACGGAAGAAATTTCATTCCATTCATAAATTAAAGCGGGCAACACAGTCTCTTAAGTACTGAAAATAAGATCCAAACTCGGTTCTTCGTTGAAAAGATTCCTAAACACAACAAACATTCCATTCACGGCAAAACTTAACGACAGAAAATTTCGGTTTTCTATAACGCATCTCTCTCTCTTTCTCTCTCTCCTTGAACGCAATATCAACCTATTAGTGATGTCATAAAAGGATGCTCAATTCGCTTTCAGACAGATGAATAAAAAGTTCGATTCGTCAAGAAGTAAAGAATAAATTTTACGATATGAATAAAACGATATTACACGATGAGAGATATAAATATACCGATTAAAATAATTGAACACGCATTATAATAATAATAATAATACCTAATCATAATCATAAAATAACATTTAATATTAATATTGACTGAAGTACTACAAAAGTTATAAATAATAATAATGAGCTGAATGTGAAATATATATGAATTCAAAAATTTAAAAACCAGTTAATAAATAATAACATTCCCGGTATTAATAATCCATTATTTAAATGTAATTTATAATTTATTATCGACATTTTAATAATCATGCAGTTTTGATTTTACGCAACTTTTTAAATTTAAGCGTTATGTCAAATTTTTAATCATTTATATCGGCTGTCATATCAAAATGTAAAGTTATATATATATGTATATCTGTTTTGATTGTTATTACTGTAGTCGTGAATATGACACCAAATTTTAACAAAATTCTTCAGTATATTTCGTAAAAAACATTCTTTACTACGTGAAATCTTTCAATCTCCTCATGCTTCTCTGCGCCTCTAAAGGAAAATTTCATTAGCTAAAATCGACACAAGTCCCCTCTCCAAAAAAAAAAAAAATTTCGAAAATTTATCAAAATTACTAATAATTACTCGTTCCATCTGCAATCGATTCATACAAGAACAGCTCAGCCAGAGTGAAAAATAGTGCACATGGTTTATACGGATATGGCATTTTTCGATTTCCTAATGTCACGTTGACTATTAAATCCATTTTTGACAATTCTGAGAATAAGACAGACTGTACCGAATAAAATCTGTAGGCGTGTAATCAAAGTATCACGATACACGTGTGATATACTTACATCAGCATCATAACTCAGGCAAATAGGTACACGGTAGGAGCTATTAAAGTTCACGCCAAAAGATACACGGGTAGACTGGAAATTTTCTCTCGAAACTATTTTTCTATAAGACTGTCATATGCTATTAACGGCGTAAAGCGACTGAAGCGTAAGTCTACGGTCAAAGCAGTCGTAAAATTTATAATGTAATAAAAACCAAATGATTAAATATTTCTAACGAAATAATCGAGGGAGCTGCAATTTTGGTTTATAAAAAGACAACTATGATAGAATTAAAAAAGAAGAATTATTAATAGCCGTTTTTTTTACAAGAATCCGTCTTATGGCTGAGGGGCATTCCAAAAATTTGTCCGTCCCATAAAATATTACACGAAATGTCACACGAAATTTTACGATAAAATGTCATCGTGAAAACGCAAAAAAAAAAGGTATTATTTATACATATATCGGATTCCCGCTGTCGTTCGCATCAGGAACTTGCAAAAGATGATGGACCTCCCAGTGGAAGCATTGAACGCGTTTCGCACTGCGTTCGCAAATGTTCACATCGTTTTCGTCGACGAGTGCAGTATGATCGAATCCGCTCTCCTCGGACAGATAAATTATCGACACTCGAACACACTATGCATGATCATGAATGTTCGATCACGGGTATCATGGTGTTATCGACGACCTCCGTCAACTACCGCCCGTTCACCAGACATAGATTTACAAGCGACCGAGTAAAAAGTTCTGCTGCTGCGAAATTATCTGACAATCGCTACATTACTACCCGCTTGTACAAGTGATGCGGCAAGTTGATGACGCCTTTTCATCTGTATCAACAAAGATTGGTGATGGTCAACCCTTACTTCCCGAGGAGAAAGCAATGATCGAGTGCCGCATCTTGGATGGTGAATTCGTTGACCGCGAGTTTCTCCTCAAGCTATATGCCTCTTCTTCCGCATCGTAGACGTTGATCAGTTTAACGTAGATTCCGTACAAGGCTCTGAAATGGTCGAAGTCCTTGGTGGTGATCTTAACTTGGATTTACGAGGGGGGTTGCATGGTCCCACATTCATGAAATTTGACTCAAACTGAAGAATAAACCAACCATTTCCACATCATGAAATTTCACGTGCATTGACGCCGTCTTCTATATCATCTCGTAATTTATTACGCTTCGCCCGCTCCTTTCGATAACGACGCATACCTCCAATGTCAATGTTGTAAATGGTGCAAATAATTTAACTATTGTGAATGATACAAATAATGTAAACGATGTTAATAATGTTGTAAATACCACATCCGTTTCTAAAGAATCACTTGCTGTACAGTAAAAATCATGAACAAGTCGGCTTTCACACTCGTTGTTACCCGTAAGATATAAAGCTAGCCTAATGACAGTTCACCGAAACAGCATAGATAAAATTCTTATTGAAAAAATAAAGGAAAGCCCCATAAGATACATTCATGTATACTGCGTAAAACGTAGATACTCATTTTATTTTATTTTTTTTTTGCCTAGAACTGCACCATTTAGCTAAGTCCTAAAATGCCAGTCTAAGTGTGTTTATCTGTAATTTGTTTTTATACATTTTCTTTACCATTTTCAAAATATTAACGTATAAAAAAATACGCCGAAAAAAATAATATTTTTATTTTTAAAGTAGTCGCATTTACCGAAATGTAAAGAAAGAAACGAAAATCATTAATGGTAAAATATTAAAAAATTTTGCTCTAAAATTGTTGTAAAAAGTTATAAGGAAAATACTGCAAAAGTTAAATGTGATCGATATATAACCGACCACTGCTATGAACTATTTTTCTTCATCTGTTGTTTCCCAATTTCGAAATAGCCTTTTCAGCTCGGCACTCAATTCTGACCAAAAGGTAATTTTTTCAGGTAAGAGACCAAATTCCAGGGTAATAATTAATACAGATATTAAAGCAAAAAGGTGTAGAATGCGACCCCGAATAATAATAGATGCGAGCAAGAACGAAGAAACAAACGCCAAGGAGTAAGTATTTAATGTAATCAAGAAAAGAAAGTCAAGTTGTTTTGGCCGTATTGTCGGAGGAAAGAAATATGAATTATTACGTATAATTATACATGGAAAAAGCGATGGAAAAAGAAAAACGGGGAAGGAGAAAGACCTCCGAGTTACGATAGTGGACTGGAAAAACGACAATAAGAGATTTAGTTAAAGCAGCGGTCAGTGCCGAAATTTAGCTAATAAATGATGTCTGCGTATGACGCTAAAAAAGGAAGCAGATATTTAACCCGGTAAGTACGAAAAAAGAAAATATCACGAAGCGTGAACAACGATTTGAAATATTAACGCGCCAGCATTATAATCGTAAATGTGCTACTTAAATCCCGCACTGTATCTGTTTAAAAACCATCACGCTTTATTAATACTAGTGTTAGCCCCTTGGTCGAAATTCGACCATAATTAGTATTATTAAAAATTTGCGTAAAACATATGTATGAATTTGCATATTTTCGAAATTTTGTTTTCTACCCTTATTCATTCGTTCATTATATATCTGAGAACATACACTTTTTTATGTACTTACAATACAAAACATGAATTTAAATATCTTGGGATAACATTAGATAAAGGTTTAACATGGAGAAACCATATTGACAATATTACAGGGAAAGTTAGACAAACTATATTCTTGCACTATATAAATTAAAACAAGGTATAACATACAAAAGCCTAAGGCTATATATTTCGAAGCTGTAATAATGTCCAGAATTAAATACGGAATCGGAATTTGGAGTGAGGCGAAAATTACAGAAATGAGGAAAATCAACAAATTGCAAAAAAAAAAATGTTTAAAACTGGTCTTACACAACGAGAGAAAAACGCATTAGCTAACATCACTTGGTGGTGGAATAAAAATAACGAAATGTCACCAAAAATGCTTTATATTATTACAGCAAATTACTGAGTGCGCTAAACTAGAAGATAGACAATTACCAACTAGAACAAGAACGTACAGGACTAGAAATTGCGCTTAATTCCTGCTATGTACGATCTAGGGGGATTAAAAGTAAAATAGACACAATGTAGAGGAAGAGGTATTAATAAAATTAATGGGGAACATACCAAAGGAAATTCGAAATGAAAAAAATCTGGAAAGATGGAAAAACAAGGTTAAAATTTGGTTGATAGCATGGTGTAAAAAGCAATAGAAATAGTAACAAAAAAAAAAAAAAAAAAAAAAAAAAAAAGCATCACTAGTAATAACCACTTATAACATTGACGCTACGTTGACATGAGACACGTTACTATCTCCAATTTTAAGCTGCTAATGAGAGAGTGGTACTTGTATAAAAATTATATTGTATTATTGTTATATATAAGTTTATTGTAGTAGGAAATATTATTTTAGATGATGGTATCATTGTAATATAAATGATAAATAATGAGAGTGTGGATTTTGTAGTATAGTAATATAGTATATAAGTTAACACTTTTTATGCTGTAACAGAAAGTAGTACTTAAGTTAAGTTGATGTTATATTGTACAAATAAATGATATAATTACGTCGGGAACCCACAGACGGGCTAGTGCCTTGTGGGATCCGCAAATTATTATCAAAAAAAAAAAAAAAAAAAAAAAAAAAAATTTCAGTACCGTTATAATTGAATAAGAAATAAATTCAATAAAATAACAGTAAATCACAATTTAAAAATCCTCATTTATTGATACAAAATGACACACCTTATAAGATTTAGTACACTGTAAAAAAGCCAATAATGATGATTATTAAGAGAAATTAAAACATTTTAATACGAACATCTATTTTTTATTTATTTATTTATTTATTTATTTATTTATTTATTTATTTATTTATTTATTTATTTATTTATTTTACGTGTCGTACACAGCAACTTAGGATAGAGACACGGCAAGAAATTACAAAATTATGAAAGTTAAAAGAAAGGAAAAAAGGAAAATAAACAGAAATTAACGAGGATTAGCAAAATTATAACAACGTTAATAAATTAGAAGAATTTAGAAACTGAAATAGTTGGTTAAGCACGGTTTCTTCGTCGCACAGCAAATCTTTTAAATTCGATGGTAATCTATGTTGTTTCCGATAATATTCATCAATTAGGCATTTAATCAGTAGGTGTTCGACGGTCAGCTGACAATCACATGTCTGGCATCGGGACGGCGCAGGTTCTTTATTTAACAGGTATGAGTGTGTAAGGCGAGTGTGCCCAAGTCGTAGTCTGCATAACGTTACCTCCTGTTTTCTGCTTTCTCGGCTTGAGGAAAGCCATGGTTTCGTGGACGATGTTATGGAGCGTAATTCTATTTCCTGTTGGTAACTTTTGCCAATCGCTGTTTTTGTTAATCGTTTTAACGGAGCTTTCCGCATTTTCAAAGCTCCGTATGCCACCCTGGGCTCGATTGCACCATGGTGGTATAGGAGATATCGGGTCCCGGACCAGTACTGGAATTTCGATGTTTAGCTGATGTAGAATGGACATAACGTGATCAATTCTTGTTCCATTCTGGTTCTCAGTGGTATCCTCTGGAGAGTTTGGCTCTGTGCTCCTTATGATGCTGAAAGCCAGCACGGTTAGATAAGTTCGTCGCAAATCTAATGGCCACTCCGCTGAATCACATAGTAGACTCGGTATCTGGGAGGTTCGAATACGAACATCTATTTACTGGCTACAGCGATTTAATTTTTTCAATTTTTTATTTAAATCAAAAAAAAAAAAAAGAATCACTGTTTCTAACATTTTTATACTGATAACACTAAAGATCAACTCAAAAAAAAAAAAAAAAGCAGTTAATAAACAGCGAGGAAAAAAGATACAGAATTGGTTTGTCTTTGCCTATTTACATATAGATTTTTAATTAATTTTAGTCTATAGTATATTCGATAAAACGACGTAATTAGATGGCACCCGTGGAAAATTATTACTGTCAAGAATCATAAACAGCATTTGAAGGAACTAGGTGTAAAATATTACTTTAGAAAGAATTACAATATTTCGTGTATGTAGATTTCTATTTTCGTGATTTATCGTTGTTTCACGTTCGATAATATAAAAAATGGCATTTTAAGTTTCGGTTACCATAGATATTAAGTACATTTTTGTCTGTAAGGAATTCAATTAATCCGGGGAATGTCCCGAAGCTCGAGGATTGCTTTCTGCTGTTCTTAATAACCATCCAGTCTGTCAACACTACGGAATTAGTAATATTAAAATTTAACTTCAAAAAAGTATGCTTCTTTCGCAGTATCGCCGTTACAACGGTCTCTTCTTATAGCATTTATTAGTTGCTCGGTAGCGTGAAAAACCGTTTCTATACTACGGCACTTGATCCCTACAATATAACTCATATCCCCAGTTCCGTGCTTTGCAAAAAACCCCAGCGCCCCTTCTTAGCTGGATTACTATCTCTTTTAAGCTTTATATTCAGTCTGTTTTATGCTTTGCATAAGCGAAATATCATTCTCAGTCTCCCTTAACGTCTCCTACAGACTCGTGCTTTCTCGTTTAAGGGGTGTTTATAGCGCATAAACACGAAACAGCCCGAAATGTTCATCACTTCTCTAACATCGCCATGCGATAATGCTTCGTTCAAATTGCCAGCTTCTTTTTCATGAGCGTCTTTCAGATTATTTAGAAAAGCATGTTTCGCCAAGCTATCTTTGATACAGCTCTTTCCTTCTCTAAATTCGAAAGTTTTGCTTAAACTACTTTCGATGTTTAATTTGCTGCACAATGTCCGTATATAAAATCATCCAAATTTTTGATTTAAGCATCATTGCCGTAGGATTAAACTCGCGTCACCGGGAAAGTTTTTTGAGATCTTTCAAACTCCTAGAATTCGTTAATAAAAAAATAATCCGTGATCCTCCGGTAGATGGCCAGTAACATTGAAATTGTTTATTATTTAAACTCAATCTTCATATGTTCCTTCTCCTCAATTTCCTCCGCTTCCTTCTAACTTTATCCCTCACCCCTCTAATGGATGGGCTCTTAGGAGACCTACTCATTCAAATATCCCGGCTACAAATGATACCTATGCCCCAATTACTTTTCAAACCAATCCTACCTCCTTGACTAACATCTCTGTTCCTTCCTCGGTTTCTCCGCCCGTAATTCAAACTATCTCGGCGCCCATCATGGAGCTTCTTAACTCCAACAACATTGTTTCTTCTTCCTCCTTTGTTGACTCATTATCATCGTTTCTCTTCAATAATCTTCGTTCTCAATAGTTACAGAAGCATAAAAGTTAAAAGCTCGGAGCCAAGCATTGCTTCTTATTTTCGATGTTGCTCCTTTTCGTCACTTTCTCATTCTATACTCTTTCGTATTTCCAAGCATTGAAGACGGCTGCCCGAATCTGATGAATTATGCACTTTTTATGTGCTTGTTGGTTTTTACCTCATTTTGTGAACATGCCGTTGCTGAGGTAATCAAAAATACCCTCGGGCACGGTTTTTTTCACTTTACTCCTCTTGCTCCCCTATGTACTCATGTCAAGATGCTACAAAACATCTTTGGACTGGGATACATAGGAACTACTCTCTGCTGCACAGTCTCTTGTGCTTATGGAACATTTATTAGGACTGCTGACGTGCACCTAATTCAACTCATAATTTGTAGAATTGATCTACATTCTGCGTTCGTAATGGGCATTAGGCTGTCTACTTCGTTGCCTTTTGTTTTCAGCACCAAAGCCTTCTTTTATGCCAGCGGCATATGTGTCAATGGGAGGACAATTCGTACTTTGCTCTCTCTGCATGCCTCCCTTTCCTAAAATTCAGCTCAGTTTTTCTTTCCCCTTGCTCCACTTTATGTTTTATCTGGCTGGCTCCGTTTTGCTTTCTTTTCCGTTCTAATTCCGTTGTCCCACCTCTCCCTTTGCTCGCGGCTTCACATTAATACCTATTTAATTCTTTAATTTTTCTTCTTTTTAGGTGGACTGCATCATATTCCCACTTTAATTTCCTCTATTCAGTTTTCCTCGTCTTTAAGCATACTACTAATATGATAATTAAAACAAACTTTAAGAACATTTACAACAATAAACCACGATAGTTGGCGTGGATTTAAGGTTTAAAAGCGGTAAATAATATTTTCATCGGTGAAAATACTCAAACTCCCGTTACAGGATTCCTTAATGATTTTTCTTTTTATTTTTAATTTATAAAATATTTTAATGAAATATATTTTTTATCGAACATTAAATACTCATCAAATTACTTAAAGAAATGATTTACGATTATATGGTAATTCAACGGCGTTTTATGTTATTAAGCTGTTTCCCGCAATTTCATATTGTCATAGAGGAAAGAAGGTAAAGAATCGACAAAGAAAGAGGAAAAAGAAGTGTTCTTCAAAGTTAGAAATTCCACGATGATGGCCATATAGGGGAAGAAACAACGAAAGAGGAAGTATAATTAGTCGAGGAGACATTCGATTCAGAAGGAACTTAAGAGAAATCATCCTTTGTTGTGGGGAAATTTATAAAAGAGGAATGTAGATTTATTACGAGTCTATTCAGTCTAAGGAATATAATTTGATTGAAGAAGAACAAACTAAGGGGAAAGTTTTTAAAGAGATTTATGAGATTTGTGGAAAATGGAGGGATTAAAACCAAGGTAGGAAATGAATAGGTGATGTATATCATGCGACGGAGTTGGCATTAAGGCTCGATCAGCGTAGATAAATACTCGTGAAACTAAGTTGGTTTTTTCTTTGTTTTAAATAAAACCCTCTTGAAAAAGAACATTTTCAAAAATTAAACGATATACGATATTTCATTAGTGATCTAAAACTGTGTAAGCATTCAGAATTACTTGAATATAAAACGTTAATCGTATTCGGTAAAACATTAGAACGCAAACGGCATGCACCAAATGTAATAATATAAGATAACTTGATTTGCTGGAAAAAAAGAAAAAAGTATTTTTCTAATCCAATCATCGTCTGGCGTTAAAAATAAAAACAACCAAGTAGCGTTAAATTTTGAACTTGCAGGGATTTAAGTTTGAATGTTTTTTTTGTTTTTTTTACGGCACGCATACTGCAAGGTTCACACTGGTAAAAAAAGGGAAAACAGAAATCGGCGCTGCGTGCCTCGAAAATGTTATTTACAGACTACGTTCGAGAACATGGTACATGCTCTTGCTGACGATTTCGTGACCTTGTTTTTCGACTGCGCTAGGTTATCGCAATAAACTCGTCGCTGTACGCCTCGCAAAGGTTATCGACTTTTTTCATCGACTTTTATATCGATTTGTAATCTTTGCAGGACGTGACGTCATTTCGTGACGTCATTTTTTTTGGCTGGAAGGCCGATGGCAAAGGTCTCGTACGATGTTTTATTTTCTGCATTATACGTAATCATTATATAAAATTAAGTTTTTCACGAGTTCAAAATATATCTCGACGAAGCAACCGAATGTGAAAAAGACTATAGAACATTTTTAGAAATTCATAAATTTTATTGAAGGAAAATTAGAATGAAATTATATTAAAAAATTTTAGTATTCCGAAGTTTTACATTGCATTACACTACTCTCTGGTAAATGACAATGTCGAAGGAAAAAAATAGTTTCCTCGTAACCGCGAAATCGAAATATAAAATTAATACAGTAACTATAATTTTCCTGTAAGTTTTCTTTTGTAAATCTACATCAGACGTATGTTAATGTTTCAAAAATATCCGACGTATGGTTGTTTACAATTTTTTCTTTTTTTTTTTTTTTTTTTTTTTTTGAATACCAGCGTTTTTATTTTTCATTTCTTTAATACGGACTTTCACATGATTCATCTCCTTTCATTTGCGTAATTGCTTAAAAACGCCCTTTCCAAAATCACACATCATCTAAACGAATTAAAGGTCAAATTTTCGAACAAGAACAATCAATGAATTATTTTAAAAACATATTTATTATCGGGATAAGCTTTCAGCTGGAACAGCTCAATATTTCATTTTTTTTCACAATAATAACTTTTTCTGCGAATGCAATTAACTGGTCTCACTAGAACGTAGCTACACATATTAAACAATAAATCTTCACAGAACAAGTGCAAAGTTTGAAAACCTCGCTCTAATTGTATTCATTATAATATTTACGAAAATAAATGTTGGTAAGCTGGCTAAGGGGAGCGATTTCGTTCCAGTGCAGCTCGCTTCCGATCCTGCTACTGCACGTTGAAAATATCAAAATTATGTCCATAATAAGCAAACCCAAATAAATTTAAAAATTGAATTTAAAAAAAAAACCAAAAAAACAAACGAAAACGAAAACAAATTAGATAACAGAAATTATTTTAAATAATAATAATCGCTAATAGAATCACATGGAAGGTGGTAGTGGCAAACCACAACGTATAACATCATATGTGCGCTGGTTGGAGTATTCACAGACACACTTAGGATTGCATTTCTGTATTGATAAATCAAACATTTACAACTAGTTCCAGGTGTAATCTCGCGTGTTCACTCACGTTTTGAATGTAACGTACAACTAAATGTACAAAGAGGTAGTCACGATGTTTGGTATTAGGAATATATACATACATATAATACATGTACATACATGTAATATATATACATGCATGTAATACATATACATACATATAATGTATATATATATATTACATTTAAAAAATAAATGAAAAAGGAAAAATCAAATTTTTTACATCAGATTATTGAAAGGTTAACACTGATGTGGAAATGATCTCTTTTTTTAGGAGGAGAACTTATGTACAAGACTTCAGCCATTGTATTGGAACGAGATTGAACACCAATCTTTGATAATATTGTAAAATGTATAGTAACCAAAATATTGTGATTTTGTTTTACTTTACGTTATACCAGTGAATTATGTAACACTAATCGCGTATTCTTATATTGGCTGCATTCGAAAAAAAAAGGTACGACCAGTATCCGTCAATTTACCTGTGTCGTCTGCGTGACGACAAAACGGAGTGTCTTTATCATTTTATCGTGTATCTGCATACGTATTTTCAGTTCCCAACAGCCATACTGTAGTTTAGAAAATTCCGTAAAATCGTTTACTTTTGTTAATTTACCCGGATTTTTTCTTTTCTCTTCCATGAAAACTTCATGAATTAAGAGTAACATTACACTCGCATTTACTAAATTTAAAAAAAAAAAAAATGTTTTATAAAACAAAAATATTATATTTTCTCGATAGTTCGAGAAGTGTGCGCAACGGTTTCGACTCATTTCATGAATTCTATACAGTTCACGTCTCATTCATTTACTCGCTTATGAATTCTATTTCTTATTACCTACCGATAATGTCATAGTTGCGTTTTAATTAATAAAAAGTAAAAATAAACTAATCCATTTAAACATACACGTACGAGTATTTTGTCAGTTACGTGAAACGAACAAAAACCATTACGAACATTTTATGATTGCGGAGTTGTGCAATTTACGAGATGCATATTTCTTTTTTTTTTTTTCATTTCGCAAATTGTGTAATTAAGCATAAATATAAATATATATATATATATATATATATATATATATATATAACTCGGATATTTCCTTGACCCCTTTTGATTTCATTTCTGTCTCTTCCTCTTCTATACTTTGTATAAAATAATTAAAATTTACAACGTAATTCTTACTGGCATCAACATAAAAAAAATAACATAATCACAAAAATCCTATCCTAACATTTAACTTTCATTATATAAAATTAAGACATTTTTTCGTTACATAAAATTGTGACATTTTTTAAATAAAAATAACAATAACAAACGTTACATAAAATTGGGACATTTTTTCTAATGTGGGGCATCCTAAAAATTACATTGTAATTTATATATATATATATATATATATATATATATATATATATATATATATATATTAATTACAACGTAATTCTTAGCCCCCATTCGAAAAAATGTCCCAATTTTATGTAACGTTTGTTATATTTTGTAGGATTTTTGTTATTGTTATTTAAAAAATGTCACAATTTTATGTAATGAAATATGTAACGGAAAATGTAACGAAAAAATGTCTTAATTTTATATAACGGAAGGTAAATATGTTAGAATAGGATTTTTGTGGTTATGTTATTTTTTGTGTGTGTTGATGCCAGTAAGAATTACGTTGTAAATTTTGATCATTTTATACAAAGTATAGAAGAGAAAGAGACAGGAATGAAAGCAGGGGGGTCAAGGGGCACAGCCCCTTGCGCGGCCAAAGTGGCCAAGTTTATATATATGTATATATATATATATATATGTATATATATATATATATATATTTGATAAACGTATATTACGATTTATTTAAAAAATAATTATTTTTAATGTACTTTTCGAATTCTGTTTACTAAGTTGGTCAGATTAATTTGAAAACGTAATTTTTCATAATAATAGTGAAAAATCAAAAAATAAACAAAACAGGGCTTCGAGATTACCTTGCAAACAGGCGGAAACTCGTTATGTAGTGGGCTTTTTAATTTTATTTAAACGGCACGCGCCGTACGGTGAAAAATACGGACGAGCCATTTCTTTCGAACTAGGTAGTTGTAATTTCGGAGGGAAAGAAAAGTGGAGGCTAACGAGTGCGTTAATATAAATTGAAATTAGTTGGATGTTTAAAAAAACCGTCGAATATTGTTGCAGGGACATCGGCCGGGTTTGTGTGGAGGAAATAATTGATTAGGTTGAGTAAAGTAAGAAAACTTTGACCGGAGAAAAGATTTGGCGCGAACGGGAGGAGGGCGCACGATGATAGTAATAATTTCCGGTAGCGAGGTTCCAGTTTGCATTTTCATTTCTGTGTTCTTTCATTGTCGTCGGGTTCTGGATGAGGCAGCCAGTCCAGCGAACTGGAACGTAATTTTACCTAAAACGTTTCCAGTTGCCGGGTAATGATTGTGTACGTCGGTTGTTGGGGTAACCAGAAGGTGCTTATCAACGAAAGCGTGCCGCCAGCCAATATTAAGTCCGGGAAGTTGCTTTATTATAGACCGATGCGTTTTTGCCGCCTAAGCCTGCACGCCGCCGTTGCAACTTAGCCTGAATTATCCGTTTTTTTTCACATGAACTTCAGACAATCACGATCCGAAATTTCGCAGTTCCTCTTACGCTCGACGTTGTTCCTTCCTCGCGCGAACCTATTCAAATAAGTGAAATGCGCTAGACGTGAAATATTAATTTTAACGGTTTTATAATGCCCCCCCCCCCCCGCCGCCGCGCGCGCCGCACCGCGCCACGCGCTAATTTGAAGAAGTTGCATAAGGCAGCTGCCAATGATAACTCTATACAAATGCTATAGTTCCGATGAAAATGTACCATCTTACGCCCTTAATAAACATGACAGTACCTATTGCGAATAAATAATATAAAAACATAGACTATTTTTACAACGTCCAGAGAGATAGATCTGGGGAACAGTGTGAATTTCATATTTTTTACATTCTTTATTTATAACATAATATGTCCGCTGTATTTTCGTGTTTTATTCTCTTGCCTACATATATGTATGTACAAACGTAAAGCCGGGTGGCCAACCGTTCAGAATTCGTACATTTTTAATATAAGAGGGTACTGCAGTATCTTGCACACAATGTTTATTAAAGTTCAGATTAGCAAATCTCAAGTATACTAAAAAATTAAGCCTATTAACGATACTTATTTCTTCAAACTTCTGCTTCAGCGGTAGAGCTAGTAGCACGGATAATATTTTAAATTTGCTTTCCTTTTTAGAATAGAACGGTAATAAACTTTTCGAAAGTTTTTCACTTCGAGCACTAGGTTCATTACAGAAAGTATGAGGGTTCGTAATTTTAATGAAAATTTACAATAAATCGGAGCGGAGATAGTAAAGGGGAACGAACGCGTGTTATCATCACAAGTAAGAAATTAATAAAATGATGAACGCTAAAATCAAACCGGCGGGGCTTTCAAACGATCAGAAGCCAAAAAACAAAACATTCCGCATTGAAATACACGTAGATCTGAAGAACTTTGAATACGAAAAAGGAATGAAAATGAAATTTTTTAAAGATGGCCTAATTAAAGAAGAAAGAAAAAATGTTATAACAAGCGCAGGTCATTTCAGTTAGAAGTAACGATTGGAATTACACGTATGTCTTTCCCGATTTAGTCACTTGAATTTTTATAACTTTTGAAAATTTCGTGTTTTTCTTGTATATATTTTGGTGTCGATTAAACGTTTGAGCCATTACGCGATTTCTTTAATTTCCACTCGATTTACACTGTAAAATTAAAATTAATTTTGTTTAGTTTCGTAATTTAAATCGAAAATATAAAATTACGAAAGAACAAATAGAACAGATATATTTAATAAAAGTTTTCCTTTTATGGCTATCGAAAAATTACCGTTTCATAATGTTTAATAAAATGGAATTAGTGCAACCATTTTCACATAATGGACAATTGAACATTTTTACAATCAGAGCCTTGCCCGGAAATTTTCTTCGCATATTTATTTTATAAATAGCAATACGTTTTTCACTAACATTCATACTATTAATAATTTGCGTAATTTCGATTTCTTATATATTAATAATTTACATAAACGAATTACCGTCTAAACGCATTAATAAAAATAACGTACGTTATTGATTATAGTTGTAATAAAAAATTTTGTATAAAATATTAATGAAATACCTAAAAATATGAAGCATATTTTTTCTTTTTATTGTAAGAACGATATTTATTTTAATTTTTTGATTTTTTTCAGATTTGTGTGTATTTATAATAGCTATTTCAGTTCTAATAGAGGGGGTTACCCCCCTACCGTCCTATTGTGGACACGGCCTTGTCTGCAATACTTGCAAAAGAGTAGCTTTCAACTGACCACGCCACTCTAAAAAGAAAAAAATTAATTTAATTTTACGTAGAAATTTTTATCGCGACTTCAATTCCACATTTTATAACGTTTTTTTTTTTCTTTTTTTTTTTCGTCATATAACCTCCGGCATATCAATGAGATTGTTTATATATAACACGCTCCCGGGTTTATGCACAAGTCAGACGCTGTGAATATTTTAATATCGTTTATTCGGCGAGAAAGAACAAAAGGTCATTAAATGAATAAATTTACGCCGTACTCTGTAGAGTTATGCGGTTGTAAAAGAATTTGAGATGAAAATGTCGCGAAATTATTTAAAACCAGAAATAACGACGTTTTTGAAAGCGCATTTAGGAAGATGATCTAACAAGATATTGTGAAATAATTTGCAATCTGATGAACCGAATATCGAGATCGCCAGCACAACAAAGATAGTTTGAAATTTATAAAACCGTCGAAATTATTGTGTTGAATAATGGAACTGATTTTTCTAACCAGGATGGTACAGATTGCTAAAAAATTAGTACTATTGTTAGACACCGTTTAAAAGGAGAGGGTTGAAATATTTGCAGCGAGAAATTAATATGCATTTAAAAAGAGCAAATAATCGGAGGACGTGGGATCATCTAGTTTACTAGATACGCAATCAACGAATCCGCGTGAATTATTCGAAAGTGTCGGAGAACTTGTGTTGTCCGATCGTAAGTAGAAAACTTTTCATCATATATATTTGGCTACTGTTGGTATTGTTTTCGTTTCTGTCGGACCGCTGTTTTATCTTTCAACAACTGCACTTTTTAAGGGTGACTCTGAACTATACGTGTCTATGTATATAAGCGGAGCTCGCCGTGAGAAAAACCCTATACGTAACTTCTAGGTTACAAGCATCCTCCGTTCGGAATTCTATTCTTCAACGAGATTGGATCGTGCAGAACGAGCGATAAATTTCTGAGATGGATTAAATTACACGGGCCGAATTAAAATAAAACCTCCGAAGAGCTAATTTCCGGCCGGCAAGTTTGACACAGCGCCGCCTTCCTACGGACATACGCGACCTGTGCCTTCTCTATACGAAACTCTTTTTCCGGTTGAAACTTTAGAACCCTTCGCGATACCCGGAACGAGTGCGTTTTCGCGTACGACGCCTATACTCGCTAGTGAGTCTTTCCTAAATTATCGAAACGCCCGAAATATTCAAGTAGCGCATCGGACACGTCGGATCGGTCTCATTTGGGACCAGTCTCAATTCCGATAGCGGGAAAACATTTAAATCGACAAAGGGCAATCTCGCGCAGCAAGCGGCCATTCTTAGGTCACGCGTAATACATATTTAAAACTGGCGCGCGCTCCGCCTAATAAAAGCTGCGAATACTGGAAAATTAGTAAAGTAAAGTAAATCCCATGGATATCGTTGATAAGGGGTTTCACGGATTATGAAGTTAAGCTTTCCATAATAGAGTACTTACGGTTCTAATGGATCGAAAGAGAATACTCGGACCAGTTCCTTTCTATGTACTTGGGATCTTCCCACATTTCTCTGGGGACCCGATTCTTTCGGTCTTGGTAAACCCGAATAAATCCGTCCAAATCGATAAAAACCAGAGATAAAACTTTGATGTTAGATTTCAGTAAATCTAAATAAATCACTTATTAATATTAAAAATGTACGAGCGAACTTATTAAAATTACAACGAATCTGTCACACATACCATACATTTCACGCGTTCGTATTTACTTTTAGACGCGCTAAAATTATCTTAAATAATTGGTCTGATATCGAAAGGTCTAATAAAATTTCAGTTAACTTAAATTTTTTACAATTTCGATTAATAGTTCATTAGGTGCTTCTGAAAATGAATCAAAAATGAACATAATTTACCCAATTTTACGCTTTTCTTCAGTATACCGTACTGCGTAAAATCAAACGTCAAAGTTTTTCATTTTTTTCTTTTTCTTCCTTCGTTAATTTATCCCTGAATTTCATGAAATTTCATCGATTTACGTAGGAATTTAATTATTTTGTAGATATACTAATTTTCCAACATGCGCTGGTTTTCAATATATGAATGTCATTTTATTACTTGGCTGCGCGACCACACTATTACTTAAATGTTTTGTCGATTAAAACTACTTTTTACACCCCGTGTCAAAAAATACATAATGATGGTCCGCCCTCCCTTCCCTTAAAAGAGGCTGAGCGCAAGCGAGACCGATTCTATGTTATTCATACTGCTGCGAAATTGCGATAAATTTATTTTTGGATGATTTAAAAAAAAAAAAAAGCGTCTGTTATTTAGTCCGATTTAAAAAAGGTAAGCTAATGAATCGTCGAAACGATAATTCAGATCTAGTTTTCAACTGCGGCTAAACTGTTATTCTTCATATCTCCGACTATTCGTATCTAGCGTTCGTTTCCGATGCGCCCCGATGACGGACAGCGAAGCGGCGTCGAAATCAACGGTATAATCGATTTTATCCTCTATTGTCTACAACCGGCGGGTATCTAATAACTAATTTTTTCTTCCTTTTATTATTTGGCCAATCCGCTTTCGGAAGTCCAATCGAATTCTTTTTTTCTTTTTTTTTTACAAACATCGTAATTTATTCTTCTCATTACAATATCCAAGGGCCAACAACTCTCAACTTCAAAAGCCCTTAATATCATCGCAAAACGTTTCGTCCAATATTCCCATCTTTTCATTTCTCTACTACCGTATCCTCTACTGTCGCATTTTTTCTGGACAGTCAAGTTCATTCTATTATTGCGTATCTATCATCTTTCAAAAGTCTCCCCTGCCACGCTAAATGGGGAGGTAAGTTCCTGCATCTTATTCGTGTTTTGCAAACGGAAGAATCATTGCTGTTGTTTCAGCTAAGGAAATTACTTCCAAATTTATCTAAACTTGATCGCGTCCAAAATACCAACTTCCGCCTCTGCTTTGCGCCCGAAAACCTACTCTGATTCCTGCTCTACAGCGGAATAAGGTCATGTGGAGACTATCGTTTTCTTATTGAAACATTTACCTATTTCCTCATCCACTCTTGTTTCTTCTGACTCCTATGCACTATAATTAGCGTTTTTCCGCTAATAAAACTACAATATTACCATCTGTATCCACTTCCTTCAGTATTCACCACGGATTTTCACTCGTGATAAGCCGTTTTACTTCTCGTTTTTCGATGTTTTTTCATCCTATTGCTTTTGTACAATATTCCGGCCAATGCGTCAGGACGATGAAATTTGCGGCTAACCATAGCCCCGGAACCTCCGACAGCTGAGCATGCCTACCGAAATACTGAACGGAAAGGGATATGAAAGGATCAACTTTGGAATAAAATCAGGCGATAAAAACGTTCCTAAGTCCCGTATGTTACCTTTCAGCATAGAGTTACAAAGTAACAATTTGAAGTTTTTTTTTTTCCCGAGAAACTCGTCCGGATTTGTTGGTTTACGTTAATTTATCAATCTATTTTACATATATGTACATACACGTATTATATGGAAGATACATTTTCTCTCCGTAACATTAATGTACCGTTTCTAGTTGAAAAGCGTGACAGAAAAAAAATATTACGTATTCGGTCGGGATAATGTGTTCAAAACTATGTATATACAAAAACTACTCATATTGTAAAGTTTTGTTGTTTTTTTGTTTTTTGTTTTTTTTTTAATTCGGTCGTTTTATCCCAAAACAAGAAAACAATAACGTAAAAGCTCTCTGGTATTTGGCGAAGTTTTTTTTTTTTTTGTTTTTTTCAATTTCCGCCCCTTTTCTACTTTATTATTCGTTGCTGTTGTTTTTGATATTTTTTTGATAACGACAACTTTGCAGGTCGATATTTAAAGAGCTTATGTAATGTTGTTGAAAAGACTGATTAGATCAGCAGCGTCAAGTTAGCCCCCCCCCCTCCCATGACGGAATTTTAAAATCAAATTCAACTAATTTGTGCCGAATTGTGCTGATAATAAAAAGTTTTGTGCCGCACTCTAACACGCGGTATTAGTAAAAATTGTTCCGAGGGGCTAACTTGACGATAGCACCCCCAAAATTTGAGAATTTAAAAAAAGTGATTGTGCCATTACATAGCGATAGTTTTGTGCCGATTTGTGCTGCTAATAAAAAATTTTGTGTCCCACTCTGACACGCAGTAATAGTAAATAATTGACCTGAGAGGCTAACTTGACGCCGCTGATTAGATCGGTGGTAGAGAGACGAGTCAAAGGTCCGCATCAGATAGGGAACGTAACCGGTTCAAAAAGTGGTGACTATTTTTACGCAAAATGTCTTCGAAGTAACGGATTTCTTGATCGTATTTAAAAAGGCGCGTATTGCCGACGCGAAGCCGGGGTGTTAAATGATCAAGCTGATGACACCGTTGGTAAGACTTTCAGTTTCATCTAGTTCCTTTTAAAGTTCTCTTTTCGTTTAATGTTCAATTTTCAAATTATTTCCATCTCAAAATATATCAACCCCCTTTCTTCCTAATCGTCGGCAGTCCTTTCTTCTATTCAGCCAAATTTAGGTCCTTGATGATACCGCTAACTTATCAAAATCTCAGCCGCCCCAATATTTGTTTCATCACCGTCTTCGGTTTTGAGATTCAGCGATCCATTTTAACTTTAAGTTTCTCTGGTTCAATCTCCTTTGTGTCCCTTTCATCCTCCTACCTTAAATGGCACGTGTGATGCAAACCACGTACTATTTGAATGTTACTTTATTTCTACAGAACGCGCGATCCTCTATTCCAATTTGCTTAGCCTTGGCCTTCCTACATCCTTACAGTACCCTCTATATTCTCACTTTTCCATCTCCTTCTGTTGTTCTCTTGTTAGCCGCCTTCATTTCCTCTGTCTCTAATCGTTTCTTGATATAAATTGTCGCTCCATATGTCCTTCTATTCTTTTAATCTTTTGTGTTGGGTAAATGTTCTGTGCTGGCGTGCCCATTTAAAAAAAAAGGTGCTTTCACCAACGCTTGGTTTTCCTACTCCTCACGATGGCCTCTATTCTTTCGTTTCTTTGTCTATAGTCCCTTTTAAATCTTTTTTAAAAACAACAAAAAAAAACGTGTAAACCTCTATAGTATTGGACAAGAACTTGGAGGATTGATTAAAATTACAGATGAAGCGGCCGTTAACAGATAAATTAAAAATTATAATTATTATTATTACTAGTATTATTTTTTTTTTTTTTTTGTACGTATTATAGGCCTTAATCCTTTTGTAAGCTTCAATATGGCGGCGGCAGTAGAATATTCCACCACTGCCCAACCAACGTGTAGCTCGGCTAGATTAAAAATTGAAAGAGATAAAAAAAAAAAAAAAGTTAGCGAACAAAGCCGGTAATAACAAATGGATTAAAAAATATAAATTACATTTTTGTTTAGCTTGTTAAATTTCTCAGATCATAGTTCTGGTGCAAAATATTCCAAAAAAAAAAATATATAAAAAAACAAAAATAAACAAGTACCAAGCCTTTGCGCAATAACCAAATGCTATTATTTTTTCCATTAAGTCATATATGGGGATCCTTGATAAGGGATTTGATAGATTGCGAAGTTAATCTTTCCATAATAGTTCTTAAAGTTCTAATGGATCTCTAAAGAGAATATTGAGTTCAGTTCCTTTCTAACTGGGGTTCGCCTTTACTTTCCCAAATGCCTCTGCTATATAATCAATATTCAATTTCAGATTAAGTATAAACCCGGAAGCGACTTGGATTCAGAACTAGACAAGTCTCCAACCTACAAGACCTCTGATTTAGTAGGCAATCAATCACTATGTTTTCCGTAAAAAACCACAACAAATCTTTTAATCGCATTCAATTACCGTTATCATCGAACTGGGCAAATAAGAAATTTCGAATTAAAGATTTTTCGGAATCGCGATAATCTATATAACTTTGAGAAATATTTAAGAATTAGGAACAAAAAAAAAAAAAAAAAAGAAAGAAAGAAGTTGTAATGTCGTCAATAAATGAAATAATAGAATTAAGGGACGTCGTTTGGACATGGGAAAAAAAGAAAAATGGAAAAAAACAACAAACAGAAAAATCGTTATCAATTGAAAGAGGCGGGAAAGCGATTATTTCGACCAGAACCGCGCCATTGTCGGTGTAATTTATTCTCTTATCGGCAAGAAAAATAAAGTAAAGTAAATATAAAGCGCGCGGATTATTATAATTCGTTTTTTGTGTAGAGAACGTTTTGTTAGGAAGAGCGGTATTAAAAAGGCCGGAAAAATTTTCGCTTCAATGTACACAAAGCTGTGTACGCCACTTTAGGGCCAAGTGAATGGCCGAGTGTTAGTGGACGGGTGTGCATTAGAACGAAGTGGAAGTTGTTGAATATTCGAAAATTGTGCCGGAGACTGCAAAGGCCAGCTGCGGCGTCAGCAAGATACATCTGCCGAAAGTGTGCACAATGATACAGAGAAATACACGGATATCGGGCATCAAGTTGAAGCCACGCGCCAAAACACTTCACGAAAGCGAAACACAACAACTCGCGCTAGTGTGTTATCTACGGCAGCAGCATTGGTAGCGCGGATAGCGTACGCGGAGGACAACTTGCAGAATGAATTTCACAGCGAAACGGAATCAGATGCAGGAACGGTGCGGAATGAAACATGCTCCGTGCGAGAGGCCAAGCTGGAAGAGATGAAAGTAACGTGCGCGCATTCACCGAAAACAGACCGCCAATTTCAAAAGGGGTGAAAAATGGTTACTTTTAGGTTCGAAACGCGCCGCCGTCTGCAGCAGAACGCGAATAGTAATTCTCTGGAACCAGTCGGAAGGGTGTTATCGCTGGTTGGCGCGTACGACACTGTTCGAAGCAAACCAGTTCCAGCCATCAGTCCCAAGTCGTAAATTTGATATTTTACGATTGACAGGAATTTCCCGATGTCACCATTTTCTCAGCTGGTCGCTCGAAAAAGGCATAATTGCCGACTATAAATATTACGATAACGATCGATTTCGGACATTTACGATTCTCCGTCCCCCCCCCCCAGCCGAACTTCATTTTCTATTATTTACATTGTCAATCTCGACGCGCTCTATTTATTTGTGTGTACGAATGGCCAGCAATAGTCATACAACGGAACTTCAATATGTGTTGCATTTTTCGAAACCTATTTAATTTAACCAATTGGCTATAAGCGTTATTATTAGTAGAAAAATAAAATATCTGTTCGTTTGCAATCCCGCGGGAACTTTATCGGACGACCGACTCCGAGGAATTCTTCCGCTTTCAGATGGAGCACTTGGTTTGTCTACGAAATATCGTAGATATTCTATCCGGTTTTATAGGTAAACAATTTTTTAAGCGCATACTGCTTTACAGAAAGTGAAATCGCAGCGACTACTGGTTAATTTATATTTCACGTGCGTAACCAACTACGAGTATTACATTGTTGCTAGATGTTCAATAAAAATACCGGAACTATATTATAGTGTATACCGTAGCAACTTCGAGTTTTTCTGAGCATTTTCTTCCTGCAAGTACATATACAAAAATAATGTACAATTTCGTTTTCAGTTAGGGAGAAAATTCACGCCAATCGTGGACACATTAAACTACCGCAATCAGGGCCGTACCGAGGAGGGGGCTTTCCAGGTTCAACCCCCTCCCCCCGAAATGTCTGCGAAATCATAACTGCTTGAATTAAATGGACCGAAATTCGGAATAAATTTATTTCTTTTCAATTTTCAACGAAAGAAAAGAAAATTAAATTTTTTATGAATTCTGTGGAATTTTTATTTGTTTTTATTGTAGTGTTCAAATATTGCACATACACTAATTGAGTACAAGGCTTTAATGTACTATTTATAAATAAATATATTTCATAATAATTCACATATATATACAAATATATATATATATATATATATATAATTATAGAAATATTTTCATAGCCCCCCCGAAATTCTAGATACGGCCTTGACCGCAATTAATAAACGATATTGAGATATCTTCAAATTATTTATACAGATACAACGCGCTGTAATAATCTGGAAGTTTATCAGTATGGTATAACTAAACCCTATTCAATATTGCGTCGGATTAAAAATTTGCCAAGTATAACACATACCGTTATTTTAATTCTTCTTTTTTTTTTTTCTTTCAGTGTTTATCCATTCTGTTTATTTTTAATAATTTTTCTAAAAATTGTCCCAAGTATTTCTTCAAGCGCGTTTTGTGAAAGTAAATAGTTTCATTACAAAAAACACCCGCTAAATAGAATTTTGTTGGCAGTAAGAAAAAGAAAAATTATATATTATAAGTATTTTTCTACCGTAAACCGCTCTCTATATATTATAAATGTAAATAATTGAAAGTAACCATTAATATGCGGTTACTAATGTTATATTTTTTATATTACGCAAACAACACAATTCATAATTTTAAAAAAATATACAAACTAAAAAATTTCAAAAGATGTTAAAAAGCTTTCAAAGGCTTATAGCTCTATAAAAATGATTAAATCATATAGAACAATCAGTTATTTGTCGGCCATAGTTATAGCTGGTATTAAACCAATCGAATATGAAATACAAAAACATATAAGCTTGGTCGCAATTAAAAATAATATTAATATAGAGCATCCCCGTTCAATAACGTAATATATAAGACACCATTTTTTTAAAAAGAGAATAAACTAATTAAAGTAAAACAAATGAATAAATTTATGGATAAATTTTACATAAATAAATTTCAAGAAATATGGAATAATTATAATGGAATAACGTATCGATTTTTCCCAAGTATAATAGATAGATTTAAAAATAATCAATATACGCCAAATTTTTTTAATGTTCAATTTATAATAGAGCACGGTCTATCTTAAAGATAGATTTATATAAATTTAAGATATCTGATTCTGACAACTGTATAATATGCAATTTTAGAGATGATGTTTTTCATATACTACAAGGATGCAATTATAATAATAATAATATGCTCTGTAATTATGATATAACACAACTTGTTCAAAATTATTTTCATGAATTTAATAAATTTACAATAGAAGAAATAAAATTCCGGAAAAATAATGTACATTTATATTAAGTAAATAGTAAAAATATATGTAGATATTGTAAAAAAACAACAACTATAAAATGGTAATTAATATAATACCGAAAATACTTAATTGGATGGGTTATATTAATTCCGTTGTTATAATGAATCAATATTTTTATTAAATAAATTGACCCTACCCGAAAAAAAAAAAAACATTAGTTAAATTGTACTTAAATTGTTCAAAACATGCTTTTTTTTGCTTTTTTAAAATTTGTTGGTCTCGTCAGCAACGAACGATTACCCATCAAAAAAGAAGAACGTAGGATGAAAGTTCAAAACACATTAAACATTAACGACCAATATATGTACATATATAAAAAACATAATAAATACAATAAAATAGTCCGACCGGTTTCGGTCCATAATATTTTTGGGACATTTTCCGTTACATAGGCATTTTTTGGAACATTTTTTCTAATGGGGGTTAGCATAAGAAGTACGTTGTAATTAACTTATATATATATATTTGCATATAAATGTACTTCCACCATGAGAGGTGATTACCATTTTGAAATTAATATTTAACTATTTTTTGAAGATCACTCGAAAATGTGGTTGCAATCTTGGCCGAAAAATTACAAGTGTAAAATGCTTCGAACCTCTTCCGCACTCGCGCATCTTCTTTGACCGACGATGGGGCATTCTCAAAAATGTTCCCCCCCAAAACTTACTTAGCTGTAGAGTACTGAAGGATTGTTAGATTTTCACTATCTCGATCAATTGTCAATCGAGTCGGTGATTCAACAGAATTTTTAAAGGAAAGAACGACCAGTTCGTTTCCTATTAAGTTTTGTGCTGTTTTTATTTACTTTTTCCAAATAATCTGTTTATATATATATACATATATATATATACATATATATATACACATATATATATATATATATATATATATATATGAATATATATATGAATATATATATATCGTGTTTAACTATGAAAACCATTAGAGAATTATATAAAGTTTATCGAGCCTACTAAAAGCGAAGGGACTTTATAGCGGAAGGAGTGTAGGAGAGAACCTCATACACAGGAGCCCTGTATTTTATATCATATTCAGGCAGAGTAATAAATTAAGTGTGTGTCATAGCTGGTTCGGCAGAAAGTCTACATAGGTGAGATACGGTTTATCGAGAGAAAGGTCGCCAGAGTATAAATAATTGTAGATTTCCACTTGCATAAATTGGTAGCAATTAAAATAAATTTTAGCAACCCAACGGTCGAATTGAAACGGGAAATGGTTTTACACTACGTTAGAATTCAGTACGTGCGCGATGCGGTTGGAGGGGTGATTACGACGAGCAATATCGAAATTTCTGATAAATTTTCCGAATCGTTCCTAAAAAATTAGTTTTCCGATTAAACAGACGAATAAAAACACGGTTTTGTTGTAAAAATTTTATAAACTCTTTCTTACATATATGATAGAGCCGGTGTATTTTTCTACCAGTCGTAGAATTATAATAAAAACTGATGATCGAAACGCTGAATTAAAATCGAGTACGCGAGAAAATTAGCAGGAAAATTAAAATGGAAAATAATAATTTAAATTTAAAAAGAAACAGAAAAAAGCATAAATTCCCTTCTTTCGATATCTTTCGTGATTATAAAAGTTTGCGAAATGTAATTTTAAAAACAATTTATCCCATCATTTTACGCTACGTTATTTCAAAGTTCCCTCTTTCATCGTGTTTAGATAATTAAATTTAACTTTTAGATTTTATTCTCTACGCATTCTCGCCTTTTTGTCCCGGTGACCTAATAAATTTAAATATTTCTCTACTATAAAGGGATTTCTCTTTTTTTTCCGCCGTTTTTGGAAACATAGAAAATATATCTTCTAACCGACAAAAAATAATATTTCACGAGGGCGCAGCAATTGTTCATTAATTTAAACGAGTAAATAAATACACATACGAAATATAGTAATAAAAAATATTAACGTGAAATTCAAAAATACCGACCAGTTCCGATTTCTTAGGCTCATGATCACAAAAAAATAAACAAAACACAACATATTGTAACAGAAATCGATGTTGGGTAGGCGATAATAAATCGATAATCAGAAAATTTAAACAGTTATAAATAAAATAAATACGTCTCGATAATGTCGGAAATTAATTATAAATCAGTAATAACATACGCAAAACAATATATTTTATTAAATTATCACCTTCGGAGGTAAAACTCTGTAACCATCGTACAACACAAACAATTTTATAATTAAAATTAAAAATTAAAAATTAAAACGTTAACGTAAATTATTATTCTTTATACTTCATATTCTATATTAAACAACGGATTCCTCTGTACTGATTGAAGATTTTATATTTTGAATATAATAAAAATTTTCGGCAAAATTAAGATGTTTGGTGGTTTTAAAATTTTTAAAATTTGCATAATCTTTTGGGTGTGATTATGTGTTTCTCTGTTATCAAGTGTCATCGGACAAATGTTGAGCGGTGTGAATATAGCCGTTCAGAGAAACGGCAATATGGTTATTGCATCTAATTTTAGAATATCTTTTGTCGAAATTTTAGCTCGTTCATTTCTACTTTTATTCATAGTTTAAGTATGAACGAATACGAAGAAAACAACACGGTAAAGTGCTGGGTAATTGACACTTTTTATAGGTTTTACATTTCAAGCTGTATAATCCCTAACTGCTATATTTCTTACATACACTTTCGACTGAATTTGTATTGGACGAATCGTGTAATTTTTCATATACGCTCTTTTATATCCCCGATGCTATGTGACTAAATCCTCCTCCATTTTAAATAGTTTTGTAAGTTTTTATTATTTATGTGTTCATTATTCTCGTACAAATTAATTAGCATTTATTTTATACGTCTGTAATCTATAAAATTGTTCATCTCCTTTTTCCGATTGAAAGGAACAATTCAGAGACTTATATTTCGGTTAAAAGTAGTGTGGCATAAAGGAAATTCCTTTAACGATCGTGTTTGACGGAAGTTGTTAATTTATTTTAAAGAAAATTCTAAAGTAGAATAGTAATTTTGTTTCTTCGCGATATCGCGCAGCACGTACTATTTAAAATTGAATTAAAAACTTAGCCGCGAATTGTGCCATAGATTTCACACAAGTTTTTGGCAGAGAACTCAAAATAACGATCCGACACACGAAATTGTAATAGATTAAATCTTCCGCCTACTTTGTTGAATAAATAGCCGCCCCCCCCCCTCGTTCGTTATTCTCCGTTTTCGACAAATTAATCGCTAAAAATTAAGCAAATAAATTTATCAAAAGCACACTCTCTGCAATAGAATTTTCTTAAAAGTTGACTCGGCTTTATGAACAAAGTTTTATTTCCTACAGGCGTCAGCGAAACAGAGCGTATTCGTTTAAATTTAAAAACCTTACATTTACATAAACACTTCGTTACAAAGTGAACTTCCGCGTGTGCATGAAATTTTCAGGGCCAGATCTAAGGGGGAGGGCTATAGCCCTGAACCCCAATCTCAACGGGGGGCCCGCGCTCTCGAATAGAAAAAAATTTAATTTTCCACGTGCAAAATTTAAGTTTTTTTTACTAAAATACTCGATACAGTAAAAATGCATGATTTTAAATTTACGTTTTTTTTTTTTTTATTTTAAAAATAATTCAGTTAATTTTTATATAGTATAAAAAAAAGGAATATATGAGTTCATTAATAAAATTATATACTTTTTCTCTGTAAAACTTTCTCTCTTTTTCCCATTAAACGAAATGCTACATAAAATGAATATTTATAGAAACTTTTTCTACGATAAATCTAATTTATTTTGTTTAAAAAAAAAAAAGGAATGTGTCCTTTAACTAGCGTACTGAATAATAAATAAACATTCGACGAATCGATTAACAATAATTCTCTATTCAAATATTGATGCCCGTGCAATCGTTGTAAATTTTTGTATGTAAAAACGTTTTACGATTTGAAATATTCTTAATTTTAACAATATTCTATTTTTCATTTTTATTGAAAATGAATACATTTTATTTCGAATTATATAAAAATTATTTAAAATAAAAACGAGTTTTAATCAACTGTTAATTTTATAAATATATTCGTATTTCGAAAAATTTAATAAATCATACTGTATCCCCCATTCACTTTTTTTCTAATCACATAATGTTTAATTTATATAAAGAAAAGAACATAAACATCACATGAGTGTATCAAAATTGTAGCGACAATACCGGGCGCAACGCTGCCGCCGCCGCTGTAGAAAATTCCTTATAAATAAGGTTTTATTTTTATTAAAAAAATGATTACTTTTTTTCTAGCCACAGCATTTAATATATATATATATATATATATATATATAAATATATAAATATTTTTTCATAGGGGAAAAAAACATAGTGAAATATTTATGAAGAAAATTCATTTTTTTTTTTGCTGTTTTTGGCCTGAATGGGGAGTTTAAATAAGTTTTTAACCGTAATTTTTGAATTTCCATAAAGGGCTCCTGTGTTTTGTTTTACATTTTGAATTTCGCTTTTAAAGAGTTATCTGGTGACAAATTACGATTTTTCTTAAGGGTATTTTTGAGGTCGTTCTAAATTCCATATTATATATTCTAGACGGTTTTTTGCCGCACCCAGGATAATCGCTCAGTTTAAAGTTGTAAATTGTCACGGATAAAAGTTTAATTGTAATTTATGATCCAATTGCGATAAGTCTAACCGTTTCCGAGAACTATTGTAGAAATAAATATTTTTGTCGTTTCTGAACTATCTTATTCGGATTCCGTATTTTATATACGGAATCTTAAAAATCGGCATAAATTTACTTAAAGAAATTACAGATCATTAGAAACACGTTGCTTTTTCGTGTATAGCCCATCATCAGCTAACTACATAGAGTACACACTTTATTAATTAAAAAGTATATAAATTGAGTGTGTGCTCTGTGTTGTTAGCTGATGATATAGCCCGACAAAACATGTTTCCAAAGTAATTTACTTTAAATTTTTAATATAGATTTATACTGATTTTTGTTATTAAGGTGAATAATGTGCCTTACTGCCACGTGAATTACATTCATTTCAATGTAATTAAAATATTTGTCTTTTTGGTTTTTGCACATTTATTGAACTTAATTCATGTTGAGTATTAATTTTTTCTTAATAAAAAACTAAATTTAATTCAGCTAATAAGTTAACACAAAATTTATTGTTTCTGTGGCGGTACGAAGTTCGCCGGGTCAGCTAGTATATATGTAAATATTTTTTCATAGAGGAAAAAAACATAGTGTCAATAATAAAAAATTACAGATATTGACATATATATATATATATATATATATATATATATATATATATATAATTCCTTATTTGACGTTCAATTTATGTAGGTATTTAATTTCATAGGGTAACAAAGTTGATTTGTATAAAGAGAGTATAATTTTAATTTTATTAGTCATTCATACATACATAATATATTATTTTTTGCTTGCTTGTTTGCACATATATACGATAATGAATTTTTCCACCATTTCTTCTTCGAAGAGGAGCTCCTCATTCAAGATTAGTCCCGGACCCCGTAAATCCTTAATCCACTCCTGGAAATTTTACGAAATTTTACTATTATACATATATGTATTCGGCCGTAATAATCGTTACAAAATTTATTCGTGAAAATAGTGTGTATAAGTTATTGCACTTTACTTGTAAACGGCGATAATTAATTCAGGGTCACATTGAGCACCACATTTATACAACTACGAGTAGAATGTACAAGTAGGTAATGTCGCGGCGCTCGGCAATACGACTTACGGAACATTGTTGCAAGATCAATAATTCTTGATCTAAAAATTCACTCTTCCAGACCAGTACATAGACTTGTTGACAAAATTCCAGTCGATTGGCTTTTACTTGGACACTTCATTGGCACACCCACTTAATCAACTTTCACTTTATCCAATAAATCATATCTTTGGTAACTTTTTAAATTAAATTTAATAAATCTTCTATCCGCAGTTAGTCCGGAATTAAGTTCACATTTGGTTTTTTAAACGTTTTTCTCCTACATCACTATCCAGTCGTGATAAATAATCGTGGTAATCTTTTCAACTGATGTATCGTAATTATTCTTAATTAAAAGTTTGCAATTGAGTATATGTTTCATTAAGGTGTTAGCGAATCTAACGAATCACAGTAAAGGCGAGATCACCGAAAACTTAATAACCTTGCCGCGCAGTATTTGTCCAGTCTAACTGATAGAATCCTTATAGATTCTCGACGAAGAGCAAAAAGAAAAAAGGTAAAACTAAGTGCGCGTATACTAAAGGGAGTTTTTTTTTCTTTTTTTAAATTAAATATTTTTGAGGGATTTCTTTCCGGAAAAGAATCGCAATAAAATGTAAAAATCTGCAAAAAAAAAACGTATTTTCTATCCTGAGAAATTTACGTTAATTACATAAGCAGATAGTTCTTCTTTTAATGTAAATTAAGTGTAATATTTAAGTTCACTTTGAATTCGCAACAACGCGATAAAAATTGTACGTAGTAAAAAAGTTATTCAAAAGAATTCCCAAAAAAATTTTTACTTCAAATTTCGACACAGATTTATTTATTGAATTACACGTGGTCTACCATTTCTTTTAAGTTACGAATATGAAAACAAATCAGCTCATGTAATGTTCACAAATAGAAAAATAATCGGAACTCCCGCGGTTGAATCAGAAGCTTAAAACAACACATTATCGCTAAGAAGAAAGAGATTAATCGTCTAATGGTCTACTAACCTTCATGTATTGGCCTATCGGAAAAAATTCAGCATTAACGACGGATAATAAATTACTAATCTACAAAAAGCGATTATAAAACTTACTTGGAGCTATGGCGCTCAATTGTGGAATTGTGCAAAAAATACCCACATCAAAATAATACGAAAAATCCAAAAAAAAAAAAAAAATACTCCGTCTAATAACGAATGCGCCCTGGTTCGTAAGAAATGACAACCTGCATAAAGATCTCTAAATGTTCCTACTGTAAAAGTAGAAATCAGACGATATGTGTTCTGCGCCATAAAGACGCATTACACAAGCATCCAAACGCGGGAAGCAATTACTATTTTAAACAATTCATGTAACACAAGAAGGCTTAAGCGAAATAAGCTCTATCATATTATATAACCCCATATTGCATACGCATTCTTTTGAGGCTTCTGTCACCGGATGGATAGCGCCTCTTCACGTCAATACTCTTACGTCAGAATTGCCGGATAATTCACAAGGACTAGTTATAATTTAAAAAAAAAAAAAACAAACTTCGAATTTCGATACAGATTTATTCATTGAATTACACGAGGTCTACCATTTCTTTTAAGTTAGTAATACGTAATTTAATTAATAAGCTATACACACACGATTATGTGCCCGCTGTAGTAATTCAGTTTACACATTTATTTAGGTTCAAATGTTTTCTAATTCTACGCATATATTTCGTTATTGTATTTTGATTTATAAGCTAGCGAAGTGGTCTAGTGATTAAGGTGCTTGGCTACTAAATCAGAGGACACAGGTTCGATGTCTCGTTCCGGATCCGAATCGCTCCCGGGTTTGTACCTAATCTGAAATTGAATTAGATACCAAAGAAATCCGGGAGATAAAGGAACTGGCCCTAATATTCTCATCATATCCATTAGGCTTAGTACCAATTCCCCATGCCCTGCTAAGAGTATAGGACTTACTAACTTATTTTGATTTATAACTTGAATAAACACGTTTGTCTAATGTCTTATCAACACTCTTCACTTCAACACCCTAAAATAATGGCAAACAATTTGTTTTCCCCGCATATATCCACTTATTTTTTGGCAATTTTCTACTCTTATGAATAACTTTTTAATTTTTATAATACAAAGCTTCTGTTACATCCCTAATTAAACAGTCCTGCAATGTTCATACTCAATTTCGAGGGATATCGATTTACATACCAGTGTTTACCTTGGAGTTTACTCACTTTTTTTTTTCTTTTTTTCTTTTTCGGTTTTTTAAATTATATTGCAAGAAGAGAAAAAAGAGAGAATTTTACCAATCGGTTCTTCTGGTCTCTTCTTAATTCCCTATTTTAACTCATTCTCTCTTTTATAAATCATGTTTACGAAGGATAGCAGTAGTCTTTTTTGTTTCATTATTAACCGTATTGACGAAATTTCTAATACTTCGAATATCGTTTCGGTCGCTGAATCAGTTTTCAAATTCACTGCCTATCTCGAATTTACTTCGTATGTGTCTAAATGCTGATCATTCTAAAAAAGGTATGATTAGGCGAGTCTGTTTTAATCTTATGTATATTTTGCAATTATCACTGCTTGATATTTCGAAAATATTTTAAGGTAGGTCTGAAAATCTCCTTGACCAATTGAAAATAATCCGGTGCCAGATTTTTATTTGATAATCGTTCTTTTTACCCTTAGGTTTTAACTGCACTTTACGCTAGTAAACAGATCGCATGTTGCTGGAATACCACCTGATATGACATTTCAATGAAATGGTTGGTATTATTCCGAATCCTCTTTTTCCGGGAAATATTTTGTCCGATAATAATACTGCAATAATGGACTACACACAATTGTAACCAAAGTACGATTAAGACCAGAGTGAAACCGATACTCGCAAACAATATCGATAGCAATAGCGATCGTGATTATAACATCAATAATAAAATATTAATGATAAATAAAAGTTCATTAACAAAAGCCCAGCGAATAAACCAAGACTTTTAGCCGTATAATAATAGAAATATTAATAAAAATATCCGAATATTCATTCTTTCTCGGGTACGCCAACGAACAGCAACACAGCTTAATCAACCAAGGAATAGCTTAAAAAGAACATAACATATTCGATTTTAATCTTGTGCGAGATAGACTAAATGAAAGGAGCTAAAACAGGAACAACCGATGAGAACAAAGGAGAGGCATTTGATATGGAGCAGGAAAACCGAGATCTAAAAGTTGAAAATAGAAAGAAGAACTCTCCGAGGAAAGTAGGGAACATTCTAGGAAAACATGATTGATGTTACACAGAAAAAAGGAATCGTCGGAATGAAGGAGAAACCGCGGGGAAAAAACGAGGGAAAAACGAAAAAATGACGAAAGCAGAAAGCTATAAGTAAAACAGGTTAATTCTGAATCCTTTAGACTATCGGCCAGTGTTGCTAGTTCAGATATTGTGGGAAAAAAATATAAAAGTTACTCGTAACTGAGTTTTCAGTTATCTTTTTCTTTTTTTTTTTTTTTTAAATTATAGGCACACGTTAGGACCTTCAACCAGAAACAATTAGAAATAAAAAGGGAAAGTTATATAATAAGACGATCAGATATGGTTAATATAGGAAGGTAGCAATGTCAGGGGTAATAAGTGTAGAAGGAAAAGACAGGATATAACGGGCGCAATAAGGAGCAGGAAGCCTATAAGCAAATGGGAGTAGAGAGTCGAACGCTCCACCGAAAGATATGGAAACACGTGATTCACAAACGATGGTATCATGTGAATGGAGAGGACAATATGCGAAAGAGACTAATGAGAAGCGAAAGCGAGAGGAAGGCAGCAAGGAATGATTAAAACGCAAACGCATAATCGAGAGAACATTTATCTAGTTCCTCACTGCACACTGTATTCAACAATAAATATATTGCCCACTTATCCTAAAATACGATATGTACAATCTATTTTAATAATAAAAAAGTGATGTGAAAAAAATTTGCAATTGCAACGTATTATTATTTCTGAAAAGTTATAATAATAATCGCAAATCAAATCGTTCTGCATTCGGCAAAAAAAAAAATATCAAAAAAAAAAAAAAAAAAAACTTTCAAATACTAACAAAAGTAAAAAAGAGCCAATTGCTATTACCTGTTAATGATAATATTAAAAAATGAATTCAGTGTCAATTCACTGTCAACTGAAATCATTCGCTACTTTTATAAAAACTAAAAAAATCAGTGATTCCAATTGAAATTAAATGGTCAGATGCGGTTAGTATCGGTCTTTAGCATTAATCAATAATTCTAAAGCGAACCTAACTGCCGCATACTGAAGAACATTGCAACACACAACCAAATACATTGACTAACGCCAGTTACCCTGTATGAATTTACACTGGCATAATTACAGCTGTGCTAAACCGGGCCCACCGGAACTTAAGTGCATACAAATTAAATGCATTCGGATATACACACATACGAATAATATAGGTGTACTCGTATGTATGCATAATTTGGAACTGCTTTAGTATTTAGCAGCCGTGTAACTCGCATATTTTTGTGCTTTTGAAGCCAATCTTTCTGTTTTGTAGCTAATATTACTCCGTCGATTGCGGTAAGTTGCAAGTCCGGATGTAAAATGTGTCATTTCTTGCAAAATAATATGTGCACTAAAGATGGCACGCAATATCCTACACTGACACCTTCTGATTTCCAATTTTGCGGAATATCTTTTAACGTAGCATTAATTTCTACAAAAAAATCCGCTTTTTGTAGCTAAGTGCGCATTTTTTGAATTTCAGCAATAAACAAACAACACTTGAAATTTTTTAAATTCATTCGTCCACTTTTCATGAGCCGTTTATCCGCGTTCAAATTTAAGAGGTTTTGTCAAAAATCTTTTATTCTACCGAATAAGTGCAGCACTCGTTAACGATCACGGTGTGTCAGATGTAGCGTATTTTATCGTAACATATACAACAGCTGTGTGAGCTAAAAACGGAAAAAAATTTCTTCGTTTTCTGTTCGTAAAATCTATCAACTATAATATATTTCGAAAATGCGGGATTGTATTTTTTTCAAATTCTAATTAAACTTTTAAGCGAGCCATTTAATAAAAACCGCGTTCCTTTTACACCGCTGTAAAAATTACATCAACGTTTAACAGTTTTCGCAGGAAAATTGGCAGGCTGCAAAGAAATTTTCAAAATGTTGAAAAGAGTAATTTCAAAATATAAAATGTATAGTTTGTACTTTTGAATGAAAGTTAAAGACAAAAATTTCAATAAAAAAATGAAAAAAAAAAAAAAAATGCCCCTATAGAATTTGCGAAGTAAAAAGAGTCGTAAGAGTAGTTCGAACTGTCGACGCATACGGCTAAACAGAATTCTATTGAAAATAAATAATGCACCCCGAAATACCTATATCGAAGAAGGAGCTTAAAAATTAATAAATAATTCACACGGAAAGTTTAACAAATACGAGTAAATAGCATAGTCTCTATGTCTGTGTTTACTTGAAAAACTCGACGAATGTAAGAGAACTGAAATATAGAAATAAACCATTCCCTGCGCAGACAACGAAAAACCGTTTTTATTTAACTTTATTTATAAATAATATTCGATGTTTAACTCGCGGGTTTTAATCTGTAACGAGAACTCTTTTTCGTGTTTCTGATAAATTCTTCATATAGCCTGAACTAAATTCGCTTAGTGGCGGATTTAGGCCTGGGCCTAGGGCGCCAATATCTGAAAAGTTGCTAAAATTTAAAATGCTCCTGAACCCAAACATTTTTTTCTCGCTCACTTAAAAGTCAAATTTGATGAACTAATCCGTGAACTGTAAAATTGAATTTTACTATTTTTTCTTTCACTGTTGTTAAACTGTGTTGGAAAAATAGCCATAATACATATATCATAAAAAAATCCGATTAACTCGAGAATTATTTCAATAAAATTTCATAATTATCTTACAGTATGTTTTCTATTTGTAACACTAAATCATTTTTGTATTTCCTTCACGGGGGAAGAATTTTATGATAATAATTATTATCAGAATAATTTTTGTTAATTTTCAACATAGGAATTCGAGGAAAAAACTTGCATTTCACCAGTCTGATGTGACAATCATTGCTATACAATTCTCATCGTGTATTTAAAATAAAAATAAAACGTCAGTTTTATTAGTATAAAATATTATTTCATTATTGTTATCGAAATCAGTCGGTATATACATATATAACGAGGGTGGTTTGAAAAAAGTTCCGGGCCTCTTAATTAAAAAAAACATATTTTTATGAAAACTGCGCTTTATTTCTCAACATAGTCTCCATTTAGGCTCACACATTTGCTCCGCCGTTCGGAAAGTTTATTAATACCGCGACCTTGTAGGTTTCTTCAAGAAGGTCTCGAAAATATTCATCAACACCTCTACAATCACCTCACTATCATTTGCAAATCTTTTTCCTCCGAGCCATTTCTTCAAATTGGGGAATAAGTGATAGTGTCATATCTGGCGAATAGGGGGCATGCGGAAGTAATTGGAACCTTAATTCGTTGATTTTCGCGACCACGGAGGTGTAAACGGGCGCATTTTTTTTTTTTTTTTTTTTTTTTTTTTTATTAAAATAAGTTGTGGGTCTCACAGGGCAAATATGTCCGTTGTGTGAGTGCCCGACACTCTTATTAACGTTTATTCAAAAAATATATACAATACAAAAAATTATAATTTATCTTAACTTATTTTATACTTATAATATTAGAACTCTAGCGTTAAGATTAAGTATAAATATATAAACGCATGCAACTACGTAACACGCCCCGTAATACGTATCTGTACATTATCACATGCCGACAGTTCAATATTTAAAATGGGAAACCTTATCTTCTTTACCACTTAATGACTGGTAAAGACAGCAGGAAATCAAAAACAAAAACGTATAAAGAAAGGAGCATTAGAAGGTAGGGAGATTCAGAACGTAGCTTGTTATTCAATCTTTGCACCATTCCTTTAATAACCAAATTTCCACCTTCTTTTTCCACACACCAATTCTTTTTTCCTCTAATATATGATTCGGGATTGTACTTATTAATTTCATTAAAACCGAATCATCCGTATTATCAATTCGCAGATTTACCCCACGAGGATAGATGTAGTATGTATTACTTTGGTTTCTTGTCAATCGAGTTTTTGGCCTAGATGGTAATTTTATATTATTGACGTTAAATTCTAGTAATCTGTAATATTAAATAGTACACATTTTGAAAGACATTTCGTTGTTTTCCTTCCACCATGTTGATCCAGAGACGTTTTGCTTCCAATGGGAAAGTCTTGATGGAAAAGGACTTTCTTCTTCGCCAAATGTGGACGTTTTTTTTTTTTATTTCTTCGCTTAAACGTTGAAGCAGAGCCGCGTGATATGCTCCGTTTATTGCTGTACCTTTTTCAAGATAGTCGATGAAGATTATTCCGCGTGCATCCTAGAAAACCGTCGCCATACTTTTTTTAAGGACAAAATCTCACCTTTGCTTGCTTCGGAGCTACCTGACCTTTCTCAGTCCATTGGTTAGACTGTTCTTTGGACTCTGGAGTATAGGGGTGAACCCAAGTTTCATCAACAATGATGAATCGACACAAAAATTCGGCTGTATTTCGATTAAAGTACTGAAGGTTTTGAGCATTAATATATATCTATTATATAAAGCAGCAAGAAAAAAAAATCGTACAGACCGTTCTGTAGTAACTAGAGAGTTAATTTTTTTTTCGATCGACGCATTTTCTTCGTCAGATCATAGGAAAGTTATAAGACCCTCAAAATTTTAAAATTAAAGCCCCAAACTTCAAAAAATGTAAAAATCAAGTTTTAAGAAATTTTTTTTTAAAAAATTCCACAGTCGATTCTATATGAGTTATATGGTATTCTTTTTAACCTACACGCCAAGGTTTCCAGAATACTGGAAAAATAAAAAAAATCGAAAAATTTTGTTATTTAATGACCAAAATTTGTGAAAATACACACTTAATGTGGAAATACTGGAAATTAAAAAAAAGCCCATAGCTCTTCCCATGATAGCTGGAGAATCACTCATTTCTTTAAATGATGTATTTCAATACCTAGAATATAGGAAAAATACGAGACCCCAAAAATTTTTAAATTAAAGGGCCCAAATTTCAAAAAATAATTTAAGCATACAAATTCTGAAATGATTGTAGTGATGGTCAACAGTGACTTAATATATTATTGCTTAGATTCTAATAAAAAAAAACAAATTTCATCGTTGCATTTAAAAAAATAATAATTTTTTATTAATGTCTTATTTTAAAAAGAATTAAAATTAACATATTCCTCTAACATATATTACCCTGTTAGCGGTTTCAGATATTTTAATCTAAACTCACTTTTTTGATTGACGTATTCAAAATATACGTGAACGCTACAGTCTTTATGAAAATTTACAAAGTAAAATAATTTAAAGTTCGAAGGAATAGACTGCGAGCGAACAGCGAGAACAATCCCCTATTATACATATATATATATATATATACATTTTTTTTTTCATTACAAGAAAGGCAGAATATCAGCACGGGCCTAGAGCGTCATCACCATCAAATCCTTTACCCTACTTTGAATCACCGATTTAAATTCAAATAAAGTAATTCTAAAACTATAGAATGTCTGCTTTTTCCAATCATCATTTCTGGTGAAAATCCGAACCCCATACTACACAACAACTGTTTCGCTACATGATCCGCAAAAAGTAAGAAACATAATGAATGCGTAGCTGAACAACCGGATCTACCAACCGAAAGCAATCTAAAATCACTTGCCTAAGCATTCTACAGAGCTGCTTATATCATGTAATACTTGAATTGACATCTAAGATACATTCTGGTCGCGTTCACTATAGTGCGAAGAGATTCCAGAAACTATCCCTGAACCAAAATGAAGAAAATTCAAAACGTCAAAATCCGAACAAGGTTTGATAGAATTCAAGAATGCCGTGTCAGCTATTTTAAGCGGAAAGTGTAGATTTCGATATTTTGGTCTACTAACGCAAGACATTAACGACGGTAGTGACGCTGGAGAACTGGCGGAAGAGGCGGCCGCCATAGAACCGTTTCCTTTACCGCAGATCGGCACCATATCACGCCGCTGATGGAATAACGATTTTATAAAACTTCGGATTAAAGTAAAACAGCCGAGAGAAAGCAAAACGAGATTACTTCTGCAAAAAGAGATAACACGTCACGAATATAAGAAAGTTAAGTTCGCGACTAGTAAACCTAATTCATATCCAAAAGGAGTCATCCAGCGGGCATTCGTGTCGGAAAGTAGTTCACAGAAACCATAGTGGCCGTAGTAAAGGCTATTCTCATGGAAGGTTTCTTCAGATGGTGTAATGCTGTGAAAAAGACACGAATTAGCACACGGCATTGAAGTTGAGGTGAATAATATTCAGGTGAATAGAGGGACGGCACTGCTAGATGCGCTGATACCTTTCTCGCACCATCGCGCAGACCCTAACCGTACCGTGAATCGGTAGAACTGGGGAACTAGCTGGTTATGTTAGCAACAGGCGCTGATGAGTTTAACCAGTTTGAAGTAGATGCGCAACCGTAAATCATGCACTTTGGCACCGAAATAGTGAAAATTTTAAGGAATAAGTAGTGCTCCATTTACGTGTTTAATGGTTGTTTGACGACAGGACACTTTCCCACTATATGGAAGGTCGCTAATGCGCGTCCGATTCTGAAATCGGAAGATCAAGATCCTTATAGTTCGAAGTAATTTCAGCCGATAAGCCTTCTCCCTGTTACTAGTAACTTGAGGACTTATATGGTCGGGACTAAATGCGCAGAGGTAGTTCGCTATCTATCCCAGACTTGGCACACGCGGTTGGGGAGTCGACAAAAAAGTAATGTAAAGATGTTTTTTTTGTTTTTTTTTGGATATAACTGGAATGTTTAACATGGCTGGCTGGGATGAATTAATGGCGATGCGTGGCGCTGGTGTTAACGAGAGTGTACTGGCCTTATTTGGCTATTACTTCAGCGACCAGTGCGCATAATTTACCTTAAAAACAAAGAAAAATGCTTAAGAAGTAGTTGGAAAATAGAGGCGCCTCCGTGTTCGACCTGCTGTGTGGCTCCTACTGTTCAACACTTTCTTCCGCCTAACTCTGAGAAGTCCATTTAGTAATATTATATATGGATGGTCACACCAGTTCGCAGATATGCAAGTACTGAATTTCGTGAAACGGTGGGCATGTATAGTACTTTGGCTGACCGATGTTCTTCCCGGACCGGCTTGACGGTCAATGTTACCGAATCCGTTGCGGTCTTATTCAAAGGCAAGCTCGACCGGAAACCCAATTTTTAAATGACAGGGAGAGCAACGAGTTTGGCCTTAAAAGTATGTTATTCATAAAACTCGACTGGGTTTAACTAATGAACACTTCCGGAGACGAAGGCGGTATTGCATTCCGTTGACTGTGTGGCGCAGAAGGAATCCGGGTCCAAGCTTCATTAAGACCAAAACAGTTACAGGGGTAATATTGAGGCAATTGCGCCGTATTGTGTCAGTATACATGGCGCCTGAACACGCGCAAGCCTTTCATTGCGAGTGCCGTAAAGACTGCTTTATTTATTCTATTTATTTATTTTACAATTTGACGGTGTAACAGCTTACGCAAATTACTGTACAGCACAGTATGATAAAAAAGCAAATAAAGCAAATCCTGCAATTAACAATACAACATGCACGTGCGCAAAGAATTGATATAAAGTACTAGTTAACACACACATGTAGCCTTACGTGTATATATGTGACAAGAAAAATACAAAGCAGCAAGTTGGTCGGACACCTGAAATGGGTACTTTAGTCGATATTTTCTCTAGGAGATTCGGACAATTTATTTTACCATGCAAACAGATTATGCAAAAAGCGAAGCGCTATCTCCTCCCCTTCTCCCTCTAGAATGTTCATGTTTAATTGTCTAAGTGTTTTTCCGTATTCAAAACGCTCGCCACTGAATTTAGCAAATCTATATAGTTAGTATTTCATAAACTTTATCTGTACTCTTTCGATTCTATCTACTAAATCAGCTGATGTAGAATTCGACATACATCCGGTGTGTTCTTTAGAAGTGCTTAAAAAAGAAGGCGGCATTCTGCTAGCTGCGAAAGAGAAAAAAGAATACACTTCGGAAAACGTGTACTTCGTCCGGGAAAATCCACAACCTCAGCTGCTTGCGAATGGACAAGGGAAAAGTAGTATTGAACGAATAGATCGAGAAGTGGCAAAAGTCTTAAAAAGGACCAGTCACATATGGTTTTATTCCGGATGTTCAGGATCGAATAGCGAAACAGGTGTTGGTTCCGACCGACCGATTTGATTAGGCGGCCGCCGAGCAGAAACTACTTTATCAGATTCGTCTTACAGACTTCAAGTCTTGTAGCTGCAGGATTCAGTAATTCAGAAGGGGAACACGTCCGTTTGACATGTTCCGGCAGTCAGTTGATTAGTGGTGGCTGAGGAAGATCCGGATTGTTCCTCCCGTCCATACACACATATTGGTTGCAGGAGAAGAGGACTTACATCGACAAGCTTACCATCTCTTTTACAGTGATCACTTAAGATAAGCACTCCGTGAACATGCACTGAAGCAGATCAAACAGCAGCACACAACGTTCCATTTGTTCAAATTGAGGCCCACACAATGGCGTATTATGATTTCGTACGAAGGCACCCCATAGACCGAATGATGGTGGAGGCCGTACCTGTCAGTGATGAGCAAGCAAAACAGTATAAACTGCCATTCATCTAAATCGAAGTGTGATTATTGTATCATTGTTTTCTAATATAGGTAATGTAATTTATTCTATTAATACGCATTCTAAAAAATATACTTCCTTTTAAATTCAATTTTATTTTAAGTTATTAAAAATAAATGTAATACCTGGAAATATTTAATTGAATTTTTTAGTTACTTTCATTTCAGTTTTTTTTTCAGATCTTTTTTTTTATACTAATAGTGTTCTACTAACATGAATTTATACTTTTTTATTTACTCGTAATCAAACAAAGCAAGAAAAAAAAGGCGTGGACAACGCCTATCGGTGTGATTTTTAAAGTAGCGTCTTTTGACGGATTAATTAAAAGTTTTAAAATAAGGATAAAACTTTAATCACTGAGCTAATTATCCCTGTCGATAAATTCGGGAAAAAAAAGAGAGAAGTTATTTAACTTTACTAGCAATTTCACACATATAGAATTATCAAATTATTCAAAATATTCAAAACTCGGTACAATATGCACAAAACGTTCAAAACACGCATTTCAATGCGCTACTAACTGGCGTATTTTGACTTTTTTTAAAATTATTAACATCAAAGTGAGAGCTGTGTAAGCAACGAACAGAGTGCACATTATATACAAATTAGAAACCGTATTTGTGTGAAATAAATCTCTCAGTTATTCGTATTAGTAATTTAATTCGGCATATGCGGCGTAAGGCGTCCATGTGTTGCCACATACGAAACATGATGCAGCTTGATGAGCACAATTCGATCAAAGGCGTATCGAAGGCAGAAATGTAATTTCTATACGTTTATTCGCGACTGATTCGAATGATGCGGCACGAGTATTTTTAGCCGATTCAAAGACGTCGACGCATATACAACGTCCCAATTCACAAAGTAATGTGGGGAAAGCAAGCCCCGTACCCACTTGACAGGTCCCGCGGGATTGTAAAATTAAGCTATTGTTGCGAGCAGTAAAGAGGGTCAGTTGCTCGACGACCGTTTTTACTTTGCCAAATTTTTCTGGTACGAACGATATTTAATTTTAGAGATATTAGGTGCGCACATACCATTGGGACAGCAACTCGAGTCTGGAAAACTTCCGAAATCTTTGAGATTTGATAGCACATTAAAAGCTATCGCGCTATCTCCTTTATTGCACTGCAAAAGATGTCTTCATTTTCATCACCAACTTTCTAAACGACACTTTGACAAAATTTCTTACTTTACTGTCGTGTTAATATACCGGAACCCAAAATCAAAATCAAAATTAGAATATATACACGAATAGTCCGACACTATGCTATACTGTGCACACTAAAAATGGTGACGGGGAAGCAGTCTTTTTGCAATATTTTAGATTAAGCACCCTTGAGTCTGGAACGAGACAAGTTTCGAACCCGTTGACATTTTCACTTTGCCAAGCCCTTTAATTACTAAGCATGACCTACGAAAATAATGATAACAGAGATTATTTAGAGAAAGTATTTAACGAAAAAAGGCTATCAAATAAGTTCGTTTTTGTTTTTTTTTCGAATATTTTTACTCGATGAACCACGAAGAGATGAACTCTTCGCAAATTCATGCTGGCAATATCCATCGCGAGTACTATATAACTCGCGTAACCATGGCAAAAAGAACTAATACTTCTTGAGACGAAATTGAAACTAACAAAAGAGGGGACGTGACAGGGGAAGGACACACAATTCTACAAATTTTACTATATTATCATTTTTAACCATCTTTTTTTTTTTTTTTTTTTTTTTTTTTTTGGGCACGTCAACAGTGGAACTTACCCAACGCAAGGATTCGTGCATGTTTTATGTGGTAGCGCTAGTTTGTGAAACGGATAGCAATACTAAGGGATGTGCACGTCAACTAGCTGGACAGACACCGTTGGTAAATTCACGAATGATTGAGATCGTTGATGAGGTACGATTAAAATTCCGACAACAAAGCACGTGGTGAAGACACTCATCTATCACGAGGGAAGTCGAACACGGCTATTGATCATGAGTGTAGTCCAGGAACTTTCTATTAATAATTAATAACTCTACCTGGTTGATGATATATATATATTTTTTTAATTATTTTAATTATAATTAATTTCTGCATTATTTTTAATTTATAAATGAGACGACGTCTCCACCGATTTAACCTTTTACTGTATAATCAACTTTTTGTTTTTTTTCCAATTGTGAACTTAAAAACACGGTCTATTAGCCGTTTCCTGATAATAATTCGAATTTTTCGCATCATCTCTTAAAAACATATCGGAAATTCCGCTTTGTCTTTTCCTGCTCTATCGATCATTGCCGCGATTGCTTTGAATTGTTAATGACCAAAATTTAACTTGACCCTCCCCTAAATAGAAAAAAAAAAAAAAAAAAGAATTGCTCGTCGCCTAGCGCAAAAAGATAATGACGCGAAAAAAGGAAAAACAATTTAATATTAATTAACCGCAAAAATCATGCTCGAGGTGCTCTTATAAACGGTATAATATTAAGGATGCTAGATATCAATTATCAACCAATTCGGCGGAAGAATAAACAGGGGGGAGGGGGATTTTAATAGGTTAAAATTATTGAACATCGATACGGCCGGCGAGTGTTAAAATGCAAAAATACGCGCTATATCGATTAGTAGCTTAATTATGCTTGCCTGGAAATTTACCACTTTCGATAATTTATACACTGAGCCGGCATTCCGGCAATATTTAATAAAATTTAGTAGCGCGCCTGTCAGCTATTTAGGCGTAAGACAATTTCGGAACGGGCCCTAAAGACCCGATGCGATGCAAGTTTCACCTCCAGTTTCAGTTTCAGTTTCCCGCTGAATAAAGTCGTTTAGAAGTAACTTAATTGCTATAATAAAACTCGTCTTAACAGATATTAGTACGCGAATTTTCCAAAGTCCCCCTTACATAACTAATTAATAATACACGAGACGCAGCGACTAAAAGCTCGCCTATGCACGCGCGAAAATCTTTATATCTACCTATACGTATAGCGGAATATTAAAAAATTCTTCAGAACGGAAATTAAAGAAATAACAGATAAGACAAACGTGCAAACGGCCTGTGCAGATCAGAGATTTACATCGGAAACGTGAAATATCGCTTCGTGATTCGCAGTTAAGCCCTCGTAAAATTGTTTCGCAAAATCCACTTCTTAATAACGGGCATTTTATCTATCGTTTCGCTACAATTTTAAACACTATCACCGCAAGAAGTAGCTCTGAAATCGTGAATATCCCCGTTGGCCTTTTTGTGGTATAGCATGGAATCTTTTGAATCTTACAATGACGAGCGCTTTGGCGTTTTTTTCGCCTCATATTCCGGCTTTCAAAGAGGTATGTGGGGAACGATAAAGGCACGGAATATAAGTCAGTAAAATAAAGTAAGTTCCATATATCCTTGATAAAGTTTCATGGATTGTGAAGTTAAGCTTTCCATAATGGTACTAAACCCAACGGCACCAATGAGAGTAGGGCGGCCAGTTCCTTTCTACTTGGGATCCGCCTTTACGTTACCAGCTTTCTCTGGTACCCAATTATTTCAGGCTGGATAAATTTAGGAACGACTTGGATCCGGAACGAGACAAGTCTCGAAGCCGTGGCATCTAATTTGATAGCCAAGCACCTTAACCACTAAGCTACCGCGCTGCCTTTTTTTTTTTATATATATAAATACGTATAATTAACTTCCTTATTAGAAAAGTAAATAAATAAATTTATTTATTTACTCATTCATTTATTTTTTTTTTTGTTACTTATTGATTTTTTCAATGCTTTTTTAGTATTTATTAGAGTTTAATTTCTATTGGAATAGTAGAAATTAAATTAATGAAATAAATAATAAAAAAATACTGAAAAAATCAATAGGTAATAAAAAAATAAATGAACGAGTAAATAAATAAATTATAAGTATTTATGTATAAATTTAAAAAAAGTATTCACAGTTAGATCAATAACTATCATAAATAATAATTAAATTACAAAATTTTATTATTACATATATATATATATATATATATTGAGATAGTAATAAATTTAATAAAAAGTAAAATTATAAAAACATTAGACGTGGAATAGTATAAATAAAGTTTAAAATAAAAAATCATTCAAAAAAACAATAAGTATTAAAAAAATAAATGAATGAACAAAAAAATAAATTATTTACTTTTCTAATAAAGAAATTAATTATAAGTATTTATACAAAAAAAAAAAATAAGTGCGCATAGCTAAATTTGAACCCGCAGCGTACACAAGTGTACGCGTCATGAACGATTAGTCCACGACAATTTCAAGCGAAATGTTTTATAACTTATACTATATAACCTGTATACATAAAATGTTGATCAAACTTTAAATTCGTTTTTCTCGATTATATTTCAGTAATATTTTACACATCCTACACCCACATGGTATAGTCTACCACTACACCAAAAATCATTGAAATTCGATTCCCCTAGGCCGTAAGGTCCCTTGTTAGATAGTAGGCTTACCTTCCCCGATATTACTGACTGGAGTTTTACTAATTCCTACAAAACGTAGACTATCATTTGATGCATCTTCTGTTTTCCATCCGATGAAAAACAAACATTAATCCTCCACCCCCTCCATTATATTAATAAAAAAAAAAAAAAACTTTCCCAGAATACGACCTAAGAAGTTTGTTTTCCAATACAAACAAACCGTCCATTAACAACGCTGCGCACGATTTGATGTCTGGGCATTTATCAAGGGGAATCATGCAAAATATACCGTAAAAAATTAATTTCATTATTTTTTGGTTTTCATGCCTCCATTCGATTCAAATCGATATGTTCATTTTCGAGAATTACTGTTTTCTTCCTTTTTTAAATATGTCATATTGTCGCAAACGATCTAACATTTTACTTCTTAAGTTGTTTTACTTATTCTTAATAATTAATCATGAAATAATAGTGATAAGAATAATAATAATTATTATTTGACGCTTTTTTTTTTCCGGCTGATAGTTCATTACACAGTTGCCGCATAGATACGTGAATTACTTTTCCGATATTTTAATAATTGAAGCTCCTCGTGAACAATATGCCGGTAATAATCTCATCTTAAAACAGAAAAAACAAAAAAAGAAGAAATTCAACACTAATTTATGTCTGTCCCACACACATAACCGACTTTTGTCGCAATCTCATCTTAAGAAAACAATGCACTATTTCGTGTAGAACCAATTTCTCTCTTCATATTTAACATAGATTCGCAATATAGAAAATACGCTTCTCGCGAGGCTCAGTTCGTTGAACTAGGAAATATCATATACATATATGGAAATACGTTTCTAAAATATTCAAAAAGCATGCAACACGGCGCACACCGGGTCTTGCATTTTAATCATACGTTAAAAAGGAGAATTTTACCCCGTCTCATTAAAATTTTCCCAGAATTATGCGGAATTCGAACGCGCAGATCAATGAGAAAACATTGTCGGAAGACCGAAAATTGTGTTTCCCAATAAAAACGACACGATCCGATTTACGACGTTTTTTTTGTAACATTATTTTCGAGATCGCCGTACTTCGCAATTCGAGTATTGCAAATGTTTGCCCAAATGTACTTTTTCATTAACCGCGCAGTTAAGAGAAAGGTACGAAGAATGAATGGCATTCCGGTGAGAAACTAAAACTCGTTAAAGCGCCGCTTTGAATGCACCTGATAGTTAGATAAAAATCAGGCGGATTTTAGGGGAAAAGTAAATAAAGTAGATCACCACCGCCCTCTTGATAAAGTATCATTGTGAAGTTAATGTACTAAATTGGGAGTCAGGTTCCTTCGTACGACCTTCTTTGCAATCGCAGATTTCTCGGTTCTACCCAACTCCGTTTGGAAATTATATGCGGTGGGATAAACTTCGATCTCGGAGCATTTCTGGTTCCGTAAACACCTTAAAAAACACCTTAACTGTTCGGAAAGACATCTTCAAAACAAGTAAATAGGCTAAAAATCGACTTTTCCGTATCTTAATCGTACAGAGATACATGCGAGAATTAAAGATGGCCAATCCAGCACTCAATGGTTTCTAGCTAAGTTCCGAGTGTTCTTGAATTCGGCACGTATGACTAGTGGTATGGATTTGAAGAGAGCGGGCACACTTGCATATGTATTAAAGACAAAAGGGGTTCCTCTGTGCGACTAAGTCAACTTGTTCGCTCTCTCGGAAAAACGCGACAAGAACGGTATCCGGTAAACGATGTCAAAATCTTTCCACTCGCTTGAGGGTCGTTGACGACATGATGCGACAAAAGTATTATAAAGAACATTGCGAGCGCGATAAAGCTCCGGCGGCAGTAAAGGAAATTTGCACAGTTTCAGTTTGGAAGATGTACACATTTCGCTCACGATCCATTAATGGAATAGGTCTGTGATCGCACATTGTCTGTGCTTTAGCACTTTCAACCCCGTGTCACAGGTATATATATATATAAATATAAATATACATATATATATGGGGATAGCGAATTTCATCAAAACCATCTAATAATTTTTGAAAAAATTCTGAAAATGATAATTTGTAAAAACTTTATGTCTTACTAAAACCTAATTTTTTCAAGTATTATTGTATGCGTATTTTTTCTTTCTTTTTTTTTTTTAAGCAACCTACCGCTCAAAAAATCCCTTAGAGTGTGACACCAATATATGTATATGTATGGAAACAGATATTCTCGTTACATCCCACATGGAAAACATGTACGAAAAAAAAATGTTTTTATTTTACACTAATGAATTTATGATAAATTGCATACTATAAAACCAGAGATGGGGGTGCATAATACGTACAGACACCAAAAAAATTAAAAATAACAATGTTAACATATTTAATTTTTATATCCAAATTTTACTAAAATAAAATCATTCATTATTGACATAAGTACAATTATCATTTACTTAAATGCTTTAAACTGATACCCAAATGTACTCATCCTTTCAAAGTAAAGGCACACAATTATTTTAATAAATAAATATAGTAAAATATATGTATTAACACAAAAATTGAAATGTAAAATTTAAAAACACGTGACTAGTTTCAAAAGTTCAAGAATTCGTTATCGCTGTGTAATTTTATATTTCAATTTTTTTACCTTACTATATATTAAGTATTTCTATACATATTTATTCGAACAATTCATTACATTAGTAAGTAACTGCTTAATAAGGGAAATAGCGCATTACAAAACGATACGCGGAAAACAAGTTAAAACGTTTTACAAATATACAACAAAAAAAATAGAATAATATAAAAAGTTACGAAATTCTATAAACAAAATAACATTAAACGAAAAATAAATTTTCAATCGCTTATTTCCCCACATGTCACCACCCCCTACTATGCTTGCAAAAATTGTACCTTGTTTTTCATCTTTCTATTCCTTCTCCTTTCCCTTTTTTTTCTTATTTTTTCGCCATTTTTCAAAATATATGCTTTATTGTTAGCACACATTTCATAAATAAAGTTGTAATTAAAATTCGGTTTAATATAAAAATTAAATACGAGTAGCAAATTAATCATTTATTAATAATTTCACGAAAGCTCAATATTATATATGTATTTCAGGTAAAATCATCTCTCCGCCATAGCATTTCAATGTGCACAATCGGAACGTTATCCTTACGATGTACATAATCAATTAGGTATTTGCGTATTTTTTGGTAAATTAATAAATGTCTCTTTAGTTGTTCTAATCTGAATAACGGTGTAATCTCTTTTTATATTCCACCTACAAATACATCCCAAATAGAAACAATAATTAACGACCTAAAAGTACATAAAGCTCCTGGATGGGACGAAATTAGGATAAAAGATATTAAGCAAAACGTAAATATATGTACTCCTCCTATTTTAACTAACATGATCAATCGCTCTATAAAGGAAGCGAGTATTCCAGAGGCGCTCGAAAAAAGTATTATTAGGCCAATCTATAAAAAAGGGGTTCAAAATCAATGTAAAAATTACCGCCTAATAACAATAATACCTGTAATAGGTAAAATATTAGAACGCTACGTTGATAAACACTTAAGAAATCATATTGAAAAAAACAATCTACTCTATGAAAATCAACACGGTTTTAGAGAAAAAAAATCTACGATAACGCTATTAAGAACGATGATAAATAAGATAAATACAGGGCATCGAAGGGCAACCAATTTATACCTTTATCGATCTATCCAAAGCTTTTGACTTAGTTGACCATGACCTACTGGTTAATGACTTAAAAAATCTGGGTATATTAAATAATCAACTAATGTGGTTTAAGAATTATATAACGAATAGGAAAAGCATGATCAAAATCGTAGGGAATAAAATTAATGAACAAAATATTCAATTTGGGTTAGGTCAGGGAACTACACTTGCACCTATCCTCTATCGAATATACATGAGCTCATTATACAGGCATATTAAAAATGCAAATGTGTATGTATTTGCTGATGACATTGCTCTATTAATTGAACATAAGAAGCTTGAAACAGCAGAAAAACTACTGCAAGAGGATATAGATAATTTTAGCAAATGGACACATGATAGGAGGTTATGTGTAAAAATACAAACAAATCTAAAAAAGTCGCGACCCTCATAATAACGAATGCTTATACGAAATTCGTGAAACTAAAAGCTCTCCTTCATGTTTATGTCCACTTCTTGAAAACGTAAAAGATTTTAAATATTTAGGAATATATGTACATCGATAGATCACTGAACTGGAAAAAGCAAGTACAAGTTTTAAATTCGAAAATAAGACAGACAATTCCGGTTTTGTATAAATTAAAGCGGGTGCTGTCTTATAAAACACTACGTACATATATACTACAATGCAATAGTCATGTTTAGAATTCTATATGGAATCCAAATATGGGGAGAGGCTAAGAAAACGGAAATCAATAAAATAGGTAAAATTCGAAATAGGTGTCTGAAACTTAGACTACCCTAGTGGAAGCGAAGCGACTCGCGATCAATTATGTATAAAAGGAAAATAATGAAATGTCTACCAAGATGTACTACTATTATTACAGGTTATTCGAATTTAATAGCAATGATATAAAGTTACCATCTGGGCAAAAAACTCGAATAACAAGAAAGCTAAGCATAATATATATTACATTTATCCCAGGGGGTATAATTTACGAATTGATAACATAGATGATTCGGTTTTAATTAAAATAATGAATAATAATCACATTTTAAACAAAAACAGTACTGGTGTAGGGAAAAAGGAAGTAGTGAAATGGCTGAAGGAATGGTGTGAGGAATAGAAAACCAAACTATGTCATAATTCTTTCCATTCAGATAATTCAGATATATGTATAATAATTTGAATATATATTCTCTTCTGTGATCATTGCGTCTTTCCTTTTCCGATACTTTTCTGCTGTATTACTCAAAGAAGAACAAGTATGCGTATTGAATACATAAACAACCTTTATGTTTTTAGTGTGTATGCTTATTTAGAGTGAAAACGTATATTATTATATATATATTTATAAGACATATATATTAATTAAGGCTGTATTGATTTCGATTTTGTTCAACGAGCATGAATAATATTGTAATGTGTACAAACTGAATAAACGATAATAAGAGTGTCGGGCACTCATACAATGGGCATGCTTGCCCTGTGAGACCCACAACTTATTTCTAATAATTTAAAAAAAAAAAAAATCGATCAGATCATATATTCGAGCTCATTTCACAAACAGTGTCCGCCGACGTACTAACGATAAAAACAGAAATGATAAAGCTTGATCATTGTTGAATTTTAAAAAACTTTGATGGTTCAGTATTGATTTTAAAAGCAACTAATTCGAGTTTTTTCTTCTAGTTCTTTAACCATGTGAACAGTTTAGATATTTTCTAGTTAACTCGAAACACAATGTTATCTCGTCTTAGAAAATTTATCGATCGTATTATGTAGACGAATTACACATATCCCACATATACATATATATATATGTATATGTACACACATATGCACAAGCCCTTCTATATTAATAAATCGAGATGAGGCTAGTAATGATTTTTTTTTTTTTTGTATTTAGATACGTCCCAGAAATATGGTTGATCAATAAATCGTATACTGATACTTCTGAAATTTAATGATACTATAATGTGCATTGTGAAAAGCTATTAATGATTCCGTACTTAATCTGGACAACCTAAGCTCTCGACAAATATCTATCAGAAAATAATATTGAAACTTTTCGGTCACATCACAAAAGGTATCAGGAAAAAAGGATAAAGCCAGGAGTGAAAGGAACAGATAACGAGGATCTTAGACGGAGGACAAAACGAAACAAGCAACAATGTTCGAAGAAGAACGGTCAATAAGAACAGTATAGAAGGGAAATAGACATGTACCGGTACTAGCTGTTGCCCGCCATTTCGCTCTTATATCGATAGCCGTTTAAATCTTCACCCGCAAATCGTACCGTGATAAACATTTCGCTCTTTTTGAAATACGATTTCGCTCTTTAAAAAACATTTATTTTATCGAGTGTGTATCTTAATCCTCATTTTTTCCATTTAATTGAAAAAAAAAAGAAAAAAAAAAGAAGAAAACCGTCATTTCCCTTAGGGTCAACCTCTGAAATTTGGAACAACATCGATTCGGTATTAGTTGGCGCGTACGAACAGACAGGTAGAGGTGGAAAAGCGACTTTATATTAATAATAATAAAAATATTCTATTAAATATTAGCGTTCCGTGTTTTGCAGATTTTACGAGTTATCCGATCGCTCATCACTATTTCGACATGGCTGCGGATCCGTATGAAGCGGGTGATGTTCTTTACGCGTGGTCGAACAAAAGATTGAGCTAAAGATAAAAATTAGCTCCGGAATTTTCGAAAAAATTCCGGATAAATCCACATAAGCTACACATCCTTGGGAAACGAATGATAGTGTAAGAAAGTTAATACGTCGGTGAACGACGTCGATAAATACCATACACATGTTGAACATCCTATTATAAGGAAAGCTTTTTTGCTACGACCTACGCATTTTTTATCGCAATCATTTTCTTTCGGGAAAAGTAATGCGTAAAATATGGAACATGTGCACGAAAACTTTTGATCTCTTTTTTTTTTTTTTGATTTAAAAGAATTTAAAAAAAAAATTTAAAAAAAAATTAAAAAAAAAATTGGCAATATGTTTAAATATGTTGAAAAGGATTTTTTTTTTTTTTTTATCAGAGAAGTATAGTTCACCTTCAGCTAGAAAAAAGGAAAAGTATAATATATTAGTAAATCTGAATGTCTAAATATGACCCGAATTATCGTATATCTCCCCCTTAATTTAGAGAAATATGTTCGCTAAACTTTTTTTTTTTTACATCTCTTTCGAAACCGTATTCGCGCATAATTAAATAATTACCAAAAAAAAAACAAAAAAAAACGGATTTTACATTCAAAAAAAAAAAACCAACTGAAAATCCTGCTGGTTGGCTATGTGTGTTGTATTAAAGGAAAAAGTTTAAGCTCTCACCTTAATCCAAAAGCACAAAAACGTCAAACTCATGGTGGTTTTTATATAAATGATAAATAATATATCTCGCATATTAAATATGTATTTACGATCAGCCTTAAAAGCAAAAAAAAAAAAACGTTGCGACCTGACTGTGTACGTATATTAAATTACATCGTTCATTCTAATCGATATTGAAAAAACAAAAAAAAAAAAAAAAAAGTTGCACCGATAAAAAAAGACAAGTAGTAGAGTATGAAGCACGCTAGGGGGTTTCGGGGATATGATGCAAATGAAAATTTTAGTCCTTCGGTTTGAAAGATATAAATTATTATTATCGCCTATCACAAAAGTCCGACTTAAAAAAAAATTTCACGTCCAAAAATGTAAAAAAAAAACGATATTAGCAAACAGTGCATATATTTAATACTGTCATTCATTCTGATCGGTATTCAAATTTGAGCGCTTCGATGCAAGAATCGAAGTAGAAGTGTGAAACATACTGGTTTTTAATAAAATAATATTATTATTTTATATTTAAAAAAAAAAAGGATATGATATAAACGATAATTGTATGTATTTTTCCAGTGTTGTAGAGCGTTCTGCCTTGTATTCTTATTTGCTGAAGCTTGGATACTCCTTATTGTGCTTCCTACATATATATCCTGTCCTTTCCTTCCCCACTAATTATTCCTGCTATATTGATTGCTTTTTAGATAAAATTTCCGATCGGATTAAGATTAAAATATAACAAACACTCCGTTCGCTTAGTAAACGGCTACTATATCCTGATTGTGTAATATTCGCGCTTTTTTACCGACGCAGCGCAACCGATAGGCGATGAAATTCCACGTTTAAAGGCATCCGTGCTAAAAGGAAGTAACGAAAAAGCGGAAGAAGGAAAGCTAATTTATTAATTCTCGTCAACGTCTGATATTTCTCGAAGTTACTAAAGGACGTGTCTTCCGTTTCTTCCGGCGGCCAATTTCGGCTAGTAGCCGGGCACGTCAGTTTATTACGGCAGCTAAGTTGGTAGCTAATGTTCGGTGATTAAAGACAGTTTTAGCAGCGCTTCGACGGCAGCCAAGTAAAAACCGCGCTAAAACTGTGCGGAACGAGTGGCGGCGAAAGAAGTTTAAAATGACAAATACAGCAGCTGATTGAACAGATGGCCGAACGTAATTGCAGAGGCCCATTGTCTAGCACAAAGCTCCATCGTAGCCCGGTCTTAATAATAACGAAAGCGGGTTGCCTTTCATCTCATCAGGCGGCGGCGACGGCAGCGATGGCACCTTGTTCGCCGGACGAAACAGTTTGACCCCCCTCAGTTAAACTGCCGCTTTGTTTCACATTGTTTCTGTATGCATGTTCAACATCCACTCAGTCAGCTACCCCTATAATGTGTAGCAGGGGCAATCACCGTCGACGATGAAAAACAGCCTCTTCTGCCGCTCACGTCGCTGCTGCTGATCGTTGCGACAACAATAATAAGACGAGTAGCAGTAATAGCGGAAAAAGAAGTAATGTAAACTTTAATGAAATCACGTCTGAGGAGAGCAGTTCGCGTGTAATCTGATAAAAACAATAAAGGCCAATAAAGGCCTCTCGCTTACCTAGCCTTTATAAGCCTGGGAAAAGTCGTTACTTCCGAGCTAATTCTTATTCGTCTAGTGCAAATCTCCATCGATCGATTAAAGAACCCTATCCTCTCCGGTGAGGTTAGGTTGTTTTTACTTCAAACAGAGATATTTTTTGCTTAAAATTCGAAAAAACGTCGCTGAACAATTTCAGACGTTCCGACCATGTGCGTAACCGCCTTTTCTTCCACTGCTAGTGACTGCGCGTTCAGCCCACTCTAGCGGGTTAACCTTCAAAGTGTTGATAACTGTTCCTTCTAAGTCAAGCAGAAGTTCCATTTTATGTCGGCCAAAGATATGATAATTTAGTTAAACTCCGATATCAACATACAAATACCGATGACGAGAGCGCCGGATTTTTTCCATAAATAACCGCGATTTTCCTTTGGTTAGAAGTGTACCCCTTTCGAACAAGTGTTCAGTTAAGCATGCACGCGCTGAGGATTCCGTATGTTAAACTCGGTAATTTACATTCACGTAATGCTGAACTCAAAGCAAAGAAATCTCACGCCGCAAAGAAGGACAGACACGGGGCATTTACCGAGCTGTCTTGAACTTTTCGCGCACTTCGAAAGTTTCGTTAAGAAAATATGAAAAGTATCGTTTCGTTGCCGAAAAATAGCAATCTTTCCATCTCAGGTAAAAAAAAGAAGAAAAATTTCGAAGCTTTCGAACTTCTGGCGCACCTGCGTCCAAACGTGAAGTTGTAAGCTCGGCTATAGTTTTTCTATAAAGCGGTCTTTTATGCACGTGTTTGAGGTACATTTTGGTTTTCTTCTCAAATTTTTTACTCTCGGGCTAATACTTATGTAAATATCCCTTTTTTTTTTTTTTTTTTTTTTTTTGGAATTTTGCGATTCAAAAGGGGAGGGGGATTAAATGCTTTTATAACTGTAATTTTCTGATTTTATTAAAGAATTTTTATGTTTTATATTTTGAATTCCACTTTTAAATTCCACGTTATACATTGGTGACGGTTTTTTTGAGGGGTTTTTAGCGTCCAGGGTAATCTCGGTCAGCTTGAAGTTGTAGATTATCATAGATGGAAGTTTAATTATAATTTATGATCGAATTTTGAAGTTTATAAGTGCCAAAAAACCGTTCATGAATTATTGCATAATGTTTAATTGTAAATTTTCGTCGTTTCTAAACCATCTTTAATAAGATTCCGTAGGTTTCGTATTCTCCCCCCCCCCTCATCGATTAATGAAAAAGTTAACATTCGAAGCCTAATTCCTTCCGTTCAACCTCTCTAGCCTCGTATTTAAGAAAAAAATTTTTTGAACACACGATTAATAAACGCCTGGTCTGGTGGCTAGAATATAATAATGTACTTCCTGATAGTATGTTTGATTTCCATCCCGGCTTTGGTTCCACTGACTGCATATCTTTTTTGTCCTTTCCGATATCTATAAAGGGTCACCCTCTTTCGGGCGCGATCGATCGGGCGCAGCTCTATCGGGCGCGATTTATCAGGCGCAGCGTCTTTCGGGCGCAGCCTCTTTCGGGCGCAGGCAAACTCAGACCTTTTACAGACCACCTACGGTGATTTTCAGGTATCATCCGTTAAACGTAATCATTTGTGTTAGTGAGAAACACGAGTTACCAAATACTGCTATCAGAAATTCCGTCCAAAAAATACCGCTCTTGGTTAACAATTTATTTTTTCCGCGCCTATAGCATGTTATATATGCATATATAATCACAAAACACATATTTTACATGATTTTATTTCGTTATTCGCTTTTTTTAAATATCTTCTGTTTTTTTTTTTTTTGAAATAACGACTTCAGTGTGAAATACTGATAAACAGACTTTCGCGATGTAAATTTAAGAATTCTGTTAGCAATAGTGATACGAAACGGACGAAAATTATTAATATTAATAATCGGTCAAGTGCATTGTTGGTTTTCTTCATTTTATTTATTTTTTTGCTAACGTATAGTCAACCGTATTTAAAAAATTACAAACTATCAACTCTACGCCATTTAAAGTGTAACATAACTGGATTGAATTTGTTACTGATACATATTCCTTATATTATCTTTCTTTTTTATTCGTATCTAACAAATTTATTTGTGAAGTTTTTTCTGTTATCTACGATTTTAATTATATATTTAATTCCTTGACGATCCAACCCTGGTTTCAAAGAAATATCACAAATGATAAACAAAGGCGCAAACATTTTTAAACATAAACACATTTATGTTAATACTGGGCGAGAAATATGTACGATATTACAAATTAATTGAATTTAATATTATGTAAATGTAAATTATGGTAATCTTTAAATTAACTCACAGAATGTTCAGTACATAAAACATCCTGCCTGGATACCTTTTTTTTTTCTTTTAGTTCGTTTAGAAAAATGTTCAATCTTCAAAACACTGGACTAATATTATTTTCGTAAAAATTTTAATAAAGCCAATAAGCAAAAAGCTTTTCTTGTTTTGTCTAATAATAAAGCGAGCGGCTCATAAAAAAATAATAATTAGAAAAATCGACTCGGCAATACTTGATGCGCGTTTTGTGGGGAAGAAGAAAAAAGTAAAGAAGTAAGTTGAGAAACAAAAACGATTAAGTAATTTTCCACTGTGAAATAGTGTTTAATAAAAAAAGGAAAAACCCGTCAATGGCTACAACCACTTTGTAATTTACACGTTTGTTAGTTACAAAACGCGTTTTAACCGAATTTTTTTTTTCTAAAATTTCGGTTTTTTACTAACTTATCACACTAAATCGCAACAATACTTTCTAAATATTGTTAGTTCAGCTGGGTTGGATTTGAGTAACACAAAGCTTTAAAAGGAATAATTTGCAGGTATTCGTTATTCGAATCATCGTTCTATCAATTTACATTAAATATTTATAATAGTAACTTATTTTACTTCTGTTTCTCATCATATCGGCTTTCTTTACTAAAGGTTTTTTGGTTTTATTTCGAAAAAAAAAATTCTTTAGTAACGGTAGTGAATAATATGAAAGAAGCTGCTTATTGGTAATGACTGCAAAACCTACATGAGAATTACCTTTTTCGACCTCAGTCTTATTTATTTATTTGGTCACGTCAATCAAGGACCTTTACCCGGTTTTCATTTCGGTACTTATGATGTTGTTGCAAATACTAAATTATCCGTACGCTTGCTTGTTTTCTTTTTGTATTTGCTGAACAGAAAAGTCCCGTTGAGGCAAAATGTGATCAAACAGTAAATGAGTAATTGTTAAAATGAGCACGATCGTCTATTTGTTTTTATATAGTTATTTCATTAATTTATTCAGAATGATTCGTCAGTTAGCCTTAGTATAGTTGTTTTTATTTTTGTTCGATTCCTTTAGGTTGCTTTTTTAGATTTAACATTATTAGCTTAAAAGTAAAACGCACAAAAAGAAAAAAATGTTTAATATTTATGAAAAAATAAACTTTCTCCTGCGTGTATGTTTTGTAGTAAACGAAAACATAAAATTTCGCATGAAGTAGGCATGGAAGAGAGAAGAGGATAAATTTTGAACATATTTATAAGAAAAATAATATTCTAGTCCGTCGTTTTTTTTTGTTTCTTTTTTTCACATACGGCTTAAACACAACTGTGCCGATATCAAGCTGAGCCTGTTAAATTAGCTTAAAGCATACTACACAAATTACAATGTTTGGTCGTTTAGTAATAACTGAAATTTTCAAAAACCACAAAAATTGGAACAATATCCTCATTATTCTTCGATAAGGAATCAATTTTTCTTATATGAAATGGATACAATTTTATTTAATAAATAGGTATTTTCTGTAACACGCATAAACAATATTTAAGTTACCAACAATTTGAAACCTATAGTATGTATTGCGATAAAACTGTCGCAAAAAAATTATCCCCCTCTTTCCGCAGGAATGATAAGTTCTCAAACCATATATATATATATGTATATACAAGGTACAACCAGTGTTCATACAGCTAGTCGAATTAGAAATTATGTTTTTACTCTTTCACGTTTTCCCAACAAAATAGGAGTTTGCAATTATAATATAATAATAATGACATTAATTATAAATATAGAAATAAACGATTTCGAAATCTTACATATAAGTAATAATAATAATACCTATAATACATGCAAACACTAAAGTTAACTAATTACATTATGTGGTACTCCACGAAGATAATCTTCGAGCTAAAGCTGATTATAATTTGTTGCGACTTTCAACAAACGTTTGTCGTAATCGACATATTTCTCTTTTTTACTCGGTTACTTTTATCAATAAGACTATGTTTTCTTTATTTTGTTGATATTATATCACGTTCATAGACGAATGACAAAAACCATTATGTGTCAACATCCTTTGCGGCATTCTTTTTTTTTCGGAACAGAAAAGTAAAAATAACAATAATGGCAAGTTTTACACGCATTCATTGTACATTTTGTTATGTTCTTCTGTTAGGAAAATTAACCATTTTCTTAGAAATTAAAAACCGAATAGCCAATCGTACAGGTTATGAACAGTGCAGGTAAATAAATTTCACCTCTTATGAAGCTATTCAGGATTTGGTCAAATAAACAAACTAAAGCGCTACACTTATTTACAGAAAACAGTTTCATTCGTTAATTCTCCGTACTACGGTCATTATTAAGAATAGTCTATTCGAAAAATATACTAGTAATTCTTCCGCCGAAATAATAATAACTGCTTTACAATAGACCTATAGTCAATTCCAAGAAAAATGTACGATTTTTTCCATGACAATTTTATTACTTTTTCTTCTTCTTTTAGTCCTACAGATTCGCATATTGTAAAATATTCGAGGTCCTATTCATTACCTCTTTTCAATCACTCGCAGGAAATCCCCCATGGTGAGAACCGAACCGACAAAAAAAAACTGACGCCCGTTTAAGAAACATGAGTAGTTTACAATATATCCATAAAATTATTTTCGGCATATATGTTTTTAGTGCTGTTGTATTTTTTCGGAATACTCACTGGCGATCAATATTTTCTAAAATAATTACATATAACGGTTATAAAACAAATATATACTTTTAAGAATGTCAAATAGTTGTTTAAAAATCGGAAAATTTTTGTTACTTAATTATGTTAATTTTATTACTAAATGAGCTGCTTTATTGATGTTTTTGCATGGTTTAAAAGTGAATTCTGGTTTATGTAGGTTATATTTCACAGTAATAAGAAAAACAGATTCCAAGTAATTAATCGGTGTTACATAACGTGCAGGATTAAATATCTAGCTCTAAAATATTTACTTTTCAGGTAACTAGATTTTAGAAAAAATAAATTAATTAATTAAAAAAAAATAAAATATAATTTTATTACAAATACAGCAAAGTAGTTGAGCATAATGTGTCAACCGCCAAGGATTTAATATGATAAGTATGAATTACCGTAATTTCAATTTACATAATACTAAATTGAAAACAGGGCCAGTCGATTTGGCTCAAACGAATGGGTTCCGTTAAAAATAAACATAAAAATAGAAGAATAATATCTTAAAAGTAATAAACAATTTTTTTTAGTAGTTTTCATAATCACTAAAGTTAATTTAATTTTAATTTTTTGTGAATGTAAACATTTTTTCCTTTGAAACCAGAACAAATTATTCCTATGATCTACTAATTCTTTCTGAAATTTTTTATTGAAATAACCCGTTAAACAAATACATAATCAGCACTTCAAGTCTTTATAACAGAAAATGATTCTTTTTGAAAACAGCTGGTTTATTTTCTAAACAAATTAATTACTAATTTCACGGGTGTTCTTTTTTGATTCATTACGCCTTAAATATGATAATTATAGAAGAAAAAATAAATAAAAAACTCACTAAGCCTAAACTAGGTTTACTTGGAAAAAGAACGAAGTCTAAATGTAACGAGGCAAATCGTGCTGCGGCCGAAATGATGCGACTCCCCGGTAGGTATAAAAAGATTATAAAAAAATGTGATTACTCCTCCACCCGGCATAAACATGTAGGTTACTAATTAAGCCTTAGTAGCTAAAAAATAAAAAAAAATCACGATATCGCATTTTTAATTTTGTGAAAACTATCCGCCAAGGTACGCCAGTTTATTAATTAATAAATATTCTAAAAACTTTCAATTATTATATATATAAAAACTTTCACTGACTGTTTTTATTCGAACTTGGGACGTTAATGTTCACCACACTAAGGTTAATGAATCATTATATAATTACTAAGTCATTAATATTTTTAAGTTAATTCTAAAAACGGGGAATGTGTCAATTTATATATTCTTGCTTGTACAAAATTTCAGGTAAATACAAAAAGATTATAAAAACCGTGATTTTAATTCGTCATTTAATTTGATGAATCCATGCTACTCAGTAGGAGTGTTATTCTGGGTTGATTAAATCATTTTGCAGTGTAGATGTATCTCATATATTTACAGTTTGCCACTTCAGTCACGTGTTTATAAATACTAGTGTTCCTAATGGTCAAAATTCGACCATAATTATCATTAAAAATTTTAAGAAAATATATACGAATTTGTATATGTCCAAAATTGTTTTTCCACTCTTTTACGTTCGTTCATCATATATCTCAGAACATATACTTTTATTTATACTTTCAATACAAAAATTAAGTGATACCTTAAGATTTAGTACACTGTAAAAAAGCCAATAATGATAATTATTAAGAAAAATTAAAACATTTCAATAAGAACAGATTTACTGGCTGCAGCGATTTCCTTTTTCACTTTTTGTATTACTTTTTTATTTAAATACAAAAAAAAAAGGTATAACTGTTTCCAAAATTTGATGTACTGATAGCTCTAAAAATAATCAATAGTTACTAAACAGAAAAAAAAAATGTAGTTGATACATACTTGTTTGTTAAAACTGTATAATAAAACAAACTTTAATAACAAACAATAAGGGCAAAATAATTTATAAAAATAAATTAGATAAATACCTTAATTAGAAACGTTTTCGGTCATAACCCATCATCAGCTAAAACTAACACACTAGCTGGTGTGTTTTAAGTTTTCACTAAGTTAGTTTTAGCTGATGATGGGTTATGACCGAAAACGTTTCTAATTAAGGTATTTATCTAATTTATTTTTATAAATTATTTTGCCCTTATTGTTTGTTATTAAAGTTTGTTTTATTATATAGAAAAAAAAAAAGCAAGAAAATCGGTTAATAAACAGCGGAGAAGAAAGTACTAACTGTTTTGTCTTTGCCTATTTATATACAGAAGAAGATTATCTATTTTTATAAAATAGAATTTCTCGCCGTGAATTTATCGGGAATATTTAAACAAATTCAACGTTTGAAAGCTTCTTGCTTATTGGCTGTATTAAAATTTTTATGAAAATAATATTAGTCCAGTGTTTTGAAGATTGGAAATTTTTCTAAACGAAGCAAAAAAAAAAAAAAAGTTAGCCGGGCAAGATGTTTCATGTAGTAAACATTCTGTGAGTTAATTTAAAGATTAGCACAATTTACATTTACATAATATTAAATTCAAAACAATGATATTTAATTTTTAATTTGTAATATCGTATATATTTCTCGCCCAGTATTAACATAAATGTGTTTATGTTTAAAAATTTTTGCGCCTTTGTTTGTCTTTTTCGATATTTTTTTGAAATCAGGGTTGATTCGTCAAGGAATTAAATATATAATTAAAATCATAGATCACAGAAAAAACTTCAATAGACGTATCCTCAAATAAACTTACTAGATACGAATAAAAAAGAAAAATAGTATAAGGAATATGTATCAGAAGCAAATTCAATCCATTTATGTTACACTTTAAATAACGTAGAGTTGATAATTTGTAATTTTTTAGATACAGTTGACTATACATTAACAAAAAAAATTAAAAGAACTGACAATGCATTTGACCGATTATTAATATTAATCATCTTCGTCCGTATCGTATCACTATTGTTAATAGAACTCTTAAACATCGCGAAAGTCTGTTTATCAGTATTTCACGCTGAAGTCGTTATTTCAAAAAAAAATAGAAAATATTTTAAAAAAGCGAATAACGAAATAAAATCATGTAAGATATGTGTTTTGTGATTATATATGCATATATAACATGCTATAGGCGCGGAAAAAATAAATTGTTAACCAAGAGCGGTATTTTTTGGACGGAATTTCTGATAGCAGTATTTGGTAACTCGTGTTTCTCACTAACACAAATGATTACGTTTAACGGATGATACCTGAAAATCACCGTAGGTGGTCTGTAAAAGGTCTGAGTTCGCCTGCGCCCGAAAGAGGCTGCGCCCGAAAGACGCTGCGCCCGATAAATCGCGCCCGATCGATCGCGCCCGAAAGATCGCGCCCGAAAGATCGCGCCCGATAGAGCGGTCCCCATCTATAAATCTCTCGTTCACAGGAAATTTACCATCGCCGCGTTTGTTGATGCCATCTCTATTGTCTTCCTTCCCCTTTCTTCGACGATTTCAGATCACTTTTTCGACGTCTTCCGCAAGGATCGTGCTTGAGTCTCGTACACTTTTCAACATTTACTTTCACCCTCTCGCTACTCTTAACACATTCCTTCTAAGTCTTCATTCTTCGCTGACAATATAATCTTTCTTCTGCCAATGTGGAGCTTAATTCCTTCCTTGCTATTTTGGAATATTCGTTATCCTCTCTTCATCGTTCTATTTCCTCTGAGAAGTCTCCATCTGTAGTTTTTACATTTCGTCAACCTTTTCTTGTGTCGACTCCCTATTCTTCTAGTTAACTTCTTCTCACTTACCTTGGTGTCATTCTCGATAATAATTTATCTTTTTTCGATCTGATCAACTATCTATCTGCTCGCAAGAGATTCTTCTTCTTCTTCAGTCCGCCGTCTCTGTCCGAAGTTGGTCAATCATGGGCTATTGTTGATTTTGATTGTACAGCCTCTTGTAGTTCGGCTGTGGTACATCCATACCACCCCCTCCTATATGCTAAAAAGGACATTTTTCTTCTACCAGTCCTTCTCTTCCCTTCAATATCTCCCTCTCGTACTAACTGAAGAAGAAGGTATTTTTCTGAATGCCTGGAGATATGGCCAAAATATTCGATTTTTTGACCATTCGATTGAGAACTTCCGAGTTCGTGACATGGTCTCTGTATGAGATTTTGAGCATCCGTTGGTATACGTACATTTCAAAGGTAGTTTTAATTTCTTCCCTAGGCCTTTAGTGAGGATCCAACTTTTCATGCCATAGAGCAGTACTAAAATTGAAGGTTTAACTCTTTTCTGACCATCGAATTCTTCATAATTAGGTATGTTTGTTTCGCCTGTTCGATTCTGGTGCGTATTTCAACAATCTGAAACCAAGCCCCCAGGTACTTGAATTTTGTGGACACGTTGGATAATTTAATCCTTTACTCGTAGTTTTAGCTTTGTGAGGTTACTTTCTTCTGAGCTTCCGTGAACAGCAATCCATTTGGTCTTATCTACATTAATTCACAAGAGATTAAATTTCCTAAAAGCGTTATCTCCCCGGAAATGGGATGGCCAACCTGTTTATATTTTTTTCATATGCTTTATAGAACCATTATCCTTTCTAAATTGGACTATTGTTCTTTTCTTTATGCCAGTGTTCCCAAATCTTACCGAACTTTATCGCATCCAAAACTCTTGTCTTCGCCTCTGTATTGGTGCTCTGAATTCCTCTCCAACTCCAGCTCTCCTGACCGAAACTAGCTTCTTTCCTTTATTTAATTCATTTGAAGACTTCATCTTGATGGAAGATTTATGATTAAACGCCTTCATATCCCTCATTCTAAACTCACGAATTCCTGCCAATATATTCTGGACAATTGGGGTTTCTCTCCACGAAAAATTCCAAATTATTTCTCGCATCTCCTCTCAACTTATCCTGTTGTCCGACAGATACAAAATAGCAGTATGTTGGCTACGAGTAGATTCGGAGAAAAATGAAAACACTACAGCCAACTTAGCTGCGAAACGAGGAATAAGAAGGTCCATATTGCCATCGGTTGCAGTTCCATAAAATTTACGAAGCAACGAAAATCCAGTTCCAGCTATACAGGAGCCGTTTCCGGGAAGAATTGTCGATTGCAAATAAGCTGCGAAGAACTAAGCCTACTACTGCGGCCTGGAACATTATCATAACATCAATTAAGACGTGACGACGTTGTTCCTACAAGAGCACCTCTTCGAAATTCCTTACGCTAAGCGCTTAGTATATGTTTGTTGGCTATCTCACATCTCATAAAAATCGGATTCTCTTTCTCCCCTTTTCCCCAGTTCTTGGGCCAATATCCATGTTGACAAATCCAATTCAAAAAAAGAAAAAGAAAGAAAGAAATTTTCTACAAATGGTTGTCCCTGTGGTATATACCGACTCCGAAATTGAATATTGATTATACCACAGAAATCTCGGAAGTAAAGGCGGATCTCAAGTAGAAAGGAACTGGCCTCAATATTCTCTTCAGATCTATTAGGTCCTTAAGTACATTGTGAACCTTAACTCCACAATCCTGACATCCTATCAAGGGTACGAGATTTACTTTACTTTTATACTTTCAAAGAACGATCTGAGAATCCACAAGTGATCATCAGCACATATAGAATGAAATGAAGGACGATTATGGACAAGGAGCACGAATTAAAATTACAAAAGTTGAAAAGAAAAACAGCTTTTGAACGGCAGTTTCCGAGTCTGAGGCAAACAATAACGGTTAAAAGAAATAAAATATGATCATATTGGTTGGGCTGAAAAAATCGAGAATGCTAATTGAAAGAATTCGGAATAATTGCCTTTAAAAAATGAGGCGCTCCAGTAGCATTGTGCAAAAATGAGGTAGAGAAATAAACGCGGTAGCTCAGAGACAGCTTCCAGTTTAATCTTCAAATGAGATAGAAAAAAAGAGAGGTAATTAATACGTTTAAAAAAAGTTAAGTGACTACTGATCATCGTAACAAAGGCAACTCGAATTAATAAACATCGGAAATGATAATTTAACTAAGGCACGATTATTAAATAACGTGAGAAGAGATTTCCAATAAAGATGCAAAATGCGAGAAAATAATTCACCAGATTAAGTTCTTCTTCAGTCGATGTATCGTGTGAGAGAAATAAATTAGGAAGTAGTACAGTATAAAAGAATCTACGGAAAGGAGTCCAACGCTAATATCAAAAAAAAAAATAATAATAATTTGACCAAGATAAAAGTTTGAGAAAGACCACGAAACGGTTAGTCGGACAACACAATTCTCTACATAAGATTACCAATAAAAACGAGATTAATTGTTACAGTTAGCACTAATATCGCAATCTGAATATACCAGGGTCACTCAGAAAGTAAGTTTCCCATAGCAAGATTTTGCCTCGCAACTGTCAGTCTTATCTTCAAAACGAGACTAGCTTGGTTAGTGTATCGTTTTTAGTTGGTTCGTAATACGCGTTGAAAATTAGAGAATAATCTCGTAGAAATTCCGTCCAATGTTGAAATGGCAACCGTGTTTTGAAACAACGAAGGGATCATTTTAGTGGAATTCATGGTGCGCGGGCAGATTATTAATTGTGAGAGCTACAGGTAAACACTCATCAATTTAAGTAAAAAGCGATAAAAAATCGGCGACTAGGAAAAATTTCGAAAGGAATTCAACTGTTCCATGACAACGCACAGCGCATGCAGCGAAGGTTACTCAAGAACCTATTACCAAGTTCGGATAGTACACTCGACCTATAGTCCGAAACTTACTCAAAGTGATTGTATTTTCTCAATTTAAAAAAAAAAAACAGCTGACTTAGAACGACAAATTGCTTAAAAATCGGGTCATTGAGATCTTCGAAAAACTGGACGGGAAATTGTATAGGGTCAACGTTGAACAGTTAACACTTTATACGATGTGATAAATGTCTAAATATGTAAAAAGTTCTGATATCGAAAAGTGTAAAATGTTCAAAGAATAAAATGTTAGTTTCAGATTTAATTTTCGTTCATTATTACGCCAATAGATTAAGTATCCGGTTTACACTAGTGATGCGCGAAATGGATGCTTCTCTATATTTGTTACAGTCAATATCACCGGCGGGTTAAATCGATATTTTCATTATCGAAAGAATAAATTCTACACCTTTCATATTCGGTTCGATTTCAATCGTACTATGGAGACCAATTTTCTGTAGCATGTATTACCTTTCATAGCCGTATTATGGAAATGAAATCAGCTAACGGCTTCTCTACATTACTTTAACCTTATTATACACATTTTCGTTGGTTATTACTTTTTAAAAATTGTTTTTCTACATTAGTTCGGAAACCAAATTACCTTACAAAATGTCTGAGAATCGAATTCTTCACTGTATAGCTCGGACTATAATTTAATAGGGGGATTTTTTCGGTGATCAGATTGCCCAAAGCTGCAGATGGTCAAAGGAACATCATTAGGAAGAATCTATTTGCCGCCTAAACAACGACTGGTAGTAAAATCTATATCCTTTTCACGAAAACATATTTTCTACCGTATGTCGTGATATCGTTCTTACTTTCGATTTTGTTTGTGCTTTATTCGATAACTAATACATACGCACAGATATAAATATTTTTACACCAACGACCGCTTTACAAATTGTGTTTTTACGCAAATTATCGAAATCCCGTCTAAAGCTGAGTCTATTCGATTCCTTTTATTTGACATTTTTTTTTACATGCTCTAATCGCACAGTAATGTACGCTACCGATGATTTCCGAGGAAACCCGATTACTCGAATTTGCGAACCGCTGTTTAACATTAATGATAAACCAATATCAAGTTCCTGTTGTTTTTATTAACGCACGAAGTAACGCTTGTCGATACTATTATCCAGGCAACACAAACGTACTTGCATAGGGATACATCTAGGTCAAACTGAAGTGATCTAGGATTTTACATATTTCGCACCTCCACTTTTGCACGTTGGATAGAACAACCGCTATTCTCCTTGAACGCGCGTATTTGTGAGCAGATGATATCTTACTTATCCGTGATAATGTACGCTTGTCGCGTGAGAAACGCTCGCATTTTTAAAACAAATTAGAATAATCGTAAGTTTGCGCCTCCGACTTGAAAATCTATTAAAAACGTCTGAAGCGTGTTACAAAAAACCAATCCAAGCTTGCCGAGCCCAATTAAAAAAATTTTTGGCCGAATTAGCAAACGTGTTGCAAGAATTAACGCAAAAAAGAATACTATTGACAGCATGCCGCCGAGGCAGCACGGCTACCAAAGCTAGTAGAGGACAAATGCAATATTTAAGTTTTTAGGAGATTAAAGTTTTCCTAATGGTTTTTGTTTTTTATCGATAAATAAAATAAAATAAAAAATATGCAAAATTTTCGATAAACTTGACAAACGATATTACTGCGTTGATTCAAATTACTTTTAATAACACGAATAAAGGAAGGAATGGCAGTCGCTAACGATTTTTATACGGTGGATAAAGAGTTTTGGTTGGTAGTATATAACAAATTCAGACTTAAGAGAACCGGATAAATTATTTAACTTTTTCCCCGACAATATTTGTTTGGGCTCGTCTATTATCAGGACATAAATCCAGCCGAACGGTAATTATTTGAACTTTCAACGCACGCAGCGGTCGGCCAAGTTCTACTTCAACGAAACGATGCTGTCTAATGAGCCACGTTGGCATGCTAAATTATATACTGGCTTGCTTCCCACATACATCAAAAGCTATCGATTTCGATGTATGAACATTTTTATTACTATTATCATTATTATCATTATTATCATTATTATTATTATTATTATTCACAACTAGTGTCCTTCAAGTAACATTATTAACAATATATTGGTCATCATTTGTGGTAAAATTCCTATTTTATTTTCTTTTTAAACTATTAATTGCAAAATATTCCCTTGCATTATTACCAATAATACTTGTATATACTGGTTAATATTTATATTAGAGTTATTTTATGTTTTCATTACTCTGGTTATTATCACTATAGTGTACATTCGTGAGCAGAAATTTTATAAAAATGTCTGAGTTGGTTTGGTGAATGCTTATAAATTTCCATTTTGTATGTCCATAGTAGTGAATGCATACATGAGCGTATACATTTGTGTACATTTGCAGGTATGTTAGTGTATGCGAGTATAAGTGTACATAAAGTTAAATAATATATAATCAGTTAAAAAAAAAAAAGAAATAATATGAAAAAATATAAAAATTATTATTTTTTTATATTTTATTATTATTGTTAAACAAAAATTAATTAAGAAAACAAAAAATAGAAAGACAATAATTCAATAAAAAATAGGAAAAAAACAAGAAAAAAATGTATATATATATAACACACTAAGTTAACACGTATAACCAACCATTGCTGATAACAGCAATCTGAATGAAGTCATCAAGTTGCTGAGTGCAGAGCGTAGCATGTTAAATGAGACTAATTCAGATTTGCATGCACAGGTTGCTGACTTATAGCAGTATACGCGGGAAGATAATCTAATCATTAGTAATGTGCCATAGGACTGTTGCCGATATAAATATAAATGACATCAGCGTATGGTACCGTCTTCCAAAATCCACTCGGCAAGCTCAAGCAAATATGTGACGGTCACTAAGAAAAGGTACATAGTGTGTGTCAAAAATGCGGTTTTGACTTAATAACGGTCTCGGACACTTGAAAGCATGCTCTTTAACGTGAAAAAGGTCAAACTGGTGAAAACAAACCCTTTTTCCCTGTTTTGTAAGTCGTAATTGTATGTTTAAAATTACCACCTTAAAGTGTATTATACCGCGATACTTGATTTTCTCGAAAACTTGTTGTCTGACACTATGTACCTTTTCTCAGCGACCGTCACATATAGTTGTTAAGTTTACTCGACATATAGCTAAGATGCCCTTCACAAAAATGTGTAAAAATAATCATCCTCTGCTTAAGAATATCGGCTTTATAGAGCAGATGTCTTTAGCCATTCAAAATGTTTTTGTTAATGACCAGCTGTCTGCTTAAGAATATCAGTCGTATTTTCCCAGCAGCTCGTAGTCTAAAACAGAAAAAATGAAAATTTATATGGTCCAGCAATGGAACAATTTTTGGACGACGTGACGAAAACTCCCCAATTATACGATTAGTGTCGCACGAACAAATAGATTAATTTAAAAATATAAATACCAATGAAAATTTACTATCGATTAAGGTGAATTATTTTTCCTGGTATTGATTTATTTCGTTTATATTAAGTATGATTATTTAAAACATTTAGAATATGTTATATGTGAAGGTTTTAGTTCAGTGAGGAACAGTTGAGAACTTATATACATTTTATTGGCGTATAGCTCATGCATCGGATTTGGTAGCTCACTCTTAGTTTATATTTATATTTATGCTTACTATTATATTCTGTTCATTGCCATTTCTCATATTTCCCGTATTGTTATTTACAATATTAAGATTTGTTTCGTTACATTATTCTTATAAGGAACTTATAACTAGATGGAATTAAATACGCTTAAATTATGTGTTATGAACGTCTGCAGTTTGCGGAAATATTTTGATGACTTTAATATATTTCTGGAAGAGCGTGCAACTGTACTTACCACTTAATAATTTTAACTGAAACATGGTTGTAAAGTAAAGAGATGAGCAGGTATAATATTCGAGGTTATACAGCAGTTAATCGATGCAATAATAATAGTAGATGGGGAGGGGCAATTATTTATGTTTTAGATTGGCTACAATAAAATTAATAAATACGATTAGTAATGCGATTGGCGACTGCATCAAAATCTTGGGAGCGTTTCAATTATTAGGTTTTATCGAGTTTATGAATCTAAGCGCAGTGATTTTATTGGTAAGTCAAATGAAATAATTAGTAACATGTCTAAAAATTGTATCTTAACTGATGACACGAATATAAAACTGTCAGATAAACGGGGATGTAGTGAATATCTAAATCCTGTTTATATTCAAAAGGTTTCATTAGTATTATAAATCAGTCAACATTTGAACGACCTGGAGGTTCGTACTCTTCCTATCTAGATCATGTATTTGTTAGGAAGGCTGAACAAAGATATCTTCAATGAGAATTTTAAATACAATACGGTTGATCTAAATTTTTTTGACCGCTGTGGCATAAGTGTAGAATTTTTGCCTTTGGTCTTGTGCAAAATTGAAAGTAAAGGATAAAATAAAATACTTTTTTGATAAACAATTATTCCAAAAAGAATTTTACAAATGCAATATCTCACCAATATACAAAAGCAATGCCTCAATAAATGAGAAATTTTAATGGTTCATGCAACAAATCGCAACAATTATAAATCACTGTAAAAGGTCTAGAAAATATAAATCTAAGGAATACAAACGTTCACTGCGTGAATAAATGGTGAAATTATGCAGCTAGCGAAGTCCAAAAGCACAACATATAACCTGTATAAATTTTCGCCAACTAATAATATATTGCTAGAAAACAATGAAAAATCATTTAAAAGGGAAGAAAAAAAAACAATATTATACAATACTTTTAGACCGGTGCAAATCAGATAAAATGCTCGCGAAATTAAAACAAGTTCAGTCAAGCATGAGGTTTCATGCGCTGAGGATTCCGTATGTTAAGTTAAAGATAACCATCATTTTCATTTACATAGTATTAAATTTAAAACAACAATAATTCCAAAACAGATATTTTTAGTCCAGTTCTTTTTCACACATCACGCAGTGTCATCATATTGTACTGCAAAAAAAAATAAATTCTAATAAATAAACGCTATTTAGTCCTAGATTTTTGCAAGGATTAATTATCAATAAATATTTAAAAATTTGTAATTATACTTGTTTGTTTTCCGAACTTCTATATAGTTATATTTGAATACTATTACTGAAACCACCTTCCTCGTTTGTCACTATTTATTAGATTACGATTTTTAAATAAAATTTATTTAGATTTATACACAAAATTTTAAATAAACTACACAAACATGCCAGAATGAGCATATTTTCAACCCCATTCGAAATTTATAGCTATAATATTCGCGATGCAAACAGGGGGCTACATATTAGTTCTCGCGCTTTTTGAACTTTTCGGAAAATTTGAAAGTTTGGTTAAGAAAACGAAATACGGTTTCGTTCCCGACAAATAGCAATCTTTCAAACAATACATCACATGCCCGGGAAAAAAAATATTTTTTCCAAAATTTCGAGCTTTCAGTGCCCCGAAGGTCCAGTTTTAAAGTTGGAAGGCCGGATACTCCAAACTAGAGAAATATACGGGGATGCGCATATTTTTAATAGTGTTCGAAATTTTTAGCTATAATATTCGCGGCGCTAGGGGGGGCACGTCATTTTTCGCGCTTTTTTGAACTTTACGGCAACTTTGAAAGTTTCGTTAAGGAAATGAAATACTGTTTCGTTCTGGACAAATAGCGATCTTTCCAACAATATATCACATGCTCGGGAAAAAAATATTTTTTTCCAAAATTTTGAGCTTTCGGCGCCTCGGGGGTATCATTCTAAAGCTGGAGAGCCGGATGTTTCAAACCAGAGAAATATACGTAGATTCGCATATTTTATATCTTGTTCCAAATGAATAGCTATAATACTCACGTCGCAAAGAAAGGGGAACAAATTAGAGCTCGCGCTTTTTTGAACTTTTCAGCAGCTTTGAAAGTTTTGTTAAGAAAATGAAATACGGGTTCGTTCCCGACAAATAGCGATCTTTCTAATAATATATCGCAAGCCCGGGAAAAAAAAAAAAATTTTTGAAAAGTTCAAGCTTTTGGCGCCCTGAGAGTCTAATTTTAAAGCTGGAAATTTCGATGTTCAAAACTAGAGAAATAAGCGTGGAGTTGCATATTTTAAACCGTGTTTGAAATTTTTAGCTATAATATTCGCGGCGCTAGGGGGGGAAGACACGTCATTTTTCGCGCTTTTTTGAACTTTACGGCAACTTGAAAAGTTTTGTTAAGAAAACGAAATACGGTTTCATTCCCGACAAATAGAAATCTTTCCAACGATATATCACATGCCCGGGAAAAAAAATATTTTTTTCCAAAATTTCGAGTTTTCGGCGCCCCGAAGGTCCAGTTTTAAAGTTGGAAGGCCGGATGTTCCAAACTAGAGAAATATACGGGGATGCGCGTATTTTAAACCGTGTTTAAAATTTTAAGCTGTAATACTCGCGGCGCTAGGGAGGACACGTCATTTTTTGCACTTTTTTGAACTTTTCGGCAACTTTACATAACTTTTGTAGCATAATTTTTTTATTTTATGAAAGGACTCCTGCATTTTAGTTTATATTTTGAATTTCAGCTTTATAGGTTTATCGGGTGATGAGTTATGATTTTTTAAGTGATTTTTGAGGTCGTTTTATGTATCATATTATATATTCTTGACGGTTTTTTGGGTTTTTTGCCGCCCAGGTAATCGGTAATCCTTAAGTTGTAGATCGTTTTAAAGAGAATTTTAATTGTGATTTATGTTCCAAATTTGAAGTTTATAAGTCAAGGTGTTCGTGAGTTATTGATTTTTATTTGATATTTTTGTCATTTGTATACCATCTTATTAGGATTCCGTAAGTTATCACGGAATCCTAAAAATGAATGTTAGGAAAAAAAAATTTTTAATAAGTGTTAATGAAGATCTTGCAGCTCAAAACTTTAACAAATATTTTTCGGATAGTGTTATTGCCCGACAATTATAATAAAAATGAAGAAATATCAAATGACTGCACACTGCATATACAAATGAACTCATTTGCTTTCTCGGATTTTACACCGGACGATATTAAATGTGCATTATCATCATTACCAAATAAATCTTACTTTAGCTTTGATGAAATATCATTAAAAATAGTAAAGTATAAAATAAATTACTTTGTTACACCTCTGCGTTATCCCTTTAATAAATCCATGAGAGCAGAAATTTTTCCTGAGATAAAAAATTATCGCACCAGTACATAAAAGTGGAAACGAAAAAGAAGTGTCCAATTACAGACCAATATGTATTTCATCGACAGTTTCAAAAATCTTCGAGAAATGTGTTAAAAAAATTGTTGCGAACTTTCTACGAGACAATAATTTCTTTTAGCAATAATCAATATGGGTTTTTGCAAAATTTGGGAACAGACACAGCTATATTTGAACATATTTCATGTATTTCTGAACATTTGGAAGACGACAGATCTGTAGTAGTTGTTTATTTATATATAAGAAAAGCATTTGATACGGTAAATCATACAATATTACTAACTAAACTATATAATTATGGATTTCGAGGAAACATGTATAATTGGTTTAAGACATATTTAACTAATAGGAAAAATGTAACAAAAATTAATGGTATCGTTAGCGATGATATTGTACAAGAGTTTAGAGTGTCTCAGAGTAGTATATTAAACCAATATTTGTTTTTAATCTATATAAATGATTTATATGTAACTTAACTGTAAACGGAACGATATTTACACCTATGCTAATGACACTGTACTGGTAGCAAGTTCCCGCTATCTGGATAGGTTACATGTTCAGCAAGATATCAATAAAATTTTTAATTGGCTGAAGTATAATAAATTAATTATGACTGAAAATAAAACTTACAGTTACCAAGAACCGAATTACTGGGAAAATTTTCATTTTTTTTATAATATATGAAAATAATGTCCCCCGCGATAGAGTAAATGAAATTAAATATCTTTATCTAATATTAGATAGTGAACTTACGTGGAATAAATACAGCGAATACTGTGAAGAAAAATTTGAGAAAACTGAACTATCTTTTCCGCTATCTGGATGAATATTTTTCTCGTGAACATCTACACCGGCTATATTTATGACTATACAAGCTAGTATTAGGATATGGAATTATACATTGTGATGGGGCAGCAGCAAATCATATAGATGCTACTGATTGGTCCAAAAACAAATAAAGACTTATTGAAAGTGGAGAAACTATATACACCACAAATTCTTAGCTTTGTTTGCAAACATAAAAGTAAATTTAATGTAAAAGTATTTTGGTGGAATCACAATCGCGGCTGGAGAATGCAGTGGAGCGAATGGCCAAAATAAAATGGAGATGGGCTGGTCACGTAGCCCGAAGAAACGACAATAGATAAACGGGTCTTACAGTGGTGGACGATAGACAAAAAAAAAAAAAAAAGGAATGACCTATTGGCACAATGACGTAGCAAAGGTAGCTGGAAAAACTGGTTTGAAAAAAGTGCAGGATAGAAGTAGTTAAAAGACGTTGGGGAAAGCCTTCACCCAAGAGTGGACAGATAAAGGACTAATCAGTATTAACTTACGGAATCACACACAGAGGTGACGGCTTTGGATTATCATCTAAAGCAAGTGATATTAAAAAAAAAAAAAAAAAAAAATGATGAGCAATTACGAAAACGCGTATTTATGCAAATAAGAACTTAGAGACTGCAACACATAACGGACTGCCATCACTTTCCAGTCTGTATAAAATACATTTTTTATTTGTTTTCTAAAAAGGTAAACCAAAATTTAACATCTTGTGGACACAAGATATAACCAGCTGGCAATATACCAAGCGATCACATGGTTCATAGAAATGGACTCGGACAAGGGTTTAATCCGGTCGGACTCCAAATCTGCTCTGGAAGCGATAGAAAATCCAGCAACCAGAACTCAATACATGCCATACGTGAACTAATTAAAACAAGTAACCTAGACAATAAAGAAATCACGCTCGCATGGATACCCGCTCATGTTGGAATAAGTGGGAACGAAAAAGCTGATGTTGCTGCCAAAAGGGCCACTAAATTGGGGACTATCACCGAGACTAAAATTCCATACATCGATCTAAACAGAGCAACACATCACAAAAAAGAGATCTACTGGAATGAGAGGTGGACCAACGATAGAAATAATAAAATAGCAGCTTGTCGGGACAATATATGGCAAATAACACCTCACCACAACAACAGAGCTATACAAACAATAATCACTCGCCTAAGAATTGGGCACACTAATATAACACACAGATACCTAATGGAAAAAATACCACCCCAGATATGCACATTCTGTTCGAGACAACAAGCATCGATCTCACACTGGTTCCTCGAATGTACACAGCTGGACCAACAAAGACTGCAGTGTAAAATCCCGGGCACACTCCATGAATGCCTGAACGACTCGGATTGCGAATAAATAAAGCAATCATGTTCCTAAAATCTATTGAAATATTAAAGTTAATATAAAATGTTAATATGAATTTGTATTTAAGTGTATAAGTAATTTTGTTGCTAATTTCATATTTCTATTGTAAAATAATAATAATATAATTATGTATTGCGGTCGCTAATAACCTAGCTGTTGAAGCGACCTAAATTTAATATAAATAAATAAATAAATCTAACCAGGAAAGAGCAAAAACACGCTATACAAATAAATATCATATATCTTCGCAGGCCCTTTATACGGGCTCCAAATTATTTAATTTCCCGTCAACAACTCCAAAACTTCAACCAATCTCATTGACTCATCATTATATCCTCAACCATTCGGTTGATGGACAACCTATTCTCACATTTTTTTTTTAGATGTACCGATGATATAGGTTGTATACTAAGCAATTATTATAATATGCAACGCAGGTGTACACACGCAAGACTACATTCGGAAGTGATTAGTAATCGTTTGATTTATCGATATACTAGTGCAGTCCCGTGTGGGTCTCTGCTCTGTGTACTGACCTAGCGCGCATATGATGTTGAACGTGGTGGTTTGCTACTGCCTTCCACGTAATTACTAGCGATTATTTATTTATTTATTTAATTCTTGTAATAAGTTCGTCGTCGCTCGGGATCGAACCCGTGACCGCCATATCGGAAGTCAAGCGTTCTAGCAACTAGGCTATCGCGACGATCCTCTCATTGACTATGTTTCTAATAAGAATTCCCATTAACTTCCCCTGTTTCACTTTTTTGGTCGATTTTTCTTTTCCGTCTAAAATATATTTATTTCGGCCGCTCTACCGTACTCACATCTCATCTGCTAAAAAAAACTCCCTTCATTTAAAAAGTTATATGTTATTATCTGCATCACTAACTTCCTCATTAGTATTGCTTACCTCATAATTATTAAATTTAGTATGTTATATCCATTATTAGTATTCGAATGTTATTTTTCCATCGAAGTGCACTTGTGTGATATATTTGTACAGGCAATTATATCATTGACATATGCATGGAATTATATAAAGTCTGTATCTAGGCGTGAGTTGTGTGTAGAATGGCCGTAGTTCATGGACGGAATGGGGAATTGCACGTTTTGCGGACGACGTTACGTAGGTCGCAGATGCAGAATTTCAATTAATTCACGGGGGCACATTTTGCTCATTTGTGTGGCCGATTTAGAGTTTTGTGTGTTTTGTAAGCTGCGTACCGTTGTGGTGCAATTCGAGGGTGCGTGGTACACTACCCGTTCCATATGTTGTGAAATTTAGTTGACTACAAGTAAGCTATTCAATATTTACCTAAACGTGCTCTAATGTATATTCATACAGGTCATTATATTACGCGAACGAATACATATAAGTGTGTATACGCTAGCTCGTTATATTTTACAGTTAATATATAATATTAACCGTAAAATTAATCGTAAAAATAACTGCAATACTACCGTTAACTTTTATTATAAATAATTAATTCAATAGGAGATAAACCATTTTCTTTTTTATCTGCATTAATTGTTTTTATTCTTTTTTTTTCTTTTATTTTCAATTTAATTTTTAAGTATTTATAATTTTAATTGTTTTAATTATTTTATATAATTTCGTTAAGAGTATTCCAGCATATCATCAATTATCATAAATGCTAAAACATCGGTATATTTCCATTTACGTTCATACTTGTACATTTACGTTACATTTTTTGAAACTACGGCTCACGCATTGTTGCGCATTTATGATTATCATAATATAAATATGGATAATTAATAATAAATTAGTTTAATTTGAATTGAGCAATATAAAGAAAGTACATAATATGGGAATTCAATTTTACCTAGAAATTTTCCTGAGTCATCTTGCATATTACTCGCATATTACTTGCAATTTTGAATTTAGTAAAATGAATTAAATGAATATTTCTTTTAATTTTTAAAACTTCTGCAAATTATTTTTTAATTATATCATTAAGTTGCATAACATTCCACAAAGTTAATAATTTTTTTTTTCTTTAATGAATTTCATCTTTTTTTTAAATTTATTAAAGCCTAAGATAATGTATTTAAAAAAACGGCATCTAGTTTTTTTTTTTGTTTTTAATCTTACACGAATATCCCGCTACGAAAAAATATGTTCTTTTACCTCTGTTGCACCATTATCATATTGACTTTGGCATTTATTTATAATTTCAGTTTTGATTTTAGCTACGAATTGTTTCCCAACGATTAAAAACTACGAAATTCAACCTAATCGTGGATTCTTCCGAAGTTCATTCATTTTTCAGAATTCTTAGCAAAAAGTTAACCCCTCATTACCACATGTTTACTTTCATTGAGCCGCTTGCTACTGATTCACAATTTTGAAAATTTTCCTTCGGTCATTTCCTTTTTCGCACTGGCTCTGTGTATTTCAGATGATTTTGACTTTTTCTTTACCCGACTTATTTACATAGTGAAAATTCAAAATAAGTAATTAATTCCCCGGTAATATAATGCCCTTAAAAAAAAAAAAGTAAAGAAGAAATACAAAGAGGTGCACGTCCGAAGTGTAAAAATAATAAACTGTTAATAATATTTTAAATATATTTTCTGTGATAAAAGTGACTTTTTTATATATAATATTTTGAAAATAATAACAGAAAATGGACACTTATAATTTAAATATAAGAAGTTAATTTGAAAGTATTCGGTGCGAGAGAGGCTTTAAGTTATCGCGTTAAGGAAAAACACGATTTTGTCAATCTCACGAAAAACAGAAAATCGTGTTTTCTTTTTATGTAAAAAATTGAATCTTTGTAATTTAGCAAAAAAAAACTCATCTCGTCAGTTGAATGAAAATACAAGATGGAATTTTAAATACCTTTTTTGGGGGGGAATTAGTCGAAATTTTAAAATTCATAAACAGAATTGGGACTTACACAGTTCCAAAGATTCCTCATTATGTACACGTGCATCTAACTAGGTCCCAACTTTATCGGTGTGGAGTTAATGGTATAACAGACAAAATTTCTGATCGATTGAGACCTCACGGAGCCTTCTAAGTACAAAACTCGCTGAGATATTTTCGTTTGAAGTTGAAATTTGAAAAATGATACTTTTGAGAAAAACGATTTTAAAGTTTTGCATAGCAACACCAGGCGACAGGCGAGGCGCATTCAGATTTTTAGCCATAGAACACGAACGCGAGGTCGGGATCACATTGCGGTTTATGGCACTGGAAAGAGCAGTCACTCGTATCAAGAACGTTAAAAATCCCAAAATCAACATTTCTGACCTAAAAAATCGCTGTATCTCCGTAAATAATTTCGACAAAGTGAGACCTAGTTAGATGCACGTACACATATATCCTAAACATTTTATTAGTTTCACCGATGGTTTTAAAAGGTCCAAGGAGTTGGTGCTTACTTTGCTTTTCCTTTTCGCAGCTATTCTGAATCCGACAAGCTTACCTCCTTCTACTCTTTCATTGCTGCTGCATCTAACCCTTGAAGTGAGTTCTTTTTATTTTTCCCTCGTCGTACATTTTTAAAAAAAATTTTTAGTTTTAATATTCGATTCCGGAAATATCTTAGAAGCGATTTCTTCCGGCCTTTTCATTCTACTTACCCGCAGTCTGATTAATGATTTATTCCGTTCCATTTACATAAATCTATTTTAATTTCTCAGTCGCGCAGCCAGTCCTTTGGCTTATCCTCGACGATTATTTCCTTCGAAAATTTCCCACTCATTCTTTTGGATCCCTGGTCATGCCGGAATTGAGAGTAATGAGTTAGTTGACTCATTCGCTCGGTTATCTTCCTCTTCCGGTAGGTTTCTTCCTTTTTTTTTTTTAAATGGGTTCGGTGCCAGCACTGACCCAACTACATGAGCTTAGATCACCTACACGGATTCTGAGGCGATCGGAGATAAAGAGTATAAAGGAAAGTAGGAGGGGAATAACGGTTAGAGATGGGAAAGAAGGGATAAAGTCAGCATTGAAAAGGGTAGAAAGATCCAACGCTAAGAATCCGGCGTATACATGAGAGCACTCGGGAAAAAGGGGCATTCAAAAAGGATATGGTCGGGATGGCATATAAAGGGAGGATCAGTAGAGTGAAGAGGGCAAAAAGAAGAAGAAGCTGAAAGAGAAAAAGAAAAACGAGAAGAGAGAAGAAGAGAATGACCAAGTCTTAGTCTGATTATTTTCTTCCTGTTTTCTCTTCTTCCAATATTACCCTTCTGTTTTGCAGCTGCTCATTCCGAACAATGGTTTGACCTCTTACGTCTCCTCATTCTCCAACCGGGATTCCTTTTTCTTGTCTATTTAGCCTTCCCTTCCTCGCTTCCCCTGGTTTCTTGACTTTCCTTCCAAATGTCGCTACAACATCTCTGCAATTTTCCGCCTGCGCTTTCGACGCAGTTTGCTTCCTTCCTCGCTTTTCCGTTACTATCTTGTGCCGTCTCCTTATTGTCCATTACATTCCTGCAATATCCAATTTGTTTATGATTCCGATCACTTACTGTTCGGGTGTTTGTCTCTTACAACCGATCAAGCTTTTTTCTATTCCTCCCTTTTACAAATTAGTATTCCCACTCCATACAGAATGCATTCTCTCCCTTCCTTCTCCTTCTCTTGATTCTTTTTTGTTGGCTATCTCTGATCGTGTAAAGATCTGAGTCTCTTGCGTTCCCTCTTTTCTTTGTTCTTGGGGAAAATGTTTTTGTAGACGAACCCGGGAAAAAAAAAAAAGAGAAAAATCCACTCGCAAAATTATCCATCTAAACATTTACATTTCAAACGCTATAAAATAATACTTATCCCACCTTCTCCCCCAACCCTAATTCCTTATATCACTCCTTAAGCATCCCTTGTCTTTGTCGTTCCCTAATCAATTATTTCTCCGCCATTTCATTATGGTTTTCCCCCGTTGCCTCTTTATCATTCCGATGATTCTCTTTGTCCACTCGATGCCAGTCATGTGTTCTCTGATTAGTTATCTTATAGCATTCTCTCTTTGATATTGTTTTCCCCGTACTACTATGATGCTTCGTATCTTTTGTTCTAGCGTTCTCCTCCCTACTTTAACCTCCTTCGCAAATTTGGCTCATATAAAATTAAGTTTAAATCTAATATTTGACTAGCCCCTATGAAATTAGGTCGATCAGGCTACTGCTTTTATCCAATAAGAAAAATACAAAAAAAAAAAAAAAAAAAAAGAGAAACAACTCAAAAAACCGATACGTATAAAATAATATAATCGCCAGAAAAAGTTCAATAGTAAATTTACAAAATTATTACTGTAAATTTTACCGTTGCACAGTGCGACAACTAATTCAAATATTTTTAAGGTTTTTTTTTTAATTTTAATTTTTTCGTCTTTCAAAATTATCCTAATGGAACAACAGAAGCCAATCGAACAGCCAGGCTATTATACAATTCGCTATTAAATTTATTCCATTCGTTCGCTCGATGAAAATGATTACAAATTCTTTCTCAAAAAAATTTATATTAAAAAGGAAATCTTCAAATTCCTTTTTATTTATTTACCGATTCTACACAGCGAAACAGATTCTATTTACGGCCTTTTTGTGATAGTAATATTTTTCGGAAAAGTTTTCGTCGGAGGCGTTTATATAGACCCCTTTATCTGCCCTTAACAACTGGCGGCCCTGAATATCCGTAACTCGGAAAATAAGTAAATATTTTAGCCGAGACGAAATTACATACTAATCGTGTAGTTAGCGATTAGTTTCAGCGACAATTAGGACTGCACGAAGTAATTACGAAACAAGCGGCCGTTAACGAACGGAGAGAAGCCACCAACATTTAATAGAAATAAACAATAATGAAAGGAATGACTAAAACGGAATATCCTGATAATTTTTTTAATTACGTCTTGGTTCAGCATTTTAAATGGCTCCGCCTATTTTTAGGAGACAAGCAATACCGTCAACTGAATCAGGCTTTGCATTCCGAAAAATAATAAAATCCGAAACAAGGAAATAAAGTCGATTATACTGAAAAACCGAATGAAACGGTAACACGTAACATAGAAGGTAATTTTTATCACCGTTTAGTCGAGATTGATAAAAATTCTACTTACAGCTCGGTCGGATGTGATAAACGTAAATGACACATCATCAGCTAAGACCGAAAAATTTGCTAGCGGCAAACGAATTAACGAAGGGAAAGTTCGGAAACTCACTCTAAAAGGACACACACATATATATATATATATATATATATATATATATATATATGTGTATATGTGTATACACGGAATAAATAGTAATTTAGGAAGCCAGCCACGCCGAGGGAGATTATGTGATTAATTGAATTTCGCAACTCTCTTGCACTTTTATGTTTATCTTTCAACATCCGATTCTACGTCAGCTTTAAGGAAACCGTTTGCATTTTAGCATATTCAACGAAAACCATTTAACACGCTAATTGATAACTTCTAAAGTTTTCTCGCCAATGTTAATTTTATCCACTTTCCGAGGGAAAATCAGTTAAAGCTTTCATTAATAGGGCCTTCTTCGGTGGAATTGTTCTGTGCATTCGTATCTAGAGCGTCAGTTATATACGCGCCAGCTTGTTTCACCTAAAAAGTATATAATTTCACCATCCAGCTTTGTCCTTGATAACATAGTATTAGTAGTTCCAGTTCCGAAATCCGTTTCAGATTATCTCCGTACGAACGTAACGATAAGTGCGTCCAGAAATTTGTGTGCGCCTATCATCTAATCATTGAAAACAAAATTTTAACGAAATTTGGAACAAGCTGAATGTTTCAACTTCCTAGAATTTCTGCTGGTAGAATATGCGATTTTACATATTTCCATTAGAGTAGGTCATCATTTCTCGCTCAATAAAATTCGAATGCTCCTACGATGATAAGTTAGCGGTCTACCTTTTTCAACTTAAAACACACGCAATAACACACACCTGGATTTTGTACATTCGAAAACGATTTATGACTCAACTTACACCCTGTCAAGAAAGTATCGGGAATTGTTAAATAAAACGAACAATTTTTAATTTTCATCCAAATTTATTTTGTCACCTTCAAAATAACATCCATTCGAAGCGATGCACATATGCCAACGCTTTTTCCACTCGACAATGCACTTCTGATAGGCGGTTTCCGGGATGGCCTTTAGCTCTCGCGTCGCATTCGTCTTGATGTCATCAATCGATTCGAAGCGCATTCCCCGTAGCGGAAATTTGAGTTTTGAGAATAGGAAGAAGTCGCAGGGTGCTAAATCTGGTGAATACGGCGGTTGTTCGATGATATTTACCGAGTGTTTGGCCAAAAACTCATTCACAATTATGGCTTTGTGAGACGGCGCATTATCGTGATGGAGAATCCAAGAATTGTCGACCCACAAATCGTTACGTTTACGACGGATAGCCTCTCTCAAACGTCTCAAAACACTTAAGTAAAACTCTTTGGTGACTGTCTGTCCGGCTGGCACATATTCATAGTGTACCAAGCCTCGAATATCGAAGAAAACAATCAACATGATCTTCACTTTCGATCGGCTTTGGCGAGGTTTTTTCGGCTTTGGCGCGCCAATTGGCCGCCATTCGGACGATTGCTGGTTTGTAAGCGTGTCGTACTCGTACACCCATGTCTCGTCACCAGTAATTATCTTTTCCAAGAAGGTAGGATCCAAATTGGCTCGATCCAGCATGTCTGCAGCTACCTGTTCTCGGTACTTTTTTTGAAAGAAATTCAGGTCTTTCGGAACAAGCCGAGCCGCAACGCGTTGCATACCCAATTTTTCGTGCACAATCGTACGTACGCTCTCGTGTGACATGCCCAATCCATGAGCCATCTCTCTCAAGCTCACATGACAATTTTCAGCAACGATTTCCTTGATTTTATCGACGTTATCATCGGTCACACTCGTTGAAGGCCGTCCAGAGCGAGGCATGTCTTCGACCGTCTCCCGACCATCCTTGAACGCTCTGTACCACTCGTAAACCCGCGTTTTTGATAAAGCAGATTCACCAAAAGCCTTCTGTAACATTTTCAGTGTATCGGCACAAGAAATTTCGTTCGAAACACAGAATTTAACACAAGTACGTTGTTCAATATTTTCACTCATTGTAAAACTTCGACAAAACACTTCAAGGTCGACTGATTTTAACAGCTGCTGTAAACACACTGGTTGACAGATCGCGCTAAAAATAGGCATCATAATACAAAACAGTTGTACCAACCTGGAAAAAAAAATTATCTGCCTAGCTATTACCCGGGAGATTTAAATTGACAATTCCCGATACTTTCTTGACAGGGTGTATATCGGTCCACCGTTGCTGTTTCGGCTTTCCTCAGTAATTCCTTCAATGCCATTTTCAGTATATCGTGATAAATCATTTTGTTATATTTTTGCATTTCTTATTATAACTTACTATATTCTATATTTGCATCGTTGCGGATCTAGTCGATGCCGCAGTTTTGCGAGGAATCTAATATTGTTCATTGTGTAGAAAGTCTTCATGTAAAGAGTCTCTTTATCTCGTATTCTTCACATTTTTGTATTGTCGTTCTGATTTGCGAGATCGCTTATAACCGTGATCTGAAGCCTGTTTGTTCTCTTGATTGCTACAAATTAATTTGCTTCTTCGATATTGCGCGTTTGAATAATTGCGATAATCAAAGCCGATCGATCAATAGTTGCTTAAAACTTAAATTTTCTTCTTCGACCAGAATTACTCTTTCGCCAGTCACTTTCTCTTAGACAGCGGTTCTTCTTCTTCTTCTTCTTCTTCTTCTTCGTGCAACCCGATTCGGCTATAGCTTAACCACTTTTCATGGATTCAACCATATGACACGAAATGCGTCTCGATTTCTTGCAATCTGGAACAATTCTCCTCTACTTTTGTAACTCCAGTCCATTGCTTAATATTATTTTGGAGTCAAGAAATCCTGCTTCTTCCTCGTCCCCTCCTACCCTCTACCGCTCCCATCATTATTGTGTGCAGAAGGTGATATGTTGATCCTCTCATGAAATGTCCAAAGAAATTAATTTTGCGTTTTTTTAATTACGCCTATTAGTACCGGATCCGTTTTCATCAATTGTAATACTTCCGCATCTTTCATTTTTCCACGTCCATGGTATCATCTTCCAGATCCGGCGATAACACCACTTTTCAAATGATGAATGCGCTTTTCCATATTTACTTTTACTGTCCACGTCTCGCACCCGTATAAGAGTACGGACCATACATAACATTTTAGCACCTTCTTCTTAATTTCCAGATTTAACTTTCTGTCGCAGCGGTTGAATGAACCATATTTATCAACGTTTATTGTCACATATTGGATTATTTGTTCACTTGATGTGAGAAATTACAACTTCGTTGGTGTAACTAGCTCCCACCTCAAATAATTTCGAAAAATCGAATCATTCTCAACAAACACAGGTAGAAAATAATAATCTCCTTCCACTGATGCTATTATCCTTTCTATTCGTTCTCTTCTTCATGATCTATCCTCATCGACGTGTACCCAGATTGACTTTCTTTGGATTCCAGGACATGCAGGCATTGATGGAAATGTAGCCGTCGACCTCCTTGCTAAAGCTGCTGTTTCCAATGGGAATTTTATTAGTAGGGTTCCAGCACACAATATTCTTCTTCCAACTAAATCCTGCCATCTTAGACTTTGGCATTCTGTTTATGTATCTCTTTTCACTAATCCTAATTCCTTTTATCTCTTGATTAATCCTGTTCCTCCCCCTCGTCCTTGGTTCTATGAGTTTCCCAGTTTGCATCGGTCCATAATTACTAAATTATCTCGCCTCCGTTTCTCGCATAGTCTCCTTCCTTCTTCACTAAATCGCTTCTCTTTGGCTGATTCTCCTTTTTGTCCATTGGATCCTGAAGGTTCCCAGTATGTTTGCGATGCGAATCACGTGCTCTTCGAGTGCTCCGGTTTATCTCGCGAGCGTGAGTTACTTTATTGTCATCTTTTAAAGCTTGGTCTTCCTGCTCCTTTCAACGCCTCTTATGTTCTTTCTCTACCTACTATCTCTGTTGTTCCTGTCCTAGGGGTGTTCCTTGATTCCATTGCCGACAGAATAAAAATATAATTTCTATTCTATTCCATGTGTCTATTCCTTTTTGCTGGGCTAATGCTCTTTGCTAGCAAACCCAAGGGGGGGGGGGGGTAAAAAAAAAATAAACGAGTAACAGAAAAAATCTAATGTGAGCAACACGTATGACTTTCTCGTAAAACTATTAGAACGAATGAGTAGTAAATAAATGTTGTAATAATCCCAAATGCAAAATGTCAATGTTCTCTACGTTTTTAAGTTAGCAGAAAAAGTCCACAAAATCTTCCGAGAGAAGTCAACCGGTTATTGCAATCGAAAACACGGAGGTACGCAACTATATGTTAAAAGTCCTAAATTCCATATTTCAACTTTCCGTAACTAGCCGTTTTCAAGTTATGCGTGACACGTACGGTACCTGCATACGCACATCATGAAAAATTTGGTTTAAAAATCGATCCAGGCACGATCATATTTCCAGGTTAAAATATGACAGTAAACATTTTCCCCTATTACAATGCTTCCCTTACTACACGTACAACGAAGTAAAAAAATATTCCATTATCAATCAAGTAGACAAACAGTTATAAAAATTCGACAACTTTTTTTTTTTTTTTTTTTTTTTTTTTGACTACACACACGTTCCATTACAATTTCATATGCGCAAGTCATTTATATAAATTGCTGGTTCAACTTCGCGTTTCGCCTAATTCCCATTTCGTCTATAAGTAAAACAGCGAAGGAAAAAAATAATAATAATAGTAATTGGAAAAAATCGACTATCGATCGTTTGAAGGGAGAGAGAAAAGGTAGGAAATAAGAACGATTGACAAATGCCTGATTGTGAGATAATCTTAAAAAATATATAAAAAAAGGAAAAGTAAATGGATAAAAGCGGAAAAGAACCGTCAGCGAAGCAACACCGGACTAAAAAGAAAAACCTATTCGTCAGCTGTTGGAGTAATTTTATGTACTACTATTGTATATTTCCATTCCTTTTTTTGTATAAATCAACCTATCGATATAATCATACATCAAGTTTACATCGTCATGAGTTACTTTTATATCGACCGATGCTGTAATTGTATAATTATCGGATATTTGTAACTTTCAATTTGCAGTGAGCTAGAAAATTGATGATATAGGAGATAATGTTTCCCTTTGTTTCCCTTTAAGCCAAGTGATATACAGGCCTCGATCGGCACCGTTTCATATGCTTTTTCCAAGTGTCCATGGAGACTAAAATAAGGTGGAGTCCATTGGCAAAGGCAGTACATATTTCTTCGAGATGGTCAAGAGTGAATCTGAGTTCTTTGAATCCGCTTTGATATGGCGAGATATGTTGATTTGCTTCTAGTTCCCAGCACAAGCGGCGTCCAATTTTCGTTTTTCAAGGATCTCACAGAGGTTACCGGATAAGAGAGATTGTCTATAGTTACCTGCTTCTGAGGTATTTCTACGTGGCTTGGGAATAGAGGTATCACTAATGCTTCTCGCCATTGGTCGGGGAAGATCTGTTTAACCCAAATATAGTTAGCAGATACTTAATTCTTCGGTCGTTTTCGTGCGTTTCGGTTTTATCTAGTAGATCTGTTAGTTTATTTTAATTTACTCGTATCTCTACCGTTATCGGATTTCGTCTTATTGTAAACTCCGCGCGCATCGCTATTCCTACAGAAGACCAAGGTGTATTATTTCCATACGTCGAAAAGGCGAATCCTTTAGACTATTTCAAAGCCCTTAAGAATCTAGTAGGAGGCCCAAAAAACATAATTGCAGGCTTCAAAATTAGCAACAATCGAGTTCTCATTTTCTTGAAATCAAAAAACATCACAGATAACCTCTTTCCTAACGGAGCCGTTATTACCGTAAATAATAATACAATCACCGGTCAATGGTTAAAAAACCCTACTCAAAAAATTATATTATCTAACGTATCTTCAACCATCCCAAACTCTGTTGTCAAAGCCTATCTTGAGGGAATATTAAATTTAAAATTAGTCTCGGCAATTTCTCTGCTCCGTGTTAAACCCAATGATCCAGAGTTTGACCATATAATCAGCTGGAGGAGGCAACTGTATGTTGATAGCGCCAATCTCCCACCCTTACCCGACTCTTTCATAATAGTTCATAATGAACGTGAACATCGAATATTTATTCAAACCGGTATGCAGAACATGCCGTCCATTGTCCCATCTGTAGAAGATAGTGTACCAGAAAACAGAGAGCGATAAATGTGGTAGAGACCAGAGACAATGGAGCAAACGTAGATTTCAAACCTCCACCATCAAAACTTCAAAAACAAAAATTGCCTACTGTTGAACTCCTAAAGCCCACAGAAGGCAACATCATCAATAAAGACTATTCATTGTCTTTCACTGAATTCGTAACCTTAATGGAAACGATCCAAGGACAACACGACCCGGCGAGTTTAGTAGCCAACTTCACTGAAGACATAGATGGATTTATTCACATACTCTCAGATAATTACTCCTTACTTCAAAACCGATCAATGAAGACACGTTTCACTCAGCTAATCAACAAACTTGCTAGACAGTCGGATTCAGATCAAACAGCAGACTAACCATATTCGAAAAGCTAATAGTGGTCATGAATCGTAACATTATCCAGCAGTAGAACTGCCGAAGATTTTACCCTCAACTTGCTGAATTAAAACAGCCTATTTCAAATCACTCTCCTGCTGTGGTATGTCTAGAGGAAACTCCTTTGAAGCCCACAGATAATCCAGCCCTAAAAAACTACTCCCTCCTCACTTTCAGCAATGACCAAGGGTTTAGAGCAAACGGAGGGGTTACCATTATGGTCCACTCCTCTGTCCCAGCAACACAATTTAATTTAAGTACTCCCCTACAAATGATTACAGTGGTCGTCCATCTTCCTCGGATATCTGCCACCCCGATAACTCTGTGCAACTGCTATGTGCCTCCGAACTATATAATCACCGCAGATATGTTTCAGTCAGTACTGTCACAAGTCAGCCCGCCAATAATATTACTCGGTGATTTTAATGTACACTCACCTTTGTGGGGAGCAACACCGGAAAACAGAGATGGCTCTGTCATCAATAAACTGGTCCTAGATAACGATCTGATACTGCCCCCCCCCAGGTTACACCCATTTTAATTTGTCCCACAATACCTTCTCAACAATCGACCTACAACTTGTTTCTCCTTCCATCTTCCCTAACCTGAGCACTTTTGTGCTACAGGACTTATGCTCTAGCGACCACACTTCCCTATACTCATATGCCCGTCCAAAGCCCTCCCTACCCAAACCCCTCCACCTAAGCCTCAATTTCTATTCCACAAGGCGGATTAGGATATGTTTTCAGTTAAAGTAAACGTTCCCAGCGAGCCATCCGAATCTTTATCTGAGAACATCAACTCATTTATCGACGCTATTACGAATGCTGCTCTAGCATCCATTCCTAGATCTGTCCCAACAATCAGATCCCGACGAGTCCCATGGTGGTGCCCCGAAATAGGAACAGCCATACGCCAACGTAAACATACCCTTAGGAAGTTCAAATCAACAGGCCTATATCCTGAATTGATCGAATTTAAAAAACGCCGTGCAGTTGCGAGGAGCCTCATTAGGCGCAAAAAACAGGAATCTTGGCAGCAATTTATGCATTCAATCTCCATAAATACTTCTAGTCACAATATTTGGCCCAAAATTAAGACACTGAACGGTATTAATCGTGCGACCCCTTCCTTTTCGATAAAGAAGAATGGTTCCATGTTATCTGACCCGTTAGAGGTCGCAAATGCTTTTGCGAATCACTTTTCAATGGAGTCATACTCATCGTCATATTCGTCTGTCTTCTCTTTAAAGAAATATTCCACGGAACAACAACCAATAACTATCATCTCTGACTCCTCACTTTCCTACAATTGCCATTTCACCATTTCTGAACTAGACTATCAACTCCAGTATCATACTGCAAACAGCGCGCCTGGGCCCGATTACATCCATCCATATATGTTAAAACACTTACCTTCATCAACGAAAAACTTCCTCTTACATATCTATAACCAAATATGGTTCTCCGGATCGATCCCTGAGCCATGGAAATTAGCAGTTGTTATTCCTATTCTGAAGCAAAATAAAGATCCTCTTTTCCACAAAACTACAGGCCTATATCCCTCATAAGTGTCCTCTCAAAAACGCTGGAAAAAATGGTTAATCGGCGTCTCCTTTTCTTCCTTGAACAGAATAATCTCCTATCCTCGTCACAAGCCGGAGGGCGTAAGAAGCGTACTACAGTTAATCATCTGCTGAGCCTACAAAGGCAAATATTAACAGCATTTCACAGACGCCAACATGTATACTCCGTCGTTTTCGATATAGAAAAGGCGTTCGACAGAGTATGGCGATACGGCCTCTTTTCCAAGCCGACAACAGCTGGTATAAGTGGAAACATGGCCAAGTATCTGAATAATTTTTTAACAAACAGAACGTTCCATGTTAAGATTGGTTCGTCAACATCGAGCACCATTCAAACTGAGAATGGCTAACCACAAGGATCTGCCCTTAGTGCAACCTTGTTTATTTTTTATATCAATGATATAAATGATTGTATTGTTCCGCCTGTAAACGCCCGGCTCTACTTTGACGATTTGAACTTTGTCATGTCTTCCAGTTTTTCAGCAAGTGCTCAAAAAATCGTACAAAAAACTATTACAAACCTACAATCCTGGTGTAACAATAGCGGTCTTGGGTTTTTTCCATCTAAGTCTATCTGTGTTGATTTCTATAGGGGACGTCAAAACTCTTCCAGCATCCGCCTCAATCTAGAAAATTCCTCACTTCATTTCCACCCTACTGCTACTTTCCTTGGACTACTGTTCGATCATAAGCTAACTTGGCGCTCTCACATATCCAATCTTAAAGTTAAATGTCATAAATTCCTATCTATTCTTAAATATGTATTAAACATAAAGTATAATGTACCTTCGAAAACTCTCCTCTCCATATACAAATCCTTAGTCATTTCCAGAATAAACTACGGGTCCCAGGCGTATTCGTCAGCCAGTCCTTCTTTACTTAAATCCCTTGATTCAATACACCACACGGCGCTCCGCACGATACTTGGCGCACATACAACTTCCCCATCTGTAAGTTTGTGTGCCTTGTTAGGCACTCCAGTATTTCCGAACCTTTTATTACCACCGTGAGACCCTCGCTCTTTTCTCTAGTAAACGTTCCTTTCCTATTCACACAAATGACCTCCTAAACACTCCAGAGTTCCCTAATGACCCTCTCCCAGAAATCCTGACCCTCCTATCGCAGCACAATGTGAACGTAATCCCCTTTCCTGACCTAGCTCCTAACACCGTGATTCCGCCGTGGGCCCCTTTAAACATTGATGTTAATTTTTCCCTGACGAAGTATAATAAACCCCTGCACCCGAATATCATTCAGTTGACAGCAGCAACAACACAAAAATACCCCGACCACCTCATTTTCTACACGGATGCTGCCAAGTCTACCCCAGAGGCTACTTCATCTCCAACCGCCTGTTCCTTTGAAGTCTGCGACGTGATTCGAAGCATTCGACTAAATGACAATTACTCGGTACTGCATGCTGAAATACACGCTGTATTTTTCTGTTTTGAATATTTTATTTCTACAGATCACAGAAAGCCCTGCTGGTATCTGATTCATCCGTGGCTTTATTGACAATCTCTAATCCCCTCACCAAACATCATGTAGCAATTCGAACCCAGCAGGTAGCATACGAACTTATTAAGAGACAGTGCTCCGTATCCTTTCTGTGGGCGACCAGCCATGCTGGGATTCCTGGAAATGAACGTGTCGATACATGCACCCGAGCAGCAATATATTGCCCCTTGCCTAGTAACAGCTCTCCTCCGCCCTATCTCTCGAACATAATCTTCAATAATCTCACGTTCTCATGAAAAACTCATTGGTCCTCGTGTCAGACGTTCTCGAGGTTAATTAAACCCTCAACCGAACCATGGTGGCCAGAAAAAAGCATTTCCTGCAGAGATTTCCGTGCACTTAGCCGCTTGCGCACAGGCCACACGGCCATGTCGCATAATTTTATTTTTCAAAGAACCCCCCTATGAATTGTCCTTTCTGTGGCCAAAATGTTGCTTCCTCAACTTCTCACATACTGTGCGACTGTCCAGCACTATCATCCCACCGGCCCCCTTCAATTAATAACAAAACAGTCATCAACATTCTTGAGAATTCCCCCAATGCAATTTTATCTGTAACACAGTTTATCAGAACTAGCGGAATAAACAGATATCTATAAAAACAAACTGCGCACCTTCGTATTGTAATAGCCACAGCAGTTAAACACGGTACAGATGTTGCTTTCACAAAAAAAAAAAAAAAAATCTTACGTCTGGCAGGTTTTTTATGAAACTATTAGGTATGTCATCAGGACCTGGCGAAGAGTTGTTACAATTCGAGAGTGAATTCTTGAGTTCTTCCGTGGACAATTAACAGCAATCTATCGGAATCCGTAGATGTGAGCAATGGGCTCCCACAAGGTTCGATTATAAGCGTAATTTTATTTATTATTGTAATAAATATCATCCTGTCTGAAATCAAAATACCAGTCAAAGCCCACTTATTTGCTGACGATCCAGCAACAGTCTGTAGCGGCAGAAATGCCGATACCACTCAAAAATTGGTCCAGGAAGAAGCAATCCAGAACTGGGCCAATACGAACGTCTTTAAATTCTCGAAAGGTAAATTGACTTTCACTGTATTTTCAAGAAGTAATAAAACAATAGAGCCAATATCATTGAAACTAAACAACCAGCCCTTGCACGCATTGACACCACAAAAATACTTGGTATGACATTTGGCTCCAAATATACATGGAAAAACCACATTGAAGATCTGGTAATAAAATGTAAAAAATTATTGAATAGCATCAAAGTCCTAGCATCAACCAAGTGGGGAGCAAACCAAGAAAGCCTAATAAGGGTCTATAGAAGTCTAATTCGTTCCAAAATTGACTACGGTTCGATCTATCTACTAAAGAAACTGGATACGATTCAAAATACAGCCCTCAGACTCAGTCTTGGAGCATTCCGAACTACTCCAACCACTAGCATCCTCGTAGAAGCCCAAGAAAAGCCTCTTGAATATCGAAGAATGTAACTATTATATATGCTACTAAAATCAAAGCATTGCCTCTCAACCCTATGCACGTCTTCCTGACACAAAATGCAGCAAACAACGTGTACCAAAGCCATCCCAGACTACTAAAACCACTAAAAATCAGACTGCATGAACACCTAAACACATTAAAAACCGAGCCGATACCAACTTATCAAAGAGCTCAACAACCGTTGCCACCTTGGTTAACTCAAAACATCCCTGTGAATATAGAACTGGCACATAACTATAGATCGGTTACCAACAGCCACACATACCAACAATTATTCCTGGAAAGCAAAAGCAAATATGAGGACCACACATTCCTATACACAGATGGATCAATCAAATAAGCTCTTGTCTTAAAAGACTGAATCTCCTGAAAGCCTTATGTTCTCTCAAGTGTCCCGATGATCCATATATTCTCCTAATTCTCTACAAATCCATTATTCGTTCCAAACTGGACTACTGCTCCTTCTTATACGGCAGTGCCTCACACTCTCGCTTTCGCAAACTTGATAGAATTCAAAACTCCTGTCTTCGGCGCTGCATTGGGGCCCTAAACTCTTCTCCCATTCCTGCTATTTTATCCGAATCGAATATTAAACCCCTGTTTATCCGCAGATCTCTGCTTGACTACCGTTTTCTGATTAAACGCCTCCCGATCTCTTCATCTAATTATGTTTGATTTCCTCCGTAACTGTGATTGTACACTTTATAAATGTTTTTAATTAATAACCTTAATTACAGTTACACAGTTATGTATTCTATTACACGAAATTAATCACTATTACATAAAATACACAACGTCATTTACTGAACTGTTTTAAATAAAATCAAAATAAAATAAAGTAATTCATAAATATATAAATAAACTTGTCCGACCGGTTTCGTCTGTTTTAGACATAATCATGGACTGAATTTTGTTGTTTATTTATTTACGTTTGTTTTTGTCATTATGACAGAATACTAAATATACAACAAACAGTACCTAAAAACATATTATATAACATAAAACTTCCTGAAAATCAAAAACAAAATTACTAATTTAAGAATTATATTTACCATAATTATTCATATTCGTGTTTATATTTACCTATATTTTATTTTAATTTTTCATTCGTTTTTAATTATTTATTAAATTTTTTTTTTTTTTTTTTTTTTTTATACGTCATACCAGCACAACTTACTGCAAACAACGGCGATATTGTAGGAAGAGGAACTAATAATAATAAAATCTAATGACTCCAGCGAGACATTAGGTTGTGAGAAGGGAAAGGGAGTAACACAATAAGATAAGAATGTTCAGAGGATCAATTATAGGAATGAACGCGTGCCGTGATTAAGAATAAGTACATGTTATTATGCAAGTAACTTAAAGTGAGGAATTAAGTGATCGGGATAGCATCCCGACACCATTTCCTTCTAAGTCGCCTTGGAGGATTATCTGGAAGACTGTCCGTATGCATCCTACGGATGACAGGATTGCTGCTACACTCGAATTTGTCAAACAATCTTTTGTACTGTGCAATGTGTGCATCACTGACATATGGGACCCTGAGGTCATTATGTAACGTCAAATTGGACACGTAAGGTGGAGCAGACGTGATAGTGCGGAGTATCCTGGACTGCTGCTGTTGAATTCTTCGAAGGTTGCTTTTACAAGTACTTCCATACAATTCAATTCCATAGCGCCAAATGGGAGCGATTGCAGCAAGGTAAATGATTCGTTTGGTAGTTAAGTTGAGAGCAGACTTCCGTCCCAAAAGCGGATGTAGCGACTTCGCGCGAGCAACAATGGCTCTTCTGATTTGTGCCACGTGTATTCGCCAAGTAAGTCTCCTGTCCAGGTACATGCCGAGATACCGTACCGAGTTGGTTTGGGGAATTTGAGCGTTGCCAATTTTCACCGCTGGACAGCTAATTTTCCTGTTTGTAAACACGACGTGTTGACACTTGTTGGGGTTAAACATTATGCGCCAGCTCTGTGCCCATTCAGCCAGCTTGTCTAGGTGGTTTTGTACAGCAACGTTCGCGTACGTGACCACTGAGTTGGATGCAAGAATGGCGATATCATCAGCATACGTTGCTAGGATCGTCTGATTACTGATCGGTATGTCTGCCGTGTAGATTGAATACAAAAGAGGTCCGATCAGACTACCCTGCGGAACTGACGATAGAATCATACCTACTTTTGAAAGACAACCATTGATATTTACGACGAAAGTTCTGCTGTTCAAGTACGACTGAAGTAACGCGTATAAATCAGAAGTGAGAAACTGCCTCAATTTACAAAGTAATCCAGGATGCCACACTTTATCGAAGGCTTGTGCAACATCCAGGAAAACTGCAGAGCATACCTCCTTCCTCTCCAGAGTTGACGAAATCGCATTTATACATAATTTCACATAGACCAACCATTATAATATATCGATCTATAACTTCAATAATGACAAAAACAAACGTAAATAAATAAACAACAAAATTCAGTCCATGATTATGTCTAAAACAGACGAAACCGGTCGGACAAGTTTATTTACATATATATTTATGAATTACTTTATTTGATTTTATTTTGATTTTATTTAAAACAGTTCAATAAATGACGTTGTGTATTTTATGTAATAGTGATTAATTTCGTGTACTAGAATACATAACTGTGTAACTGTAATTAAGGTTATTAATTAAAAACATTTATAAAGCGTACTCTTCATCTAAACTTATTTCTTCCTATCTATATATCAATGACCACTGGCGCTTCGTTCCTCACAAAATCCCGGTTCTTGCGATCATAGCTGCTCGGGTCTCTAAGTTTTCTCCTTATGTTTTTTCCCGCAATAAGCTTTCTTATTTTTCTTTTGATTTCAATAGTATATGTTTCCCCATCTCATTCTCTTCTCTTCTTCTTCGCGCTAACTCCACTCCCCGGAGTACAGTGATCAGTGAATATGTCCACATCTTAGATTCTTCATTTCTCCGTCATGTAAAAATTTTCACTGATGGTTCCAAAAATGATAACGGGGTGAGTGGTGCTTTTACAGCCCCCTCGCTTAATCACACGGAATCCTTCAAACTTCCTTCCTTTTGTTCCATCTTTTCTGCTGAAACAGTCTCCATTCTCCGCCCTGTCTCCTTTATTTCCTCTTCAAGAGGGATCTGTAAATTTCTCATTGTTACTGATTCCAAATCTGTGCTGCAAGCTATTTCTTCTCCTTCTTCCCACTCGACTAATGATATTATTCTTTCTGTTCGTGCATCTATCTCCAACTTGCGCTTAGCACGTTCTATCCTTATTGACTTTTTATGGGTTCCTGGTCACTCTGGCATTGAAGGCAACGAAGCAGCTGACATGCTAGCTCGCTCGGCGTCTCTCAATGGGCCACTCCTCCCTCATTTTCCTGCCTCAGACATCCGTTTTCTCTCCTCAAGTCTCCATGCCAGACTATGGATTGACATCTACCCTTCTTTTTTCGCCAATTTCTACCTCCTCCAACAGCCTATTCCCAATTCACAGTCCTGGTTCCAATTTCTTCCCTTTTCTCGGCGCTCGGCTTTTGTTTCCTTAATCAGACTAAGACTTGGTCATTCCCTTCTTCCCTCTTCTCGATTTTCTTTTTCTCTTTCACCTTCTCCCTTTTGCCCTCTTCACTCTACTGATCCTCCCTTTATATGCCACCCCGACCATATCCTTTTTGAATGCCCCTTTTTCCCGAGTGCTCTCATGTATACGCCGAATTCTTAGCGTTGGATCTTTCTACCCTTTTCAATGCTGACTTTATCCTTGCCTTCCCATGTCTAACTTTTATTCCCCTCCTACTTTCCTTTATACTCTTTATCTCCGATCGCCTCAAAATCTGAGTAGGTGATCCAAGCTCATGTAGTTGGGTCAGTGCTGACACCGAACCCATTAAAAAAAAAAAAAGAAAAGCATGAAAAATTAAGAGATAGAACTAAATAGCCAGGCAGCCAGAAATGGATAAAACAAAGGACAGCAGCAACGGAATAACTGAAGGCAATGGGAAAGAAAGGATATAGGTAGCATTAAAGGGAGTAGAAAGACCCAAAGCTAAAAGTTGGACGTAAAGAAAGGAGCGTTCATTAAGGAGTGCAGAACATTCGAAAAGGATATGATTTGAGTGTCATAAATACAAGAAGGCTCAGAAGTGTGAAGAAAGCAGAAAGGAGAAGGGGACATAGCGAATCGAAATCGAGAAGAAGGGAGTAGAGAATGATGAGTCTAATTAAGGAAACAACCGTGAAACGACGACAGACAGGAATAGAATAAAACCAAGGCAGGAAAAAACGGTTGAATAAGACGGTACTGGGAAAAGCGATTTGAGAATAAAAATGGATACATGTCCATCCAAAGTCTGGAATGATTATAGCGTGATAGGGAAAGAATGTCTGAAGAAGGAAAAGAGTCGAGGAAAGGACCATTGCGGGCGGCTGAGCGAGGTAAAGAGTCAGCTGAGTCATTGTTTCATTTATATTAACTGCCCTTTTATTAAATTTCAACTTTTCCACTCTACCATTTACTTCCCATTATTATTATTATTATTATTATTATTATATCATACGGCTTTGATAAAATACCAATAACACTGATAAAAGAAAATATTGAATTCTTTATTACCCCCCTAACTCACTTATTTAATATATCTGTTAAAACAGGGCAATTTCCGAGTGCCCTTAAACTAGGAATTATTACTCCGGTACATAAAATTGGTGCTACCACAGAGGTGTCGAACTATAGACCAATATGTCTACTCTCTACCCTTTCTAAAATTTTTGAAAAATGTATGAAAAAACGTATTATATCTTACTTAAATAAAATAAATTTCTTCAGTAGCAATCAGTATGGTTTTTTATCAGGGAAATGTACTGATGATGCACTGTTCGAACATATTTCATATATATCTGATAATTTGGAAGCAGGCCGCTCAGTTGTCGCCGTCTACTTCGACTTTTGTAAAGCATTCGACGTCATTGATCATAATATACTGCTAGATAAATTATATGCTTGTGGCTTTCGGGGACATACATATTTTTGATTGGTTTAAATCTTATCTATCCGAGAGAAATTTTGTAACAAAAATAAATAATACCCTAAGCGATAAAGTAATGCAAATATATGGAGTACCTCAGGGGAGTATTTTGGGGCCTTCCCTCTTTTTAATATACATTAATGATTTATGTAACCTGAAGGTAGCAGGAAAACTATTTAGCTATGCTGATGACACTGTTTTGGTTACAAGTTCTAGATTTCAAGATGTTTTAAATAAACTGGTTCAAACTGATGTAGACAAAATTCATGATTGGATGTTGAAAAACGTTATAGGTCCTAACATTAATAAAACGAAATATATTGTTTATAAAAGTAAGTGGAACCAATTAGAAATCTTGTGGGAAGACAATGTATTTATCCATAGAGCGTATGAGATAAAATATTTGGGGATCTATCTGGACTCAAAATTATTATGGAATAAACATCCCATCCTATCGGGAAAATTAAGAAAATTAAATTATCTTTTCTATTACCTAAAGCAGTTTTTTAATGCTAAACAACTCACACAATTGTATCTAGCATTATATCAACCTACACTTGCATATGGAATAGTGCACTGGGGAAATGCTGCAGATTACCTTACAAAACCCTTACATTATCTTCAAAAATCATTATTCAGAAATTTAACAAGTAAGGAACACAACATCGACTCAAAAAAATTGTTAACCGTACCAAAACTGTACACAGTCCAACTATTAAACTATGTAATAAAAAACAAACAGAAGTTTAATATTGTAACCAGGTCTGGAATTACAAGGGCGTCTGCAGATGAGAAAGCCAAAGTGCCATCTTATAAAAAGTACCATACAAGAATCCAAGCCAAATATATGGGCCCAGTTATTTTTAACTCTCTCCCAGTAACTTTTAAAATTAAACTCAGAAACTATAAATACAGATGTAAGTTAATAATTGATTACCTGCATAATGTACCATAGTTTCTTGTTCCAAACTGTTTCGATTACATTCTTATTATCATACTCATTAATAATAATTATCATATCTTTATTATTCTGACCGAAGCTACTAAATGGTTATTACTTTTTGTTAAAATTGCAGTTATTGTTATGGTTGTTACGTTTACTGCGGTTGTTATAATAAAGGTTATCATTGTTGTCATTATCACTTTCTTAGTATTATTACAGATGTTCTTATTTTTATTTTCTTTATTATTATTATTATTATATATATATATATATATTTTTTTTAACTGTATTATTACTAGTTTCTATTTACATTATAGTTGAAGTGTACATGGTAGCTATAGGGGACGGAGGTATAAGTGAGCACAAGTAAAATAATTAATAACTGTATTAGAAATTATTATTGTTGATAATAATTAATTAATTTAGTGTAAACATGGGCTAACTTATGTGTATAAAACTCACTTAAATCCAAATTACTATGTTTGATCTTACGCAAAACAACATAAATCGGCCCATGTAGCATGCAAACATGTAAAAGCGAAAATTTTCTGCTACTCGCGCACCTGTAGCGCATAGGCAGAAATTGCATGAATGTGTCAGTGTGAGAGCTTGTATACCCAAATGTGTGAGAGTGTATTTGTGAGAGTGAATGCTGGGTATACCGGCGTGTATGTGTATGTGTAATCACATGATATATACCTGCTTATAACCTGTATTATTATATTGTATTGTGTTGTATGTATGTAAATAAATTTCAGTTTCAAAAAAAAAAAAAAAAAATTATTATTATTATTACTATTATTATTATGCTGTTATTTAAGGATCCGTTGTGCTATTATAAGAACACAAAAAGAGTTTGCAGAACTTGCTTTTTATAACAGACCTTTGCAACAACCATGGTCATCGTGGATCACACGAATGCCGAAATAAGATAAGTAGAACTATAAACTGTCCATATCGTGATCAAAGTGCGACGAGTACTTGATCACGACTGAACGGCAAAACATTAGGAAATAAGCAGGGAAAAATGTAGTTGAACACTGTTATTTATCATTTTATTTTCCTTATTTGTTTGTTTCTTTTCCTTCTCTCTCCACAATTTTCCCCCTTCCTAAAATGTATATTTGAGGGGGGGGGTCTTCGACAAGGACATTGGCTCAAGAACAAAGGTAAAAGGACGCACGAGACTCAGATCTTTACATGATCAGAGATAGCCGACAAAAAGGAATCAAGAGCCTGGACAACGGAAGGAGATATTATTATTATCACTACCATTATTATTACTACTAAAAATTATATTTATTTTAGAATTTGAAATTTGTTTGCGCTATTACATCTAACTGCACCTATACTATCCATGATGGCCAAATGGCTTGATAGTTAACTGAAGCCGGGCCATAAAAAAAAAAAAAAAACTTTAAATAATGATCCCACTTCTTCTAATAAACGTAAATATTATTATCAACACACGATTTAAGCGAGTAACGGAAAAATACAGTAAAGAGAAAACAAACCATAGGCCTTTAATCCTCCAAAAGGAAGACTCTGTCTCCGGCTAGCGTCTCACAATTAAACAACAGCTGATTAATTTCCTCACGATAAACTGTGATAAAATGTTCATTACAGGTGGAATGTAGAGGGGTTTCAACCCCAAAATTTAGTCGCACCGTGTTATGCCCCTTACGAAGTCTGCAGATAGTACATAGTTACAAACTTTCGCACCAAACTATCCGGAACATTAGAAATATTGTAATACCAGGGTCTAACGGGAAGAGTCGATTGGACCAATTCGTGATACCTGCCTACACTAAGCGCACTCTTGTTAATATTTTCCCATTCGGTTCAGTTAACTCTTTTAACCTTCTCTAAAAGATCCGTTGATAGAATGTAGGGATATATTATCCCGACTCAGGTAGCGTCTTTAGCTGCCTGATCCCCCCCCCCCGTTCAAAATAATCCCCCAGTAACAAGGGATAAAACAAAACTTTACTGTACCTCCATTGTCCCGAATGTTAGCGAGTTTTAATTTGATTTCGAATATCAGTGGGTGGCTCTGATGCTTAAAGTGACTGTTCCTTACCGATTTTCCTCTTCAGCATATAGAATAAAATCACAGGCCTTGTCAATGGCGAGCAACTTAGCAGTAAACACAGAAGCTTCAGGCGGAAGCTTAAACTTAAATATAAAGTTCTCTCCCGTTATGAAAGCCGCACCAGTCGCCTTTCTAGACTCTGAGAACTTGGCGCCATCCGTAAATATTCTTAGGAAAGAAGGGGGATATTCGGATTCCATTAATTGCACAAAGCAAGAATTAAACACATGATGGGGAAAGCATTCTTTCTTTAAGATATTTAAGAGGTCCAAATTTAATTCTATTTTAACTGAATTGATAATATATAAGGGAAAATAAAATACCTAGACGGCAGCACGGGAATAAAATATGAGCTGTACCACCAAAGCCTGATTCTCATAGCAAAGCAAATATTGAATATTATAAGGACGAAAAAACGACAATCAAGTTCATTAAAAAATGTATCTCTGCGTCTGTCGAGTAATTCATAACAAAATAACAAATGATTGACGCCCTCCGAGTAACGAATCATATCGTGACCACTGTAAATCAAATTTGACATTTGACTGAAAATTTATCCAAGTATGTTCCATACAAAGACATAGCTCAGCAGTATGTCGCCGCAAGCGGCAGCTTAAATTTCTATAACGTTATTACTTTAATAATAAAAGCTGTACCTACCGCCTCGATTTCAGAACCAACAGTAAAAATTATAACAACGAATCGTAATAATGATTTTCGATTAGAAAATTAAAGATATGAGACGGAAAGTTTTGGTTTTTCAGTCCTTTAAATAAGCTCGCATCGATACCTAACTGTAAGAAATTCATATCATAGTGAAATGTAAAGTAAAACGATGGATGCATAAACGGTGGGCTATATCTATAATATAAAGAGCTATTCTACTTCTTGGAATCAACAAATGTCCACTCAGTATTAACTCTAAAAATAACCGAAGGTGTAAATAGAAGAATTAGTAATCTCATAATTTTACTAAGGCTTAACTCACACGGACCTTTTTTTCGACCACAGCAGAACCACAAAATAGTGTTCGGTCGCGGGTAATACTATTTTAACATAGAAATGACGGGAAAAAACACACGGATAGTGGTTAGCCGAAGTTGGACGGACGTTTTTCAAACAAGGCATCGAAAAAATGGGTACCACGTTACGACAAGTGCTTGAATATTTTAAGTGAATAAGTCGAAAAATAGAAAAAGGACTTTGTAGATTTCAAAAATATTAAATATATTTTTTTCGATTTTTTGTTTTTTATTTTTTTTAATCGCGAAGTAACTTACTTATTGATCGTCCCTCATATATTCCTTATTAATAAATGATAAATAGACATAATTTATTAAATAAGAAGGGCAAGCTTCTGTGTTGGAGCCAGGTCTAAAACCAAAAATGCCGCTGGGAAATATACGCTTGTTTTCAAACCACCAACGGAGCCGGTTTTTAATCACCATCTCTTAAAGGTCTTCCTGACACGACGCTAAAGGATAAGGTCTAAATGATGATGATTCTAACTGGGCCTTATTTGATTTCGATACGGGAATAACAAAAAACTGTAGCCAATCCTCCGCAACTTCCCCGTCCTGAACTAGTTCATTATAGATATTGATCGATAGACTTTTCGAACGGTCTCCTAATTTATTTAAAACAGAGTATGTAATTCCGTCCAGCCCCGGGGGAAATAATCCTTCTTACTAATTAACGGGCAAAACAATTCCCTACTAGTAATAGGTCGATTAAGAAAATGAAATACTTCCGTGGTGTTAAAGATATTTGGACCAACAGCTTCTTCTAATAAAGGAACGTAAGTAGACGCGATAATGCGAATAAAACCTAAATATACTTTCTTGCAAATCTCAGAATTACTTTCTTGAAAGATTATTTATTGAGACATAAATTATTACCACTTTTATATTCTGTTCTTCCATTTTCGGTATATTATTTCTACCATCGATCTTTTCTTATTAATATCTGATCTTAAACAAAAATTTAATTAACTTCTTTCCCGAAAAAATTACGGTGTGAATGACTCGATACGAGTTTTGTTCTCTCGCGTTCGTTTCGGGATATTACGCTAGTGTTATCTTCGTAACAATCTTTTGTATTCTTATCGCGGTCGCTGCATCGGATGTTCCGGCGCTGTCGGTGAGATTATTCTAATTTTACATTATTTCGTTATCTCTTTAACTTGCTTATTTAAAGTAGCTGGTTATTTAATCTAGTTAATTTACAGCAGCCAACAGACATTCGCTTCTTATCAATAATTTATATCGGTGGGAAAGGTTGTATTCGTTCCTCACTAACAGCGGCTATTAGTAAGAAACTCGAACACAGTCTTAACGAAAAATTGCCCGTCTCCTCGTCCGAGATATGGGTCCTCCAGGATCTCGTACGGGGAACGAGTCGCTTAAAAGTGACACACACACCTTCTTGGCTCCAACTGTGCAAGCAGCAACAGCAGCAATAGCTAACATGGAAATAGACAAGCAATTGCCCCAGCAAGGTAGCAGTGTTAGCAAAGGTGACTTCACGACTTGTGATACTAAAGACCACGCGAATACATTATCTGCGCGAACGGATTGGCAAAACGTTAAATCAAAAAAAAGGTCGCGTAGAACTGGAAAGAACGGTAGAAGTAGTAGCAGTGGCACATCGACCGAACTAAGTGGTGGCAACACCGCTAAAAAGAAACGATTTCCCCCCGCAGTAGCAGCAACAGTAGCTGCAATAACAACGAAGAACCGATTTTCCTGTTTACAAGACCAGCAAGATGGAGACGACGCCAAGGATGACGACGACTCTGAGCATAATGGTAACGAGAACCAAGGAAATTCCACTGGCGAGGATAATAGTAATAGTGTAGGAAATAGTAAACCTAAAGTTCCCCCCATCACAGTGTACGGGGTAATGGACTTTCGTAAAATGTTTATTGATTTAACAAAGCATGTACATCCAAAACAAATCAAATGCCGATCGATGAGTGATCAAAGAATAGAGGTTAGAGTCGAGGAAATAGACGAATATAGAAAATTAATTCGTTACTTCAATGATGCCAACATTAAACACCATACATTTCAAGTTCCAAAAGAGAAAGGTTTCAAAGTGGTGATACGCAATCTGCATAATTCTATTGAGCTTGATGACATTAAACTTGCGCTACTGACTGAAGGTCATAAGGTTAGGCACGTAATTAATATTAAACACAGGGTAACTAAAGAACCTTTACCCATATTTTTCGTTGAGATCGAGCCAAATGAGAATAATAAGGAAATATATAAACTGAACTACTTATTAAATATGCGTGTTAAAGTGGAAGCGCCATATAAGAAGAACATCATAGCACAATGTACCAGGTGCCAACGATATGGCCACACAAAGACCTACTGCAACTGCGATTTCGTTTGTGTTAAATGCGCTGGCAATCATGACTCAAAAAATTGTACCCAAGCAATGAATACACCAGCTGTTTGTGCACACTGTGATGGACCGCATCCAGCCAACTACAAGGGCTGTAAAATATATCAAGACCTTATAAACAAGAGATACGGGGAGAGTAGGCAGCAAAAAAGAATTAACCTTCCAACTGTGGCGTCATTCAATACTGATGTAGCACCTCCAGCTATAAACAACCTAAACTATCCACCTATGAATATTCGAACTGTCGCTGCACCGCAAGCAAATTCAATACCTAACCAGGTAGATAGAGGTGTGTCCTTCGCACGAATGGCGGCTGCACATAGAAACAGAAAACCAGAGGGAAACCAAATAAGCGAGTGCAGTTTGAGAGACGTAGAAAACATGATATCGAGCATGATAAACGAAATAAGAAATATGATGATGGAAATGATGAAGCAACAAAATGACATGATAACAAACATATTACATACAATTGTTGCTACACTGGCCCAAAAATGAAGGATTTGAGAATAGCTTCGTTCAACGCTAATGGACTACTAAGACGTATACGAGAAGTAGAAATGTTCCTACATAATGAGAAAATTGACATAATGTTAGTCTCGGAGATACATTTTACTGATAAGAGCTATGTTAAGATTCCAAATTATACCGCTTATTACACAATGCATCCAGACAGCAGAGCACACGGTGGCGCAGCGGTAATAATTAAAAGTAATATAAAGCATTATGAATTAAACAAATATCAGTCGGAACATCTACAGGCGTCATCAGTAATGGTGTCTGATAACAACGGATGCGTGTCGGTATCCGCGGTTTACTGCCCACCGAAACACAAAATCAAGAGCGCAGATTTTGTCAAATTTTTTAAAACATTAGGAAGTAGATGCATAATAGGTGGAGACTATAATTCCAAAAACACATATTGGGGTTCGCGGCTAACTCTTCCCAGGGGACGGGAACTAATGAATGCAATGAAGTGTTGCAAATGTGACGCCATATCAACTGGAAAACCAACATACTGGCCTAGCGATAGAAGGAAAACCCCGGACCTTCTAGACTTCTTTATTGTCAGAGGAATCTCTTCAAATTACATGGCCATAGATGACGATTTATCGCTAACCTCGGATCACACTCCCATAATTTTGACAATCAGTGCTAGTATAATAATGAAGAAAAAGGCAATGACGCTTACAAATTATAATACAAATTGGACACAGTTTGCAGATGAACTAGAAGAAAACCTGTCGTTAAGGATTCCACTAAAATCACCTTCAGATATAGAAAATGCTATCGAATATATTGTCACCAATATATGCTCAGCAGCACGGGCATCAACAATGGAAGTTAAACCGCATCAACATGTGCAAAATTATCCTAAGTACATAAGGGAAGCTGTTCAAAACAAACGGAAATTGAGGAAAATCTGGCAGAGAAACAGAGATCCACAAATGAAAAATCAACTTAATCGTGCTATTAAAAGAATAAGATTTACATTACAGGACTTAAAAAACAAGTCATTTAATAGCTACGTCAAGCACCTGTCGCCCTCACAAGCAAATGGATATAGCTTGTGGAGGGCTACAAAGCAAATGAAACAGCCGAAGCAAGGCGAATCTCCAATACTTAAAAAAAGTGGAGAGTGGGCTAGGAAAGATGAAGAAAAAGCTGAGGAATTTGCAGACTACCTAGAAAAGGTATTTCAGCCGCAAGCTACAAACATTGGTAATAATCAAACCTACTGCTCATGGGAAAGAGTGAACTCGCCATCCATAAAATATGTGTCACCAGGAGAAGTCAAAGCAGTAATAAAGACTTTAAACCCAAAGAAGGCCCCCGGCTATGATCTGATCACACCTAAAATAGTAAAGCAATTACCTCGCAAAGCAGTAGTATTGCTAACCTACATATATAATGCAATGTTGAGATTGTCATATTTCCCGACACAATGGAAACTTGCGCAAATTATTCTAATACTCAAAGAAGGTAAACCACCGGAAAAAACAGGGTCCTACAGACCGATATCGTTGCTGCCTGTTTTGTCAAAAATATTTGAGAAGTTGTTGCACAAAAGACTAGTGGAAATAGTTGGAAACACGATTCCGCTGCATCAATTCGGGTTCAGGCAGAAACACGGCACTATTGAACAGGTACACCGTATCGTCTGTAAAATTGAAGACTGCTTGGAAAAAAAGGAAGTCTGCACTGCTGTCTTCCTTGATGTTGAAAAAGCCTTCGATACTGTGTGGCATTCAGGACTGATGGACAAATTGGCGAAAATACTACCTACTCCGTATTGCGTGCTGCTGAAATCGTATCTGCAGCATCGAACATTTCGGGTCAAAAGTGGTGAATCCTTGTCGGCAGTACGTGAAATAGGCGCCGGTGTACCGCAAGGTAGCGTACTGGGGCCATTACTATATGTCATATACACATCTGATGTACCAGAGGTTGAAAATGTCGACATCGCCACGTTTGCAGATGACACTGCGCTGGTCTGCTCCGCTAATGACTTACAGGAGTGCATTACGAATGTGCAACATGCGGTCACAGAAGTGGCATCGTGGTTTGACAAGTGGCGCCTTAAAATAAATACGATTAAGTCAACGCACGTAACATTCACAAACCGTCATATAACTTCGGTGCCAAAAATCTGTATCGGTAATAACGAAATACCACAAAAAAATACTGCATGCTATCTTGGTATACACATGGATAACAAACTAACTTGGAGGCACCACATAATGATGAAACGTAAGCACTTGGACATCAGGCTCCGCAATATGAACTGGCTAGTAGGAAGACAATCCGAATTGACGATGGAGAACAAGATATTACTCTATGAGATGCTATTAAAGCCAATTTGGCGGTACGGAGCACCGTTATGGGGATGTTCGAAACACACTAATATACAAATCTTGCAACGATTCCAAAACAAAGTACTGCGTATGATGACAAACGCTCCCTGGTTCATTTCAAATAAAACGCTACATACCGATTTCGACGTGAAGTATGTTTCCGAAGTAGTATCAGAGGAGGCGACGAAGTACCTTCGTCGACTGGAGAATCACGATAATCCGCTAGCGATCGCACTGATGGACAATTCCGAGGAAGTTAGGCGTCTACAGAGAAGGAAAGTTTTTGATTTAACCGTGTAAACGTGCATTTAACTGCGTAAGCACCAGAAATTGCCCACCAACGGGTGGTTGCATTTCTGTCACGCTGGCCTCTTCTTAATCATGTTCTTTCCTGTCCCTCTCCCTCCCAACCTTCTCCACTCTGCACCTTCCATCCTATCCCTCCCCCTCCTAGCCTTCTCCACTCCGCACCTTTCATATAAAGATCTGCTAGATAGCCTGTAAGGGCTAGTTGTAGAAGGGAAATAAAAAAAAAAAAAAAAAAAAAAAAAAACTTCTTTCCCTTTTAATGAGATCCCTGAACGAGTCAAAATAGTAATAAAAACAAAAGAAACCCTTACAGCGATTAACAAAATCGTATAATTAATTATAATTGTTATTTTAGAAATAACAATTGCATAGAGTGACGTTTTTTCACTCTCAAATTGACAAAATCAATTTTAAGTAGTTCAATAACTGAATATAGATTTAATGTCCTACAGTTTACGTCTATAAATAATAGCTTAATACGAGTACATAATATTCGAAAATTTGGAGAAAAAGTCATTGGAAAGTTTCCAAAAAAAAAAAACGGGAAATTAGACTTCTTACGCAAAAAATAATTATATTTATTAAAGTTCATTTTCAAAATTTTTAATTATCGAATATTTCTTTACATTTTACTTAATTTTTATATATTTCTTTATTTTATAATTAGTAACATATATTTTTTTTGTAAAGTAAATATCACCATAGAATTTTATTCGTTTTAAAACACGAGTAAAAAAAGAAGGTAAGTTTGCATCCTGTTTTTTATTTTTCAAATTGCAATTTTAAATAAGAGCCCCGAGATATAATTGTCACCAGCTGCCACTGGTATTAGCTGATGCTGAAAGCTGAACCACAACAGAATTTCTTAACGAACATGAAAAAATAAATGTTGATAAAAGTGAATTAGGTATTTAATTTATAGTCGGTAGTTCGCGGATTTTATTTTGCATTTAGTTATCACAGTTAATATTTCAGTCAATTTTTCGCCAGTTAATATTAAAAATTGGCATTATATATATATATATATTTATTATTGTTATTATTATTATTTTATCGTCATATATAAAAAAATAAATGTAACAGATTTTCGCAGCTAGATATGCCAAAGAATCAGCAAGATCATTACCAACGATACCGCACGGAATCCAGAGCAGGTCAATTAGAATAGAACGGGATGTTAATAAATTATAAATTAAGGAACGAATATAAAGAATAATAGGATTTTACCAGGGTTTAGGGTGACGAGATGGCTAATAAAACGCTTTTCGAATCAGAGCATATGAAGAATTTCGATAAATTGGATGTTGAGGATATAAAAAGGATAGCACGTAAAATAGCCATGGATTCGGCTAAAAAGATAGAAGAAATGGAAAGAAGTCAAAAAGACTCAGAATAGTTGATATCAGAAAGAATAAAAGCACCTTCGACACCTAAAGCAGATTTCGAGCCATCCGTAAAAACCGTGCTGTGAGCTGGAAAGAGTGAGTGTAGAGTTTGGTTAAATTCGTTAAGTATTACAGGAAGCGGAAGAGATTTAATGTTAGAGGGAAGAAAAGATAGCTTAGGAGAAAACGACAGTTCTAAGAAGTTGTAAGTGAAGTACGGGGATTTGTTACAGGAGAGAATAAAGTGAGAAAATAGGACAAGTCGGGAGGAGATGCGAGAAGGAATTGGAATTTTTCGTGGAGAGAAACGCCAATTGCCCGGAATATATTGATATCGAATGAGGAATATGAAGACGTTTAATCATAAATCATTCACCAAGATGAAGTCTTCAAATAAATTAAATAAAGGAAGGAAGCCAGTTTCGGCTAGGAGAGCAGGAGTTAGAGAAGAATTCAGAGCACCAATATAGAGACGAAGACAAGAATTTTGGATGCGATAAAGTTCGGTAAGATTTAGGAGCACTTGCATAAAGAAAAGAACAATAGTCCAATTTCGAAAGGATAATAGATCTATAAAGTATGAGCAGAATATACGGATCGCCACCCCATTTCCGGGGGGGACAACATTTTTAGGAAATTTAATCTCTTGAGAGCCGATGTACATAGATAGTTGATATGATCGCAAAAAGATAAATTACTATTAAAAATGACACCAAGGTAGGAGAAGGAGTTAACTAGAGGAATAGGGAGTTGACACAGGAAAAGGTTAACTAAGGAACGGTTAAAAGGACGAAATGTAAAAACTACAGAGGCAGACTTCTCAGGCGAAATAGAAAGATGAAGAGAAGACAACGATAATATTACGTATATATTCACATTACGCATTTCACTAACAGCAGACCAGCCTAAAAATACATCATGTTAAAATATCTTAAACTAAAATTAGTAACTGGCACTGAAATTATCATTATTAACTTTTGCTTTTTATGTTGTAGTTAAAAATCCAATTTTTCAACAAATTTTTAACTCACAACTTTTCTGCCGTGTCAGAAAAAAATTTTCAATAACAATTTACTCACCCACCTGTGGCAATTACTTTTTGTATACTTTTTTGATTTGTTCATAAACAGGAATAATTTAATGAAACAATTAATTTTTTTATTTATAGAATTAAATGGTTTTGATTAGTCTGATAAAATAAAAAGAAAAAAAGGGTGCGAATAAAGCAATTATATAGTTTTGAATGTGCACCCAAAAATCATGCTTGAAAACTGATACGTGTTCTACTTTAATTAAAAATTACTTTACACTTTAATTTGCATTACCTATTTTCTGCAATGTATCAAAACTTCTGTATTTACTAACTTCGGCCTAATTTTAACTGGAAATACACTTTGTGGCTGATTATAGCTAAAGCCAAATGTTTGGTCGGATTCTACCCCCGTACAGTTGCTAATATAGTACGCATTGCATCTAGAACCATTATGCAAATGTTTTTGATATAACATATCAAAATTTATAGAATTATATAAAAAACTAGAAAAGTTGTTCGAGACACTTTAAACAGCCCATTTTCTTCTGTTTATCAATTTTTTGTTAAACAGGTAAAAATGTAGACTCACTAATTCCGTAACAACAGTGATAAATACGAGACGAAAAGATAACTAGTGAACATAGAGTACTAGTATACACAACAACGGTAGATGTAAGTTTGTAAATGTAAAGCAGTTAGTGATATCCAGTGAATAAACAAGTTTACTTCGCATATAAGGAGCACGCGTTTCAGATGATTCGTTGTTTTACAGATGATCCGCATATCTCATTGTTTAGAACCGAACATTTTGGGTGCTTTAAGATTTTTTTTTTTTTTTACTACAAAATTAGCCAATACACAAAGTATTTTTAATCCATACAGTTCTGCCTTAACCGATTTCGACTATACCCATACACATCGATCCTCTTTGAACTTTTTATTGTTTACGTTATCAAAATTTTTCTCGCCAGGTATAAAAAATTAATATATACGAAAAATGATAATTAAACTGCATAGCGCAACATACACTTGAAGTAAACTAACCGTTAACAAATAAATCTTTAGCAAAACAATATGCGGTAGGACAAAGAGTTTATGTCAGAGTTCCGGGTTGTAAGAGAAATGGAAAACATTTTACACGCCTTTTCATACGTCAGCTGCAGACGGCGTTCTAACAAAACGTTCGAAACGAGCCTGTATCATGATAGCAAGGCGCGCAGGTTCGCTTAATAACATATAAACCCTTCACTTCAATAATGACAAGAGTAATTGCCACCCTAAAGCGATCCAGTCAAAAAAAAATATACTACATAAAATATTAAACTTACGCCATACCCGTATATACTTCCGTGTGAATACCTATAATCTATGTTGCCAAATTAGGAATTTGTAAGCGCCTGTCAGATGTAACAGTATTCTTTTCCTATACACTCAAAAATAAATGAAATATTCCGTATAGTACTGCTATGCATATGTGCACACGGGCAAGCTATGTTAATAAAACTTAATCGTTCATAACACTTGTACATCACTCGAATGTCTTTCTCCTGCTTTTTTTTTTTTTTATTTTTGAAGAAAATGTATTTTCCATTTTTTCAATCTTTTCTTTTGTCAAACTTACTCGTCAATAAATTATCTCTCAACCTATACCCTTAAAATATATATATATATTTTTTATTGGGCTTGTTAACAGGGACCTTCACCCAGAAACAATTAGAAAGGGAAATGAATCACTTATATTTTGATGCGGTCAGACATTGAAAAGGAACAAACAATGTGGAGAAGGAGAAGATAGGATATAGGAGGCACAATATGAAGTAGGAATACCAATTTGCAACAAATTGGAACAGAAAGTAGAACGCTCAACAGAAAGAGATGAACACTTAATAAATATGCGATCAGCATTACAAACCTTCGTTTGAGTGGGGAGGACAATATGGAGAAGAAACCAACGAAAAACGAAAACGAGAGGAAGACAACAGAGAGTGACTAAAGCGTAGACGAATAATGAAGACAACAACAGAACGCCGAAGTAAATTAAACAAAGAGAACTACGGATTGGTAGGAAGACTAAGATGAACAGACAGATAAAAAGAACAACGTATACCCGATACCATAATCTGAGATAAAAACCTTTGCACAGCGGAAAGAGATTAGACGATGGGACTTTTTTAAAGAAGAAGTGAGAAGAAGCAGCAACCCAAGTCAAGAGGACCGCCGCTTCATTACCAAAAATGACCGAATGACTGGGAACCCACAACAAATCAATTTGAATGGAATGGAGAGAAGAAAGAGCGTGGAGAAGTGAGCGTTTACGGAGAATAATAAAATCGCAGAAATGATCAAGTAAGGTGAGAACAGATGGCCTGAAGGGCGGAAATGAAATCTGATATAATTAAGAATTTAGAAGAACGGTGATTGAAGGTAATGAAAATAATGGAACGTAGGATAGTCATTAATTCGTTTCTGAATATGAAACAGAAAGGAGACCAGACGAAAAGATTCTGAAAAATCTGAATCTGGGAGGATAAAAGAAGCATCGACAACATCGACATCATCGAACAATCCGTAAATACGGTTAAATAAGATAATTGAGAATTTTTTTTTTTTTTTTTTTTTTTTTTTTTTTTTTTTTTTTTTTGGCCCGAACAGAACAGTTCATTTGGCCAGCAAACTACGACACGACTAGATATTAAAAAATACTAATAATAGAAAATTCAGGAAGAGAAATTTCATTCATTCTACATTATGGCCGCAACTGCTGGCAGTGCCCACAATGCTCAATGAAACAAAACAGAAACAAACAAGATTTTTCCATTCTGGAAAAAGGAGCAAAAGAAAAAATAGATAAGTAGATAAATATTTCTATCTCACATTATGACCACAGTTGCCTGGCAATGCTCACAATGCATTATGAGAAAAAGGAGGTAGTCACAGCCACACTGGACAAAATAGTAGTGTAAAATTCCGGTCTAAGTAGGGCCTGTGGGAGAAATTTGGAGAACGTACGTATAGTAAACATTTTAGGAGGATGACAGAGTTCGGTGAAATTAAAAGAGAAATAGTGGAGATCGTCAAAGGAAATTGTGTAAGAGAAAAACGAACTAAGCCGAAGAGAGATGAAGGATAAAATAGAAGTTTATCTAGGTGTGAAACGTCAGTTCCTAGAAATAGAAAGGTACGAATAGATAAGAGTAGAGGACGTGAATGAAAGACGCTTAGCAAAAAAACAATAGTCCAAATAGGATCTGCGAATAGAAAGAGGTGATGTATTAGACTCAGTAAGAACTGCTGGAATAGGAGAGGATTTAAGAGTACCAAAGGCTTAGACAAAAACAATGAATTTTGGGTTGCAACTAATTTACAGAGTCGGGACTTCATAAAGAAATGAACAGTAATCGAATTGGGAACGAATGATAGATTTATAAAGAAAAATAAGGATATAAGGATCACCACCCCATTTGGTTGGAGATAGGGCCTTCAGCAGGTTTAGCCTTTTGATTGCAGGAAGGGAGAGATATTTGATGTGTTCGGAGAAAGAATAAACGACTGTCAAGGAAGATACTAAAATAACAAAAACAATTAACGCGAGAAAGAAATGTATTGATTACGGATAGATTGACAGAAGCGGGATTATAAAATCGTAGAGTAAATACGACATAACAAGATTTAGTATGAAAAATAAAAAGGTTGATTGAAAAAAGGGAATCCAGTACAGTAAGAGACGAATTTTCACTAGCTGATATAATATCATGAGATGACAAAAAGAGTAGGGTGCCATCAGCAAAGAATAAAGAAGAAAATTTTAAAGGAAGAGAAGCCACACTGATAATGTATATGTTGAAATGAGTAGGACTGAGGGAGGAACCTTGGAACCTTGGGGAAGACTTCGAAAAACCGTTCTTGAAGTTTCAAAAGATGGAACAGAGAAGTGGATAGAACGATTCAGCATGAAATTGATAATAAGGGAAATAAACTGCGTTGGAACGTTAATTGCTGCTATCTTATCTTTTAAAACGAGTTAAATGAACATTATCAAAGGCACAGGACACCATCGACGAAGGAAGCCAAAGTATAATGTTTTTGGATAAAAGATTTGTATGTATGGGAAACAAAAAAACTAACACAATCGGGAGTGGGGGGGGATACACAGGTCGAAACCCAAACATGTTGTTAGGAATTACATTATTATGCGCCAGCCACCAAACGAGATACTTGTTCAACATACCTTTGAACAGTTTTTTGATGTAGGGTGCCAAGAAAATTATACGTAAAGAAGGACTTTTTTTAGGAATGGGAAATTCCAAGAGGTAAGAGTTATACCCCTGGAGAGGAAACAATTAAAAAGATCGAAGAGAAAGATAAGGGACTGTTCGGACAGGTTTTTGAGGACAAGAAAAGGTATGCCGTCAAAACCTGTAGCGGAGCTAGAAGATTTGGGAAGAACAGATTTTAATTCATAGATATTGAAAGCAAAAGTTAGGATGTGTGGAGGGAATTTACGCGGAAATAGAGTTAGATACACTTCATCAACGTTAGGAACATAAGCAGGAACAACGGAATCGAGAAAGGATTCTGGGCTTTCTTTAGAAAGATTGAGATTGGAGGAACGTTTAGAGCATGAGGATATGAAAGCCCTAGCCATTTTCCAAATATGAAAAAGAGGGGTATTCCTAGAAAATGAACAACAGAAATTTTTCCAGGAGGACTGAGCACTGGGGAGTGAGGAATCAACACAAGAATGAAACAGAGTCCAATTTTCTTTGGAAAGGTTCTACCGAGGAGAACGGCGAGGCCTGAAGAGTAACTCGGAGAAGAAAAGTTAACCGGAGTTATTAGGATAAGAGCATGGTTACTGCCGTAAGAACCCGTAAGAGTACTTCAATTATAATTAAGACTAATAGTGGAAGAAGCAAGGGTCAAATCAAGAGAACTAGAAATAGATGGATTCCTGAAATAAGTTGGAGAATGATCATTAAGCAGAAAGTAAACCATTCTCAAGGATGGAACCGTTGAAATTGTAGAATGAGCAACTCCACAACGGCGAAGGGGCATTCCAGTCACACCCGAATTGACGAAGATCATAATTGGGGGAACGAGAAATGTTAATAGGATGCAGAAGGATAGTACAGATAGAGATGTAGACTATATTAAGTTGGTCAGGAATAAGAAGAAGGTTTAGAGAAATATCATGAGAGCGGAAAGGAATGCCATTTTTAACAAGGATTACGGAACCACCATAACCGTCATTCCGATCACATCTAATCAGTTTATAACCTCTAATATTAAAGTTCGTGCTCATATGAAGCTACATTTCTGAGATGAGAGCAACACTAACCTTATAAATATCCAATAGAGACCCTCTAATGAATTTTTATGGGCTCTGAGGCTACGACAGTTCCACTGAAGTATATTGAACGCAGCCATCATAGTGAAACAAGGAACTAATTTACTTTTGGCTTTTTTCGACACATTCAAAGATATGCCTGTGCCACTTTCAAAAGACGGTCAACCAACATATGACGGCTATCGACAGATTTCCAGCACAATAAAATCCAGTTGAATTCAAAAACACCAGCTACAATTATGTCGTTTCCGAGTCGTGAAGAAACGTATATTTAAGTAGTTGTTCAATTTATTCGAAAACTACATAATTAAATTCGTACGATTACGTGAAAAAATTTATCAAAGTCCCTTCTTTTACGTAATATCATGAAAAACAAATTCTGGACTGCGATATAATTTGTTCATTATTTCTTTTTCAAGCTCATCAACCGGAGAGGAGACCTTTACCCAGAAACAATTAAAACAAAAAGAAGTAATTTAAACCCGATTGTGAACATTGTTAATATAAAAGATCGAGCAGCCGGAATAACATGTACAGAAGAGAGAAACGAGCTATAAAAGGTGCAATAAGGAATAGCAAGATCGAATATCCGAGCAAATTGAAATACACAATGGAAATACAAAGAAATGAACGCTTAAAGAACTTATGAACGGCGTTGCAAACAAGCATCAAATTGAAGAGAGGAGAAAACCAAGGAAGAAAGAAAAAAAGTAATAAAGAATGGCTTAAAAACGTAGTTGGATAACGAAGACAACGACAAAAACACGAAGTGAGGGAATAGCAGGAAGACTAGGCTGCATAGACAGATGAAGTGAATGATAATTAGAAGAAGCATAAATATCCGATCACAATGAATCCGCAGCTTCCGTGCCCGAATGCCTTGAAACCCACGGTAAACCAGTGCGAATAGAACAGAGGAAATGAAAGTAATGGAACGTAGGATTAACTGGTTTACGATTATAGAAATTTGGGAGGAGGATAAAAGACTCGGCCTCTTCGAACCATCAGTGAACACGGTTTTACTTGAAAAGAAAATAGGGGACTGATAGTAGTGCGGAATTCCGGTCTAATTAGCGTTTGTGGAAGAAAGTTTGAAAGCGAAGACAAAATAAACGTCTTAGAGGAGAACGGCAGAATTCCGCGAAGTTGAGGAAAAAATAAAGGAGATTGTGTACGGAGAAAACGAACTAAGACGACGAAAAATAAGGAATAAGGGATTTTTCCAGGCGTAAAACGCTAATTTCTAGAAATAGAAAGGAGAAATGTGTAAGAGTAGATGATGTGATAAGATCTGTGAATAGACAGTATTGGATTCAGCAAGAACTGCTGAAATTGGAGATGATTTAAGAGCACCAAAACGTGGGCATGAATTTCGGATTATATCTAATTTAGAGACACGGCAGACTCGGAGGCACAACCATAATGAAATGAGCAGTAATCAAACTTGGAACGGATGTTGGACTTAAAGTACATAAAGATCATCAGCTTGTTTAGTTGGCAATAGGACTTTCAACAAATTCAGAAAGAAGAAAGATTTTTGGTATTTTCGGAGAAGGACAAACGACTCTATTGAGATAACAGAAACAATTAGCACGAAAAAGGGAGTACTGTTTAAAGTAAGATTGACGCAGTGGATTATAAGTCGTAGAGTAAATGCGACATAAAAATATTTATTAGAAGATAGGGAAAGATTAATCAAGGATAGTAAACGTTCCGGCACATTAAGAGACAAATTAAGCGCTTCGGTGGCTGGGATTATGGAACGAGCAAAAGGGTAGAATGTTATCGGCAAAGAATAGAAAAGGTTTTCAAAAAAATTTCATCTCTAACCTCCTTTCGCGGCGTAAAATTTTTCATCTCAAATTTTCGTCGGGTATTTACGCTTCCTCTTTTTCTAATTACCATTCATTTCATCTTTATGTCCTCCCGTGAACGTTCCTTTTGTTTTCCTCACTTTGCCCTTTTGTTGTTGTCTCCGTTATCCATCTACATTTTTAAATCATACTCAATTACTTTCTTACGGTTTTCGTTTTTCATTAGTTCCTCCTCGCATTATCCTTGGCATTCGAATAATGCGCCTATTTACGTCGCCGATCAGAAGTTTTTCCACAATAGGTTAGTCAACATGGACACTGACCCAAGAACTAGAAAAAAAGGAGAAGAAAAAGAATCAGATTTTAGGCGACAACGTGAAATATCAAACAAGAATGTATCAAGCGCTTGGACGGCAGAAGGAGAAGGAAGGGAAAGAATAAACGAAGCATTATAAGGAGTGGGAACACTGCTTAATAAAAGAAAGGAATAGAAAGTTTCATTCAAAATGACGAGCATTCGAACATTATGCGATCAGGATCACATACAAAGTAGTGACTGTTGGAGGAATGTAGAGGACAATATAGAGATAGCGCGGGAGAGAATCGGAAAAGCGACGAAGGAACCAAAAAGCGCAGGCCTGAGATACTAGAGCGGCGCATAGAAGGGAAGTCAAGAAACCAGGAATAGAGGGAAAAGGAAAGTCGAATTGACAAGTAAAAAGAATCCGGGTTAGAGAATGAGGAGAAGTAAGAGTTGAACCACAATTGGTAATAAGTTCTTTAAGTGTTCATTTTCTTGTATTTAGTGTGTATTCCAATTTGCTAAAATCTTGGTGCTTCTTCTTTCCCTTCTGCACACGTTATTCCTGCTACTTGTTCGTTTATATTAGAAATATTCAATCGGATTTAAATTACTTATTTTCGCTTTAATCGTTTCTGTCTAAAAGTCCCCCTGGTTGGTGAGCTCGAAAAAAAAAAAAAAAAAAAAGAAAAAAAATGTTTTCAATTATCCCGTATTCTGTTGGAGACGCAGAATTCTAGCACTTCCAAATTTTTAGTTCTTTTAAAATATCTACAGTCACCTGCCTACTCAATTATGGAAAACTGGGCTCTTACTTTGACATCTTCGCTGTCGGATGCTAGAACTGTTGAGGACCATCACGATTTTTTGGGTTCTCTGGACTCATGATATCTGAAAACTAATTTATCGTTGAATTAGGATGATTAAGGTAGTATTCTTCTTTGTCTTGAGACATATTCTTCCAACCCAGTGTCTCAAAATGCCCTTCTTATTACAGACTCACTTCAATCTATCAAAGCCATCCAGAGCCCAGACAGTTGCAACTCTCTACTAATTAAAATAAAAAACCTCCTATTCCAACTTTCACCATCTGAGGTATATGTCACATTCTTATGGGTCCCTGGCCATGTTGGGGTTCCCGGCAAATGAACGGGTTGACTTGTCTGCTAAGGCAACTCTATCTAGCCCGATACCGTTTAACGCTGTACTGCCTCGATTAGGGTCATCAGTCTTTCTGATGCACTTTGCTGAAGAGTAGAGCAAACTATGATCGGAACAAACGACCTGGCTCAGGTCCATAAAGTCGAACACCGACCCATGGTGGCCGCCGTTCCCCGTCTCACATAGGGATTTCTCGATCCTATCGAGACTGCGTCTGGGGCACACTGCATTGTCACACAATTACGTTTTTGAAGGAGCTTCCCCTCCGACCACTTGTCCTCTATGCGGGTTCATGGCCTTGCCAACCGTAGAGCATCTGCTGAAGTGGTGCCGGCATACTTCCCGTACTTCTAGTCACACCTCACCCCACCGTCTGTTGTCGAACTACCCGGACTGTGTTGTTCGGGCAGTGTTGAATTTTGCAGCATCGAACAGACTGTACTGCCTTCTGTAATTTCCAGTGAGTCTAGGTGCCGTAATAGCCCAGGTAGTTACACACAGCGCCTAGATTTATATTTGTAAATTTATTAAAAAAAAAAAAAAAAGATCGTATTCTATCTATATTTAAAGTATGTCATTAAATTCGGTGATTTTGCTTCTCTTTCGTTCGTATTTAGCTTGCAACATTGACAAACGTACTCTGGTTTATTATAATGCGTATTATTTTTATTATGGACTGAGATTAACTAAAGTTCAAAAAAAAAAAAAAACTATTTCACTTTTCAGTAAAATTTTTGTTCAATCTAACTGGCCGTCTTAAATATGTGGCTGCTATTTGTCAGTCGCGTATGGTTCATGCGCGGGAATAAATTGCAATGGTCATTATTTTTCAAATTTCTTAGAAGGCATTAATCATTTGATTCACGAGCCAGGTACCCCCAAATGTCTGCCCCTTTTGTAGTCAACCGAGCGCCCCATCCACCTATCACCTACTTCTCGAATGTCCCTCTTTTGCAGTACCACGATCCATTCACTTCACCACTTCCTCTAATTCTAAGATACTGTCAAATGCTCCGCCCGCGGTCGCAGCTGTATTAGCTTTCATGCGGAGCAGCGATCTGTACTATCGCGTTTAATCCCCTTAAGTAGGCTCCATGTGCTGTAATAGCCCCAGTAGTTAAACACGGCACATGGAAACCCTCATATACACCCTTATAAAAAAAAAAAAAAAAAAAAAAAAATTGCTGTTTAACTTTAATAAATATAAACATCGCCGAGGTTCGCTTTTTTGAACAATAATGTCTGCTAAGATCTTTCCTCCTTACACTATTCGTAGCCTCCTATGTCATAGCGACCGGGGACGTGTTTTAGTGTTTAGATTCGTGCTTTTTTTGAACGGCATCCTAGTGTAACTATGTAAATTTGATTTTATATTATTAATTTATTATCCTAATCAACTCCCGGTGAGACGTGATTTCCTATCCTAAATTTCGCTGCTCAATCATGTTTGGGTGCTCCGCGCATCTCAGTTTTAGCAGTTTTCTTCTCCGACTCATTCTGGCACTCGTGAGTTATGTTAAATCATTTATCTCATGTTTGTTTCCTACATTTGTTCTACGTGATATGCGATTTACTTTCCCAGTGTTCGCTGCTCAGTCGAGTTCTAGCGGCCAATGCATCTTGGTCTCGGTCGTCTGGGCAGTTTACTTTTCCTAATAAAATTCTATACAGGCATTCGTGGGTTATGTTATACATTATGGCGTTTTAGCCATAACAGGGCTTTGTATGTGTGAAATATACGAATAAATAAGCTTCTGGCTTGCAATTTTCGATTTTAATTTAAAAGAGAATACGTTTTAATAAAGTAAAAATTTTATTAAGAACATTTTGGTTTAAAAAGAGAACATTTTGTTTTATTTTATATTTTAAAGAATTACTGTTTTGAACTTTATTTTAACCGCTTTTTTTTTAACTCAGCCTATCCATTATGGTTGAGCGGTTATTACAAAATTAAATAACTATAACTTTTTTATTAAAGTAAAAGATATATTAATATAAGAAATCGGAAAATTTAATCGGTATAAAACAAAAGAAATTCAAGGAGCCAATTCAGTGGAGGATTCAACAACTAGTTACCCAAGTATTGAAGAATTTACAGAATATACTCCGGCAGAAGAAGCAAAGGAATAGGACCTGCACGCAAGATACAAACAGTGATTATAGTACATTTATATTTTATGTTTTACGTGTGAAATTAAACCATTTGTATAGGTGTGTAATATGAAAATGTGGTAAGCGTCTAGATAGGCGGCACCAGTTCATTTTCCGTCTTTACAGTTCATTTAGTTCATCTCTTGAGGCTTATTTTTGTTTGGTGGCTTGTTTATTTTATTTTTTTTTAATTTATTTTTATTTATTTTTATTTACTTTTATTTACTGGCCGTCACTTTCTACTACTCTTGTCTGACCGTTGGTTTGGTGGCTTGTTTATTTTCTTTTTAATTATATTTCTATTTACTGGCTGCTACTTTCTACTGCTCTCGTCTGAAGTTTTTGTATTCTTTCATTTCACTTTCATTTCAATTTGGATTCACTCATTTATATATTCGGATTCAAGGTATGTAAATTTTTTATATTAATGTTTAATGTAATTTTTCATATTAAACATCTCTCTCTATTTTATTAAAATAATTTTCGTACGTTCTAGCTTGTTGCCCTTTATTTTCGCAATGGAGATTGATTTATGTGACGACGTTTGTAATCCGGTCTACTTTGATTTGATGGCATTTGCTGAAGAAGATGCCATCAAATTTTACATAAAACATCGGGTGTTCTTCCTTTTTTCAGGTTTTTACACTTTTTTCTTTTTTTTTTTCTTTTTCAAAGTATCATTTTTCTTGTCTACTTTTGCGGTGTTTTTTTTTAATTTATTTAAAAAACATCATTTCATGTGTAGGGTTCGTTCGTCATGTGACCGACTACTCATAGTTCGTTCATTTAGTTCATTTTTGATCAATTTCAGTTCGTTCATTTTCGTTGTTATTCACGGTGGACAACGCAAATAAGCGAACTGAAATTACGAATATGACGTGGAAAGAAGCGAAGTAACGTAACAATCATACGAGAAATAGAGCGAAAAGTGAAATATCGAAAAGGGAATATATTTCGAAAATAAGGAACACATACGGTCACATGACGAACAAACCCTATACAGGAAATGATACTTTTTAAATAAATTTTAAAAAAACACCGCAAAAGTAGACAAGAAAAATGATACTTTGAAAAAGAAAAAAGTGTAAAAACCTGAGAAATGGAAGAACCCAATGTTTTATGTAAAATTTGATGGCATCTTCTTCAGCAAATGCCATCAAATCAAAGTAGACCGGATTACAAACGTCGTCACATAAATCAATCTCCATTGCGAAAATAAAAGGCAACAAGCGAGAACGTACGGAAATTATTTTAATAAAATAGAGAGATGTTTAATATGAAAAATTACATTAAACATTAATATAAAAAATTTACATACCTTGAATCCGAATATATAAATGAGTGAATCCAAATTGAAATGAAAGTGAAATGAAAGAATGTCAGACGAGAGCAGTAGAAAATAGCAGCCAGTAAATAGAAATATAATTAAAAAGGGATGGAAACGAAGTATGGAAAGATACAAAAAGTACGGAAATTCAAATACTTGGGAGAAATAATACAACCTAACAGCTTAGACAAAAAAGCGAATAAGTTAAGAATGAGAAAGATGGAAACCGCATTCCAACTAACGAGAAACGTGTACAATAAGAAATCACTGTCCATCAATGCAAAAATCAAACATTATAATTCGGTCATAAAACCAGAAAGCTTGTACGTATCTGAATGATTAGATCTAAACATAGCAAAACAAATGTAAGAAATTAAAATGAAAGAAAGAAAAATTATTAGAAGAATTCTAGGACTGAAACGGGAAAACGGAATGTTGAAATTGAGAAGCAATAAAGAAGTTTATGAAAACATTGAAAAAAGTAGGTGTGACACAGTGCGGAAAAGAAGAGTGAAACTGTACGGACATTTGAAAAGAATGGACGGAAAAAGGATGACGAAGAAACTGTTTGACTATTTCGACAAAAACACGAACACAAAGCTGAACTGGTTTCGGGAGGTGAAAAGTGACCTTGCAGAAATGGGAATAAATGAAGAAGAAATACAAGATAGAAACGAATTTCGAAGAAAGGTACAGAATTGGAAGGGGTTTATGGCAAAGGAAAAAGGAAGAACGGGAGCAGTTTGGACAAGTGAAAGAAAGATCCGGCACGAGAAGCTGATGAAGATGTACTGGGAGGAGCGGAGAAGAAATGACAGAATGCATTATAATACGCAGTCCAAAGATGGCCAAAATCGCTGAAAGAAGAAGAAAATAAACAAGCCACTAAACTAACGGTCAGACAAGAGTAGTAGAAAGTGACAGCCAGTAAATAAAAGTAAATAAAAATAAATTTAAAAAAAATAAAATAAACAAGCCACCAAACAAAAATAAGCCTCAAGAGATGAACTAAATGAACTGTAAAGACGGAAAATGAACTGGTGCCGCCTATGTGGAAGCAAAGGAATAGGACCTTCACGCAAGATACAAACAGTGATTATAGTACATTTATATTTTATGTTTTACGTGTGAAATTAAACCATTTGTATAGGTATGTAATGTGAAGATGTTATAATTAATGTGCGTGCGGCGTTGCGAAAGGGCCCTCAATTAGATAATCGTCTTATTAGTAATTCAAGCATTTTATCATTTATTTTGTTTACATTTTATATTATAATTGTTAGTATAAATTAAATAAAAATAGTAATTTATTTTCGTTGAAAACAATTCACGAAAATAGTGATATTGTTTTTAGAAAACCGTTTATCCAGAGTTTGATTTTGACTGGATATTTAAAAATTGGTTTATTCAGAGATTTGTAAATTAAAAAAAAAATAAAAAATAAATAAATAAAAAACAATTTTATTACGTAACTAGTCAGTTTATTTGACTGGTCACGTAATAACATTTACGATCATGTTTGCAACATTTATTGTTTCATTTTTAACATTACGTATTTACCTATAGTTGACATCATTTTTATATCGATTTCATATTGTCCAAATGGTTGATTGTCAAGCTAAAAAAAAAAAAAAAAAAAAAATAACTAAAGGACTGATGGACAAAGAAGGGAATGATAAGACATACGAAGCACAAAAGGGAGCAGAAAATGAGCGTTCATTTGAGGGGCACAGACACTCGAATGGTTGAAATCGCAGAAGGCCGCATATTGTTTGAGTGAAGAGTGCAAAACGGAGAAGATGTTAGAGAAAAACGAAAACGAGAAGAAGGGGTAACAGTTTTCATTTTACTAAAAATTTAATCGCAACTTTCCTGCAACTAATTTGTTATTATTGTACCACCGTTGAATCCGTTTTATCGCCTTGATTTCGCTAAAGAAATGGCTGCACCATCTACCGTAGTCAAGCAAACATTGAAATAGACTCAATAAAATTAACCCCTTTTCTTAATGATTCAATTTAACCCGCTGAAATTGCCCCCATTAAACCTACATACACAGATAAAACATCACGAAAAATTTCTCTAATCAAAAATTTTAAATAGCCCCAACTGAAGAACAGAGCATCATATTCACACACATAGGTAATATTAAAATGCGTCCTGAATAGAGTTCTTCAAAAACCCCGAGTCATTATTGCGGCCTTAAAAGAGAAACGTACTCGGCCCTCTCTAATTCGACCTGGTAGCTTCTGAATGGATAACAATTTTATCGCGGTAAACTAACTCAGTGTAATGTAATATATTCATAAATCCTATTTGTTAAACAATTCGTAAAATAATAACAAATAATAATATAAACATATATTAATGCACTGGAAACGTCTTTACGTGAGAATTTCCCATCTTTAGTACTACTCAAAACAAAAAAAAAATATTTCACACCCTTTGATATTCTTTTCTAAATGAAAATCGGCTATTTAGGTTTTCTGTAGATTCTAAAAACATTTAGTACGAAATTTATTTTTATTAACTTATTTCTTTTTATTTGTTCCTAGTACTACTAAAGATGGGAAGTTACGCCGAAAATACATTTCTATTACGTTAATTTATGTTTATTTAGTATTTGTTGCATTGTTTATAATTTTATTATCTTATATATACCCGCTCAAACCTGGTCAATTAAAATTATTTAATCGCATCTGCCTTCCACAATATTAGTCAATGTTCTGTAATCATATTTACGAAATAACTTCAAAACTTAACCTGCTCTGTCCATTCCTTTCTGTGAATGTTATATTCTATATTCTTGTCTGCTGAAGCTCAACCTACTTTTTATTGTGCATCTTATATTTTGTCCTTCCTCTCGCCATCCATTATTTCATCCATTAGTGTTCCTATATATCGTCCATATCTGACCGAATCGAAATTTAACTGACGGCTCTTTTCTTTCTTGCTGTTTCTGGGTGTAGGTCGTTAGCTGGCGTGCCCAAAGGGGGGTTAAGGAAAAAAAACCATATTAAACCCTACCAATGATCAAGTTTTTGTTCACCTTATCAGCTGACACACAGACAAGTATCTATATTTCAAAACACACGAGAAGAAATCATTCTGTTATTTACTTTTTTATTCTTGACTATAATAATAAGCCTCGCAGTGTACCTTTATTAAAAAACTAATAAATTCATTTACTTCAAATGTTACCCGTCTAACTACAAGTCGAACCGTTATGACATAGAAACTAATGAAAATTTTATCCCGCAAAATTATTAAACCTTTAACATTAGAGTATCATCTCTAAATCAATACTAATAAAACGATGACTTTGTATACAATTACAAACCAAGAACCAGTAGTACCACTCACAGCTACCATTCATTACATAAAATTCAGATCCGACACTTCCTTGAACGTCATAAAACTCAGATCCGACACTTTCTTGAACACCTTTTTAGACACCTTTTTACATCACGCCGTTAAAACATCGTTGCAGAAATCTCAAATACAAAAAAAAAAACGAGAAAAAAAATGCAAAGAATCCTCCACCAATAAAAAGTTACTCTACCATACACTCTAATGTCGCTAACATCTAATGAAGAACAGTCCTCACAAACAGCTTAAAATAATTATTTGAACCTTCTAATGTCCTTCACGGCCAATCTGACTCTCTCTTTCTCCAACCTTATACTGTTCGTAAGCAAAAGAAGCGTAGGTTAAATAAATAAATAAATAAAATATAAAAAAAAATAAATAAATAAAAAATTATTACAAAATTAAATATAGCACACATAAACATTAGATCAATGAGAAAAAACTGGGAGGAAGTAGAGATATTAGAGGGAAGACAAGAATATGATATATTAATTTTAGGGGAGGTAAATATAAAAAAGGACGAAATAAATTTATATAATTTAGAAGGTTATGAGAAATGTCACAATTTAGATGCAGAAGGTGTAAAACATGGGATTGTGATATACTTAAAAGGGGACAAAAAAATACAAACTCAAATTAAAAACAAAAATATGGAAAATGCGGAATGTGTAATAATTGAAATAACTTGGTATGAGGAAAAACTATTTCTATGGGTGTTATACAGATCACCATCAGGAAAAGCAAACAAATACATTAAAGAAATAAAGGAGATTGACAAAAAATACATGGAAAACTGTTCTACTATATATATATATATATAGGAGACATAAATATAAATACTGGAAAACACAACTCAGTAGCAACAAAATACATGAACATAATGGCAGGAATGGGATATGAAAGCAATTTAGAAGGATATACAAGAGAAGAATGGAGAGAAAACAGGTTCACACAAACCAAAATCGACCATATATACACTAAAAAGAAGAAAAGAAACATCGACTTCGAATATTATAATACAGATATTAAAATAGCAGATCACAACATGATAGTGTGTACGGTAAAAATGGAGCTGGGAAAAATCGGAGGAAAACAAATGGAATTAAACAGAAGTTTTTTAATGGAAAATAAAGTGAAAAACGAACTAAGACGCATAAAGTGGGAAGGGAAATCAGATAAATTGGACGCTGAAAATTTATACGAAAGCATAAAAGAAAAATTTGAAAAAGTATATAAAGAATGTAGGCAAACAAAAAATACGTCAGGAGAAGGAAAAATACAAAGGAAGAAAGAATGGATGACGCAAAAAATAATTGAAATGATAAAAAAAAGAGACAAACTGTACAAAAAAGTAAAAAAGAATAATCAAAATATTGAGTTAAGAAGAAAATACAATAAATTCAGAAATCAAGTGAATGCAGAAATAAGACGGCAAAAAGACATGTTTGTCGGAAAAAGTTTTAAAGTGGCACAGGGGGATATCAGGAAAACTTGGTTAAATATAAACAAGATTATAGGAAAACAAAGGAGTCTAGGAGTAGATGAAACCATAAGTAAATACTTTGGCAAGGAACAAGAAGCAAGAGAAATTGCAGATAAATTCAGTAAAGAATTCAAAAATGGTATAAAAAAACTAGAACACAAATGTAATAAAGTGCTATTAGAAAAAAGAGAAGAAGATGAAGTAAAAGTTAACATGTACTTACCTAAAGCAAACGTAGAACAGGTGGGGAAAATAATCGATGGATTAAAGGAAACAAAGGCCACCGGAATCGATGGAATAAGAATAAAAGATATGAAAACAGTAAAAATATGTATAGTGAAGGAAATCACTAAGCTAATTAATCAGACGTTAAAAGAAGGGAAAATACCAAATGGGTTAAAAATATCGAAAACGAGACCAATATATAAAAAAGGGAAACACAGTAAATATGAAAACTATAGGCCAATTGCTGTAAGCAATGTAATTGCAACAATATTAGAAAAGTACGTAGCAAATAATCTAACGAAGTACCTACAAGAAAATAGGATAATTGACAAAACGCAATACGGATTTCAAAAAGGAAAATCCACATCGAAAGCAATCGGCGAGTTTACTGAAAAAATAAGAGATAGCTTTGAAGAGGGAAAGAAGGTGTTGATAACGTTCATAGATCTTAGTAGAGCATTTGAAACGGTTGATCATAAAATAATCATAAACACATTAGAGGAGATAGGAATAACGAATAATTTGAAAAAATGGTTTCAAAGTTATTTAACACAAAGGAAAACATGCGTAAATATCTTAAATGTGCAAAGTGAAAAAGAGGAGATGGATGTAGGAGTTCCGCAGGGTAGCAACCTAGCGCCAATACTGTTTATTATATATATACAAATGGTCTATATAAGGAATTAAGTTACAGTGAGGTAGTCGCGTACGCGGATGATATAGCAATAGTTACGTCACATAAAGATGTGAAAGAGGCAGAAATAAGGATGCAAAAAGATCTAATAACAATAAGTAAATGGGCACACGATAAAAGTCTAAGAATAAATGTAAAAAAGACTAAAGCAATGGTACTGCGGAAAAAAAACTGTCAAAAGTTAGACATAGTAATGCAGTATAAATATTTGGGAGTAATGATGGATCAACACTTAAGATGGGACATACATATGGAATACATTGCAAAGAAAATAAGAGCAGTTTTACCAGCTTTATATACATTAAAGAAATATGCAACAAATGAAACATTAAAAGTAGTTTATTATGCGCTAGTAGAGTCGAGGATCAGATATGGAATTCAGGGGTGGAGAATGGCGAGAAAAGTATACTTGGGGAAAATAAATAAACTGCAAATTAAATGCTTGAAATTAATAGGAAATCATAAAGGAGAAACCAATAGTGAAATAATTAAAAAAAAAAAACGTAATGAGCATAAGAGGAATGTACTTATTACTGAAGATATGGGAGTACATATCAGCAGAAAAAAAAATTGAATTGGAGGAAAGAATAAACACAGAATACGAGTTGAGGGAAAAACTTTCGTATCAATTGCCGTTAGCAAGAACAAAGATGGGGGAGCAAACGGATAAATATATTATAACTCAGATGTTGAATAAAATACCCAAAGAAATAATAGAGAAGGAAAAAATAGGGGAAAGGAAAAGGAAAATGAAGGAATGGCTTCAAGAAGAAGAAAATATAAAAAAAATAATAAACATAAAATAAAAAGACAAAGCGCAACAAAAAAAAAAAAAAAAAAAAAAAAAAAACTGAATATAGAAAATAGAAATAGATTAGTAATTATTGATAAGTAAAATAGATAGATTAAGTAAATATTACACGATCATGTATATGTATAAGTTAATTTAAGATGGTAAAATGTCAAATAGGATAATTCGTCGACAAGCGTTTTAGCTTGACGAAAATTTTTGTATGTAAAAAATTATAAATACATATTTTTCAAAAAAAAAAAAAAAAAGTTGCAAGCCAAAACCCGACACTACAAACGTTCCTGAACTTATCGTTCTGTTACATGTAATAATATTCATCAAACCATAGCACGTGCATCACAAGAGCTACTAGAAAGCAAACTAGAATACATTTTCTCAATATATGACAAGATCAAGGCATTATTTCTGTAGTACAAACATTTTCAAAAACGAAACAGTTAGCTCGTATCGAATTTATATTAAAACAAACTAAAAGGAAACCATGGCAAACCTGCATCTGCATATTTTCGAAATACTGTTATCAATTTGCAACACTATCAAGACACACCTCATACATTCGTTTTGACCGAAACATTCAACTCTTTCAACTCGTTTCAGAAACCTTTCTAGTTCTAGTTCATTCGCAGCGAATATCACAATATCACTTGGGTAACGTAGGTTATATAATAGTTTTCCTCCACTTATGGTTATTCCACTGTTTCAGTTTTTGCTTTCGCATGACCCATTTACCGTAAACGTTATATAGTAGTATAGGCGATAAAATGCACCTCTGTCCACTCCTTTTGCTATTTGAAAACTTTCCGTTAACTGTTTTTTGCACTCTTATACATACCGTATTTTTTGTGTTTAAAATATTTAATAAACTATTCTCGTACATTAAACTCGGTTAAAATTGAACACAAACTATATCTCACTGAACCATATCGAGTGCTTTCGTATAATCCAGAAACCACAGTCCATTACTACACCCAATTTCCGCAACGAAATGATAGAAAAAATCAACAACGGCCGTTTAATATGAAACATCGCGTCAGACAATTTTCTATCGCATAGCTGCATAAGGTTGAACACCTATCTTTTTAGTGTGGGCATTATTTAGCCACAGAGCAACTGCAAAAACTGGGAACAATGTTCGCCGCTGCTATAGAGCTGCCCATATTTTTCGGCAAGCTTTCGAATGATACTCATTCATCTCAAATGCTTTCAATAGCTTAGCTAGTGGTTCAATTCGCATCTGAGTATTTAGGATTTTCTTCATATTTTAAGACGAGATTATTTATCATAATTTTGAGTTCCATTCTAGCTAACTAACTAGTAAGATTCCCGAACATAATACAATATTATAACCTCTCTCGGTCCATTTCTAGACCTCTATTTTAGAATATTACATTTATACGGCTGTATCGATCTGCTTGTATAATCTTTCAAGTTTCTATTTGGGGTAGGTCACACGAGTATGAAAATTGATATGTGACAGTTATGGACCAGTCTGTGGTAAGCCATTATTTAATATCCGCATCATGCATTTCTCTACCAAGATTTATTCTAAATTCTCGGTTACTTCTATTACGCATGGTTTTGCAAGGTGCTATCTTTCTACCAGTTCAGTCATCATTTTGATAGGTCATATCGTAGTCTGCAGAGAGATCGATAAAAGTGGCGGCTGTTATCATTCTCTTCTAAAAGCAGTCCTCTTCTACATATCTAGTAGGAGCACTCACTTAATCTGTGCAAGTTTTACATCTTCTAAACCGCTCTGCTCCATTGAAATGACTCAGAGCTTATGCGATTTTCTAATAATGCTAAGTAGAGCGATCGGTCTGTAATTTTCGATTTTAGATACAGCTTTTCCCAGCTTGAGTGTTGCTACAATTTTTGATGATTTGAAACAAATTATAAAGTTAGCCGGTGTTCATGGTATAGATAAAAAGTTGTTATAACCAGGTTTTTCGGGGTATTCTCATGAAAAAAAAAAATCGGCAGAGAAGCATAAGCAGCGTCAGTACCATACCTCGTCGTGCGCCTGCTAACGTTATGAACACGAGAGCCCATCAGCAAACTGTGGGTAACGTCACGTTACAGAACATTACTGCACTATTAACAACAAAATCATTTTTACAGACGATTCCAACAGTATCGCATACACGAAGCTTTTTTTCCAATTTCTAAAATACTATCCGCTGAACTATTCACGATTAAGCTTATTATTAAAAATCTAATCTCTCCAAACGATCCTAATTGTCATCGTTTCTGCAATAGAACTAAACCTACAATATCAATTGCCGTATCGTTTTCATCCTTTAGGGGGGGGGGGAATAAAAAGGGAAAAGAACAACTTAACATCAAAATTAGAGTAGCTTTTATTGTTCTTCGTGCTGCCGCGTATTTATTATATTCTTAAAACAATTCAGCTTAATTTATTCAATAAATGTCCAGCACTAAAGCTATATATTACAACTTTCTCGCAAAATACGTTCGTGAAACATTGGTCCACGCGACAGTTTTAGCAACTATTGAAACTCTAGTTTTTCAGTTTTTTATGATCACCTGGGAATTCTGCAGACGTATATATAATACTCAAACAACAAGAACGGGGAGAAAAATGATATTGTTTAAATTTGTAAAATCTAGAATAGGCTCTTTTTTCAGACGTCTATTCACCGCTGAAAAATACCATCCCAAATGTTTTCGTAACTCTATTAAAAAGTTATATAGTTGTTTCTTGTTTCTGGGGGGGGGGGGGAGAGATAAAATGAGCGTAGTGTTATTTATGACGCGAAAAATATTATAGCGCAATGGCCGAACGAGTTCATTTTACGCTAAATAACTTACAACAAAAAAGCAATTTTCAAAGTTTTAAATAAACCATCGAGAATAGATTTCTCCCGTTAATCGCATTCAGAACTACGTGGGAAGTATCGTTTCTGTCGAATAAACGCGAAAATCTTCAGAGCACGAGCTAACAAGTTACACATGAACACACAACACAAGCGCAAACGTCCGGTGATGGGGGGGGGAGAGAACAAGATAAAAATATGTACGCCGAATAAAAATTGAAAATAGCGACATTTTTTTTCTTTTTTTTTTTTTGTCGCCATCGGTTATAAATTAATGAAACACGGTAAAATTTTATTGTTAATTAAATGTCTTAAAATCGCCAATTAACTGTTTCAAGCGTGCTCGAAATTGCAATGTGAAAAATGCCGCTACAGTTGTAGGAGCAGCAGTTTTAAAAATTTGGCGTTATTAATTTATTAGCAACAACGAGATAGAATTAAAACACAGTCTCAAACGAACACAATGAGGGTTGATGCGGAGGGCGGTACACGAAAAATGCAGACGTTTTAATAAACTTGAACATGTCGGGGTGACATTATACACAGTCACCCCATCCATCGTACAGCGCTACAGGCATGGTTCAGTACGAACAACGCATAAATCGATTTCGGAGACCCTCTATTAAAATGATTTGTCCCTTGCCTTTGCTTTACGATAATCTGCGAAGCCGAAATTGGTTATTACGCATGACTGACGTCACTCTACTCTAATTACTCAGCACCGAACATTGAAATTTCGTTTAAAGTGTGAACATACGCTGAATTTAAAATTAGGAAACATACGCACACCCATATGTGTTGCACTGGTAAAACAGGTCAAAGCTGAGAATGTACATTTAACCGTATACTTTGTTGCAGAGTTTCACGTATGTGCTGTACTTTATTTCTAAAATAACCCGCATTGCATAATGAGTATAATACGAAATTGGTATAAACTAAAATGTACTGAAATAATCGGTAAAAAATTTACTGAAATATTCAGTAAAACATGTACTGCAATATTCAGCAACCCATTAACAATAATAAAACATATCCCTATTTAGTACATTTGAAGGGAGGAAATTTTCCAAGTGTTAGATCTGCCCCCCCCCCCGTATTGTGGAAGCCAAAAAGCCTATAATTTCTCCGATTTGCATATGTGCAATTCTCTGTAGCTCAAACCAGTTCATCATTTGTGGTATATAAAGACAGAGGTCTTCTTCTTTCGGTGCCATGGCCGTTCTCGATCTTAGGCTCATCTGGTAGCAAGCTTGATTAATTCTTTGTAGGCACCCCTATCCTTTGTTGTGTGGAACAGTTCTTCAACACTGTAACCTGTCCATGTGACTGTAGGTTCTTGAACCATGATTGTTCGTCCGACTCTTCTTTTTCCTTCCACCTCTTTCCCATCAATATATTCTGCAGTAATGTGTACTTCGGTCCAAGCATCACATGACCAAAGTATTCTATTTTTCTTCTTTTGACAGTGCCGATCAGCTCATTTTCTTTTCTCATCGTCTGTCTCAGCGTTTGTTTTCTTTTTGGTCCACGGGATCCTGAGTAAGCATCTATATAATATCAAAACTCGAAGGCTTGTAATCTGTGAAATGTTTTGGACGTCAATGTCGACGTTTCCACACCATAATATAGTAATACTGATCAGACACATTACATTTCAGAATTCTGAATCTTAAATCAAGGTCCAAGTCATGATTTTCATGAAGGCAGAATGCGCTTAATGCGACATCTAATTTCTCCGTCTGCTGGGTCACCATTTTTATTAATCCAGGCACCGAGGTATTTGTATTTATCGACGTGTTCTCTGGTCTGCCATTGTTTATCACTATGTCGATAGAGTGTGGGTCGTTTGCGATGGCCATTACCTTAGTTTTCTTCACGTTAATTATCAGTTCATATTTATTGCATACTTTTTCCACCGCTTTTGTTAATATATAGTTAGGGGTCTTCTGCACTTTCAGCCATCAAAACTGTTATCCGCCGATTTTAACACCTTCTTCTCTGTCATCAAGGGCTTCTTTGAAGGCCTGTTCCGCGTACATATTAAACAGCAAAAGAGACAATATACACATCCTTGCCTTACTCCCTGTTCAATACTAATTAGATCTGATATTTTGTTGTTTTCCAATGAGATTACTGCGTTTTGGTGTAAGTAAAGATTTTTTATTATACGCTTATTCGCTCTTCATCTAGGCCAATAGTATCGAGTATTTGGAACAATTTGCCATGAGTTATTCGGTCAAAAGCCTTTTCAAAGTCCAGGAAACAGAGAAATACTGGACGTCGTTGGTACTCCTTCATTTTCTAAATCAAGATGTTCATACAGAGTAATGCCTCTCGAGTTCCCAGGCCACTCCGGAAGCCATACTGTTCTCTTCCAATGTTTTCTTCACATTTAGTTCGTATCCTGTTAGGTATTATCCTAAGAAATACAGGTACGCATGGTGTATTTAGAACCGGAAAAAGAAATCTTTCCTTATCCAGAACTGACTGCCATAATGTTTTATTAGATATCTTGAGTATTGACCCGAATTATAAAACCTGCCGTTCTTTTCTTCATGTCATGCTCGTAGACTTCAACAGCCAGCTAATAAACTCATTCTCTCTAACGTTTCCTCAACGATCCTCAATGAAGTATTAGTACGTCGTTTGCAAACAGTTTTTCCAATAAAAATACTTTCTCGGATGTCGATTTTACGAGTAAATCTGAGGGGCGATGAATGTGAATTCGAGCACATTTTTCAGACGGCGACTATAGAATAACTTAATTGCAACAACATGTCTGATTCGTTTACATTAACATACAACGACCATGAACACAGGATCTATACATAATTTAGTTACCGTGTCTGTGATAACACAGAAGAAAAGAATGGAAACCCAAAAAAAGGAAGTTTCCATACCTCTAATGTCATCTGAAACTTCCAACGAAAACTCTTGTTCAAACAAAATTCAATAAACCCGACACAAATCAAAGCAGTATTACACGAGCTACCCGACACAGGTCTCTTCAATATATACGAAAAGTAGACGATTAATTAGCAAAAAATATTCTTTGCTCTATGGAAAATCTCATCGCAATGGATAGCTGCAACATCCAATCCTACTAAACTCCTATTTTTCGGAAAAATCTAACCGCTAAACGTATAAATCTTAAAGTCTCACCGCAGAAAACCTTCAGATTAATGCTACAGTGTTCTTCCCGAGAAATCATTTAAACAACCAAATAAAACAACTGGATATTAACGCATCAACTAAACGAACAAAACGCTTATTTACCAACAGTCAGATCTCATTCTTTTCAAACTAACACGAATTCCAGAAATTCAATAAGTATATTTCGGTAAATCAGAATTCCGTGAACTATGCGCTGATAGCTGCAGATGACAAGGATAGCACACAATCTTTTCCAAGTGAAATCATTCTTGGGTAACGCCAGACTAAAGGTGTATCCGCATAATTAATAGATCAGCAAAAGATAACTATCTGATGGCGGCATTAATATACAAAGCTAGTCCCTTGCAATAGTTTTACCTCGGCGTCAGTTAATTAAGGATGGCGGCTAATAATAGTATTCTGCAACGGAACCGCAGAACTTTTTATAAACATACGAATGAACTCGACAAGGAACCCACTTAAAACCCTCCCATTTACTACTTATTAAAGGCTACAGAATCTACTGACTTTCTCACTTTTCTCCTATTTAAGCATTTCTGCACATCAAGACTACGAGCGACCACTTCCGCATTTTCATTCGCTTCCCTCCACGATGTAAGCATCTCGCGTATATTCCGCGGTAAAAAAAATTTGCACTGTAAATAAAGAATGATTGTTCCCAGAAATCAATCCGACTCCGTAGAAGAAAATCTTCTTATCAACGTGGTGAATCAAACGGCTGCAACAGTTGTACCGGGAATTCTCAGAGCAAACGAGTCTCTTGGCAGTGCGCTCGGAAATCTAAACAGTTTTACTCCTACTTATTAACGATTCGTTACTCACAGGCAGTAATGAGGTATGCTTTTAAGCTCCATTTCGCAAATGTATCTTTCTCACGTTATTTTATACATCATCCTTTCTCTCGAATACAAGATAAGAGCAGAATAGCATGTTATATCCTTTTTCTCTAATCAAAAAAAAAAAACGCACAATGATCTTTCTTCAGTGTCCGAATTGAATTTCCAATTCAATAATAAGCTAAATAACAGCCATCTAGGGTTGACGCCATTTATCCTTTTATGCTCAAGTACTTAATTCTGCTAAACAACTACCTTCAATGTGTATAACAGAATTTGGTCAACACCCTCCATCGCAGCTTGCTGGAAGTCAGCTTCCAATCCTTAAATTCAACAAAGATCCCTTTATTCCTCAAAATTATAAACCAATTTTTTTAATTTCTTCACTCTTTAAAGTCATGGAGAAAATGATGTATAGAGCACTTTCCTTTTCCCCTAGAATATTCAGATATACTTTCCTCAATATATATATATCGGCGGCCAAAGATCAAAATCCCCTATTTTTCACCTCCTAAACCTACAGACATATAAATACCCGAAGCCCAGAATAGGTCAAAAGCTTTCTAGGCAGTCTTCTTCAACATAAGAGAAAGCCGCCGACTGCATATGGCATTATAAAGTACTTACAGAGCTGAAGAACGCCGGTACAACAGGTAATATAGGCAATTACATAACGAATTATCTGTCAGATCGATTTAGGCAAAATAATCGACTCATCATTGTTTGCTCCTTTTCTTATAGTATTTCTCAAGATCTTCCATTAAGTGTAACACTATTTATCCTCTATATGTAAATGATATTGCAGAATTCAGGTTACAACTCGTCTATTTATTGACGATCTTAATATATAACCTTTCATTGAACCTTCCAAACAACCTTAAATCGATTCTCCAATCCGCAATAAATAGGCTAAATAGGCTAAATAGGCTAAATAGGCTAAATAGGCCACTACATTCATAGACTGAAAGTAATGGTCTTTCTTTTTCTCCGAATAAGACTTGCTGTATGAAATTCCATGAGAGTCGCCGGCTGAATCCAAACTTTGACTTTTTTCCATTTTCTTAAACGGTTCTCTCCTTTCGTTCACATACCCAGCTAATTTTACAGGCTTGAATTTTGATTCAGGCCTTCCATGAACTCTACACATTCCTGATCTCAAGCACAAATGCTATAAATCCCTTTCGATTTAAAAATATTTATCCAATTTCAAATATAATAATAATAATAATAATAATAACCCTAAACTACTTTTAACCATATATATATATATATATATATATATATATGATCACTTTAAAGCAGATTAATATTCTTCGGCTAGTGAGCATCTTATCGAAAATCCTTAGAACCGTCTATAATGCTGCCTTAAGAATTATCCTTGCCGCATATTGAGCATCTCCTCCGGGTACCGACACCATGCTGGAATAGCCGGAAACTAATACTTGGCCGCCAAGGCAACATTATCTTAGCCTGATGCCCAAAAATAACTCCTTTTCTGTACAGAAGTATGAAGGAAAGATAGGTTTCTTCGCTAAGATCCATCAAGTCAAACGCTGAGCCTTTGTACGGCCACAGTCTGATCTGACAAGAAAATAATTCTCTGCCCTCGATAGATTGTGTTTAAAACATACATCTATGTCGCATAATCATACCTATAAAGAGAGTCTCTCCTCGCACCACATGCATATTTTATAATGTAATCCTACGGTGGAACACATTATTAAACACTGCAACCAATTTAAAAGAACAAAGAATGAATCCGTAGATATCCACTCACCCAGACCGGATTAAGTCGGTCCTAAATGTCCTGAATGCTAACTATGCATTTGCTTAACACATAACATCATGTGCAGTTATAAACGGTTCACGTATGAGCGTATAATTGAAAAAAGAAAAAAAAATGTATAGCATTCAAATAAATTTCCATTTTAAACCGTCGGAAGATGTTTTTATAAAATCGTCAGATTATCTCTGTCATAAAAAAATAAAAATAAATAAGCGAAGGACATATCCATTCGTAACGTTTTATCCCCCTTATCAACTTGCCAGTTTACTTTATAGTATCTTTCCATGTATATTAAATTTTAAGTTAATTCTTACATGCTGTGTATGTGTACGCGTGTCAGAGGAAAGTGTTCTACGATCACATACCACCTCCGCTTTATCAATTCTTCGCAGGCTCAATAATTATAAACAGCATAAACAGCGGTGCTGCTAAGACAGAGACTTTAAAAGTCTCTTTTTTTTCTTTTTTTTGCTTGTTTGTTCATATATAGGGCTATAGCCAACAAGAGCGTCTACCCAGGCATAAGCTATAGGTTATTTGAAGGAATTCGAATTTAATTTGATAGGATATGGATTCAATAAAGGAAGAAAGAACTGGAATAACCTGTGCAGAAGGAAAGGTCAACATATAGGAAGAGCAACAGGCAGTTTCGAAGCCCTAGTCCTAATTGGTGTGCGCACAAAGTATTCCGTTCGGTAAATAGAGAAGAGAAAGAATCAGAAAGGTCCAGCGGGCAGTGCGGACTTGTAGCGCAAGAGAAAAACGATACCGGGAAGATGGAAGCAAAGTGTGCCCAAAGCGCAGATATCGCCGAAATTGAGGAGCGACTGAGATAAGGAAAGTTGTAGAACCATGGGAAGCTTGGAAGATCAGGCTAGACTGTCCGGTAATGCGAGTTAAGATTTGAAAATGATGCCAAAACAGATGTCCGAACGTAGCTTTAAATATTTCTTGGAAAGAGCCAGAAAGCCTAAAATAACCTTAAGATTTTTTTAAAACATACATTTCTAAAGAAAACATTTAGAAAAAATACTTCGTTCATATAAAAACCAAATGTAGAATTATCGCAGAACATTTTACTATTACTTTATTAATTATTATTATTACTTTATTAATTATTATTATTTATATTATTATTAATAGAATAATTCCAAAGAGAACCATGGACACTTGAAAACAAAATTTTATAATCGTTCCTTCCTGTGTTTTCCAAAGCGCAGTCTATTTAAATTTAATCGATCAAACCTCCCAAACTAAAAAAAAAAAAAAATCCTCTCTACTCTACTGATAGCAACGAAAAATGTAAAACGATGGAAAAGCCTGTTCATGAATTTGAAATCAGAATAAATATTTTTCCGTGAAGGTAAACAATTATCGAACTTTAATATTCCACTGAAATAGTTGATGTAAAAAACATTCAATTTTTTCCGCATAGAAAGTATTACGAATTATTACCGGATAATAATGTACCGAGTTAAAGAAAAACGTCTGCAAATAACGAACAGAAAACAACTTGTTTAGGTTCTGTTGAATGTCTGGTTACTGCAGAATTAGTGGGAGTGATGATGCTGACGTGGCTACCAGGGAGGTACGATCAAACGATGTCCACCTTTACCTGTGCGAAAGCTTCGCGATCTAGAATTAATATAAATAATCTGAGAGCAGTCAGAAACGAAAAAAGTGTTACAACCTAATTCAACCAGAATCAACATATAAGCCACGGTACTACAAAATTCTCACGGATAATGGCTAACAAGAAATTTTTTTGACCGCGATATATTTTATATGGGCCATACTCGGATAAAGATAAATTTTTTGATTCTTCAAAGACATCTTGCCATCAACATGCGTCATCGGCATACGTTAACCATTATTAAACATTTATTGTTTTTCTGCCCTTACTATGATGCGAAGCGAGCGGAATTTTTCGGAGGAATGATTGAATTTTTTTTTTTTTTTTTGGGCTCGGCTAACCAAGAGCATTGACCCATATCTAAAATGATTGAAAGTTATTTCCTCCGTCCAATTTAAGTTGTTTACCATGTAGCGGAGAACGTATACTGTGGAAGGAGTATTTCTATTTATTTCTTGAAGTAAAATTATTACATGGGTAGCTGTTGAAACTTGTTACGTCTGTTTGGCGGTTCGAATAATTGACCGTAAGACCCTGAAATCAGGCTATAAAAAAAAAAAAAGAAAAAAAAAGAATAAAAAAGGTTAGAAAACTTTTTTTGTATTGCCAATTTTTTCTAGCATTCGTAATTTATAAATTTTAATAAAAATAATGAAAATAAAAAAATTCATAAGCAACTGCAACTATCAGCTGCCCACCCCGTTCAAGGGAGCGAGACACGTGCCGCGCAAACGTCAGTTTAATAAAAGCAGACGCCTTTGTTGTGTTCGTCGCGAAACATCGAATTCATTGCCGTTCCGAACGCTGCAGTTGTCCCGAATAATACGCTTTAACTAACAATCGGCAACGGACCATAACTCAAAAGCTGTCTTTGTTCGTCTGTTATTATTATTATTATTATTATTATTATTATTATTATTATTATTATATATTTTTTTTTTTTTGATATTCACGAAATTATTATTCAGGCTGATAAGGCCTTCCCGCGGCCTTTACAAAAAAGCAAAGGAAAAAAAATAAGAGACGCAAAATATTTCGGCGTGCATTAGAAGGCCCGTCGACACGTGACTCGTTCGGTAAAAGCCATTGTTATTTAAATGATGCTAATCTCCGATGATATTATTATACTTCGAATAACCTAATGACCCAACTGAATGATGTAGCGTGCGTGTTTAAATGGGTACTGCTGGTGTCGCGCTGATAAAACTGGTTTTGCAGATAGAGACGAAAAATCCGAATTGATCTTTGAATTTGCAGATGGTTCAACAACAACATCATTATCCTGCTGCACGAAGGCCCCTCGGCTCTAATAAATTCACGTTAGGTTGCCGCCATCGCACGCACTACAATAATGTCCTAAAAACTGACATTGTCTCCGTCACTACTGCTTCTACGAAAACCGGTTAATGCGACGAAATTATTTAAAAGAATAAATTAATCAATCACATTAACTACGTAACACCCGCTAAAACTAAGGGAAGATATTTTTAGATTTTTGTACTGGATCGACGCATCTGAAATACGATTAAATGCACGATTAATATATATTATAACAGGAGGGGGAGGGGGTAGCATAGCTTCCCAGATGTGTTCTACTCGCGCTGTCTTTCAGCGAGGAATCATAAATATTCTTAACGTGTATAATTTACGTAAATTTTAAATATTGTAATGTGAAACAATAAATCGAACATTAAATGTCCTTCACCATTGCTAACGGTCATTAAAATTAACAATATTAAATAACGCTTTTTAACCTTTCGGGAGACTGTTAATAAACGCCGGGGCACCATTATATTATTTTAAACACCCCTGAAACCTTCTTATTCGACTGTCTACCCGAAAGATATTTTCATATGATGCATCGTCAGTTTTGGCAGGTTGAGCTTTTTCTTTTCCACTTAACCAGGTTAAATGTTTAACAACGTAATACCATGCGCGCTAAATTGTAGACACTTCGCCTAACTTTAGATAGCATGTGCCCACCGCGAACATACCCACAATCTTCATTTAACTTTTTAGCCAATTTCGTTTTTTTAACCCCTCGCTCTTTTTCACTCCATTAAATCTACTCCTAGTTTTATTATATCTCTATTCTACAATTTTTTACTTGGATTTTTTTTTTTTAGATTTCTTTAAACTTTCCTCTTTTCTATCGCTTTAGAAGTTTTTGTTTTATAGATAGACTTGTATAGAAATCGAAAAAAGATAAATGAATATTACTCGACCGCAAAAACGAAACTCAAACTAATAATTAACGGCAGTTTTAGCGGTATTTATTATTTACCGCTAAAGCGTTTTGCCTTCCGCTCGCCAACCCCCACTCCCTTGACTATCGTTTATGTCATAATTGCAGCGGTACTCAATTAAAATAAAATAAAAATGTCTTCAGACAAGGACAATCGTCTAAAATGTAGCGGATGAGTGTGGAGCCGTTTCATTCGGAAAGTATCGTAAAATTTGTGGAGTTTTTAAAATTCGATTAGGCAGCAACATATCCTGTTCGTTCCGAAATATTATCACTATGGAGGGTTTTATTTTAAATTATTTTCTCGTAATCAAAATTATATACATTTTTCATACGCCATATATTTCTTAAAATACAGGGCGCGCCATAATTAACTGTTTGATTTGCAAATTTAGAAAAAAAATTCGCCATGAAAAATTATTTTTTTCTTTTTAAACAAATTAAACAGTAATTATACAGAATCGTAAAAAAAAAAAAAAAAAACCTATTCAAAATCCTAACATTGTTTCATACAATTAATGTTCAAAATCACTACCTTTTTCTTCGATACATTTCAGACAACGGGTACGAACTGCTCTGCAAGTATGGAGTGCAACAAGTTAATTACGACGCCCCAGGTAGTTTACACAAAAAATAACGTTTTTTCATCAAATATTTCTCTTTAATCATAATTGCTACAAACTAATAATTTCTATTTTAAAAATACACTTCAAAGCTTAAGTTTTTGTAAAAATACCGTTTCCTTCTTAATTATAATATTATTTTTATAACTTTCAAAAATGCAATACCGCTTTATTTCACCACAAGAAAGAACTTCACGAATTTAATGATACTTTCCGAATAAAACGGCTCCTCTCGTCTGGCACATTTTAGACGATTGCCTCCTCATCTAGTGTACATTTTAGAGTTCACGGTGTAAATAGAAATGCATCCGAAATATAGTCAGAAATAAATTAAAATTATGAATTTAAGCAACATAAAAAATTTGTTAATAAACAATGATAGTAAAAATCCAACCAAATATATTATGTCTGGCTATCGAGCAGATCACGTTAATTCTCTTTTCTTCTTTATTCGTATAACATTCGTACCGTTTAGGATACAAGAGTTTTTTCCTTTCTCTTTTGCATTCCCACTCGTTTTTATTCCAACAACGCAAAATTGCAAGATTATTTCATTAAACAGCAAGGTTATAATCCAGTTTACAGTAAATTCTAAATAGCGTCATCGTGACAGTATTAATCTTTTTCCTTTTTTTCCTATAAGCGTACCCATACATCCGCCGTATTCTTAAAAAGGCAGAACAGCGGTACGTGTACAAGTGCCTTCACATAATAGTAAATACTGACTTCGACCAAAGAGGTGTTTTCTCTTTTGTTCTTTTAAAATTCAGTCTTTTTTGAGCTTTATTTATCATCACTACAAAATAAGTTTTGATGTCGCATCAAGTGGTGTTAATCTAAAATTCTCAGCTAGGAAATAATCTTACTTCCAACCGTCAAGTGCAATGCTAGCACCACCTTGTTTAAACTACCAACATGAACACATTTATATACTTTATTTTTCTAATTAATTCAAAAATGACTCCTCTAAATTTTAATAAAAATATTTTTATGTAGTGAATTTTCAGTAGCCGTGTCCATGATATGCAAGTTGTGTCAACATTTGTGTTCTCAAAGTAATTAAATCGACTAAACAACAATTTTATTATATTGTAATATATATATATATTATATGTATATGTGTGTGTGTGTTATGTATGTACGTAAACATTGTACTCAGAAATAGGAATGTGACATCATCCGAAACAGATTTTACGAAATAACCGTTTTGTTAATAACTTGCCCGATTGTAATCAAATTTTAATTAGGACGCGTTAAATTTGCTAGTGGTGATCAACCGTGCCCTGCGGCATTCGCCGAATTTTGTAACTGCTAACGTAATTTTAATTTTGGAATACCTGTCCTCGGCAATGACATGTAAATTTGAATTTAAATACGTGACAATTTAATCGACTAATTAATTCATATTCGATTGCGGCCTATGTATTACTTGGAAAACTTCTGATCGAATTTGTACAAATGCAAATAGCGAGTAAAATTACATTTAAAATAGTTCAAATATTTGAAGAAAGAACATTAATTTTATAGCTATTTTTTTTTTTTTTTTTGTTTTAGGAAAAAACAAATTCGAATTGTCCCCGTTAAAAACTCAAGAATAAATTCTATGTTACAGTTTCAACTTATTAGTAACCTAACAAAAGAACCGTATTGTACAGGGATAAAATTTTAATACCGTATTTATTCGTTTCAAACGTTTCGCATATTATTACTATTTTGAATGAATTATAAATATACATAAATAAAAATTAACTTTTATTTTATTTAAACAATTAAAACTAACCGCCGATTATTCTTTTTCCGTTTATATTTATGTGTTATAAAAATTAATTTTTGTTACGCAGAACAAATGTCAACAAGTTTTTGTTTTATAAAAATTAATGTTAAAATTACACATTTAAAATAAGTTACACTAATTAAAATTAAATGGCAATACATGAATTAAACTAATAAAATAAAAATGTGTAAATGAACGCGCTACGTTTTCAGTACATTGAAATTTGATGAACGAATAAATTTGAAACTAGCCTCGTATAAGTTGTATTTCTTGATTATTTTAATGTATCGTGTCTGCCACAATAATTATAACTGCATTTAATCGAATAATTTATATTAGATGGATTTTCTAATTTCTTCTAAAGCAGTTATAAATATCAAAAGTATTATACGATTTATCATTGAAATATATATTAAATCTGAAAATGTAATTTCTCATTTTGGGGACACGGCTTCCTTCGCCTCAAAATCGATGCTCTTGTTAAAAAAACAAATCTTTTTAGGAACTTTTCTATACTTGAAGTAAATAACAGAATAACCAGAAGACTCCGAATAAAAGTGACACTTCCGAGAGAAGTCTATTATTACATGTTTTCATGTTTTCACATTCCCATCATTTACATGCTTTTTTGTTTTTTTTTTCTTGGTTGAATAATGAACGCGCGATAATTAAATTAAATGAAAAAGATTGACTTGTATTTGACTTTTAGTATGAAAAATAAGAATGTTTAAGTGAATAAGGGAATTTTTACGTATTTTAGATAACAATTTGTTTAATTTTGAGAAGCTGCAAAATTGCAGCTTATTATTCCTTCCAGCTGGTTAATAAGCATACTCCATTAACATCCACTATCGTACAAGCGAGTCTCGGACAAGAGCATACATGGATAAATAAACACTGCGATAAATACTCACAGGAACAAAACACTCCGATACATAAAAATAAAAAAACCTATTTGAAATTATTTAAAATTATTTTAAAACTGATAGAAATAATATAGAAACGAATCAATATATTTAAAAAAGAAGCATGAACTAAACAAAATGAATCTCTGAAATATATCTTCCAGCCGTACAAACGCATATAGGATAAATTGCAAAAAAAAAAAAAAAAGAGGTAAAAAGTAAAAATTAACATCAAATACTAGTTGGAAATTATAAAAGTTCTAGGCGCTGAGCTTACTGGGATTTTACGTGGCAAAGTCGGTTTTAATTAGAAAAAATTCATAGCAAACAAAAGAAATAAAAAAGCCATTTTGTTCGTTCTGTTATTCAGACTTTTTTCTTGAAAAGTATGAAAATGTTTGATTTACTATCCATTAAAAAGCACTTGCCGGTAACAGACTGACGAAAATTTATATCTCTAATTTGTCGTAAAAACAGATTTGCTTTTTTTTATTAAACGGTAAAAGTAAGCAATGTCTTCCGACAAAAATGAGTTTTACCGATCACTGATCAACCCGTAATTAAATGTCAATAATGATTAAGGAAGAGAAATGCCAACTCAAAGCCCAATACATAAGCTAACTGTTCGCCGAAGTCGGTCATTTTTAATGGACTCGTTAACCAAGAGGGATTGCACCCCAAAACAATTAGAAATGAAAAGGGAAAATTATATAATAAGACCATCAGATATCGGTATCATCAGGAAGCAGGGATAATAAGTGTAGAAGGAAAGGACAGGATATAACGGGCGCAACAGGGAGCAGGAAGCTCATAAGCAAATAGAAGTAGAGAGTCGAACGCTTCACCGAAAGATATGAACACTTAATAAACACGTGATCAGCGTCACAAACAACCGCATCATTTGATATGGGAAAAAGGCTAATGAGAAGCGAAAGCGGGTTATGATTAAAATGCAAAAGCATAATCGGGACAACAACACAGGGTAGAAGTGAAGGAAACAGAAGGAACCATTGGACTGGAAGGAAGACTAGATTGAACAGACAAATCAAAGGAATGATCATTAGAAAGAGAAGAAGAAGTGTTTTCGAAATAATGCAAAAATTTTTCTTTATCTTTTTCGTCATTCCTATATCGTATGTAACAATACGACAGTCAAAAGCACGCACAAAACTGCGAAAACAAAAAGTTTTGTTAAAATTAAAAAGAGAGATTAAAAAAATAAAAAAATAAAAACTAAACGATTCACAGTGGCGCAAAACAATTATAGTCTGTGTCCGGTAAAAATTTCAGTTGGTGCAGATGTGTCTGGAAAAAGGAATTACCGATTTGAGACGGTAAAAAACGACCACCTTATCTTGTTCCTTTAAATGGACACAATTCGATTTTTGCAAAAAATATAAAAATCATAATTCCCAGTGTACCCCCATTTTAAAATGGAAAACAGAAATTGGACACGAACTAATCAAGAAAAAGCAAACGTATTTGCTGAATATTTATCAAAGGTATTTCAACCGCATCAAAGTGGTATTCCAAGCCACGAAGAAGACATAGAAAAATATTTGCAGATACCATTTCAGCTGTCGCTCCGAATAAAGTCAACATCTCCTATCGAAGTAAAGGCATACATACAAAAACATCTAAATCCAAAGAAGGCACCAGGGTTTGATTTGATCACAGCTAATATCATTAAGAGAATGCCAAGAAAAGCTGTAATATTGTTGACGCACATTTTCAATAAATTCTTCGAACTGGCTACTTTCTGATACTAATAATGATCCCAAAACCGGGAAAACCTCAACATGAAACGACTTTGTGCAGACCTATTAACTTATTGCCAATCTTCTCTAAACTGTTCGAAAAAATTCTGCTCGGAAGAATAAAACCTATTCTCGAAGAAAATAACACTATACCCGACTATCAGTTTGGTTTCAGGAACTCCCACAGCACAATAATAGAGCAAAAACGCACAAAATAGTCGACATCATAAGCAAAAGCTTTGAAGAAAAGAAATATTGTACTGCGATTTTTCTCGACGTTGAGAAAGCTTTTGACAAGGTTTGGCATACCGGAGAACTATTATATAGGGTGAAACATCAACTGCCTCATTCCTATTACCTGCTAATAAAGTCCTACCTAGCAGAAAGACACTTTCATGTTAATGTGAATGGACCATTGTTCACAAATGTACCCTCTGTTATATCAGGAGTACCACAAGGCAATGCACTGAGACCAATATTGTATCAGATTTATACACACGACTTCCCAGAAAATAATGATACAACCGCAGCTATATTTCCTGATGACGCGGCTATATTATCAACTCATCGAGATAACATCATAGCCACCGAACAGATCCAAAACCATCTGCTACGTATGGAAAAATGGCTTAAACAATGGAGAATTGCAGTTAACGAATCAAAGTCCGAACAGGTTTTATTTACCTTAAAAAAGGGGCAAAATCTGCTGATCCAGCTGAATGAGCAGACAATTGCCAACTCGTGTGTTGCGAAATATTTCCGGTTACATCTTGACCAACGGCTCACCTTCAAGGAGATCATATTATTGCGCAAAACGAAAGCAACTAAACATCGAATATCGCAGCCTGAGTTGGTTGATGAACAAAAATTCATCTTTATCAGTTGAAAATGAAGTGCTACTCTATACAGGGCAATCTTAGAACCCGTGTGGACATACGGTATTCAAATCTGGGGAACGACTAGCATTTCAAATCGAAACATTATACAAAGATTTCAGCGTCCTACGAGATATTTACCATGGTTTGTCCGTAATGATGATATACATAAAGATCTCTGCATTCCAACGGTTAAAAAAGCAATTACAACCTTTGCTAGAAGATACTTTCATCAACTTTCGGAACCGCATCAATCCGCTAGCAGCTTATCTTTCGTAGAATAGCGTACGATTCAGACAATTCAAACGACACATTAGTTGACCTGGAATTTCGTCCGTAGTCATTAATTTGTATAGCTCAACATAACCCAATAAATAACGTACATACAAATAAGGAATAGCGACCACTGGGAAGCGTTCCACTATGGTTTACATAAAATAACATTGCTACTTATTATTCAAATGAACAGATTATATGCAGATAAAAAGGATAAAAAGGATAAAAAAAAAATATTTTTACTATTCAGTTTTTTGCAAGATATTTATTGATATTCCAAAAATATACAAAAAAAAAAATCGGAAAAAAAAACTAAAATTGAAAAAGTTATTAGTGGATAAAGTTTAGGTTGAAGAAAAAGAGTATTCTGGTTGACAGGATCGACACGATAAAATAAAATTTAAAAACAGATTCTTAATAAGTGAGAATGTCGTTATAGCCCTTACCTAAGAAAAAAGCGGAATGTTTTTTTCGGCAAATGGCAGCTGTGTAAAAAAATACACTTTTCAATGTTTTTTCTTTTATAATTTTCAATTTTTTTAAATAGTAAAAATAAGTAATTTCGATACAAAAGTGGTAGGGTTGTATATATATTGAAGGTTGGTACAAAATTTTAAGTAAATCAATTGACTTGAGATATCACGTCAACCATGTTGAAATAAGTAGTTTTTAGAAAAAGGCGTTTTTTTGAGCAAGTTTCGGACGGCCGCAAAGTCTTAGAATAGCACGTTATAGTTGCATTTTATTAATCGATGATTTCATAAAGTGTGCCTTCTTCGACTTTATAATCGATATTTTTAGAAGCTCGTTCTGATTTGCGAGCGCGATTCTTTAGCTTCCTTAGAAGCATAAGAAGCTCATTACCCGGAACGTTTAATTTGACTATTGTCCTGTTTAGTAGCGATAGCATATTGGGACCAATAGTAATTCCCATGACACTGATAACTTTTAAAATTGATAAAAAGCCTTCTTTGAAATATAATTTGAAATTTCAGTTGTCTGTGTTTCTTCACGTATATAACTGATTTTAGCGAGATTTTTACAGTCTTCCCTTGACTCGATGTCAATCGGCACACAGTGTGTACGGATGCGCTCAGGCACATGTTACTGTCTTAGCTTTTGACTACTACCACTCAAATACCAACGCAATCTCTACCCGATGCGACTGTTCTTACAAACGTGCACGGCGATTTTTGGTATTAACCTAGTACTAAACATCTTCGTGACGGAACCATATAGCGACGGCAAATGAGAACGATGTCTGAGAGATTATGAACTAATGAAATATCAGAGAATATTTTCTAGTTTGAACACCGCCAAAAGGTAACGCTGCAGAGATTAGCAAATCCGTCTCACATTTTACACACAAAAATTGAAATGTACACTCAAAATGAGATTTATTTTCTAGTTGTGATCAGAGCGTACGCATATTTACGTTTCTTGAAGATTGAAGCTAAATTGAGCTAAACTGAACACTGGACGCGAAAAGGTTTTCTTCAAAAAAACACGTTACTGCGACCTTCGGTTAATCGATTTTTAAGTGTTTACCTATATTTATACATTTATATAATATCGTCGTACCAAAAATGGTCACCTCCGGCGTGACGGGCTTAGTTGCTGCGTCACTAATATAAATTATTGGAATTTTAAAATTTGCCCACGAGGGTTTAAAGATCTAAACTTTAAGAATGATCAAAAAAAAAAATGATTTTTTTAAAATTCTAGACCGGAATACCCCCAACACAGCGAAAAGTTTATTGTTTAAATAATATTTTACTTATGCAACTAGCTGAACTACGTTAAATTAAAGGATATTACGATTTTTCGGTTCACCCCCCCCCCCCCCCCCCATTAATACGAATAGTCCAGTTAGTGGAATTTTTACTAACCTAAGCTAGTATAAAAAAAAAAAAAAAAAATGAATTCCATCGACTGGTAAAGCGCACACTGCCGTAGAGCAAGCACCTCGAAAACACACATTATCGCTACCGCATTATATCGCTACCAGACATCGCACAGAAATGTAAACGTACTGTTGAATTATCATTTTATCGCGCAATTGTCAAATGTTACCAGCTGGTTAACAAAGTTAATTGGATCCTTTTTTCGGTATCCTCTGTTGTATGTACTAGCATATATACGATACCGTATCGCTGTGTGCACGAAATTACAAACGCGCGCTATCAACACGGGAATAATACAGCTGCATACGCGAGAGACGTGTTAGAACACCTGGTAACTGTTTTTAACCTTCACCAGTCTCTGCTTCGTGTCATGTACCACTGTGGTATTTTAATTTTTTGGGACGTTTATAGCCAGGTATAAAATACGACTTTTGAAGCAGATTCTTGCACCGAAACATTTTAACTTTCAAAGTTTTAAGCGACGTTTCCTAATCGAATTTGCAAAAATCAGCCGATGATCACGAACTTCCTAAGCAGCTGGTAGGCAGCGGCAATTAACAAAACTTTTTTAAGCAACCTGAAGCGCACAGAAGCATTTCAGTTAGCTTCGTGAAATTTACAAGAGCCGCTGAAAAAACTCATTAGAATTTACACAATCTAATAGAGGGAGAAAAAATACAACGTTACTTTTCGACAATCTAGCACACCTGTAAAGAGTACCATCGAACAAGGAAAACAATCACTTCCGGATATCCGTTCTCATCGAAAAAAAATGAACACAGGGTAGTGCAGTATAAATTTGGCATTTTATAACCTAATAAAAATTACCCCGCCAAGTGACTTTATTGACCCACCCGATGATGAAATCATAAAATTGTTGCAAATTTTTAATTAATTTGTCGATTCGCAATCCGTATTTCATGGATACTGTGCACGATTATGGTGAGCTCTAGCTGCCGAAACTTGCCGGCAGAAAATTATTATTTAAATATTTCCGAAATTTGTTCCTTTTCTTTAAAATAAAATTTCCTCTCAAGTAGACGGAGAAACGTTCTAGCATACTAGCGGAAATTATTACAAAAATTATTTTAAAAATAATAAATTATTTTAAATTTCTTACAATAAAGTGAAGAAAGCATTTTCGAAAATGGCGCAATGCCCTGACAAAAACTTAATTTTTAAACCCGCCGAATTGCATTTTGTCCATCTCTTCGATGGCTAATAGATTTTCGGTCTTTCAAAAAAAACTCAATTACATTTTTCGTCTAAAACAAGAAACGCGAAGATGAGACCCATTGTTGTGGTGGACGAGGGTTAGTAAATCGAATCTCGCAGCTCTATATACACACTGGTATTGAGTAGTCAACCCGGAAGTTTCATTGGATTAAACTACTCTCAGCTGTCGATGATATTTATAAACAAAAACAAACAAAAAAGGCAATTTAACATCGTAGTCAGTGAACAATATTAATTGGCAGAAAGAAAAAAAAGGGGAAACCTAAATAAAAGCCACCGTGTATATTTCTACGCCTGCTGTTAATGCGTGCGAAATTTATCGTATCTAATAGTTACCGTTATCTACTGTGTATCGATGAAAAATCGGGAAAAAAAATACATAAATAATTTCCCAGGTCACTTTTTTTGCTGTAAGGTGAATCCGATTTAGTTTAATAACTTAAACATAACGTAGTTTCAGCCTCGTAAATTCGTACCGACTAAAACCAACACAAATCGTAGCTTTATATTTTCAATTTATTTTCGACGATGTTCGCTCAAAGTATTTTACATCCGTATTTTCCCATTTTTAAAGCGCTGGGGCCATTTGTTAAAAATACTTCTAGGAATCCTTCGCCCAAAAACAACTGAAAAAAGGAATAACATATACCGTCAGAAGCTGGCAGAATCAAGCAAGAAAGAACTTAGGCAAAGAAGGAAGTGAAGAAATATATATATATATAAGGGACTCAATAAGGACTAGGGAAGTCGAGAAATAATAAATCAGAATAAAGAATGGCGCGTCTTATCGAAAGGGATGGACATTCAAAACTATTTTTTATTACTAAACATTTCCTTATTATTATATCTAGTCTATTAGGATTGTGTTACTTCAATAGACATTTTTCTGTTACAATTCCCCTAGCTATTATGATTTCTACCCGACTTAGTTCATTTTACTTTACTTTTTATCTTTATTATTATTTTACTTATTTCTTAACATCTATGTGTGTCCTCTCCAGCATGCACTTCAGAGAGGATTATATGTATCCATGCATTGGTATATTTGAGTTTTCTTTTCACTGTATGCCCATTCGTGTGTACGAATGATTGTATATTTGTTTATATATAGATGCGTGTCTCTGCCTGTGCGTCCCATTACGGGTGTATGTACTATGTAAATATACTAGTTTATGTATGGCTGGTAGTATAATAATCTAGGTGTTTAAGATTGAAAGCATAAGTGATGATTCAATCGGAGTTGGTTTTGTCTTGATTTAATTTGATGTATATATGATTGTTTGTTTGTTGTTAAATACATATATATATATATATATATATATGTATATATATATATGTGTATATATATATATATATATATATATATATGTATATATATATATATGTGTATATACATATATATATATCGTGATTTCTGGAGATGGCTAATTTTTGTGAACATTAGTGTGTGTACATAAGACTATGTATTTTAGTCCATGATTATTTTTATGTAGTTAGAGTGCACAAACTTGTATTAGTATATACATATATTTCATCTTGTAAAATGTTAATACTAGTTTATCACATTTCATTATAATCGTATTTTAAATTTAGAAGTAAGAAACCATTTCTCTCCCCCTTCTTCCTCTAAGGTACCGTTTTTGTTTTTTCAGTTTGTTTTTTGTACATTTTTTGTCCCTTTGCATTTTGCTGCCATTATTAATTGTAATTTTAATATTTACTTCTGAAATCATGTTTTTGTATTTATAGAGTTATAAGTACTCGTAATTTCTCAGTTTTTTCAATTTTTAATGTTTAAATTTGTATCAGACCACTGCTCGCGCAGTATTGCGCATATGTGTGGTTTCATCTGTACATATTCCAAAAATATATTTAATTTTATTTTATTTAAGATACGATTATAGTCCCAAAGTAGAGCTCTTCCATAATCAGGATGAAGACAACAGTTTGCGAATGGTGTTGAAAGAAACCGAAGACACGAGAAAACTTCAAACGAACAATGAACAAGATTGCCGGGTGGAGGTAAATCGTAAAACCAGGGAGTAGGGAGCAGGAAAACTACTCGGCTGGATGGATGGGTAGAGACTGTTGGAAAAAGAATAAGCGCATATCTGACCAGGATCTAGAACGGAATTTTTTCACGAAGAAAGCAAGTTAGAGGCAGGAATTTGAAAAAAATGAAAGCGAGTACTGTAGCACATTTTTAGTAATAATGTTGTGCGAAAAAAAATTCAAATTTTTATTACATTCGTTTTAAGAACGGGCGGCAATACTTGAAAAAAATTCTGCGAGCGCGTTTTTTAAAAATTTTCTCAGCCAGGCGAGGTGGTATTATTTTAGAGAAGATTCTAACGAGCAATAAACAAACGAGCAAAAGATATAATAGCGCGCGTAAAAGATTTAACGGCTCATGTGTGAAAGAAACGGACTGCTCTAATGACGTCATTAGTGCCAAGGAGCCTGCGAAAATAAAGCCACCTCTTTCAGGCACACGATAGATTCTCTTTCTTTGAACATTTTCCGGCATTATTTAGTTCAACGACAATCGACCAGTTCTCTTTTCTACTACTATATTGCGTTAGTTTTTAACGTTCATTAATCATCGTTGGCAGAATTTCCGTTTTTATACTTTCGTTCAAAGCTATTTAATAGTTAATTGTCTTACACGTATAATCCAGGACGCATTCCGATAGACTCATTATAACGCGCGATTAAAACTCACGATTCGCAGTACAAACTTTTTCTCATCCTGACTCATTAACCTCCTCGATACATATAGTCGTGATAAAGTGTGCATCATTATTATTCGTTACGATCAACTTTATTACCGGCCGACTTGTACTACTCGCGGATGGATTAAAAATTATTTAACGGTTTATTTACATTATTATTATCTGAACGAGAACTGTCGGTAATTTAAGTGGTACTATTTAACAAAATGTCCTTATTATTATTGTGTAACCGTTCACACCGGTGGTAAATATATTATCTTCCAATTCGAGAAAATCAAAACCCGTTTTATATTCGTTACGCCTTAAAGAGATTCGAAAAAATGTTTAATTACTCCATTTTAAATGTTAAATAAAGGACTCTTCTTTTCTGTTTTGGACTTTTTAAACGAAATATTTTATAGAGTGACGAAATTCCAACTTTTAACCGGATACTTTTTCATACTTCAGTTGTGGATGTGGAATAAAACGAAAGAATTAAAAGAGACGATGGAAAGCATAAAATTCATTAAGATACGTTGCAAGGCTTAAAAATATCCTTTCAAACAGTAGCAATAGGACACACTCTGACAAAGGCATAAAGTTACACAGTAATCGATTCAAAAATAATCAGGGAACAATTATATAAAATTGTAATTAAATCGATTACGAAAACATGGTGTAATCAGTTGCACCGAAAGTAGATACTTCGCTGAATAAAGTGAATACACCGTACCTACATCAATCATCATCAGTTACAAAAAAAAAATAGAATCACACGGTGGTTTGAGTACAATCGGTCATCAAAAAGTTGCGTAAATCCGATGAAAACATTAAAAATAGGACACGGGAAAATCCTATTCCGCCAAATGAGATCACTTCTGTGCAGTCGTGATCTGAACAACGGATGATACGCGGTTAAACGTTATGTACTGGTAACGTTGTTCATTTACAATTCGACTGTTGAGAGCAATGAGCGACTGGTCGAGTATCAAGCGAAGAAGTATTTAATTGTCTCCAGAGAAAAACCCAAACTGCTAATGATAATGATAATGAAAAGTGCCGCGCACACTGTAGACATGCATACCGAAACTTGAAATAGCGCAATAATATAAAACATTGTGCAAGAAAAATCGAAGCATGAACGTGGCTGCAGAAAATCAACGTGGTTAAAAAACCGGATACAGTATGGCTAGACATAAAACGCACTGCATAGGATAGGAAACAGTACAGCGCGATATGATGATGATCGTTAAGCTGCGTAGAAGAAGAATAAGTTTTGAGAGCACTAAATCTTTCGTCGAATTCATGTTCTCGCAGCGAGAATCCATAAACGTCTTCATGTCAAATACAAAAAAAAAAAAGGTACGTTTTTACAAATATTAACGACGGGGAACAAAGTAATACAGACATATAAGCTTTAAAAATAATTTTAAAAACTTCGGTGACTCGCCATCGTTAAAATTGTCAAAGCCACGTCACACTTTACATTGCAGTTAACTTTTCCAGATGTACTCCATCCGTCATCAAAATTCACTAAGAATAAATAAAAACTGTGTATCAAATGGTCGGTTTATGACAGAACGGATATTAATTTTTTTTTATTTGACTAATCACAAATTTCCAAATTATATTAAGGGGCAGTCATTGTTTTTTTTGTTTTTTTGTTTCTACTTCTACGGCTACTCTAATTAGACTTCTACCTAACCGGTTAATCTCGGCCATCGCTTCGGTTTCATTACACTTAATCACACACGCTCACTTGCTTGTTCATGTTCGGCACAGCGGTTAATTTGATTTGATTTTTTACTGATCACAAACGCTGCGCTACTTTTTAACGTGAAACGTCTTGAAAATCACTCGTGAAACGAAATTGTCAAACGAAATCGTGAAATGAAATCGAGCAACGCAACGACTATTATTTTTCACTACATATATTTATATATATATATATATATCTATATATATTTATATACATAGATATATAACAGAAGAAGTCAAAAGAAGAATACAACTCGGATGGATAGCGTTTGGTAAAATGAAAAAGATTCTACAAAGCAAAATCAGTCCAGCGAACCGAGCTAAACAGTTTAATCAATGCATTATACCAGTGCTGAACTATGGAGCTGAAACGCAACCTGAATAAAAGAATTGATCGATAAGATCGGAAAGGCGGAAAGACAAATGGAACGTGTGCTGCTGGGAATAAGGCTAAACGACAGAAACACTGATATACGGAAAAACACCGGGTTCGAGGACACCGTAGCCGGTATAGCAATAAACAAATGGAACCGGGCGGGGCATGTAGCACGAACGACAAACGACGGATGGACGAAGGAGATATTGAACTGGCCACCATACACTGGAAGACGAAAACGAGGAAGACCCCCAAGAAGATGGATAGATGACATAATAAGACAGGCAGGTCATACATGGATACGCGAAGCTCAGGACAGGCAACGGTGGAAAAATTTGGGAGAGGCCTACGCAAAATATTGGTGTCAGAAGGCTTAAAAAAGAAGAAGGAGATATATATTTATATTTATATATATTCATATATATATTTATATTTATATATTTTCATATATATATATTTATATTTATATGTATTCACATATATATAAGTGTATATAAATGTATATAAATACTTAAACCGATATAGGCGTTTCACGTTAAATCAACGGCCGTGCCCCAGCACAGCCGCACCCAAATTTTTTTTAAAATGAAATATAAAATACGACTCACGATAATAAATATATGAGAAGAATTATTCTTTTTCTCTTTATGAAATATGTCAAATAGCATGCGAAATGCTTACTGTTATTTCCTAATATTACATTGCTTGTCGTATTTCTTTTACTTTTTTTCCCCCTCTTATTCATTGAATGCTAATCGATAAAGATAGCAGGGATCAGGTGTTCTCTTAGCCTCATAAAAATATCTTCGTCTGAATACGTTTATGGTTTTTGCTAATCATAGCAAAATTATGTTTTTTGTTTTGCTTTATCGCATTTTTAAATTATTCTTCACATCAAAGCATGTCGGTCAAACAATCATTTTCGATATCGATGATAACGTAGATAAAAATATTTAAATTTTGCTTTACGTTTAATTAACAATAAGAAAGTTCGCTTTGATTAAATTATAACAATTATAATATATATATACATATTTTTACCCACTTTGTTTCGTTCCTATTTATGCATTAAATTGCAAAGAACTTTTCAAAATGCAATTAAGTAAAAAACCATAAAAAATTAACAAATCATAAAATAATTAAAATAGGAAATACACACCAATTTCTAATTCGGCGTTTTCCAATTTTAGAAGAAACACGGATCAATCGCTTCTACTGACGTCATGCCATTGCAATAGTTTACATTATAACCGATAATTCAACATAGTTTAAGTTCGATCAGTTATCAATATGGTAGTCTGGTTTTGTATTTCGTTCTAAGTAATTGGTCTGCATATATGATCTACAGTACTTTCGTTGTAAGATTTTCAACATCTCTTCATCTGGCTTTAAGGACAGCTATAAAAACTGGAAACATATTGTGAATGAATTTTTTTCATATAACAAAGAGGTAGTGTACCCTTTTTTTGCTCTCGAGAACAAAATTAGTAGGTTTCAATCTTCTCATTTTAGATTTTTAAAAGGAAAACATAAATTTCCGTAAACCGCTTTATGCATTATAAATTTAAAGAATTGTAAAATAACTGTTAATATGCGGTTACATAATTCCATGAATATGTCGCATAAATGACAGGTCGGACTATTTGTTGGTTTTATATATATTATTTATTCGTTTTAATGTGTTTTGAACAATTTTAAGATTATTACAATATAGATAATGTTATATATTTCGTGAATCGAGTAATAAAAAATATAACGTTTGTAACCGCGCGTGTACTAAACTATATTCTCTTTCCAGCTCTCGATTTTTTCTATATATCCTCTAATTTGATTGTAATTTCTCTACGCGAGCTCCAGTCATACTCTGATAACGTATTTTTCAATATAGTTTCTCGTCATGCTCGCTGTCTTTACGGTTCTTTTCCACTTTCATAAGAATTCGGGAGAAATAATTTATTCTTTATATTACGTCGACCTTTTCGTTTAAATAAACGAGAAAAATGTTGTTTTAAACTATGTTTCGAAATATACACCTCGTGGAAAATGTTATACAATTATATTTCATCGATCTTAAAAAAACAGCATTACATACGTGAAATAATTCCACCACTCTTCGAAATTAGCGGACTATTTTCAGAATTTCTTTTACAGCGGAAACTAATTTTATAGAACCATTCCTGGCACAATTATTACTTTTCAGCTAGCTGAAAAGAAACTTAAGTACTCTAGATACCCCCTGCATTCTCCTAGTTTAATAATAGTACCCACATCACAGTTTCTGCACAGTTCCATTATTGTGGTCATAATGAAAACAAGAACAATACAATACGACCCTTTCGTTACCTGCAACACAATAGATAGTTTCAAATAGTTTTTAAAAGGTCTGCTGGTATGCATGTATAAAGAAAAGGATACAATAGTGAGCCAATGACGATTCATTTATGAAACAAAAAAAGTATACGAACACATATTTAACCAATTAGAAATGCCTGTATACTTCCGCCATTCATTTTCGACATTGCTGGTGCAAATAGTGTTATAAAATTTTTATATATTACTCCCTTCGTCAAAGACGGCATTTAGTAAGTAATTTTTACACCAATATAAAACGACTACTTAATTTTTGTTAAATACCCGACGCATTTCGAAGACAAAGCTTCATAATCACGAGAAGATTATAATAACTGCCGTGATCATGAAGCTTTGTCTTCGAAACGCGTCAGGTATTTAATAAAAATTAAATAATTGTTTTATATAGGTGTAAAAATGACTTACTGGAATAGAATAAACATAAAAAATTACTGAAATAAACAGATATATTGAAGGTATTTAGTACAAAAATAATTTCACATCAACAGACAAAACTTTACATAAAATATTTCGTAGCGGATATAAAATACAAAAAAAAAAAAAAAAAAAAAATACAATACAGTCGCCTAACACGTAAAAAACGCAAATGTAACTATCGACAATTTTATTTATTATTTTTTTTATTTGTATGTGCATTACATTTGAGGATCCAGCCAACTGTTCTTTAACTTGTCAGCGAGGTCCTAGAAATGAACACATACCCCTCACTCTTTATTTAATACAATTGTTACTTGTACTTACAGCGAGTTCGGAATCATGTTACCAGTTGTCAGTAATACTTATAATTAGTTTTATTTGGGGTAATTATATGTATTCTAAGCAAAAATTACGAATATTTTATTACTAACATTATATAAAACATTGCTATCGTTAACCTGAAACATTCGTTTATAAAAATTTTCTAGTAAAGGCTTAAATTAACAAATCACATTAAATTTAATTTCGCAATAAATTTAACTCAGTTAGCTTCTATCTAAGCCTCCAGTTGAAATTAAGTGAAACATTATGAATCTGTTTAAGAATTGGGTGAAAAAATGTAAGTGAAATTAACCGGTCGAATTTCGCGCAATGCAGAGGATGAAGCAAATTAATATCACTAAATACAATTATAGAAAATTATTCGACAAATAATACTCTGTACTACTGATGAATGTACCTATCAAAGGTTACAAATAAACTTACCGATCCCGTCTGTAATCGTATTTATAAAACAGAAAACAACTGCTGAATATTTCATAGTACCAAAAAGATGAAAGAAAAAATTTAACGAGTGTCTACGCTTCACGCAGAAACATTAATCCATGAACATACATCTTATATGGACAGCTGCGGCTTTCCTTTATTCTGTCGCCCGACATAAGAATTTTATCTATGCTGTTTTAGGCTGGCTTTATATCTTATGCGCAGCAACGAGGTTGAAAGCCGACCTGTTTACGATTTTTACTGTACAGAATGTGATTCTTTAGAAACGGATACGGTTTTTACATCTACATCGTTGACAGTATTTACATTATTTGTATCATTGACAACAGTTATGCTGTCTACATCATTTACAACGTTGACACTGCAGGTATGTTATGGAAAGGAGAGGATGATGCACACTAAATTAGAAGTGATATAGTGGCGCGTTCCAAGTGCGTCGACGTGTCACGAAAAGACGGCGCCAATGCACGTGAAATTGCGTGAAGTGGAAATGGTTGGTTTATTCTTCAGTTCGAGACTAAATTCTGCGCGCATAAATTCCATGAATGTGGGACCATGCAACTCCCCTCGTAAATCCAAGTTAAGATCACCACCGAGAACTTCGATAATTTCAGTGCCTTGTACGGAATCTACGTTAAACTGATCGACGTCTACGATGCGGAAGAAAAGGCATATAGCTTGAGGGGAAACTCGCGATCGACGAATTTACGATCCAAGAGGCGGAACTCGATCATTGCTTTCTCCTCTGGAAACTAAGGGCTGACCATTAACTTGGTTAGTACCGATGAAAAGGCGATATTAGCATGGCGCATCAATTGCACGAGCGGGTAGTGATGTAGCGACTGTCAGATAATTTCGCAGCAGAGGAGCTGTTTACTCGATCGCTTGTAAATCTGTGTCTGGCAAAAGTAGCTGACAGAGGTCGCCGGAAAACACCATGTCCACACCCGCGAACGGACGTCGTCCATGATCATGTATAATGTGTTGAAAGTCAGAAATTTTTGCCCGAGGAGAGCGAATCTCATAATACCACACTCGTCGATGAAAACAATGCGAACATTTGCGAACGCTGTGCAAAACGCGCTGTGCTTCCAGTTGGAGGTCCTTCATATTTTACGAGTTTTCCTGATACGAAAGACAGCGTGTACAGTGGTTTCGATATTTTGTATAAATAATACGTTTTTTGCGTTTCCACGATAACATTTTATGGTAAAATATCATAGGACACTTCTTGTGACATTTTATGGACGGAAAAATTTTTGGAATGACCCCCAGCCATAAGACATTCATGTCAAAAAAAAAAAAAAAACTAGCTTAAAGACAGCAGTTTGGAAATATTTAATTTCGTTGAAAATAAAGGTGGTAATTTTTGCGGAAAACTAATAAACTGGAAAACGATTACTAAGAAAGGTATAATAATGAGTAATTTAGGCGCGACAGTGCCGAGGGCAGGTCATCACTGAAAGCAGGTAAGGCTGGCCCTGACAAAACTTTTAGATGTAAAAAATACAGTTTCACTTAAATATTTAAGTTAACAGCAGTTATACATTTAGTCGTTAGTGTCATTGACTACCTAGCTGACTTCTATGATAACGATTATACACATAACTGGCCACATGAAGATGGCTTTGGTACCATTTTTAATACATAAATGAATACCTTCATTTTCAACTGAAAAACTCACATTTTGAACATTTTAGTAATTTAACGAAAATTCTGTAATATGAGTGAACATACTCTATAAGGCTACACTCTCTTCTCTAAGCGAATTTACGTCACCAACAAACCAAATATATAGCGTGACTAACGTAACATATTCGTTTCTTTTCCGAACGTGCAATTAATTAAAATTACATAGTTACATAACTGAAAGAAAATTGTAACTAAACGGCCAAAAAATCGTAAGACCTGTTGATATTTTTTGAATAGTATTTCCGACTGATGCAATTGAATAAAAAGTTGTGATTCTGGTTAAAACAATAGCACTAACAGCGTAAAGTACAACTATTTAACTGGAAACCTGTTTCTCTTCTTCTACACAAATAGCCTTGATCAGCGAATAATTTTTGGAAATTAATGCGCGTGGAAATCAGCTATATTGATTTTTTTTTTTTATTTTGGTATATTGCTATCGCAAATAATTAGTGAATAATAATTGTTGTAATCGAGGTATATCTAGTAATAGTTGTAAGAAAATCATTTCATTAGCATAATTTGTGCAATAAATAAATCTACTGTTTAATTTAGAAATATTGTATCTTTTCGCAATATTGGCAGTAATCTCCTTTCCGGTTTTTTGAATTTTTCAATTACTTCTTCTTCTTAATAGTAAATTTACATCTTTTTTTATATAATTATTTATGTAGAAAAGGAAGTGGTCCTTTTTTTAATTTTTTTTTTATTATCACGTTTTAAAAGTAGAATATTTAAAATAAACAAAGTTGATTCATTACCGAAAACATCGTTCTCTTCTCTGAAATAAAAATAAAAACTTGAAGCTCATCAACTAAATAACCTTTTATTGACCAAAAATAATTTTCCATAAAAATGTATGATGTTAATCGTGAGTAAAAGGAAAATTGTTTCCTGTTTTTAAAGTTTATTATTTAGTCATAAGGGAATATGAACAAAAAGTAGCCTCTCGGATCTGAAAGATTTAAGTGAAAAATTTAAAAAGCTCGAAAAATGTAGCATTTAGAAAATACAAGTTACTTTTTTATCATTTTTAGGGGGAAAAAATTGTTAATGAACAAGAGTGACATACACAAACGTTTGCAAATTCACCGTCGATTTATAGATCTTACTAATTTTATATTGTACATACATTTTAATAGTTTTTTTCTGAAACATACGGGTTTAAAAATGTAGTTATCACAGCTAAATCAAAAAGTAGTTTTAACACACTAAAAAGCAAAAGATATTTCTTCAAAACAACTGGAGACAAGATCAGTTAAATTCGATGATATATGTTCTAATTATAAGCGAGAAATTTTGCACACAATAAATTTTAATTAAAAAATGATCAATAAATTTTCTAATCAGAAAAATAGACAGAATTTTTTGAAATAAACACATATCAGTAAGTGTTAAAAGTGTAGCACCAATTCTAAAATTAACTTGATTGCATTTGCATATGTATTTGCAATAGAAAATGAAAACACACGTGTTACTTCATTAGCCATCGACAAAACCGATCTAACGAAAGTTTACCAATTTATATTAAATGCTCTGAAATATAAATAAATAAAAAAAAATGTAACATTACAACTTTAATACGGAACTGAAAAGAATTAACCTAAAATTAAAGAGTGTAAGATAAACTAACCAATCAAAAGAGTATAATTAAAAATGATAATTTCAACACATAAACATAAACATAAAAATATATTTTACAATCTATGATTAAACAAATATATTATTCATAATTAACAAATTATTAATTAAATTATGTTATTTACAATCAATTCATTAATTGTGAATAATACATTTGCATTTTTATGCATTTTTTTTCCATCTCAATTTATATATTAATTTACAAAATTACTCTACAATCTAATAATAAACTGACACAACATCGATGTTATTACAGAAAATACAACATATTCAAAAAATTCCCATATTTAGTATTTAAAAATTATATTCGTAGTTTTACTGATAATAATGATAATACTAATAAAATATTTTCAGTTTTAACAATAATGACGTCAGTAGTATTTGTAACAGGAAGGGCATGTGTCACGAAATTGCAAATATTACTATTACATTACCAAAATTTGAATTTTTCGGCATTAACCTTATACTTTGCTTTAATCAAATGACTGACATATACAAATTACATTTTAAAATAATTAAATAATTTCTTAAGTTACTTCAAATTAATCACCGAACAAAGATTAAAAAGTACCGTATATCTTTCTTTTTATTAAAATACATATAGGTACCGGCAAAAAAAAATGAAATAGATTTTTTTTTAAAAGTATATAAATGAGTAATTGCTGCTAACGAATAAACTGCTCTCACTAAAGGACCCGTAAATCTTTACATGCATTTAAAAACGTAATGGGTTTATTTAGAATTTTAAGTAATTCTGCAATATTCATATAGACGTCTAACGCAAGTCCTGCATTCTTAAACCAGAAAATATAAGAAAATGATTCGAATCGAAATCATCCGATCAAAAAGAGTTGATTTCCATCGGTAAGTTCACTTTCAGCTAGTATGACCATTTTCATTGCTCCTTTACAGTAGTGCTTAGGAATAATCAGTGGAAACGGAAGTTGGTCATAATAAAATATGAAGATGTTTATCCGATGTATTTATACGGCATACTTATAAAAACATATACTAATGGTATTAATGTTTATAATTATATAAATTTTATACCGGATAAAAGTAATAACACTACGTTTTTAAATGATATTACAAATTATTTATATTTAAAATTGTCATAGGAAAATCCTAAATTCTACCCTTTGAATACACCACTATTCCTCTGCGTATAAAAGCTACATGTACTTTTTTTACTACACATGAAAATCTAGCATATTTAAAATATAAAAGTTTACATGCTCTCGCTAATAAATTCACACGAACATTTTTCAATAAAATAACCAAAACTTATTGATATATAATTCTTACTGTTTTATAAACAAAACTCCGCCATATTGCATACATAATCCTATTGTAACAATTTCAATCAAATTTTTCTAAAGTAATTAGCAAGCGATCGTTAAAATGAACAAACAGCGAACAATGAAACGCACAATAGAAATATATTTAACCGAGTAATGTAAATATTGTCTTTTGTCTAAGCTCGCACATTAACACGATATGAAATAATTAAAAAAGTTATTTATTACCTAAACTGGCAAAAATACAGGCTTTATGAAAACTCGTGAAGCGTATTTATATCATTAGTATGAGCAGAGTACTAAATACGTATATTTATGTCAAATATTTCTTTACTAGCTCTTGTATAAGATTTTATTTTTTTTTTTTTTTTTTTTTTTTATGGCCTGATTAACTTTCTTGTATTAATAGCGCTTATTATTTTTCACTTGAGTGTATAGTTTAAATTTATCTATCTACGTAGTTCAGTCCTAAAACTGGTTTCCATCCATGATGATCCTTCTCCAGCATTCCCGGTTTTCCGCAGCCCTCTTTAAATTCGCCTAACTGTTCAGGTCTGTATCTTTCAGTAACGTCGCGACAAACGAATTTCGTAAATATTATACTAGTTTTAAGATGAAGTAAAAAATGTTTTTAATCTGTCGTGGTTAATTTTATTAGAGCGCTCGGTTGCTTTAATATCATGTAACGTAGAATGTTTAATATAAAGTATTTCCTTCTACATAGCTGTCTAAAATTTTTTTTTTTTTTTTTTTGTGGAGGAGGGCGTCTCGACAGTGGAAATTAACTTGGCGTAAGTAAACTTTTTTGAAATGTCAATATACCGACAACGGGATTCAAATCAAATTAAGCAACAGTAGCTGGGGCTGTCTATACAGTAAACTATTGAAAGTAAAATACGTAAACCAAAGTAAATTTACAAAGTAGTCTAACTTCGTACATCATTAGAAATTTTAAATACTCAATTTTATCCTTTCATCTCTCAAATTATATTTTTCTGTGAAAAACAATGTTAGAAATAGTCCACAAATGTGCCGATCATATGAAAATTCATTAATAAGAGCAGTCGAATTAGGTCAAGAAATACAATTTTGATCGCCTTCACGTTTAATACCAAATTATTATTAAATGCCTGTCAGTGGCATTTTATAACAAACATTTAGTTTAATTATTTTAATGTATACGATACATATTGGGCACCCTTTGTATGATAAAGTGATATAATTGCATGAACCTGAGCGATAGCTGTTCTTAAACAAATTAAAATTGTTTTTAAGGTGACAATGTGGCTCAGAATCTATATTAACATAAGAAAATCTATTTAATTCATTATTCCCTTAAATTTAAGTAATTTTTACAAAGTCCTTTTATTTCAACATTTAAATCAGACCATCGACAGTAACATGCTCTACACAATTCAAATTCTATGTTCTTTTGAACAGCCTCAAAATTTAATATATACTTGTTTAATTTGACTTTGCATCTCAAATATCTCGTAAAAAGGTAATTAAGTATGCAATCCGTTTCACCAGTTAATTTTTTTTGAAACGTTGGTAACAAAAATGTTTACTTGTTTAGCAAACACATATTCCTTTAAAACTGAATAAATGTCCGTTAACGTATTAATAAAGGGACTGGTATTTATATTTTAATTATGCAAAGGACAAAGATCAATAAAATTATTTAAAATTACCAAAATTTCATATTTTTAAGAAACTACCAATAAAAAAATATTTGATTTCGATCGTAGAAGTAAAATAAGCATAACTGCAAAAATATAACACATTATAAATTAATCTAAATTTTAAAATATAATCCTTAATTTTTCAGAAATTTTTCCATTTTCAAAAAAATTTAAAATGATACTTGAATAAAACTACGTATATTAATTATACTTATTAAAATTATTCATTACACTTATTTGGTACTTTTGTTAACTGAAAAATAATTTAAACAATAGTAATTGCAAGGTAAACTTTATGAACTACAAAATAAATATGTATTTGTATTAATTTTTAAAAATAATACATTTCTTTGCACTCTAGGCACAAAAAATATTAAAATAATAGATATTACTGGATTTTTTGGCTTATTCTGAACACTACAGAACTTAAGAATAATACAAAGCTACAAATTAAATCTATGCAAATTGTACATATAAATTCCAGCTTAATTTTAACAGAAGTTAAAGATAGAGAATGTAAAGAAACAATATTTATTCTTTTATCCTTACCGGAAATAATTAACTTTGACTACACAATAATAGCAAAATATTAAGATTGTTCTTAACACTCATATTTCTTCAAAAAATTTGTAAATTACATTCAATAAACATGATGAAATAAACAACATTTTTTTGACTTTTATGGATAACCACACTTACTAATTTTTTATTGTATGTGAATAAAATACATTTTAAATTTTTAGTTTTTTAATCGTATCATGATGAAATTATAATTTTAAATTTATTAAACCATTTTTTTTTTCATTTCAATAATTCAGTTTTTAAATATTACATATTTAGCTTCAAAGTTTTAAACTTTATTCCGCTCAATGAAAGTGTGCCGACAAAAAAAAAGTTCAATAGGAAAACATGGTTAATCCAAAAACTCTTTTTTATTAAAAAAAAATTAACATCCGTACAAACATATAAAAATTAATTACATTTGCATGGTGTATAACATCAAACTAGGAACTTTCCTTTTATCAATGATCTTTCTCCTTAATCATGATATACTAGAAGGTTTTACCTTTCACCGCGATATTGATATTTCATATTCTACATCTAATGAAAAATACTGCTTCCAAAAATTTCGTAGTAGTTTATAAATCAAGATTTTTCAAAAGTTCAAATTTGTAGTGCCGTTTCATTGCTGAGAGTATACCTTGATCATTGGCGCACTCAAGGGGGGTGCCACGGAGCCATTGCTCCCCCCAAAAAATCTTCGAAGTCTTAATTTCGTTTCGTAATATTTTGTTTTACTTCATTTTTTTTAAAAAAAACATACATATTTACTTTTTGCTTCTATTACAAGTATAATGTTATATGCTTTTAGCTAATTTTTTTAAAATAAAATTTGCATACTTATATCTAATTTGTGCTTATTACAAATATAATGTTACGTTTCTATTATTATTATTATTTTTTTTTAAATAATATTCGTTAATTTCGTTTTTTTTTTTTTATTCTTTTTATTTTAATTTACAAACCACGGAAATAGATATAGGTACTTTATTCGAGGTACCGTGTTACCACCTCCCTAACTCATCTTTTAAATTCTAGCCCCAACCTAAAAAAAATCCTGAGTGCTCCTTTGACCTTGATCTATAGCCTGTATCTCTGCTATAATATTTCGAGGGAAAAATTTACTGGTAATCAATCCGCTATTAGACGCTAACAAACTTTCATTTGGATCTGCAGAGGTATTGTCTAAAAGCAATAGATAAGCCTTTTGCTTGTAACTATTCATTGATTTCAGGAACAAAATATTCACAGAACTATCATAGAAAAATGTCCCTTGTCATCTATGCCCTTTTTTAGTTAAAATAAGCAACCAGTAAATTTTTTGTTTCTGTGCCCTTAAACAAATAAGTTTCATAGCCTTTCTGATCTTTACGAGTTTAAATTTTATGGTCACCTGAAGCATTTTCACAGCAGGTGATGGTAATGCGCTCCTTCAACGATTTGTGGTCTAGAATTGACTATTCTTCAGGCTCAGATTAAGTGTATGATAGGCCCGGGACTACGGAAATATTAGGGGCTCTTTTCGGAAGTGACTAAATTATCAGTTTTATAGAACAACTAAATTTTCTTTAATTTAATTTAATTATATTATTTTGAATTCACGAATTAACATATAATTATTAATGTAAACAAAACTAAATACCATATAGACAATGGGTAGAATTTTCAATGCTAAAAAAAATATATATATGTATATATTTAATTTTAAACAATGGATTTTTCAGCAAATTTTAACCAAAGATCTGCATAACAGGATAGTGTGTGTGCATGTGTTACGTGTGTACACACGAACACATATTCATACAGACATTTCCTAAAAACATAGATTCCGACTAGTTATACCTTATAACAAATTTCTGGTACGTTTTAACGAAACTCGAAATTTTACTATACGAAGTTTCCTCTTCTAGGAGGAAATAAAAATGAATACAAAATTATTAACAAATAAATGTGTTAAAAAATGCACTTGCTCCTGTAAAGTTAATTCTATTTATTTAAAAAAAAGTTGATGTATATGACAAATGATAGATTAAATATTTTATTACACGTCGGAAGTGGGTGTCTCTTGGGGACCCTTTTATTAGGCGAGGCCCGAGGCTGCAGCCCCCCTAGACGCCCCTAAATCCAGGCCTGCTGTTCTTTCCATAAAGAAAGTGTTTTCGTTGGAAAACAGTTCCGATACAATCTTTTCTCATCAGTATTATAAATTTGATCGGAAATCAAATATTTTCACCAATAGATTCTTAAAATTTCACTTCAAACGATTCTGCAGCAGTCACATACACACTTGGACGTTCTCGTTCAACATTTATTCCATAGCGTTGCTTAAATCGAGTGAGCTAACCAGATAGTCTAGTGCTTCATGAAAAAATTTCGCTTTTTCAATGCACATGTCACACAAAATAGGTGTACCTCCTGCTATTTTTTGATTAAACCACTGTAGTAGAGCAGAATCTAGATTTTTATATGTTGACATCTTCAGAATTTTCCACTTCAAAAGTGTAAATTCGTCATCACAATCTCTTGTGAAGGTACAGTAGAGTCTCGCTAATCCAGACTTGTCGGGACCTGGACCTGTCCGAATCACTAAAAATCCGGATTAAACGGAATCAACTTGAAAATGTTTCAGAAATAAGTTTTATAGGTAAAAGAAAAAATCCTTATGATTAAAAATCAACGTTTATTCATTTTAAAGTGTGTATGTATTTAAGAAAGTTATTTACATACAAAACAATATGTATGTAGAATAGACTAGGGACAATTGAAACAATTTTCTTATTCTATTTTTTTATGGCCAACCTATATTTATTTTTTAAATTAATTTATAGTATATTGCTTACACAACGTGTAAGGTTTGTAAATATATTTACATATTTGTCTTATTCCCATATAGACAAAAAATATTGAAAAAAACTGATAATACTTTAAATGTTTTAACCGTCCCCCTACCAGGGACAATTGAAACAACAGTGATGAATAATATGCAACTATTTGAGATATTTATTTCTTATATATTATAAACGATAAAAATGAACTGATACCTTTTTACATTATTCCTGCATAAATAATTTTAAATTATTAATTACTATATCAAAATAAAAAGTTAATATTTATTAATGAAAAATAAAAATTGCTTAAATAATTCGAATTACTTTATGAATTATTCAGAAAGACAATTATGTCATATGTAGGATAATTCTGGTCGAGTGCATTCCTCGTGGGACCATTTGCGACATTCTATGCATTGGACCCATTTTTCTTCAGGTAGGCTTGAACCACAAGGTTCCAAACAAGCCAAGCAGAAATAATCTTTTTCTTCACTATCGGAAGAATCCAGTTTAAACTTTTTGGATGCCTTTTTTAATTTTTTTTTTTTTTGTTTCTGTTCCGTTGTTTTAATGTTTAAATTTTTTCTTCCTTGAATCACGCTCTTCTTGAAAAGAATTTTTTTCAAGAGTATTTGTGTAGATTGTCAGCTTTCTACGTTTTCTGACAATTTTCTTTCTTTGTAACGCTTTTGGCAGAGACCTCACACTTTATGGTGAAAAATCTATACTGTTAAAACAATAAAAGTATATAATGATATATTTGAATTTTTATACACCTGTCATTATAAAACGAAATAAATATTTTTATCCCTAATATCAACAATTTGTAGCGAATAAAATTTTTTATTAGTCAAGACTTTTTTACCTGTAGACTGTTCCCTATGTTTAGTGTTTATTAGCTCATCAGCTTCATTTTCTATAATACTTTTAGGAGGTAATATATCAGTGTTTATTTATGGTTCTTCATTAAGGTTTCTGCAGGTTGCTAGCGGTAAAAGAACAGTTAAATTTCTATATATTTGCAATTATGTAATAAAAAAGAAAATATCTGAATAAAGCTTAAAACATTAAATGTAATAATTTCATTATTATAAGTATTATAAGAAATATTTTATTACCTGCGTATTGTGGCCTTTGTTCAGTATTCATAAATTCATTATGTTTTGGAAAATTCTGCTTTATGTCTGAGGTGGCGTAATTTATCAAAGAATATGGTCTGTCGGTAACATTAGATGGAGCAAAGTCCACTTCTGTGAATATATCCCTATTAAAAGAATATATTCCTGTACAATAGAGCAAAAGGTAAAGCTGTTTTTACCAAACTTGGAATATCATAAATTTTCATTGTGATTCCTGGACTATTTCTAATCCAAGAATCACAGGCCGTGTTATAAGCTTTTTTAAAGGATTGAAAAACCGACTTTAAAGTGCAACTTAAAGTAAACAATTATAATTTAAATTTTCTACAGGATGCAAGATATGTTAGTAGCCTACTTTTGTTACATTTTTCAACTTAACATTTTATCGGATTTAATAAATTACATATTTCAAGGGCGTCGCCAACCAATGAACCGGGGGGGGGGGGCAAAATGATAAAAAGAGGATATGAGTTATAGGAAAAATTATATTTATATGTTGTAAAGGCTTAATATTTTATTAAACAAGAATAAAATCTTAATTAAAACATAATTTTCGTGGGTTTCTGGCAAATTGTTCAACTACTGTATTGTAAAAATCTTCCAAATTGACCATGATTACGCGCCTATGAGTACTCATCATGGCCAATTGATTAAAAAGTTTTAAGGCTCCCAAGGGGGAGCGGCAGCTGCCCTCCCCCTGCCACCCGCTGACGTCACCCATGATATATTTTCAAGTTAAACAATTTGCTTTAAAAATATTCTTTTGGGAATGCTTGGACTGAAACGTTTCATAGGTTAGTATCCATGAGCATAATGTAATATAGTGCTGTATCAAAGTACTAAATATAGAAATGCGAAATATAAAAATATGTTACAGCCTTACAGAAGAAAATAAAAGTAATTTCATAATTTATTGTTCAATTCGTTTTAAAAATTATTTTTTTTCATAGATTAATTTTACGGGATCGTGTGCTATTGTTTTCTTATAATAATTGACTTTTATTGTTGTTTTATATTAACTGTCAAATATTTAAGAAGGTTGTATTAATTACAATACCAATTTCTCATTTAGGAAAATATAATCAATAATTACAAACTTTTGAAAAATAAATAATGCCACTCAGAATCTAACTAAACTGTGATCAAAATTTTTTCTTTATAAAGCATTTCAATTTTATATACATATAATAAATTTTACAAATTTTTTAAAATTATCGGTACATTTTTTGGAAAAAAGTATTCATATTTATTATATAACTATTTAACTCCAGGGAATATTTTGGTTTTGCTGCATTCAAGAAATATAAAAAATATTTTCTAAATCGTAAATATTTCTTTGAAAAGCTAAAAAAAAAAAATGATTACCAAAATTTAAAATAGCGGTGTTCTGTAAAATATTTACACCGTATATGTTTAGTATTTACTCATTTTAAAAATAATTAAGTACATATTACAATTGATTAAGAATGTAAGTATAGTTTATTTAATAATTCTTTATTTTTCAAAAACGGTTTGTGATATACAATCATAAAACTTTAAAAATTAAATTTGACTAAAAATACATTTTCAATTTTGAATAAGCCTTACAAACGATATTAAATTATTACATATTTAATAGATTTAAGTTGATTATTAAGAAAATTATATTACAGTAGTGTGTAAATTACTTTGTATTGGTGTTTTTTTGTAATTTTTTTTTTAAAAATAGAGCAACTTTGTTAGTTCCATTTAAAGAAAGATATAAAAAAAAAGTTAATATAATGCAATTTAATTAAATTTTTTATGATACGAAGGACTACAGATAATTGTATTAGCGACGATTAGCTCGCGAACTGTTTTCTAGCAATAGATTCCAAAAAAACTTTTATTCGGAGAAACATAACTTTCTGTTTCTTACACTATCATATTTATGGTGCAATTTTTAAGGAATAAAAAGTAATTAGCTGGTTTATTTTAATTTGTAGAAATTATTTTATAATAACTCATTATTCGCTTTTTTTACACCGTAAGTGTTCTCATATTCATCTGACTTTTATTTTAAAAGCATTTAATACAAAAACAGGATATTCAATTTTATTGTTTCCAAGTTACTACTATATAAAGCCATTGTAAAATTGGCCGTATAAATTCTTAATGTTTCTTTACGTTTTCATTTCGTTTCATTTTATGTGTAATACAATAAAATACAAAAGAATAGAAAATAAAGTAGAGAACCGCGTTCTTTTAAAAAATGGACTCAGTATAAATTAGTCTTTAAAAGAAACAATTCATCATTATTAAATGGCGTTACTGTAAGAAGAATATATTTGCTAATTTAAAAAGTCATCATCTTTAAATTTAGCGAATAACATTTCCATTCACTTATATTTATTCTGAATCAATGTTTCATTTGTATTATTGTGTAAAAGGATGTCTATTATTTACTATATACAACTGCCACTATTCAAAAGTTAAATACAGTCAGCTTTTCTAGTTCTTGATAATTTTTTAAATACTGTAATTTTGTCCTTCATTTTTCTAATACAAGTAATTAATACTGTAAATTTTTTTTTTTCTCGTTTTAGCAAAAATGCTTTTTCATTCGTTCAGAGTATTAATTTTTTATATTATTATTTTTCACAATTTAAGTTTGCTTTTTTGTATGGTTTATACATATATGTATATATACTCACTAACATAATTTTAAAAACCATTTTTATGATTTAACTTTTTATATACGTCTGTACAATGTGTTTGTTTACTTGAAAATTGTATTTTAAATTTTAATAGAATTTGTACATAAAAGTAATTAACCAAGCGCTGACATCATGAACAATAAAGTATTGATGTTGAACAAAAAATTGTTTGTTGTGACATCTGTAGGAATTTTTAATGCATATTAGGTTAAATAAAGTCGATTGATTATGAAAATAAGTCTTGGAAGAAAATATGTAATATTTTATTAAAATGTCGTCGAAATTTATTCTTCAATATCGTAAAAGATAATATGACTGAAAAATTATCTTTATATATATAAAAAAAAGTTTATTCGTTTTTCGGAGGCTTTTTTTTTCCTTTTTTTTTCTTTCTATTTTTATTTTGTAATACGCGAAATTGTAAAATATTTCAGAATTAATCAAATAGTTAGAAAAAATTAAATGCGAACGTTCAAATAGCATTTTTGATAGTTCAACAAATAGCAATGTTGCGTAGGCGTGAATAAAGCGAACAAGGAGCCCAGCTCCCTAGTATTGCAATAAAAACGAATAAATGAAGAAAAATACATGGAAGGTAAAATTATTAATCGCAGAAAGTGAAGTAAAAAGAGCAATAAGAATTACGATACGAATACAATATTTCGCTTATAATACCGTTACAATAAATTGAAATTAATTCCTGGATTATGAACAAAATGATAAAACATAATATAAAATGTCACATATTATTATAAAAATTTAAGGAAAAATATTAAGTGAGACATTATCACTGTGCAACGCAAAAAATGTTCGGTATAAACTTTTTTTTGAAGGAAAAAAAGCTAACAGTAAAATGCTTTTTTTCTCTTTTCATCTTTATATCGTTTCTCTATAAGATATTAAATGTAATTTTTAAGGAAGGGGGAGGAGAGTGATATTTTAAAATGAAATTCTTGCTTCACTTAATATTGACCCAATATAAAATCAACAGATAAAAATTTCGAAATAGAAAGCAAGCATGTTTTTCGAATGTACATTTTAGTCGCTTGTTAAATGGTGCACTTAAAAAATAATAGATTAATATTCGACAAACTTAAACGGATAACATAGAGTAAAATTATCAAACTACAATAATGTATTGAAATTAAGATTTTTTAAAATGGCTTTATTAACTGTTCGCATTAATTTTCTATTTTCAGTGTTTTGCAAAGCAGCGGAGTACAACAGACCTGAATTTTTATCTAAATTTTAATTAGAATGCTTTTAAAATTATTTCATAACATTCCAAAACGTAGCTACAACGTCAGGTTTCAGTCAAACGTTGTTGAAGATGACGTAATTTTTGAAGTAAAAAATAACGTCGGCATTATTACTTTAAATCGACCGAAAGCGTTGAATTCGTTAAATTTCTCTATGGTTAAAAAGATTTACTCTATACTGAAAGATTGGGAAAAAAGCATTGCATTTGTAATTGTTCGAGGTAGTGGCGATAAATCGTTTTGCGCCGGTGGTGATGTAGTTCGGGTGACAAGAAATGAACCAGAAAATTGCGATGATGGAAAACAATTTTTTCGGCAAGAATATAAATTGAATTATTTAATCGGTATGTATAAAAGGCCGTATATATCTTTGCTGGACGGAATTACAATGGGCGGCGGGGTCGGTTTATCTGTTCACGGTACTTATCGCATTGCCACGGAAAAGACGTTATTCGCGATGCCAGAAACTGCGATTGGTTTATTCCCGGATGTTGGTGGATCTTATTTTTTACCGCGTCTAACCGGGAAACTAGGCTTATATTTGGCGTTAAGTGGAAGTCGATTGAAAGGAACCGATGTTGTTAAATCTGGAATTGCAACTCATTATATTCCGAGTAGTTCTGTTTCAGACTTCACTAACAAATTGCTCGATGTTCAGTCAAACGATTTAGAAACATTTTTAATTGCGAATACTGTTAATTTGAGCGATAAAGAATTTTCCCTAACGCCTTATATCGATCAAATTGACGAGTGTTTTAGCGCACCAAATGTCGAAGATATAATCGAACGGTTAAAAAATGACGGATCTGCTTGGGCACTGCAAACGTCAGAATTGCTATCGAAGATGTCACCGATATCGATGAAAATAACGAAAAAAGCTTTAGAATTAGGAGCTACCACTAACTTACGGCAATGTCTCATTAATGAATATCGATTAGCCACGGCAGCTTTGGAAGCTAGGATATCGCGTGATTTTTACGAAGGTAAATATAAATATTAAAATAACATGGGAATAGAGAGTTTTATAAGTCTTTTGACCTATTATCATGCTCATGATCGACAAAAACCAAATGCAGTTCCAATTTCATATTTACCATTTTTATGTAATCATACTGACTGTGTAAATTTTGCAATACGTAACACGTTAAATAATAAATAACACTAATAAATTGACACAAGGATATCAAATGGCTAATAACTATGTTCTGAACATAGATCGCAGAAACTTAAGAACTCGTTTCAAGAACAGCAATAATTTCTATTAAAAACCTGTTCGTATACTAATTAAATTCGGTTAATATAAATAATTATCGATTAAGTATGGTCATTTTTATGTATTATACCCAGATTTACGTTTAATTTTCGAAGATTTGTTAAAATCAAAATGTAACAATCAATGTAATTTCTAGCGATAACTTTTCAATAAATTAAAAATATTAGTAATATTTTTAAATATTATTACAGAATAACGAATTTTTTTATATATTGCCTATAAATTTGGAATCGGCTACAATTTATTTATTTATTTTTTGGCTCTAATTTTCGTCATTTAGCTAGCTTACGTATTTCTTTATTCTAAAAAAGTACTATTAACATCAGCACCAATAATAAATTTAGAAAATAATATATATGAGGAACAAAAAGGCGAACCCGTCGAATTTAAATTCAAAAACTTTATTATACTCTTTAAAAGTTCCTAAATTTTAAAACTGCATCTTTGATAAATCCATATACAGTTTCTTACAAGTTTTAAAATTAGATTATTATGTAGGGAAGTGTGTGCGTTTGCCTATGTGTGAGTTGATGTTTAGGAATAGATTAACTGCGAAAATAGTTTAAACGATAAAACTGGAAATAGTCGTAATAAAGCATTACGTTTATTTGCAATATAGGTGTCCGAGCTTTACTCGTTGATAAAGACAAGTCCCCAAAGTGGAACCCGGATTCGCTGATTAAAGTTTCGGATGATATGGTGAATAAATGTTTTTTACCATTGCCTGAAAAGGAAGAATTAGATATATAATGAACATATTTTACGAATTGTTTTAATACAATATTCGTATATCCAGATGGTTACCATTTAACGATATTATGTATTTACTTTTTTTATATTCATAACTCTTCGATTTACGTTATATACACGGAAAATTGAAGAAAAATATCTTAACGTATTTAATTCGTTTATCAACTATACGGAAAATTGTATTTATTTTAGATTTAAAATAGTTTCCTTATCATATTATTCATATCAGTATTTAATTTTACGTTTTAAATGTTATTTGTTTTCGTTTAGAACGAATTTATGCATATAAATAAAATTATACTCTCTGTTATTTATCTTCTAGAGAGAACTACGTAACTCATTATTGTTGCATAGCCGGAACAAAAACTGTAAACGAGTTGCTTTTTTTCCCAATTTTTTGAGCATATCAGCTGAGGACGTTACCCAATCCAAAGGTATGATAGCATTAACGATTATATAGGACAAATATTAGAAATAGAACACGTGAGTGAAGCTAACAAAGGAATAACCAAGGGGTGAGAAGGAAAAGAAAGGATGCTGTGAGCGCTGTAAGGCGGAGAGAAGGGCCAAGACGTAAAAGATCGGAATACAGTATCGCGCGTTCTGAAGAAATGAAAGGACGTTCAAGTAAAATGTGATTCGCATCACAAATGAAGATTGCTTCTGACGGATCAAACGGGCAAAGGGGATACTGGGTAATGGAGAATGTTTCTGGCAACTAAAAAGATAACAGCTTCTGGAATTTCGGGTTGTTTTTTGTTTTTTTTCTCTAAAATTACTTTAAATTGATGAGGGTAGTACTACTACTCAATTTTTGTTCACTGATATTGATATTGATATAGTATCACCACTAACCGATACACTTTTGTGCGAACAAAGAATGATTAAAATCGGTTCATATGGGCACAATTTATCCGCAAAAAAACGTGAAAAAGAGCGACGAATATATATGTATAATCACCTATTTTTGAAATTGGTAAAAATAAAAACTAGCGTGTTAATAATACAAAATTATCCAATTGTTAAGCACGCGGGAAAACGTTCTGGCACTAAATTCGTTTTTTAAATTTTCTTAATCTTCAGTGTTATTTTTATCGATTTTTTTCAATTTTATTTCTTCTTTATTTAAAATAAAAAAAGGAAAAGAGAAAATAATTAGCAATAAATTGAAATATTTTTAATAATAGAATATATCATACGATCATGATATTCCTATTTCGATCTGTTGTTGCATATAGGCAACTCCTTGGTAGGATAAGTTGGCCTAATCTCCTATGCTGACCACGCAAATTGGGAGATGAATAGAAAGTGTGTGTGTGTGTATATATATATATATATATATATATTAATTACAACGTAATTTTTAGGCTACCCGCCGTTAGAAAAAATGTCCCAAATTTATGTAACGTTTGTTATATTTTATAGGATTTTTGTTATTGTTATTTAAAAAATGTCACAATTTTATGTAACGAAAAAATGTCTTAATTTTATATAATGAAAGTTAAATGTTAGGATATGTGATTTTGTTATTCTTTTTGTGTTGATACTAGTAAGAATTAGGTTGTAAATTTTGATCATTTTATACAAAGTATAGAAGAAAAAGAGACAGAAATGAAAGCAAGAGGGGTCAAGGGGCACAGCCCCTTGCGAGGCCAAAATGGCCGAGTTATATATATAAATTATGAATTATGATTTCAGTTGTGTGTTTGTATCGGTCTGGGTATAAGTTTATTTTTATATTCGGAAAGTTTTTTCGCTTCACTCATTTGATTTAATCTCATCAAAGCGTCAATGCACACGTTTCACACGCTCATTCTTATTCAGACACATTAACTTATTGCACGTTACCTGCATTTCTGCGAAAGTGGCATACCGCCTAATTTTATCTATCTTTATTTTATGTGAATAATAAAAAGAGCAACATTAGCGGCTGCCTTGCCGTCACTGATAGTACATATATTGATTATGTTCTCATAGGTAAAATTAAGTATATTCTAGATTTTCCTCCTTTGGAAATATTCCGTCTTACACCTCAAGTAATAATAGTCAGCATTTAGAGAAAAATTATATTCAAACAGTTGAAAACAATAATAACATAAACTGTATTTACGATAGTGTAATAGTCATAGTAATTTAGTAATGATAACAGTGATAATAAAACCATTGAAAGTAATAATAAATTATCGAACCTTGATAATACTGATTACACTACATTTATAATTTAACAAAGAAATCATTTTTCTCTACCCGATTAAGAAAAATAATAATGTTAATGAAAGTTTTAAAATATTTATTAAGAATTGTAGTAGTGAAGAAGTTCAATCTTTAATCAGCATATTAAAAATTGTTGAAATATGCAAAACGAATGTGTTTGAAGGTATTATCGAAATAAAAAAGATAGCTTAGAAGTGGGTCTTTATTCATCTATCACCGCCATATGCTGCAAACAACACTATTATTAATTCTTGTTTTCCATCAAATGGTTACAAAGTGCACAATTCTACTTATTTTATCACTTGACAAGGTGTGATTAAAGGAGTCCATATCGACTATAGGAACAGGTGTAGGTGTTAGATTGTTACCTTTTCCAAATTATTAGTATCAAAAGATTAAACGGACGTTCCATTTTAACACTTTAACACCTGTGATGATACTCATATAAGGAAACAGCATATTTCACCAAAATTACAACTCTTTCAGTCACTGTGATGCTAATTGGCATTATTAACTTACGTTCATATTTATAAAAGTTCCATCGCTTCAAAATATTATTTTTGACCTATAATAAGTAAATTATACAGTAAATTCTTTTTTTTACAATAACTGAAAGGGTTAATAATTTTTTAAAAATAACAATTTGTAAAAAACTTTTATGTGTATTTTATTTCTTTTAAGCAACTTATCGCTTAGAATGTATCACCCGTATATTGAGATACATATTCGTTACAGGGGCGTAGCTACTGCCGTATCAGCCGTATCAATGATACTGGGCCCCTGGGATACAGGGGCTCCGAACGTGTGTGAACAAAATTTTGTAAAAGTGTAATATGACTTTCAGAAAGCTAGTATTTTACTAAGTAATCTTTTAAATAGACTGAACGAAATAAGAAATCAAAATTCGTTCCATGCTTCACTACTAAAGGAGTCCACAGATTTAGCAAAAAAGTGGGGGGTAGCTAATGTTTTGAAAAATAAAAGACGGGAGATAACGAAGTGTTTTTTTGATGAGCTAGCAGAAGATGAGAGAATTTCAAACCCAAAATCGTACTTCAAAGTCAATGTATCCTATTGCTCTTTAGATATATTAATTTCTCTGAGAAGTAAACAAAGATTTCAGAACTTCTGCGACCTAAGTAATACGTTCGAAGTGTTACAAACAGAGAAACTCTTATCTTTTTCAAACAAAATGATAAAAAAGTATGCCGGAAAATTGTCATTTAAAAAAAGGGTAAAGGCATGCCAGTTGATCTGTGTTGTTCACAATTAATTGCTTTGAAAACATGCTTAAAATCTGAAATTCAGAAAATTCAATCCATTAAAGAACTCGTGGAATTATTACTGATAAAATTCAATAGCCTTGCATCCAGTTTTTCGGAGGTAATAACAGCATGCTATCTGTTTTTGCCCCCTTCCGGTTACAACTGCCATGGCTGAAAGAAGTTTCCCGAAATTAAAACTGATAAAAAATTATCTTAGGACTTCAATGCAGGAACGGCTTTCAGATTTGTCTTTATTGTCCATAGAGGCGGGAAATCTAGAAAAGCTGAAATCGTCTTCATCTATGGATGATTTAATAAATAAGAGTGCCGAAAAAAAAGGCGAGAAAAGTGTATATGTGATTGAAATGGAATTGTTTTGATTGAATTGTAACTTAGCTCCTAGGAGCATTTATTGAAAGTAATAACTTATAAATCGTCCATTATTTTTGGTGAAATCCATGTCACAATTTTTTCTACGTTGACATTTCAAACCCATTACAGTATTCATCATTAGAAAACACACAAACATAATGAGCTAGATTACCTTGAACCCTCTCCTTAAATACATATTTAACACTCATAGGCGTACATCTGATTGGTTAATTTCCAGTTCCTACGCATTTGATCTTGACCGATCACCGTCTTCCAATTTGAATCAATTTTTTAACCATCATCCCTTTTAAAATTTTTATGCTTTTCAATTTCTTCAGCTTCTCTAATTAGCCGCTTACTCGCATTTTCGCTCGTGTTACAAGATTTTATTTCGTGTTCTGTTCGTTGTACATATTCAGCTATCGCAGACTTTTCCACTCGTTTATATCGGCAATCTGCTTCATGTTCCTTAATTCTAATATGTATAGCCCTACTAGTTTGTCCCATATAACATAGACCACACGAACACGCAATTTTACACACACCTGCCGTATGCAGTTGGGGTAAGCCGTCTTTAATGTTCTTTAAAAAAGTTTTAGTTTTATTGTTTATCCAAAATACCAGCAGAATCTTATTCTTTGTTTAAATTTGTCCGATTCTGTCTATGACATTTTTAGTATATGGTAGCGTAACGTTCGAAATTAACTTATTGTGTGTCAATATAACACTAACAGCATCACTGACAGTCGTTCCTTTAAATTTTCGGAGGACATACCTCTTGTAAATGTTCACTCGTTACTGATTTGTCATCCTACAATTGTTTGGCCGATATAGTAATGTGTAGCAGTCGTTTTACACTTAAAAACTGTAATTCTTATTCAAATCCAATTTGAATGTCGCCGTAGTAGGATTTTACTAGTCACACTTCACATACTTTCTACTTTTATGTGACAGCATTGTGCGGTAAACATTAACGAGATTAATTTGGAAATTCAATCCACTTCAAGAATTGTGTTTCTTTATGGTGAATAATAATACATTCCACGAGGTAAGCGTTCGAGTATGCAGTTTATTAATTTTGTTAACCAGTATGATTTTTTAACATACATGTTATTGGAAAAGTGGAATCTACATTGTTTATAACAAAAAACAATTCACCAGTTCAGTTTGATGTACAGCCCCTTTCTAACGACGTCTTTTACTCCTACAAACCATATGACCAACCTTAAACCTTGGTCAATGAAGGAAAGGAGTAGAGACTTTTTGCATGCTTTTGCTATGTAACGGGTAACTTCATTCTCCACAAGCTTCATAATACCAACAAATGTAAATTTTATTGTTCTGTGCATACTTACGCTATGTTTATATCTGACAATACTTGTAGCCAAGATTTGTTCGGATTAATAGTAAACTCCTTCCACATTCAGACCTTCAACGTCCAGTGAAATAATTCAACATTGGATGCCTTCAAGGAAGAATATGTAAATGCTGTAATGGTTGAGAGCGGTTATCTATCCGGCCGTAAATGTATCGGCGCTATTATCTATTGCCCTGCAAGGCTTTAGGAATTCTGTTCTTGTTCTTTACCAGTATTATGCTTGCGTACTTGTGGAACACATTGATAACTCTGCCAGAATAAATTGTTTAACCTGATTAAAACGCATATATTGTCAAATATCAATGAGATCAGCTGTGTCAGAGGTCATTCAGGCTACAGTTCTAAGTCGCCTACTAGACTGTTTTGCAACAGCGTAGAAGGTAGCATTTTCTTTGTTGGTATACTAGTAGGGCGTCCAGATGTATTCACTTTCGACTGGTTTTTCTTTACAACCAAAGATATTTTTTGTTGTCTACTCTTGTATTACAACTGTGACAGCTAGCATGTAATAGTTTTGTATAAGTTACATCAAATCATTAGCGTTATTTCAATACACTTTCATTTCATAGCTATCAGCGTTATTTGTTCTTTTCTATCTCTCTACATTCTCGACCTTTCTTCTTGCTAGCATAGAAGTATTATGAAACAATGGCTTTATCTACTTTGCAATACTTTTCATGCGCTGTACCTTTTAAAAGTGCATACTCGTACGTATCCCAACATAGCTTTATATACTCTTAAACTGTCTGATTTTTTTTTCTACATACATATTTAGTTGTGTGCGAATAACACTCCAGATCGAATGTAAGCAAAAAAGATTTCTTGCCAAGATTTTGCCTGAAATAAAGTCTATCGGTCTTTAGGCTAGTAGATACGGGATGAAGGTCACATTACCATTTACCACACCAACGTCTTTATCAATTCGTAATCCAGAAATCAGATCAGAAAAAATAAAAAATAGTTCACGCCTTAAAAAAATTAAATTTTATCAGCTTTACAATAATTACTCGAATGACGAATTAAACTATGTTTTTTTTTGGTTTTTAAATTAAACACTGCACAAATTACATTTAAAAAAATTTTTTTTTGCGTGGAACATCAATTGTTGTTATATATATTATTAAACTTTGACATGCAAAAGTTTTAAGACAACAATAGATTAAACCATTATTTACATGTAAAAAATTTGGTTCTATTATTGCGTAATAATAGAACCAAAATTTCTTCTACAAATGGGAAGCTTCTGTCGTCGTTTGTTGTCGCGCGGCTTGTCGGCGAAGGTGTGCAACAAGTCTACACTTGTTTTTGCTGATCGGCATAGTGTGAACGTAGCTTTATAATTTATAACATTGGGTTTGAAAATTTCGATATAATAATATAGTAAACAGTTACTAATTTTGAAATGATTACATATCGAAGTGCATTATATAGTTTTAACGGTAAAATGTGTAAATATTACCGCCAAGAGGTGTTTTTTGACTACTAATATAAATTATGGTTAATTCGACGGAATCATCGCGGTTATTGTATAACGAAATGAAACTGAAGCGAGCGAGCTTTTTCGGCGGAACATCTTTGTTAGAAACTCTCATTATGATACAAGTTCCGTTATTGTTACATTTCGTAATAATATTACTTAATTTTTCGTTTCCTTATCGATTAGTAGCGAAAAACAAAGTAGCGATCGAGTTTTTTTACGAGTTTCTTCTCTTTACAGTACCTTTGGCACTATTTGTGACGTATTTGTCCGAATTCGTTTATTTCATTTACATCGCACTAGTGGTTATTTACATTTTTGCGTATTGTGTACGACTTAAAACATTATCAAAAAATTTTCCGACGATAAAGATAGAGGATGAAAAAAATACGTTGGTAACAAGATTCCGATCTTTGGTGAATATCTTTTCGGTACTCTGCATATTAGCGGTCGATTTTAGTATTTTTCCAACTCGGTTCGCTAAAACCGAAACCTTCGGCTACGGACTTATGGATACTGGTGCCGGACTGTACGTAGTTTCGAACGGTTTGGTGGTAACACGTTCCGGTGCCGTGCGCGGGCGAAGCTTTTATTTAGATCTAAAGCAAGCCGTTGTCAAATCTTTCCCTCTATTATTATTAGGTATCGCCCGGTCTGTCGCGGTTAAGCTGCTCTCGTACCAGCAACACGTATCCGAGTACGGTGTTCACTGGAATTTTTTCATAACTCTCAGTGTATTGAAAATTATAAACACGGTACTAGTGCCTCGAATTAATGTTAAACGTATTTGTTACATTAATGTCACGATTGTTGCCGTTTATCAGTACGTGCTGAGCAATGGCCTGCAGAACTGGATATTTTCCGATACACCTAGGCAAACTTTTCTGGACGCTAACAAAGAAGGTATTTTTTCCTGTATCGGGTATGAAGTTTTATTTCTCTGCGCTATCGTATTAGGCGACCGTTTACCACGAAAAGGTGACTACGTTAAAAACTACGTGAAATTATCGATAAAATTATTTTCGTGGACCTTGCTTTTTTACATACTGACCACTTGTTGCCACGTTACAGTGGGGGTTTCAAGACGAACCGCAAATTTGGGATATGCTTTTTGGATATTATCGATAACGACACTGGCGCTGGGTGTAGGAAGTGTAGCGGAACCGGTATTATTCGTAGTGTTTAGGGGAAAGCGTCCTTACAGCGAGTACGGCGTACCGCTAATATTTCGAGCCGTTAACGAATATGGCGTGAAGTATTTTCTTTTAGCCAACCTAATTACTGGCTTCATAAATATCACCATAAACACTATGCTGGTCGGTAAAATACTGAGTTTCGTAATTCTGGTTACATATATGTTTATTTGTACCGGTGCCGTATGCTTTATGTATTGTAAAAATAATATCGCTCGTCACGCCTAATTGATCCTATCATTGAACTTTTGCAAATACGTTACTTTGAATCGGGGGGTTCTTTCGAAATTATCTTTGATGTCTGCGCAAGTATCGGTGTACAGTCGGGATTTCACATGTCGAAAGTGTTATCCGAGAAATTTTCAGATGATCGTTGAAATAAGAGGAGCTGTGTAAAATTCGAAAAAACAAAAACAGAGAAAGGTTATTTTGGAAACTCGCAATTCGAAATTGGCACTAAAAAACAAAAATTAATCATTTCGTTAACTTACGAAATAAATGAGAAAACCTTTTTTTTTTTTTGATAATAACGATCGTTTAAGATATGCGGAAAATCTGATTCTAACCGGTATCGTTTTTTAACAAGTTCTATGAATGCGTAAACATTTTTTCATGGTAACGTAGAGATTTGAAGCAAGTTTTAAAACGTCGTTCTTGAAATGCGTGAAAGCTATTTCAGTAAAAAGCGATTGTACGCTGTTGTCTTCTTCGCTTTGAACATTTTCAGAGATATTTTAAGGTTTGTTACCGAGATGAAGTTAACACAGTGCTGCGTCTTTAAATTCGACAAAAAACAAAAAAAAAAAAAAGAAAAAAAAATCAGCGATGGAAGGCGTTACGCGCGGTTTATTATATAACGGTGAAAATGTTAAACTACCCCGTTACCGCATTATATTTACTGAACGAAACGTAATGTTAAACTGTTTTATAACTTAAAAGTTGCGAAGGAAACTTAGTTTCAGTGATTGTTTAATTTTTCGCGGATTTGAGAAAGTAAGTTCGCTCTCGGTCGTGTGTTAAACTACTCTTAGGCAGGCACACTTTTCGGCCTGAATTGTATACGTCGTAAGTGCTCCCGGCAGTTGCGATATCTTAAAATAACCTATTACCACTTCAGTGTTATAATATGTGTAAATTTGCAATTTTACCGTAAAATTTATTACTTCATACAACTTACGTTCTTAGCGTTTGTTTCAGATGGAAGCGAGATTTATTGTTGTTTAGGCGGTGATTTGGCGATAGTCGGAAAATTTCGATCGACCCGTTGTTTAGGTCTATCGTTGAATACCGTAATTTCTCTCGATGTGTGTCGCACATCTTTTACACTAAGATTTACAAACCTTTATCATCATCTTAGTATAAGCGTAATAAGAATATGCATGTATACTATATAGCATTTTACCATCGTTATCTACACCAAGTTATGTGAGATTATTTTTAAGTAATTGCCAACTTAAGTTACCTCGGGAATTAACTGTCTACATATATATTGTGCAACGATTTTTGTAAACAACAGATTTACGTGCTGTAGAGATTGTGGTAAAATATTTACATTTTTGAATATGTCTGCCGGAGAGCCAATTTCAAATTGAACGAAATAATGAGAGTTCGAACCCGATGAAGTTTTATTAAAATTTTTAGTTCTGAGGAAACGGTAAATAAAAGAATGAAAAAACTGTAAGATTGGACGGGAGCGAAATTTATAGACGGCTTTGCGTAATTGAGCTATCAAACAGCGCCGCTGAACGGAAAATAAAAAACAATTTTTGAGAAATGTCGGGTGTTTGTAATATTTTTTCCTCCTCCCCGAATACATCGAAAATGCCTGTGTTTAAATAGCCCTGTTTCTTGTTTTATTCTGATTCTCGAATTTCTAACATTTTTTCCCTCGTCGAAATCGAATTACTAAATTTTGATAATAAAATTATTCCTTTAAAACGACTTTCTATCCTTTATCTGCTTGAAATAAAAAAAAACAACTTACAATGCGCTCCGAATTTTAGTATTGCGGCGTAGTTTTTTTATTTTAAAAGAGTAAATATTCAAAATTCCGATATTTTTTGCTGTTGTACGAACAATAAAAAAGTATAAATCATGAACAAAAACGATTTAAAAACTCGGAGTAGATTCAAAAAAAAAAAAAAAAAAAATTAACAATTTCGCAATAATAAATTTGTTTTATTTTTTCGGTTGATGAGCTGTTGTTATAAAGTGTATACAAATGTGTTAAACGGTTAATTAGCAAAAAATTGAATTAAAGCAGATGTGATTTAACGTTATTTTTGTTTTCAGCACCTTTTTTTTTTTTTTTTTTTATTTTAAATATCGCTTCTTTTTTTTCATGATTACACGCTATACTGGCCCTTAAACTTCTGGGGGGTTGCTTGTTCTCAATCTTCCCTGAATTTAATACCGACAATAATCAAAATAATAAAATTATTTTGAATCTTAACACGATCTCGATAGTTGTAAATGGTATATTTAGACATATAAACGAGATTTATTATTATTACACGGTTTACAGTATGCTCCTAAATTTATTACAAATTTTTTTCGAATAATTATTAAATTTTTAAGTTTCTAAGTTGTGGAAATGCGTTTTTATTCTTGCGGGTTGTAGCGTAACATCTTTTTTTTTTTTTTTTGATCTTTTTTAGAAATTATCTCTTTTTAGTTGCACTTCACTAATGTGAATTATTACAAAAAGAACCGTTTCAGAATTTGGTGACTTCGAAATAAACAAACTTTCAGTTTTTACTTGTTAGATTTATACATTATTCCTGAAAATACACAGCACGGATAGTTCTGTTTTTTCAAAAAAAAAATCTGGTTCAATTTTGAACATTCCGCCAAAAGCGTTGAAGCGTGAAATTTAACTGATACGCAATTTTCATTTGCGTTTTTAATAACTTTTTTTTACTAAGCCCATAATAATAACGTATAAAAGCTGAATTTAAACACTAAGCGAATTTAATATTTTTCAGAATTAAAAACTAGTTCTACAATGATACAAATTATGATTTAACTAATGTACGATTGCTTTTTACATGTGCCTTGCATTACTAGTATAAAATGCATTAATATAAAGTGTAAATCAAATTACGAAGAAATATGGAATTTTTCAAATCTGACTCCCCCCCCCATGGATTCGTCAACATGGGCATTGTGGCCCAAAAACTAGAAAAAGCAAAATGAAAGAGAATCAGATTTTTATGCGACGAGAAATATTCAACAAGAATGTACCAAGCGCTTCGATGACAGAAGGAAGGAAAGGAGTAGGAGCATTGCTTGATAACAGAAAGAATTAACACTTGTAATTAGTTTATGTCAATTAAAATAAGCAGTTGCGAATGCTAATCGCACATTAATCTTGAATTTCGGTAAAAACAAGGTTATTAATAACGGTTTTAATAATTATCTTTAATAATAAAACATCCTATTTATTATACTGGTTGTAACAAGATATTTCTCATTAATTTGGTTGCACTTGTATCTTTTTGTGTACATATATATACATATATTTTTTTTTTTTTTTTGCGAAACGGAAGTAGTAAGATATACGCCATTATTAAATGAGGATCTACCATATGGTTATGCCAGGTTTTATGCAGCGAGATCGTTTATGGCAGGTGAGACCTATAATGATATATAATGGCACAGTGTTTGTTGAATAACATAAGGCCGAATGAGATCCGGAAATTGGCTGTATCGTCTGTAGTCCCTGTTTTTATGAATTTTAGCATTAGCAGAATTCTTAGTTTCTTGTTTACCATGTTGTATTTCCGAGTTCCTCGGAAAGTTTCATTACTTTTCCAGTATATTTTCGTGTTTTTATCTATTTCTTTTTGACCATTCCATTTTTTTGCGGGCGTTCCGTTGCTGATTTATTTCTGTTTTTGTTACATTTTAGTTTAATAATATTGTAAAAGTAAAGTACTATGAGGAAGAGAGCTATATTATTTCCGTGAAGAACAATATTTTGTTGACACGATTAACAATATATGATTATGTTTATTGTATAACGCAGAAAAAAATAGAAACGAATATAGGACATCATTTCACAACAGTTATGCCTTTTGGTAGCGAATGAAAGAGGAAGTAAAGTTTTTTTTACAAAGTACACTCTTATCTATAAAATTAATAACATTTTTAGCTTTTACAAACTGCATTAGCAAGCAACACATTCACATTTAGTCTGCTTTTATAAGAATTGCGTCTTTGAAATTATGTTAACTTGTATATAAGTTTAAATGTAGGTGAATACATCCTGTTTGTTAAAATGGTATAATAAAATAAACTTTAATAACAAACAATATAGATCAATAAATTAGATAAATACCTATTTAGAAACGTTTTCGGGCATAACCCATCATCAGCTAACACTAACTTAAAGAGTATGTTTTAAGTTTCCTTTAAGTTAGTGTTAGCTGATGATGGGTTATGCACGAAAACGTTTCTAAATAGGTATTTATCTAATTTATTGATCTATATTGTTTGTTATTAAAGTTTATTTTATTATATGTATATAAGTTTCATATTTTTCCCGATTTTTGTTAGTATATATATTTGTTGGGAATAATCATGCAGAGGTAAATCGTGTGTATAAAATTAACGTGAGCAGCGTAGCGAAAAGATAATGCGAAGAAGTGATTTAATAACATTTTTTTATAAAATACGCTACCTCTGTCCATAAAACTATTTCCAAGTTTGATTTGTGGTGGAAATTAAACTCACGTTTAGAACTCATGCAACATGACTAGTGAATGCAGAAGACGCTTCGAGATATTCTGAACCTCCTAGCGAATAGGAAAAGTTACGTTTTAGTTTTTTCCTCCTAAATGTTTACATCTGTGAAAGAGAATTAACAGAATTCGACGCGTATACGCAGTGTCTGCTACGAACTTATTTCTCTCCGTGTTTATACTGTTGTCTTAAATTAGCGTTTCGTGCAGTATGACCCTAATGAACATTCTAGTTTTCCGAGATTTACTACGTGACACGGGCGCATATCGGTGTTAGGAATCGCTTTTATTGAACTTGTTTATCGAATATTTGCCACCATTTAAAACCATCACACAGATACGTTCACATACAAAACAGAAATTTTTATCAAGCCATAAGATGGTAAGAATTATCATTATAACTGGGCAAAAACAAAATAGTGCGAATGTTTCTACTCATTTTCAGTGTAATACGTTTTTGTATACATATTTTGTTTTGAATATTACAGCATGTTTATTAAGAAGTCATTTTCAAATAAGTAATAGTTAATGTAACCATTTCAAAGATACGATAATGTTGTTTCCAAATTTCTGAACATACAAAATGGTTTTCAACGGTACTTTTGTCGTCTGCACAATAAATCGCAAAATGCTTAAGAGCAGACGGCTGTCCGAATTTCGTAATCTTTATTATTCGCGTTATTTATTGTAGTCGCAAGATTTCTGCTCGTTAAATTAGCGCGTCGAATTCAAGTTGTTCAAATTTTATTTAGTTTTACTTAGGCAGTTAAAAACCTTGCTAAAGGTACTTCGTATCTATTAGACTCGCGTTGTACGTTGTTATTGTCGAACGTCGAAATTTACACAATCACTTTAATTGTTTATTTAACATATTTTGAAATATAATTAATTTTTTAAAAAAAATTTATTCTCACTTTAGTACGAGGCAACACATCTGTAGACTGTTGTATAACCCGCTAAATGTATGACTTGGGAAAAAAAGAAGCCAATTGAAATAAATGTGTTGTAATTACGTTACAAAAACTAAACTGCTTTCTCCGAAGACTCTGTTTTAAACTGTCGTCGATCTTCTGTCTTTATTTATTTTTATTTTGCAATGTAAATAAAAAAAGTTCCATCGAGAAATATATGTATAACTTGCTCATGGACAAAAAATTTGGGTCGGATTACTAACAAAAATAAAAAAGAAGTAAAGCCTAATAAAAATACTATCATTCTATTCTTTCTTGTAATTTACTATTTAAATTCTAAACTACCATTTTAGCTGCAATTTTATAATTTAAATTGTAATAAACATGTATTTTCAAAACACTTTTACATTTCTAAAGAGCAAGTCGCTATTTGATTTTCTTTATGAAACACAAGGTATTTCTTAAATCTACTGTCTACCGTATATAATTTCCCTCCCCAAAAGATCTCTTTGAATCTGCTTCTGATGAATAGACATATAAACGATCTAATTTTTTCCCCGCCAAAAGAAAAAATTCAGCTACTTTCACATTGTAAATTTCTCGAACACGATACAAGAAGTTATTAAATTGCACTGAATAATAACACTGATCACTATTAAATAAATAAAAATTAAACGAAAAAAAAACAACTAATTCAACAGAAACATCGATAGAAGAGAAATTAATGTTTTGCATATCTAGCCATTATATCTAATATTTTCCTACCGTTTTAATTAAAAATTCCATCATATGATAATATTTAAAATTTTCAAAATAATTCAGCTGTAATTACGGTGTAGTCTACACGCGAGTAATTTCAAATAAGTGGAAGGAAATTAGATAAAAATCTAAAAACGAGATCGAACTGAAAACATACATTACCATAATGTATAATAAGCATTAGTCAGTAATAATCATATAAATTATCAAACGATATGAAAAATTAAAAAACAATGTTGATGTTCACACTACCTTTATTATGATTATTTAGACCGAAAATTCTCAGTTTTAATATAGCTCAGTCATGTTCTTTAGACGTGGTGTAATAGAATCGTATAATATCCGCAACTCCACCGTAATCATACCGGTCTTATCTTTTCTAAAATGAATAATTTATCAACTTTTCAATGTAATTAATCATATCATTCAAAAAAAAAAAACGAATAATTTTAAAAAAACTATAAAATGTATTTACCGAAGTCTTAAAATTTTAAACCCCCTTCCCCCCAAAAAATTTCAATGAATTATTTTCAGAAATTGCGTGTGCAAAAGTATTACATATGTATATAAATAGAAAAAAAAAATGACATGATTTTTATGTATAAAAAAAATCACGTAACGTTTAAAATTACATAGTTTACTGAAATCGATTGTTATATAAAATTTATAGAAGATTAATAATAAAATCAAATATTTCGCTCGTATAAGCTTTTTCTTTAAACTTTAACTTCCAATCAACAAATAACAACACCGATCTAATATCAACAGTTTCTCTGAACATTTAGATATTTGACAATTTAGGACTTTTTGTGTTTAAAAAATTCTAAAAATCTTTAAAACAACTTTTTTAACGGATTGCCGTCGTGCAACTACACAAAGTTCAAAACGCAAATAAAAATGGAGCAAATCAACGTAGACATAGTTTCACAGTTCACTAAATACGATTGGGTTTCATTTAGAAAGGGGTAGTCTACGATCAATGCTAAAAAATACTATAGATTATTATTATAAAAATAGGAAAACTCTATATTGAAGCTATGTTATTTAATTTCAGAAATTGAAGGGGGAAAAAAAATACGAACTGAAAAATACGCTTTAATTTATAATCGGAAACGAACCAAGTATTAGCGTGAAATAATGAAATATAACTAAACTGCGTAGAACTACGAGTAACAGAGATCGAACAGAATGAAACTAAAAAAATAAAATAAATGGTAGTGCAAAAGTTAAAACAACCGTCAAATAATACAGTTTCAGTGATGCAATATAAAAAACTAATCGCTTATTCCAAGTTAAAAAAATAACACGATGAAATTAATATTAAAAATAACACAAATAACTAAAAATATTCGCGTAATATACAATATAAATAAGTTTTGACGTTTTATTAATCGTGCAAGCGTGAATAGATTTCCCCCTTGAAGAACTAGACAGGCTTTCGCCTAATTTGTAATTCGAGTACTTATCAGGAGTCTAGATCAGGAATGTTGCGGATGCAGATGTTAAGTTTTTTTTTTTAAAGAGATGCTTAATTTAGGTGTAAATAAATGAAATATAATGGCAATTTTAATCATTTTTATTTTATAATAATACTTTTAGTGGGTAAATTAAAAAATTGGTATATTATATTTAATAAAGAGCGTCTGTTTCACAGAGGTTCATAAATGAATCCCGCGCTGCTAAATAATTGTTTAACTTATCAGAGGATCAGTAATACACCGGTAGTCCTTGTAAAGTGAGCGACGAGGCGGGAGTGGGGGGCGAAAAATATGAGACGCACTAGTTTCAATTCTGGGGGCACCTAAACAATTTTTCGACCAGCTCTCATACAAGTCTCATCATTGCCCTATTATTAAATTGAAAAAATGAAAACTATCGGATCGACATTTCTCAAATGTAGTTAGTTGACAATTCACATTACATCTATTTAGCAACAGTTAAACCACATTCATAAAACAAGACTAATAAATGTATTAAAATTTAGTTTTTTTTTTTTTTTTTATGCAATTGTTTTTCATTATCTGAGCTTTGAAACTAACGCAACTGTTCCGAACGTAGTTGTACGACCCTTGCGAGATTACGTTTTATTGCATATTTTATACTGAGATTTATCTCGGTCATGTTCATCTCGTTTAAAATAAGTCCAAATTAAACTTTGCGTTGGTGGTGGCATTGCGGTCTCACTTATAAATTATCACAATAGATTACCCACGACAGCAAAATACTCAAATAATAACGAAGTAAATAAAAAAGACGTCCGCACAATAAATGCATCTATACATGTTTTGATTGATTTATAATCCGAACTGCTAAACAAAACAGGCCATTGACAGCTTGTTCAATATTGGTTAGTCTCCTATCGGTTAATCAACGAAATACGATAGCACATTCCACTTGCTGACCATGCCCACAATTTCTCGTCGTGACATGTGACATGCTCACATCCGCATCTTCAAAAACTCCGCATTGATTGATCATTGCGGATGCGGTTGCGGAGATCAAAATCAATATGGAAGTTCTGCAATTGCGGATATCCGCAACATCCCTAGTCTAGATAGTTTTCGGGACAATTTATTCATAATAGGTTTGATAGTTAATTTCGAGATGTTTCACATTATGAAATTAAAAAAATAAAACCTCTGCACCTAACTACTTTTTATAGCATTATCAGAATATCCGCGAAATGTACAATCTTGAATACACACTCATGCTTGGTTCACTAAGATTTACATATATTAAAATCTGCCGCTTTTTACTTCTAGACTGCAACAAACCATGACGCTAAAAAGTAATTATTTAAAAACCTTAATTTTCATTTTTTTAGCGTGATAATAAAAATTTAACCGACATCTTAAATTTTTGGTAACAGCAATCAGTATAAAAATAGGGCAAGCCTATTGTTTCATAAACCGTGAATAATGTTTTTAATTTATTTTTGTGCGTAATTTTAAATTTTGCCATGGATATTATAAGCATAGTCGGCCACTCTTTTCTCCCCATTAAAACTAATTTTGAGTTCTTATTAAAAAGAAGATTACTTGCTTTGTAGTTTCAGTCTTTATCCTTATATAATCTGTGGAAAAACATACGCGTACAGTCTGTTTCATAAAAGCGTGTGCGGCGAAACTCAAAAATTATTACGGAAAATGACTTGAAAACAAAAAATACACACTTACTACATGATATAGATCGTGATGCTTTATTATTAATAAGATGTCCAATCGCCTCCGTTAGTTTCAACTTCAAAAGCGCCCACACATTTTACGTTAACGTCATTTTCTTGTTTCCATGCAGTACAAAGACGATTTCGATGTTTTGGGTCATTGTTTTCTTGCAGTAGCCAATTTTCATTTTCCCGCGTAAACCACCTTTTGCCACAGATGATAATAAAGCCCTCTGATACATTCTGACCATCTTGGCAGCGGTCAAATTTTCTGTGAAGACATGCAAATTGCCAAATAGGGGCTTTAAGAGACAGTCCCAGACATGCACCTTTACCGGGTATTTAACGGTTCGCCGGATATGTCTATTGGCGTGGTTAGACCAGGTATGAGTGATAGAACATGCCGAATAAGAAGCTTCATCCGAAAAAATTATATTGTACCAATCGCGTTCCAAATATTTTTTTGACAAGTTTTTTGGACAGTAACAGTTTCTTCACTGTGCTTCGAAATTTCACTTCATGAGGAGCTAGCAAACGTCTTCTTATAGTGGCGCATAACACATTTAGATCCTTCTTACGGAAAATTGCTTGCCCCCCCCCCCACGCAGCAATAGACAAGGATTCTTCTCAAACACCTGTAAAATCAATTTATCCTCCTTTTTCAATGTTTTTCGTACAGAGCGACGATCCGGTAGGTCAGCGATGTTTTTTACGTCGGAATAACGTTTCGCCCACTTACTTGCGCAAATGTCTTCGACTTTTTCATGTACTTAGCGGCAGCTCCGATGTGTACGCGGCAGACAGGGTGAAATATATTCTTCTACGACCAAGATCGAACGACAACTGAGACATTTTGTACAAAGCATCTAAGGAGAAGGGTGTCGCTATCTGCTCAGACTTGAATTTCCCGTCTAACGGTTTGAAGGACAAAGTTTCGCCGTACACGTTCTTATGAAACAGACAGTAAGATTCACGAAGAGATTTTAGAACGTATCTTTTTCGGGGATATTAAGGGGGTTTACTGTAATAATAATGCCATGTTGTACTATAAATTTTAATCAACGTACTGTTCACAAAATATATCAATTTGTTATTTTGCCAGATGACTAAAAAGTTATGCAAGCGCAAGAAATTTTTAGGACGTAATTCAGATTTTGTTCGGAGTGACAAAATCAAAAAATTATTTGTAATATAAAATAAATTGGTGTAAATATTAATGCTCGATTAAAAATAGATCAGAGTGTAAAGCCAGTGGTTAGTTTTGCTTTCGTAATTTGCATCGAATAAATATTCTCTCGTAAGTCGTATGAATACCACGTGATTTCTTTTCCCTTTTCGTATTACTCCACTATCTCAACAGAGTAAGTGTTTATCTTAATAAATACGTAATTAAAAGGCTAAAACTTGGAATTGAAATTATTTTCAGTAAACATCGTGTTAATAAATTTATTTGAATGACGTTTCGGACAGCCTACGCTGTTATTGGAATAGATTGATTTGTGTATCTTCTAAGGAAATTGATCGGGATTTTTATAACTTCATACGATCAAATAATATGGCCTGTAATATTATGCAGTTTTTTCAACTATAAAGCATATTTTTCAGTTTAACAATGTACTTCTCTTCACTGAAAAGGTAACGCGAAGGGTGTGGTCTCAACTTTAACTTCTACTATACACAGTATAAGTTTCACGTTTTAACCGGAGCACAATTCTCGATGTGAACAACAATAAAGCATAATGTTCTGCCGGCAGAAATACATGCATCAGAAATTCGCAGAAAGAAATGAATTGTTTATTTTCGCAGTGATTAAAATCAATGCTAAAACAATGGGGTAGACTGTTTTCGAACTGGCTATAGTGTAATAACACTATCCAATTCAATCTTTTTTTTTTTTTTTTTTTTTTAATTCTTTGGTAATAATATACAATAATTTCGTCATTTCCAATCTATTTACTATTACACCGAAACAAATGTTACCACCCACCTCATAAATACATTACCACTATCAATGATTAAACCTGTCTTTACGTCTGCTGTCAATATAAACTCTATCTTTGACACAATAGCTTTGTAGTTAAATAAATTGTATTGAAAATACTTGTATTAAGAATATACAACAATAAAAAATTTACTATAACAAACGATTTTTCGAGATGTATTACTTACTCTTGCGTAAAGTCGTAATTTACTTTTTTGCTTAAGATTTAGTCGTACGTTTTATTTTTTCGACATTTTCAGGCGAATATAAAAATAATTAAAAAAAAAGACAATCAGCTACGTATTAAACCAATACGCTGAATAATATTTTTACTTGCGACTTTTTTTTTGGCGATAACATGGAAATTCTTCGGAAAGCGCAAAGAATGGAAACAGACAAAAAATAGAAGATAATCGATAAACAGAATTAGGAAGGAAATGCTAGAAGGGACAAGAAGGGGGTTAATTTTGTCAGCATGCCAAGTTAAGAAGATACTCCAATTTTCTTTTATTTTTAATATACGTTAACGGATCTACTTATAAAAACTCCGGGAAGGAGCATTATAGATCAGCGTATTTCTATCAACCGATAGAATAAGAATATATACCTCGCTTACTTTGGCGAGTTTGTTAATAAATGCAGTTTTAAATACGATTTAAAAATATTAAAACAAAAAAGTGTATATTAAAATTTAAAGATCTACTTTAATTTTTGAATATTACAATTCGTTTACTCCGGTTTTCATTGCTACTTTCCACTGAGTTCAATCTTGTAACTTTTCTATAGATGCGGTGGTGAAATTCACACTACCTCAGAGCTCTTCCTTTGGTCTTTTATTTTCAAAGTTGCTTGCAATAATTCGTTTAGTGTTACTTCTTTCTTTTCGGTACAGGTGTCCCAAAATATCGCTATTTTGATTATTACCCTTTTTTTTTTAATAATATTTTTACAAAATATATTTATTAGTTCCACATTTGATATTTTTTTTTTTTGTCAAAGTTTGTGACGATTGTTCAATCAGAAGTATAGGCCACGAGAAAGTATTTTAAGCGTGTAAAAAATATTGTTTTTTAAAAGAATACATTAGTTCGGAATGAAGTAACCTCGATTATTCAGTGAAGCTAGAAGAAGTAATTCTATCTGAACTGACGTATAAAAATATCTGTATATAACAAAATGTTTAAAATTATGTGAAGTAATTTCGAATGTTTGTATTACTTCGTAAACGGATAGCATTATACATAGTTATTTTTATTATTAAATGAAAAACTTAGGACATTATAATACCGAAAGTTCACATAGACGTTACCATTGCACACACGGCGCAAACTGCTTCATTTCACGAAAATTTGATTTTAAGCCGTCATCATGTTTATTATATACTGAAACAAAATTACACATAGACATATGTAGAGTGAACTGTAAAACAAAATTTTGTATATATATATATATATATGTAAGAAAATTCAACGTGTAACATTTTTAAATACCTATTGCGCGGTTGTTTTGATCAGTTTATTTAAATACTGAAGATAAAAAATTACATAGTGAATCTTTTTAAAAACTAAAACAGTGAACTTTTATTTAATTTTTCTGGGGTCTACCGGCCCAATATTCGGTAATTCATTGATTGTGGGAGGTGGTTCTACATCCACTTCCATTTTGGGAAGAAATTTTGATAAATTATTGCGGAGCTACTTTATGTACCATATTTTTATATCGCACAAGAGACAATACCGTTCACAAAACGTTTCGTAGAGACATTTATTAAGAATAACGGTATAAAAGCAATACAATTTATACCGTAATCATAGTAGTACTAATCTAACGATTAATACGATATTATTAATGATTAAATGCAACAAAGACAACTGTTATCAGCAAACAATATTATCGGGAGGAAAAAATGTTTTTTTTTTAAATTTATATATAACACGGACTACTTTGTAACTTAATTAGTTTCGGTATGATATTTCATTACTATACGAAAACCTGTACATTATAAACTAATATTAAACACATTAAAAACCGCCGGTGGGTTAAAGGTTTCATTCGTATTATTATGCTAATTTTATAGTAATGTTGTAGGCGATTAATGCATGTCGATACATAACGCAGTAAAACAGTTACGTTGAAACTTTCGTATAAATTCAATTATTCTAAATTATTTAATATTCTAAGTAAACGAAGTCATAATTTACCACTAACCTGTCTATAAGGGATTCTCTCATCTTTATTTTTATATACGAAGCATCTCGGTCGCCAATTTTAAACACACTTTCTAATACAGATATCTCGGTAGACGTAGTGTCCATGCCACAGAATGCACTCCAGTCATTAACAACAATTCCGGAACCGATGAGCGTTGAACCACGATTTATTGTGCCGGCGACTAACGGAATTTGCAGAATCGAAGACATTTCATCTAGTTCAACTGTCGTTGTTTCGGGATGTACAATTCCTCCCTGATTTGAGAGAGCAGCGTACGTTCCTACTAATTCTTTGGATGCTACTGTAGATCGAAAAACTTCAATATTTAATACATCGGATAATATTTCTTCAGTTTCCTACACATTAATCCAAATTAAAATGTTATTGACATAAAATAAAATTAATATTGTAAATTGTTAAAAAAATTAAAATTTGTTTTGTGTTTACTCTGCCATATATAAAGTAAAAACATAACGCCACACACACACACACACACACATTCATTTAAAACTTGCAACTGTAATTTTGATTCAAATAAAATGCTTCCAAAATGTCAAAAAAAGCTATCGCAAACACACAACTGTACCTTATCAAGATCTGGATGTACAAGTCCTACATAATCATTACAGGCAATAACATTTCCAAGTGCTGATAGTCTTTCTTCAATTCGTTGAATTTTAACTTTATCTGGTAGTGAATTTCGAAAATGCTGTAACTCAATGTCAGTCGTTGATGACGGAACAAGTAAGCCATGGCGGTTTCCTAAAAATCAAATACACGACGATTAGTACATTAGCGCGAAATAAGTTTCGTTAACATTTTTTCAAAAAATAAAATACGACTTTAATTTAAATTAATAATGTTATCGAATTAGAATGCTGAAGTAACGTTCGTTTACCATAATTATTTGATCATTACATTGGAATAAGAATTATTCGTGTATCTTTCCACTCATTCTTTATTTCAGATTTTATGCATTTAAATTTAATTCACAAATCCGGGTGGGTGTCCTCAAGAGGATTTTTTTTCGATAAGGAAGAAAAACAGTTTACAGAATAAGTGAGTAACATGAGGAAAATGGTGAATAAGCAATAAGAAACAGATAATTGCACCGATGAAAATTACAGGTCCTCTAGAATTGGCATTCAGAAAACGAGCGGCGACTAATACAATTAATAAAATCCATTAAAGTACCATAATCGCTAATAGTCGTGTGCAATGCAACGGTAACCACCACGTATGTCATGGTAAGTGTACGGACTGGTGTATAGACAGACGCACTTGGGATTGTATGTGTATCGTGATTAAAAGCGTTTGCAATCAGTTCCGAGTGAAGTCATGCATATGACTGTATTGGATATAAAATTTCTATAGGTACACTACCTATATTTATACAACAGAAATGTAGGAAGAATAGGCAGTATCAATCAAAAATTCTTTGATTCAATTGAATATAAAAGGGAAAAGAAAATCAAAAATTTAAACAGATGTTTATACGTGAGTGAAGCCGCGGAAAACAGCTAGAATATAAATGTAAAACGCTCAAAAAATTAAATAAAACGTTTATTATAACAAAACATAAAATCTCAATAAAAAAAATGATTTCTGCCATATGTAGAAAAATGTTTATCAGCTTTAAAATAAATTTTAATTTATTACATTAATAATTTTGCAGGTAAATTTAAAGCATTAAAATAATGCGTTTAATATGATATAATGAGAATAAGAAGTTCGTTTAGTGGATGTTGAGCGAAATTTTCAATTTTCATTAGATCACAACAGACGCGGTCACAAAGAGGCCAAGAATCTTCAGTTGAACGTGACGTCTGTTTATTACTAATTCCTTATATTTTGTTAAACATTGGATACAGAAATTTAGTAACCACGGTTTGTATTAGTGATGTTCCATTAAAAAAAAAAAAAAAAAAAAGAAAAAATAGATTTTATTGAAATATTCTAGAAATTTAATTATAGAGAAATTATTAAAGAATTCTAATTCCATTCAAATTTTAAATCTTCACCAACTATTATCATTTATTGCTCTGGACTAGTCGAAGTTTATTTTAATTATTACATTAATCATAGGTTTGAAAGAAAAGAAAAACTGAACAGAGGAAACAAGTCTTTAGTGAAATATAAAGTTAACTTACAAAGAGAGGAAAAAGGAAAGATTTAAAAGTATGCGGCAAAGACACGGACAAAGCTAGTATTAAATGAATGTAAAAAAGCGCATTACAAACGATTTCAGAAATATTAATAAAGATTAATGTAACATATATGGACTGAAATCGTCGATATTCACCAAAAAAGAACAGAAATATCAGTAAAATGTTATCTTCTTTTAATTTTTGATTGCAGTAGTTTATCATGGAGGCAAAGCAGAGGTAGCGTTTAAGGAAATCGAGTATTTCTCGGTTTTAAGCTGACTAATCTTGCCAACACGAAGATCACGATAATAAAAGTTAATTTAGATATGAAACGACTTTTATCAGAGCCAATCTTGACAGTGACTTCAATAAATATTGAAGATTTAAATGTAAACAAAAGAAATATGATGTACTTTGTGTTTAGAAAGCACACTTGAGTGCAGAATCTGATTATTTGAATAGAAGGTTTTAAGCAGGTCGCCAAAGTACATGCGAAAAGGTAGAAACAATAATTATCGAACCGGAAAGACCTGCACGATAACATCTATGTATAAGCAACTCGGAATGTGTTTAACTTTCATGAATTACCTAACTGGAAGAAAAAAAGTGTTTTGTTTTTGGAGAATTTAATAACTCATCCGTAAATGGGGTTATCAAGAAACGGATGAGGATGCAAAGAGAATAGAAGCGTGGACTGCTGCAACAAACTTGGTTCTGTTACATGCCGCAAAACTACCTGCCCTTTTTAAAGTGCAGATGGAAAAGCGGCTATAATCCGGATTTACCATATGTATTAGAAGAAATAAGTCGTTTCTGCGAGAAGTAGATGTTACAGCTTATTTCTCAGAAACAACATAGGCCACTGATATGATGCAATGGGTAGCTCTAGAAAAGAAAGAATAGAAATTTTTCAAAAAGAACTTCTCAGAAGATTTAATTATCTCTAGCTTTTGGCTAGATGCTTAAATAAACGATAAAAAGATAGAAATGCATTTCTTAAACAATAAAACTAAAATACAAACGAAAAAACAACAAATAGAGATAAATAAATAAAAATTAAAACGAAATTGTTAGGTAAATTCCCTTTTTGAACCCTATCAGGAATTCCCCACCTTTTCCAAACCGTGCCTTCTTTAAAATTGTTTTTGTCTTTTAAATTCCATTTATTTTATCACATGTTAGAAATTCGCAGTTACTCGAATTCGCCTTCATTATATATATATATATATATATTCTATTTGTTTCTTTCGATATGCCCCAACAGAGTTCCACTTTCATTTGATGATGGGTTAGGCCCGAAAAGGTTCCTTCAAATAAATACATTATTATATCCCGTTTCTGTTTGTTTGCTATTTCTGCAATTGTATTTATATTAATACTTCATAAGAGCTTAAAATTATTTTTTAAAAAAAGGGTCGAATATTAAATTACCGAGTTTGAAATGCAGTTTATAAGCAATAAGCTGCTATCAATGTACCTGTAAGCCTTTGGCGTTAGGTCTCCGAAACGATATCGAAACTGTCTTCAACTTTCCCACCCCCTTCAATAAATTGCTGTATGTTTCCTTTAATGCTTAAACTGCGATGGCAATTACCTTTCTGCAGACGATCAGTCTACGGTAATCAATCCACAACGGAAGCTATGAAGAAAATAGGAAAAGCCGAAGTTTCAAGATTTTTTTTTTTTGATATGATTATTACTCTTCAGATAAATGAAGTTCACTTTCAAATACTGATCTATGCACAAGTGTTACTTTAGACAAAATTTTCTTTTCTGGGCGACTGAATGTTTTTAACGATTTCTATTTTCCTTTATTTTATTATACCTTTAACTACATATTTATTTATTACAACAAAAGATATATGCAACAGTTATAAGCCAATTATAGTAAACACCAAATAAATAAATTAAACAAATATTGTATATAAATATAAATTTAATACAAAACACATGTATACATATATGCATGCACACACATTCCCCAATATACATAAATGTAAACAAACGCATAAATATATATACCGTATTTGTATACATAGACAGATACTAGAACGCACATATCGAGTATGAATGTGATCTATATTACATAGGAAGAATATCATTAACTTTAAAATACAATTGAGTTAATAGAATTCACTAAAACAAACTTCAAACAGCTTGAATTAGTACAAAATAAATCAAATTTTGGTTTAGAAATTAAGAATTTTTTTGATCCTATTGTAGGAGGTGAATTATACATACAAATCTTTGTCTGTACGTTTTAAACCTTAAAATATCACGGTGAAACTCGCCGGTTTGAAGATAAACAAAAATATTTCAGAAATGTTATTAAACCATTATTAAATTAATAAATTTCTTTATAATTTTTAATCCGTTTTCGTTTGAATAATATTTAGAAAACTATGCATAATACGATTTTAATGATAAATCACGTACATACGTAATATGCATGCACACGAATACAAAGCATGATGTTAAAACGCGTATTTTTAAATTATGCACAAAACATTTCGCATGTACACACACTCACCCACGCATATATATATATAGATATACTAGCTGACCCGGCGAACTTCGTACCGCCACAGAAATAATAAATTTTGTGTTAACTTCTTAGCTGAACTAAATTTAGTTTTTATTAATACTCAAAATGAATTAAGTTCAATAAATGTGCAAAAACCAAAAAGACAAATATTTTAATTACATTGAAAAGTATTTTAATTACGCGTGGCAGCAAGGTATTGTTCACCTTGGTAACAAAAATCAGTATAAATTTATATTAAAAATTTAAAGTAAATACTCAATTTATATACGTTTTAATTAATAAAGTGTGTACTCTATGCAGTTAGCTGATGATGGGCTATACACGAAGAAACAACGTGTTTCTAATGATCTCTAATTTTTTAAAGTAAATTTATACCGGGTTTTAAGATTCCGTACACACTATAAAGTACGGGGAATAATCCGAATAAGATAGTTCAGAAACGACAAAAATATTTATTTCTACAATAGTTCGGAGACGGTTTGACTTATCGCAATTGGATCATAAATTACAATTAAACTTCTATCTGTGACAATTTACAAAACTTTAAACTGAGCGATTACCCTCGGCGAGAAAAAAACCGTCTAGAATATATAATGTGGAATTTAGAAGGACCTCAAAAAAATCGTATAACTCTTTAAAAGCGAAATTCAAAATATAAAACAACACACAGGAGCCCTTTATGGAAATTCAGAAATTACGGTTAAAAAATTATTTAAATCCTCCGTTTGAACCAAAAACGGGAAAAAAATGAATTTTCTTCATAAATTCGTCTTAAATCCGAAAATTTCAAACTTTTTTGAATAAGTTGTAACAATATGGACCGTTTTGATGAAAATTTTTATAAAGAAAGCTATTACAATACCTGACGCCATAACGTGTACAGTTACCACAATTCGACCTTTCGATTGCGTGTGAGCATGTGTATACTATGAGTTCAGCTGAATATAGAAGCTATGTTGAATAGAAACTAAAAAACATGTTTTAATTAAAGAGTAAAAAAGATAAAACTCAAGCTATTTTCATAACAGGTATATTTTTCAATAACGCAAAAAGTGAAGTAGCAGAAGCGGTGTATTTACTTACACCAGAAATTAATAAAATAACCATAGTAATAATTTTATTTAAATTTTTAGGTTTAGTTTATATTTACCGTGGTAATCATTTTATTTATAATTTTATAAAAATTAATTTTTTGTTAATTTCTTTTTATTCGTCCCGTATACATTTCTGTGTCTTTGGTCTCATCTCAACTATTTAAAACCCTCATATTTCGTGTAGTAGACCGAATTGTGAATCTAAACCATTCTTGAATCCACTTGAACACACAAAAAATTTCATCAAAATCGGTCCAGCCGTTTAGGAGTTCAGTCACAAACACACGCACAGAAGAATTATATATATAAAGATATATATGTATATATATATATTTATATATATTCATTGAAATTTGTTTTAAGGATACCAAATTTCGTCAAACGAGAAAATAAGATACTAAAATAAATGAAAATGAAAACCCTTCTTTAATATTTTTAGTAATTAATTGAAGTAAAAGGCAATTATTTAGTTATACATTATTGTTTTACAAACGGTTTTCTGATTATACCTTTAAAACATGAAAGGTAGAATTGAGTTTGAAAGAAATTCATAGGTTTCGTAGTTGCTTGAGTTTAAATTTGCATTGAGGAATTATGCTATGTGAATTATAAATACTGAATTAAAGTTCTTTCGGCAGAACATTTTTAACGAAATCTTCACGTAAAATTGACTATTTTAATCACGTACATTTTTACTGGTTCTAATGTATTTTATTCCTTAACGAGCGTTTATTTAAATGATTAAATAAAAATATTAAAGCTACATACCAACGCACAATCGACCAATTATTCTGCACCCCGCAATTGAAGCATGTATAATTGGTATAGTTTCTGATAATTCATTTTCAAAAACGCTAAAAAGTGAATTGAGTATATCACGGATAAAATATATTAAATTCAAAAATATATAAATATAAGAGGTAATTTTTTAAAAATCATTTGCTGTGAATATTAAATTCAACAGATTATCAAAAGTAAACACTTTTATTTAAAATGATGTGGTAAAATCTAGTTAATGTTTGTTTTTTGAAATCCATATAAAAAGCCTTTCTAAAAGTAAACGATTTTAAATTTCCTTCTTATACCGTTTTCGATGTTTGTTGCGGTGGATATCTTTAAAATAATGGTTCCGTACCATATGTACGTGGGAAATCTATTACATATTATGAATTTATTTTATAATTTTACTTTACTACAATTTACACTAATGAATACATTTATATGGATTCAAAGCCAAAAATTAAACCACTGCTTATTATCGCATCTTTTTCATATTGAAAAAATAATTATTTCATCTCAGATCGCCAAAATATTTATATTAATTTATACAGGTACACAAATTGTATACTCTTCTAATTATAATTAAACTATAAATTGTACTTATTTACAACTGAAATTTGTGATCAATATAATTATTCCACTTAAACCACAAAAAGTGTCAGGCTAATTAAGAAATTAAAATACATGTAACAATTTAAAGTGAAACAGTTACCTGTAAAAAGATTCACAGGCACCTATACCAACCAAACAATATGAATTGGTTAGTTTACTGAAAACACCGATTTCATTATTATTTTCGAACTGTGTTCTAATAGCCATTTTTGTGATGTACTATTAGCACAGCAAAATAAAAAACTAATATGATCCTTAAGGATTAGCGCAAGTAAACGCAATTTGATTGATTTAAAATTTAATTATTGTCTCGCCGACTAGTGAAATGCGGCCAGCTGCATATCAGAGTTAAAACGTGATTTTATTTTTTGCACTCTATGGTTTAAATTTAAAATAATTTTTTTGATGCTTTAAAATTAAGATGAAAAATTAATTATTTTTACGATGCTTTTATTTATAATAAACACTTATTAAATAATTATATTTAAAAATAGTAAAATTTTTATTGCTTCAATTTTAAAATGCAATTTATTGTTTGACAATAAAATAGCACAATTGACTGTACCAGATATATACAAAAGCTAAAATTTATTTTGTTAATTTAGCACGGTTGGTTATAAAATTTTGATAATACGCTAAATCGGATATTTGCATTTGTCATGATCATGTGTGATCAGTGTGATGTAGATTTTACATAGGAGCGGGTGGTATGTGTGTCATTCATGTTTAAGGGAAGTGTTAATTTCCTTATAATCAGTGTTTAAAAAAAAAAAAATCGAGTGCTGTGACTTGATTTATTGACAGAACAAAGAAACTATGAAATGCAGAACAGAACATGTAATTTTGTTTTCGTGATTTATGAATTTTTCATCATTCTTTAGTAAACAATTTGTTTGTTTAGTTCGTTCATGCATTTGAAATGTAACTTTATTTCTTAAATGAGTTATACTAATAATGGAATTTTTCTGAGAAAAAATATGATTAAGTTTAACTTACAATATATTATCATATTTTTATTACTTTTATTAAAAATTAGTTGGGGAAAATTTCCAGTTATATTAAGTAAGTAATGTTTTACTTTATGATTAAAGTTGTATAATTTTAAAATTAACATACGCGTTGTTTTTTCTTACTTGTATATAAATTTGTAATAAATAATTTTTCTTCCGCGCAGTACCTGGCGATGGAGGAAGTCAGTTAGAAGCCAAACTAAATAAGACGTTGGTACCTCATTATGTTTGCACAAAAGTTACATCGGATTATTTCAGCTTGTGGTTAAACTTGGAGTTGCTAGTACCCGTCGTTATAGACTGTTGGGTAAAAATTTTGAATTAATTTGAATGTATACACTTTAAACATTTCATTTTCATAAGCGGTAATGATAAAAATTAACCAGAAACAATAGAATAATATTTCGCTATTTCGTCTTGCTTCATTGTTCATTTGATGTATTTTAGTAAATTACTTCGTTTTTTGCTCTTTTCCGTATTTTTTATTGTTTTCGCTGTAAGCTTAATGGATTAACATAATCTTATAATATTTTTTTTATAAATTTGTTTCGATATGGGAAATGACGCTTGTTAAGACTAATTTGTTCGAAGTGAGATTATAGGGAGAAGCGATAGAGATCGGAAGAATATATGTACTAAGAACCTTCGTACTATTATAAAAACAATATTTTATGTAAGCGATCGTTAATTATCCGCTTTAAAATCGTTATTTGATACTTTACAATCATATATATTACATGTGATACTCGGAAGAGACAGGATTAAACTATATTTAATTCATGACAGTGGAAGAGTATTTTTTATCGATGATGATAAAACCGGTCAGAACATTTTTGTATTTTTTTTTTTTAAGAGTTATTCTTTTTCGCGGTATTCTTTTTTCTATATTCAGATTGTTTCTTATCATCGCCATCTTAGCGAAAGTTTGGTAATGAATACTAAATATTTACAAACTTAATTCCCTTCCATCTTTACTCTTTCGATTTATTTTTATGGGTTTTTTCCTCACATCTTAATATTCCGTTTTATATTAAATACTTTGTAGTAATACAGCACTTTTTTCCAATTTTAATAATGTTCCTACTTATTTACTAACAACCGTAGCAATGAAATTGGTAATTTTTGTTTTTTCACTTTATATAATTTCTTTAGAGGAGCTACATCACTTTCAGACAAGAAAAAAAGGATTTTTTTAATCCTTTTACGAAAAACAACATTTAATAAAAAAAGAAAGAAATATTGTATGTAGTATATTGGGTTTTAACCTGTGCAAAGGTAATTGAAACTGTACGAGTAGTCATATTTACCGACTTGACCTTCGCAAATGTTTCTGTTATATTTGTGTTCCACTTTTTTTTTTTTTAAATATATTACTATAAAAAGGATTTACATAGAAATTTGTTTTCTTCGCATCTTTCTTTGTAACTTTATATAAGATAACTCCATTTATTACAATTCTTGAATTAATATGCCGCGACATTTTTTAAAAGCATTTGTAAAAGTATTGAACATTTTTATAGTTTTTTCAAACAATAGACAGTGATGACGTTTTGTATTGAATAGGAATTATAATATTTTTCCCTTCTTCGTTTAATTTGCTTCTTTTGCAAGAATGAGCTCTTCAGTTTGTAATCGTTTATAAGATTTTTTATTTTAATCGTTGATTTATCAAATTATTTCACCATTTGAAGGTATGTTGTTGAAGATTTGACAGATATTTTTTCTAACCGATTCATATTTTAAACAGATTTTTGCTTTTACCATTTACTTTCTAACGACTTTGTGATTTTGTCGCTAGGAAATCCGAAATTATGATAAAATGAATCATTTTTCGCTCTAATATGCCGTTTAGTTAAACAAAGATAAATTTTAAAAAGAGAAGCTCATAAAATTTATATCCGTTTTATTTTATACTCGACGAAAATCAGTCGAAAAATGAATATCTTACGCAGGTTTCCGCGGAATGTTTAGCGATATACAACTAGATTAGTATAGAATAAAAATTTCAAATTAACCGGGAATAAGTGTACATTTTCATTCTTCGTAAAGAATTGTTACTACAATTCTTTTGTTGATTATACTTGTCCTGGTCGTTAACCCATAGCTGTATGTCACCCAGGTGGAAATGTTCATTCAGATTTTTTCCTTATTTTTTCTAATAAGGTCTGTCCATCAAGTGGCCACGTATCCTCTGACTATTCTTTTTTCATCCATTCCGTGAATCAACAATCATTATATTTTAATTGGTCTTCGTATCGCATGATTGAAGTATTTCGGAAAGCGTATTTTGACTATATCTAATTATCTTTTTTTTTTTTTTTGACTCCAATTTTCTACAATGTGGAGTCATTTAGATGTTTGTCTGGGCACTACAATCTGAACAGACGTCTCCTAAGTATTCATTTTTACTATGTTTGTGTTTTCCTTATATAACTCATTAATAAGGAAAATAATACGTTCTGAAGGACCATTCCTATCAATACGGATTGTAATTTTTATCCCATAATACGTTATCGAAAGTTTTCTGATAATCTAAAAAAAAGCACATTATCATTACTTTTGTAGTATTCACACGTAACTTCTCAGCTAACTGTCTTATGTTAAAGGTGTGCTCGCGTGATGTACCGAGCCCTTTCATTTTGCATTTTACTCTTCTGAAGTCTGCTTCAATTCCAATTCTATTATTTAAAATTATCAACGTAAGTTTGCTTGTGTGTGACATCAAGGAGATAGATCTGTACTTCTCATAATTTGTTTTCTTTTCTTTCTTCAATAACGGTATGTGTATATTGATGTAAACTTTGCTTCTCTTTTTTACAACTGACTTATACTTTTTTTATTTTTTGGCAAATTTGCCACCGCGTTTACTGCTAGGATGTCGGATGCTTTATCTTTAGGATGTAAAAGGACGATTCTTTCTGCTAAGCGACCTGCGAACTTTTCTATACTTATCTGGCTCCTCGGAATAAATTAAGTCTTAAATTCTTCGAGGACCAGAGTAGACCCAAATTTCGAAAGTACAGAGATTTAAAAAAAAAATCTTTTACGTTTTTTTTCTTTTTTTTCTTCTTGTGTAAGTAAAATTCGAATCTTTGAATAATTGTTTAAAATATATTTATTATTACTTTTGTAAACTGAATCTGACATAAAATTTAAACAAATAATTTTCTATCCTAAAATCGTTCAGTATTAATCAATTTTGTATAATGGCTTACTATAAAATTCGTCGTGTTACGGTTTCTTAACACCAAGATAAAAATGTGCCGTGTTCCAATAAATATTTTCTCGTGACTAGTTTTACGTATAAAACTTAATCATCCGTGTTTATTAACTTTAGTGATTCTTGTACTAACGGATTTAAGCTTGGCACCGGGCGTGGCTTGTTACTTTATTTACACGGAACAGAGCCACTATCACTTGCGTACGGTCATAGCGGTTTACAAATAATTATTTTTGGAGTTCCACTTACATTTAATTTTTTTGTTTTATTTATTTATTATGTTCATAACGCGCACAGCAGTCAAAAAAATCGGTTATAGTGTGCGCAATGCAATAAACAACAACAAAATATATTAATAATCAAACGGTAAATTAATCCTCCCTACGCATACACATACAACTACACTCACCTTCACACATCCCTATTCATATCTGCATATTGATTAAATCACGTGAAAGTCACGTATTACTGCAGAATTCAACGCTGAAATAGGGTGTTATATGTTTATATATTTCTATACTTATTGGAAGAAAGTCGTTTAAGATAGAATTATACAAATGGAAAATGAATACCAAAGGAGGGTTAAGACACATCCGTGATCTTGGTTCATTAAAACAATGAACCATCCTTATGTTTGATCGGGGTGTTATGTATGAAATTTAAGAAAGTAAATATTAATCAATATTATTGCCGACTCCGTATAAACAGCATAGAATGATTTACCTTATTCATTGTTTTTGGAAAATCTAAGTAAATGTTGTTAATTTGATTTCTACTCTTCGTCCATTCGATTATATTGTAAATGTAGGTAGCAAGATTATTTGCACAGTTGATTTTTCGTGATTTTTCGGATACAAATTCATACTGTTGAAGAATTATTCTAGTTTTGATTTATACTTCCGTATATTATTTCTGGTATTTTAGCTGAATAAGATAAAATAACGATGAACCGGAATGTCGATGTTATCTTCGTTTATTCTTGAATAAGTTATAAGCCAAATCCTGAAATTAACTGATAATTTAAATAAGAAAATTATACTGCTAGAATGCATCGGAAAAAGAATGATGGCAAACCGTCAAGACCGGTACAACGTTTACACTTGAGTCAGCGAATTGCTTCACATTAATTTGTAAAAGTGATATCGAGTAACTGTAAATAATGCTGGTCACATTATACATACGAGTTTCACACATTGAAGGCGTAGACCGTATATGCAACGAAGTGAAGTAGGCTGTAGATACATTAGAAATATCTTCATTAGATCCGAGACATTTATTAGCCAACTTCATTACTGGAGTTGTAGAGCTCGTATATCCTCCTTATGTTTAATGTAAGACTATAATTTATTCGGGTTCGTTTGAATTTTTAATATTGCTATAGTTACGATAATACATTGTTGTATTTAGCCGTTTTATAATAATTATTAATTGACTAAATTTTTCGTGTAATCATTTTGGTTATTCGTTCTACGATAGAGACTCTTCTGTATTTAATCTCAAGTAGAACTTCATTTTTAATTTCACTCGTGAACCATGAGCGATAATTTGATTTATACTTTTTTTTTTTTTTTTTTTTTTTTTTGTGTACCAAAGTTCCATATAATATTCAATATTATAAAGTTACTCTATTCAGATTAGATAGATCATAAAGTTCGTTCCGATTATTCTCATCTATTATATTTATTACTTTCCGAAAATCGATATTATTGAAAATATACGATTTAGTATTGTTTGTAAAATTTTCTTTAAATATAAGACTAAACCATAACATATATAACCAAGAACTTTAGGTGATATTATTGGCTCTCCAAGACAAAATGTTCACTCAGTATTACAATTAAAAGAACAGTTTGTCAAAAATGAAATCAAGAGTTTTACCTTTAAAATTTAATATATAGCACCAACATTTGATGATAGTGATCCAGATATCGGTAAATTTAAATCCCCCCCCCCCCATTAGTACCACATATTTTTTATTTTCTGCATAGTATTAGACACTTAATTGTAAAATGTCTTGCAATTATTAATGGATGTGTTTGAAACGTTCATGATAGGGGAATTAATGCATATGCAAATGCGTACATGTATACTATAGAAACGCAAACAGGCGGATGCACGTACATGTACGTATATGTACATAAAAGAAAAAAGGAAGCATAGGTACACATGTATACACCTATTAAATTACATATGAGTGGTATGTACTACTGTGATAAGAGTGCATAATATTTAGGTAAACGCGTAATATATAACTGTCAACGAGTTACGGTGATATAAGCGATAAGATGACATTAAAAGAGTACGGAGTATTTGAAATTCAGTGAACCGTATGCAGTAAAATGGAATAGAGAAAATAATATCTCATTGTCATTATTTATTAATACGTAATGAATGGGTATATATACAGTTTTAAGTTTAACAGATATGTTGCGCATATTCTCATTAACACATAATGGCCACACACCGCACGCATATATTTATTCTTACATATTTACTTATTAAACACATAGTGAGCGTGCAACGAACGTTGCGCGGTATGAAATATATATCGCATACGCATTTGATCTATTAATTTACATTACATACATCAGAAGCACTGCTGGCCCCCCGCCTTCTAACTAAACAGATTATTAATAGTACATTTTTGGTTATTGGTTGAATCGATGTAGTAATAAATCAATCGTTAACTGTTCAAGCACTTTTATTTCCATGTTTTTCGGCGATTTTATGCGCCTTATCTTTCTTCCTGCCGCAGTTAAGTCTTCTCGCATAACGATGTTGCAACTTTTTAATTTATTCTGATTCACGAAAAACAAATATAAGAAACGATTTCAACGATGATAGGGCAATGTTAATATTCATTAATCTGACTCTATACGATGACCTACATATAACACTTTCGGCTAAATTCGCTATAAGTTTATTTTTTTACCGAAGTAATTACACACTCATCCGTGTCTTGTTCTTTCGACTCGAGAATCCAATATATTCTAAGTGAATTCCTACGTGCGTATTGTTCCAACTCATTTAACTTGTTATTGAAATTCCCCGGTGGAGATTATTTAACTTTTCGAAATACGTTTTTTGCAGTTGATAATACTGCTTCAATCTAAATTTATGCATCGATTATACTACTTAATGTCGTCTTCACCTTCTGTGTGTTAGTAATTTCCATTTTTATTCGATCGAAAAGGCATGCTACCAATAGTAATAATGATACAAACATAGAAGAAATCAAAAATCGGACTGACGGAATAGATAATTATAGCGGTATCAATGCTTATACGTATCAGTTTATTATCGTTCGAAATAATACCAGATGAGAGACATACATGTACGATATATCAAAAACTAATCACCCGATAACATGTGTCTTCTCACTCGTTTAGCGTATCCGCGATAAGCACGCTGCACTAAACTTTAATTTGGCATTTAAATTTATGCATCGATTACACTACTTAATGTCGTCTTCAGCATCTGTGTGTTAGTAATTTCCATTTTTATTCGATCGAAAAGGCATGCTACCAATAGTAATAATGATACAAACATAGAATAAATCAAAAATCGGACTAAATAGATAATTATAGCGGTATCAATGCTTGTACGTATCAGTATATCATCGTTCGAAATCATACCAGATGAGGAGAGACGTACATGTGCGATATATCACTGCACAACGTCCGTTAAATTAAAATTAATCACCCGATAACATATGCCTTCTCACTCGTTTAGCCTATCCGCGATAAGTGCGCTGCATTAAACTTCGTTAAAACTTGTAAAACTACTATTTATACGTATAAATTCATTTAATTCTTTTAGTTTTCATCGTTGTCAGATATTATTTCGACGATTCGAAATAGACCTTAAATAACAAAGGCCATCTATAGGCTATAGCAATCTACAAGCTATCAGCAATCCCCATACCTTAGTATTCGATTTATTTTGGCATATATCTTTTTGTATTTTTATTTCCCATTCGGACCTCTGTTGGTAAATCTATGCCTACTGCTTTGTAATTCTTTAAATATTTAATAGCCACTATCATTTTACTTATTATTATCTGAAATTATTACTCTTCTAGCGCATTTAGTATTTTTACGTCTGTAGAGTACTTCACGGGATTTTCTCCGGATTTCAGTTACGTTATATACTCTAATTACATTCTGTTTTTTTTTTTATATATACATACCTTCCGCTACCCAATGTTTAGTTTTGAAATCTTTGGATAATAGCCTTATTTTTCTAAATAAGTTCCGTGGTTTGTCTTTGCCCGCGTATATTTCTGTTCACATGCGGTATTAATAAATTTATTTCTATCGTCTTAACAGCTTCTTCTTTTTTTTTTTTTTCTTCTTCTTTTGATTTCTCTGCTACTCTTCTACTAATTCAGCTTATTATTGTGGTTAATATTTTTTCTCTTTTCAACCAGTTGTAATGTTATTTCACAGATAACCCTGATCTACGCTTTTCTTTCTTTTTTGGGGGGTTTCTGCTTTTTTTTTTTTTTTTTTTTTGAACAGATTACTTTATATCCTATTTTAAGTTGTATCAATTTCTTTTCCACTGATGTAATTATAGCTTTTTTTATATTCTTTATTTAAATGCCGAGTTATTAGTTAATATCATTCTGTGACTTTTTTTTTTTTTTGATTTTAACGGTATCTCTTGAGTTTTTCTCTTATTTACATTATCAATAATCTGTGATTTCATTCTCATTATGCTTCGGGGCTTACTTTAACGTCTGTGATTTTCAGCGTTCTTGAATAAGGAAATAGTCTGATACTTTTTATTTATTTCCCAGTGACTTAGCTAATTTAATTAACCGCTCTCCGCTGTTATTTCGTTCTGCTGACCACATTTTTATGTTATGTTTTATGTATACATCTGTATCACTTATATTTTTCCAAACCCCGTAACGTGTAGATCCCCTATTACGATAACAATTTTCTTTTAGATATTTCGTTAATTACGTCTTCATTATAAAACATTACCATTTTTTTCATCTGCTTTCCTAACTGTTCGATACATAGATTTGTACTAAATGTATATATTGCTATTGGTCTTCAGTAGTGCGGCCGATATTGTATCATACCTTTATTATATTTAAATTTTTATTGTATACCCCCTTTAAAGAGTAATAACGTGATTCCGGTTTTTTGATATTCGGTATGAATCGTTCTATTGCATTCTGCGCGGTTTTTAATTTATTAGTTGTATTTAAAACCCATGTTTGGCAGCCACATGTTAAGCGTTGGCAAAACACACATACTAAAAATTAGATTTTTATGATAATTATTGAACGGTCTTCCCTCAAACATTTACTGAAGTATACCAGTAGTATTTTGCCTAAGTCGTTGTTATTTGTCCCTTTTTAAAATCTGTTTTCGAAATAAATTGATTTTCTTACGAATTTTTCGATTCGTTCATTCTTCTATTTTTAAACCAATTTAAATTCTTAAAAATTTCTTCTAAAACAGGCTGTTGCAAAATATTTCCGAAAATGGATCTTCCTGTCTGATTTCCCCCTTCTCACGTTAAAATATTCACTTTTAACATCCCGGTACAAATCTTGCTTTTAAACATATTCGAGCATTAGCGCAATAAAATTTTCTGCGATCCCCTGTTAAATTAAACTTTTAAAAAGTCGAATGCGCTTTATTATAATCTATAAAAGCCATGTGTAAGGTAATTTGATATTCATTACATTCTCCTATATTATAATCTAGCTTATAGCGCCCAGATATAATCGACTGTGGAATAGCCCGACCTCTAAAATCCGTTTGTTCTATAGTTTGTTGAAAATTTAGCGTAAGTTACATTTTTCTTTTTATAAGCATGTTTTCCTCGAAGGGATTAGGGACTCCATGACCGATTTGATATTTCTGACCTTGATTCCGGTGATGAAGACACGGGTTGCAAGTGGATTTCCATAAAAGAACCTGTTTTATGTTTCCATTGTGAATACAATTTTTAGAAATGAACAAGTTTTAAAGTTACACATTATATAATAAAAGCGTATAAAATTACAAAATTCTGAATGAGAAGTAAAATCGATTTTTTGAAGTATACTAAATTTTAATATCATTTTAAAAATAGCAATTAAATATATTTTACTACGTTACTACTTTATTGGGAGGAAAAATCATCAGCTGGCGATTGTGTCTCTTTCTTAAAGTTTGAGTTGTGGCTAATTTCACAAGTTCCACACATCATCCATATCTGATAACGGATAGATAATATATTGATAGCAGTAATATATCTGATGGTTAAAAAAAATTACCGAGATCCGCATAAAAATACGGAAACCCAAGAAGTTGGGAATTTTTTTTTTCTACATCCCATATTTTCCGTTAATAGCCTTTTTTATATTTTATTTTGTTTTACTTGTTTATTTATTTATTTATTTTTTTTTTTTTTTTTTTTTTTTTTTTTGGACATTTTATATATGCAAAATTTTTCCACAGATCGACAATATAATGTTAGTTTACGATAATGTTACAAGAACAACGCAAAATACGCCGGGTGTTGACATTAGAGTACCAGGTTTCGGGAACAGTTCAGTCGTGGAGTACATTGATCCAACTCAAATATCAACTGGAGGATACTTTTACAAAATCGGCGCACAGTTTTTGACCATAGGATACGAAAGAGATATATCGTTGCGTGGTGCACCATACGATTTTCGAAAAGCTCCAAGTACCGTACAAATTAAGTGTGTTATATTTTAGTGCTTACAATTTGTTTTATGAAAAACTTAAAGTTGTATAATACGGCCATCTGAAGTTATATAATAATCTGATTAATTTATTAAGGTGGCAGACGATTGTTGCAGTCATGGTCGTAACTTATTTGTTAAATAAGAATAGCTCTTGCGTGCATTTTTTGTATGGAAATATATAAAAAAAAACCCGTTCATTATTTTACATTTTTAGCATTGTTCGATGTGTTCATTATCTTTTCCCTTGCGATTTTATCATCTGTTCGCAAGTGGTTTTCTTTAACCAGTGTGTTTTCCCGAGTGATGCCTAGCCGATTACGTGATTTTGTTATTTGTTCAATCTATTCCCTCAGTGTTTACCCGGTCATAAATTCGTACTACGGTGACCTTACAGTAGAATACGCGTGTTTATTGATAGTCTAATGAAAATGATATTCCGTTTCTTCATTTTCAGTAGTTTTAAGAGCCTAAATTTAGGAGATTGATATCTCATTTCTTCTTTTTAGAAGTGTTGTCCCACATAGAACATTAGGTTATTCCAGATAAAAGATGTTTTTTTTTTATTTTTTATTAATATTACTTTTTTTCTCATCGCGACCTGCAGCGTCTCTCGCAGAAATACGGACATCTACTCCACTGATAAATTGCCTGCCGAATGCGATGGGAAGAAGAAAAAACCTCGTATTTTTTTAATAACTATAAATATTCCGATATTAAATTTAAAGAAATATTTCCGATTAAAAGAATTTATATAACAAAACATAAAACTTACGCAATGTTACGTTGGATACACGACGATTTGTTACCGATTGGAAGACGTCGATTAATTTAACGATCGAGCAGCCGCAGAACGTACAATAATACGCATAAAACATTAATGATTAAACCGAAGTATTCATTAGAGGTAAATTTACTGTGCAAGTCAAGATTTACCTCTTCTTTTCTTCGAGAGTTACAAAATGGATTCTTCTCTCTTATTTCGCTTCTGGAGTGTTCAATTGTTTCTAAACACGTACTAGTACTCAGCCTACCCGCAACTCTGCTAGCCGAATGTCGACTGTTCCATAATTAACGTTTAGAAAGACACACATACGTCCATACACAGCACACTTGTATCCACCATCCTCGAATGTGGGAAATGCTCCGATCGTAACATCTCAATCGTGATAAGAAGTAAATATTTACCACCATTCAACGCCCTTTGACATAATCGGTCCGATATTCGGCCAGGTTCACGTTTAATTTTCTCATAATAAACCAAAGATATCGCTAAAAGTACGATTTCTTGTAACAAAACAAAGTAACTTAGAATTTTGGAGAAACAAACCGCTCCAGTTCGTATATATATATATAAAGTTCAATTTAAAAAAAAATATCATTTAATAAAATCGAAAAATAGTTATTATTTTCTAAATAATTTTTTATATATATATATATATATATATATATAAGTACGCGGCAGACATACAGGGAACTTCATCTGCGGCTACAATTAGTTCTGAATGTAGTCTTGCATGTACGCCAGTGTTGCATATAGTAATTGCCATGAACGCTACCTATTCGGTACAGATAGATAGCCTCGATGCTTGCAGTCGAGCGATACGATTGATAATTTATATATATATCATCATCATCATATAGTGCCATAATCAGATTCTGAGTGTCGGCAACTACCTATTCATACATTTCAGCCGTACTGATATAGGTAGTGTACTAGGCAATTGTTATACGCAACGCTAGTGTACACGCAAGACTATATTTGGAATTGATTGTAGTCGCCAGTTATCGCGCTACAAGTGCAGTCCCGTGTTTGTTTGCTGTGTACTAATTAGCGCGCATATGAGGGTATACGTAGTGGTTTGCCATTACCTTCCACGTGAAATAGCGAGTATTTAATTTAGTTTTTTTATAATAATTTCTGTCGTCGCCTGAGATCGAACCCGAGACTTCCGAAGCAGAAGCCAAACGCTCTAGCAACTAGGTTATCGCGACGAAATGTAATGACTGGATCTGGTTTCGTTTATTACACTTTTAAATTAAAGTGATTATCTATTTTCTTAACCAGCTGAAATCTTTGATGAACATTAAGGAAATTAGTAATAGGAGCTCGCGATTTCAAATCTGTATGAGCTGAATTGTGACATAATAAATTGAAGAAAAATAATTGATTCTCTTTTGCCCACACTCCCAATAAAACAAATAACCGATTCGTTTAAAAACCTAGATTTCGTGAATAATTGATTAATTTTGGTTTTGAATAAAAACCTCGTTTTAAATCGAGTTAACAGTCTTAATCACTACTTTAATAACGTCGCATTTTAAAAGGCTTTCAGAGCCGTTTAACGTCACATTAATTGAATTAAAAATAAAGTATGTAACAAATCGTTTGATACATTTTAAATATAACTCAGTCGAGTTTATAATTTGTGCGATTGCAAAGTTTCGATTGTGGTTTTTGGGGTTTCTTTTCTTTTCCGTTTTTTAACTATAAGCCCCTGAAAATGTTAAAGTACATTATTATTTTATCATCGTTTACTAATTGTGGACAGTATAAATTATTATATTAATTACTTTAATTTAACAATAGAGTATGAATTTTTCATTATTTTAAATTTACCTTTGATTTTAGATGAGCATGATTTATTTTTTAATCAATTTAAAATTCTTATCGAAGAAACATTTGTTATGAATGGCAATTCAAAAGTCATCTTATTGGGGCATAGTATGGGCGCGTTGATGATCTTGGAGTTTTTACATCGACAAAACCAAGCTTGGAAAGATAAATATATTCGGGCACTTGTAACATTAGCCGGAGCTTGGGGAGGCTCTGTAAAAGCAATAAAGGCATTTGCCGTAGGTAAGTATTATTATTTAAGTAATGATCATTTTTAAATTTATTTTTATTATTTTTTAAAAACTTGTTAATATTTAAAGACCTTGTTGTCTATAATTAGTTTCATAAAAAATATTAAATAACAATAAAATTATGATTTTTTTCCAAATAATACGCACATATATATATATATATATATATATATATATATGTTTTCCTATATAATTAGCCTTCGCTATTACAATCCACAAATCTTAAGAGTTGACTCTAAATAAAGCAGTGGTGGATATTGATGAAAAAAAATGTCAGTTGGGTTAACATACGTCACATTGTCTAGAGTGAAATGTTTGCAGGATTTAGCGCTTAACAGAAAATTTTCGTATAATACATTCCGAAGTATTAAAAAATCTCGTATGTTAAAATGTCTAAAACGAGAAAAGTACAAAATGAAAAATTTCGTCTCTGTCAACGTTTAGAATAAAACATTTCTTCATTACTTTAACCCTTTTTTATTTTATTAAGTAATTAATTTTTCGATCTTTATATCAATCAAAATATAAATAAAACGATTTTTATATATTCATAAAATATTATTTTTTGAATCCTATGACGACAATAAAATTGTATTAAAATAATTTTTTAACATATATATTGTATGATCATCTTGGCGAATCCTCACAAAGCCATGCTTTTAGCTAGTATAATAATGTGTTATTAAAAGAATAACATGTTCTGCATAATTATTAAATAGATCTGTTTGTTAATTCTGTTTGTGTTATATATTCGTGTTTTTGACATTTTAGGAGATAATCTGGGAGTTTTTGTGTTAAGCGCAAGTGTATTGCGTACCGAACAAATTACCTGTCCGAGTCTTGCATGGTTGCTTCCATCGTCGTTGTTCTGGAAACCAAATGAAATACTGGTCGAAACGGACACAAAAAATTACTCGCTCAGTAATCTCAACGAGTTTTTTAAGTAATTCCTCTTAGCAAATTTTTTTATTATTTTTCATCGACATAATGAATAATGTAGAGAAAATTTATTCCTCTCTATAATCTTCTATTCGTTAATGTCGACCGAGCAAGTTCCTCAAGGTGACGTCTTATCACCGTTCTTATTTAACATATACATAAACGAAATCAGCCAGTGCCTGATAATACTCAGCATTTTTTCGTATGCGGATGACCTGGTTTTATAGGGCCAGTACGACACTTTTGAAGAAGTGGAAAATACGCTAAATTATGAAATCGGTGAACTTGATACATATTTTAAGAAAAATCGACTGAAATCAAACCAATTAAAAACAATGACATTGAAAAATCGTGAAGCACATAGGTAATATTTGGGCGTTATATTCCACAGATGGCTTAAGAAGTAACGTTCTTACTGATTAATATTTGTTCAAATACTGTAATTATCAATTCCCAAAATTTATTACAACAGCTTAAAGATATCAGCACACCTATTGGAGATTTGCTTCTTCTAAGCGGCCATTATTGGCAAAAAGAATCTCGATCTTTTTTCATAAATGTAGTCCCACTCTCATGTCCAAGATTTTACCACCTCCCTATTTCTCTAATACGTTTTCTATTAATACGGCAAGGATAAATATTAAAGCTACACTGTTGGTAAAAATTAAAAATACAAATCTATCGATGTTTGAACCGCGGTTCAATAATTTTATTAATATTAGGTAACCAGACACCATCAAAGTATTTACAGATAGTGCCAAGTTCATCCAATTACCTCGCCGGCTCTGCCTTCATTGTATTTAACATCACAGTTTAAAAATTCAGACTCTCACCGAAAGCACCGCTTGATTACTGGCTAACGATAAAGCCCCTGATTTCATTCTGAATGTTCTTAACCTTAATAATAAATTCAAAATTTTCTACAATAGCTTAAGTGCTTTGAACTAGACCGTATTTATTTATAACATTAAGAATAAATATCTACAAAATTCTTAATAACAATAACGGTTTTTATACTTTTATTAGTTACTCAGTCATCGTAGGTTTTGGCTAAATAATGCTGTTGACATCGCTGCTTCAGGTGGAATTGTGTTCCCCTTTATTCATTCCACAGATTTATATCAGAGAATTCATATTATGAAGATAGACGGAATATTGGTAGACATTACGGTATTGTTTAATCTGATCTCTCTCTGTTTTCGTGGTACTTTAAGAAAGAATGGCCCGTTCAGACGAGAGTAGGGGCACTTGAAGAAGATGTGGTTCGGATCACAGGCAGATTAATTTTTATTTAAATGCCCATAATTCAGCTCAGATTTAACCTATACAGAGATTCGATTTTGTGATAACATATCTACGTATAAGAAGAAACATGCTAAGAAAAAAATGGCCAAGATCGGGCCACAAGAAAAACTGGGTTGATTGTATAAAGTTTTTATAAATTCGTTTTGTATAAGGTTATTATTGTTATGATGATTGGAAATCAGGAAGCAGCAGGATTGTTAAATTCAACCTGAGGGAGTCTGATCTTTTTTGATTGAGTAGAGGGAATAGGCCAGAGAAGTTTACGTTTTGAGTTATTATCTACATTCATATTTGTAGGTAAGTTGAGCAATGGTTTGATCACTTTAAATGAACTACGGGAGCCTCTCTTTAGATACTCTCATCTAACAAATAGAAGAATAACCTCGTGTGCCCCGGAGCAAGTAGATAACATTGAATAACACAACCAGTTACGACAAACGAGAATCAACCATTTTTTCACTTCTTAAACGGTTACACACACCGCGCACGCACGCGTATATATATATATATATATAACTCGGCCATTTTGGCCTCGCAAGGCTATGTCACTTGACCCCTCTTGCTTACATTTCTGTCTCTTTCTCTTCTATACTTTGTATAAAATGATCAAAATTTACAACATAATTCTAAATTGGTCCATATGAATATATTTGTAATAACATAATCACAAAAATCCTATAAAATATAACAAATGTTATATATAAAATTGGGCCAAAACATTAAAACTCTTAATAATAATTTTTTATGTTTATATTGTATGAGAAAAGACAGTTAAAATGATTATTTCTTTTTAGCGCTATTGACTATATGACCGGATGGGAAATGTTTCAAGACGTTAAAAAATATGGTGAAGATTTTAGAGCTCCTGGCGTTGAACTATTCTGTTTACACGGATACGGTGTCAAAACAGTTGAAAAGTAATTACTGAATTTATACAAATTTTGCGAGTTTAAATTATTAATCATTCATTCGCGTTATTGTACGTACTTGTTTAGCTGCTTTATTATTTGTACAACCTATATTTTTATAAAAGGCAGAAGGAAATAATTTTTTATATTTCATTTCTGATGTGAAATTTAATAGGTGTTTTTGAGGTTATTAAATGATAATTTTTTAACAAAAGTTATATTACTTGTCAGATATATTTTTAAGTAGTTATTTATTTATTCTTTAAAATTAAATCCCCCTGGTACTAATTTTTTTTGTCTTACATTTCGTTCTGTCGAGTATTTTTTTTTAAATAGTTCCTTCATCTACTAGATTTCCTGTTACTTTTTTCATCTTTTTCTGTAATTTTTTTCGAGAAATTTTCAAATATTTTTACTTATAATTGATACCATGTTTAAAAAAATTCTTCCGTTATATTAAATCGATTAAGTATTTTTTTTTATTATGTTTATCTTGCCAAGCTTGTTCATAGATAGAGTTAAAATTAGGTTTTAAATCATTTTTGAGCCAATTAACTGTGCATATTAGTCCAGCGTGATGATAATTTTTTGAATTTCCATTCGCGACAGTAAAATTCGAATTCTACTCGAAGCAAACCACTACCTAAGACGATTATCAGTAACGGTAGCTGACTGAATAATAAAGATTTATTTTATTCGAACTGGTTTAGTTCAAAGATTTTTCCTTCTAAATATCCAATTAGTTCAAAACAAATCTTTTAACTTAAACAAAAAGAATTCGCGTAGTAAATATCCGCTTTTGCACAATTGTTAGAATATAATTAAGAAAAAAAATAACAATGTAAAGAACGCATAAATTTCCATGACTTTGATAAGATGTTAGCGATTGTCGGCCGTTGTCCTAGGGTCTTCGGAAAACATGGAAATTGTTTTCACAAGTTTTGTGATTTAAGAAAGTTGTGAAATTACGAATAATGCAGTACGTACCTAAGAGAGTTTTTTCCAAAAATTGTTATACTTTTCATTTTTTGTTCCTCTGTTTACATAAACTGCATTGTTAAGTTCATCATAGTGTCTTTTTCATGTTCTGAGCGTCAGCTGTGTACAAACATAGGCATAGTGTTCTAGGTAATTATGCAATAGTGTAGACGCAAGACTAGACACTTGCAACTGATATTGTGATTGTTTGATTTATCGATGCACAAATGCAATCTTATTTATGTCTGCTTACTAAACATCGATAGCACGTATATGGTGGTATACATGTTTGTCATTGTACCTTCCATATGATTCTATTAGCGGTTAATTTAGTTATTTTTTTCGTATGATCTGTCGTCGTCTGGGATCGACCTCAAAGGACTTCTGTAACGGATGTCGAGTGCTCTAGCAACTAAGCCATCGCGACGAATATTTTTAAGTCATCAAAGTTTATTTTATTGCACTGAACATTTTTATAATTTACGATTATTTATAAAATCGCATGTGTTCCTTCATTTAGATAGATGTAAAAAATTGTTTGAATCTAAACAAATTTATTTTTGCCTGCGTTTATTTTTAAAATTATAATGCATACTGTCCAATTTAAGTGACTTCCTTTATTTAGAAATCAAGAAACAATACGAAAAAACAAGAAATATCACTTACCTCTTCCCCTTCCCGAGGGGAAAAAACAAAGCAAATAAACTTTTAATTTTTGTATTTTTTCTTTTTTAATAGTTTTTTAATTTCCGAATTTATCAAGTTTGATGGTAACTTCAATACGTTCATAATTATTTCAAGAGTGAAAATAGTAATTATAATCACAATCATAATCGTAATTTTTTTGCCTTGTTGCCTGAATATTTATGCGTTTTCCAATTTCACGGCAATTTTCTGTTTGATGTACGATTCAGTTATAATTTTTTCTATCTTAAAAAACTGTTAATTTTAACATTTATAGGATGGTGTATAGTAAAGGTGCATTTCCGGCTGGTTCACCAACCATGATAATGGGCGACGGCGATGGCACGGTTAACCGAAGAAGTTTAGAGGCGTGTTTACAGTGGACTAACCAGCAGAAGCAAAAAATACATCATCAAGTATTTCTTAATATAGACCATATGAGTATCTTGACGGACAAAGGTGTACTACAGTATTTACTGCAACTTTTTAAGTCCTTAAAAAATGATACTCATTTTTCATAGTCTTTATTTCAATACGTAGTCATTTAAAATCGATTTTCAAGAGCTTCTTAATTTATACGTGTACGCAGCTATATCTCTATATGTTCCTTACTGAAATGTTAAAAGTTTACAATTTTTTTTTTTTTTAATTCGCGTACTTATTTATGTTGCGCGAGCAACAATTAAACAAAAAAATTACCAAATAACTAATAACACAATGTGTGCAATTTCCAGCGTTGATTAGTAAATTATTAAAAATTAAAGCGATGGTTTCAACTACTTTCCTCAGTGATTAATGGTATGACGTAATAAACTGTGTGATGAATAACGTGAGATTTCTAACTGTGATTTTGCATTTTTAACTTTATATCGTATTAATGTTAATTTCTCTTATAGGAAATATCAGATTTTAACCATTATGAAAGTTATGAATGGTGATACTCAAAAGATCGACATAGTACTTGTGTTAAACACCATCTTACCTTTGTAAAAAAAAAAAAAAAAAAAAAAAACAAAATTTATAAGATGCTGCATTTTAAAAAAAAAACTAAAAAACTTTAAATGTAACGTTAACGAATGGTTTCTGTTTCTATATATATATATATATATATATATATATATTTATTTTTTTTTTAAATTAAAGACCAACTTGTTTAAGATACAAACAAAAAAATTGAATTATTGTAATTTCAATTTTTTTAGCGCGATTTTTATTATAAGATTCGAATAAAGGAGTCAAAATTATGTAACATTTAATTTAATAATGAAAAATAATGAATTTTTTACCATTTTTAACAATTCAATCATTTTTAAAAATTAATACTGTTTACAAATTAAACTTAAACATGAAACCTGGATGTTTCAATTTAATTTTACGGAAATATTTGAAAATATTCCATTTTTGACATTACCACATATGCTTCTAAATAACTAGATACAAGTATAGTAAAATGGCAAAGTGAACTCATTTGAATTTCAACACGATAATCCCGGTTTTGTGTTTCCACGACAGCAAAAATTGGAAATATTTTTAAATAATTTAAGAAAAGAAGAATTTAATGATTAAAAGTTTTAAAATTGCATATAATGCTTCGAACCAGTGATTATTGCCCGTTATATTCCCTTTTCTACGACTTACTACAAATTTTTAAATTTCATTTTACATAACATAGAATATGAATATGGTTATGCCAGACTAATACAGTAGATAAATGTATACGTCGCGAATATACTTTTATAGTAACCTTAATGAAGCTGAACTTAAATAGTTCATAAATACGAAACTATGTTTAGCATATTTACTTTGGTTTACGCTGAAACATACTTGTAAAAAAAAAAAAAATCATAAATCTAAAATTTTTATTTATAAAGAAATCTACTATACTGTTTGCTAAATTTATAAGCTATTAATATAATTACGAATATAGCAAAATCATAAGATATATAATAATGTTCCCGAAAATATTACTACTAGAAAAAGTATATTACTCGTATTATATACAATTTACAGTTGTTTGCTGTATTCATAAGTGTATTTATTTTAATAGTTTATTAACTTTTTAAATTATTTGAAAAACGGTGGAACAATATTTTCCTTAATATCTATTCTATTAAATGTATTTTGCTAGCTCGGTTTTATTTGATGAACTTATGTCTAATTTAAAAATTTAACGAAAACAAAAAAAAAACTTTAAAATTAGAAATAACATAACAATTTATTTTCATTAAAAAGCTGAACTATTCATTTCTTTTACATTAAACGATTCCGATTTAATTCAATGCCAACACACCAATTTTTTATCTATAAAAAATGGCGAATATAGAAAATTATACTGAATTTGTTTTTAATAGTTAGATGTTACAATAATTAAAGAAAAAGGAAACACGCATTATATTATATTTTATTGTTAATATAAAGAATAGTCGTTTAAGTGACGATGTTGACTTGAATTTATATGAATTATAATTCTTATAATGGTCACAAGCGCATAATTTTAATAGTAAAAATTTAAATTCGCGAATGGTCATTTTTTTTCTTCTTAAGTGCTAGGAATTAATTGACATGAAAATAAAAATATTTTTACGATTCTTATTTATAAAGCCAATTTTTTATTAAAGAAAACTAAAATATTTTTTTAAATTGTTTCTTCAGATATATCACCAAATTTTAACAGTAAATATTTTTTATGCTTCCTCGTAATCAGGAATTTTTTCAAATATATATTTTTTTTTCTTTCGGAAAACTTTCAATTTATAGGTTGAACTTTTTTAGTTTTTGTACAGGAAAATTATCAAATGAACTGATAATATTTGAAATAGACTAACTGATATCGAATGTTGTTGACGGTTTTGACGATAAAAATTCCATCTATCAGCAGAGTTAGGCAGTACTCCTTGTTCACGTAGTTGTAAATACGAATACAGTATTCGTATTCGCGCCACAATGAATACAAATACTGCATTCGTACAAATTTTCACGAATACTGCGCGAATACATCAATAAATATTTTTCATTTAAGTTTTTTTTTTTCGGTTCTGCCGATTTTTTATTTTATTAATCCCTTTTTTCCCCATATTTTACTTGTGCTTTATTTATTATTTTTAATGTGTCTCTCTAAATTTATACTGAAACTGCCGTAATCGGTTAATTCTTGACTAATATAAAACTTTTTTTATTATTAGTTCTTATTAGTTTATGTTAGCAATTTTTTAGGTTTAAATTTTACGACTATTCCTTATAAATAGAAATCACTGCTAGATATTTGTTAAAAATTGTAAACTCTACAGAAATTCTAAACGTATTTTCAACAATACAGGAAACTGTGCAGTAATTAATGAGGATAGTGGCAAAGTACTAATTCTATTTAATTGTTTTATATATTTATTAATCTAATTGACATCTTCGCGGTACAATGCGCATTTACTGTTAAAAAATCTATTAAATACATAATTTTTTATTTATAAAATAACATTTGTATGTCGCAACATTTTTCAAAATATTAGTTGTTTTTTTTCGCAATGTTGCACCAAATTGAAAATTTTGAAAAAATTCCTGAGTATAGAGAACAATAAAAGAGATGTTTACCGTTAAAACATAGATAAAAAAAGAAAAAAGAAACATTTTATTTTCACATCTTTTACTTCCTATTATTTGGACAAAAATCACCGTTCGTTAATTTTCATTTTTATTGTAAAAAAAAAAAAGACTAAATTAAAGGGTTTTTTAAATAATTTTTGGATAATTTTTGAAATTAAGAGTTAAAACTTGGTGCTACCAAAATGATCTCGCAAGTGGCGATAGAAAACGCCCTGGGGACCAATTCGACATGTCCATCCGTATAGTACACTCGAGAAAATTAACACAATACAAAAAATGATCGATCACACAATATTATGTTAAGTAAAAAAAATTATTTCCTTTATATGGCAAATGGTTTTTCTTTTATATATTATATATTGTTGTTGGTTTTTTAAAAAAAGTTTATGTATATTTATTATTAAGCGCAGTGCCATAGTAATTAATAGAAATTACCGTTCAACTTTTAAAATTTTTTATTTTCATAAACGTGCCATGTGAGGGTAATACTCGAATTTTTTAAATTTACATTTGAGTTTAGTCTCAACGAGAGACGTGACATATAGTTTGCGCTTGTAAAATAAAAAAATTTGAAGAAAGTTGTATTTGTAAATCTGCGCTATATTAGTCTGGATTCTTTAAAATTAAATATCACTTAAACATAACGGAATGTCTTGTGAAATGCCTTTTTTTTTTAAGTGTATTTAATATGAACATAAATTTTATGTCATGGCACGCCTGTTGTAAAATTGTAAATCATTCGGTGAACGCCTTTATATATATATATATATATATATATATATATATATATATATATATATATATATATATAAGTATTTTAACTTACGTAAAGTACATTTGATTTTTCGATAAAATTCCCTCAAAGTGGGGAACGCAACAATGGATCAGGCATAACTTCAAATTAGTATTACTTTTGATATTGTTACCGTGTTAATAAAATAGTGTTTTTCCTTTCACAGTCTTTTTTTCTTCTTTTTTTATGTACATTTGTTACTTTACTGAAAATAGTAATCACTCCGATTAACGGGGGTATATGTATATGTATAAAATTTCAACCAAAAAATTGTTAACCCGGATCAATAGTAAACAACAAATCATACACTTCGTTGTTTTTTTTAAACTATTTTAAGCTTTTTATAATTTGGAAGACTTTTAAACGATGAAATTCGCATAATTATTTAAAACATGATGGAGTATATCGTTCAGAAAACACTTGAGTTTTTTTTCTTTTTCGTTAGGATTATTATCAAGAATACACTATATACTTTTTATCATGATTTTTACACTGGTTTAAGTTGCCATCCATTCTTTTTTTTTCTATTTACATATTTATATGAAAACTGGCGTAATGTGAAAATTATATTCAGTTTTGTTCAGTTGTCGAAGTAGCTGATTTTAATCGAGTATTTTAAAAAAAAAAATAATATGAAAAAACTAAGCCACCGATTTATGAGGTAAAGATTTTCACTAAAGAGAAAAAAAAGTACTGATATTGGACTTAATCGGTTTTAATGAATACATTTTCCAATTCATCTTAACTGAGGATAGGTAATACAAAGAAAAAGTAAACGTTCCTTAATGTAACATTGTCGTTTCGATGCTAAAAGATCAAAAATTGAACGTACGCGGGTGAAAATTAAATAGAAAACAAGGTGAACCAAAAATTATTAAGAAAGACCGAATAAAGAGTGGCACGTTGGATTTGAAAACTACTTTAATTGCAGAATTTTAAAATAAAATAACGATTTTTTAAACTTTCATTATAATACACGTAGTAGTAGCGTAAATGTTTAAAAAATGAGATAAAGTGCGTAACATTATATTACAAGATTTAAACACACGTCGTAACGCTGATTGTAGAGCATTTATCCTTCGTTTCTACAACTAGTGCAATCTTCAAGTTCCTCATTGTTTCCTGTTCGAAAACCGTCCTTCAAGCAATTTTTTCACCTCTTTCCCGTTTCTTTAATAGTATTATTGTTTCAATTTGATTCGTTTCCTTCATCTTACTATCAGACCTTTTATGAGTTCCCAGTCACCACTCTGATATTCAAGATGATGACACGACAAGTTGTCCAGCTCGATTGATTGCCCTCAACGGCTTTTTCTCTAGCCATTTTTTAGTTTCAGACTTGATCTTCTTTCCTCAATCAATCATTTCAGACTTTGATCGAATAAGTAACCTTCCTTATTTTCTATTCGCGCTTTCCACTATCTCCTCGTTCAGCCGACGCCTAGTTAGTAGCCTTGGTTTCTTTTCATTCCTTTCAGTCGTCGTTCTATTATTGTTTCCTTAATCCGATTGAGAATTAATCATTTTCTCGTTTTTCCCTATCTCCCTCTCTTTACTGTCCCTTCCATAACACTGATTTTCCTTGTTTTTTTTTTCTTCTAATTTCCGGCTCTTGATAGCGAACGTGTGTTGTTTTGTATTCCCACAATTTGACTCTAAGTTTTTCGGTTTCTTATAGAGTGCTTCCTTTCCCATCCACAGCGATAATTCCTTTAGTTTAATCCTTTGTGCTTTCCATCTCCTGTCGTGTCGGAATCTAAATTTGTAATATAATATATTCAAGTGGTTCGGTGAAAAAGCCAGGGGCGATACCGCCCTCTCAAAAAAAAAAAAAAAGGAGTGTTGGTCTTGTAGGATAGATAGTACATTGTAAAAATATACATTCTACTTCTTTTTCTTCCACTACTATTCTGCTTTCAAGTAAAAACGTAAATAAACTTAAATAAAATAGAGCTGACGCATAACTGCAGTTTTGATTATTAACTGAAATTAAATATGTAAACGGCATCGTAAATAGTAAAGTGATTTTAAAAAAAGGAAGCGCTATGCTCTACTAATGTACTCTAAACTAGACTCTGAATAAGATGGTCTTATTCAACCGTATAAGGTGAACATCAACAGACTATATATCTTCCGGAATTATTATAGTTCAGAACTAGTTTCGCAACCGTTTATTCAAGCAGGTAAGCGACTATTAGTCATCCGAATTCCTAGACTGCTTGAATTAGTATTTTCTTAATTTTCGCTCACTCCGCCTCATTACTTTTAATCTTCGGTTCCATCTTCTTCTTTTCTAATATTTTAAGGGGAATACTTTTAAACTTAGATGCATGTATTTGGTATTTCATGAAAAATGCAACGTATTTAAATTTAACAGGTTTGTTAATTAATAGCGAAGTATTGTCGGAAATATTTTACATGTAGCACTCGCATATATTAAAATACAAACACGTATTGTTGAAGTGAAAATAATAATGAAAAATTTTACATATCCAGTATAGGTATTCGTCTTCAATAGTGCGGTTTTAGCGGTTCTTTAAATTTAATAAGTACGTGAAAAATTCTTTAATAAATTCTACACTCGCGATTATATAAAACTACGGTTGTCTAGGTTAGTTTCGGTAACGTACCTAACGTGAAATTCCATTCTGCCTTCTTCACGTTCTCTTGTAGTTTAGTGCCGGCATCTTTTTTAAGTGTTTCATTTGGTAATATAGTATAACACGGTAAAATTTTGAAAATAAACATTGAGCAGTCTTCGATCAAACGAAAAGCGAATTTATTTTAAAATGGTATTTATTCACCTTATCGTATGCGTACAAAGTACACGCACATAATACTTTTTACAACTATTTCAATGCGTATAAATATAAACATATACACACATACATACATACATACATACATACATACATACATACATATATATATATATATATATATATATATATATATATTCATTTTTTGGCAGGGATTTGTAAGTAGGATACAGAAATATACAGTAGTAATAGGAACAACATATTGACCAAATAATAAGCTCTATAAATTACCGCGTTTTATGCAGATACTACGATGTCGGAGAGGGACACGAACTGAACAGTACATTATGCACTACCGGTACGGACGTCCAGTCACATTTTTCACCTCCAATCACTACATTACGCATACATCCTCTGAAGTTTTCTTTTGTCTGCAACGTGCCGCTCGAGGCATTATCTGAATTAAACAACAATTGTCTAGTTTTAGATTAATCGGAAAAATAATTGAACGTCGACGCGGACTTTATTAAAAGAAATTCTAATGATATACGAACCAGGAAGTCCGCCGATATACAATGGACTGTTCGTATGAGCCTCCGTTAAATGACCGTTATCGGATAGCCAATATTTTTGATCGACGCTATCTACTCTTAACGTTAACTCTTCGTTCACGTAATACGCCTGAATAGTGTGCCATTTATTATCGCATATAGCGTATTCCGACGGAAAGACGTGTTCAATCTTAAACGGACGTCTGTCACCCATATCTCCGGAAAGAATCACCTTCGAATACAAACGAACGTATAAAAGGCAATTTATAAAAAATAAAAAAACAAAAAAAGTGTATAAAACATTTTCCTACTGTTATTTTGTGTATACTATTAGAAAAAGTTAAAAAATATTTTTTTAAGAATGCAACCACGAGATCGTAATGTTAACGTGTATACTATTCAGAAAAAAGCGCAAAAGCCACTTTCTATTTCTAAACCGCTTTTTAGTTTTATCATATCGATTTCGGGTGACAAAATAGATCCGCGACCGACTCGAATTCGGTGTAATTTCAAATACTGGACCTTTAATGCTAATAATTCACTCATCTGCTTACTGTTGAATTCGTAATGCGCGCGCAATAATAAATACTTGCTTTTTTTTCCAATAATTTAACAAAGTGTAAAATTCGGCGGAAATGGAATTTTCATGCTCTGTAGCACATTTCATGGCATCTCCCCCCCTTAATGGTGAAGAATTAATGTTAGATCAATCCAGGGCCGTAGCTAGGTCTCCCGACCTACACCCCCCTCCCCCGTCCCCGAAATGTCTGCGAAATCATAACTGTTTGAATTAAATGGACCGAAATTCAGAATAATTTTCAATTTTTCACAAAAGAAAAGAAAATTAAAATTTTTATGAATTCTATAGAAACGAATATTTTTTATTTGTTTTTAGTGTTCAAATATTGCATATACAATAATTAACAAGGCTTTAGTGTACCATTTATAAATAAATATATTTCACGATAACACATATGTATATAAAACTAGCTGACCCGGAGAACTTCATACCGCCTTAGAATCAATAAATGTTGTGTTAACTTATTAGCTGAATTAAATTCAGTTTTTTATTAAGATAAAATTAATACCCAAAATGAATTAAGTTCAATTAATGTACAAAAATCAAAATGAAAAGTATTTTAATTACATTAAAATGAATGTAATTCACGTGGCAGCAAGGCGTTATTCCCCTTAATAACAAAATTACCTTGGAAACATGTTTTTTTGGGTTATACCATCAGCTAACAACACCGAGTACACACTCAATTTATATACTTTTTAATAAAGTGTGTACTCTGTGCTGTTGACACGAAAAACAGTATTTCTTAAGTAATTTAATTTCTTAAAGTAAATTTATACCGCTTTTTAGGATTCTGTACACATATAATGTACGGAATAATCCGAATAAGATGGTTCAGAAACGACAAAAATATTCAATTATACAATAGCTCGGAAACGGATTGGATCATAAATTACAATTAAACTTCTCTATCTGTGACAATTTACAACTTTAAGCTGAGCGATTACCCTGGGCGGCAAGAAACCGTCTGGAACATACAATATAGAATTTAGAACGACCTCAAAAATTACTCTTGAACAATTCATAACTCATCACTAGATGACCCTTTAAAAGCGAAATTCAAAATATAAAAAAAAAAACACGGAAAATACGGAAACCCTTTCATAAAATCCAAAAATTATGGTTAAACAATTTTTAAAAACAGCAAAAAACAAAAAAAAATGAATTTTCTTCATAAATATTGTTCGGAGCGGAGACAAATCCAACAAATCAAAAATCATAAAAATCGGCCGAGCCGTTCTTGAGTTATAAGTGGTGTAACTAACCCAACTTTTGTTTTATATATATAGATTATTTATGACCCTTCAAGGTTGGAATATAATATTCGTTCTTTTGTATCGGTGACGATCATTAACCGCTTTGTGCAAACGATGATGACGGCAAGGGACAATGTGTATCGTGCCTGCATACATACAATGAAGAAAAAAGGACGTTTTTTAAACGACAGTTTTTTTTGCTCGCTATGTTAATTGTTTATCGATAGTCAGACCCATCTTGGTTTTTTTTTTTACAATCACACCGATATGTCGGAGAATATATCCTTCTATCTCACACATATACATACACTCTCTCACTCACTTTTCATATTATGACTAAAAACTTTTCCGTACGATTTTTTAAAAATTTTCTTTTATTCAAACCTCATCCTGACAATAACGAACATAATAAAAAAAAAAAATTGTCCAATTTGGTGCAGTCGTTCGGAAGTTATGGCGTAAACAAGGGAAATAGGGATTCATTTGTATATATATACAGTGAAAACCGTTTAACACGAAACTGAAGGGACCGAAATATTTCTTCGTGTTAAAAGGATTTCGTGTTAACCGAAACATGCAAAAAAAAAAAACGAAAATTAAAAACTCACCAATATTTTTAATGTCGGTAAAATGTATCAATTCGATTTTCCGCTAACATGACACTTGTAGGTAGTACATATATACACTTGAAATAATTACAGTATAAAAAAAACATAAAAAATTATCGTTTTTTGGGAAACTTGTAGACCGAAATTAAGTAGTATTGCATTCCCAGGGGGTAAATAATAGTAACCATTGTTAATTTTATTTATCTGTTAAGGGATGCGACTGGAAAAGCAGGTATATTTGTCCTTCTGAGAAGCAAAATCTTTTCGTGTTGTTTCGTGATAAAAGAAAAAAAAATGTATGTAATTATATGGCATTTTGTCGGGACCGTAGTGTTATTTCGTATTAAGCGATTTTTCAGGTTAACCGGTTTCGTGTTAAACAATTTCCATTGTATATATAGATTATAAAAATATTTTCGCCCCTCCCCCCCCCGAAATTTTGGTCTAGATACGGCCTGGATCAGTCGATTTACTTTTTAAGATTTTCATGTAACATTCAACGAGGTAATAAATACAGACACCTCTTCAATTTTATGCAATATCGGCGACCAATATATAAATTAGTCACCTCGCAATTACACAAGCAGAGTTGGTTTCAGCAAAAAGATAGAGAATACTTTTCGCAAAATTTCAAAGTCGGCACCAACTCAAAATAACAATATTATTCAGAAACAATTTGATCACAATTACTGATTTTCTATAAGCCAAGTACTCTGGAAACATCATAAATATTTTTTATGCTATTTTTTAAATTTTTGTTGCAATTTTAATTAGGTGCCGACTCTAATAAGTATTAATGATATTTAAAAATTATTATATCGCATAATTACTTAAAAATAAAAATAATTTTTTAATTTTTAGTACGTTTTCATTAAATTTTTAGAGTAAATCTTGAAGTCGGTATTTTTTTTTTTAACTATTTTATTTTTCAATTTTTAGTGTAAACAGTTTGGTATAATATACGTAAACCAGTCTAAAATAATACCGCTTTCGGTACTGTATAAGGCTGGGTACGCTGATTGAGGAGTAATGTTTAAATACCATCAGTAATGAACTTATAATAAATCACGCGTTAGAGGTTTCAAATTCATTATCTGTATTCAAATCCACATTTCCATCGAAACTAACATTAATAATACTTTAGGCCATTCTCGTTTATCATTTTTTTCTTTCTGTTTGGCCTAAAATTGTTCATTTGACTACAGTCATAATCGCTACTTTAATTTTAAAGTTTTGGGTACTTATATTTTTTCTGTATTTTAATGAAATTTTTTGTCTAATTTTTATCTGGTTATATTAAGAAAAAAAAAAAAAACATATCTCTAAGGAGCCTCATTTTTTCAATGTTTATTTTAATGACTACTCAATCAGTACTCGTATTGGACGACCATCAGCTTTTTGATAAATAAAGAGTATCATTGGATTCAGTCTAGATTTTAGATGGTTAATAGTTATATACAGTAATGTAAAGAAGTAATATATCCGTTAGTTATGAGCTTGTAAATGACGCTATAGAGATTTGAAATTCATTTTTCTTTATTTGAATCGGTATTTATCCAACATTGGTAATATTTTAAGTTAATCGCATTTGTTATACTACTAAAAACTTTCCTCAAGAAGAAACAACATTTTTCCTTTTTACTGATATCACTATTCAGTCTATTTTAACCAACATTCATCTGTACTTACGTGGTACCTCAACACTGACCAGTACACTTCCCAAATTAACAAAATATAGGTACAAATTATATGTGCGAAGAAACATAAAAAGTTCACTTGATAAATATATAACCTCATTTTCGAAATTAATGAAAATATTTCACATTTCTAAATGCACGGAAGAATTTTTAAGGTATCCAAAGAACTACTACTCGGATATAACTATTTTGAACAAAATTAATTCTTATTCTACCAGCTGCTCGAAAAACTATCATCGGAACATATAACATCATGCATTTAATTACATTCCCACTTTTGAATATTCACAAAGATAACGTTAAAAATAGAATATTAAATGATTTAGTCGGTTTTAAATCCTTACCCTTCCATGATTGAATTCTAGAGATAGAGCCGGATAACCATCGGGTTCTGAAACTGAAAGAAGCATTCCAGATTTTTCTGACGTTCGGAATTCTAATTCTAATTCTAGCAGCGAACCGATGTAAAAATTCTTTTCTGCGTTATAATAAGGACGTATTATTAATAAACGAAAAATATGCGGGAAAAAAGCAAAACATTACGAACATATTGAGAAAGCATTTATCGTAAATGCAATCTAGATCTTATTAATTTACCGATTAATTTTAGCGTATTAAAAACACGTTGCCTGATCTGTATCATTATCTATGTAAGACTTTTGTCATGTAACTTTTGTTTAATCATCTTATATCATCGTACTCTAATTCTTATCTAGTATACACCTAACATCGTTAGATTTATAAGTTCTTTCTCTACCTCTTCTCTCTGTTGTTCCTGTCCTAGGGGTGTTCCTTGATTCCACACTGTCGACAGAATAAAAATATAATTTCTATTCTATTCCATGTATCTATATTCCTTTTTACTGGGCTAATAATGCTGGTTAAAAAAAAAAATCGTTAGATTTATAAAAAATTATCGAATTGTATTTTTTTTTTTTTTGAAGTGATATTACATTTTTCAATTCATTACCCCCTATTCTTTACTCCACTCGTAAAATGACGTTAATTTCAACGTTATTTTTTTGCTCCCTTTTATTAGTTCGTTTACTTTATTAAAACGACTTTTATGATCCGAATCAAACGTACGCACTAGTAGACATAATGTGGATTGATAATCCGAAACTAGTCGGTATTCCATAATTCAATTAAATAAATTTTTACATGCTGCTGTATTTTATTTTTCATCTTTAGTATTCATATTAAGTACTTTTGATTTTGTGTTTTAAAGATTTTTTCGTTCGTTTATTTTATACTATCGATAAAAAATATTAAATAATTTGAATGTTCTTTAATCATCTAATTCGTCAATAAAATTTATCTTAACTTACGGATTGAAGCGGGTAAAATTTAAATCGTAAGATATAGTAAAAGTGATCTCACTAACGTATTTCACCAAGAGAATTCCAGCAGAAGCCTGAAAAGATATTGTAAAATCTACGAATTTAATTAGTATAGATCTGGTCTCGACATTATTACAAATTAAAGAGTACAAAGTTCGACATTTTCGAAATATATCAAATTAAAAACTAAAAATATTTGTCTTTTTTTTTTTCTTTTAAATTTTAATTCCTTTTTTGTTTTTACTAATTTCTTTTATAATAAATTGGGACGCGGCATATTACTTTTTTTCTATCACTTTTTTCGGATAAATCATAAATCACAGTTACAACGAGAAAAACTAGATTTTTTTTTTCTACGTAATTTTAAGAAATGCTTCTCTTCATGGCTGATTTTGTTTTGATTCCCGTTACATTAAAAATAAAAAACTTCAATGTATACCAAAAATTAGGCTGAAATGGTCACCAAAGCATTGCGGTGAACAAGTATATATGTTTCGCAGTCTAATTAAATGGACCGTATAATTTCATTCTTTCTTTCATACTAATTGCACTTGTATGTACTTTCACGGTTTGAGAGGAAAACCTTATAATATTTTTATGTTGTGACACTTTAAAAATTGATATGGTTGGGGCTTGATCTGTACTCAAGTTAATTCAAAGTTTTCTCATCCGTTAGTAAGTGGCTCTAGTCAGTCTTAGAATGTGGCGAACCCTTTAAATTCTTTATCCGATCGATAAACGTTGGTTACGTAAATTACTTGATTTTTTATGTTCTATAAAGTAAAGTATACATACAGACTATTTTATAATTCGAATATAATTTTGAGATTAATTTTAAAAAATTATAATTTCATATTCACTAAAAATTTTTTCACATTATTTTAAATGGAATAAAATTTTAAATTTATCAAAATATGAAACTGATCTTACTGAACATGGCATATGCATCACCCGGAAAGTAGGCTCCTCTTTCAATCTGTGGAAAACATTGACCTACTTTATGATGAATTACTTTTTCACCGACCAAATCTTCTTTTTTACCGTCAATGTAGACATCTTCTATACATCCTTTTATTGGCTCAGTTTTCTGTAACTATAAATTAGCTGGTGTCAATTACAAAAATAAAATCGTGTTTTTGTTGCTTTCATCTTTTTTTTTTTTTTTTTTTTTGAAGTAAAAGCATGGCTAATTACGGAAAAAAATATAAATTATTTTGTCAGATAAAACCGTAAAAATATTATCTCAGAAAGGGAACGTTAAAGGAATAAGAAGATGGTTTAATAATACATTTAATAAAAGAAAAAGGTACAATAATTATTTCTTAGTAGCAAGGATAACAGGAAAAACTATTTCTAACACTTATTGTTTACCGGTGTGTGTGTCAAAATAATTATTGGTTAAGCGCAAACTTAATTCGTTCACTATTAACTGAGGAGTTAAACCCATACGAGAGTATATGATAAGAGGAGAAACAAAATTGTTTTTTAAGTTTCACGATTTTATCATCACAAATGTTCCGTATTATTCAATGTAAGGCCATAGTTTAGACGTCAATAGCAGATGTACAATTTAGCATACAATATAAGAACGCTTTAAATCTAGGTTTAATTAATCTTTGATTTCGGCTGAAAAAAGTAATTTCTTCACAAATTAAAAATGATGGTAATGAGCTTATTATACACGGAGCCAATTTTCAGAAAAACTTTAAACGAATACGACGGCTGAATTGGTACAAACGCGATTGCAGGTAATAAAACGTACAACAGCTGAAGTACAAAGAATAGTAGGCAAAATAGTGGAACATATAAAAACCTTTGGACTCTTAGCAACACTGTAGAATGAGAGTTATAGGGTTCTTAAAAAAAAAAAACAAAAAAAAAACGATTAATTTTATAAGAAAAACTAAAAATGTAGAAATCAAACAAGTCACAATAAAACACCTCAGTGTTATTTAGTTCTTCAAATAAATAAGTTAAGCTAGCGTTTTTAACGATAAAAAACTTATTTTCAAGATATGAATTTAATACTGAGCTCAGGTTCGGGTTACTTAACTGATACGTTTTCTGGATATCGTATTATGACTGCCGAAGTTGTCACACATTGATATACATTGCAGGATAACTAACAAGAAATAGTATTTTTTTTTTTTTTATTTTAAATTTCATATTGTTTATATAACTGTCGTGGTAATTTACGCTGAGCAAATGAAATATTATATAACGTGTTTATTAGACTGATAGCACTCAAGAAATTCAGGACCGACATAATCTGGACTGAGTGATTAGAAGTATATCTAGGGATTCATTCTTTTTTCTGTTAAATTGGTTGTAGCGTTTACCCTTAAACGGCCTATGCGCATTATAACGCACATCAATTTCGAAGTCATTTTTAAATACTTCGTTTTAAATTGATAAGGAAAAAATTATAGTAATATACAATATTATATTTTGGTTTAAATATATTCAAGTTTGGGATTTCTGGGCATGCTCAAAAGCTTTCTAAATAAAATATACAAAATAATTTTCACTTTGCTTTTTCTACGTGGGGGCATTTAAGGGTTAATAATGTGTTCCACAGTAGGAGCAGCCACTACATTACAGAATATGCATGTGAAGTGAGCAGAGACTATCTCGAAGGTATGATTATGAAAACGAACATATATTTTAAGCGCAATCTATTGTGGGCAGAAAATTATTTTCTTGTCAGATCGAACGGTGGCCACAAGGCTCAAAGTTTGATTTCATGGATTTCAGAAGGGTTTTGTCGTAACCACGATGAAACCCATTTACCCTTCATGCTCCTATACAGAAAAAAGACAATTTCTAGAGACAGGGCATTAAGCGACATACGGAAAGATAATGCTGCCTTGACCATGAAGTCCACATATTTGTTTCCGGGTATTTCAGTATGTGCCAGGGCCTAAAGAAACATTTACGTTTCGGCTTGGTATAGTCTATAATGTTGTTCTTATTTCCTATATTAAGAGACCTGCTACAATGAAGGGAATCCAGAGAATCTGTAATAATTAGATACTGTTTATTACTGGATTCATACTACAAGCTTGCTTCCAAAGCATGGAGAATTCCGTATTATTTAGTTTCAAGCACCTAGCACACAGTAATCATGTGGCCGCACAGCCTGAATTTTTTGAAATTAAATAGACACTTGCTGTTGCGGTATCTTGGTAATGTCTTATGGGGATCTAAATACGAAATACTTGAGTAACCGATGTCATAGAGGAAATCACAGGTAAACGATTGGCCAGCTATCATCAGAATTACTGGATAAAGAATGAAAGATCGGTATTTGTCGGAAGTCAACCATTTTAGGGAAAGTCATATCATGATTTGTTTCGACAGGAAGCGTTTTGAGAAATTTTCCATATAAATTTATGTATATATGTATATGTATAAATAATATAGATATCAAGTGTTCCAGAGGCCCTTTGATCCGTACTAAAAATTTAGAATATTTAGTAAAATGAAGAATTTTAAATCTTCAGTAGGAAATTGATCGTGCTGAAAAAATCGAAGATGTTTTCAACTTCCACTGGAAGTAGTTTATTCAAACAAGAAATCAGTTATTTAAAATACTGTTAATAATAATAATATATTTGGAATAATCATCAATTCATTTTTTATAGCGGTAAAAAACGAATAAAAATTTACCAAAATTTCCAGCAATGTAGCATTATCTGGAACACCTCCTATATACATCGTATTTGCAATGCCCAACTTTCTCGGGACACTAACTTTCACCGGCGGTACATCGTCAGCATGCAGCGATAAAATTTTTCCATTTCTCATCACTTTCATCTATCGGTGAATAAGAAACATTTACTTTACGGAAATATGTGTAAATACTATCCGATACATTATTAAAAACAGAATAAAATTATTATTACCCGTATTTCGCAGCAGTAGACCTCGCACAAGAAAGTTACCATTAGCATTAACAATAAACAAATAGAAATAAGTTGATATAATAGTATCTTCATAATTTATAAAATGTACCGACCAATGAATTTATCGGTACGAAAAAAAAAGTAAAGAAATACACTTTGCATCAAAAACATCCACGTCTTATGAGATGTATACGTAAGTATCCCATATAGCTTTACAAATTTTAATATTCCAGCTAATTACTGTCGAAAAAAATTATTTTCAAAACTGTAATCTATAGAAGACTATCTGCATGCCAGTAAGCCAATTGAGATAGATTTAACGCAACTATTATCGTCGCTATACACTTACTAGCGGTAAAGGTATGAGTGCAAGAGATTGGAGTACAATTATAGCAATGTTACTACGTAATTTATAATATAGCGAGCTTCAACTTACATGCCCCTCAAGCGCAGTTCTATTTTTAATCGATTCTGTATAATAGTTTTCATATAAAATGAGTTGCTTTTAGTTGTTTAGAAATCTCTGACCAGTGATAACTTTTTTTTGTCCCCCAAATATTTTGTATAATAACATATGTTATACACAAATATACCAAGTTCTAAATTGAAAGGAACCATGAGATATTTATATTTCTGTTTACGTTGTTATAATATAATCTATAAACATTACATTTATTATATATAAGTTATTTCAAATATAATTCGGCAAATATAAAGCAAAGGACCGCGCAATTTATTTTTTGAAGGGGGAGGGAAGCAGGATTTTTTTTTTATAGAATAACATAAATTTTATTAATAACAACTACGTTATCCTAGTTGAAAAAATACACATCTCAAGCGCTTAGTGGTTAAAGGACTCTAGATTAGTTTCTCACTTTCAAAAATCCGTCCTTTTTTTTTCTCTCGTACTTTTCGATAATTTGCTATTTCCGCAATAATATCCCAAAGTATTAGAGTCAGATCGTAAACATTTTTGAAATGGCAAACTTCTAAAGCGAAGCCACTCGGTGGCCAGTTACTGCACTCTCATCGCTCGAGAAATGCGCCTGGCAGCTGTGCTGATTCACGAGCTCTGACGTCGTGTTTCTGTAAAATTTTACATCCTCGATGTAAAATAAAACCCGATTTTCTCGCCTCTTGAGCTGGTTTATAACATTAGTGATACTGTAAGTGGTACTGTAAACGCGTATGGCTTGTCAGTTATTTACAATACGTTCCGATTTGGTGGAGCGGGTACGTAGGTTTACGGGTAGAGCATAGTACAGCTAAAACTGAATTCAAAATGAATGAAAATAATGCAACCGGGAAATTGAAAAGCGCGAAAGAAGCTTCAGCGCGTAGAAATGTTTGGTCGCTCGCTTGCAAATTATATAGTAAAATGTACCCGTTACATCAGCGACGGCGACAGTCCCTACTTCTAAAGTTATTTTAGATATGAATCTGTACGATGTGGAAATCGAAAAACTAGAACATTATCTACACATTAAGCAAAGAATCGAAACGCGATGCCGAAGTGAAATGAAGAAAATGCAGGGTTTGGGAGGCAGAAGTAAGGACACTGTAAAATTAACTAATGAACTCGTAAATAAGCTCCAAAATTATGATGATTTGACTATATTAAGACATCAGGATAATGTAGACGATTTTAAGCGACTTCGACTACATACTTTCATACGAGTTCAACTGACAAGAATCGGCAGCATCAAAACTGCCCGGCTGGTGCGGAGAGTTGGCGTGCAAGTATCGCCGAGCGGAAGTTGAAGGTTTTAATATGAAAAACTTGAAGTATGATTATATTCCACTAGACACAGAGACGTTTTAAAAGCATAAATCAAATTTACGCGGATCTGAGTAAGACCAAATTATTAAACAGATGCAAAGAAAGCAATACTCAAAATAATAATGAGAGTTACAACGCGGCTTGTTATGGTACTTTGCTTCAAAACATCTCCATAGCGGCTTAAAAACTATTCAGCTGGCCAATTATTTTGCTGATGGGATCTTTAATGACGGCTTTCAACTGATACTAAATATAGTTAGAACTATGTGGCGAGTGATTATTTCTGACCGAAAGGATGAAGTCAGAATTATAAAAAGATCAATGTAATTAAATTAAAAAAAAATATATATATACATAATATATACCCTGTGCCAAATTCCATCGTTAAATACCGCTTGCGTGGATATTTCAGATCTTCTTTTGCCTTTAACTATAACAGTAATTCTTCCAGAACGTAAAAACGCTAATAAATAATGTGCTGATCTATTTTGTATTCCCTGTAATTTTGATTTTTTTTTATTAAAATATGAATAAAAAAAAAAAAAAATGCAACTATTAAAATGTTTATTTCGCATGCTTTAATTTAATATAAATAATAATAATTGTTTAAAAACTGTACATCAATAAAATTTAAACAAGGAGTAAATAAAAGATATTAATTTTTTATTTTATTTTAATAAATGTTATGTGAATTCTGCGGTCCAAAATTTCATAATACAATATAATTGAAAATCCGAGCATTCTGGGCCGTGAAGCGGCCTGCATATACAGCCTCGTAATATAAGTATATATATATATATATATATATATATATATATATATATATATATATATATATATATACGTTTCAGCATTTTTTTTTTTTATTCTTGTAAAAGCATTTATAGCACTCTTAGTAATTTTTTGTCTCGATCATACGCACCCATTGATAAAAATACTTCTTTAAATCGCTTTACCCCTTCTATCACGTTTTAAAACTTAAAGTTTGTTTTGTTCATCTACAACTACTGGGTGCTGAATTCAATGATAATTATGTCTACCAGTGCAAAAAAATCGTGAGATTTTTTTACAGAGCTTTTTGTGTTCTGTAAGATAATTTTGACGATTTATTTTAAACGAAAATTAAACGAAATATGGACCTCAAAAATAAAGAAATTAATCAACTATGTCGCCACAAAGGGTTGGTGAAGAACATAGATAGTCCAAAATGAATTACTTTTTTTCATCAAAGTTTATTACCTGCGCGATTAGACAGCAAAAAAATTATAACGAAAAGAATTTATTTACAAATTTTTAAGTCGATGAGTTAAAAGTACTTATACAAGAAGGATGAGAAAGTTTGGATTCGGGGTAATTTATTCTCTTTTACTTGTTTCTCTTCAGGATTGTAATATTTGTGACTTGAAATAATTATCACTTAATATAATTCCGTCATTAATATACTATTTATGATTATAAAAAATATAATTGAATCCTTGCAACCTCTAAAATAATATTAAAAAATAGTACCCCTACCCCAATGCTAAAAAAAATAAATAAGGAAAAATCGAAAAAATGATTAAAAATTTAAAATATCCCAATCAAAAAAAAAAAAAAAAAAAAAATAGGTCTAGATTTATTCAATTTGAGGATAGTAAAACATTTGTATGAAATCATATTTATGCTTTAGTACCGGTACCTGTTTATAATTATGTGAACTAATAATAAATAAATAAATAAAGTCAATATTTAAACAAATTTTTAAATTCTTTAAAGACTTTATTAAACTCTTACATTTTTAATTGAACATTTAAAAGGTAATTATTATTAGTATAATTACTGGTATATATATATATTAAAACACAACGGTGTTAGGAAAAAGTTTTTGAAAAAATTATTAAACGATTCTTAAAAATTTTTTAATTCGGCTAAAATCCAAAAGAAATTTCGGAAACAAAAAAAAAAAAAAAAATAAGAATTCGGACCAGACTTTAAAAAATATCATCAATTAAACTGCTCGTATATTTATATGCAAGAGTAATAGAACTAATAAAATAATTCTGAGCAGTTTGTTTCATTTTTTATTTTTCCTGACCTATTGTTTTATTTGAAACCGTTAATTTAGTATAAATTTAAATGTTCTTTCCTTAATGTGTTAGTAATGTTCTTAAAATTTTACAGATAATAAAATGTATTTAATTAGAAGTTAATTTTAAAAATATACTCAAAATTCATGTTTAATACATTTAAAATTTCCGATAATTATCTTTTCCATACGCTTTCGTATCTTAAATTACTCAAATATATTTACTGTGTACGATTTTAGGCAAATTTAGTATGAAACAAAATTAAAATTTTTATCAATAATGCGTTTTTAGAAATCAAATAAATAAATGATTTGAGGCCGTATAGTACAATAAAATAAATAAAAAACAGCAGATTAATAATTTGTCATTACAAAAACATTTTTATTATTATAACTCGAATACGTAAACCAAAAATACTAAATTAATTCTTCGGAAGAACCATTTTATTAATATTACTACCGTTAAGAAATTTGAATATATATTATACAAAGATCCTCTCTATTTACGACTAAAAAATGATATTATAATATAAAGAAAAAAAATTTAATTTTTTTAAAATGTACAATTAAGTTAAAAAAATTAAAAAATGTACTAGGCAGTTGTTATAAAAAAAAATAAACAAATTGAAAAGATTATAAAAGAAAATTTTCTATTTTTTTTACCATATATGGTACAGCATCTATATATAAATAATTAAAAATATATTATATTACCGTTAAATTTTAGTATTATTAAATTTGAAGTTAGTTTTATCATTATTATGTAAAAAGTCAAACATCTGTTACAAATTATAGATTTTAGCAACGCTTTGTCAAAAAACAAAGTGTACATCGAATTTAAATGTAAAAAAATTATTTATTAAAAAAAAAAATGTTTAATTATGAATTTGTTACACATATCTTATATTTCCAATTTTTTTCAGATAGAAATTTTCGGAATTGATTTAAATTTTTTTTAAATTTTTCTTAACTATATCGGATAATTAAAAGTAAATAAAACAATTTATTTTTTCATTTGTTATGTTTCTATCTTACCCCCCCCCTTTTTTTTAAACAGATGTTAACACAAATAATCCTTAAAAAAATAAAATAAATAAACTACTTTTATCGAAAAATTATTAATGTGGTCCTTTTATACAATGAATAACATTTTTAAATATTAAATTAAATTTAATGAAAAATCATTAAAGCATTATTTTTTATGGAGAATATTCAAATCGTTTTTTAACAATAAATTAGATTTGGTACGAATTTACCAGTTTAGTATTAAAAACATGAATTTTTTTTATCTTAGTAGCATAAAAGCACACCGTTATTTAAATTTTAGGCGAAATTTTAAATTTAGTTAGTGCATAATGAAAATTTTAAAATAATTATAAATGAAAAACTATTAATACTTTCAATCAATAAATTTCCTTAATGGTAAAATTTAATTATTCATAAATTAATACCATTAATATGTTACGAATTCAATCTTATAAATTCTGCGTATTTTACGCTTTAAATTTAATCAAAATGAAGCGATTTGTTTTTGAAATACGATTTATAAAAGTTAGCGTATATTTCGAATTAAGTTTATACATAAACTTGACACAGAAATGAATATTTAATAATTATCGAAAATGAAATATTGAAAATTTATTAAATTTGTAAATTATATCATCTAAATAATTATTAGGAACTGCAGAATATATATATTTCCTAAAATTTGGAAATTTGTTTTAATGTTAAACATATTTTTTTCTATACGAAAAATTAATTTTAAAAAATTTTAAAATATGTAAAATTACTTTTAAAAAAATGGAAAAAAATTTTTGTTATATGAAAAAGTAATCAAAAAATTTTATAATCACGATTATAATTTTTTTTTCTAAAAAAAGAGGACGGTCCAACTATATTGCCCGGGCTAACGATGAGAGTCTACTCATGAGCGCCATCCCACTACTGCCCTCCGCGGGGACTTTTGGCTGCTAGGTTTCCCTCCTGGCCCGGTTCGCCCCTCTTTACACAACCTGGTTGCTCCGAACTCCTTCGGAGTAACCATGTTGACGAAGAACTTAGTGGGACGCTCAGTCAACATACACTATTCACCGCTAGTGGTCCCGAACTCAAGTCGTCCACGTACTCTAGCTACCGAGTCGCCGGCTTACAGGAATACGCCACTATTCCCAGCTGAGAAACGTTATTCATTTCGACTATATAAACGTTAGAATACAATTGTAATACTATATTATTACGATAGATGGCGCTACTCTACAACTAAAAACACGCGAATGGTTACGAATAGTAAAATTAACCAACTACCGTAACTTAGTGTCAGATAAGCAGTGTTATTACATGCGAGAAGGACCTGATTCGAATTCCACTGTTGCACATTGAAAATATACAAAAATTTCACTTGCGCCGAGTTAATATCCCGAAAAAAAAAAAAACTGCAAATTTTAATTATTTCACAGACATCGATGTTCTGTAACAAAATACGGCGATATATCAATATTTATGTAAAACTGAATTAGTGTCTTCAAACAAGCATACATTAACGGATTTAAAAGTGTTTGTTGTAAATAATGTTTTATTTTTATATATTGTCAAGAAAAGTGTTTTTTTGGCTTCTTTTCTGGAAGCTAAGAAGTTGGCAATGGTTCACTACAGTTGTCCTTTAAGAATTTAAGACCAAGAATTTTAGCAAGAACGACGGCTTCACAAAAATACACAAAAAAAAAAAACGATGGAAAATTCACTCCTAAGATTAACGATCCCGCATTTGCTGTACGCGTGTGAAGAAAATAAAGCGCTTAATAGTATACATATTTCTAACCTAAAATGATCAAAATAGAATGGTAATATATTAATATTAATAATAGATGATTTACTAAGCTTTGGTTTGAATCGGTAGATTGTGTGTCCGCGTATTCGACATTTTACTGTAGCCTGCACTTATACGTATACAAGCGGCGACGCGTGAATATACTGCATCAAGTATATTGTAGACGAATAGAGGAACACGCAGCATACATTATTGACACGTAAAAAAACAACGAAGTATATAGTATACGCACCACGCACACACAAGCGAGTAGGGAGAGGGGGCATGAAAGCATCACGGCATATGAATCGATTTTAGCCCCAAAGCGCGCCAACAGATGTTTCACATCAAAAAAAAAAAAGATTGAGAAGGTTGGTCTTTTAAGGGCAATGATAAATAGATTATCGCTGATTGTTCAACTACGCAATATATTTCCAACAGCATTATTACTAAACCAATTTTACATTTTATGTTTCGTACTGAAGTCGCCTATTAGTATCTTTTGAACTGAATTATGTTCGAAATTTTCGTCGGGAGTAGTATGTCGCAATAGAAGTTGTATTTTATTTACAAACAAGGTAGTCAGTTGCATAAAATGTCAGCGAAAAATAATTCACATTTAAAGGATATTCTAATTTATTTCCGGATAATTATTATAATATTTTCGTATGTCATGCCGTCTATTATAGCAAGTAAAGAAAAAGTACGGATAATAACTCACCGGTATTAGAAATAATAGTCCGTTCGGGTAGAAGGTACGAAATTTTAAATCGATCGTGAAATTTTTATGCATTAGTGTTTGCTTTTGAAAATCGATTAGTACATGGCTGAAAGGTATATCACCGAAACGGACAGCTCCTTGTTGCACCGTGTAGCTCTGGCTCCTGAAGCAGCCGGCTGAATTAACGTTAGTATCACGCCTGTGCATCGCAGCTGCTACTCGTCCGTACTGGTTTGTCACCGGAACAATTCCGGGCCTGCCGATATCTGCATGTTCAAATTCAATTGGATTATCGAAAGCGATTAGTCTGAAACAATATTCATTACAAATGAAACGGAAACATTCGGAAATTTTTAGAATTCGCTTCTGTCGTCGGCTTTAGATATTACACGATTATTTTTTTGAATAAGTAAAATTAATTTTAATTTTCACTTCTATTCTCTACTACGCGAACGATGAAATTCAGAGCTATTATCATTCGTTGAAATAAGCTTCAACACGTTTTTTAATATTGCGATGTTGGTCGAGCATTAATATGTTACTATACTTGTTTGAATAAAATAACATCGATTATTTAAAAGTAATGCAGCTTTTTTTAAACAGCAATAACTTTTACGTTTTGATACGTATTGTTATACCTTTTAGGATAACCGATTTCCGAAGTACAAACGTATATAGTGTTTTAGAGTATTAAAGAAGACAACACACTTACTGATCGTTAAAAATAGCGTTTTTCACGGTACCGATTAGTGGTACTTCGGAAACCACGGTGCTGGTAACGCTTATATCGGACGGTATGCCGCCAAAAAACAACCCTCCCGCTTTTCCCGGAGCTTTTATATTTGAATATCCCTCCGGCATATAAGCCGTTGCTTGAACAATATCATCGACGCGTAATTCTACCTTTTTCCCAGACTTAATAACTGACAGCGAATGGAAAACTCCGTCACCATATTCAGCGTTATCTGTGGCTAGTCTTAGTTCTCCGAATCCAGCATTCAGTCTTACATCAATCTGACCTCTGCGTAGACTAACCGAATAGTAATTCTGTACGCTGCTCTAATTCATTGAATAAAATTTAAAAAAAGAACACATTAAAATCTATCGGTTTTTCATTCTTATAAATACGAGAACTGTTCAATAATTCATTTTAAATATTCCGTAATAATTTATTAACATAGAAGTTTGTATTAAATTTACAAATTCGCAAAATTATACAGAACATTTAAGCGTAATTTTTAATTTACAAATTATGTTTATATTTTGTTTTATGCGATTAACAAATTCATTTATTTATTTATTTTTTTTTGCATTTCTGTTTTTCCCTCGTTTAATAGTCGGAAAACAACGGAAATTGTTTAATTTTTTCCAGAACAAAGAAAAAAGAAATGTCTCGTGAATTCAATTTGAATAATAAAAATATAGAAATGTTTAATGCTTCATCAGATAAATCAGCGGTAAAAAAAAACAAATTGAATACAGTTTTATTCATAACTACGAGTATAAAGAGAAATATATATATATATATACTGTTTATAGTTTCTTTCTGTCCCATAAAAATACTGAAATATACCATGTAGTGCGTTATCTACGGATCTACTTTGACGAAATAAACTATTAAGATATTTGAAAATAAGTCACGGATCTAGACCCGACTGGAACAAAATTTGTTTTTCTAGACGAAAAAATTTTCAAGCGTTTTTATTTGACAGCCTACCCCACCGCATTGCTTAGTGCAAAAAAACATCTACTATTAGTAGAAATATGTTTTAAGTTATTCAAGAAAGACATTCGCAAATAATTATTTGGCAATAAATATAAATTAAAAATAAATTAAATTTTCTTAATGACATCTTAATCGTAGACGGGTAATTCTGATTTGTTTGATGATAATTACAGTTAGTAGGAAAAATCAGAAAATTCCTGTAATTGAATCAAACGGATCTTCAGGAGTTTCAAACGGTACAATAACACCGGTTTACGATATACTGTTCTTACAATACGGGAAGAATTCCTATACAGTTTGAAATTTGGGCCTTTAATGTCATCAGAAAAAAATTTAAAAAATAATCAAATAGTATTTTGGAATAAAAATTTTTTCGAGACTGTACGATAGGCCTTCGATAATGAAAGAAAAACGTAAAAATTTAGTATTCCTCATCTAGGTTTAATAATAACTCCTATTTTTCGTTTTTACTAGGAACAATTAGTTCCCAAATATGCGTATAGATTTACTAACCATTTTAATTATGTACAAGCAGTGAACTACATTCTAAAAAAATGCACTAAATGCACGTATGTTTCAATTAAAGTCAACATTAAGTATATAGTTTAAAAGTAGTGTTCGAAAGTTTTCTATTTAGCTGACATATTTTCATTAATAAACCATTTCAATTTGTTAATGCAAGCACATCAAACATTTTTATTCATTTGTTTCTAATAAAATAAAAACTTTCATTAAAAGCTTTGAATTTTAATTTAAAGAGTTAAAAGTAGTTGTTATTTATTGTTTTCATTATTTTTTTGAAACGGTCGAGGATGAAAACTCGTAACAAAGTTCCAGTCGTACGATTATATTAAAATTAAAAGTTTATTCAATACATTCAACTGATAAAAGATATTAATTTGGAAAAATGTGAATTATAAATTGTTTTCAACAGCAGGGTAACAGGAAAAAAAAAATTAATTATCGATAAATAAAGTTTGTAAACAAAATTTAAAGAAATCTAGAAGAATTTGCCCACATTTTAATCACAAATTCAGAATGAATATCGAACTTGGAGTGATAACAACATTGTTACTTCCATTTATAACTCATTTGGCTGAAACGGGATTTTCAACAATGATTGTTGCTAAAGATAAGTTTAGAAACCGACTTCGTGTTAAAGAAGAACACTAAGATTAGCTTGAAATAATTCGGTTGAAGCAAAAACTGATAACAATTGAAAATAAGTAACAATAATAAAGCTATAAAAAATCGCATTTTATGTTGATAATTTAAATATGTTTTTTAACCGACTTCAAAAAAGGAGGAGGTATTCAATTCGACTGTATTTTTTTTTTTTTTTTTTATGTGTGTTACCACAGAACTTTCTTCTAGATGAACCGATTTTGATGATTCTTCTTTTATTTGAAAGGTGGCGTTTGTCATGTGGTCCCATTTAAATTTGATCAAGGTCCGACCGATAGTTTTTGAGTTATCCTTAATAATGCGGGAGATTGAAGCTTTTTGGATGCTTTTCATTCATGATTGTTTTCACCGTCGGATTAGATTTTTGACTTAAAATACTATAAATTTGCCAAATTACCATGGAAATGTAGCTTTTGGTGTTTTTACCGTGGAAATAAATGTTTTAATTTAATTGAATAAAAATGCACTAAAAAGTAAAAAATAAAATGCTTTTTTTACAAAAAATAAATACCGACTTCAAGGTTTATTATAAAAATTTAAAAATGCACTAAAAAGTAAAAAATAATTACTCCCGATAAAATATATATATCAGAGTGATATAACTTAAGGTGATATCGTAATTCTTATACAAGATTAATTTTTTGGAGTTGGCATCAAATTCATATTAAAAGAATAATTAAAAACTGCATTAAATGTTGATTAAATTGTTCCTAACATGAATTTAATTCCAACAGTCGAATTGAATACCTCCTCCTTTTTTGAAGTCGGTTAAAAAACATATTTAAATTATCAACATAAAATGCGATTTTTTATAGCTTTATTATTGTTACTTATTTTCAATTGTTATCAGTTTTTGCTTCAACCGAATTATTTCAAGCTAATCTTAGTGTTCTTCTTTAACACGAAGTCGGTTTCTAAACTTATCTTTAGCAACAATCATTGTTGAAAATCCCGTTTCAGCCAAATGAGTTATAAATGGAAGTAACAATGTTGTTATCACTCCAAGTTCGATATTCATTCTGAATTTGTGATTAAAATGTGGGCAAATTCTTCTAGATTTCTTTAAATTTTGTTTACAAACTTTATTTATCGATAATTAATAATAAATATCGGCAATTACATGCCGTTTTTTTTTATATATTTTGTAAATCAGTTTTTTATTTCATAAGTTTTTAACAAGTTTTATATTTTTCATTTTTTTTTTTTTTAGGATTTCGTACACATATAATTCACGGAATCTTATTAAAATTAAAATTCTCTTTAAGGTAATCTATGACCCCAAACTAACCGATCGCCCTGGGCACTAAAAATAATCTAAAAGACCGTCAAGAATATATAACATGGAATATAAAAAGGATCTCAAAAATCATTTAAAAAATCATAACTCATCACCAGATAAACCTATAAAAATGAAATTCAAAATATAAAATAAAACGTAGAAGCTCTTTCATAAAAGCAAAAATTATATGGACCCCCCCCATTTGTGTCCAAAAACGGCAAAAAAAAATTATGTTCACGTGAACAATAGCTCGGATAAAAAAGTCGGGGAAACCAAAACGTATCTCAAACTTATGCACAAAGGACCGCTTTATAGTAAAATTACAGCCGAGCTAACAACTATACATTTAAACTGTCGAGGCGCCGAAAGCTCGAAATTTTGGACAAATTTATACTTTTTTTCCCGGGCATGTGATGTATCGTTGGAAAGATCGCGCTATTTGACGAGAACGAAACCGTATTTCATTTCCTTAACGAAACTTTCGAAATTAGCAAAAAGTTCAAAAAAGTGTGTAAACTAAAGTGCAGACTCCGCTTCGCGGCGTATTATAGATAAAAATGTTGAACAATATGAGCATTCCCGTATATTTCTTTAGTTTGGAACATCCAACTTTTCAACTTTAAATTTAGACTCTCAGTGCGTTGAAAGCTTGTGAAACTTTTGAAAAAATATTTTTTCTTTCCGGGCATGTAATAAATTGTTGAAAAGATCACACTACTAATCGAGAACGAAACCGTATTTCATTTCCTTTAGCAGAAAGTTTAAAAAAGCGTAAAAAATGACGTGTGGCCCGCCCTTACGGCACGAGTACTATAATTTAAAATTTTGAACAAGGTTAAAAATATGAAATTAACGAAAATACCGAAACAGGTCAACTTCATTTTATCATTTTATTAGTTAAAAAATTATTTTTAGATTTTTTACCATTTTTTATCACTAAAATAATAAATTAAATATGTGTTTTCAAGCCCTATAAAATAAGGGATACATCCCTTATTGTTGAAATCATCATGAATTCCTTGCTTTTCCGGAAGGAGTATAATCTCCATTTTATTTTACCAAAAAATATTAAGTGTTGGTCGAGATATTTAGAAAAAAACTTTTTTTTTTTTAGCTAACTTTAGGGGTAGTTTTCACCCCCTTAATATGTTTATTAGCAGATTTATAAAAAAAACACGAGTCTTTTATTTTTTTGTGTTCTACAACATATATCGATTTCCCTAAAAATTGGTGAGATCGGGTCGGGAATATTCCCTGGTTAAAAGAGTTAATACAATAGTACATAAAACGACGGCTAATTTATTATAACGAAGGATTAAAAGCCCTAAATTAATGTTTCACATTCTATCGCACGTTTTAAATTTTTCACTTTTTGTCATTTGTATTTCTAGAATCATGCTTTTATAATAATAACGCCAATGTGTGGGGCGGGTTTCTACCATATCGCCATACTCCCATAAAAACCTGCTCTTCGAGTAAGTTGAAAAATAAGAAAAAATACGTTATTATAATTATAAGTTTTATACCCGCTCAAAATTTATGATGTTACTGGTTTCATTTTCGTCCATGTAGGATGGATCAATAGTTGCCTGCGAACAAAAAGTATTATTAGTAATAATACATTGATTTCAATGAAAAATATTACACATTATAATATAACTGACCATGAAAGAAAAAAAAAAAATTAAAATACAATTCTTAAAAGAAAAAAATGAAACTAACAAAATTTTGAAATAATAAAAATTCAAAAAAAATCTACCGAAAATAAATAAAAAGAAGGATTTCAGCGCTAAACAGACATACATATTATTTAACGTTTCAGCTATTATTCGCCCCATATTCCGAATTTTCAAAATTTTTCAAATCTACTTTCAACAGCTTTTATAAAAATAATAATTACGGGAATTATACACGCGATGTGCCTTAAAAAACTTCAACAACGGAAAATTTTAAAAAAACATATCAAAATCCGGTTGACATTTCTGCAGAAATTATTTTCTTTGTGAAAATTTTAAATTATTCACATTTCGTAATAATAAAAATTATTTAATAAAATAAATTAGAAATGATTAATCTTTTTTTGTTATGAAAAAAGAATCAGAGTTTTTCAAATTATAGAACACCTATATAAATATAATTAATATTAATAGGAAGTGTTAATGTGCGAACGAATTCAAATATAATGTCAACATTGTTTGTTTGATTATGTGTTTATTATGCGCAAAGACGGATAATTTTAAAGTTGGCAGTTTTGTACTTTTCGATTTTAAAAACACACGACAATATAAGCATACGTGAAAAAGAATTATCCAATTAAAAATTGTAACGCGATTTTTCTCCCTTTAGTTTTAGCAAAAATTAAAATTACATACAAGAATTAATTTCTTTAACAAAATTATATAATTACATATAACAGTTTCAAATATACGAAGAAGAGGACAAAAATAAGACTGGTGTAACAAATGAAAGAAAAATTAAATATCGAGAATTAATGAAGAAATACTGGAGAGAGCAAAAGAAGAAATGATGATTAGCGTGCAATCCATAGCTGGCCAAACTTGATATAATAATAATTAATAAGTTTGTCCCGATCCGCAGTCGTAAGCAAATAAATTTACACTCATTTTAATGCTACAAAAATCAAAATTTTATTGCTACAGCACTGAAAGCATCAAGATTATTAACCTTAAATGTTTTATTAATAGGAGTAAAAAAACTAAGAAAACGGATTCTAACTTACAGATAAGCCTTCAGTAGTGGTTAACATTAAAAACGCATCTTGTTGTAACGTAGCAAAAGTGAAACTAAATGATGATTTTTTTTTCATTGGATAAGAATGCAATTCCATGTAACCGTTTCCATGGAATCCTACCACGGTTAAAGGCTGAAATAAATAAATTTATAAATATATTAATAATCAAAAAAAAAAAATTTGTTAGCAGTTGTTGACCTTTTTTTTTTTTTTTTTAATGTAATAACATTTTTCAGAAATAAAATTACCTTATCGGAACAACGCGGACTTACACCCGAATAATGACCTCTTAGTGGGTTGAAACCTTCTTGATTTATTTGAATATCAGATATGCAGCCTAGAAATGATCTCGGTAACTGAAGTGAAGTCTTAAATCCGGGCGGCAAACCACCTATAAAATACTGAGGTTCCGATAAGTCCGGAATTTCATTTTGACTAGGAGGTGGCGATGGTATCCCTTCTTTTGATTCACTGCTAGTTTTTAAAATAGCTATATATAAATAATTTAAAATACATTACTTAAAGATGTATATTACAACGTATTCTTTTAAATGCAATAAAAAAATATTATCTATTTATTTAATCACTTTCTTTTTAAAATTGTAATCCGAAATAAAAATTAAATTAACTAGTACTATATAAAGAAAAGTGATATAACTAAAGCGGGGGCCATCGGCGATATACAAATTGGAAGGAGCTCTACCATAATTAGGAGAGAGAGGGGAAAAACTTAGTTAATTACCGAATGCTAGTTTACAAGAAGAGTTAATAATCTTGAAGTGAAATGGCAACGGCAATGAAAAACGATAATTAAGATATATATATACATCCAAACTTATGCAAAAATAAAGAAATTTTTGTAGGCATTTATTAAAACATTCAAAAAATATATATTTTTCTGAAAACACACGGTTAGACTAAATAAACGGAGTTATTTATTATCCCTGACATTAATTTATTACCTATTATGATGTTTTCTACTCGAAAGAAATATACTGAGATTCGAAGCAGCGACGTATTAAGAATTTTTCCATTTTAAACATTTATAATTAAAAAATTTGGAACATTAACAAAATTACTAATCAAATTACATATATTCGGTGAAGTATATTTCAATAATATGAAGCTAACATATTTAGAAGAAAATTTATTTTATTCATAAGAAAACTGGTTATACTATTCCAAGCACGCCTACGTGTAGTTTAATACTTCGTATAGTTACGGTCCGAAGAAAAAACATTTTTTGTGATAATGATCATTATACATTAAGTGCACAATGTATTTTATTGAAATAATTTACTGAAAACTACCATAACTACAAGAAGTATAATTACCATTTATATAAATCATACACCAACGCGGTTCATCTCTACCGTGACAGAATACGTTAGTGTAGTAAATTTATATTTTTAAATTTACATTCAAGTCGTGTTTGCTTACTTTCTCTATACATTTGCTTTCTTTATATGGTAAAGTTTTGATTTATTAACCCCATAAATTTATTAATTTTAAGATAATAAAAATTTAATAAAAATGCATTAAAAAGTAAAAAATTATAAAAAATATTTCAGAATGATATACACCTTAAGGTGATATAATGATAAAGTTACAATATCTAGAAACAATTTAATGAATATTTAATGCAGTGTTTAATTGTCACTGCAATTTGAATTTGGTGCCGACTTCAAAAAGTTAATATTGTATAAAAATTAACATAACCTTAGTGGTATTATATTACTCTAAAATCAGGGGTTTTTTTTTGAGGGGAAATTTATAAGTATAAAATAAATAAATTCCCCCTATTAGAAAATGAAAATAAGTATAAAAAGAGATTTATTTTAATAAATTTAAATAAATACCTTATTTTAGAAACATTTTCGGGCATAACTAATTATCAGCTAACAACACAGAGTAACCTCAACTAAGTACCCTTTCAGTTTTAATCGAGTATACTCTGTGTTGTTATCTGACATGTGGTTATGACGAGTATATGTACAGAGGTTTTTCAAGGTAGGTTAAAAAGATCTATCGAATCCGGGTGTATTAAAAAATGATTTGAGACCGGTCCGAATCTAAAGAATCATTTCAAGAAGGTGGGAGATTACGTAAATTTTTTGTCTTCAAATTGATTCACTCTTCTTGGTGAAATTCTCTCTTTTGAGAATATAGCACCTAATATTTATTTATCAAATCATCTATATTTTGAGAATCACATGGTCGTTTAAAAATGTTACGACAATGTTCTTCATCAATAAAAGCAAATGAAATAGCTTTAACTTTAATGCGCCCGAAGGAAGGTGATTGCCTCCATCGCTTATCTGCCTCCTAGACCCTTATTCGCTATGGACTAAATGTAAATAATCGTTTTCGATCATTGAAGCAGTTCTTATCGGTATTTATTTTCTTGTTGCTTCGTCGCTTTAAGTTTCAGTAGTAATAGATAAGTTTAGTATTTTTCCGGTAAATAGTATACAATTGTGTATGATTGTATACGATATCCGCCTTTGTGTGATGCGTATTTATTCTTAATCATTTTTATTTACCGCTGATAAATCACAATCTCAAAATACTGATTTGATAGACTGATCGTTCTAGTAATTTGCCGGTCGCGGCGATTAACATTAAAAGTAATAAAAGTAATGTTGATAACGACAAAGAATGTAAATATAATAAAATAGTAAGCGATGGAAAGAGACTAGAGATAAAAGTAGACGGAGAAATTACCAAAAGATCTCAGAAAAGCAAATAATTAAGAAATAGAATATTCAATATCAAATGAAGTATTCTACTACTACATTTAGAGTATGTTGCACTATGCGGCTCGAAAGCTGCATTATGAAAAAAAGGAAGAAAGCAATGTTCAGAAAGGAATAAAAATCAAAAATCGAAAGAGTAGGATCAGAAGAAGGTAGACACGGAGAACTTTCGAAAAGGAATAATTTTCTTAATTCTATACTAAAAGAAATGACGGGAGAAATGGAGACGAAAATTAAAAGAAGCATAAAGATAATTGGAGACGCGAAAAAAACAATTATATTATAATGTAAAAGAAAAATGAATTATGGTGGTATATCGATATACCTGACAGCTGAAAAGAAAAAATGATGATGTTAAATAACTACGATACGAACCTTTTTCGATTCTTTTCTTTTTATCGAAATACCGAGTCGCTTCAACATGGGTCCAGTTTCCGTTATTATACCGTGCGATTGTTTTTAGTTCTAACATTAAATCAACGCTGTACCCTATGCGTAGCACCACTAAACCGTGTTCAATCGTTAAGAGTATGTACTGATCCTGTAAAATTTCATTCACTCTGTCAATACAGCTCGTTACTTTTCGATGTAAGTTTTCTATTTCATTTCTAATTATTATTCACATCCTTCTAACGGTAAGATGAAATAAACGTATTTAATTTTCAAAAACTAACATTTAAAGAAAAAAGTAGATATTTTAAAATCAACACAATTAAAGCCGACTGAGAACAATATATACGTGTATCCATGTACTTTAGAAATCATTTTTACCTAAATTTTTTAAAGTAAACCGAATAACTTTCTCTAGACAAATATTATTGCAAAATAATGTAATCTGTGAAAGTTAAATAAAAAATAGCACGCTCGAAATCTATTGTTCCAAGCGAAAATTCATTCGAATTATATTCTCACATTGTTGTTAAAGTGATTTGCAATCTATCGATTAGGTTTACTTTTTGCAATAATGTGAGCATTTGGTGGTTAGAAACGTTTAGTGCGTTCATGTAAAAATATTTTAATTTTACATAAACGAAAACTTGTTACATACATCTATTTAGCACATAGCAAGCATTAAACACGC